>CM036317.1:6931338-8373838 GCA_020567845.1 Rhododendron henanense subsp. lingbaoense
GCTTCCAGAAAAAGTTAGTTTCAAATCTTTTCCAAATGGCTCGTGACAATCCCATTGTTTTTACTCTCTCTCTCTAAAAACCTTGCTTATACAAAACCAAGCAAAACCCCATCGGCCCATCCAAAACCTTGCCGCCGCGCGGCCCCGTCACCGTCCTCCTTGCTCCCCCTCCACCATCGCCTCTCTCTACCCGCTTGAGTTCAATCACATAGAAAACTTCCAACCAAAAGAGAAAAAGAAAGAATCATCAAGTAGGGGCTGCAATTGCTAGAATGGAGAATGGATCGACGATTGGGATTCTACCCTTGGCCGAGCAACGACGAGAGCAAGTCGGAGGTGATGCCGTTAGGCTTTGAGATAATAATCGACAAGCCGTTGTCGATGGAAAGGGTTGTTGGGCAATTGGTCGATGCGAAGTGAGATTGGGGATCGATACAGGTGATTGACTCCAAATACGATAAAGTAACTACGTATGTGTGTGGCGGCGGCGAACTAGGAGGCGATGGGGGATGAGGGGTGGCAGAGAGTGTAGGCATGAGGGACTCGCGGGCAGAGATGGAGAGGTTTGAGGAGGGTGGCGCCGCGGTGGTGTTCTCCTGGAAGATTTTGGGTTAAGTTTTTTTTTTTCTTTTTTGTAAATCGATTTGGGGTTAATTTATGTGTATTTGTCCACTGTATTTGTACGTATGTATAGATGTAGAGAAGAGAGGATAATATTGTCCCTTATTTTTAGAGGAGAGGGCATGTGAGTTGCATGTGACCATTTTCCATCCATTTCTTAACCGATGGCCAACGGAAGTGCCATTTCCATTAGTTGGAAGGGGTCAAGTGCCATAAAAATTAGTTAGAGGGGGTTAACTATAATTTACCCTTGTATTTACCTCTCTTCGTCGAGTTACTTAGAAACATTCCGGAACTTCTTTGCAGCCTATACAGCCCATAGGATAACCTTCGAATTTAGACACGAGTTTGTACAACAAATCCGGAAATATAGTTCCTAAAAATTACTGCCAAAACAACCGTACAAAATATCATCTGGAATTCTGGACGATCGACCTAGGCAAGGGTGAGGGGGCTCCACCATTTCCACCGTAGTTGCGGTGAAGTGGAGAGCAATCCTGACTATACTGATCAGAATTTTCAGGTTTTTGGTGGTGGCAATGGGCACAGGATATCCTGACTATTCTGCACAGGATATTTTTTGCACAGGATATTTTTTGCTTGCTTTAGACAACGTTGAACTTGGGATTCATCTTGATGGAGTTAATCTGTTTAAGAGTCTCCAAGACTTCTTCCATAAACGGGCGGTGCTTTGGTTCCAATTCCAGGCATTTTAATACAATTTCAGCTGCTTTGAATGCAGCTTTTGGAGGGTACTGATTCTCAAGCCTTGGGTCTTCATCTTGATGGAGTTAATCTGTTTAAGAGTCTCCAAGACTTCTTCCATAAACGGGCGGTGCTTTGGTTCCAATTCCAGGCATTTTAATACAAGTTCAGCTGCTTTGAATGCAGCTTTTGGAGGGTACTGATTCTCAAGCCATGGGTCTATGATTTTCTTCAGCTTTCGTTTTTTAGCTAGGGAAGGTCTTGCCCAGTCTATCAAGTTTTTAGCTCCAATGGGTCGGCCTAAGTCAAGCATCCTCAGGCCTGTTAATAGTTCGAGCAACAGCACTCCAAAACCGTAGACATCACTCCTCACAAACAAATGACCCATGGCCATGTACTCAGGAGCCGCGTAACCAAATGTATCCATAATGTGTGTTTCCACGTGTGTACCTTCATCAGCAAGACCCAACTTTGCCAACCCAAAATCCGAAAGCTTTGCATTGAAATCCTACAAAATTCACAAAGGGGGTATAAGAGAGAGAATCATCTATCCTCGCAAATTCCTTTACCCATGTTCTAATGCAAGTATACAACCGTAGGACCACCATATGGTGGGGTTATCAAAATCCACAAATCTCGAGGCACAATCAAGCTACTAAGAGTGCACTAGAACCAGGCACAATATGTGGGGAGACAGAGAACATCGTTCCAATATTAGAATCCTGTAAATGGCTCCAGAAATGGGCCACAGGAATGAGGCACTCTTAGTAGCACAACTATAGGATTCTTTCATTCCTTAAAAATTCATCAACCCATCGAATGGAAGTATGCAACTGGGTTTCCATTAGAACCGAGGGATAATATCCCTGGAGACTCAAGATCCATGCCAAGTTAAAGCTCGTGCAAATGGCTGTAGAAATGAGGTCAGGAATCCAATTCCCATCTTATGTTGCATTGCAATTTTAGTCACATTACACAACTGAGAATCCTATGGTAGAGTGAAAAATACTAGTCAGTGTGCACAAAGAAAAGAGCTAAGTTTACCCCATCGAGCAATATATTCGATGCCTTGAAATCACGGTACATAACTTGTTTCTCCGTTGTGTGCAAGAAAGCGAGGCCTTGAGCCACCCCTGTCGCTATGTTGAGTCGCGTATCCCATGGAATAGGAGGTAGTGCCTTGAGCCGCCCCTGTCGCTCTGGCAAACAGGCAGTAAGTAATTTAATTTTCTCATTTGTTGAACATGATTTTCGCTTTTGAAAATACCATGCATGTGGTGATGTATGATTTTGGACATGTACTTACTTCTGAAGAGTTGGGTTTCTAAGCTTCCTTTCTCCATATATTCGTAAACTAGGAGGTAGTGCCTGTCTTTCATATTACAATAACCCAAGAGTTTAACAAGATTTGGATGGCTAAATTTCCCCAAGAACTCCACCTCCGCCTGAACACACAATTCTATGATCCATTAAAGATAATTATAAAAAAGAAGATAATAATAAACAAAACTGCAAACAATTGTTCCTCCTTTGTGTGGACATAGCAACAAGATATAATCTAGATGTGTTTATGCCAGATGGAAACGAGGATACCTAAATTTTAATCTTTTGTTTTTTTCTAATTATCAGTTGAGTGTTAGTCAAGTTTACTATAAGCTGAGTTCGAGTAATTTATTTCTCTTAAACAACAGTATAAGCTTCCAATCCGATCATTGAGTTGTTCAAGCTCAAAAATTCCTGAAAATTTGTTATTTGTTCAAGATTCCTAAGAGTAAGAGATTAGCAATGAAAAACGGCTCATTCAGCTAAAATTTTGCCAAATTTTCCTAAAAAAAAGTCACTAAACACTAAAGAATACTGACCGAATTAAACAAATAAACAATAATTTAATCTAATCTGAACATATCCCAAATTACCTGCCACTCTTTGAGTCCTAGCAAATCAACAGGATTAGATAACTTGACGGCGACCGGCATTCCGACGCCGGGCTTCGATGGCACCAAGGTCTCCTCATCCACCCAACCCTTGAAAACCCTCCCGCATCTTCCCTCTCCGAGCACCGTGTCCGGCCTGAAGTTCATTGTTGCACTCTTCAGTTCCGCATAAGTAAAGATTCTCAAGTTCGGAGTTATACTTCTCCCAGTCGGCGGCACCACCTCCGCCACCGTACCTCCGCCTCCTGCCACCACCGACCCCCTGTTTTCAGCTCCGTGTCTGTTGTCACTGCTTTTGCTCTGCATGATTCCCTTTCCTTTGCTGTCAACTAAGAGAAACCAAGAAGATGAACTGTTACGTAACTGGATTTCAGTAATTAATAGAAAACATAACTAAAAGGAGTAGTAAAAACCGTTCAGGTAGTGGCAGAAGTATAGTCAAAGTGACTTGGGCCATAGCCCAGGTGAACTTAGAAAAAATAAATTATAGGTAAAATTTTAGCCTTATAAATAATTAAATATTAACCCACCTCACTTTCTTTTTGTAGTCCAACCCATCTTGCATGATATCTTCATCGAAAGAGAATTTGTTGAAGATATCGACTCATATTCGATAATAAATGATTTCTATTCTCTAGAATAATGTAGGACACAACTTAAGTAGGGTACAACATTAATAGTGTACGTTTTTTTGTACCTTTTCTTTTATTTGTGAACATTTATGTATTATTGCACAAGCTCATTGGACAATAATTATAAAACTAATATTTTATAGACAATAATTATATATATATATATATATACACTAATCTTCTAATGAGGACCTAAAATGAGGACTACCCCATTTCTTCCCTTTCCCGATTGAATTTTGATGATCCGAGCCGCTCAATGTGTTCAGAACGTGATTTTAAGGGTACCAGCGAGAAATCGGCAAAAAAAATGACTGGGAAGGGCTTGATTTGAGCAGTTTTTATTTGAACCGTTCGATAAAAAATAAATAAAAACTGCTCGGATGAAGCCCTTCCCGGTCTTTTTTTTTGCTGATTGCGGGTACCCTTAAAATCACATTCTGAACACATTGAGCGACTCGGATCATCAAAATTCAATCGGTAAAGGGAGGTCCTTATTTTATTAAAATGAGGTGGTCCTTATTAGAAGGGGACTCTATATATATATATATATATATATATATATATATATATATATCGGGACAGTTCCGTAGACAACCAAACAAACACCTAAACAAACACCTCATCTCAGCCCTCCATTTCAAGGGCTGAGATTATATATATATATATATATATATATATATATATACTAGTTTATTAAATTTTGGGTTATCCCAGGATAGATTAAATTTCTGGTTCCGCCCGTCGATGGACGACCAGATTCCGGCCTGGTTCGGAGCGATGACTTGGGTGGTGACATGAGTTAATTTTGGTTGGGGTGGGGAGGGAGAAGACGTAAAGAAGAAAATCAATTAGATGGAAAGTGAAAGGCATTTACTCTGCAGACCCATGCTCTGCCGAAACAACCCTTAAGCAAGAAGACAAAGAAGGACGAAATAACACTGCTAAATAGGATACAAGCGGAAAATGGCAAAAGTTTGGAAAGGCAAAACAATAATCAATGCAAACACAACGAAATGACCAATTACCCCGGGCCACATAACTACAGGAAAGGCAATTGAGGGACTCAATTAGAAAAATTGGGCAGAAAGTGGCATGCCATCCAAATTAGTTTCATGTCCCTTTATTCAGGACTCTGTGGATAAAAGGATCCATAAAAATGGGGTCCTTAGGACTTCCACGCATTTTTTGGGAGTACACGAATGTGTATCCTGACGAGTTGCCTCAACTGCCGCTGCACATGGAGTTTCCTGGACTAACTCACCGTGGGGAACGATGGCCCTGTTCATCAAGAAGAAAGAAGTAGCTCTCTGGCTCTGCATTGACTACCGTCAACTCAATTGAGTCACAATCAAGAATCCTTATCCTCTTCTGAGAATAGATGATTTGTTCGATCAATTGAGAGGATCAACTTGTTTCTAGAAAATTGACTTACGTGTAGAGTTGTGTTACCTGGGATGGAGAGGCTATCAGCATTTTCAGAATGCTTTCTTTTGTTTTTTAGCTTTTTAGTTCATGTTATCCATCTTGATTTTTGCGCCTTCACTGTCGTATCATCACCATCATTAACATCAAAACTATACTTTGCTACCATTCTTCAAATTTGAAGAATGAGTTTTTATGGTGCACTCCATCATATCCTTCAAAGTTCAAACTATTCTCCATCCCGCAAAGACTATCATTTTCACTGCTCACATTTTAAAAAATTATCTATAATCTATTTTTAATAATATTTTTTATTAATTTTTTTAATAGAGCTAAATGAAATCTATCTAACAAGATCCATATTGCATATAAAAGATAATACATATTAATAAATATGGATAAATTTATTGAAGATATAAATAGTGAAAATGGACATTCTTTATGGGACAGATGGAAAATAACATTTTACTCTCCCCGTCTACAAAAGTTATCCATTTTTAATATTCACATCTCTTAAAAAATAGATATATTTTGTAAATTCTATTTAGATAATTGTGATATGCAATAACTTTTTAATATTGTACAATATCTTCAACTCAAACACTTAGTTTTTTCTCAAACAATTAAACTTTTTAAATTGAAAAATTCATGTTCTTAATGATAAAAGAAAAATATGTGAAAGAAAGACAAGAGAATAAGAGATTAATTTTTATTGCGAAACAATCAAAATTACATATATATATATATATATAATATATATATATATATATTGTAAAGTTGCGAAAAATAAATAATATCATCCTTTTTTGTATATTGTTTGGTGCAACATGGTAAAAGAAAGTAGTAATAAAATAACAATATTTTGAGATTTGAGAGGTGAGGGCCTGAGGGGGCATTCTCCACATTTGAAGAGAGAGAGAGAGAGAGGAAATTTGAGGGGTGACTTCAAATTATTTGGTGTTTGGGGGATCTGTTAGAGCACTTATTTTATATCTAATAATAACTCAAATTTTCTAACATTTGAGGTTTGAGGGGATCTGCTGAAATGTCCTTAGAAAACTAGAATGCATGTAGAACTTACGACTTCTTAAACCTTCCTCTTCCTCTTCCTCATGCAGGTCCTTTTCCTCTTCCTCCTCCTCCTCGTCTTTCTCCTCCTCATTTTTCCTATTCTTCTGCTCCTCCTCCTCCTCCTCCTTTTTCCTATTATTCTGAAAACATCAAATAACTTTCTTAGACGAGCTTGGGGTTGACAAAGAAATTAAATGAACAGAGGAAACATTAAGCACATAACGCGCGTGCATATTAAGCACAAAAACACACGTGCATACATATATAAATCCCCTACTATAGTCTTTGTATCAAGGCACATGGCCAAAAAGAGCCACACCTTCACTCTATAAGTATATTTAACTAAATTCTCTGTATGCTTTCTCATGTTAAATAAAGCTGCTTAGACTATACTGTATCGAACAACAGAGGGATAGACGAGGAAAAGTAGAACAAATCCCATAAAAGACAATATTTTACAGAGTTGTTTGTTTCTTTATGCCTTAATTTATAGTTTGGTTTTGAGTTTAGTGAATGCCGAACATTCGCTCAGATGACCATCCAAATATCCAATGAGCAGATTCCCACAATGATGAAGTCAGGCATATGGTCTCGGCCTAAACTAGAGTTAAGAGTAGTGGCCGGAATCAGGAAAATCTAGTGAATGTAGTGATAAAGATGTTATTTTGTTATGTACCTGTTATTGTAAGAATAGTAAGCCAATGGTTTTGCTAAATGGTTTGCCGTCGGTATTGTAGCCATAATACATCGAAACAAATTTTGTTTTCACTCTCTCTCAATACTGTAACAGAAACCAGTGGCACAACTTGATTGGAAATTCAACACTATCATCTGAACACAATGCTCTGTTTGCAAAAATATTCTGGTGGTGTATTATGGAAGTTACTTGAATAAATGTGTTCAAAGAATGAATAGAGATGAAGAATATAGACATGGATCAAAGGAACAGGGAATAGGGTACATGTATTGTATTCTATAAAGTTACTCAAACAGTAAGTTAATAAAGGGAGACCTACTCTATGTACGGATGTATTGTAGTAGTTTTTGCCTTCAACTGCTTAGAATCATGGACACATCGAAAGAGATTAAATATTTCTGGAGCTACAGGAGAAGAAAGCAATTTTCCCTGCCTCTTGAGAAATAAATGCCCTTAGCTTCTGGCTTAATTCATTCAAAGGGAGCTTGAATCGGTTGACTCACTTTCGTGAAGAGAGACTAGCAACTGAAGGCAGCCACTAAGTTGCAACTCTAGGGTATCGAGCAAGCAAGCCGAAGGAATTACGTAGAAAAATAAAAGGCAGCAGCAATGTAAGTGTGAACAAATACACCATGTGGATGTCAATCTCATTGTCAGTCTGTCAAACTGTGAGAAACTTTCGTAGGTAAAATTCTCTCTGAGTAACTTTCAACACACACAAACCAACCCCCCCTCCAAAAAAAACAAAAAACAAAAACTACTCGCAAAATACACGTTGGATTCCTACAGTATGGACAAACATACCTCTTTCAAGTAGAACGCATCCATTCTAGGGCAGTCTGATATGTGAATCTTGCTAAGCTGTGACAATTGATCATCTATAGGATGAGTGGAGTCGAAAAAGCTCCTCAGACGTGGTAGACGATCAAGTTCCAATTCTATCAACTGAGGGAACAAAGTTTTCTCTATTTCTCTACCTTGTCCATCTTCTATTTCTTCTTCCCCGCCAACTACTACTTCCATCTCCAAGCAATTTCTAATTATTAGTTTTTGGAGATTCACAAGACCACCAGCCATTGAAAAATGGAACATATTTCTCAAACTTCCACAATCTTCCACTTCGAGTTCTTTCAGCTTAAAGAATGAGAAGGCTGAAAGTTCACTGCCCCATACGTCATCCAAATTCTTTAACCCTTTTAGTTCCAATAACTCCAAGCTATGAAATGTAACCTGCAATGCAAAGCAGCACAATCATGTCAACATCTTTTTCTTGACGATAAAAAAGGGAAAGGAAAAACATATGCAGCATACCTTTGGGGGGAAAAGAGAAAGGAAGCCAATATCATTGGCTTGTTCTGAATTGGAAGACATATTACTGTTCTTATGGATGAGGTGGTTTAACTGTCCTAGATCTCGGAGTCGCATGACTTTCAATTGAGGGAAATCAATCTGGTCAATCCCTCGACAGAAACCCATGAGACGTGGTAGACTCACAAGAGAAAAGTATTCCAACTTCGGGAACTCGATTCTGTTGGTTGCAACATGCACATCTTCTCGTTGCTCCTTCCCAAAAACTTCTTCCATCCTATCACAGCCCTTTATGCTAAGACTTTTGAGTTGAGTGAGAGATCCCACAACTGGTAGCTGGAAGAGATTTCCCAATCTTCCACAATTGTCAACATCAATTTCAGTTAGTTTCCCAAACGAACCCGCGGGAACTGGGCCGCAACATATCTCTCTTAAATTAGGTAGCATGGAGAGTTTCAATTCTTCAAGGATAGGGAAAACAACAGCAGTAGGAGCAGCAGGTAGTTGGACCACGTACATTGTATTGGCAAGATATTCTGGTGTATCACAGTCATGGATGTCCAGATGCTTCAATCGTTGGATTCCATTAACCCCATCTCGGAGTAGTAACTCTCTCACCAGATCATTGCATCCTTTCCCAGTAAGAATTAGACAATCACTACTCCCTAAGAGTGAATCAATCCCTCCACAATCCAAAGGGATCGTAGTCCACGCTGTGACTATCAACTGCCTCTTGTATTGGTCGATACATCGGTTGTGCCCACCTTTATCGCCAATTAAAAGCTTGTAAGTCGTTAGTTTGCTAGATATTGGGATCTTTGGGATAAGCACATCACATGTTATACAGATCTCTAAAGTATTTAAATTGGACAAGGACAAAAACTCCCTTAGATTTGCATTTCTCCCTTCTTCTTCGTTGCCTTCTCCTTCCCAATCCCTAAATTTGCTATGGAAGATGTATAGTTCTTCTAGACGTACCAGGCGTGATATGACTCCTGGCGGTATTCTATTCAGTGACCAAGTGTTGTCCAGATCTAACAACCTTAAGTTAACCAGTTCACCTATTTCTTCTGGTAGCTCATCAATCGATGAACCCTGAAAGCTGAGAATTTCTAGATTCAACAAGTCTCCAATTGCAGAAACATTATCCAACATGCCCCCAAACCTTTGAAGAGACAAGGTTCGAAGGTTCCTCAAGGATTGAAGTGTCAGGACGCCATCATAATTAATAAGTTCCAAAACTTTAAGTTTCTCCATCCCCTCTAAAAAATTGCACGGTAGTTTCTCAACTTTCTTGCATTCTAAGAGCAAAAACTCAAGATTTGGACATGTTAATCTTTCAGGAAGCCCTGTAATTTTCTCTGATATCACCGAAATGGAAATACAATGCTCATATGTGCCCTTGTTTGGCCACTCAGATACTTCACCATGGCATACTAGAGCACCTTTATCTTTGGATGCTATAGATATGCCCATATCGCGCACTATGTCATGCACTTTTACACATTCATCATTTTCACCATCTAGTAGTAAATAACGGCTCTTTAGATCATCAACCAAAGCAAAAACTCGATCCCTTGCTTTTCTCATTTCGCTTATCCCATCCAAAAGGGATAACCCCAATGCGTATCTAGCCAAATCTTCAAGAAGGATAGATTTATCTTCTTCAAATAAGCAACAGAAAAAAAAGAGGCACTTACCTTCCTCATCTTCTACATAATTGTAACTCAGCTCTAGAAATGAAGACAAATGCCCATGCGCAGGTGTGTTGCTTGTACAAGATAGCCGATCAAGCATGTCTTCCAAGAAATCCTTAATGAAATTTCCCCTACCTCTTTTTGAAAATGTGCTACCAATAATTACTAACGCAAGAGGTAAACCTCCACATTTATTCACGATTTGTTTGGCTATGGGTCTCAAATCTGGAGCATCAGCTAAATCACCAGCATTCTCCCTGAATAGCTGCCATGCTTCATCTTCTGACAAGCTTGCAAGAGTGATCTCCTTTTTAGTTTGTAAATCATGCCACAAATCTCGAGTCCGCGATGTATAAAGAATTTTTACATTCTTATTAGCACCTCGCAAAGGAATTCCAATGGCATCTAGAGCAAATTCCACCCTTATGTCATCTAGTATAACAAGAATTTTCTTGTTATCCTGCAGAAGTCTCTGATGTAGGAGAGGAGCACCTACTATCAGGCTCTCCTTGTCACCAAGTTTCAAACCAAGCATGCCTGCAATGGAAGCTTGAATCTTGCTTAGGTTTGGTTTTTTGCCGACCATGACCGTTACAACTTCATCAAAGAGTTTATTTCCTTTTGCTCTTTCTGCAACTTCTTTTCCCATTGTTGTCTTGCCCACACCAGCCATCCCGCAAATTCCAATCAAGTCGATCTGGTCATGCTTCAGAGCCTCAATGATCTCTTCCATATTAAGCCTTCGATCAGACTTCAACGCCTTAAAATTCTCCACATGTGGCAAGCTGTAGGCCGATATAACATAATCGAAGCCAGCAGCCTCGAGGTCAACAACCACCTTGGTATTCTTCACAGCTTTCTTGCCGAGTGAGTAACGCAGTTTGAGATTGGGGCACCATCCATTCAAACACCCTTCCTTGACTTTGGCCTTGTCTTGAATAATTCCCTCAACCTGATTACTCGTGACCTCATTTGCATTCAGCCAAGCCTCGACATCTAGTCCAGTATCACGCACTTGTCTGCGGCCTTCATTCACCCCCCGTTGCACCAATTCTCGTGTCCGTCGAAGCTCCTCCAATTCAGCTTCAAGTTTCTTAATGTTGTTGTCGAAGCAAAACATATAAGTAAATTGGCGCCTGATTGGAGCAACCACACAATCTTCAATTTTCCCCAGAAGAGTGTCCTTAACTTTTCCGGAAAAGGTAAGAGGAGTTGCTTCAGCCATCTCAATTTTCTTGTTTTCTTGTTTTTTTTTTCCCCTTATTCTCCTTTGGTACTTGAAAGAAATGAAAAGAAAAAAAAAATGGAAAGCCAAAAGACAGCGAGAACAAAAGCAAATAGCAGTGCAAGCTGAAATGAAATCGGAGATGAACTACAGGCATTAAAGAGCAGGTAAAATCGATCGGTTGGGGAACAAAGTGAATTAATAGCCAAATCAAAGACAACAACACTGAAAGCAAATTAATAGCATGGAAAATGAGCAGAGAGAGAGAGATGACAGTTACGAGCACAAGCATAAGAAATTTGAGACGAGGGTAAAATCGATCGGTTGGTGAAGAAAGTGAAGGAGGAGAGAGAAGAGATCTGAGGTTTGGGAGACTTGGGAGTACAGATTTGAGAGAGAGAGAGAGAGGGGTTTGAAGAGGAAGTCGATCTGTTGAAGGAAGCAGTTATGGGGATGCAGAGAGAGAGAGAGAGAGATGGCGTGCGGGGAGGAGGACTCTGTAGAGTCTGTACAGCACGCAAGCCTCTAGACCCGCACAAGCCTTATCTGTGGTAAGGGGCCGCTTAAAATGGCTTATTTTTTACTATTTTTATTCAAATTTTTTTCGTATCACTTGGTTTTTTCATTTTTATTCAAAAAAAATATGAATTTTGATTAGAATTTTTTACTTTTTAGATTTCTCTTATCATGAGGATGCAATAATTTCTAAAAAAATGATGATAAGCCAAGTGATACGAAAAAATTTTGAATAAAGACAAAAAATAAGCCATTTTTGCTTATTTAGCCGAACGGCCCCTAAGACCATTTTCTTTTTGAGATTAATTATGATGGTAAATTCTATCCGCTTTACGTGAAAAACTCCACCAATTATGGACCCTACCGTGCGTATATTGTAGTAATTTGAATTATTTATCTTGTAGGGCTCACGGAGTATTATATCTTCACAAAAAATTAGCTTTATCGGACATGGATACGTATATAAAAAATTAAAATTTGGTTTAAAAAATCGACGATAGATAAGTTTAAAGTTTAACTATCCATAGCCGTCTATTTTTAAAACTAAAATTTAATTTTTGATATATCTATCGATATCCGATAAACATAATTTCTACCTGAATGTAATACTATGCGGACCCTACAAGATGAACAGTTCAGATTACTGAAAAAATACACGGTGGCGGCCGCAATGTGTGGTGGAAAAAATTTTAACTCTTAAAGGATTTACATCAGTGGTGTAAGCATTTGTTTTCTCCAAATCAGTTACATTACGCCATGCAGTTATGTTAAATTAATTGGGACCGCTATTTTGATGACGTGACACAATGTAATTGATTTGAATAAAATAAATATTTTACACCAGTGTATATAATTTATTCTCTTTCTTTTTTCTTCTTATTTTTTCTTTTACCTTTTATTTTCCCTTTTTGCTTTTTTTATTGTTTTGCTTTTCCATTGTCTCCTCCTTTTGCCAAAAAGCAGAGACACACCCCATCCCACGAGAAATTTTTCGGTGCCGGATATGTATATCTCACGTGGTTACCCATTTGGTACATTCGAGTCGTCTAATACATTTTTAGATGGCTTGGATTGAAACTCTCTCTCTCCTCTCACCCCAACACTTCTCTCTCTCATTTTTCTCTCTCTAAAACCGAGCCGTCCAAAAACGCAATAGACGACTCAAATGCAGCAAGCGAGCACCACGTGATACCCACTGACACTCAAAAATTTTCACACACTCACATTTTTCTCTTCTCTTTTCACATGGATAAAACCCAACAAATTTTCTCTCCTGTATCACTCTCTCATGAGGGACTAATCAGTTCGCCACCCAACCAGAGCCCTAACCTCCCATCGCCATCTCCATCATCGACCACTGTGCCGGCTCTGATCCTCATCGTCGTCGCCCTGCCACTCGATAGACGTCCAGGAGAGAGAGAGAGGTATTGGTGGTGGTCGGACAGGGGTGGTCGCCGGCATCCATGGCTTCCAATTTGAAAAGTCGGATGACTTATTTTTTTGTTTTTATTTAAATTTTTTTTGCATTTGTTTGTTTTTTGTCAAACTTTTATGGTTTATTGATTCGTCCCGACGAAATGAATTGAAAAAATAAAAAAGTTTTGATCGAAACTCATAATTTTTTGAATAATGACAAAAATAAGTCAATAAGATAATTTTTTTTACTTATTCTTGTTTTTTTTAAAATATGAGTTTCAATTAAAAAAAAAATTTACATTTCCGATTTCTCTTGCCGAGACGAATTAATAAATTACAAAAGTTTGACGCAAAACTAACAAATGCGAAAAAAAATTGAATAGAGACAAAAAAAAAAATTATTTGACTTTTAAAGCCAAATGAGAAATAATAGGTCAACTGGGCTTTGGTCCAAACCGACATAATAGACTATATATTAAATTGATGATAAAAAAAAATACTATATATTAAATTAGTCTAACATTTCTAGTCTATATTTTACTCAGTAGCTCCTTTGCTATTCCTGCTACAGGCGAGGATGAAACTGTCAGTTTTTCTTGATGACAAACTCCTGGTAGAGACCACCGAAGGTGGTAGCCAAGTGGGCAGGTGCCCCTCGTCCCCAGACAAGGTCTCGGGTTCGAGCCTTGTTACGTGGCAAGGGGTTAGGGGATAAAGTATTATGTCCACTTGTTTCTAGGTGGTGCTGTGGTGACGGTCTGTCCTTCCGGACAGTAGCTATGGCTCGAACCGGACATTTCACAGCGGGTAGGAGCCCCTATGGTCACGCCCAAGGGGTTGCTACACTGGTCGCCCCCTCCCACCCTTTTCACCGATCAAAAAAAAAAAAAACTCCTGGTAGAGCACACGGCTGAAATGTTGCCACGAGGTCTAGCCATTTCCCTGGCTTCTTCACCCTCCACGCCCCCGCCATTTCTCCTCCTTCAACCTCCAAATCTCCGCCGAAACCCTAACCCCCCCGCCCTCTCTCTCTCTCTCTCATCCCGCACCTGAGATTGGTTCCGCCTCGCCCGAACGAATCTCTCTCTGATGGACCACTACAAGGCGCTAGGGTTAAACCGGAGCGCGAGCAAAGACGAAATAAAGCAAGCCTTTCGAAAACTAGCAATGCAATACCACCCCGACAAGCACTCCCACTCCCCCAAATCAGTCAGGGACAGCGCCACCCTCCGCTTCAAGCTCGTCTCCGAAGCCTACGAGGTCCTCATCGACGATCGCAAGCGCGCCGATTACAATCTCCGCTCATACAACAACAATAACAATTACAATTACAATAATAATAACAATAATGGGCGACGATCAAACCCTGGCTATGGATATGGGTACGATTACAGGAGCGGACCCAAATCTAGGTATAGTTCCTATCGCGGCTACAATTCTGGGTTCCTTACGCCTCGTTCGATTCTTCTCAACCTTGCCTTCATCGGGTAATCTCTTGGTTTTCTTCTTGTAGTATACATTTTGCTTCTTTCACCCAATTGTTATCTAGATTAGTTCATTTTTTATGTTTGCATTTGAAGGTTTGTTTTCGGTTTCACATTCCACGCACTGGTACTCGCCTAAATGACATGTTCGTGGAGCGAGAGCGTGAGATCAAACAATTTTCAAACAAGTAATGCCAGGGATGCAACACTCCACCACAACAACAAAACTCTTTGACCCCTGAATTTTGAGTATCCTACTTTCATACAATTCACGGGGTTCAACAAACAATTGAATTTTGATATTCGGTGTAATACTCTTTGTAGTAGCATTCCTTATATATCGTATTAACAATCAAAATTTGGTCGAAAGAAAAAAATCTCTAATTGCCTGGTTAATGAATCTCTTTATATTATAATTGTTCTGGACCCATTAGACAGAATATGTGAGTTTGGCGTCGATACGCTATTGAGTAGTGATGAGGGTCAACCACACCCGCCTACGTGGCACCGCATGATTGGTGGTTGCAAAGTAGTTTCAAAGTAGTTGTTCTCCTGTTACCAATCATGCAGTTCCACGTAGACGGGTGTGGTTGGTGTTGCGGTGGAGTGTTGCATCCCTAGCATTATTGAAAACCTTATGGAAAAGAGAATTGGCGTTGACGAGACCAATTACCAGTTTTACATAGCCACACTCATGCTGCTTCAGCAATAATATGCCAAGCAAACAATGTGTCTCATACAGCCAACCTGCCATGGAAAATCAATTCGTTGGATGAAGAACCACCTAGATCCATTCTGCTTGAACCAAACGACCTTATGCTAGCCCTCAGTGGACTGAAGTTCTCTGATTGCAGCCCAGGAAGTCGTAGCAGAGTAATCATGATCAGCAACTGGACTCCATATAAGTATACAACACCATCTAGCCTATTAGCATTTCGGAAGAAACAAGAGGGAGTAACAGCAATTACCTCGGATCACCTGTTGCCCTCTCGGCCTCTCCAAACACCTCGGTTTAAGGATTGTACCAACTTTAGCCTCAAGGAACCTACCTAGATTGTTAAACCACTCTCTCCCGTATTTATTGTGTGGCCACAAAGGATGTCAATTATCTCCCTTGAAAAACTAGGTTTCCCATGACCAATAGAGGGTTTGATCAGGGCCTGCCCCATTTCCTTAGATTAAAAAACTCCCCTGCACACGAGGTATCAACTATCAACTGGGAAAGCTATTCTCCATGAGCAATGATCTTTCGGAACACGGTGGACGGCGAGGCTAGGATGTGGTGTTTAAGTTGTGGGTTTTGCAATGATGCAGGAAGGAGGAGAAGAGTTGGAGAGATAAAATCTTCTTGACCAAAAAGGGGAAAGTTGAGAGAGAGAGAGAGAGAGAGGGGACAACGAATTGTATTTTGTAGGTACCCACATCATTGTGGATGGTATTATAGGTGTTGAATAACTTGATGCTCTCTTAATTACATATATTTTTCAGCTTTCAGTGTAGATGAAATTATTTCTCCGTGTGACGACTTTTGCTGATACAAAACTTCTTCCAGTGTTGTATTAGGTGGGATTGTAATCATTGAGTCGAGCAGGGATGCATTATGGAAGCTGCAAAATCCAGGGGTATGTAGTTTCGGTTTACTGAGTGCTAATGCTATCTCCATACATTTTTACTCTGCTGTCTCTCGTTATTATCCGAGTGCTGTGCGATAACATTGAACTTCACTACTTATGGACAGGCATTGTCATTTTCTAGTGGATATTAACCTCCAAAATTTGTTTAAATCTCTGGGGAAAGATAATAGAATGAGTGTGATATGCCTGCAATGTCCATATTGCCCATGCTGAAGTCAGTTAGTTAGGACGTGCATGCAGTCTAAAGCTTTTTCCTCTCCGCGCTCTGTTTGTTCTCCTGTGCTTCCACTTATTTTTTGCTCCTTCATTTCACTGGCTTTGTAAAAGAAAAAAATATAAAAGTTATGGGGAGAATTTCAGATGAGTGAGCTTTTTCAAAATGTATACCCTTGTTCCAAATGAGCTTTCTGCCTGCCCCAAATGGTTCTCCCATCTCTAAACTATCAAGTTTCTGGTACTGTACCTATTGATTTGGTTTTTTGTTCTTTTGCCTGTCTAAATTCAGAAATCATTTGAAGACGCCGTGGAGTCCATAGAAAAGGCCAAGGCAGCCAAGGATAAGGTGTGAAAAGGGCCATCATTTCCGGAAACCGTGTTTCCACTGCCTTTGAGGCTTGGTCAACAGGCATGTAATTTCTGGAGTTTCAGGAGGGTGCATTTAGCTTTCTATGGTGCTCTAGTTACATTTCAACGGCCATGGGCGCCCCTCCGTTTTCTGTCAAATGACAAAGCCGCGAGGATGTTCTTTTTCCCTCGTTTACATGATATCATTTTCTCCAGATTCATGCTATCCATGTACAAGCAATACGGTTTTTTAGTATCAGTGTAAACCTGCAAATTCAGATGTAACATCATGTAAGTAAACCCTGATACATAGTATTCATGTGTATTCGACGATTGCTTATTAACGCCTCTACTGTTTGCGAAGAATGAAAAACAATAGGGTGCTTGTGCTTGTGAGTCGAAGGATCCCTAGTTAAATGGAGGGCGATTGTGTTCACCCGCCAAAGAAGTGGGTGAATATTACTACCTATTCTTTTATTGGTTGTTTTCAATAATTGGACCCCATTTTATGCTTCACATTTTAGTCTTTAACCATTGCATTGTGAAACTACAGTTAACTTCATTTAGGGAAAAAAGAAAAAAAAAAAAACTATCATGATTACCTATTTGGTAAAAACAGGGGGAAAAAACTATTATTTTTATTTTGCCTTTTAAGGTGTGTTTAGATTCTTTAGAACTTAGGTCTCGTTCATTTGCACGGAAAGGATGGGAAAGAATAGGAAATTATTTTTTTTGTAACTTTATGTGTATTCAATTATCAGGAAGGTTGTAGGACTCACAACTTTAACTTTCCTATTAATAAACACTTTTCTGCAAAATAGGTTTTGTCAAAATGAAGGAATTCTTGTTCTCTTGAGAAGTACACATGAAAAACAAATTTAATTTTTTTTACTTTACCTAACTCCCCTTTTTGTGAGAAGCAATTTCTCGCATAATATTCTCGATAACTGAACGGAGCCAAGGAAGAAAAAGAGAGAATAAATAAAATTGTGGCTTGCACGACAGTATAATTGAAAATGCAAATAATAATTCCAATGAAAAAGCATCAATTTTTTTTCCTCCCCCATTCTTACTTCTTCTTTTTTTTACTAATATTCACAAAGAATTTGTACTACTTACATGTACCAAGAATTTTATATTATATTCTAACCCCAACGGATTTTGCTCAAGGTCTTAGACTTTGGAATTAGTTCCCTTATAAAGATCGTAGATTTCAAAACTTATCAAGTGCTATCAATCCTTTCGAATTCAATCCATACGGAGTTTTTCTCAAAATTTTTGATTTGCAAATAGGCGGTGGGAATCGTCCCCGTGAATAAAATGGCCCGACTCTTGAGTTATCAATTTTTTTTAAATATTGTATTCAATTTTTTTTTATTACGGAGTATCTTCTTTATATTCCGTTCATTTGTCCGGCAAACTAACGAGCCCAACAAGTACTACTTTTTATTTTTCTCTGTGTCGGCCCTAAAACATTAAAATCGACCAGAATCAGAACCACCCTAAAATCGAGCAAAGCTCAGCACAGCTCCGGCAACGATCGGCGCTCCGGCGACGGCTATAGTAGGTACCTCTCCTCATCTCTCTCTCTCTCTTTCTCTCTCTCTCCGTGTGTGTGTGTTCGTGCTAGTCATCTATCTCTCTCTGTTGTTTTCTCGAAAATTGATAGGCATTTAGGGTTCTTCGTTCAGATTTGTTCTGGAACTTTCTAGGCTTCTGTCCGGGTCCGGCCCTGGGCTCCTAGGGCAACCTTAAGGAGAGTGAGGGCTTTGAAGGTTAAATTGCTAGTGATTTTGAGGAAGGTTTGGTTAAGCTTGTTTTAGTAGACGAGATCAGGGTTACTGGTATTGTCAACTTAGGCTCGTGTCTGTGCCGGAAAATTGTTCTCAAGGAAATTGTAGTGAATGTGAAGTAAAGAAAAATAAAAAGTGAGAGTTTAATTATATAGGAACTAGTACAACAATAAGATTCCTGCAAAATATTGAGATTTTTTTGTAGTGAATGAAAACCTAATCTAGTGGGAAAGTAATGTGGGTCCCACAATAACACCCAAAGAATGCAGGAAATGTGGCCTGAATGTGGCCTTAAAGGGATAAAGCTCCTGGTCTAGTGGCTTCAATGTTGTATTCTTTCACTCCAATTTGGCTGTTGTGGGTAGAAATGTGGTAACAGTTACCCCGTCATTTTTTAGCTACGGGTTTTGTTCAGAATGATTGGAATGCAACTGGTTTGACTTTGGTCTCAAAGAGGTTTCCTTTCTGAGTGAGAGACTATAGGCCCATAGCTTGTGGCAATGTAATCTTTAAGTCCAATAGCAAAGTCATGACCGCTAGGTTACAACCCATTTTACCATACATTAGAATTTTTTTGAATGGGAGATGGATAGCAGACAACACTCTACTTATGCCAGAGTTGGTAGGGAATTGGCACCGGCAATAATTTCCTTCTATGTTTGCCAAAAATTAGATTTTATGAAGGCTCATTATTTAGTGGACTAGACTAGTAGACTTAAATATGGCAGGTTATTATGCATGCTATGGATTTCCCCAGCAGTTTGTTAATTAGACTGAGAGTTGCGTTTTTACAGATTGGTTCTCTATGGTTGGTAGGAGAACTCAAAAGCTATTTCAAAGAGGAAGGAACCTGGGACAAGGGGATCCCATGTCCCTGGCCTTACTTGACATAATATGGTTACAAGCCTTTGCAGTGTTGCCAAGTAGCTTGAGGGAATTGAAAACCGACAGTCTGTTCTCAAAAAGGACAGATGTCTTCAACAATGTTTTAGCACAATGCATCCCCTCTAACTTAGCATAGCCTATCTAACTTTTGGATGACAATCACAAAGAAAGCTATTGTACAATCTATGGATTAAAAATCAATAAATTAATAACACATGCTTGATATAAAGATTCAGTTCAGTTTGTAGGAGTATATGCCAAAAGCCTTCGTTATAAAATCATTGAATCAAATCTAAAAGCCCTAAATAAAGGTACACAAGCAATTGTTACTTGATCAAAGTTTGATCTTTTTTATGAACGGCAAAGAAGAAAATCAAAGTTTGATCTAAACCCTTAGGAGGAAGATTAGCCGCTCATAGATATGATGAAATTAAAAGTCTTGATTGAAGTCACCATGGAATTCTCTTGGGACAAGTCTTCTTCTAACCTTGTGTTCCTCCTTGTATATTGAGATCCGGTCCCCAAATTATATGTTTTAGGGTCTGACTTTTACAATTCTAGACAAAATAAGGTCAAAAGGGGTCAAAGCACATACTGCAATCTCCGCCGCCCTTGATACAGCTCCTGACTGCAATTTGGGAGTGCTCATTGAAATGCGCTTGAGTAACGGTTAGAAGGCTTCCAACTTCTTTGTTTTCGTTTTTGGCTCTTTCATTTTGGTCCTGGTAAGTTCTTTGCGCTTTAAGGCACAGATTGACCGACAAAAACTATTCAAGTGACTCCAGCTACGTACAATCATGTAAATAGCTTAAAATACCACATGTAGTGATTGAAAGGCTGGATATTTGATTACCTGGACTGCCAACCCCTCTCCTCTTTTTACCCGTCAATCTTTTAGAACCAACCTTTAGTCATTAAGGCAAGTCCAGCCCTATCATTCGAAAGTCAACTCAAAAGACATAACAAATGCATGTTTAAGGGTTGATGGAATTTGTCCCACATCGGTTAATTATCACCTCGAAAACTAGTATATGAGTCTGGGCGGCGTCTCCCCTCATTGCCGATTTGTTTTGAGGTGGATGATTTAAGCTTTAACATGGTATCATAGTGAGATTTTTGGAGGCTGTTGGACAAGACTCTCTTGATTGATTGCCTTGTTGTTTGTGCCTTAAGTGCTCCTTGTTGTTCGTTGTGATCCCTATGTTATGGATCCGTCATTTATCTCTCCACGTGCGGGTCAGGGTCAGGGTCAGACCTTGTCCCACATTGGTTATTTTAATCTCCAAAACTAGTATATGAGCTTGGGCGGCTTCATCACTCATTGCCAATTGGTTTTGAGTACATTTTGGCACATACTAGGTATGTAGAGTATGATAACTAAAATAACTTTTTTGTTGAGATAGTTATGAATTGCTTGATGGAGACTGTGGGAGGCTCAAGAAAAAAGTAAATTAGAGGAAGCAAACATATATGGAAATTCGCATGATCTCAATGAGACCTAGTGGAAGCACACATAGTCAAATATAGACATATTAGAGTCTCATTAGCGTTATTTTTGGATTCACATGCAGGGGTCAATTTTGTATGCCGGGGTCAATTTTGACTGGTTTACATCCTGTAGACAATAGTATCAGTATGCAATTATATTTCGAGCTAATTTGTTTGTAACAATTTTCTTAGCCTAAGAAGCACACAGATACGACGCATGACACAGATATGCAGGCGTATCATTTCTTCAAAAAATTAGGACACGGGTACGTTGGGGATCCATCGGATATGAAACATATTCATTTTATACACGTATCTTGTGTACCAATTTAAAAGTTGAATAATTTTTTTTGTATAAAATCAAAATTAAAACCACAAATAGTATTAGCATTAGGAAGATAACTATCAACAGTCACTATATAAGCATTCGTGTGAATATCTGCGCTGAGTTTGAAAAATTTCACTTGAACCATGTAATGTGTCCTTAACATAGGCCAATCTGTCCCAAACTTGTCCGGGTAAACTTTTTTACTCTGTCCCGCATATCTATCCAGAAGCAAGTGTAGTTCGCCGGTTCCACCAAATGCTCCTGCCTCTTGGCAAAGATCGTATGAGTGTGCAGTAATCCTATATATGCATTTAAGCTCTTAGGTCTTCTGCTTCTGCCCTCTCCCTTCTCGAAACCTGAATGACCGGACAAGTATTTAGGCATTCTGATACGTGTCTGTTAGTGTCGTGTTCGTGTACAATGTATCAGACACGGTTGGACACAATTACATTGACGCTGGAAGATGTGTCCGTGCTTCTTAGCTCTAATCTTATAGTTGCACTAAATCCATTTGCGGGATTATTTGTCTAGTGAAACAACATATGTAACTGAATAGAAAAATGCTAAACATAATCCATGCGAAGAAAAGCTACGACTAATTTCTAACTTCGTCATCTGTGCTAATGCTGAACGCAGCTTGTAGAAGAATTGTATGGATAGAAGAAATGTAGAGCCAGTCAATTATGTTATGGAAAATGACCTGGTGGTTTTCAAGATGAAGTCATTGGTATGCTGTTTGTAATACAGGTTGTTTAATGTTGCGGATTCGACCCAACACACACAATCAAACATGGAGGTTTTCCTATGTGTTAATGTTGCGGATTTGACCCAACACACAGAATCGCACAAAGAATAACTCAAGCAAGAACAGTAATAAATATATTTTACATGGTTCCCTAGTTGTGTGTCTGGGTACATCATGGCCCACACCAGTTTTCACTACGTATGGAATGATGAATTATACATATTACATCGGCTGCATATAGCATGTATTTGTATCTTAGGGTTTACATCACCAACTACCATAATATCTGTGTTTAGGTTTCGACAAACTACATATTTTGGTTATTCATTTAGCTGTTTTTTCCGTTTATGTTCTTGGTTCAATTTTCTCTTACACAAAGTGGTATCATATGCAGGTTGTGTTACTTTCTGTTTTTCCAGAGTTACTATGCTGGAAAACTTCAAGTACTGGTCCAGTTACAGCCCACAGTGAATAGATAGACGTGCAGGTACAGAAGAGAGATAGGGAGAAACATGGATATGGAGAATGAGGATCATTATGTGGACATGGATAGAGATGCTTTATTTAATGACCATCTAGTGGTGGGGACTGATAATTATGCAGAAAGTTCCCTATCAGCCCAGGATGAGGTTGGGTTTGCCGTGCCTAATATAGGCATGGAGTTTAAATCTGAAGATGCTGCCAAGACTTTTTATGATGAATATGCAAGGCGTGTGGGCTTTAGTACCCGTGTCAGTCAGTTTCGCTTTTGTGATCCTGATGGTAAAACAAATGCTTTGGAGTTTTTATGTGCAAGGGAGGGAATAAAAAAGAAAAATTCTGAAAGCTGCTACGCTATGCTAAGGATTGAAAGAAAGTACCCAGACATGTGGGTTGTTTCAAGATTTGTAAAGGAGCATAACCACTCTACTGTGGCTCCCAGAAAAGTGCATCATCTTCGAACTCGTACACCCTTTCCTGATGGGACAAAGGCCATGGAGCAACCCTACAGTGGTCCTGTGGGTCAATCTTTGCATGTTCCGGTGGATGGAAAACCGAAATCTATTGAAAGGAATCGTGTGAATCCTCGGGCTAAAACTGTTGTTTCCAAAAGTTCTGGGAAACAAACCCACAAAGCAAGGACACTTGGAAATGCTCAGAATCTCTTAGATTATTTCAAGAAGATGCAAGCTGAGCATCCTGGCTTCTATTATGCGGTACAACTTAATGGGGGCGGTTGCATGACTAATGTTTTTTGGGCTGATGCAAGGTCAAGAACAGCTTACAGACACTTTGGCGATGCAGTTACTTTTGACACAACATATATAAATAGCAACTACGAGGTGCCATTAGCTTCATTTACTGGTGTGAACCATCATGGTCAGATTGTGTTGTTTGGGTGTGGTCTAGTTGTAGATGATTCAGAATCATCATTTACTTGGCTTTTTAGGACTTGGCTTGCTGCAATGAATGACCAGCCACCACTTTCTATTACAACTGATAGTGATAAAGTTGTCCGGTCAGCTGTTCCTAAGGTGTTTCCCCGTACCCGTCATCGAATCTGTCACTGGCGCTTCTTGAGAGAAGGGCAAAGAAGGTTCGATCGGCTGTATAATAATCATCCTACTTTTCAAGGAGATCTATATAACTGCATTAATATGAGTGAGACAGTAGAAGAGTTTGAATCATTATGGAGCTTCCTCATAGATAAACACCATCTAATGAAAAATGATTGGCTTCAAGGATTGTATGATACTCGCGAACTCTGGGTCCCTGTGTATTTTCGGGGTACCTTTTTTGCTTCAATTCCTGCAGACCAAGGGAGTGAAGCTGCTGGCTCCTTCTTTGATGGATATGTAGATGAACAGACTACCTTACCGGTGTTCTTTAGACAGTATGAAAGGGCTTTACAGCGAAGTTTCGAAAAGGAGATAGAAGCAGATCTTGATACAATGCGCACCTCACCAGTCTTGAAGACACCCTCCCCTATGGAGAAACAGGCAGCAAACCTTTATACCCGGAGACTATTCGTGAAATTCCAAGAAGAATTAGTTGAAACTTTTGCCTATACTGCAAATAAAGAATATGATGATGGATCGTTTAGCACATACAGAGTTGCAAAATTCGAGGATCAACAAAAGGCATATATGGTCTCGTTGCACATTCCTGAGACGAGAGCAACCTGCAGCTGCCAGTTGTTTGAATACTCCGGCATTCTTTGTAGACATGTATTGACAGTTTTCACAATGACAAATGTTTTTACTCTGCCATCCCATTACATTAATAAGCGATGGACAAGGCATGCAAAAAGCGGGCCTGGCGCAGACTATAGAGGGGTCGAAGTGCAAGGTGCCCAGTATTTTACTTCACGCTACAATAGTCTTTGTCAAGAAGCTATGAGATATGCAGAGGAAGGGGCAGTAGCTGTAGAAACTTACAATGTGGCAATTAATGCCATCAGAGAGGGTGGGAAGAAGGTTGCTGTCGCAATGAAAGATGCTGCAAGAGTTGCACCTAAGTCTCAGGTCCTTGGAAGCCAGGAAGATGGCAACAAGGATATCCATTTTCCGGAGTCCGATATGACTCTACTGCTGTGGCCCAATCTAAAAGTAAAACCTCAGCTGCCTTTCTATTGTCCAGATACGACACATTTGCCATGGATGTCTCATCAGAAAGAAGCAGCACATCACTCAAACCATAAGAATGCTGGTGTTCATACACCTGCTTCTGGAAAAAATATTCCTCGCTTGGCCCCTCTATCCCTTCAACAGGATGATGGCCCTCCAGATACGACGGTAGGAATGATTCCTTATAAATCAGAGTTTTTAATTGAAGTGGTATCAGAAACGAGAGTTAAGTAACAATGATCATGCAGATGACGTAGATATGCACTTACCTGACCAATATACTCATTTTTGTGCAGGTTCTTCCCTGTCTCAGGTCCATGACATGGTTCATGGAAAACAAGGACCTAATGCCTGCCAAACGAGTTGCGGTGATCTTTTTCAAGGTATATGTCTTTTTATCTACAACTCATTCTCATTAATGCATTCCAGTTTGAATTTTAATCACCTACTTCGCTCCATATTCTAATAATTCCCCTTAGTTACCAGCATATTCAATAATTAACATTTGGAAATCATCTTTGGCGCTTTGATGCCTAAAATGCAACAAGATGCATATTTGTGCTGTCTACTAGATTCCCACAGTCCCACTTAGAACTGTGAGTAGAAAAACATATTTTTTTTTTTGGGATAAACATAGTAACCATCCAAGGACACTTGAACCCATCCACTAATAATGTGTTAGACTTCGGTGACAAGGGAGAGAAAAAGAAGGATGGATTAGGGAATCTTTAGTGTTTGGATTTTATGCCCACTTATTGACCAAAAGGGTTCCTTTATATTTGTTTCCTGCTTCAGCTTCAAGATTATAGCAAGGGTAGCTCAAGTGATAAAGAGGTGAAGTTTCAACTCTCTAAGGTCACACTGGAGCCCATGCTCAAATCAATGGCATCCATTAGTGAGCAGTTAGCACCACCGGGTAACCAGGTCGCTGTTATGAATTTGAAGGTATGCCTGCACTTTTTTGGTGCTTTATTTACACTGATGCAACTTAGCACTTCCTTTCAAGTATTTTGAGTTCCTAAATTACGATTCTGCTTCAAAATTGCATACTACGCAGAATGCATTTTTCAGATACTTGGATGCCACATTTGGTTGCCAAGTTATTCTGGGTGAAGTTTAACAGAAGGTTGTATTGTATTGGAGGCGGGATTACTAAGTCATTGGCATTGGAGCATTCAGAAATTGGGAATTAGACCTGTTGACAATTATTAAGCAGACTAGATTGGAGGTCAGGAATCCATGTTGGCCTATAGTATTGGGGTTTGTATTTTAGGAGTCGATTTGAGTTGAGAAAGTTGCTGCCGATTAATAAAATGCACATGAAGTCAAGTTGAAGAGAAACTTGTTGGGTGGTGCTAAGAATGAACATTCAACTAACAGCCGTGGGAAAGTTGATGCAATACAAATATGTTGAGTTTAAATTTGACATGCATCAGGCTCCCATGCTTCTTCCCTTCTGCATCTTCATGATGTTGTAGCAACTGACAATTTGATCAGAATTGAAAATTTGACCAGTTTGACTGTAGGCATTATGTGGTAATAACAGTTACAAAATGACTATAAATTCCTTCAACCCAGGAGTGCGCCTCACTCCTTCAAATTTAATGATCTCCGTCACTTGCTGTCAAGATAATGAGTGAGATGATTATTGGATGGCCCCTACGGTGAAACATTTCAAAATATCTATACTCATAGTCATACGGAGGTCCCCTATGTCCACAACTAATTGATTGCTACTGCAGGGAAATATTATACTCTTAGTTAGCACCTTGCAGTTTTCGTGCAAAACTCTGTGCATGGAGTATGGTGAGTTTTTCCGGAATAAAAAAACCAGCTTTAATTTGAAGGAACACTGAGTACTTGATATGAGATGCCTGTATATTTGCAAAGAACAATTAAGTTTGTTGCATGTCGTAGTTTTGTCAAACTGGGATACTGTTGATGTGCGAAAAACAATATCAAATTTTACAATTATCGAGCAAAGTTTCATTGTTGATAATCTTGGGATAATTTTCGCTTTTACAGCTTCAAGATTCCGGGGCCATTTCCGGGGAAACAGAGGTGAAATTTCAAGTCTCTAGAGATACTCTTGGAGCCATTCTGAGATCTATGGCCTATATTCGCGAGCAACTTTTGAGCACTGTAAGTGCACGAATCTTTGTACATTTACAATGGTTTAGAGTGTTTTTGGAACTTGGGTTGGTTTTGTTCAAGCCATGGCCAGTTGGTGGAGACATATGGTAATGGATATGTTAAAGAAGATTAAGTACAAGTGTTGACAGAGGGAACTTATAATATATACAAAAGAATCAAGGCTAGGGCCCATTAACTCTGACACAGTATGAGAGAAATATATGAAAGTGCCATTTCTGGCACTGCATGTTTTATAAAACATCATTTTATCCCACAAATAGAATGATAAAAAAGTATGATTCTTGTTGTTCGTCTTTGCACATATTCTTCTCTTATAGGTTTGAGAGGTCCAACACTAGATTTGCACTGGCACTTGGCACACCAGTTCTTGTAGACATGGTGGAAAGTGTGCTCAACTGATCCCAAGAGCAGGCCAATCATAGAATTTTCTAGTATTGATTTTTGAGCTATTGGTCCCTCGCCAATACATGAGAATTAATCATTTGTCTAACTTCTTAATAACCATTCTGAAAACTTATAGAGGGTCACTTCAAATCCTTGCATGGTTGGCCAATTTTATTTACTATTCTTAAGATCATTATGAGACAATAGGCAGCGCTAGATGACATGGTTACAATATGTGTGTGTGTGTCACACACACACACACACACAGAGGCGACCGATATAGCGCTACAATGGAAATTTGCAGTCGTTCAGCATTACGTGATGGTATTGCTGTTACGTAATGGTCATCCGACAAAAAACACAACTTTGTTTGGTTCTCTAAAAAATATTCTCTCCAAAATTTGAATGTTTTGTCATCCGTGTTTTTTCGGCTTCGGTGATTTTTTATCAAATTTTTTTTCCCTATTTTTTACTTTTTGGATGTATATAGCTTACCTCTATTCAAAAAGTAAAAGAGTTCGTTAAAATGTAAAAAAAAATTGACTAAAGACGAAAAATACGCAAACCTATAGAACTTTTTTATCTCAAAACTGACAACCAACCAAAGTGTTTTTCAAGAAGCAATTATTTTCTAGGCAAACTCCAATATTGAAAGGCAAGACAAATTATTCTCCTGGGAATAGTACAAAAATACAATGTATATAGGATTAAGTATAGTTGTATAAGTGTACAGGAAATAGAGAAAATTTGCCAAACACCATTTCAACCCCAACGTATTTGATTCTGAAATAAAGACAGAGATATCATTATTTATTCTAGTTTGTGTGAAATTCTAAGAAAATATCACACCACCGGTTACTGCTACCATGACTATACACTTTATAGTTTATACCCTTAATCCACGTCATCATGATCGCTATTGTTGCTGTGACTTCCAAGGAATTTTAAAACCTTGCCTCTGATACATCTCCCTAAAACCTAAGATTTTGGGTTGATGGAGATCAGTCTTGGGTACCCACAAACACCCGATACTTATATTTGATATATTCATGCTGATGGTGTTTATATTTCTCAAAATAAAATTAAAAGAAAGGATACTAAATTTTGGTTTTCTCATTGTTAAGTGTCCACTTAAATCTTTGAAAAGAACTATTTATGGAGAATTTACTAGCACTTGATTTTTGTAGGTTTTATTGAATTAAGTGTCTTATAAGGTTGACATTGTACGTTGAAAACATTACATAAAGAATATCATGGCCATGTTTCATTAATCATTGAACTACTCAGTTTAACATGAATCTGCGAATTTGTCAAGATCAACTGCGAATTTCTTCATTAATCCGAGAGCATAGAAGATGTTGCTCTGAACCTGCTAATCTGCGGACTGTACAACAATTCGCTTCCGTTGGATGCCTTGTCTGTTCACATGTTGGACTTTGATGATTGCCAGAAATTCATTAAATTAAAATGTCAATGCTTTCAGGTTAGGCTGAAAGCATTAGCTACGTTATGGTGACTAAGTTGATTATTTGGTTGATTGCACTTTTAGATCCTTGAAACCAAGCATCTAAATGCAGTACAGATTATGGTTCCGATTTTGTTATTGGTACCTGTCTAATTTTTTATATCCTTTCAAATTTATTGTTGTAGAATTATATATACATCTTACTCGTATAATAAAAAGTTCAAAACATCTTTTAAAAATACGTACTCAAGTATCCTATAAAACTGGCAATCATGATGACTTGAAGATCATATTTGGGTAGGCCATTTTCATGCGACTGGGTTTTAAGATACTATAGCTCGGAGTATGTTCAAGCGGTCTCTTTTACCATTGTTTTGTCATTTTGGTAATAACCTTTTGCACTTTTATTCTGAGAGATTATGTCATTGCCAAGTTAGTTTGGTAGGATTCATAGGGGTTTTGCTTTCCCATAGGTCATCTATAGTGGCTCCATAGTATGTAAGAACTGTATGCCTTCGTAGTTTTATGGCCATTTTTGGTAAATGGCACATGCAAGAAAGCAATCCCGCACTGCTGCTTCCCTTATTTTTCTCCAAATTGCATTTTGATCTTCGTGGATAATGGACAGGACGAATAAATCCAAAAGTACGTCACATATAACTAGTTCTATGGTGTCTTAAGGTTACAGAAAAATTGCACTTTTGCTACAGCATTAGGTTGTGGGATTTTCAGATAGAATGGTGCAAGAAATAGAGTTATCAGGAAATGCTTGTACCTTAGCAACTATCACTTGGTTACAGAAGGCCAAAAGCACGGTGCATGTGAAAACGATGGTTTCACCGATGGGTTGGCCATTTCTTGTTGGCATCCTCTTTTATGCAAATTGATTTCCAAACTTCATGCAGCTTCGAATTACACTGATTGAGATCACGGGTTTAACTGTTTTAGAAGTAATTCCCATCGTTTATCTTCCCCTTTAGATACACGTGTCTTCCTTCAGCATGATGGATATAACTTGATATCATACCTGAAGTACGTAAGATATGCACGAGTGTCAGAAATATTAGTATTCTAGATTTGACTATTAGATGACATGCTTTTGGTTAATTGTGTTTCGAGCGTAGCACTATGTATTGCATAAGTTGATCATTGCGGTATACTTCTAAAATTTTCCGAAAGACTGTCAATTTTGATTCAGTGTACAAACCAAGTCCAGGTAATTATGTTCCCAGATGCGAAGTGTTGAGTGTTTGTATTTTTGCTCACTTAAACCAAGTGTTGAATGCTTCTTCTTGGTGTGGGATTTCTTTCACCTTGTATTACCATTTTACCTTGGCAGTACCTTTTAGCAAATCAGATTAATTGGTTTTTCTTGTACCGTAACTGATTCTATAGGTTCAACAAGCATGCTGCAGTTTGAAATTTTTTATACCTTGTAAACACTATATTTACACATTACACACTATATTTTTCGTCAATTGAGAAACGAAAGGAAAAAATTTATTTTTTCATGACTTTTAGTTGGATTGCCTCGTCATGTTACTTGTGAACATAACCAAAATAATCGAGTTACTCGAGTTTGACTCGTATTCCTCTCTCATAATTTCTTCTTCTGAAATCTTATTCGTGCAGGCCGAACCCGTATTGCAGCCATCTCTGAAAAAGCTAAGGCAATGAAGTTATCTAATATGGTGTATATTATTGGTAGAGCCAAGAGTGCCATGGAATGTTCTTTTTGATGGCATGCAGTTGAGGATTATGTAGTCACCTTTGCTTCATGTTAATGAGCATGTCATATGTTTTCTGGTGTCAATTACTTCATCCTTTTTTGGATTATCTTCTTTGTACAGTTTGGGTAGAGCACTAGTTAGTTAGTAAGTCTAACATATGGGCGCATGCGGTGTGCAAGTGAAGAGGAAGAAAACATACAACTTACTTTTGCAAATACAATTGTTAAGAGTTTGTCACACATTCAGAAATTATAACCTTCAGAACTTTATGGGCGGTCTCTTCACTCATTGCAAATTTATTTTGAGTTGGATATTTTAACATGGTATCAGAGCTAGGCTTTACGAGGCTCTTAGACAAGACTCTCTTGATTGATTGCATCGTTGTTTATGTTTTAAGTGCACCTTGTTTTGTTGTAATTTGAATGTTGTGGATCCTTTGTTTACCTATCCATGTGCGGGTCAAGGTTGTAATGATTAATGATAACCTCCGAAATTAGTAAATTTCAAGAAACACCCCAGACCTTTTCGCTAAAACGTTTCAGTCGTTTAATTGAAGTTTTGCTAAATTGAGTAATTATGAGATATTTGAGTGAGAGTTCAAGGACTTCTTTTCTAATTTTCTCTAATTACAAGTATGTTTGAAAATGTTAATATGTCGATAAGTTGTTTAACAAAAGTAATATTTTGATAGGAAAAAAAATTAAAAAACCGAACCAGGGATGTTGTCAAGCAGGTGCCGAGCGGCATACGACCTTTTATTTCGGCATAGACGGCTCGGATTGAATCTGAACGCATATAGATTTGAACTGTCAATTAGTTGGTCAAGATCTAAGCTGTCAAGATCTAAGCCGTCAATTGCTGATCGGTCGCTCGACACTCGCTTGGCAGCATCCCCATTTCCCTCTCTGAATGGGGAGAAAAATCTAGGGGAAATTCCAGAAGACATGTGGATGAGGATTAATTGCATCAGACATCCACCAGTCGTATGCTTGCTACGACTATTCTTCTCTCAGCGAGAAATTTTTTTCAGTGCATGGTGGGCACGGCCACATAGTGTCCGTGCACACATCTCGGTCGTCCAAATATGTTTTGGACGGCTGAAACTTGTTTGAATTTGAGAGGGTGTTTCGATAATTTTGCACTAAAAAATTACATTTGAACAGCCGAAATACGTGTACGGGGCATCACGTGGTCGTGCCCAACCGTGGCACCAACGAATTTCTCCTTGCAAGAGTCGTAACAAACAAACATTGTATACATCAACCGTACTGTTGCAGGTCAAACTGCCGAAAGAAAGATTCAAATGAAACATATGGCAAGGATTTGTTTGGTCCACCCTGAAATCCCTCCTCATTCTCTCACCACTCCATCCTTCCCTCTCCTCCATATTTCCGTCTCTTCTATCATCCATTCCAAAACTCAAGCTGATCAAAACTACTGCATACAGCATCATTCTCTCTCTCTCTCTCTCTTGGGAGTCTCACAAACACCTCTCTTCACAAAGGTACATACAAGTATATAAATGTGTATATATATATATGTCTATGCACATTGATTTTCTCTCTTAATTCCTCCATTTGTTGTCAAAAGTAATTGCAGAGTTGGGTTCCGATTCGATTGATGGAACAATCCCACACTCAAATTTGTAGGCGATTTGATATTTCCTCTCTTATTAATTTTTTTTTTTTCTAGCTTTAGGAAAAAAAGTTAGGAATATGTCAATTTTCTTTGGTAAGTATTTTGCCAATTGAATTCTGTTGGGTATACCATGAAAACAGATATTGTACACAAGATCATGATACAGAAATATGACGCAGGTCGTAGCCTGCGAGGTTAGGATAATAGGATAGTCCCGGGATGCCACTCGAAGGGATAGCGGATGCCACTCGACGCTAGGGCTGCTCAAAAAATCCGGTGAACCGTGAAACCGGTCTGGACCGAACTGATCTATACCTTTTGGATTTTATTCGTAGATTAATGGTCCGGGCACGGATTGAAAAATTAGAAAACAGTGACTCGCAGTTCGGTCCACGGATTTTCATTACGAAACCGTGGATTAACCGAACCGGACCGTGAGATATTTATTTTATATAAATATATGTGTATTTATATTATTATTTTCCGGTCAAATGTGTATTTATATAATTAATTGTTAGTAATGTTTACACTTTTTTCTCCCAATTTTAGTATTTTATCTTAATAATGGGATATAGTGTAGATGTACATAAAATATAGGGAGTAAATCGTAGTTTTTTCGTATAAATTACGAGTAATCCTAGTTGAGTTTCAGTAGTTTGTTTCTTTTCCAGTTCTTTTATATTATGTACTGTAATGATACAATCCTACTAGTGTTTAGATTCTTTTGACTCTGATTTTTGAAGTAGACCTTTGGTAGTTTATGTAACAAGTACTTTTTTGTGGTGTTAAACTTAATTCTGAGTGTAACTTTCTTCCCTTGTAGTGTGGGATATATGCTTGAGCTTTATTTTTGCTAAAATCCATGGACAAAACCGTAACCAATCCGTGAGTCACGGATTGAATTGGAACCGGACCATAGGATTTTTGGTCTGGACACTAATTTCGTAAAAACCGTGACTTGCGGTTCGGTTCTAGAAATCCGAACCAAACCGGACCGCGAGCAGCCCTACTCGACGCTACTAATCGCGGATGCCACTCAACATGATCAAGCCACACGCTTGATTATATAAGGAATCACTCACTCCAAGCAAGACGCACTTGCAAATAATTAAATAATCAACTCAACTCTCTCTTCTCATTTCATTAGATTACTAGGGTTTTTTTTTTTTCACGGAAACAGGGTGGTATTTACTCAACCGAAATGTGGTCCAAGGACCGAACATCATCAAGGTTACAAGAATGTGTAACATGCATAAAAGTACAGCAAGAAAATAACAAAATAACACCATAAGCTCTAAACAATTTGAAAGTATAGAGCTACAATCTGAGAAGCTCTCCCTCCTGGGTAAGGGCATGAACAATCTGAGCCGAGTCGCCTTCCACGATAATTCTTGAGAAACCTTTCTGGAAAGCGGAAATCATAGCTTCCCGAAATCCCAATACCTCAGCGGTTCGTGGAGTATAAGTACCCACAAAAGGAATAGAGCAGGTCCCCAGTATGCTCCCCAAATGATCACGAGCAACAAAGCCGACACCAACCATGCCATCCTATTTATTCACAGCTCCATCAACATTAAGCTTAATCACATTCAGAGGTGGCGGATGCCACCGATCAGATGTGCTCGGAGTCTGGGTTTTACGTTTCAAGTCCAAAGCTTCCTTCATTTCAAGACAAAGAGAAGTGGCCTTTTCCAAAAAGGTAGCCGATGACCTGGCTTGGGCCTCAAAATGGATTTTGTTTCTTCCCTTCCATATGAATTAGCAAATAGATGCCACCAATGTCTATTAACGAACTACTAGATTGTACATTTTGGGAGACGGAGGTCCGCCAATCATAAAAAGAAAGAGAATCCCAGGAGCTGGATATAGAGAGAGCAAAAGGGGAATTCTGCCACACCTCCTTGGAGAATTTGCAACGGAAAAGTAGGCATTACAAAGATGACTCTTCAAGACTCCTAAGAAAACCTACACAATTCTCAACTAGACCTTTCAAATACCTAGACCACTATAAAAACAAAGACAGCTTACTAGATAGTCAAAACACATTAAATACTAAGACTAGAAACTAGAAGATAGATAGTCAAAACATATCAAATACTTGGCCTAGAAACTAAAAGATATGGACTAGAAACTAAATAGACACTTAAAAAATAACTAAGATAACTCTTCGTTTCTAGATTAGCTCATGCATCAAGATAACATTACTACCCAACAATAGACTGCATGTATCCTTTGAGGTTGGGAGCTCGAGCTGGTGTGGGGGAGTGAAAGGATGTAAAAGAATCTATGGCTGGGAGCGTCTATAGGAGCGTGCGTAGTTTTTTTTTTTGTGGTAAATGATGTATTTTATAGCCAACCAAGCAAAAACTCAGGGGAGGAAAACCCCATTACAATCAAACTTTACAAAGAAAGCCTACAACAAACTACTAAACGTCAAAACCCCTAAGGGACAGAATTCCCCAACATTTTAGAAGAGATTTTCCAAAGATTACAAATACTTTGGTTCTCAACTGTGTTGGGGATACTCCTCCATGTACAGATTCTAAGCCTCTGATTTTCTTATATGCAGGCAAAGATTTCAGTTGGACTCTTAGAGCCCCCACCAAACACTCGTGAGTTCCTTTCGAGCCAAATAAAGTACACCCCAGCGGCAAAAGCGAGCTTGAATGTAAGAGCCCGAAAAGCTGTCCCTTTACTGAAATTGAGAGCCCAGTCCAGTTCATCCTCCCATTTACTAGCTGGCCTATGAATCTGAAACTTGTTAAGAATAGACTCCCAAATCTGCCTAGAAAAATGGCAGTCAAAGAAAAAATGAGTTGCAGATTCCTCAGTCTGAGAGCAGAGAATGCAGAGGGAATCAATTTGCATACCCCACCTCTTGAGCCTGTCTAGCCTCTTAAGGCAAGCAACCCAAAGAATAAAAGCCCATTTTGGAACATTTTGGGAATACCAAACAAAGGAAGACCATCGTACCTTAGGGCTTTTGTTCCTTATAGCTTCCAATGTATGTTTGGTAGAGTAAAGACCAGTAGAAGAGATGGACCAAGTAATCAGATCATCTCCATCCCCCAAAGTTAAAGTAGGGGTTGAGGTTTGAATCTGCTGAATTGTCCTGTTTTTGGCCCTAGGCCAGTGCCACTCACCATTCACAATATAAGAACTAGCTTTATCATATAAAGAGGAACCAAGTCTAGATAAAGACTTGTCATCGAAGAGTTTGTAGAGGGGACCATTTGGATGCCAATTATCAAGCCAAATGAAGGTGGCTTGCCCGTTTCCGATAGAATGTTTGACAAAGTTCTGCCCCAAATTCCTTAGTTTCATCAGTTTTCTAACTGTCCAAGAACAATCATTTGGGATAGGCATATGCCAGAAGTTGCGGCTTTTAATAATGTAACTATGAATCCATTGGACCCAAAGAGTTTCCTCCTTTTTGCTCAAGGCCCACAGGTGTCTCAGCATTGTAGTCTTGTTCCATAACTTCAAGGACTTGAAACCTAGTCCTCCTTCAGATTTCGGGTTACAGACTTCCAACCACTTCACTTTTGCCCCAGTTTTTTTAAGTACTAGACCTGACCAAAGAAAAGCCCTCAGTAATGCCTCCACTTCCTTTAAGATTTTCTGGGGAAGAATGAACAAAGAGCACCAGTATGTTTGCATGCTGAAGAGAACTGACTGAATCAACAAAGCTCGTCCACCAAATGAAAGAGTTTTATTAGACCAGCTCTCTATTCGTTGTTGGGTTCTTTCTTTGAGGATGACACAGTCCTCATACCTCAATCTGGTGGATATAAGAGGCACTCCAAGATACTTGACTGGCAAAGATCCCTTAGGGATAGGGAGGATATTTAAGATAGCAGTTTTCAGCTCTGTACCAACCCCAGAGAAGAAGAACTGACTTTTTTGGAGATTAGGTTTTAATCCTGAAGAATAATAGAATTCATCCAAGGCCTCTTTAATAATCTCAATAGAGCTGCAATCTGCACCAGCTAGAAGAAAAAGATCATCTGCAAAAGCCAGATAGGAGATGGAAAGAGCATTGCATTTTGGATGGAAAGTAAAGTGGCCCTGGGATATTCTTCTTTGTAAGATGGCATACAGCCCTTCCATAACCAAGAGAAAGAGGTAAGGGGAGATTGGGTCTCCTTGTCTGAGACCTTTTTCACCCTTGAAAAACCCTTCTAATTCTCCATTGATAACCACTGAATACATAGCAGAAGAGATACAAGACTTGATCCATTTAATAAACTGCTGAGGAAACTCCATAGCTGTCATGACTTCAAAAAGGAATTCCCAATCAACTGAATCAAAGGCTTTCATTAGATCAATCTTTATTGCACACCTTGGATAACCACTATCTCTTTGATAGTTCCTAACCAGCTCTTGCATTAGGAGAATATTATCTGATATTGATCTGCCTTTAACAAAGGCTGCTTGTGCTTTATTGATAATGAGAGTTAAAATGGGCTGGATTCTGTTAGCTAACACCTTGGTAATTGTTTTGTAAAGAACATTGCAACAGGCTATAGGCCTAAATTCCTTCATAGATTGAGGGCAGCTAGTTTTGGGAAGAAGGGTAAGAGCTGTAGCATTAACATATTTCTGTAGTTGTATATCATATCCACAGAAATATAGAACTTAAAAAACATATATCTATACTCAAAATATTATTTTGTTGTTAGTATTGGTACACATGTCAGTTCGCAATTCGGGTCATAGAAACATTGTTTATACTAAGTACTTGATCAAATTTAAGTTGGTACTTGATCAAATTTAAGTTGCTACTTGATACTTGAGACATTCTATCCTAGCTAAGAGCGGACTCCATGAGGTCATCTTGTTGTTGGGGCAGTGGGGCATGTCTCACATATCTCGCTTGGCAAGTTTTCAGTGTCAAGAGAAACAGCCAACGCATCCCTTTGAGCTGTATATCAGTGACCAGAACTTGAGCCACTTGATGAGAGATGGTGATAAATGAGACCTTTTTCTTTGTATGTGAAGTATTAATCCACATTTATTTGTGCATTCAAATAAGTAGAATGGGTTCATGAATTTAGAGAATCACGCCCGTAGACGAGTATGATCACAAAAATGTATTAGGGTTGGACGGTCATTGCATCCAAAATCGACAATAAACTTCCGGAAACAAAATCCTAAAGTACGGTCACTTTCCCTTTGGTATAGTCTCAAACAATAAACAATGCTGATTCAGTAGTGTTACATATTCTTATACATTCATCTTGTTCCACGTAGAGATAATTTTTTGATTCTGTATTTATGTGCAGTTTACACTCAAGGATAGCTTCTCTGAAGTCTTTTTAGCTTGATTTTGCTTGATCCGAGTTTGAAATGATGGCCACCAAAAAGTCCCGCGTAGTCGTGCCAGAGAAGTCTCTACCACCTGAAGAGCAACAAGCCAAGGTATTTTGAATCCCATTTTCCATGTGAAATTCTTATCACTTCTGGCGTCGCCTCTGCGTGCTATATGTGGGCGTGTATCAAGCATTTCCCCCACAACAAATATAGACTAGGGAAAAAGCAATTGGGAGGTGTAAGTAATGAGTGTTTATTTTGTAGATCAATGAGATTAGAAAGTCGATCGGTAGTATCACCAGCAAGTTTCCAGTGCTGTGCTCAGATGCATCAATTTTAAGGTACCTCAAAGCAAGGAACTGGAACACAAAGAAGGCAAGCAAGATGTTGAAAGAAACCTTGAAATGGAGGCTGGACTACAAGCCAGAGAAAATCCAATGGGTATGCATTTGTTGCGTTTTTGTATTTCTTTCACTACCAATGTGCATGTCTAACTACAGTACAGAGTCACACAATTAACCGGAAGTACTAAAACATGGCAATCCAATATTGTTTTGGGGTACTGCATACCATGTATAACCTGACTCTACCACGGTATTTCCTTCATTTCCATTCCGACAATTAATGTGTGCGAAGTGTAGAGTACATGTATAACTCCTCGTCTGTTTTTACCAGTTTTCTGACACTTGGTTGAATGGTGTTGCTATCGTTTCTAGAGGTTCCTGAACCCGATTCTTCTCCAAATCCATGCAGCTGTCCCTCTGAATAGAAAAATTATTACAGAACACAAACTGGAAAGCAGTACGATTACACATTATTGCTAGAAATGAGGTGTTGTTTTGAATGTAAGCTTCAAGCATGCCTACAATAGTAGCTTAATTTTCAATACTTGTATTTTGTCTGTCATTGTCAGAATCTCAGATATATGCTATTACTTGGTGTAAGTTGTTATTCGATATGCGTCTCAACCACGGTTTCTGATGATTTACATAATTAGTGTATTCGTTTGATTTACATATCGGTGAGATTGCTTGTTGAGAGTTGTTCCTTGTTTTTAGGAAGATGTAGCTCATGAAGCCAAGATCGGGAAACTTTACAGGGCTAACTACTTCGACAAACATGGGAGGACTGTTCTTATTATGAGACCTGGTCTCCAGGTAGATATATAACATGCCAAGCATCTCAGATTTCGCTGCTAGTGGAATTATTACTTTGCTTTTAGTTTGTCTCACAAAGACATTCTCCTTTGTTGTGGAAGAGTACGAGCTCAACAGAGGTGCAAATCAAATACCTGGTGTATTGCATGGAGAGGGCCGTATCAGATTTAAAACCAGATCAGGAGCAGATGGTGTGGTTAATTGATTTTCAAGGGTGGAACATGTCAAGCATATCCGTGAAGGTGACTAAGGAAACAGCTCATCTATTGCAGGAACGTTACCCAGAAAGGCTAGGACTTGCAATCCTCTATGATCCTCCAAAAGTCTTTGAATCCTTTTGGTTGGTAGGTTACAGCCTTACAGGTTTCCTTTTTGTTATATATAGAATATGCTAGTTATTGTTGGATCTTGTTTAGGTTCTTAGTTTTGTAGTTACATAAATGAACCCATTGAATTTAGTTACTGGAACTACTATGGCTACTAGCTGTCTTTTGCGTATCGTCTTGTACTTAATGTATTAAGAAGCTGATACTGGTGTAGAACCTGTGCTGTAATAGTGAATACTGAGACACACCAATCAAACGGTTGGGCATTTCCTTTAGGAGAGAAACTGTATCAACGCTACGATGAAGTAAGAAATAGGCGAGGATTGGTTTTTGTTGTTTCCAATGAGTGATGCGCACTCTGATTAGGATGTAGTTAAACATGCTAGATTCTTCACTGTTTTGGACAACTGTAAGTTGAAGTTGGTGCCTTAGAGTAGGAAGATTGTGATTTCCAAGTAAACGGCAGAGTCGGTAAACACCATGAGATGGACAAAGAATGTGTTTTTCTTACTTTATTACATGAAATTAGGATACAAGTATAGGGTGTTAACAATGTACTTGAAACCATTAAAAGAAACAAGTGCATTCCCATCTCTTGTCCTCGTGAAAGGCTAAAAAGGCGAATGAGGATGGTGAGCTTTTCACCCTTCATTACATGAGGCATAAGCCGCAAGGCGTTGAGGCTTGAGCTCCTTTAAGGCCTAGAAATAAGTATTCTAATATCAATGCATAAGCAATTATCATGGTCAATCACTGATTTACTATAGCTAGCAAAAACTATATTTATGTGGCAATACGGTTTGAACACCAATATCTGTTGAACATACCGCCTCTATAGGCTAGTTTTGCTTTTGGGTGATGAATTTTGTTACCTCTATCACATAATTACCGATAAGTAGTTTGGTAGATTTAATTGCTCTGTTTCACTCCAAATAAAGATCGAGAGAGCCAACCTTGGTTGGAAGTCAGCAGTGCCTTGGCAAAAAGGCCTTACAGACAAGGTTATGTCTTTGGAGGATAGCACAAATCTGAATGCCTCAAGGCAATTTGTCGACACCACAACTTGATGACCGCCTTGAGGCAAGCCTCAACATGTGTGACCCATGTGAAGCATCTCCTTAAACTTCACAATCAATAAGAGATCCATGTTGTGATCCATGCCGAATGATTATAGGCAAGAGGTAGTAACATGCGTTTCTGAGACTGAGGACAACAAAATATGTATGAGAACCCAGGAAAGCAACTCTGTAGGTTCCTATATGAAGGATGGCTAAAGGCCAGGTTCTGCTCTTTGGTTTCTTGCTTGTTAATTTCTTAAGCGGATTGGATAAGACTTGGGAGATTGAGTGTTCACATGGATAGGAGAAGGCTAGAAACAAATGGTGGTTTCCAAAATGAGGAGACCTTAATGCCCATTGCTTTGGTGTTGCAGATACCTCAGGATGTTGTTTGATTATCAACCTGCTATTAATATCACGTTTCATGAGATGATACGTTCATTGTCATTTTCTCAGAAATATGGTAGAAGAACAAACAAATGGCAACAATATATTCTAAGTCAGGGAACTAGGTCGGATGTTTTCCATAAAGGATTCAGGGAAAGGTCCGTTTTATTTACACCTGCTTCCTATTTTACCCCTACAGGGATTTATGGTATGGTAGTCACAAAGGTGAGAAACATGTTAAGAGTAGCCTTGTGATAGTTCTTCTGAAGTTATATAGGAGCTAACGGCTTTAGGGTACTTGTGTATTCTGTTCCTCTTACACAGCTCTCTACTATTTCTCCTCTCTTACATATAGCATCAGATGGAACAATATAAATCTTTTTTCGTAAGCGCAATATTGTGTGTGTGTGTGTCTATATGTATGCACCAAGGATGGTGATTGGCCAATCACAAGGATGGGACAATATCAATATTACCACAAGAAGCCTATAAATGAGATGCTTGAGCAAGAGAGTAAAACCTGTAATCCATTTGGCTGGGGCTTTTGAGGAATCTTTGATGCAATATAAGCAAGATTGTTAGTAGCATCCACAACAAAAGCCTGGTCTAATTTGTTAAAGGACAAGAAATTATTTTCTACGGTGTTGGGGATTTATGTAATCCTGATAAAGGCCGACCATTAGATGATCCAGTTGCCATGAAATGAAAATTTAGGGGTCGATTCTGTTAGGTTCTGTCTTGGACACAACCTATATTTGTTCTTCTTGAGAAAAGAGGTAGACCATATTTGTTGCTATGATGCAAAAACATTGTAAGGTATTCAGCCTTGCATTACCTTCGGAAAAGAGGTAGGCCATATTGTTGCTATGATGCAAAAACATTGTAAGGTATTCAGCCCTGCATTACCTTTGAAATGGTTTCCTGCTTTTCTTTCCACGTTATACACCTCGCTCGGGATATAGTTTTTAGTACTATTTTACTTCCCACTGTCATCCAAGATTACACTGAAATGTATTTCCTGCAGCTGGTGAAACCATTTCTTGAGCCCAAGACATACAAGAAAGTGAAGTTTGTCTTTCGCAACGATCAACAAAGCCGGAAGATAATGGAAGAACTATTTGATATGGACAAGCTGGAATCTGTGTTTGGCGGTAGAAACTCAATCGGGTTTGTCTATGAAGATTATGCCAAGCGTATGATGGAGGAGGACAAGAAAATGTCTGATTCCACTGATAACGAATGTTTGTCTCATTCTCCATCAACTATGATATTGGAGTTGCAGCATTCAGAACCAAACTCGGACCTGACTTCTGAGGCCTCTGATGATGAAACTGATTCGTCAACCTTCTTGGAGGAGGTTGAAGAGAAGATTGAAGGTTTTTCACTCGGCTCCAAAGATGTGGAAACTGTTGAAGTAGACACGACAAGTAAAGGAAGCGAGACTGAGTGACCGAAAAAAATGCAATTTGAATATAAGGTTAGTTCATGACATTAGTTTTAGCTTGAGTAGATGCAATGACACCTTATACAGTGTAAACATTTAGCATAGTTTTCTGATGGAGATTTCTGCCCTGTGGCAGTAAAATGTTATTGTGCTCTGCCTATTCCTTTTTTTTGGGTACCTGACATAGAGGCCAAACAAAGGTAACAACTTCTCTCCAATCCTCTAAATGGGTGGACTTAGGACTGCCGAGTTCGGGCCTGTTGTCAGAGCTGGCCTTGGGAAGGCCGAGGAAACGGCCACTTCTGCACCTGACCCCGGGTCCAAAAACAGGGCCGCCCTAAATTTGGTAGCTCGTGTATTCGAAAAATTTGTTTTATTTGAGCCCAGCTGAGCAAAGGGCGCAACTTTTGTTAGCTCATATTGCACTTCTGTTTTGGACAGTAACGAAAATACATCTTGTCCATTAGAAGCACATTTGGTTCTTGGAAAAGCTTAATAGAGGCCTTGAGGGTGGTTGGTTCTGGTTCTTCGTCTGGGTTGTCTTTCTGGGTTGTCTTTCAAGATTGAGATGGCTGTGTTACTGATACCTAATGTCGGAGTTTTTTTATTTGAAGTTGGTTCGTCCTGTTAAAAGATTTTCTACGGCAATAGAGGCCTCTTTTTTTAGGTTCTCAATTTCAGAAGTTACTTGGACCATCTAATGAAAATTAGGTAAAGGAGATCTATAGGGTTTATGTCTACTAAAATTTTGCCTTTAATACCATGAATGACAAGAAGGCATAGAATTGAAACACATACTAGTTTAGACTCCTGAGAAAAGAAAAAAAAACAGATGTATTTCACTTTTTCGAACATAGTGACTTTTAAGTTTAGGAGTTTTGTATTTGCACCTTTTTCAGGTTTATTTAGCTTTTCATATTTTGTTCCTCAGTTCAGGAGTCTCAGTAAGGGTATGAAACAGCCTACAAAATGCATGAATATGTTCATCAAACTGGAACTAGTGATGGACCCGCAACGCCGAACAACATCCTATGTGGACTGGAGAGAAACCAAATCCTTTTGTATTGCATTCGACCAATCTCATCTATCCATAATCAACGTACGTTTACTGGCATCAATGTATGTGTAGGCAGAGAGACAGGTATATTTGTATTATGGTCTTGTCAAGAACGATGCTTCTGTTCAGGAGTCGCCGACTCTTCGAGTCTTGATTCTCTCAAACTCAACACTGCAGTATGCAAAGGCCTACAAAAGTCCAGGGCCCAGGCAAGTACTTCAGAGTAACTGAAAATCACCAATTGATACATCCCATTTGCAAGACACAAAGGCAACACAAAATTCATGAGTCCACTGCATAAACCAACCACATTCAATCAGGGCATGATACGGCAATACCCTTGTAGAGCCCCCAACTTCTTCTCCTATGCGAGGCTGTTCTGGTGTGTCATTCTGAAGTGAAATCCCTAATGCGCCCATTAATAAGTGAAACTCTTTTCCCTAATGCACACCTTAATCCATCGTCTTCTCGGACAAGCTAGTTTGCAGCTTCATGCTTTTAACACAGCCCAATCTAGCTCAACATACGACTCCTCTTTCAGCCCTGCAAACCAACATGGCAAACATCCTCCTACTAACTTCGTCAAGCTTCTCATCGATGGTTAAGATTATGGATCTCCTGGAGAAGCAGCAATTGAGGGTGTTTACACGGAACATTAGTAAAGCAACTGACTCTCTTGCAGGACTATTGGCAGGCTCATGATAGCTTTCCCTAGCCAGCGGAGAAAAAGAAGTGGAATTCGTCATTGACACTGATAGTGTTCAATGCATTTTGCACCCGATCCACAAGCATCTTCTGCAGCTAGCAGGGGCTAATTTCAACGGCCTACGTATACACCTAAGCAGAAGAAAAGGCAATTTGCTGGGGATGACTATATGAGAGCCTTGGTTCCTAGAAATGTATCCATAGCCAATATTCGATAGTTTTCAAAAAGGACAAACTTTTCTCATCTCTGGTAAACGGTAGGCTGTTAATACTTATTTGAGTTCCAATGTACAACTTCAACAGGCAATACAGAATTGGAGGATTTTGCCTTAAAAAAGTTCCAAGTTTGACGAATATAATGATAATTAGCTCATTATGCTGCACAAAGTTACTCAAATCTCATCCCTAGGGGCATTCTACTATTCTCAGAGTGTTGGAGCCTAACCGCCTCAGATACAGTGAGGAGGTAGCTGCTTGCTTTCCATCACCAATTGGGTCATTTGCGACACCAGTTCTTCTGCTAAATTAGTAAACTGACAGTCAAAAGCACAAAAGGCAATAGTAGCTACACGCCTACACCAATACTTGGACTCCAAGCTGGCATAATGGGGTTTGTTCTTCAAATAGGATAAACCAACAATCCATTTTGCAAACAGCAATTCAGGAACACAGATGAAACGTATGCAGTGAAAAACATTTGCCCCATGACTCTCTGAGAGAACTGAGAACACATGTGAATGATACATTGAAAATGGCTAGACATTACACTAATGCAATCAAACTAACACAGGCCAAGGTCTCATACGATCAATTTCATCTCAATTATTGCACAAAAACAAGGTTTCTGTTTACTACCAAAACAACTGCATCAGCACAAGCGCAGACATACAAATAAAGAAAAACCAACTACCAAAAACCCACAAATGTCTTATGGCAAAGAGAAGCAAAGCATATCATACCCTAACTCAATTTCTTCTTAGATTATAAGGGGATGCTACTAACAAGCCTAGCACCAACTCTATCAAGACTGCTAACCATAGCAGATGCCTTCAAGTTCCCCTCCTTCATAAATGCTTCGACCATCCGATCACCAATCTCCCTCCCCTCTCCTCACTATCTACCACTGCAACAGCAGTCGGTCCCGACCCACTAATGGTGCACCCAAAAGCCCCAGCCTCAATAGCAGCCTTCTTCACAGCCTCCATCCCGGGAATCAACGGAGCCCTCTTCGGCTCCACAATCCTATCCGACGACAAAGCCGTCCCGAGCTCTTCCAAATCCCCCAGCAGCACAGAGGCCACCAATGCCCCTGCCTGACTACAATTCCACACGTGATGCGACATGGTGATCTCTGTCGGTAATACCGCCCGCATCTTCTTCGTCGGGGCTTCGAATTCGGGACTCACCAACACAAAGAACAAATCCTTCTCCTCCGGAAACCTCAATCGAATCAATTTGAGAGGATCATAACTCCGAATCAACACGAAACCTCCCATGATCGCCGGCGCCACGTTATCGGCGTGGTAACCCGAAACCCTAGACTCCGACTCCAGGCCGGCGAGTACCAAGTCAGGCACGGTTAGACGACGGCCGAAAAGCTCGTTCACGGCTACTGCCGCCGCCGCGGCACTGGCGGCGCTGGACCCGAGGCCGCTGCCTAGCGGCAGGCCTTTCTCGAGGGAGAGAGAGAGGCCGACGGAGCGGACGTCGAGCATCTTCATGACGGCCAAGGCGGCGATGCCGGCGCAGTTGAAGTTAGGGTTCTTGGTGAGTTTTTTCCCGACGGAGTCGTTCGCGGCGGTGATTTGGGAGATGGAGATCTGGCCGGGGTGGACGTGGGGGTCGACGGCGAGGGTGACGTGGTCGCCGAGGCCGTCGACGGCGCAGCCGAGGAAGTCGAAGCCTGGGCCGAGGTTGGCGACGGTGGCCGGGGCGAAGGTCCTGACGGAGGCGAAGACGGGGGAGGGGTCGGTGGTCAGGGCTTTGAGAGGGGCTGCGTTAATGGAGGATGTTGTGCAGCATCTGATGCTGCTTGTGGTTCTGTAGGGTTTTGAGAAGGTTGTGGGAGGAGATGGGGAGATGAGCTTGAGAGTAGATTGATTGTTATGGCAGATAGCCATTGTTGCAGAAAAAAAAAGGGCGTCGGAGTAGTGAGGGAGGAAGAAGAAGAAGAAGTTTTGCACGAGTGTGTGTACACACACACTCCGGTATTTAGAGTTTGTGCGGACCTCTCATCACAGCCGTTGGATCTAATCCAACGGCTATTTATCACAAGAATTATATAGGTACACATAAATATAAAAACTCAACAAATAGATACGAGAGAATATACGAGTAATGAAAGTAGGAAAGATGTTGCCTGTGAGAATGAGAGTCGTGTAGTTACTGTCTTTAAGGCTAATATTTCTCCCCTCGTGAAGGTTCCACCGGAGTGTACTAGTCCCAAGATTAAACCCAAGAGCTCACAAGCATTCCTCATCCGATGGTCACGACCACCGAGAGGTTTGAATGAGTCACGAACCGAGTTGCCCAACTCTATAGAAAACAGTTTATGAATACTCTGAAACTCTCTTTCATTTTTTTGTGTATACTCTCCATATGCTTCCTCTATTTTCCATATATCTCACACTTGTATGAAGCACCCATATATATAGATGAAATAGGTATTAATAGACATAATTACAATTGTAAATTCCCTTTATTCTTGTAACCGATTTTGGTTTAATATAAACATAATTGTGTAACGGAAGAATAATGAGGATGACAATTAAGGGTCATTATCGGGTCGGGCCGATCGGGCTTTTTCTTTTTTTCCTGGCCGGGCGGGCCGGGCTACCTACCATAAATTGAAGCCCAGGCCCGGCCCACGGGCTACCCAATTGACGGGCCGGCGGGCCAAAAACCGAGCGGGCCAATGGGCGGGCTTAAATTTTCTTGGGCCGAAACTAAATCAAGGGGAAAAAAAGAGGATTTTGTGGGATTTTGGGCTAATGGGCGGACTTTTGGGCGGGTACCACGGGCCGGGCCTACGGGCGGGCCGAAAAAAATTCATAGGCCCGAGCCCGCCCATTACAAACTACGGACCGGGTAAAAGCCCGATGGGCCGGGCGGGCTTTGAACGGGCCGCGGGCCTTCGGGCTAAATGATGACCCTTAATGACAATGGAGGAATTAATATTTAACATTTATTTTATTAAAAATGTTCCAACAACAAGAAGCTCTCTCTCTCTCTCTCTCTCTCTCTCTCTCTCTCTCTCTCTCTCTCTCTCTCTCTCTCTCTCTCTCTCTCTCTCTCGTTCCGTATGAGAACCAGAAACCCTAACCCGTTGTGTTCGAACACAGGAGAGCGGAGAATGAAATCGACCACATTAGGGCTCTAATTTGAAGAACAAACCACACCAACCAAGGTCTCTCTCTCTCGATTATTAGGTTTTTTTCGAACCAGTTTAGGGCTTTTTTTTCCCCTACTTTCACAAATCAAATTAGGGCTTTTTGTTCTTTTTCCCCCCCTCTAATTTCACAAAAAAGAAAAGGAGGAAACTGATTATCATCTCTGGATACATGATGGGTGAATGTACGTTGAATTTGAGTTTACTCTGTATCATTCTGCAACATAATAGTTCACTTGGTTTTGATGTATCAGTGTCAGATTGAAAACGGTAGAAAACATTCTAAGTGAAGAAAGGTCTCCAATTTAATTATTTTCCTTATGCTGAGATAATGTCTGCCATTGGAAGGTTACTCATAAGTGAAGAAAGGTTGCTATGATGATCTGCTTCACCACGTCTTTTATTATACGTATCTTGAAAAGTTGTTTTAACAAGTGAATTTAATAAAAAAATTGGAGATATGCTGAGAGAATGCTGTAGGAAGAAGGTGGCCTAATTAATGTGTGTTCTAACAGGTATTGGAATTGGCCGAAAACGCGGCGAGGGACAAGAAGAAGACCAGTATCGTGCTGCGACACATTCAACTCGTGGTGAGGAACGATGAAGAATTGAGCAAGCAACTTGGAGATGTGACGATTGTGAATGGCGATGTGATACCGAATATTCACAACCTCTTGCTTCCAAAGAAGGTCGGTGGCTCGTCTAAGCCCTCTTGCCTTTTGCTTTGAGGCTTGTATTTAGCTACTACCCTTGATGTACCCTTTGCGTTTTTATATAAAATCATTGTAGCCGATCAAAAAAGAAAAAGAAAAATCTGTTATGGAGTTATTTGAATTGTGGAGATTTGTTATCCACTAGCTCTCCTGTTGGGTTCTCATTGCACATGTCTATTCCAGCTCTAATGCATGCATTTAGCAGCATTTGATTCAATTTTGTGCTGTTAGAGTACGAGCAATGCCATGCTTCTTGGTGCCACAAATAATCAAAGAAAAAAAATGATATGGAACAGAAGCTGTATCATTACACTTGTTCTGCTGGGAACCTGGGTTACTTTCAATTGCTATGGAAAAAGTTTGATTAATGTATGGCTGTACAATTTTGTCCACATAAAAGTTTGAGTATTTTTCACATTACCAATCTACGTATGGCTCAATTCATTAGGACACGACACGACACGGATTACTTGCCAAAAATTCCTCAACTTTTATTACTTGCCAAGTATCTCAGTCCAAAAAATCAAATTGTGACCAACTCAGTTTTTGCAACAACAAATCAAGAGGTAAAGTAAACAAGCTGAGGAGAAGCTACAGCTACATGTCATTAAGCAAAACACAACCACAAAATAGAGGTCACTAAACAAGGTCATGGTTCAACTAAATTTCGATACAAATTAGCCATCCATTCTTTTATAAAGAATCACATATAAAAAATGGCCAAGGGTATAACCTTGAGAGCCAGCCAAAGGAAACAACGGAACAAAAAAAAAAAAAAAGAAGCCGAAACTGGCCAATTGAACCATCCATGACACTGCCATCAATTAGATAGAGCAAGTGAACTAAACACTTCAATCCTTCTCTCACAAAGAAAACCATCTCTCACAAAGAAAACCATAGAATCTGAATTGATGGAAACCAAAAGGCAATAACTTGGATGTAAACACAATTACTTAAGTCTACAAAAATTGTTCATTCCAGTCTATAGAATGTTTGTTAACATTGAACAGAGAATCAATTTGTCTGAAATTCATATATATCCAAATCCATCAGCATAAAACGCCCAAACTCAATGTTGAAATCCACATATATACTATCCAATCTAGACTTGAGCTACTCTCATTGAATCAATTCTTCTTGAGAGGCACATTCCATGCCACAATCTTAACTAATGAAACCCAAACTAATTCCGAATCAAGCATGACTCTTCAGTCTTTACTGACAGGGACAAACTAGTTTAGAACATCAAAACACAATAGCACAAGCATAACACTCAACCGAAACCCTAATAACTAAATTACTTCACTCAATCCAACTCCTTCACAGCCTGCATCCCGATAGTATTAGCAGTACCCATAACTATTTTCGAAATAGCTTCAAGAGACATGTGTTGGCAATAAGGATCAGAATGTTTTACCTTCATGATCTCATATATAAGCAGAACTTCACTCTGGATTCTCAATAGTTCTTGAGAGGAAACATGTAGATCATTTCCTCATTGTTGATCACTATAATTCACTTCATTTCGCTCAGTACAATGCGTCAAGTAAAAGATGAGGATGATGAAAGAAAAAATGCTGGAGTCTTGGAGCTTAACTATTGATGTGTTTAAAGCCTTGTACAAATCCTAAGATACCATTGACATTTAGGCTCCATTTGTACAGATGTGGATTCCAAATAAAGGAATTTTAACAACAACAAAAAAAAAACTCTTTAAGATAAAGGTTTTGGATCACTTCATAACTTTAAATAGGTCATTCAAATCCATCACCATATAACTTCCAAGCTCAATGGAAATCCATATTATACCCCAACAAAATCTAAAAATTGAGCTTTTCTCACATCATTAATCAATAGGTTTTGTTAAAGAGAGAATTTTGTAGTAAAATTGAACAGAAAATCCATTTATTTGCCACATATATGCAAATCCATCAGCATAAAACTCCCAAACTCAATGTCGAAATCCATATGTATCCAATCAAACCTAAAATTAAGCTACTCTGATCGAAGTAATACTTCTCCGGACACACACACCCCATGCCACAACAAAGAAAGCCAATCTAATTCCACATCAAGCATAGTTCTCCAGTCTTTATTGATAGGCAGAAATCATTTCACAACATCAAAAGTCAAAACACAATTGAACAGTCTAACAACGAGAAAGCCTAGAAACACAAAGATTTCCCCAACATTACACACAACATGCTAATGCTAATGTGACACTGTTTCATTGGTCATTCGGTAGATTGATAATCTCGATTTCCAACGAAGTAACGACACATTGACATGTTGCGGTCAATGTTGTGTATATTGTTGTGTTTGTAACATGGCTCGACTAACAATTTAACCGAAACCCTAACAACTCAAATCACTTCAGTCACTCCAACTCCTTGACAACCTTAATCCCCATAGTATTAGCAGTACCCATAATCGATTTCGAAATAGCTTCAAGACTCATGTACTGGCAAAAAGGATCAGACTGTTTCACCTTGGCGATCTCATAAATGTGCTTTAGGGTTAGGGTTGAGGCGACGACGTGGCCGGTTCGGCCGCTACCGGACTCGATGCCAGCGGCCTTCTTCAGGTACCACGTCACCGACGGCGACTTAACGGTGAACTCGAACGTGTTGTCCTTGAACGCCGTTATGGTAACGGACATCGGCGTGTCCGGTTTGTACTTCTGGGTACGAGCGTTGAAGTCCTTGCAGAAGGCCATTAGGTTTAGCCGGTATTGACCTAGGGCAGGGCCCACGGGTGGAGCTGGACGCGCGCTGCCAGCCGGGACGGTGAGGCGGATGGTCGCCGCCACTGGCCGTCGGGTCAGGATCTCTTTGAGCGTCGTCATGGATTCGTGCTGTTGTAGTGAGAGAGAGAGAGAGAGTGAGAGTGAGAGAGAGAGAGAGAGAGGGAGAGGAATGGGCTTGATTGGGCTCGTACTGGAATACTTAACAGAATTCTCCTAACAGCAAAATAAGGGGGAAAAAAAACAATTTATGCTAGCTCTCGTAACTGCCTTCATATGTTGTACTCCCTCCGTCCTTTTACCTTTTTTAAATGTCCAATTTTGTGTGTCATGTTTAATTGTTTATATCTCTCAATATATATTGCTAATAATATGCAATATGGATTTTATTTGATAAATCTCAATTATTTCTATAAGACAATGATTTTAGAAACATAATATACGTCGAAAGATATAAATCGTTGAAAATGGCATGCATAATTGTAGTGAACTTTTAAAAAAAGGACAGAGGGAGTATTAACAACGAGATATCGACTTTCGTATGTTTTCGGAAATTTGAAGTGAGTGCAAATTCTCCCAATTAATTTGATTTGTGAAATTAGGGGGAAAAAAAAGCCCTAAACTGGTTCGAAAAAAACCTAATAATCGAGAGAGAGAGACCTTGGTTGGTGTGGTTCGTTCTTCAAATTAGAGCCCTAATGTGGTCGATTTCGTTCTCCGTTCTCCTGCGTTCGAACACAACGGGTTAGGGTTTCTGGTTCTCATACGGAACGAGACAGACAGACAGACAAACAGAGAGAGTGAGAGAGAGAGAGAGAGTGAGAGAGAGACCTTCTTGTGTCCAGCCCTTCGTCGATCTTCTTCGTTGTTCTTCGTCTTCGTCGCCTCTCTCTCTCTCTCTCTTCTCTGTGTGTTTGGAACAGAATGGAAGTGAAAAGTGAAGATCCGTTTGTCCCTCAAACAGTGACCCGAGAACTAATTACCCGTGACCCGACCGCTTGGATCCGCGAGATGGCTCTTTAAAACGCCAGCCTAATCCAACGGCTGTGATGAGAGGTCCGCACAAACTCTAAAATCCGGGATCCCTCATGGGAACCGGAGTAATCCTACGGAGTACTATTATTACATTTAATTCAAAAAATAGGTAATTATTTGAAAATTAAGTATTTATTTGAGTTAGTAGAACATATCTAGTCTAAATCTTAATTTGGATAGGGCGAGATGGGACAGTCTAAATTTGAATGGTTCGTCGTTGTAATTAATGGTTTGGATTTGTGTCTGAAGGCTAGGGTCTTTGAACGAATTTGGACCATTGATTATATCAATAATTAATTTTTTACTAATATTTTTTCAAGTGGGGAAGTTAAAAATGAGCTCAATTGAATAAATGAAAGTTTTTTATGCGACGTACCTATTTAATAAAAAAGTAATACAGTGGATCAACTACTTGTAGCTGTTCGATTGAGCTGAATTTATACAGGGCCACCTGAGAAAATAGTTAAGAATTAGCGAAGGGATGGGATCATTTATATGGGACCCGGAAGTGGTTTCCGCGCGCTGATATGTGCACCATTGGTGCTCATCTTGTCGGTTCCCCATAGGATTCTGCGACGGATATACGGGCGAGCTTGTGTATACATCGACTAATTCTAGTGCCCTGAAATTAAAAGCCAGGCAAACCCTCTAATCCCTCTAATGAATGTTTAGAATCTGTGGGATACAACAGGTGACCTCATAGAATACAAACACGCTTATTGTTTTCCTCATTCCTACTTGATCAAGCCATTTGGGTTCTTTTTTTCCTTTTCTTTTTGGAAAAATGAAGAAAAACTAAGCAACAATACACAACCCTATTTCGTGGGTGTTCTTGAATTGCTTTCAAATCATAATATATTTTGTAGACATTTCGTTTAATATTTGTATACTCAAAATTTATAACATTTATTTGCAAAATTCATAACATCTAAGCAAAAATTCATACGTAACATTTAATCTGATTCACTATACGGAAGTTGGGAATTCCAAACTATGAATTTGTATTGCAAAATATTTATGAATTTAAGGTAATTCAAGACATTATGAGGATATTACTTACTAGGAGTATTATGAATCTAAAGTAATCCAAGACAAAAGGGTGGCCAAGTGAACCTTCCTCTGGAAATCAGTCCTAGGTCAGAGGAGACACAAATGCCTTTCTTAACCTGGAATTTTCAGGGTTAGTATGCAAGTTTAATACATTTCAGAAATCAGTTTTGCTGGAAAAATAAAATAGAACTTGCTTTTAAAAAAGGCAAGCATCATTTTCACATTGGTTCAGTTTTTATAGGACCTGCTTTTCAAGTATTTGAAAATCTATTTTTAATGCTTTCTCAAAATAATTCCAATAAAACAAGTTCAAAAAATTGTCAACCTATTTCAAGTTTAAAATATTACCCTGAGCACATCAAGGGAGAAATAATAACACCACCCAAGAAAACTGATTCCTAAAACCATAACCAAACAGAGCAAAATTGCTTCTCAAAGTAAGTTATGTAGATAGATGCAGTTGCCACAGTTACAACCATCTTAACAAACAGAGCATTTGACCCCAGTTTTACTTGTGTGCTGAAAGTAATACAGCACACCTACTGACTGTAGCTCGGATAGTAGATTTAAGGTTGGCTCCTCACAGCTCTTTTTTCGGTTTCAGAGAGCCGAGATCCCTTCCGTACACTAAAACCATCGCTTCACCGGTATTTTACAGACAGGTTACACTTCAGCTACATAATCTGTTGCCACTACAAAGCAGCACATTTAAGTTGGGACTGGGGGAGAGGTGTCAAGGGGGAAGTAAAAACTGTAGGAAATGAAATACGCAAAAAAATTCTTACAATGAACTAAAGACACCTATTAATGTACATAACGAAATGAGCTCTACATATACCCCTCTATTCCCCAATACAGAAGGAACTCATTGCCGAGGTACTGGCGGTGGTGTTGTTGGCTGATGACTTTGCCCCTGGAAACCAATACCCGGCGGCCGATAGTACCCTCCATTCATCGGCTGCTGCTGCTGCTGCGGTGGCGGCGGGGGCTGCTGTGGTAGTGGTGGCTGAAGGGGCGGTCTTGCTAATGCCTGTGCTATATGCGAAGGCAGGGGAGGCGGAGGTGGCGGCAGACTAGTAGCACCGTACGCATAAGGCATAACCCCCATCATCATACCACTAGGTTGACCAAATTGGTTTGCTGAGGAATTTCCGGAAGGAACAGGTGGTGGTGGTGGGGGTGGAAATGGAGATTGCATCTGGTTTGCTTGAATGGATTGAAGAGAGGTAAAATACCCTGTACCACCACCCATGTCAGAATTACTGTTGACATCTGTAACAGGCAATGGATTCTCAAGTCTAGGTCGTTTTTCCGGGGAAAACATGGGTAAACTAGAGGAGAATCCAGCTGATTTTAGAGCACCACTACTCTTGGAGGCAGCCTCCTCTGCAACGAGAGATGAAAGAATGGAGGTAAGCATCTGTGCAGAGGATGTAGAAGCAGTAAGCTTAGCGGCAACTGCAGCTGCTGCTGCTTTCTTGTTCTCTTCTTCGCTAGTCTTTACACTTGCAAACGAATTGACAGGTTGCAACAGTTGGTTATTAGTGGTTGAATGAGGCGAAGGCACAAGAGGGGATTCCGTCGGTTGGTTAGTAGCAGCAGCCATAGATGCAGGAACACGGGGTGACATCAGCATGTGCTTCATATTACCCAAATGTTCAATGTGTCCTCTAGTGACCTGCACAACCATGGACTGCGTCACTGTTTATCCGCATGAAGCAACTACTAAACCATAACTAATAATGCAAGGGGAATCACATGACAGCAATTTTTCTTCTGAATTTTTCAATTAAGACAGCACCAAAAAATCATCAAAAAACAATAGCAAGGAAAGGAGGGACATGCATTTGATGATTTTGATCTAAAAGCGACACTAGGGGGCGCAGACTCCACACCCCTAAATCCTCCATCAGCGTAGAGTCTTTGAGGCTTGAGCATACAGAAATGACACCGATGAAAACTTAAACCAAATCAACCAGTTTCGAGTTTCACAAAGTTTAGAACGAAGCACCCCATACCGAACCAATTCAAAATTACACTAACAAGTAACAACAATATAGCCTTTGACCCCTGCAACCCATGGGTATAACCTACCACTAATTATATCCGTCGATGCCTCATAGCTATTTTACTAGGGGTGCTCAAGGTACAGATTGGTGCAGTTCTAATGAAAACAATGAACCAAACCACCTTGAAGATTCAAGAATCAAGATATATATAAGATGAAACCACTGTAAAGAGTGAAACTAAACCACAACGAACCATTCAGTTTCAAGGTCATTTCTTTCATCATATAAAAAATCCAAAAAGCCATATTTTTTCGATTCATTTCCTTCTTTTCCCTTTTTGCATTAAATTTCACTAACTAAAAGAGATACCACGTCGATGAACAAACAAAGCTGGAGGCATAAGAAGCAGAAAGCAAAGAGAGTAACAGGTATGGATCGAAAGATAAGGAAAAAAATGGCAGCAGAGGCAATTGAACCAGAAAAGGAGATATAATATCTGTCTAGGATAATAATGAACCATTTGTTGTACAACCTGAAGAAATAAAGGACGCACAGAACAACAAATATAGAAAAAATACTGACTATCGCCGACGAGCAAGTGTGGCGGTAGCCAAGTAATAGGCACATGTACTCCCATGCATTTAACAGAAGTTCAAACCTCACTAACTAAAAGTCTAAAACTAGCAATGCTGACTCTCACCGAGCAAAAAAAACAGATAGAAAAAATGGTTCCTTCAGGAACTAGCAAAGAGAAGAATTGGTCTTTAGGACCAACCAAAATATGATTGATATATTTCTCAAATTATCTTTCTTCACTCTTTATAATAGTAGTTCTCTCTATTTCTGAATGAATGAAACCAAACTAAGGTCCTAAAGGATTGTGTCGCCTGACCAGCCAGAAAACGCCGAGTCATTTTGACCAATCAGAAAAAATCATGTTGTTCTACCAATCAGGATGCACCGTTTCGTTAATAGAAACTTTTCTAACTGGTGAAGCCATTCACTTCACAACACAACTAAACAGTAGTGGTTCGATTTGTAACCAAGACTTAAGACTTCAAAACTCCAAACCGAACCGTGGCTATAGGGTTTTCCAGTGTGTAAACCAAAACAAAATCCCTCTTTCGATAACCAGATCTTACCATGTGGTAGGTGGTTTGGTCAGTTCAGACAGTTTAGCTTCATTCTCTCAGACCCCTTTTTCATTCTGTCAAAACTCGCTCTCCATGGTCATTTTCTTAAGCCCCCTAATCCTACCACTGGGACATCTCTGACTCGCCTCTGAGTCTCACCTGCGATGTCTCCCTCTCTCGTGCTTTACTCGATCCCCTCTTTGAATTCCATTTGCATTTTTCTATGTCCGACTCCCCCGATACTATATGCACATGTACCTTGAGTTCCGATAGCACGCACCAATGAGAAGCCCACCTTGGGATTCAGGAATTGCGCCAAAAAGAACAAGACTTTGCAAGTCCTATCTAGTGCCATTTACAGAGATGTCTTCAAACGTATAACCAACCTTTGAAGCATTCTCATGATACATATTTAGTCCTGAGCGAGTTAGCCAATATGTGAGACCAAGACGTGACTGCATCACCACGCAAGAGACAATTCATGACCTATGCTAGAAAGAACCATGATATTGTTCGTTACTCTATTCCGTTCTATCATTCATGCATCTCCTAAGAAGCACGAACACTGATACAGAACCGGACGCGGACACAGCTACATGACACAGGAATTCTGAAATTAACAGGGATACGGCCACAGCAGGAGACACAGAAAGATGAAGCATCTACATTCACACAATTGAATTGTGAGTAGTACAAATATCATATCTATACACACTCAAAGCTATTGAAAACTAACCCTAACTTAGCACAAAATTGAAAATAGCACTCCTACGTAACTTCTTGATGGTCCACAAAAAAAACGAGGCACAAGTGACAAGTTTGTTCTAATTCTAACCCACGAAATTAGTTTCACACTATAAAAGGGATGGAAGGTCGATTATAGTTTTAAACCATTTCAGTTAAGGGTGTTTCAGTCTAAGTATGTAGCAACTTGAGACCAACTAATTTATTATTTTTTCCTTGCTCAATCGAGTGACTGAATCGACCAAATTTAGAGGGACAAAACAGAATGAAGATGTCATTCGGTTTGGCATGCATGCGAGATAAATTTTAACACTAGTGAATCTACCACGTGGAACGATGTGTCTGCGCTAGTTTTGAAGTTTTAATCAGTAAATGGGAAGGAAATTATTGTCCGTAGCAAGCCACATACAGAGAAAGTGTTGATCAACACAACAAATGTGATACTCCTGTCAATACAAGTACCACAAAATGAAACCTATGGACATACAGTAGTGAGTTTTTAAAAAATGTCACCAACCACTGTTTAACAAACGTGAGCAAGCTTGTCCACAATACAACCTCCGTCCCCAAAAGATTGTTCGATCCGCAAAACGAAAACTTAAAAATAATACATTTTTATCTAAAATTAAATCAATTTTTGCCGCTCGAGACTAAATATCAATGAGTTCTATTAATTGATCAAAAAAATTGCATTTTCTTGATAAAAATGCATTTTCTTAAGTTCTCGTCTTGCACACTAGATAATCTTTTCGGGAAGGGGAGAGTACATCATAAGCTACCTCCATGCAAGAAGATAAGAGTTGCTTCACCATGCAAATCATAGGGAGGTTTACCAAAAATAACGAGGAAATTTTTATGCAAGTGGGGTTGGTGTCGAAGAAGAAGAAACAAAACGAAATTTACTCAATGCAGCCAAGGCAAAGTTGATATGAATGGGTAAAAGTTAATGAATCATGAATGACAGTTAGTAGCCCAAATGTGTGGTATCAGGATAAATCATAAATGAGATCCAAGAATCAAAGGGATTCTCAAGGCAACAGTTATAGAGTAAAAAGAGACATTGCAAACCATGGAATTCATATGCCGACGTAGAAAACCCTATAACTATGAGACTCGAGCACAAGTGCCATGATATTAAGCATTCGCTTCCTTGACTATCCATTATTTTCCTCCATCACTTTCATGGGATCTTTTTCTAAGAGATAGATTCAAATTCATCTAAGATTAGGAATGTCATCTCCATTAGGGAGCAACTGATAATGTACATGTTACACGGGGCAGAGATCAAGGTAAGGGCCCTCCTTTGACACCATCAATCAAATTGACAAAATATTGATATTTAAAACTATGCCGGCAAATAAAAATTCAATATGGATTAAAAGAATGGATTTTCTACACATTTACATTTCTAATAATTTTCTTTTTGTCAACAAGACAACTAAGGAGACTCAAGCTTCTCACATCAAGGTTTTCTCACATCGAGGTTGACATCACAAACCCATTGTAGGGAAGTAGAAACAGGTCTTGAAACACTGAGATTCAGACATGTAGCAACGCTAAGTGCCATTGGATCCACTAATACCACGTGAGACACAAGTGCCACTCATGTTCAAGAGAGTGACGAACACCATCCGTGTTGCGGAATTGACTTTAGATCCAAAAGGAAGCTGAATCCTTCAATGTGTGAAGCCAAAGTTAAGTGTCTTAGAGAAATAATGGACCCCTAACAGAGACTGTGATGCTTGTTCCTACGCGAGGGTCAGACATCCCGAACAGAGGGAGCAATTAGGGCCTGCACTTGGGACATACCCGTGGCAAGAAGAGCAAAGCACTCTCCCTCTGCTGTTAAGTTGGTGTCTTATGAAGGCTGACTTGAATTTACTCCATCCGTCCCAAAATAAATGTCTGGTCCGCAAAACGAAAACTTAAAAATAATACAAATTTCCAAGAAAAAATCAAACTTTTTTCAACAATTTACTGGATATCCATGAGTTCTTTTAATTTATGGAAAAAGTTGGAATTTTTTCTTATAGAAAACGTATTATTTTTAAGTCCTCGTTTTGTGGACGGGACATTTATTTTGGACGGAGGTAGTACTTTATAAGTGATTCACCCAGACAATGAGTTCTGCCCCAGTCAACTGGCAGGACCCAAGGAGCCCATTAGGCTTGGTAGCAGTATTGGTGAGACCAAGCTAGGTCATGACCTTGCACGTTGCGGTAGTGGAGAGACCGAAACAGGTCATGACCTTATTATCTTTTGGCAAGCGATCTTGTGGTTTGGTGGAGGGGAACACTACAGGGTATTACTCAGTACTCAAAGAGACATATCTGCGAGAGTCCTGAGGCCACAGGTATCCTGAGCATCATGGCTGCACGGTAAAAAAAAAAGAATGTCCTCGCAAGATCTCACTGGACATTATTCGGATTTTTATTGGTCAGCACGGACCCAAGAGAGCGAGAGATATTTCTAAAGAGCGAGACATCTTTTTAGAAAGAGAATTCTCGTCCTTGGTAGAGAGACATCCATATGGGAGAGTAAGCTGAGAAGGAGAGCATCCCTGCCAAGGTTCCTTCCAGCTCTGTGCTCTTTCACCCAGCAAGATTCTCATCGAACCCTCGCTGACAGTTAGCAATCATTTTACAAAGCATTATTCAGTATTCTCTATATTTCGAATTCATTTCAAATCTGAACCCTCCTACACCTCCAACAAACCCATGGACAGCGTTAAGTGAGAATAAGGTAGAACTCAGAGGAGAAAAACTTTTTAAGACTTCAAGTCTAAAAAGCATAAATGGAAGGTGTTGGCAGATTTTACAATTTTAGTAAAAGCTTCTTAAATCAATCACTAATTTCCGAGGACACAGATACATGACAAACAGAGCGAAGTTCTCCAAGAGATGATGAAATCTGCCTACAAAGTTGGGGATTTCATGAAGATAAAATGAACAGTAAGGTTCCAGTGGGAAGAATGAATGACACTGAACTTGAGTACAAGGCATTACTAGATTCGTTTCTCTTTTTTTCCAAGAGAAAGCACCTCAGTACTACAACAATGTAGCAACTGAAGCCTGATGGTTGGAAACTTTAAATCCACCAGTGAACCAAATCTGTTACGGTCTATGACTCTATGCAAGATGACAAAGCAGGAAGCGGTCAAATACAGCAGTTTCATAAAATTAGTTCTGCCTCAAGATACATATACAGGTTTTGACTTAACTAGAGGTACAAAGACGTTTCCATGACAATGCTTAGCGACTCTGCTGATTCCCGAATTCTGTTTTGCCCCAACCTTAACTTCTAGAATTAAGACTCAGAAGTTCGGCCACAATTTCTTCATAATATAGTAAAACAGGAATATATAACAGAAAAATGAACAACAAATAAGCGTCTTCTCTTTGATAGTTATCCTACACCAATCTCCATTTCTGTGATGCCTAAAATGACGCTCAAAAGTCAAAACTATAGGTCAATATTCTTTTCTGATATGTCCAAACAAAAATTTACATTGCAAATCCAACATCAGAGCTGGAATATATAGAATGTACAATCAAACTGACAGCCTGAGGTTACATGTAATTCGGGAACACTAAAAATTGATTGTTTTTAAGTTTCCGGAGAAAAACATTGGGATATAAAAGGGAAAGTTTCTTGGGTACACTGCCAAAAAAAAAGTTGCCCATGTTTCCCACAGTCCCGAGTTACGATTCGATGGGGTAGGAATTATGACACAATGTGCTCGAGTCACTACGGTAAGTGGTCCAAGCGATAAAAGTGACATAACTCAAAGCTGAGTAACCATATCAAATGGTCAACAACCTGATGTTTTTAGGGTAACAACCCCAAGCAGTTCCGATCGATTTCGTATCATAACCAACCCCATTTCCAGCATGGCTTCCCTGTGCATAGTCTACACCAACTTGTAACATTTCCCTCCTAACAGGTGTTCTGACAAAACTGAAAGAGCATGAAATAATTTTCTACTAATGACACCTCCGGAAACTGCAAGGTTATCATTTTAACTGAAAGAGAAAGAAAATACAAAATGAAAAGACGGGGACTATTCCAACAGATAACCCTTGGCTGGACATAAGCACACATCAAATTTCAAAACCAGAACCAGAAGTTATGAATACCAAATCTCCTTCTTGGGTCATTTTGCTACATGGAAAGAAAATAGAAATGAATGAAGATGGTAATTCTTACGTGCAACTGCGTCCGAAGAAGTTCCATCTTCAATTCCTGAAACATAAGTTTGGTAAACAGTCGTGAAATATTTTTCCACTGATTGTGATTGCCGATTAGAGAACTCACAACTATGATGAAAACATACCTGCTCTCGAATGGCTTCTTTAAGCTGAGAAACCAAGGCGCCCCTACTTGCTTCAGCATTTTCAAGTTGACTAACACATTGCTCAAGTATATTTTCCTGCTCCTGTATCTCATCAATCAATAACGATCCTTGTTGATTGCCTGATTGAAAGAGGAAAAGATGGAAAATTAGATGTACAGGACAACAATCTCCCAACAAATCTTCACTTCACCTCCATTACGCAAGAATTTCCCACAAACTTCTCCTGCCCTTTCTTAGAACCCTTCTAAAGGGTTACCATGAGACGTACATATGTCTAGAGAAGACCAGTACCCACTCGCTGCCATACCAGAAGCTACCCCCTCCACCATCTATCATTCTCTACTGCCAACAGCCACAGCCACTTCCCCCATGAGATCTGAATAAAACTCTCTTCACCCAAAAGTGTGAACAGCGTTGCATAATAGGAGCACAAACTGAATCTCAATAAGACAAAATACGCTTAATTCGTCCCCAAACCTCACCTTTAGGAATTTTTCCAAGAACTTTGCAACTGACAGAGTATAAACATATGAAGACATAAAATAGGTGCCGTGCAACTCACTAAATTGTAGACAACAAAATAGCCGAAAAGCCTAAGCTTTTGGAAATGGGATCAAGAACGTAATCACGGTATACAACATAACCAGGGCGACACCATAGTGCCCGTGGAGAGAAAAAAAAATGGATAGGGTGCGCAAACAGCCAGCAGGAAACACATAATAATGGCCAATCGGGGAACATTGATCAGTATCGTAATCACTCAATTTAAGATGACACGGTTACTAAAAAGGGGGCGTAAAGGTCAGAAAATGTAAGATGCCTAAACATCTGACGAGCCTAATTGAGGATAATTCACTGATATTCACATGCATAGCTATGGAAGTTACATAATCTGTCATCTGGGTCACCACATGATTCATTTTATAGGATAATAAGCATAATTCTTACCTTGAGCAGAAGTGATTTCCACTTCTTTCTCCATTTTCCCTACAAGACTTGCAGCAGCTTTACACTTGTTTAAAGCAGTCTCTTCTGTAACATTTTCGTCATGTGCCGACTGAAACGCAGTTAATATCTTTTCTGGCATACCTCCAACAGCCAATTTCTGAAAACATGATAAACCAGATTTGATATGATCCAAGGTAAACATACAGTTCTCGGTGGGAAAATTGCAACAAACTAAAGAAAAGTGAATCAGAAAAAGAAACTAAATATATGTAACAAATACTTACGATTCTTAGTGAATGAGAATCCCTCTTCACTATCTTAATAGGATTTGAACTCTTTCCATTGCTGATTGAGGGAGGAGGATGCTTACCCAGCATTTCATCTTTAAGATTCTGACCCCGAGATCCAAAAACTTTCCTCTCTTCCCATATGTCCACCTAATTAGTTATTGTTCGCCCACCAGTCCCATAATGGCAAAGTAAAAATGCAGGCATAATCAGGGATAAAAGTAACAAGCATAGCCAGAATTGGCAGTAGTATAAGATAGTACATTGTGCAACAAGACTGCAGCAATAGAAAATTAATGTTTCAAAGCAGGGGCATAAAATGTTAAAATTGCTTTAATAGTTCTTCCCGTCAAAGTTCAGAGAACAACAGTTCGGTCCTATGGCAGGAAATTGGTCACAAGCAATGAATGGAAAAAGGCAGGGTGAAAGAAATACAGCAAAATACATCAAGTGAAGAGTACATATCTACAGCTCTAACATCCACAGCCTATAAAAGCTATTATTAGTTAATTGAGAAATTGTAGAGATTCTAGACCTCACCAAAGCAGGGAAGCCACTAGGATAGGGAGGCCAAATCCCTGTTGGAAACATGTGGGGAACAAATTTTCAATAGATCTTAAGTCAATTGCTTAGATGATATGGTGATCAAATCACTTGCGGAGGTTTCGACTTGTTTGCCCAGTTCTCATCACTATTTACATTCCTAAATAACTGACAGCCCACAAGCACAAAAACACTAGCGAGTAATGAGCATATTTCTTACCTAACCAAAAAACAAAAAGTAAGTGCATTTCTCTTCCAATTGTCTTTCAGAAAAAAGAGAAGGCAGAACATTCAAACATCTCCCAAATCAGACAACCACATCATTGCAGACCCAAGCAGTGATTCTTCACCAATCTACAGAATGAGCAAAGGGCAAACCCATGGTATGAGCCAAGGGCCTTAAAGATGGCATCAGCTCTTCACAAAAGCAAGAACCTTAGAGCTAGTAGGAAGCCCATCGTCCAGTTAATGCAAAACCCTAATATAACTCATTAGCCACTAAGAAAATTACGATAACAACATGGAGGTAAAAAGAGTGAATTGATAACTTAGAGTGATTGAGTGAGTTCTGTTGTACAAAGAAACAAATTTACTAAACTTTTCTTTGCAGTAACTATCAGAGAAGTTGGTAAATTTTATTAGCATGTATATCAGATGCGTATCTATGTACCGGGAAAAAATTGCACATATAGGAATTCTGATTATCTCAAAGCTTTGTCTTCTGTGCTCCAAATCAGGAACCTGAGAGAAATACTTCATAAATGAATAGGAGTTACCAGTCTACAGGCTGCTTTCTTTCCATTTTCATCACCATTGTCATAAACATGCTTCAGAGCAGCAGGGAGGACTTTCCAAAATTCATTGACAAACTCACTGCCCTTTCGCCTACTATTTTGCAGGATATCATTGGCCAAATATAGGAAAGAAACACGCTGATCTCGCTGAGCTGTACTGAATGCTTTGTCCCAAGTTTCAACAATCTGTCTAGCTTTCTTCCTATGAGAAATGCACAGACGGGATAATGCTAACAAATGTCAAGGGAAATACTGTACCCATCACAGAAACATAAGAGATAAGCCCAAATGCACAAAAGGAAACCAGCCAAGCAACAATCTTTCCCAGGAAGAAGAATACGGAATAGTTACTGAACAACTTATTCCCAATTGAAGATAACTTTACCACACTGGTGGCGAGATATTCTTGTAATCCCTAAGTTTGCAGTAATTTGAAACAGACGTCTAACACTTACTCTATTATTATGCTAAGATTTTTATCAAAAGAAGTCATTTATGGTGAGAGGAAACATAAGCCCATTTTGCAATTAAACTGAAGCTCATTGAAACAGTTGTTTAACATTATGTATAATATTCAAAAGGACACAATAGAAACTGCTAACATAAGCTAATGCTCACTTGAAAAGCAAAGAAAATTAACAATATCACTTGTACGAGCAAATGCTTCCAACACAAAAGAGAAGGAAAAAATGTGGTACATGATACATCCCATAATAACCCATTAACAAACTTGTACATATAACAATGAATAACGCAGTGAAGAGGTTCATTTTAGTTTAACCAAGCTTGTCTTCGTAATAATCATCTGAGCATGCTATGAAAGCTAACACCATGTGGAAGAGGGTCGTTGAAAGGAGAACTTGGGCAATGTTAGGGGGTTTTTTTTTTTTTTTAATGATGGAAATAAACAGCAGTTTTTTTAGTTAGTATAACAAAGATATGTAATTCTCCAGAGTAACTGGAGAATTTCCGGATCTTGGCTAAGACTGAGTCCAAATTTCTAGACTTATGAAAACCATAGAGACAATGAAAGTGATATCGGCTTTGCTTTCATTGTGATGCAGACTAGAAAGCAGAAACTCTGAGGAAAAAGAACGAAGAAAAACTAGTCCTGAGATCCATCAACAGGAGAAACCGGACACCTTGCTGGATGTCATTAAGAAGGTAGTCTAGACAGCCACGACACACTCTATTACGAAAACAAAGCACTCACCCAACAAGAAACACATAAAAAGAAACACTAATCAAAATAACATGCCTAAAGACTCTTCATCAAATTTGTGTGCAGATGTGAGACACGTTGATCAAGAGTTCAAGACTTACAACAGTGACACAAAAGCAATTTGTCAACAATGAACATTAACTAAATACTTCCGATGAAAGAGGAAATATGTCACTCTTTGATAAATATATATACATTATATATGGTAGACAACTGACTCATAAGGTAGTACAACTCTTTAAGCATCTTCAATATGATTGAGCCTCCTCAAAAACCAACGAACACTAACTCTATCAGAAGAACTAATTGTGACTTGCTTGCAAGATCTCATGACAGCAAGCTTCACTATGCTCCAGCACTAAAGCACAACCCGTAATGAAGTTTTAGCAAGTCAGGCCCAATACATTTTGACATTCTGGGTGGGGTGATACGAAGCTCAAGAAAAAAGTAAACCTAGAAAAGCGGCAACACATGGAGACTGTAATGCTAGAGAATTTCCAATTGCTGTAGGATAACACCAAGTGTCAACCCTGAGTGTGGACATTTTGGCTTTATCTATGGATGAGGTATTAATCTTTTAAATGTTCCCTGCACTTTCTAATAATTTGTCAGTTAAGTCTTTTTTGGTACTTAGAAGAAATTCTGGGCATGGACTACTAGGGTGTGGAGTCACATGGTCACGATAGGTATATGGTATTTCAAATATAAGAGCTTTTTGGTATTAGAGAGTGGTCCTCCATACGGCCATACCTATCCTTCTTCACATACTCGCTTCATGACCTATCAAGGCGTAAGATGTGATTCCGCAGTTCAGCAGGTAAACTTTATTTCAACAACCTACTCGTTTTTCTCATTACAAGATCAGACACATGCCATTCTGAGTCTCTGACCAACACTGCCGAGTGCTGAAGAAGCATGTATTATCAAGAGTCAGAATTCTAAGTTGGCCAAAAGAAACAGCAGCACTCCCTTTTTCTGCATAAGCGACTAAGCGTGTCTACGTGGAACATGCTTTTCAGGTGCTTCTAATCCCGTAGAATGCCGCTTTAGTGAAAGCACTTGTGCATCCGAGACACCCAACAAAATGCAACTCCACAACACAGAAAATCAGTACTAAGCTTTTCTTTCACACAATCCTGCCTACTTTTTTCTACAAAAGAAAGTGCCAAGGGAGCACCACCCAAGTACAGAAAGAGTACTAGAGCTATGGAGATCTTACAAGGCCAGTGTTTTAGCAGCACTCCTGGAGAATCAACAACAAATGTGTCCATTATGTTACCTGCATATTGGTGGGACAAGTACATTGTCGCTGCATATGGACGGAGAAGTACATTGTTGATAATCATTAATCAACCAACTAGTAATCATTCCTAAGGGTGCCCCAGAGGTAAGACAGGGACCATGTAATCTTCATTTCAAGTCACTACCAACAAGAAAATGAAAGCCTAGCTCAGTGATGCAAGTTGAGACAAGACCCTGAGAACTGAACCGAACTGATTACATTGGTCAAATGCCAGCAGCTGAAGCTGACAATCTGAAGCATGACAACAAAAAGCTGAACAAAATAAATAGAGCCTCCTGTTAGTCGATGGGCCTTTCAAGGGACACAAGTCAGACAACTGTCCGTTTAACTCTAACAATTCAAATTGAGATCCATCTAATTACTTGCAGACAGACCACACCACAAAGGTAGAGAGTTAGGTGTCGAGTTACTGTACATATGCATTTATGAAGCACATAAACGCCTTAACATTAGTCAAATATAAGCACACACAAGAGAAAGAAACCTGAGAAAACAAAGAGAAGACACTTAAGCTAAGGATTCATTTGCACCATTAAGCTTATGAGCTATGCAAAGGAAATACAGGAATGTAACATGTGTGCCCTCAACAGAACAAAGTAAGACTTGAACAACAATTCGTGTTATAGAAGTCATTACAGGAGGAACGCAAAGTACATGGGTATGGACTGTTCATCCTCTTTCCTAATAGATTAAGTAGACCTATTGCTAAAACATGCGAGGTAACAGCTTCAAGCTAGAGCATTTACAAGCCTCCTATATTAATGGTGGTATAGGAAATTGACAAACATGAAGTAGTAGGACGTGTAGGGTAAGAAAATCAGATTTGTATAAACATACTTATTTGCATTTGCAGTGAACATGGAAGGGTAAGTAATATGGAAAGTTTAATACACACATTGGACCAGGTTGACCACTCAATAAAAAAGGACAACTGGTGAATGGTGGGCTAAGTTACCTCCTAACACAAAAGGACAACTACGGAGAGAGACTGAGAGACTGGACCATAAAGGATTGCAAAACAATATTTGGGATTCGCAATACTGTGTCTATCATATCCAAAAGTTAAGGACTATGTTGACCACTTAAAAACAAAAGGACAACTATGGAGAAAGAATGATAGACTGGACCTCAAGAAGGATTCAAAAACAACATTTTGGATTGCAGAACACTATTTTGTCCATCATGTCCGGAAATTTAAGAATACAATGAGGCACACATAGAATATATACACGCAATGAGAAATCAGTGTGTATTCACGTTCACTATTAACATGTACACCCTTCTGAGATGGTAGAGTGGATTTCACAAGGATTGCAAACCAATATTATGGAAAGGAATACAGTATTTAGTGAATCATGTCCAGAAATTTGGGACTACAAAGAGCCTCACGGTGAATCTACAACGGAAGGAGAATCAATGTATGTTCAGATTAAACATTAGCTTAGCATGCAAAGTTCTTTAACGTATAAATAGAAGTATACCCCAGCAATAGTGTGGAAATGTGCCCTTTAAAATAGGCAGACACCATAGAATCAAATATCAACAATGGTAGAATTTTGGAAATTATTATTTCCATTCCTTCTAGATTAGGAAGTAGAATTTTTACTTCATAATAAAATCCCTGTTGTACAACAATGATCAATATATTATTTCTACCCTTGTCATTGTTGAGGGCTCATTATTTTTCTCCTAAAGAAAGGATACATTCAATACTTTGCTGTGAACTGTTGAGTTTCGACAACTTCTCCGCAAATATCTGTCCGTCAAAAACGTTGTCACTCATTCTGCTGTCCGAGAAATTCTAACATTTAAAAGTCCCTGCAACAATGAAAGAGGAGTTAGAATGAATTCATGCATAAAGGAAGTCCAGCTATTCAACAGTGAATATAAAGAAGCAAAACCATCTCAAGTCATCGTAACAGGTTCAGTTTAAAAAATGTAAATTTTCTTTAGCGGCCTGCTTAAGGAACCATTCTACAATAGTTGCAGTACTGTCTCGTGATACCTAAATGGCTGTATGCTTAGCCTTTTGAATTTGGGTAATCTGGAAATAGGCCCCATCTTATTCAGACAATGCTTTAATATGGCTGCTCCCCTAAATTTCCACAAATGACAAATCAATGTTCAACTCAAAGTTATTTTCAAACATGAATTAAAAACGTCAGACAGCCTTGAGAGATTGATTCACTGACCATGGATATGTCAAACAGATAGAATAGTACCCAATGTCCAGTTTTCAGGTCACAAATTCAAACACCCTAGGTGTTACCTTCTCTTCCTGGTAGTCAAATTGGGTTATGTGACTCTAGTGTCTCGATATATGAATCAACCTAATCGTGCTCAGATTGTATATTGAATTTCTTGTTTACAACAATTTAATCTAGTTTTATGTCTCTGATTTTACCTAAATTTGGACTATCATGAAATATTAGTCATTTGGAAATTTACATCTTAGACATTATTAAAAAAAATTGCAGTAACAAAGGTTACAGAATATATTTGTGAGACCTAAGTCGTTAAGGCACCAATATGCACTAGACTTCATTTTTCAATGCATCTGCACGTGTCATTCCCACACAACCACAGTACACTAGAAAGAGCAAGAGATACAACAGGAGAAAGTAAATGAATAAGGCAACCTGAAAGGGGAAAAAAAAAAAAAAAAAGAAATCTTGAACCAGGTTGCACCACAGTAAGGTTTTGTAGATTCCTGTAGATTTCACAGGTCTTCCACACATTTTCCACTCCATCTCTTTCTCCAAGATCCAAGTATAATCATGAAAAGTGAAAACCCTTGAAAGTGGTAATTCGGCACATTAGGGGATGTTCTTACAAAAGCAGTACCCATGTAGTCCCCAATCCATTGGAGTCTAGGTGGAGGCGGACTGGAGGCAGCCCTAACCTTTGGCAATACATGCAAAGAGTGCCTGCTATCGGAAACTTTTACCACAAAAAAATAGTGTTCTCATTTGGGGATGTATCCTTGGAAATTTATATCATCATATTAAACCCGGAATTTGAAACATGTGGGTTAAAACCTTTCCTTTGTTGACTTTCAAGGCGTGCATGTGTTGAATCTAATACATTTGAGATCAGGGTTACCATAAAACGCTACCCCCCACCCCCCCCCCCCCCCCCGGCCCCGGCGATTTGCGATCTGGAACGTCCGTTCCCAATCGCAGATCGTACGCGTTCCGGAACAGGCCATTGCATCGATCCAATGACATAGAACAAAAGTGAAACGAAGTGCTGTAATGGTCAGAAACTTACCTTTATCAGGGATCAACGAAACTGATGATGTATTCTTGTGTAGCGTGCTTGGCGACGATGTCTTCCCTGCGGTTTTTTCCCCTACTTTCTTGGTGGTCGAGAACGACTTGAGGAAGACGGCGGCACTGTTTGAAGTATAAAGTTATAATAAACCCTATTGAAGGATTATTATCCTGTGGGCACAACTAGTTTGTCTATTTTTTCGCCCCACCAGTAATGTGCCACCTGTTACTAGTATATTTCTTAACCTTTAAATTTGACTCTTTCTTATTAGGTGTGCCACACCTGATTACACCCTTTAATCCCACGTCTCGATCACAGCTGGAAATCACGTGTACACACTAAAAAAGGGAAAAGCCTTCTAATAATATATCTTTATTCTTTTGCCCACTCACAGAGATATTTATTTCTTTTTATACCTATAATAATTAACAAGATTCATTCTCACATATATCTTCTGATTTTAGTAACTCTATTGATTAAGAAATTAAATTATCATTTTAATTAAGAAAATAAGATCATACGACACAAATCTTTTGATTTAGATGTAACTTGGAAACAAAGACTTCACCGTTCCCGACACATACACAAAAGGTACACATATGTAATCTTGTTAAGACGATCCAAAAAAAGCATTCCGACAATGTATTACGCTCCCTATTTACGATCCGAAGAAGCCTACCCCTATCGTATCGCGTTCTGAATGGGGTAGCGTACCGCGTTCCCGTTTCTTGTACCGCAGCGATCCGCGATCCAAGTAAGATAGCTATAGAACACGCTTGACACCGGATAGAATTCTAGGTTCGGCGAGCCAGTGGCAGCTCGAGAAATGCTTAGAAGGGTGTTCATAAATACTTTACACTCTACTACCTCTAGAAACCACAACTATATATACATAAATTTATCTATTAATATCAACATTGCCAACCAGAAACAGCAAAGTACATGAGATATTACAATTACCCTTGACGAGTTTTCATGTTTCAAAACCGTTGTATTATAGTTTCATTATCAACGGTATCAAATACATCACTCTCCATATAAGTAATCAAGCAATCATTCATCCACTGATCTCTCATTCGAATGCACCGATTGCTCTTTATGTACTTCGCTACTGGTGTTCAACTATTTTTGGGATGGGTTCAACTATTTTTGGGATCGGTGTTCAACTATTTTTGGGCCGGGTGTCTGAAAACTGAAAAAACTGAAATTACTACACCTATTCCAAAATATGTCCTTTTGGGGGGTGTTCAATCGACAACCTTTCAATAGTTGTTGAGCTGCCTCTGCAGCGAGCACATATTCGGGCTTTACGGGCGGATGTCCAAGTCTTCCTTATTGACACCATCCAAGACCCATATCTCCCTTATTTAATGTATGGGACACAACTCGACATCCAAGATGTTTAGGGTTGGACAATTAAACAGAGAATTAAAAATATTCAGCTCATTACGTAATAGCCTAAGCTTTGGGATAATTGGAGATCTTATATGGTAGGAGTAAGATCTTATATGGTAGGAGTACCAGAACTTTTGCTTATATTAACACACACACACACATAAACACAGAGAAAGGGGGAGAGAGAACACTTGCATAGAAGCTCAGAGGTTCCATCTACCATATAGGGAAAAGAAATATACGTGCCGCTAACTATTATTGCAAACCCCCGCCCCCTGCCTGTGGGGAACTTGCGTCCAAAAAGAGAGGTGTGCACGTGTGCGGGTGTGCCTACGACAGGATTAATAACCCAGTACTTTCAAATAACAGCTAGAAAGAGCTAATCTGCAACAAACCTATCCAATAATATCTTTTACTCATCCTACGTAAACCATTACATCAGCATGAACCCATGGGAATGATAAACATGAAAACAATCAGACCAGTTTGAGTAGCTCAGTGAAAATAAAAGCCCTAACTTTCTCTGACCAACATTTATACGTGTGCACAAACACAAACACAAAAACCAATAAAACACATGAAAATTCATTTCAACAAAATAGAAAAGGCAATATAGGTGTTTCTCTAGTAAAATACCGTTTTTCAACTAATCAAAAAACGGTACTCCTATTTCTTTAAGCTGAAACGGAAACGGGAAAAAGGATTAGGTATACGAACAAGCAGTGTAAAAAAAAGCAGAGATTTGGTTACCCGGAAAGGGGCATGAAGTTGAAGAAGCTCCGTGGGACGACTGGAATCGAGGGTTTCGAAGGCCGATCGATGAGTCCTGTTGCACGCAGGAGGAAGCCCTAGTTTGGCAATATGTGAGAAGAGCACGCACCAACTAGCTGAGAGAGAGAGAGAGAGAGAGAGTCTGTGGATGAGAGAGAGACGGGGAGGTAGAATCCAAACCTAGAATTTTTACTCGTGGGAAAATATAGTCAAACAAAGTAGTACTACAATTTTATTTGTCCAGAGGAAAAAAAAAATTAATTTAGGAGTCCTTTCAATAAGCTATAAAATTTATGAACTAGTACTTCTTGTATTACTTTATAGTCAAAGTTGATTTCATTAAATTACGAAATCGATTTCTACGCTCTCTTAATTGATGTGACACTTTTTTTTTGTCTTTTAACGGATAAATTTATGAAATAGTCCCTGCATGTATACATTTTTTACAAATTTCAAGGACTGTTTCGTAAATTCAAATGCTAAAAAACAAAAATAATAATGTTTGCATTAATTAGAAGAATGTAGAAATGAATTTCCTTATAGTATAACTTAAAAATGGTACAAGTCTACAAGATGAATGGAGGGAGGAGATCAAAGGAAAAAAATTGCATGAGAAAACAAAAATAATGTGAGAGAAACAACTTTACTTTTGACAATAAATTATATATGGAAAAAAGAGAGTAGAAACAGTGCTTAATGCATGTATTCCTTTTCGTTTCTATTGCTTGTTGGGAAATTGTAGTGATTAAAAATTATTTCTTGTTGTGATGTCTTGGTTATTGTGGGAGTTAGTTTTTGCATTCTTCTTTCAAAATTTGCATTTTTCCCACCAAATATAATTCCATGTGGGAAATAAATAAATAAAAGGATGATATTCCGAATTCATTCCATGTGAGAAAAATTAAATAGAAGAACGATATTATGGGAGCACCATTTGGACGTTCTACGTTTTTATTAGATTACTGCGTTATGGTTGTTTGGGAGCAGAAAGTAAAATGCTTTCTATCATTGTCCATTTTCAATGAATGGTAGAGACACAATTCAATGAATGATAGAGACACAATTCGAAAAAAGGTTCAAATGAATTTGACATTGTACCTTGTTCAGCAACTTTTAGGACTTTTTTCAATTTTGTCCTTATTTAAATTCTTTTTGCGTTTCTGAGTTTTACGTCTCACTTTTTTACTTTTTCGATTTGTCAAAAAAGTGACGCGTAAAATTAAAAAATGCGAAAAAAAATCAAATAAGGACAAAATTGAAAAAAATCCCAAAAGTTGCTAATGGAATGGGGTCTTAAAACACTTATATGTCATAATTCTATTATGTACATATCATCCAAACATTTTATAACAAATTCATAAATCAATGCTTACTACACAGTAAAAAATAAAACGAACTCATTCACGCTGGTTATCTGTTCTCTCTCTCTCTCTCTCTCTCTCTCTCTTACGCCTTCTTCATGCATGTTTGTGGCACGCAATCTTTCTTCTCTCTTTTGTTTTACTCTCTATCTCTATCCCCTTTTTCTCTCTATAACTTTTTTTTTTCACTATAAACAATACACATTTTGCTAGGTACACTAATTTGGATCATACAAAAAACCTTTTAAATTTTCAAAAATAGTGGAATCAAAAGGGAATTTTTGTTAACCAATTCGTGTAAGTAAAAATATGACACTTAAATAGATTGAACATAAGTGGTTGTGTTGTCGTTTGAATTATGTCCGGGATAAAATTTGCATTGTGTTTGAAACTGGAAGAAAATATACTGAGAAAGAAAGTGAGAGAAAAGTATAAGATTTTTTGTTATTTGTTACTGTGCCAAGAACTTTAGGTCCCGTATGTTAGGGGGAGAAGGAAAAGAATGAGAGAAGGAAGAGATTGTTGCAAGGAAGAAGATTTTTTATGATGAGACATGGAAGGTGGAGAAAGGAGGAGGGAAGTACTTATTTTCTTGGAGGGGTCTTAGCTAATACCCCAAACCTTAGGATTAGCTAATTTTTGTTTTTTCAATGCAATGATTCAACAAGAGCAACCAAGTAATTTATACTCCCTCCGTCCCTTTTTAAATATCCTGCTTCGTAACTCCAACTTATTAAAAAGACATCATCATTATACCTTTCACATCAACTTTTTCCTCCACTTTCCCTACTTACCCATCATTATTACACTTTTACTCACCAACTTTTCAAAATGAAATCTACTTTTAGGAACAAAATAGACAATTCACCAACTTTTACCCACTAACTTTACAAAATGGACACTTATTAAGGGACAGCCCAAAATGGAATACTGGACTGTAATAAAGGGACGGAGGGAGTAATATTTTCTATTCTTATCCACTTGCATTTATCTACTCATATCAACTGTACCCTAGCTAAATACAGGATAAGGATAAATCTATTAATACAACAATATATACAATATGATAACATGTCATCATTTTATTGATTGTTGTTAAAATAGCATTTCATTGAACAACCAATGAACACCGGCACAAGAGTATTTTTTTTTTTTTGAACAATTTCCGTTTTATAAAAGGGACGAGCCCAAAAAAGCCAAGGGGATTGCCTTGGACAGAACTACATCGTACCAACACCACGTGACAGCTGAACTACAAACAAGCAGCAAAAACAGGATTACACAAAAAATCCTAACTACATGCTACCAGCAAAAACAACCACAAACCAAGCAAAGGACAAGACTAGGCTTTTTTGAGTACTCTCATAGGAATTCCCCAATTGGAACAGAGCTTCAAGTTAGTAACAGACCTGGGTAAATTCTTCCAAGAGAAGATACAGATTTAAGCTGGATCAAACACTATCTCAGGAATACCCCACCCCAGACAAAGTCTAAAATTCTCAGTAGTCTTAGGAATCCTCCTCCATGAGACTGCACAGGCTTTCACTTCATTCACAATCTGCTTATCAACAGTAGCAAAATCATGTCCAATATGCTAAAAGATTCTATTATTCCTCTCCTTCCAAATGTAATAGATAGAGGCAGAGAGGCTAAGTTTGAATAGGAGAGATTGGATAGAACCTCTCTTACAATTGGAAATGTCCCATTGAACTTCTGAATGTAAATCCCAAGCATGAGGAATAATCCCACATAAGCTTCTAATGTTAAGCCAAATTCTTGAGGAGAACTAACAGTCAAAGAATAAATGGGCATGAGAAAACACATTCTCTATCATTTAGCACACCCCGCACAGATAGCCTATCTTTCGTGGACAACCTATTCAAAATAGCAATCCATTGAATGAAAGACCACCTTGGAACTGATTTTGGATACCAGACCATGTGAAACCAGTCCACTTCTAGAGCACAGGAATGAATACCTGACCAAGCAGATTTAGTTGAGTAGCAGCCATTTGCATTTAAGACCAAAAAGCTCTATCTACTCTATCCATACAAGGCACAAGATCATGAGAAGTGGAAGCAATGATATCCTTAACAAGATCACTTCTACCCCTTTGCCAACGCCATTCGCCATCATGAATAATAGAATTGACCTTTGCATTTAATGATCTACCAAACAAAGAAACAACCCTATCTCCAAATCTTAGGTACAAGGGACCAAGAGAGTGCCAATTATCATACCAAAGAAAGGTATTACGACCATTTCCAACGTGAACTTTAATGAACTGTTGCCCTTCCCTCCTTAGTTCAAAAATTTTCCTGAGAGTCCAAGACGAGTCAGTGGGAAGCTTCATAGACCAGAAACAATGATGCTTGATCATATAAGAATGAATCCACTTGACCCTGAGAATATCCTCTTTTTTACAAATAGCCCATAGATGCCTCATCATAGATGCTTTATTCCATTCCTTAAGTCTTTTGAAACCCAAACCACCTTCATTTTTAGGTTTACAAACTGCTTCCCAAGCAACTTTTGCACCTGTAGATTTCAGTTCCAGGCCTTTCCAAAGAAAAGCACTAAGTAAGCTTTCAATCTCCTTAATGATCTTTTGGGGCAAGATAAAAATGGACGACCAGTAGATTTGGATAGTGAATAGAATAGAGCTTATTAGTTGAGCTCTACTCCCAAAGGACAACAACTTATTGGACCAAGAATGAATTCTCTTGAGCATTCTCTCTTTCAAAACCACACAATCAGAATACCGTTAGTTTAGTAGATATCAAAGGGACCCCTAGGTACCTGACTGGTAATTTTGCCTCAGGGATATCCAGAATACCTCTTAAAACCAGCTTTAAGTCTTCATTAGCTCTAGTAAAAAAACAAGCACTCTTTTGGAAGTTAGGCTGCAACCCAGAATAGGAATATAAATCTTTTAACAGGACATCAATAGTAGAAAAAGATTGAAGGCTGGCTCCACAAAGAATGAACATGTCATCAGCAAAAATCAGATGAGACCTCATAAGCTAACTCATCAGCACAAGAGTATGTTGTGCACATTGTGGTGCAAGATGTTGTGTTTAGTAGGAAACCTCATAAGCTAACTCATACATGCACTTCAACTCCATTCTTCTTTCAATCTTCATTATTTACGTAAACTCTTATCCGCTCAACAAAAGCCATTATTTTTTTATTTATTCTTTATGTCTTCGCAAACCAAACAATGGAGTAGAATTTTTCTTTTACTGTTTGAAACTTGTGGAAAGCGAGAAAAAATGAATAACGAAAAAAACATGTGACAAATAAAGAGAAAATTTCAGTACTATCATGAGTACTTTGTTTTGTGTTTTTATCTTCTTTTTTTTCCCTCTAAAACCAAACAGATGAATGGAAAAATATGCTTTGTTTGAAATTTGTGTAAAGTGAGCAAAGGGAAGGAAAATGTGAGAAAAGAAAGGAAATTTTCCACTACGCTTAGAACTATACCGACTATTGATAATGCCACTCCACTGGGGTGGCAAAATCAATTCTATATGGGGATTGATAATGTCACTCTCCAAATTAATAGCCGCACTCCCTTTGTGATATTATAAGGGATTGATAATGTCACTCTCTAAATTAATAACCGCACTCCCTTTGTGATATTATAAATTTAGGGAGTGACATTATAAATTTCCGTATTTTATCATTTCCTCTCTCTCTTTTTTATCCGGAAAAAGGATGTGCTTTTATTTTCTCTCTCATCAAACCAAATAAAGAAGGGAATTTTCCTTTTCGAACCCTTTGGTAGCGGCAGTAGTAACAGAGAAACAAGAGCGGAGGAAAATGGAGGGAGACACTGTGCTGTACCTGCAACTGCACAAGCTATCAGCCATCAAGTCCCAAGAAGACCTCGAAAACCTCCTCACCTCCCTATGGAAAACCCGTAAAACCGGCCTCCCTCCTCACCACAAGTCCTCCCTTCAGTCTCTGCTAAATCTTCCATCCCCCGGTGAAGTCGACCCTGTAAAATTCCCATCATCTCTCTCTCCCTATCTCTGAATATATTTCTCTGTATGCATGTATGTATGTACTTCACTCGTACGTTGTTATTACAATAGCGAGAATATCTGGATTTGAATTTGTTGTATCATTTGGTGGCTTTTGGTTTTGAGTAATGTTTGGGTACAAATATTCTACAAGCACACCCAAAATCACACACCCTCTCACAAAATACAAGGGTCCCACACACACTATGTGTGCAGTGTGTGTGGGACCCTTGTGTTTTGTGAGAGGGTGTGTATTTTTGGGTGTGGTTGTAGCATCTCTCGTTTGGGTATTAGGAAGTAAGGTAATGAGCAAAGAAATTGGATTGGTCTCTAAGGCTGCCGCGTCTCCGATGCCTTCGGCTTTGATTTGGGGCATATACATCGGGGGTTTAGCGGTGAATTAGTGTGTTAAACAACTGTTAGAATATTATTAGTAGTCATTAGTCTTGTCCCACATTGGTTAATGTATTTTTGTGCATAATATAAACAACAAGTCTTTGTGTTAGGGTTAATTAACACTATACACTTTTACTCTCCCAAACAACAACCACCAAAGGGGTTCGATGCCTCTCCATTGACTCGATGCCTCTGAGTTCTTCAATGTTTAGAGGTACTTTTTTAGTGGTAAAACTTTATGAGAGCAACCACTTTTGTGCTTTCAATGTTTGCTGGTACTGTTTTAGAGGTAAAACTTTGCGAGAGCAGCCACTTTGTGTGTTTATTGTAAAAGCTCAGGTTTGTTTCTAGCCTTCTCCACCCATACCCCATCCGTTGGGGAATACATAGGGGAATACATAGGTACTGTTGTTGGTTTTCGAAAGCGTAGGAAAGGCATCTGAGAGTCCCCATAAAATAGTGCCGGTTTTGTTCGATTTGCTTAGAGCTCTAGATTTAAGGGTGAAGATAGTTCAGAAATATGTGTTAGTTGTCGCTGAATGCACGTGTATTCTCTGCCTCCTACCCATTAGGAAAGAAAGATAAAAGGAGTCATTATCTCCAGGCATGGTCAACTACTTTGGTTTTGGCATGACATATGAGATGGGGATGCTCAAATGTACTTTGGAGCATTTGGTCTTGGGGTAGGCAAGATTTCTATTTGGTGATCTTATGTGTTGATCTGAGGTTTTAGTATGGAACTATGGACAAGTTGGAGATATCCAGTGCTCTAGTTTGTTCTCCGAAGATAAGGGAGGATGGCTTTTGGTGATTGGTCTCAAGAAATGGTGCTTTTTCTCCGAAGGCAAGTGATTTGTTCTTTCTCCTTCGCTTGAAAACAATAAAATATAGCGGAGAAAGAATTAATTATTAAAAGTTGCTGATAGATGTGTACAAAGGTAAGAGACTGTAAACCAAATTTCACATCACCAGCTGTGGAGACATATGACTTGTAACCCCAAGGGTTGGCTTGGTGGTCAAGACTGTGGCTTAGGGGTTTGCTCCCTCCTAAGACATCACGTTCGAAACCTCTCAAGTGCTATCAATTCCTTTGGGGCCTCTCCATATGGCTTTTACTCTAGCTTTAAGTGGGCTCTCCGCTAGTGGATGGTGGGATTAGTCCCCCTAGATTAGTTGAGGTGTGTGTAAACTGACTTGGAGACCTGAGTTATAAGAAAAAAGAAAAAGAGACATAGAGTTGTTCTTCTTTTGTATTTAATATACGGTGGGTTTTCCTAAGGCTTTGAGGAAAGCATAAGATTTTTTTTATAATGTGCCTTGATAGGAAGAGAAACCCTATTGGTATCTGGTTCCTTTCATCCTGTTTTTGTGCATCTGGGCAGAAAAGAAAAGGAGGTTTGTTGAAGGTGTGAAATGATCTGGTTACATGTTAAGGCTGCACTGCCTCCTTGCATATATTGTTCCAGGGAAGGGGACGGTGTTTATGGGTTGTAGTTTCGTGTCAATGGTTTTGCTGAGTTCTTTTGTAACATGTTTTCCCTCGTACATAAATTCTCTTTTTTCTTTTGATGAATAGCGTTATGGAGAAGATGTTACCTACTTTAGCTGGTAGTCTCTTAATAGTAATTCCATAGGTTTGGGATTGAATCTCTCCGTTACTGGGGTTGGGAGTTTCATAGGCAGTGGGGCGGCTACCCGCTTTATTCAGGCTAACATTGGACACACATACAAACTTTAGACCAATAAGAAAGAAAGAAGAAGGAATTTTTGGAATGATCAGGTCACTTTGAATTCTTCTGTTATTATGTTTGTACAATGTCCGTATACTTGGGTTGCACCAGGTGCTGTATATTGTTAAATTTCAACTGGAAAATTCAGGCCATGGGTTACTTAGCAACTTTTGCTAGTTTTGCTTATATTCTTGTTTTTTATTCCAAGCTCTGTAGTCCATTTAGCAACTTTCTTGCTTTTGACCTTTTTTTACCAGCTTTGGCATATTTAAAGCTATGCATATTCTGATTGTAGGTTTTGGTTTGCCTACGTTCGCTTATGAGAAAATGTGTACATGAGAACTTCACTGGTGATGATATTTTGAAGCTATTTCCTCCGGATCTGTCTCTTGATCTGCAAAGCAATCTTATTCTGTTATTCCAAAAATATCAGAATCAGTGGAAAGAGGAAATGTCTGGAGAGCAGGTGACTTTCGAACTTGTTTGTGATGAATAGGCACGACATTTTGTGTTTGTGGCAGATGCATATGTAGCATACTTGAGTCTGACATAATCTCAAACGATCTTTCAAATAGTTCTCAGATTCTGAGAACAAGGTAAAATACATTATAGAATCATTAAAAACTTGGAACCAAATGAAACAGTAGGAAACATCGAACATGGATTGAGACAACGAATATGGTGATGCAAATGAACAGAGCAAAGCCATGTTTAGGGTTGCAAGATCAGCATTAGTATTTGGACTCAGCTTGTTATGTTACTCCCTCCGTCCCATAATGATTGTCCAGTCCGCAAAACAAGGACTCAAAAATAGTACAATTTTTGCAAAAAAAACTCCAATTTTTTTTCAACAATTCTCTAGATATCGATGAGTTCTTTAAATTTATGAAAAAAATTGAATTTTTCTTGAAAGGATTGTATTATTTTTGAGTTCTAGTTTTGCGGACGGGACAAACATTTTTGGACGGAGGGAGTATTTGAGTTGATTGAGCTAGGCTCCATGGATCACTTGGTTTTCCAACGATCAAGCTGTTGAAACTTTACCTTGCCGAAAAGTCTTGACTGAACAAGAATACAATGAGAATTGCCACAGTACCTGACAAGTTTATCTCACTTTTTGGTACTAAACAACCTAAAGTCCACTGTATTCTGTTATGTTTAAGGGAAACGTTTATCCTCATTCACTAAGAAGTATAGACACATCTACTGCTCTCATATATTCCTGTCGGACATGCTTGGGATACCTACATGACATGCTGCGCTCTGCCTGGACAAGTGTCAGAAACGTGTAAATATATCCTTTCTGTTATATTATCTCAGTCAAACATGTTTGGGATTCGGTAGGACAACTTGTGGCCATGTTTGGAGGTCTAATGCAATTTTTAGAAGTTGCGCCTGAGTCAAAGTTGCCATGGATGTTTGTTCAGTACTTCAGTGCCTTTGGGTTTTATATGAAAATATCATTTATGTTTATTTATTTATTTATCGGTTTGGACATACAAAATGGTTTTGACTTTTCAAAGAGGACTTGTGTTTTAGGGCATCCAAGAATAGAATAGTGGATTAAAAATACGGAAAGGAGGGAGTAAATGATACTGACGTGCTGCACGGCTGATCATACATTGTGTTCAAGCTAATGGCTCTGCTGTTTTTTAGAGTCCTACTTTTATTGAACTGCCTAACTTCGGTAAACAATTGATATTTTTATGTAGGATAATTTTGGAAGATAAGTTAGTCTGATTGGGCAGTAATTTTGTAGTGGCTTTTGAAATCTCGCCCTTGTGCCTGCTCCTCCATCCCTTTCTAAGTTATCTTGGCATTTCTTGAATACGAGGTTGTTATTAGTAGACTATATTTTTTTCCTATCGGTCTCTTATTATTTCAATGTCCTTGTGCGGCTTTGCCAGCATCTATTGCCAAGAACTAGCATCTCCCACCAGGTCAATGCGGGCTTGCTACCTTCTGTCGGATCATTCCTCTCATCGGAAACTTTTGCGTCTTTGTGGCCTCGGCAGGATGAGCCCTTTAATCGATTTAGTCGAAATAATATTGGGGCTTCAACACCAATTACTGCTGAAACTAATGCGTCACATATGATTTCCATCCCGCTCCAACGTGATGTTGGTCCTACTGACAATCTGGTATGAAAGTGACAACTTCATTTTTTCCTCAGATTCTTGCGTGATGTTCAGTTTAGTGCTTTTATGCTAGTTTCTCCTAGCTGGTCCTGGCAATGTTATATTTTAAGGTTATGCAACCATACGTCCTGGATACTGGGTGATTTATCCAGACTTGCAAAAGACTAGTGGCAACGCCAGAATGTGGTTATGAGACCTGGTTGATTTGCATGAATTAAATCATTCTTTCTATATTTATGGATCTATTGCTAAAATCAGTTGCTTAATGAATTAAAGGTTTTCTTTCATTGTTATGAGTGTCAATAAACCTAATGTCTGGTTGTGCAGCAAGATCCTTGATTAAAACTTCATTGTGGGGTATAATGCATCTATTAGTGGACAGTTAGCAACTCTATATTCCTATTTGTAATTCGCACAAGATCCAAGTTTCATTATTTTGATTTCTAGACGGTAAACTAGACTTTGCAACTTCACGAGTATGATTAATTTTCTTTTGTATTTATTTGTTCCAAACTATATAGTTCTCCCAGTTTGAAACTGTTACTTGCTTGTTAACACATTGAGGAACAGTTATGTCCAGGCTCAGAAGAGCTCCTTATCTAGTGTATTATTTTTCTTTTGCTGCAGGGAATTCTACCACGGCTCAAGTCAATGACATGGACATTAGAGAATCAGAAGAAAACACCGACCAAGAGAGTGGCTGTCATTAGTCTTAAGGTAATCAGATTTACAAAAGTTCAAATAGTGAAGTGCCTAGTATCTATTTTTGACCCAACACACTGAGATGTTTTTCTGAGTGACAGAACTTTGTCTCGTGTATATTTGAAGTATGACTCGAGTGGAACTTTAGATCAGCTAATTTGTGGAAGGCTGGCAGGACCTGAAACAATCCTTGAGACTAGAAATATTACTTGCAATACCGAGATTGTTCCGAATTAATACATGTATTCATGTAAGAGAATGCACAATGGAAAATTGTTTATGGAAAATGCAGCAGCATAGATTGAGTTGAAACAATATAGCTGGCATTGCAACAACAGATCTAATATGTATAATTAATGTCAAAGTAACTTTTGCCTCTTTCTTAATGCGTAACTTCGTGTAGTCTTGCATATTTCAAGATGGTAAGATTGGATACTAGTTACTTAAGAATGCACTAACTGTCATTAGGTCCTTATTCTTTCCATTTGGTCAATAGAGTCCTTAATGTACTTCTTTTTGAGTCAAAATGGTCCATTTAATAATGGTTTGTTATATCTACGGATAGATTTTAGCAAAAAAACATTTTCGACGTTTCAACCTAATTGGCACTCGCCCCACTTATCCCAGAGAACTACTTGCGCTAGTGATGACATGGCGTAAAGCCTCCCTCTTCCAAAGCCACAACGCCTGTAAACGAAGCTGTCCCTACTTTTCCCTCTGTGGCTCAGCCACCCCTCTGCCTCACGGATAGGGTTGAAAACGAATTGAGCTGTTTGCGAGCAGCTCGAAGCTTGAGCTTGAGTTTTAAGCTCGTGTAGAAAATGAACTGAGCTCAAGTTACTTGTAACTCGGCTCGTATATAGAGGCTCATTTAGTAAAAACGAGCCGAGCTCAAGCTGGATTATTTTGGCTAATGTTGAACACTCGAACACTTCAAAGCTCAGCTTGTTTGCAGCCCTACTCATGCAACCACGGTGCCTCGTGTCTTCAAAAAAATTGCCATCCAAGCCCTGTGACCTCAAAGAAAATGAAGACCAAAGAGAATTATTGCCATAGTCACACTCATCGAACCCAATAGTGTGACATCAGTTGAGATGTTGCCTTCCATTGGTTGATATCAGTTGATAGCTTATTGTACTTTGCTGAACAGAACTTTGACATAATCCTTAGGATGACCTATATATTGGTGAAATGCTAAATTCTAGCAGTTTTGGTGGAATATCCCTCAAGGTGTGAATATTAAGAGAAGACATTGTCCGTGTTCTACCATTCCAATTGTACAACTGCATCGATTAGAGGTTGTATGATTTTTATATTCGAGTTAGAGGTGTTGCATGCCTGTACATACTTGGAGTTCTATGGCAAACTGTCTTAGAACTATCCTTTTGGCATTTATTAAAGAGAGAGGGTGGACGTTGGAGATCCCATTGCTGGATTGTCTTCTGGTGCTTTTCTGGATGTTATTTTTGAGGTGCATGTCTTGAAGCTTGGGGTGAAGTGTTTGATGTAGTGGAGGGTTTACCGTGCTTGTATTTGTGGAGTGTAGAAGTCTCAACAAAGAATTCGTAATGCTGTTTTGTCTTCTGCAGGTGATAGACCCTTCTTGTTTTTCCCCTTCTCTACTCTCTCATTTCTTTTTCTTCTACATTCCAGCTGCAAGATTATACCAACTCTCCTTCCGGAGAGACGGAGGTGAAGTTTCAGCTCACTAGAGATACCCTTGAAGCTATGTTACGATCAATGACATACATCAGTGAACAATTATCCAGCCTTGTAAGCATGCTCCTTTCCGTTGGAATTTATAAGTTTGGGTACTTTGGTAAGAACATAAATAATGTTTGTTTGAATAGGTGTAAAACTGGGAGAGAAGGGGTAATAATGAGGATTCAATTGAAAGGGGAAATATGAATACTGGTTAATAAAGCACAAAAAGTGATCTTTTTCTCATGGCAATTCCTAATTTCTGTATTCTGGGAACACTAGAAGATAACTAGACTACAAGAGATCCCTAGTTTTGTCTTAAACCCCCTTTTGTAGTCATTTAGTTGATTTATATAGCTAAATGTCGGTTTTCCACAGTCCATCTCCACATTACGTATCACTTTTTGCCCTCCAAATGCTTCTGGCCAAATAAACTGTACATACAGGGAATATGTCGTGCACATGCTGCACTTCGGTTTGTGGCTCATACCATGTCAGAGCTTGATGAATATATTTCAGCGACTTGTCATGCCTACTCTTATAAGTTACAGAAATGAGGTTTGCTTGATATTTTAGATGAATGTTTTATGCATTATGTTTAGGAAGAAACAATCCTGCTCATGGTTAGGTCTCTAAGATCAGTATGCATAACTTTCTCAAAATTCGATTCTGGTTATAAAGAGCGGTTAGTTTATATTAGCAATACGTATTATGTACACATCTGTATACTGGGAATACATGCAAATATGTACTTATCAAAAAATTGATTCTCCACCGCATCAAATATTGGGACAACTGAAAAAGGTCAAAGACTGCAATATTGTTCATCATTCAATGAGCAGGTCAACTCTGTGATCGTCTTAAGAAACAAAAGGGGGCAAATTGAGAAAGAGTTGGAGGGAGATAGAAAGACATCTCAAAAAGTATTCTCTTATCCATCTGTGCATAGATTTGGAGAGGAAGAGGCTGAGAATACGAGACTATATGGATAAACCAAACCAAACCATACCGAGCCTTAAGTGTCTATTAACTAGGGTCGGCTGCATAAATCCGTCTTCTCCATTGAGCTCTGTTGAGGGCATCACGTTCAATGATATCCAACAAACCTAGATTCTTTTGAACTACCGCCTCTAAAGTCAATTTTGGTATACCCTCCTCTTAGTTCTACAATTCTACTGTGGCCATGTCACTCCTCTAATTACAACACTTGCCAATCTACGGTAGAAATGTCCAAACCATCTATTTTCTCTCATCTTATCTTCTGTACATACTGAAAATTACCGTCACATGCCATCTTAGAAGAAAGGAGATTGTTTTCTGAGTAAGGGTAGAGTATTGTGTGCCTTTTTCTTGAATGTTCTTTTCTCCTTCGGCCAGGTTGGATCTTCTACAGGGCCCTTGCACAAGAAACAAAGGCAGTGATCATCTTAGTCATGTAAGGCCAGGAAGCAGGTGCCTATTATGGCATTTTGTTTTGTGATAACAGTTTGTATACATGACTTTGAATGCCGTATAGGGCAATGACCTGATTCGGTCCCAATTTTAGTGTTGGAACAATGGTTTGCTCGGGCCAGGAGCAAACCAGAAACAGGGGCAGGGGTCTGTTGTGCCCTTGGACATGCATGCTCTGCTGCTAATATCGAGCCCACTCAAGCCGGTTAGTTGATCTGAACCATTCAGTTTCTTTGTCTTGTCGAGTAGGTGACCTCTGTAAAATTTCAGTTTGATGGGACATCTGTGATTATATGATTGAAGCACATTTGCATCACTGTTCATCTTAACTGGGGTTTTCTCCCAAGAAAAATATGTTTCAATCACATAGCAATTGATATCCGATTGACTTGAATATTACGTGGGTCACTTTCTCAGCGAGAGAAAGAAAACGAACAGTCAAATTACAGAGCCCGGGGTGGGCCCAATATTGACTTCACATCAAGCATGCCCTGAACTATTTGTTGAGTTATTTTTTCTTGTACCTTATTCGTTGTGATTCTGAACTATTTCTCTCGGCTTTGGGATTGGAGCTTACCCGATTTTTGTTTTCCAGTGCTTATTTTTTTGGGAGTTGCATTTTCCCATAAATGCACTTTGAAGACAACGATCAACTTTCAGTTCTCAACTGAGAACTTTGATGGCAAAGGAGGACAAAGAATATCCTTGTCTCCATATGGTTAGTCAGAAGGATTGTAACATAGCGACGATAAAAAAATTGGCGAATGGGATGAGCTGTAGTTGTGGTGCTTTAGCATGGTTTAACTTTGTATTGCTGATAACATTAGTAGTAGTGTTGTGGACGAGGGTCGTGTCAGCTTTACGGGAGACGTTGAAAAAGCTTATTTGCTAGGAAGTTGAGCAAAAAATTGTATCTAGACGACAACGGCATCGGTTGAAGATGGAGGAAGCGGGAATCTCATTGGGCGCATGCAAGCATGGGTTTATTGGCTATGTGGATCGAATGCGAAAAGTTGAGGTTAGGATAGAAGTTGAGGTTTAGATTGATGAAGAAGATTAATACCTTGTTCACTTCACTACTCTACTCGAAAAATATTTCTCAACTCAATCATTACTCTCATTTCTCTCTCTTACTTTTCTATCATTACTCTCATGTCGTTTTACTTCTTACATCTCTTTCAGACTTGTATGAATATTGTGATGATAACTCTTTTGTATGGAAAATATTTCTGGAATAGATTCATGCTAGTTAGTTTGTCATTGTCATTAGCGTCTGAAAAAGACTTTGCACTTGCAATTTAAGGTGAAAGTTAGTTTGTCATTGTCATTAGAGTCTGAAAAAGACTTTGCACTTGCAATTTAAGGTGACGATCGGGGAAGGATGGTAGATCTCACAGGAGTCGCCTAGCCTGGTTCTTCTTTGTTTTCCTGAGCGGTATGGTACGACATGTGGGAAATAACAATCAGAGAGAAGTAACGAGACGAGAGATCTGCAGGAAATAACGAAGTACAATTGTGAATTCTCTCTCTTTACTTGGCTGAGAGAGAGAGGGGGAGCGAACTATCGACATGCAATCATACAATCATGCGAGTGAGATCTCATGTGGTATGCTTGGAAGGGATTGGAAAATCCTGTAGTGCAAGGCCCTGCAAGACACCCTGTAGGGCGTACACGGGCCATTGATCTTGACAATGAATGGTTGAGATATGATTTTTAATTATGACTGGTAAAGATAATTTATTACCGGTCATAATTGATTTTTAATGTGGACCGTTGATTGATGAGATCAACGGCTATGTGCTGTCCTACACGTGCACTACACGGGGGTGCACTACAGCACCCCCGGATCCGCTTGGAAGTATTTCTTGACATTAGTTTAGAGTTTGTTGTGCTGTCATTTGTTTGAATTCTTGTTGGACATATTTTTTGTTGTTACTTTGATACTATTATGTCCATGGATTGGCTTACATTGGTTAGGCTGAGTTATGTTGCCTGCTGATATTTATTTGAAATAACGGGTCTTTTTGTGGTTCAAATTCCAAAAACAAATAAATTGGACGATATAAAAATTATTGAAACCGAAACCAAAACCAAACTATTTTGGTTCGATTATGATTTTAATATTTTCAAACCGATATAACACATACAATTGTGGAAAATAATTGAATCAAACCGAATAAGTTTCACCCTAAGAAATATTTCGGTTGATTAGACGATATTAGATTAGATTCTGGGATTTGTTATTCATTTATCAGAATATTTTTGCTTATCACTTTGGGAAATTAGCAATAATTTTACATTCGGAAATTTGTTTCATGTAGCTTTGGCAAAAAAATTTTGAGTCATGGGTACAGGAATATTCCGACGAAAAATAAGAAGAAAAACTGCACAATGTTTTATAGAAACTTGCAACATTGTTCATTTACAATACAAGAAGAGAAACAATATTTTCCCCAAACAAGCTTCCCAAATCGGGTTCCGATCAGCAGATGACCAAGAAAATTTCATGCTTCAAGAAATCAAACCAAAACTCATTCTTGAAGGAATAAATAACTTAAGGACTTACCTGAAGCCAACAAACACCAAATAGTAACCAAACTAGAAGACCAAAACACAAATAGTAACCAAACTATAAGACCAAAACTCACACTAAAGAAGAAAACTCAAAAACCAAATTCTTTCTTCTTCTCTATTTTTTTTTTCCCTCCTGCGTTTTACTCTCTACTCGGAATCACTAGAGCTGGGGCTAGAACTGGAGCTTGCACTAGAACTCGACTTGCCAGACTTTTTCTTCTTGCCTTGCCATCAGTAATGCTAGAACCTAACTCGTCAGATTTTTCACTCCATGATCCGGTTGTTCAACACCACTTGTGCTAGTTTCTGGTATACCGTGCTCTTTCGTGCCTGTTTCAATCTCCTCAAAAGAACCCACTTCTATTGACTCGTTTTTTCCTGATGGTTCTTCAAAATCAGACTTCAGAGTCATGTCAGTATCTTCAACTGATCTTGGTTCAGTAAAATGCGGTTCTGAAGTGGTTTCTGCTGCATTGTCGGATTCCAAAACATCAAGCCTTTCATAGAGTGAATTGTGCATATTTTGTCTCTCCACGTGCAAGTCTGAATCGATTTCCACTGGATCAGTGGACCCTATACTGTCGGGAACATCCACAGGCGAACCGGAACTGCTGTTAAGCTGTTTAAATGCCAAATCAAGATCTTCAATTGATGTTGCCTCAACAACTGGTAACTCCATCTTGGTCTCTGTGAGACTTGAATCTTCGTGGGAAATCTCATACTCAGAATGCCCAGCTCTTGTTTCTTCTGGTACCATCTTCGAATGAACTGACTCGATGACAACAGGCATTTTAATTTCCTCTTCACTCATTTGCCTAAAAGCTTTATCCAGATCTTCGGTTGATCGTGCTTCAAATCCTGGCATCCCAGACTCAATGATCTCTTCCTTTATTTGACTCTGTTGTGGTATCTCAACCTCTCTTATCTCAACTTCAGCTTTCATTGCCAAAGGTTCTGTTTTCTCAAAATTTGAATCAATTTCTTCGATTGATCGTGCCTCAACAGAAGGCATCTCTGAATTCATCTCTTCTCCAGAAAACCGGTTTTCAATCTTATGCAAGTTTGATCCAAATTCCTCCACACTAAAGTCGCCAACAGCATCTAACTCCATTAGCAGCCCTTCATCTATCTCCTTAATCTCATCCGCCTCTTCAATGATATCGTGGTCATGAACCTGAGAACCACTCGCTTCCATTTGAAAGTTGAAGGATTGAACTGGAATGTAATCTGAATTTTCAACTTCATCAAGGGCATTGTCGTCCAAGTCTGCTAAAGCTGTAAGTTCGTCATTTTTGGGTTGGAATTCTGATGTGTCCAATTTGCTGGTAGCATTGATGTCCATAACAGACTCCACTTGTGGCACCTGGTTGATTAACAAAGTAGTGACAGTTAACATTGTTCATTCAACATAAGTAGACATATACTTCAATTTGATCCATCTAAAAGTACCAATGTCACCACAAATAGAATGACAAAAAACCGCGATTTTGGCCGATCATAGATAAACAAGAAGGGGCCTTCAAAAGCACGTCATATATGGGACCAACATTCTATGTCTAACACAAGCAAATGTATTGATATTGGGAACATTCAGGACACTTCTCCATAATTACACATGCATAGAACCATTCCCACCTGGAGTTCACGAGTGGCACAGCCATGTAAACACGTATGAGTCCCTTTTCAACTCCATAGTACAGGGACATCTAAGGCCAACACAACTAGTTGAGGTGACATGATATAATATTTGGTTGCTGAATTTGCTCTTTGGGTTAGGGAATGGCATGGTATTGCATGTTTAAGAACATCAATAGAAGTTTCCCATTCACTGGGGATGTGGAAGGCAAATGGGTTTGGGACATGATGAACACTAAAGCCAAGGCAGGCCGCTGAGCCTCGGGAGTCGCTACGATTTCAGTCTAGCCTATTTAATTAACAATTAAACCATCTTACAAGTTGTGATTGACGATAACGTGGAAAGACAATATTTTGAAAAAATCGGACTGGACCAGCCGGTTCAACTGCTTGAACTGTCTAGCGGTCTTAGTTCCCGTCTTGACAAACTATTCCTTAAAACTGAATTCTATTGCAAGATTCAAGTAAAAAAGCGGTTGGCACGTGAGCCCACGAACATCGTTTACAGTTCACATGAGCTGGCCGGACCACAAAAAATCTGGATATTTGGTTCTGGGCCTAAACAACCCAAATATGCATACAAAATATTACTAAATGACTGAACTAACTTCTTAAGGTCACACAACATACATGTGGTTTTATATTTGCCTGTTGTGGGATTCAATTAATGCAAAGCATGCAACAAGATTTCACAAACTGAACTCATGCTTCTTTGATGTGGGATTACTGTTGTAAAGCCCAAACATGAGGAACTCCTTTGATACATTTGAAACGATGTTTATGAGTGACAATATAATTCACTTTGGACAACGCACTAATCACATATCTTTTAGAGTGGTTAAAATATACTGAGAACACTTCAACTTTCGAGAAGAGAAAAGCGGAGTGAAAACCAGATCTTCTACCAACAATTGGTTTTACACATTATAGAAACCCAATATACTCAAATCTATTACTGTCATTCCTATTTTTTTGACACTCACTTGACCAAAATTTCCAGTGATATCAATCTCCAATAGTCATTGATGTTTAACTTACATAACATCCTTAAGGGGGAAAATTTCTCTCTATATGCATGCATATAGTAACAATCAAAAGACATGAAAATATATACAATTATACGTATCACAGATTTCAATATAGTTTTCATGGATATCAATGCACTTCTTATACATTATCCACCACCCTTGGCCAGCATGTTCCTATATCTTTACACGACGTCCATCCCTATCCAAGACTCTTCTACCGTTCAACCAGACCTTTGTGCAACTATTATGGGACGAGACAAAGAAAGCAGCAAACATATCCAAACATGGGATGATAATTAGGATATCACATATGGATAATTCTCACCAAATTCAGCATTTTCATGTCATGTTTGCGAGTTCAATAACAACTGCGTTAAGAAAAAATGTTAAGCATGTGCAGTAATTTATCAATCATAACTGTTTGACACTACTTTGAGATGCTTTCTCTCACTTGACACATCATGCTTTGATGTCTTATCTGGAAGTAAACTAGTAGACTATCAAGTCATCACTTCAGTTGCACAGGCAAACAACCAGAAGTCCACGATTTAAAGTGTTACAGAAGAAAATTTTCTCGACTAGAGTGCTTCTAAGACAGTAATCCAACATCATTTTGCACTATTGCAGGTAATTTTCAAGAAATTAAGGATCGCATACAATGATACAAGTGGAAAAAGCGAACAGAGGTACAGAATGCTAATGCTCAGAAAATAAACCAAGGTGAATATTATCATGACTTACAACCAATTCTTCATGATTCTCAGAAGATGATTCTACCATAGCTTTGTCTGAAACGGGCAGCTGTTTCTTCAACTCATATATGGGCTTTTCTTCACATTCTGAATCCGGAGACGACAGCTCCTCATATCCCTCTTGGTCAATGCCTTCATGGAAATTTGCACGAGGACCTGATGAGTGGACTTGATCTTGCTTAATTTCAACAGTGACTTCTTTATCGAGTGGAAGCTCTTCTACTGCTTCACTTTCATAAGAAGATGCAGCAGGGCTGCCTGAAACTTGCTCAAAAACCACCACTGAAGGCTGTTCCTTCTTCAAAGCACTTAAATCCAAATCTTCAGAAGACTTATTTTCAGAATAAGAAGCCACAGGAGCCGTGTCGTCAATCACAACTTGGTCGGCCGCATCCTCGATATGCGTAGCGAATTCAGGCACTCTTGATTCTCTGCCACTGTCTACTTGTTTGTCAGCACCTGATAACTCATGACTTAAAAGAATATGCTCAGCCTTCTCTGCAACTCCACTTGTTATCATTCCATTCTCATCTACTGAATCAACATTGGATGAGTCTGCAAAAATCTGTTCATTACTAGGAGCATCCCCTCCTATGCCCAGATCAGTCACTTCAGTAACACTATCTTCAAAAGATACAACTCTTTTAACCATCACTGGGAAGAAACCCACTTCAGATGTTTCTACTTGTGAGTCCGAGGAAATAGAGGAGGAAGAGAGATTCTTATGAACTGCTGTTGGGCTTGAATCATAAACAGGCTCCTTGTGTTGACTGTCAGCCACCAACTCCATCGTAGTATTGATGTCGGATTCTTCCAATGAAGGCTCCTCAATAACATTCTCTTCTTTTGTTGGCCGCAAACTTGACGACACTTCTTCTTTCTCATCAAAGATCCTTTCATGTACCTCTGAAGATGATGATGAGTCGGATCTACTACTGTAGTTAACTTCATCTGCTCTTTTGTTAAGATGAATTGTACCCATGTCGTGTTCCCCAGGAATAGCTACATCTCTGCTTTCCGAAAAGCTCGAAATCATTTCAGAATGTATTTCCTCATCCCCCATTTCAATTTCAACCTCATCATGCTCAATGTGGCTCTTCTCAGCTTGTCCCAACTCCTCACTTTCTGTATCTTCCGAGGATACACTTCCATGCCCAATGTGCTCAGAAGGATGCCCAGCATCAGAGATCAGGTCTGCGTCCTGAGACAAATCTTCTTCAATAAGCTTCTTATCATCATGGTCCCCATCTGAACAGACAGACTCCGTTTCAGGAACAGAACTCACCTTGGAATCGCTAAGCTCACTTGATTGCCTATGTAAGGAGGAATAGCTAGTCCCTTCTGAACCCAAGCGTTCCGGTACAAAAAAGGGGCTGAACTTGATATCTTGCTTCTCGTGCTTGGGAGGACCAAAGAACGAAGGTCCCACGTTAAAACTCTCATGCCTACGGAAGAACGTCTCCTTTGGAACAAACGGCATGAACTCCTGTTGAAAACCATCTCCCTTGAGATCGGGTTTCTCTTCATTCGGATCATAAGGAATATCAAAAGGGTTATGCCTCGGTAATAAGATAGAGGGAGCAGATCCAGGAATGGGGGGTAACCCTGTGATGTTGTCATTTGAATCGTAAGGCAGATCAAAAGGGTTGTGGCGTATAGTTGAAATAGGTGGAATATTGAAGGGGAGATCAGAACTTTCAAAATCGATCAAGTTCTTCTCAGCCATAATCCTACGTGCCCTTCTTCTGGCAATAAGATTCTCCAATCTTTGATTCCTTTCCAGCTCAGAAGTCCCCAAATCCATGAGATTCTTTTGGTCGTCCTCCGTCCATTTGATTGCAGACTTAAGCGCTTCCTCTCTGCTACCAACTGCTTCTTCCTCCTCTTCGTCCTCATCATCATTCTCATCATCATCACCAACTTCCTCTTCTCGGTGTTCACTCTCCTCATCATCGGATTCACTCGTGCCATCGCTAGATTTCTGAGACAGCTCTGAACCGGCATCAGAGCCGTCATGGGACATATGAGCAGGTTGAGGAACGTCTTCATCTAAAAGAGGGTGAAGCTCATCTAGCATTGGAATGATATCGGCCATTGAAGCATCAGGAGAGGAACTCTCAGCCCCATCTGACCCACTTTCAGAATCTTCAATATCGTCCACTCCCTCCTCTTCCTCCCCCACCGGTTTCCATGTTGAAATCGGAGAAGTGTTGATGAATTCTGCCGGTGATTTACCACTGTGCACTTCAGCATTTTCATCCTCCACCACTTCAATCCGAGAGTACTGGCTCTCAAGAAATACTGAATCTTTAACTTTCTCTTCCTTCGTTTCAGTCTTTATTTCAAAACCCGAGTCATGTAATTCTCTCTCTTCACCCTCACTCAAACGCTTCTCAAATTGAATTTCTCGGGAACTCTCCCCGATCTGTGGTTCACTATGGACCAAACTACAATCATTTTGTTCATCTTCAGAGGCTACGGAACTCGCTTCTGCAATTGACTCATCTAATACTGCATCGCTTCTCTTCGCAGTGTGCCTCTCCACTACAAAGCTCTCACCCCTCTCAACAACAGTGGGATCTACCTGAATCCCAGTTTTGAGGGACATGATCTCGTGATTCGTCGTCTCTTCCTTTTCAATTTCGGGTATGTTAGGCTGCCCGAAACTCAAGAGAGTTCCAAGCAAAACAGCAGTGCAAACAAGGACCGGGGAAGCAGATACAAATAGGGAAAACAGGAAAGGAAATGATCTGTGCATGAAGAAAAGGAAAAGAACCATACCAACAAGGAATGGATGATTCAAAACTGATCTGTAACAGGCCCTGATTGAAAAGATCGCAACTTTCTTGATTTGAGCTCCAATCTCCAACATCTCAACACCCATTTCTCTCTCTTTCTTTCCCATCCTATAAACCTTATCACCCACAATCCGGCCCATATCAATCGGATATAGGGATTACCCAATTCAACTAGATCAAACCCAAATCAGTTTCCAAGAAAATAGAGATGGAAAAGATATTGGAAAAGCTAATTTGAGCACAAACCCACCACAGAAAACCTACACAAAAATGAGGAATCAAAAGAGGATCAGATGACAATCAATTCAGAACCTGGAAACAAGAAAGGAATGAATGAAAGGAGAATATCTTGGAGGGTTCTTGCAGGAATTACTTACCAAGAAAGCAAGAAAGAATAAATCAACTTTGCACTTTAGAATCATCTGCTTTGCACTTTCTTGTTTTACTTTTTCGCCACAGAGACAGCTATGTAATTCTGTTGTGTGTATTCACATTTGAATTCTACAGAAAGGGATGGAAGAGTATGAGGTAGGGCGGTACCGAAAGGGAGAAAAAATTGAATAAGAAAAAGGAAAAAAAGTTGCTCTCTCTCTTTCCACCTTTTCTGTTTTTCCACAGTGTTTGTAGTGCCATTGTTTTCCCATGTCATCCTCAATCTTGGCCGGTGGATTTGACATTAAGCAATACTAACATATTGGGACCGGAATTCCCATGGTGGAAAAGATAAGGACTGGAAGTATTATTCTATTAACATCAAACAACGTTGTGATGGAGCAAGACCATGGCTATGTTCAAAATAAAGAAAAGTACGACCATGGTTTGTGGAGAGATTATGTGAACTTTCTCGTATTTAATACATAGATTTGGTACAAGTGGGGAATGGGCTTCATGAGGAGGAATGAGGGTCATCATTACTTTTTTCTGGATCCAGAGTATTGTTTTATAGGAGTACAAAACTGGGGGTTAGTACAGCACCGTGTTGTCCCGGGCGAGTGGGGTTTGTTCCGGTCTTGCTTTGATAATTGGAAACGTTCACTTCGTAGAGTTCGTCGAGTAGATCAACTACCCAAAAAAAATCACCTCAATCGAATATCATTAAGTCCCTAATCGAAACATTTTTATCTTTTACCGAAAGACAATCTAAGACTGTATCATTCTAAAATGCCTATGCATTTTTTTTTTTTGTTAAAAAAACTTCTTGCTAAAAGCTCCTAGTGTCTAATGACCCAATAAAACCACTCATCCTTTTTTTTCATGGGAAAATGACGGTCAAGGACGTGTTTTGATAATTAATATCCGCCAAGGACATTTATAGCATTGACAAATGTTCTTAGTATGTCCTTGGCGGGTATTAATTATCAAAACACATTCTGGGCCGTCATTTTCCCTTTTTTCTTTGGGTGCGTGGCTTCACGAAATATTGGGCCGCTACTGCATATAGAGTGAAAAATCGATCAATGAAGGAATAAATTTTGCGACAATATTGGAATTTAATTAGGTATTACAAGGCCCGTTTTTTTTTTTTTGACATCAAGAAAAGGAAAAAGAAAACTTACACACCCCTCTCACATACATGTGGGTCTCTAGCATTTATTGTGAAATTCCACACATACATGTGAGAGATGTGTGGTTGAGGTGTGACACATTGATGTGTCCCTAGCATTTTCCAACTTACATAGACGTTTCTAGTGAATGTTTTTTGGAGTAGGAGAGCAAGTACATGAGGGTTTTGACCTGTGGTGGAGGGAACGATATAGGTTGGGCCTGACTCATGTGTTTAATTCACTTGGTCAATCCCCCTTTGGGCTTGCCACCCGTTATCTTAACCTTAGTCACATAATTATTCAAAATGGGCTTCGCTCCCACTCTCAATCTTGTCTATGCGCGCGCGCTCCCAATTTCTGCACTCATGAATTGTAGTGGTTTGGGAGGTTTTTGAAAGTTGTTTTCGCGCTCGCGCTCTCGCACCTGCACGCGTATTACGTGACTTAGATCCTAACTCTCTAGGTCTAGGGTTGCTAAGACTTTGTCCTCATCGTGAAGCATGTGATACATCATACATATAGTACATATGCTTATTTAACATGTTCATTTTGTAATATTTCTTATGAACAAAGAGATTTTGCATCTGCTTTTCTGCTTGACTTTTGCTCATATGATCCCCTCTATATATGCCTTCAAATGCCATCAATTAATTTTTGGAGAGGTTGGTTTTGTCCATCTCCTTGGAAAGAGATGCCCAAGCTAGAGGAAGCTTGCATTGAATTTTTTTTTTTTTTTCAATTGAGGAGAGGCCTATTGATGATCGAGCCACTGATACATGTAAACATCATGAAGAAATGCGAGACTCTGCTGTCCCGATGGGACACTGAGTGTTGATTCTATCCGGACCATCTATGCTCGGGAATGAAAACCCGACTAAGAAACTCAAATTGCATAAATAATCCGAAGAGGCAATCCACCAGGACCCAACCTACCAGAACCACCAAAGCTGACACACGGAAGATCACAATACTAAATGGCGCAAAACTAGGTAGCCGTGTAGACATTTTGATTATCTAGTTCAAGCAAGAGAGATCCTCTAAAAAATTACTACTACCATACCTATGCACATCGAAATTTCAAAAATTTGATTTTACTTTAGTCAATTTAAAGCTATGTCATGAAATAAAGTGGTGTTGGTGGCAATGACGAACCGAAGGGTGGATGAGACCGGGCGACCGCCCAATCCAAGTTTTAAATTTCTTTAAGAATTATAGTAGTTTTTGTCTTAAAAACATTAAAATTATATTAGTTTGCTCGCCCAACGTGTTCAAGATTTTTTTCAAAAAATTTATAAGCGTCCTTTTTAGATTGTATCCATTTATAAAAACATTAATATTATGTTTAATATTTTATCTTTTGAAATAGCTATAGGATACAATGTTGTACGCAATACGCATCTACAATTATACATGTCTACACATTTAATTTTTTTGAACGGCGAAAGAAAATTATTTTATTGAAATAAAAAGAAGTTTGACAGATAGAGGGCAAGAGTGAAGAAAGCATCACAACGCAAAGGTAGCATCCCAACAACGTTGGCACCCTACCCCGCGACAATCATTTGCTACTCTGCCAAGAGCTGGTAAGAAATCAACCCAAAACAAGTTAGAAAGCAAAAGGAAAAGGGTCACAACACCAGTCATCTTGAGATTGCAAGAACTTCAGAACTCGACCCAATACGCTGCCCAAATGGATATCAGCAGAGCATTGGCAGCAGCAACAGCACTTCCATAATTGATCCAAAACTTCCAAAATTAATCCTTCGATTGTAAGCCCCATCTTATGCCCCTTGAAATGAGAACATCTCACATTTATTCCTCCATAGGACCAAGAAGCCCAGGTTGAGGTGCAACATCCCTAGACAACGGTATTAAAGTGGCAGCATCCAAATGAAGTAATTTGATCAGCAAAGCATCCAAGAATGTTTTAGAAAATCTAGCAAAAGGTCATCCAATAACAAAGATATAATCTCTCCCAAAAGTTTGATTAGTAGCCATCCAAAGCATCAAAGGCCTTTCACCGGGATGAAATTTTTGTTAGAACAAGTTGCCTCCAGTTTGAAAAACGATGGATCCTAGATGATTAACAAGCCACTAGTACTCCCTCCAGCATCCACCTCAATGTAATCACAGTCACCATCACCCCATATGGAAACAATGAACTTCTTTGTTATTTCTTTTTGCTTGGTTTCTTGAATTAGCATCATATCAATTCTGTGATCCTTAACCAGCTTCTTCACCTTACTCCTTTTCTCTTTCAGCCCCAAACCTCTAGCGTTCCAGAATAAAATTTTCATATTTCCTACACACCTACAAACTGGATACCCTGTCCAAATCAAGCAGTTGAGTGGGCAAGCAATGTTGCTCTGAGTTCTTCCCCTTCATCAGTTACCATGATCTTGCTAATGACCTCCTCATCATTTCCCAAATAATCAGTTCCCACAATTTTAGTCACTATCCACGCAGCTTGGGATTCATTTAGTATAATTCTGTTTCTGTTATTGATACCATCAGAGGAAACAGATAAAGCTGCGGTAGCAATAGCTGAACGAAAGACAACACATTTCTGCTTTTTTCTTCTGTCACCTTTACCTTTTTACGCCCTTTTGGAATTCACAAAATTTCTTCTACTGATTTCAGTTTTTTCTTTGGCTTACATATATCAGTTGTGGTCTCTTCAACATTTACGGCTGGTATGATTGGTTGTATGACAAAGATAAGCAGGGGGATGGGTTTAGAGAGAGAGTGAGAGAGGGTGAGCAGAATTCCTCGCAGGGTTCGATTTCTACACTATTTGTCGATAATCTTTCCTATGAAATTCGCAAGATCTGGGTGCATAACCTCTTCTCCAAATTTGGGAAAATCAGAGAATCACTCTTTCTGTTAAAAAGAAGCAAAATTTCAGGTAACAAGTTTGGTTTTGTAAGGTTCAATAACAGAGAAGATGCAACAAATGCAATTGCCCAAATCAATGGCACGTGGAGATGGGGTTACAAGCTTGTAGTCAAATTTGCTCGATTCCAAAAAAAGTTTGCCGCTGATCACATAAATCGGAGTTTAGCAACTGATTTCAGATTTCGGAGCTCACATACCCCTCACACCACAAGAGATGCAAACAAGACCCAGTTCAAGCATGCTATTATTTGGATTACATGTCTACACATTTATAACTACATAGGTTGATCGAAAATATCTTCGATTATTTTTTTAGTGCATTTTTTTGCAATCTTTACCTCTTGTTGAAAGTCAACATCCGACTCTCCATAGATCTAGAATCATCCATAGTAGACTAGAGAATCCTAAAAGAGTTCGAAAGGTTTAAAAGTGATAGAGTATTGTAGAATGGTGGAGAACTCCCTAGAAGAATGAAGAATAATCTAAACTATTTTCGAATGGTCTAAAATGTTGAATAATGTTTTATATCTTTAATTATGTAAGGTTCTAGAAGGAAGTTAGAGAGTTACGAAAAGTTCTAGAGGATTCTGGAATAGTTTCTAAGGTTGTAGAAAACTCTACTGTATACATGACTTGTGGAGAGTTCTGCGATATTGTGAAGATGTGAAGAAGGAAATATGTTTTCTAGGAAGATTCCAAAAGGAGAATGTGAGTCGATCAATGTTTGATGAAAATAATCCTAATCGTTCCTTGAGGAGATGTGATGACTATAAAAAGAAAGAATGTGCTCCTTTATGATTGTTCTATAAATTATTTGGATACGTAGTTTTGGATCAATAAAAAGAATAGTCATCATCCCCATGCAGCAGCAGAAAGCCCTTCAAAATTACTTATGAAGCTATTAGGATTGATGCTTGACCTGTCGGGTGTTTAAAAATTTATACTAAAAACGCGTCCCAAGCGTAGGACTCTCGACCAGTGTAGCACAATAAATCCGGAAGTACCGGAGTCGAACCACAGAAACGGACGGACGGTGCTTAACTTAAATGTGATGAATTCTAGTTTAATCTGGCTCTTAGGTAGCCACCCTTTGTTCGATTGATTGATTGATTGACTAAATTACTAAACTGGATTAATTAACTATGAAATTAAAGGAGGGTACAGCCGTGGGAATCCAGCGTCTGCAACTAGCCTAACCAATATTACTCGGGACACAATTATTCAATTCACTGATTTCAGAATAAGGGAAGAGGGGGTTCCCAATAAATGCCTACCACCTGTCACCAGCCCTCATGCGCATTTGAAATCTGATGATGCCTGGGTTTTGTTTATTAGAAAAGGATTCTCTTTCGTATCCCAAAATTGTTGGAAAAATAAATTAATTCGTACCCGAGGTGAAATATTGATTAAATTAATCACAGGACGCCTTTGTCCCGTGGCTGTACCCTAAGGAACTACTCACACATGCTTGGGGTAACAGGCAATAAAAACCTAGATAAAAACATGATCATCTATTTTTAATAGAAATGGAAAACAAAAGAAAGATCTACGAAGAGTAATTAATAACGAACAACTTTAATTAATGAAGAAAATCTCAAACGTTACCAGAATCCAAGCGATTGAAGGAAATAGTGCCGAAAACTCAAGAACTGAGAGAAAACAAAACAACGTTAGAGAAAAAGCTGCTACGTAAAGTCTGGAATCGAAAATCTACCCTAAAACTAAGTTAAAACGGGATATTTATATTAATCCCCTTAAAAACAATTTAAATCCTAAACTAAATCGGAAATTGAACCGAGACGACCCCAAAACGCCGTCGTTCCTGGCCTTCCATAAGCGCTCGGTAGCGCTACACCAAAATAGGTGTAGCGCTCGCGAATCCATTAAGGGCGTGTTTCGTTGACCTGCTGACGTGGCCGTTGACCTCTCAAAACCCATTGTAGCGCTATACCAAAAGGCCTATAGCGCTCGCCAACTCTCTGATCTCTTCGTGCAACAAATTATGCCATTTTGAGCGCTATACCACTTCCTTTGTAGCGCTCACGAAATCTTTACTTCAACACTTAGTCTCCTCAACCCTTTTTGCTCTCAAACTCCACCTCGGCTTTCCAGGACACCTCCTATTAGCGTCAAAACATCCCAATTTCCTGCAATTTCAGCACAAACACAAAAACCAACCACGTGCACGTATTAAACGGAAAATGAGAATTAAAGGCACGTCTAACGCGCTAATTTCCCCTACTTAGGCGCTAAAATCCTATGCATTTCACGCGCCTATCACATCCCCCAACTTGAGCGTTGCTAGTCCCTAGCAACCAACGAAATAAAAATAACAAACCAAGACTCAACAGGGGATACGAAAGTTATGCAACCTGTATAAAAATTAAGTGAACATAAAATTTCCTCCTCATTGCCACCTTTAATTCAGTCACATGCATGCCCTCGCTATTATTTGAACCATTTCGCACCAAAACATACTAGAGATGAAACGTCCCCACAAAGTTACAATGTTACTCTTGCTCACCGGAACACTCAACATCCCATGCGAGGCGCTTGGCGACCAACGTGAGATGGAATAAAAATCACCACGTGCCAATCAAACTAACGCCAGTATAACAATGAAAGCTCAACGGAATAAAGATACCACATGTTCATAGCTAAATATAAAACGTGCATGCAAGAGAGTTAACAACGTGCATTGGGTCAACTAAGGGCTTCATTGGCTTTTAACGACCGTGGTTACGAAGAAAAAAAAAAAAAAGAACATGCAAAGGGTAGCGGCCTATAGAAACGCATGGTTAGTCTACCCTGACTGGCCGCCACCTTTTGACTCCTGCACCACACCGGTGCTCAACACAAAACATTAGTCACAAACATAACAAAGTACGAATTATTACACAATATCTGAATGACAAGACTCAATCCACCGACTCACAAAACACATGAAATAACACAAAAACTGACATGACTCGACAATGGAACATAAAATAACACCACCACCATCCCAGCTCTATGCTCAGTTACCATCTCCAGCATCCGAATGCTGCTCCTCCTCAGGCTCATCCCCAAAATCATCGCTCACCTCTAATGCCGGCCACCTCCTAGGTCGGAAAGGCCCTGGATTTTCCCCAGACATCTGTGCCTCCATGTGGCGCTGCCTATCAAGTAAGTCCGCCTGATTCCGAGCCAACTGCCTTTGCTCTCTCTTTAACTTGCGCTGGCTCCTAGCAAGGCCCGTCAAACAACCAAAAATCTTTTCCAGCCAAGTCTTAGTACTAGCACTAGCCGGTGGCGGAGTCAGTAACGATCCCTCTACTCCTCTTAACTGGGCCATACTCCGGTGAATAAACGAGGAATCCAAATCCCCCGGCAGTAGATCATCATTACTATAGAATCGCTTTCCCGGAACATTTCTAGTCCTCAAAATTTTGGTAACTAAGCACGGGAAAGGCATTCTCAAAGTATTCGGAGCATCTCTAAAATCACACATTTGCCCAAAAATATATAGGGCCCAATCAGAGACCGTATCCTCACCCATGAATGCATACATCAAGTTTCCAACCGACCTCTGGGGTGCGCCCTCCCGACCCCGAGGATACAAATTAAAGCAAATCACTTGGTTGATAAACCTATACGCAGTCGTGAATCTACCAGGCCAATGAGGAATCCTAGCATTCCTTCGGTGCTCATACAGATATCCAGCTATCTCATTCTGATCAAAAGTTTCATCCGGCCTAGGGAAATTAACAGGTCCCGTGGGCCTCTGATAATCTAAAGCAGTGGCTATCTCAGCCACATCAACAAAAACTGGAGTATTACCTATTCGTGAAGTAATCCGGGCACCCGGAGCCAAAAAGTGACCCGGCTCCGGCACAACCATATTCTTATAAAACTCCTCACATAAAGCATTGTTATACCCAGGATTAGGAGTGAACCAATACCTTAGACCTTGGTCCCGAATGGCGGCAAAAGGTTCAAAATTTGCCGGCCATAACCCATCATCAACAATGTGTCTCTCGTTCTTAACGCCCCGCTCCTTTATAGACGCCTCCCAGCCCTCCTGGTTATCCCTCTCTATCTGCTCCCGGTCCCTACGCTTAGCCCGGGTCTTTGGAACTTCCTCCGGTGGACCAGAGGTTCCAGCCACTGCCTTTCCCTTGCCAACATTCTGCTTTTTGGGTGCCATACTTGGTGGGTTTTGGGCTGAAAAGGTTGGTTTGGGATTTTCGGATCTGAAAATTTTATGGGGTTAGAATGGAATTTGGGTTGGATATTATGGTAGAGGAGGGTGAGAGGAGTGTTTTTGTGAATTTTGGTAAAGATTGGTGGAGTTTTGAGGGAGTTAAGGAGTTTTGGAGGTTAGGGTTTTTGTTGGTTATGGAGGATGGGGAGTCTGGTTTTTGGAGGATAAAGGGAGAAGATGAAGAAGATGAAAGGGAGAGAGAGAGAGAGAGAAAGATTCGTGGGGCATGGGGAAGTGGGGAATCCTGATGGTGATGGGATTGAAAAGCCCCCACCCCTTGACCGTTCGGCTGTCTCTTTTTTTTTTAATTTTTAGTTCGACCCTAGCGCTACACCACTTTGGGTGTAGCGCTCCCGAATGGCTAACTCTTTTTTTTTTTTTTTTTTTTTTTTTTTTTTTTTTTTTTTTTTTTTTTTTTTAATAACCAGGTCAAAGGGTCAGTTGACTGATCTCTGTTTTTTTTTTTTAAACTTCGGGTCAAAGGGGTCAAATCAAAATCTCTCTCTTATTTAAAAGGGATTATGGCTAGGCTTAAGAATGGTTTAAGGATTTGGGTTTTTACCAAGATACAGCACCAAAAGCAAAACTTTAATTCTCACCGAATGACGATGCTCCTTAATCTCAACAATTTGAGGCCTTCTAAAAATGTGCACAGAGCTGGACTACCAAACACTCACCCCATCCAACACCGGTTTCCTAAGTTGACACAGATATTGACTGACACGGACGGGTCTAAAAACGGATCAACGGGACTCATTTAGTGGTTCAATCATACAAGAACTGCCTTGTTTCATCCCCTAAGCACGTTTCCAACTCTCAATCATGCATGCAAAATATTTAGACTACGACAAGCGGTACAAACGCCTACTATTTTATGCAATTGCGGAAATCAAAGAACAAAGAAACATGGGAATGCTTCAGGACACACTGTGAACTAAGTGGGAACATCTACTCAACATTGCTTATGGTGCGAAAATACTCAAACAGAGATACCAGATATATGCATATAAAACGAGTTAAACAGGCAAACAACAAGACAAAAATCTAGCATGCTCATCTAACTCATACAAACAAGCATAACAATCGTATCCCCAGACAAAAATAAAAATAAAAATAAAAATAAAAACCTAAACCAACTAACAAGTCTCAATAAAAATAAAAATAAAAGCAAGTGTACAAAGTACACCCCTTCCCCCAACTTGAAATGCGCTTGGTCCCCAAAGCATGGAGACACTGAACAGAAAAGAGCAAAAAGAAGGAAAGAGTGAACCTGGGGTGGCAGCCAACCACCGTGACCTCGGCCGATGTTCGAGGAATTTACTGTCACTGTTGCGTTTCGTCATCGGAACTGCTTTCAGAATTCGCTCCTTCGGACCTCACGAGGTCCACAGCTAGTCACATAGAGCCGCGCCAATGCTTTATCGGACTGACAACCGCCACACATAGTGGCACCCCTGCTCGAGGCTCCTGAATGCCTCACTCACACCGGCGGAGAGGCCCAAACTACCAAGGCTGATGTGGTAGCATGCTCATCCTGCAAAAGTCTTAAGAACCAACTACCTACTAGGCAACATATGACATTAGTATCGCCCGCTAATATAAGCCGGGCCACTATAAGAAATAATAACAAAAATAAAAGAACACCACCAGACATTCACGCAGTCGCACGAGTCATACTTTTCTTCCCGAGTCTCACCGAAGAGACAAAACTCGGGTGGCTATACTAGACCGTCAAATGTGTTACATTATGCTCGAAGTAAAATTTACCGCTTGACCTCGCCAAGCAATTAAGCCCAGCGTTCCCTCGGTCGAAACAAAGTGAGACAAGAACAAAAGTAAATCTCACCCACAGACCTAAGCTGCCACCGATAGGGACAATTTCGGAGAGCACGGATCATTAACGGTAAACTACCACAAAGACGGACTACTAAAAGTCCGATACAATAATGCGTTGATGAAATCTTTTGAATGAAAAAAAAAAAAAAAAAAAAAAAAAGAAGCCCGAAACACAAAGAAACAAACAACCAAAAAGAGAACTATGTACAAAATATACAGTATGTGCATTATTTACAAGATTCATGAGTTAATATCAGAACTCGGAGCGTCCAAGTCACCGCTGGACTCCGCCAAACAATTAAGTCCAGCGTCCCCTAAGATCGTAACTAGGCAGGCACGAGATAGAGCCAAGTGCGGTTATGGAGCACGGGAATACCAAAGCCTAACCTATGATCTATACCGCCCCCGATGGGGCTAATCTGGAAGACGTGAGTGGTGCACGGTGAATTGCTCCTATCAGAAAAGCTAACTAAAGCCCTATGTCACTGATATTAAAAATTATCCTAGTAATAAAGAACAAAGAAATAAAAGACGAAAATACATAGATTGTGCCAAAAGCAAAAGATCCTAGGAAAAATCCAATGCTACTGACACAAAATTGCCCTTACTAACCGGAGCTGGGCACACGATCCTTATTTTAATAGCGGCGTGCGGAGCTATAAACCCAAGTCAATGATGGGTACCCCTATCGCTAGGGGCCGGGCCCGACAAACAATTAAGTCCAGCGGTACGCTTTCGCTCCCCGTGCAAATCATGACTATCAAATTATGCAACCGGGTCATCCTGATAGACAGGATTGACCAACTCCTCATCTGGTTCACCTACTTCTAGAAATTCCAAATAGGGTTTCAGACGCTGCCCATTAACTTTAAACATATGATCATTTTTAGAGTCTTGGACGTCGACTGAACCATTTGGATATACCTGAACCACTACATAGGGACCGTCCCAACGTGACCTCAACTTCCCTGGAAACAAATGGAGACGCGAATTATAGAGCAACACTTTCTGACCAACTCTAAAGGTTTTGCGCTGAATATTCCTATCGTGATACGCCTTAACCTTAGCCTTATAGATGCTAGCGTTCTCATACGCGTCATTCCTAAGCTCCTCGAGCTCACACAACTGTAACTTTCTATGCTCACCCGCCTCACTCAAACTCGAATTGACTTTCTGAATGGCCCAATAGGCCTTCTTCTCTAACTCAACTGGCAGATGACAGGCCTTACCGTAAACAAGCCGGTAGGGTGAAGCACCCAACACGGTCTTATAAGCAGTGCGGTAGGCCCATAACGCATTGTTCAACCTGGTGGACCAATCTTTCCTCGTCACACCTACAGTCTTCTCTAAAATCCTCTTAATCTCTCTGTTAGCTAATTCGGCCTGCCCATTAGTCTGGGGGTGGTACGAAGTGGACACTTTGTGGGTGATTTGAAACTCCCCCATCAATTTCCCAAATGACCGACTCGTGAAATGCGTGCCCTGATCCGAGATGATGGCGCGTGGCACGCCAAACCTCGACAAAATATTAGCTTTAAGAAACTCTAGCACGACTTTAGACTCCAAAGATTTAGTGGGAATCGCTTCCACCCACTTTGACACATAATCAACTGCTAACAGAATGTACTCAAAACCATGAGACATAGGAAATGGACCCATAAAATCGATGCCCCAGCAATCAAATACCTCTAACACAAGAATGGGCCGGAGGGGCATCTCCTGACGTGAAGACAGTTTGCCAAGCCGTTGGCAACGGTCACATGACCTACAGAACGCCTGCACATATTTAAACATATCGGGCCACCAGAACCCGCACTGTAAAATCTTGGCGGTGGTCTTCTTCGAAGAGAAGTGACCCCCACACGCTTCCCCATGACAAAACTCTATAATCCCCTGCTGATCAGCCTCGGGGACACATCTACGCACGATTTGGTCCGCACAGTACTTGAACAAATATGGGTCATCAAAAATGTACTGTCGGACACTCCTTAAAAACCGCTGCTTTTCCTGGGTAGACCAATGGGAAGGAATCTGCCCGGTTACTAAGTAATTGGCAATATCAGCATACCACGGGCACTCGTTAGCAGCAAACAACTGCTCATCTGGAAAAGAGTCTCTAATGGGAAGATCCGAGGTGGGATCCTCGAATTCCAGGCGAGACAGATGATCAGCTACTACATTCTCTACCCCTTTCTTATCCTTAACTATGAGATGGAATTCTTGCAGCAGCAGAATCCACCGAATAAGGCGAGCTTTCGCATCCTGTTTGGTCATTAAGTACTTCAGGGCCGCATGATCGGTAAACACCGTGATCTGCGACCCCACCAGATAGGATCGAAACTTATCTAAGGCAAACACCACCGCTAACAACTCTTTCTCGGTAGTGGTGTAATTCATCTGTGCCTCATTGAGTGTCTTACTCGCATAGTAGATCACAAATGGGTCCTTCCCTCTCCTCTGTCCTAAAACAGCTCCGACTGCATAGTCAGATGCATCACACATTAACTCGAAGGGAAGACTCCAATCAGGAGACTGCACAATAGGCGGAGTAGTGAGACTCCGCTTCAGCTTTTGGAATGCCTCCTCACACTTATCGGACCACACAAAGGGTGCGTCCTTTGCTAACAACTGACACAACGGACGGGAGGTAGCACTAAAATCTTTAATGAACCGCCGGTAAAAACCAGCGTGTCCCAGAAATGAACGCACATCTCTGACAGACTTTGGGGTTGGAAGCTTACGAATTAAGTCTATCTTAGCCTTATCCACCTCGATACCCTTGGAGGACACAATGTGTCCCAACACAATCCCTTGGGTTACCATAAAGTGGCATTTTTCCCAATTCAGCACCAAGTGCTTCTCCTCACATCGCTGCAATACTTTGCCTAAATTCTCGAGACACCCATCAAATGAGTCCCCGAAGACTGAAAAATCATCCATAAACACCTCCACTATCCTTTCCACCATGTCACTAAAAATCCCCATCATACACCTGGAAAAAGTACCAGGTGCATTGCACAACCCAAAGGGCATGCGACGGTAAGCATAAGTACCATACGGACACGTAAAAGTGGTCTTTTCCTGGTCTTCTATCGCAACCTCTATCTGATTGTATCCTGAATACCCATCCAGGAAACAATAAAAAGCCCGACCAGCTACCCTCTCTAGAATTTGGTCAATGAAAGGGAGGGGGAAGTGATCTTTCCGGGTGCTCGCATTGAGCTTCCGGTAGTCTATGCATACTCTCCATCCCGTTGGAACTCGGGTTGGTACGGACTCACCCTGCTCATTGGTAACAACTGTAACCCCAGCCTTCTTAGGCACTACCTGAACTGGACTCACCCACTCACTATGGGCGATTGGGTAAATGATACCCGCATCTAAAAGCTTCAAAACCTCAGCTCGAACCACCTCCTTCATATGGGGATTCAAGCGCCGCTGAGGTTGCCTAGAAGGCTTCACACTATCCTCAAGATCGATTCGGTGTGTACACACCGTTGGGCTTATACCATGCAAGTCCGCTATGGTCCAGCCAAGCGCGCCTATGTGCTCTCTCAGCAAATCAAGCAACTTCCTCTCTTGATTCTCCTCAAGAGATGAGGAGATCACTACCGGATAAGTGTCACTGCCCTCAAAAAAGGCATACTTGAGTGTGTCCGGCAGAGGTTTTAACTCTGGTTTGGGCGGCTGAACTGAAGACGGAAGAACCTTGGGCGGAGGGTCGCCGAGAGGCTCAAACAATGGGTCATAAGAGACCCCACATACTTCCTCTACTGAATCCTCAACATTTAATAACTCTAACAAACTTCCTACCTCTGGAGAATCTAAAAAAGACGCCTCATCGGCGGTAAGAGCAATCTCCAAAGGATCCTTATATAACACTGTATCTATATGCTCCTGAACGAGCGCATCAATCAAACTCACCTCTTCTACCTCCTCATCATCCTCCTCAAGAGTGTTAACATTATAGACATCCACCTCCATCATCTCCTCGCCAACAGACAACTGGACTCTGCCAGTTTTGCAATTCATGACGGCATTGGAGGTGGCTAGAAAAGGACGACCTAGAATAATGGGAGTCTTCTCTAGAACCTCAGGGTTTCGGCAAGTGTCTAGAACAATAAAGTCTGCAGGAAATTTGAACTCACCTACCTGAATCATTACATCCTCCACCACACCCTTGGGTACTCTCACACTCCTGTCTGCCAACTGTAGCGTGACAGGAGTGGCTCTCAGATCCCCTAGACCTAGCCTCAAGTAAACTGAATAGGGGAGCAAGTTAACACTTGCTCCCAAATCCAACAATGCCTTATCGAACGTCTGGCCTGCTATATCTATGGTAATGGTGGGACACCCAGGATCCTTGCACTTGGCAGGAATTTCAGTCTGAAGGATGGAGCTCACCTGCTCGGTCAGGACCACATTATTCTGACCCTTGTGCTTTTTCGTGCAAAGGTCTTTCAATACCTTCGCGCACTGGGGAAAAGACTCAATAGCCTCCATCAGGGTGATAGGGAATTGCACTCTCTTAAAAAGCTCAATCATTTTATGGTTCATGTTTTGCTTAGGTTTCACCGCTAACCTCTGGGGAAATGGAGCTACTGGCCCAACCTGCGGTGTTGGAGTCGTGGGGGCTGCAGCTGCAGGCACCACCACCTCTGGTGACTCCTCATCATCCTTAACCTCTTTCCTAGGTACATTAACAACATCAGGAGTTGCTTTTGGTGCATCAACCGGCTCCAGGGGTGGAGCTGGTTTCTGCTTTGGCTGGATGGACTTATCGATCTCCTTCCCACTCCTAAGAATGGTGACCGACTTAGCCTCCTCCTGATTTGGGTTATGAATATTGGAACCTGAAGAATTTTCTAAATAATGGGCCCCTGCTGTACTACCCTGGGCCGGAAACTTACCTTTCTCCTGCTGCAGATGACCGATCACCGCAGTGAGCTGTGACATTTGGGTTGTAAGAGCCCCAATTTGCTGTCTCGTTTCCGTCTGAAATGTCATCTGTGACTGCATCAGGGAATTGACAGTATCATCTAACTTATGGTCACGCGCGGTCATCTGTGAATACCCTGGGGGAGGACCACGAGTGGATGGTCCTGCCCCTCTACCAGCCTGTGGCTGGAAGTGAAATGGGATAACCTGGCCCTGAGGGGGCCTGGACGATTGGGCCTGTTGAAACTGCTGCGGCGGAGGTGGCCCAAAGGATTGAGCTTGGCCTCCACCCACAGGTCTGGAGTCAGACCACCCAAAATTGGGGTGATCCTTCCATCCCGCATTATACGTGGTAGAATAAGGATCCCAAGTCCTAACTGCATTGACTTCCTCCTGGGTAAATTGACTCGCCCCCTTGGCGGCAATAAACCCAGGGCAAACGGTCGCGGTGTGCCCTTTACATTCACACCACACGCACACTTCCTCAATTGATACCTCATGAACTGGTCGAGCCTGCCTCACCTCTAGTTCCTCTAACCTCTGAGCCATTTTCTCCACTTGAGCTTGAAGTCGCTGGTCACGAATGGTGACCGGGATAACACTGGACCCAGAAGGTCCGGATCGCTCAAAATCGGATGGCTCTAAAGCCCTCTGCCTATCAGCTAAGTCATCTAAGAAATCCCATGCCTGGTCTGCTGTTTTGGACAAGAAATCATCCCCTTTACAAGAATATTCTATGTGCTGGACTGACTCAGCATTGAGACCAAGATGAAAGAACCCAATTAACTGAATTCTCTCAAAGCCATGGTGTGGCAGCCTTAAGAGCAATTCCTTGAAACGCTCCCATGCCTTGAGAAATGACTCATCCCTCTCCTGCCTAAAACCTTGGATTTGGCGCCTAAAAGTCTTAGTCTTAGCCTCAGAGAAATACTTCCTATAAAACGCATCACGCACTTGTGCCCAAGTGGTGAAAGACTGAGACTTTTGCATTCGAAACCACAGAAGCGCGCCATCTTTCAATGTCGCCTCAAACAGCTTGAGGCACGCATTCTCATACTGGGTATTAGACGCAAGGTTGCGCACCAATCCCTCAAATGTCCGCACATGCTCATACGGATCATCACACTCTCTCCCGTGGAAACTAGGAAGACTATTTAGGACACCAGGCTTGACTGTAAAAGCATTACGTGCCTCTTGTGTTTCTTGAGGGAACACAATAGGTCCGAGAGGAGTGGTCCTCTCAGGATGCATATGCTGTCTCAAGGACGGCTGAATGGCTACCTGTCTATCTCCCATCTCAATGGATTCTGACTCTGATTCTAAAACCGACTGGAAAAGTGGATTACTGACACTAACTGACTCAAATGGTAATTCTATAAAAAAATCACTAACGGGAATAGACTCTGACTGGTACTCAGCTGAGTCTGACTCTAAACTAGAAGATGAAGAACTAGAACACACAGGCTGACTCGACTCCAGTTCTTTTCGAACTAAACGATGTGTCGGGTCGCGATAATAAAGAGGGTCCTGTTTAAAGGACACCTTCTTATCTCTACCTATGGTGACTCAAATAAAAGACAAAAATATGAAAACTCACACTCTAGAACACACGTCGCCGTCCCCGGCAACGGCGCCAAAAATGCTTGACCTGTCGGGTGTTTAAAAATTTATACTAAAAACGCGTCCCAAGCGTAGGACTCTCGACCAGTGTAGCACAATAAATCCGGAAGTACCGGAGTCGAACCACAGAAACGGACGGACGGTGCTTAACTTAAATGTGATGAATTCTAGTTTAATCTGGCTCTTAGGTAGCCACCCTTTGTTCGATTGATTGATTGATTGACTAAATTACTAAACTGGATTAATTAACTATGAAATTAAAGGAGGGTACAGCCGTGGGAATCCAGCGTCTGCAACTAGCCTAACCAATATTACTCGGGACACAATTATTCAATTCACTGATTTCAGAATAAGGGAAGAGGGGGTTCCCAATAAATGCCTACCACCTGTCACCAGCCCTCATGCGCATTTGAAATCTGATGATGCCTGGGTTTTGTTTATTAGAAAAGGATTCTCTTTCGTATCCCAAAATTGTTGGAAAAATAAATTAATTCGTACCCGAGGTGAAATATTGATTAAATTAATCACAGGACGCCTTTGTCCCGTGGCTGTACCCTAAGGAACTACTCACACATGCTTGGGGTAACAGGCAATAAAAACCTAGATAAAAACATGATCATCTATTTTTAATAGAAATGGAAAACAAAAGAAAGATCTACGAAGAGTAATTAATAACGAACAACTTTAATTAATGAAGAAAATCTCAAACGTTACCAGAATCCAAGCGATTGAAGGAAATAGTGCCGAAAACTCAAGAACTGAGAGAAAACAAAACAACGTTAGAGAAAAAGCTGCTACGTAAAGTCTGGAATCGAAAATCTACCCTAAAACTAAGTTAAAACGGGATATTTATATTAATCCCCTTAAAAACAATTTAAATCCTAAACTAAATCGGAAATTGAACCGAGACGACCCCAAAACGCCGTCGTTCCTGGCCTTCCATAAGCGCTCGGTAGCGCTACACCAAAATAGGTGTAGCGCTCGCGAATCCATTAAGGGCGTGTTTCGTTGACCTGCTGACGTGGCCGTTGACCTCTCAAAACCCATTGTAGCGCTATACCAAAAGGCCTATAGCGCTCGCCAACTCTCTGATCTCTTCGTGCAACAAATTATGCCATTTTGAGCGCTATACCACTTCCTTTGTAGCGCTCACGAAATCTTTACTTCAACACTTAGTCTCCTCAACCCTTTTTGCTCTCAAACTCCACCTCGGCTTTCCAGGACACCTCCTATTAGCGTCAAAACATCCCAATTTCCTGCAATTTCAGCACAAACACAAAAACCAACCACGTGCACGTATTAAACGGAAAATGAGAATTAAAGGCACGTCTAACGCACTAATTTCCCCTACTTAGGCGCTAAAATCCTATGCATTTCACGCGCCTATCAATTGAGTTGGAAAAAAATCAAAAGATTTGGTAAAAGGAGGTCGATGAAGTTAATATTTTGAGCCTCATAGACCCGTTCTGGCCCACAGGTGATAGCCTCGACGAGGTATCTTAAAGCAAGCATTGAGTTGCCTTATGTATCTGTTTGTTGGCCTGGTTTCTCTAATTGGTCTCGACTGATGATAAGGTTAGCATGGACTTGGTAGATCGATGTTGCTGCACAAGGATTTTGTTCCAATGGTATTGGCAGCAATGTTCTGAATACCGTACCGGCCAGGGTACCAATTTTCCTACTGGTACGGTACGTACCGGTACCGGTCAAATACCTGGTACCATTTCGAATTTACCGCAACTACAATATATATAATAATTATATATAATTATAATTCAAAAAAATCCCCATACCATGCAATTCATCATAAAATACCTATGTGTTTGCCTCTTGTCCTACATTGCCTGGTTACAAAACTCATTTCCATTTTAAATGACTATTTGCACACTAGTGGGCTTGTGAATGAAGACCCAAGAAGAGGTCTCGCGCTCAGGAAAATGGGCTGTGGCCGAAGGCAATTTGAAAAAACTGATTCGGAAACAAATTAACCGGATGCGCGTCACGGGTTATTCGCGCGCAGGGGGTGTAAATCCGGCATTTGAGTCTCGCGCACGTACTATAATTAAGCCTGTGTTTTGCTAAAATTCTGAAAGACAACGTTTTTTTTTTTTTTTCTGTCCCTTTGTTTGTTTTTTTTGGTTAATTTTTTCGAGGATGCCGAAAAACGTGTGAGATACACATCATACCCAGAAAAAAAATATTTTGTTTTGCAAAATACCAGATGGAATTTCCGGTAACCTTGTCTCGGCCGGTATTTTTCGAAACGGCCGGTACCAAGCGGTAAGGACTGGTATTGGGTCCGGAACGGTATTGGGGGTTAGGGTACCGGTTTCCCTCAAATCCGGTACGGGATTGACAACCTTGACTGGCAGAGACTCTTCTAGGATTGGACAAAGTTCATTCCAAAGCTTCAACCTTTTTTGCCGGTAGCACGTTACTGCTCCAGGTATTAGCTAAGACTCTTGACTGTTGGTTTTGTTTGCTTCATTGGATTAATTGTTTTCTCTCCAGGTTCCATTATCGCATGATTTCTTATCTTCTGTTGCAGATGTGGCTTTTTGACAAGGTCAATCTTTTGGAGAAACCTGTCATACCGAAGGATAGAGAACACTACTATGCAAAATAGTATGCAAAAGACTATGACAGTCGTATTATCAATCATCATAATACCACGGAAGGTTGAAAACAATGGTTTTCCACATTGAAGGCGAACAATACTACAATAATAGTTAATTAAAGACGACGGTTAAAAAGTGTGATTCTGCTGAGTACTCCATCAATGACATCATTTTCAGTTTGAGAAGCATTTTCCAAGCCTCATAATTATGGGGTGGCTATGCTTCTTGGGGGGTTCTTTGGGTGGTTGGCTGTGGGGTTTTTTTTGGGGTTGGATTTTGTCTATCTTGAGGTCTTTTGTGTCTCTTGTTGTTGTCTTTTGGGGTGGGATTTGGGAGGTTTTGTGTCCTTCTCTTCAAGTTTTGCTTGGTCTGTTGGGATTACTGCCAAACTACATTTGCAGCAGACTGAATTTTTGCTGCCCTATGTTGATTACTACTGCTGCTATATGGGATGGATTTTGCTACTATGGTGAATGTTGTTTACTTCCATTTATGGTGATCTGCTTCTGCTGTTAAACTTGATGCTGCTACTTCTTACTGCCATGTTGGTAACCTGCTGGCTCTTATTCTGATCCATGGGCTCGTGATTATCCATCTGGATTCTGCTTTAACAATACTGCTATTTTGGATTATGCCATTATCAAAACCAAGGAATTTTTGGGCATTGGATGGCTGGTCATAACAGGTCTATGGCAAGTCTGCTCTACCATAACAATTTTGGATTTTGATGCTGATTGGGAAAAACTTTGGTGAAGCTCTATGCTTCTTTATTTACTTGTATGCTTAATTTGCAGTTTGGGTGTTTTTATTTCGTCTCTAGTTTAGGTTGATTCCTTGTCAATCCTTGGGCTTGAATAACATATGATTGTCGTGGGGTAGGGTGCCAACCTAGTTGGGATGTGACTCATGCGTTGTGATGTTATCCTCTCTTGCCCGGCCCTTATATGCTGCACTTCATTCTAATTATTAATAAAATTTCTTCTACGTCGTTCAAAAAAAAAAGTGTGATTAAAAGTCGGATATCTTTGATGACAGTTTAGAACCGTGATTAATATCTATAAAGATGACGCTTTGATGATAGTTTGGGACGTGTTCTTCGATCGCTAATGGTGGCTATGAGAGAGAAGGCGAAAACAGGATTTCATCTTGTCTAAGAACTGCGTGAAAACTGAAACTGAAAAAATACTGGGGGAGATTGAGGGATGAAGATTTCCTCATATCAATACTTGACATATATTTTTTTTTGATAGGCAAGAGAATTTTATTAATACTCGACAAATGGTATATCGAGGCGGCCAAAACTCTAGGTGCAAGAAAGAACTTGAATCATAGAGAATGGCCAAAAAGAAAAGGGAAAAAGAAAAAAGATACATCCAATAGGGAATTGAATGAAGCTCCAAGAAGAAAGAAGGAATCATCCAACTCCCAAGAAAAAGCAAAATACCAACTTTCACACATAGAGTTCAAATCAGAGAAAAGAATCAATTATATTCATACAATTGCAACCTATACACGTACATATTTATACATAACTGAGGCACCTATAATCAAGCCAAATCCCTACAATTAAGCCTATCTAATCTCTAAGCTAGGAAAGAATAGATAAACTAGGAAATAGATAAACTAGGAAAGAATGACAATCTCCGTGATTCATAGTAATCAGGAATGATTCACGGTAACGGGATATCGTAACACTCCCTCTCAAGTTGGTGCATAGATGTCACACATGCCCAACTTGCCCAAAAATTTTGAGTACACTCGACTTGATACTGCTTTGGTAAGAATATCAGCCAACTGATCTTCCGAGCGAATCTGAGGCAACTCCACAATTTTTTTGTCCAATTTTTCCTTAATGAAGAATCTGTCGACCTCCACATGCTTGGTACGATCATGTTGTACCGGATTATGAGCAATATCACATGCTGCTTTATTGTCACAATAAAGTTGTATTGATTGCTTTGGCGGATAGCCCAAATCCACTAAGAGGAGTCTCAACCACAACGCTTCACATATTCCAAGTGCCATACCGCGGAATTCAGCCTCCGCGCTTGAACGAGCAACAACGTTCTGTTTTTTGCTTCTCCACGTAACAAGGTTACCACCTACAAAGGTGAAATATCCAGAGGTAGATCGTCTGTCATCGATCGAGCCAGCCCAGTCAGCGTCAGTGTAGGCGTCTACGTTCTGACAGTCAACATTTTTAGTAAAAAGTATGCCCTTGCCAGGAGCAGACTTCAGATATCTCAAAACGCGCATAACAGCATTCATATGTTGTTCGCCCGGATTATGCATAAACTGACTCACAATGCTCAACGCGTAGGCGAGATCTGGCCTTGTATGAGCTAAGTACATCAATCTTCCAACGAGCCGCTGATATCTACCTTTATCAACAGGCACCTGATTAACCTCGACACTCAATTTCAACCCTTCTTCCATTGGTGTATCAACGGGTTGACATGCTGACATACCAGATTCTTGCAACAAATCTAAGGCATATTTTCTTTGAGACAAAAAAATGCCTTTATCAGATCGAGACACTTCAATCCCAAGAAAATATTTCAATTGACCAAGGTCCTTCATTTCAAACTCACTTGACAAATAACTCTGTAGAGCCGCCCTCTCTTCAGGATCATTTCCTGTAACCACCATGTCATCAACATATACGATAAGGGCAGTAATCTTACCATCCTGTTTCTTCAAGAATAAAGTGTGATCTGAATTACTCTGATGGTATCCAAAGGCTCTCATGGATTTTGTGAAGCTGCCGAACCAAGCTCTCGGAGACTGCTTCAACCCATACAGAGATTTCTTTAATTTCTTTAACTCACCATGTAGGAAGGCGTTTTTCACATCAAATTGTTGTAATGGCCAATCCAAGTTTGCAGCTAGGGACAACAAGACTCTAACTGTGTTGATCTTAGCTACTGGTGCAAATGTTTCTGTATAATCTATCCCATAGGTTTGGGAGTACCCTTTTGCCACCAGCCTTGCTTTAAAGCGTTCAATCGTGCCATCTGCTTTGTGCTTCACAGTATAAACCCACCGACATCCAACTGGTTTCTTCCCCGGTGGACGGTCAACAAGTTCCCAAGTGTCATTCCATTGCAAAGACTGCATTTCTTCATTCATAGCGGCTTTCCACCTTGGGTCAGCTAAGGCTTCCTGCACACTGTTAGGAATAGATACAACAGATAATTGATTTACAAATGACTTATTCGATTCTGACAAGCGATGGTTAGACACAAAATGACTCATGGGGTATTTAACTTTACTAGAAAGTTCGGGTTCATATGTGGTCTTAGGAATACCTCTGGTTTGACGCAGTGGGAGTTGTTTTCTAGACGGTACATGCCCTAAATCAGGAACATCCTCAGCAAACGATTGATGTGGTGCCTGTGGATGATGTTCCTCACATTCCTCAACGTTGTGATAACCATCGCTGTGGTGTTCCATTCCGCTTTGATGTTCTTCACCGCTGTGATATTCACCACTATGATCAAACTCACTTACAATCCTGTCAGCAGGTTCAGGCTCATTTGTATCTAACTTCTCAAGTTCAGGAATTAGAAGATCATAGTCTAAAGACTCATAATCTATACTTTGAACTTCTTTTTGGTTCCCCCCTTGAAGTTCAGACCCAGAGGAAAAATACATAGAGTCTTCATGAAAAACAACATCTAATGTCACAAACATTCGTTTGGTTGAAGGGTGATAGCAGTAGTACCCCTTTTGATGAGCAGCATACCCTAGAAAAACACATCGCAATGCTCGAGGTGTCAATTTGTTGCGCTGATGTTTATGAAGATGTACGAATGCTACACAACCAAAAACATGGGGTGGTAAGTTGGAGACAGCTGGAGCAGTGACCGCTTCAGAGAGAAACTGAAATGGTGTCTTGAAATGAATAGTGCTGGAAGGAACTCGGTTGATTAAATATGCGGCAGAAGTAAGTGCATATCCCCAATATGATAGAGGCATATGTGCTTCTATCAATGAAGCACGTACAACCTCTAACAAGTGACGATTTTTCCGCTCCGCCACCCCATTCTGCTGGGGTGTATCAGGACAGGTAGTTTGATGAATGGTCCCATGAGCTTCCAAATATCGCTTCAATTCAGAGTTTACATATTCACCTCCGTTATCACTCCGGAGGACTTGTACCTGGGCATTATACTGACTACGGATCATCCTATCAAATTTCTGAAACAATAAGTTAACTTCACTTTTGGATTTCATTAAGCATACCCAAGTCATCCTGGTACAGTCATCAATAAAAGTAACAAACCAACGTGAACCATCCAAGGTAGTAAATTTAGATGGACCCCAAACATCAGAATGTATGATCATAAAAGGGAGTGGGCTTTTATTTAAACTTAATGGAAAAGACGTGCGATGGCTTTTGGCGAGTTCACAAACATCACACTTAAAACTAGTAACATCAAGCTTTTCAAATAAACTAGGGAACAATTTTTTCAAATAACCAAAGGATGCATGCCCCAAGCGTCGATGCCACAACCATATCTCAGATTTATTCTTCTTCCCTTCAGAATCTCCTGTTGTCAAAGCTTGGCGCAACTTGGTTGAACTCTTTGACCCCAAGTCTAAATAATATAGCTTCCCTCGCCTAACACCACAACCAATCGTCTGCCTTGTTTGGATGTCCTTAAACACACAAGATTTAGGCCAAAAAATAACAACACAAGATAAGGCAGTGGTTATTTGAGAAATTGACAAAAGATTATAATCTAAATCGGGAACAACCAAAACAGAGTCCAAATTCAAAGTGTCAGTGAGGGACAAGGATCCTTCCCCAACAATCGGGATTGAGGTACCATTGGCAATAGAAACAGAACTTTGTGAGGAAGGTTTAAGAGGTGAGACTTGTCTAGAATCAAATGTCATATGGTCCGAAGCACCATAATCAATTATCCATGTACTATTAGAAACAGCGTCAGAAATATTTAAAACCTTACCACCATTACCTGCCTCTGCTGCTAATGCCGAGATGTGTCCAACTGCGGGTTGACTAGCCCCTTCATTTTCTGTTGTTGCTTCAACAACCGCAGCGGTGGAGACCTTCTTGGAATTCTTCTTCCTTGAATCACGATTATGATCCCACCATTCTGGATACCCCACCAGTTCATAGCACCGACTTTTTGTGTGACCAACTTGATCACAGTGAGTGCATTTATAGGAAGATTTGTCGCCACCAGTAGCACCCTTAGGATTGCTGGACTTCGTTCGGTCAGGCTGGTGTTGAGAGGACCAGTTTTGAGTGGACTTGTTACGAGTTGCCATGGCGGAGGCTTCAAAATTCTCTACTTGCCCGTTCATCACTCCACGTCGGACATCTTCGCGGCGAACTAGGGCATAGCACTCTTCTAATTCAGGGATAGGATCCTTCCTCAAGATTTCGCCGCGCACTTGCTCGAAATCACCTTCTAATCCAGCGAGAAAGATATGCACCCTTTGTCGTTGAAGCGATTTTTGATAAGATGCAATATCTGTCTCGTTCACCATGACCACTTTATCACGATGATCCAACTCACTGAAGATTTCAGTCAGTTCTCCATAATATATAGAGAGCGGTCTGCCATTTTGTTTGGCAGAGAAAGCCCTCTGGTTCAAGGTAAAAACCTGTAATTCATCTGCTCCATCATAAAAGGCTTTAGACAGAGCTTTCCAAATATCGCGTGCCGTAGGTAAGCGAATGTATCGCTTCATGATCTCTGGGGACATAGACATCAGCAACCATCTTTTGACCTTCTGATTGTCTGCGTACCACTTCTCATAGCCTTCATCTTTCTCCGTAGGTGGCGGTGATGTGCCACGAATGAAGGAGAGTTTCTCCTTCTCAGCAATGTGCATCTCCAATATTTGAGACCACAGATCATAGTTGGTCTCATTCAATACAATTCCTGCATTGAATGATGAACCTTCGTGTTGAATAATGATGGGGCTAGATTTGGTACCAGATTTTTCAGAACCTGACTCGCCCATGGTTTAAGGATTCAAAGGAAAAAAGGATTCGAGGATTCAAAGATCGAAGAGTAATTTTGTGTTTCTAGGCTCTGATACCAAGTTCAAATCAGAGAAAAGAATCAATTATATTCATACAATTGCAACCTATACACGTACATATTTATACATAACTGAGGCACCTATAATCAAGCCAAATCCCTACAATTAAGCCTATCTAATCTCTAAGCTAGGAAAGAATAGATAAACTAGGAAATAGATAAACTAGGAAAGAATGACAATCTCCGTGATTCATAGTAATCAGGAATGATTCACGGTAACGGGATATCGTAACAGACTCCTCTTGAACCATTAATCAATACATGGTCAAAAGAATAGCAGGATCACATTCCAAAAACATATTGCATCTTGCACCAGATAACTCCATGGTGATCAACGGGAACAGTTGAGAAGCATCAAAATATGAGAGCTTAGGATCATTAGCAGCATCAGACCATGAGCAACAACAAAGCATTATCTCCAACAAGTCATTAATGATAAAATCCGCATTGAAGAACCCTTCCAGACAATATAACAGCTGCACCAGCAACATTGCACACTTCCATATATAGGCCATGCCACAATTGGAACCATGACCATCAAAGAGGACCAAAATCATCATCATACATTCCAGAATTACCGCAGCATAATATTAGCAGAGCAACATCTTAACTTCAGAGGAGTAGTTTGCAGCAGAAAGGAGAGTCAAAACAGGCCTCCAATTCGGAGAGAGCAGACTGGATACAACTCTTAGCCCTCGAAGAGTTTGGAGTTGCAAGAGTCATCAGGCACAACACACCAATTAAGCTCTTAGCCCTCCAAAATTTGGAGTTGAAAAGAGCAGCCAGGGCCGGCTTATGGCCAAGGCAGGGGAAGCCTGCGCTTCTGGCCCCCCAAAAAAGTTAAAAACGAGGGCCCCCAAAATTTTAGGATCCCTATATATGGATCCTATATATATATGGCCCCAAAAAAATTTACACTAGCCTCTTTTACACAAAATACGCCCAATTGAAATTTAGGAGTCACAAAATAGTCCCAAATGGTGGAATTACTCATTAGAAACACTAAGGCGTTAAAAAAAAAAAAAGGGACAGCAGGAAGATATATTGCGTGGCCAATCAAAAAAAGAAGAAGACAGAAACGCAGCAAGGTGCAAACGCTTCCTGCTTCACGCTTGAGGAGTCGAAGGGAAGGGAAGACAACAACCGACGACCATGGACGGCAAATACTTGCATACGGAATTTCTTGAGGCCTCATTCAAGAGGTTCGCTTCCGGCCTCTAAAACTTATGAGCTGGCCCTGAGAGCAGCAAGTAGCATCTATGGCAAAATCCCTAAGCTTTACCGTAGGGCACTAAAGAGAAAGATTCAAAAGATAATCCAGGAAGAGGCACCAAAAAACAGGGGCTAGATACCAGAAGAGGACACTCCCACCTGAAAAAGGATGCAAGACAGACACAAACCAGGAGTGAAACCACAAAACTGACCAACAATAAGACCCCAAAGCATAACAGACCCAAAGATACCAAGACTGACTCCAGACACAAACCAGGACAAAGAGACAAGACATGACCACCCCAACAAACTGAGACAAAAAGCTCCCAAATTAGCAACAATATTGGACATCTTTTTATCACGCTTATAAACTGAAGTGTCATCTTTAGGCATTATTGTAGTGGTGGTATGACATCAATTGGTGCTGCTCTAGGATTGGTTTGTCATGTGGTCCATGTAAATGTGTGGTACTCGAACTTTCGAACACCACGTGGCGTTGCCCCGAAGGCATTGAATAGTTTCCTTTGCTGCCATTCTCTCTCTCTCTCTCCCCCCCATATTCTTTTTAAATAATGAAGGAGATGTATGAATTAGGTATGAGATTTCGGAAAAGAAGAAGAAAAAAAATTCTACAAATAAGTTCAACTGATCTTACAATTCTCAGAAAATTCCAAAGAATTTTTTTAGTATTTGAATATGTAATTTTGAACATCTTTATAAAGGGATAAAGTATAATCACTACTTGTCCGTACATTGCACAGGATACCGCTTGTTATTTTGAAAATGTTGGTTCTATTGATGCTAATTTGGTTATTTTTGTGACGATAAATAACAAGAAAGGGAAAAACTGATAAGGAAAAGTTTTTATTTTCCCTTGATTGGAAGAAAAATGATAAAAAAGGAAAAGAATACCTCTTTGGTTCCAGTAATTGATTCTTGTGTTCTGGTGACTCATATCAATTCCGTGTAAATAAATTTAATTTTTTTCGTCTATTTTTGTATCCTCGGAGACCCAAGATCCAAAGCATTCAAATTGGGAGTATTTCATTAATCAAATTATGATTTTGATGTGAATATTTTGTTAAAACTGAACCCGAACTGCAACTTGTTAGGTTTTCCAAATTAAAAATGACAGCAGATTAATTGGAAATAAAAACAATCAAGTACAATTAAACTGCCCTGATAGGTAATTAAGGATCTATTCGGATATCCATCGGTTTGGGTGAGATTACCAATTCCAAGAGTAAGTAGTCCAGTTTGTTATGTTGCATCCGACTATGTAGGTTGTAGTTGGCCAAGGATGAAAAAGAGAGGGAATATGCTATAAAACATTCAAACAATATCTCACAAATACAAAAGTGACTTAACATAATTTGAAAATCAAACACACAAAAACACAAATCATGTCGTAACAGAGGAACTACTACATGATTATTAATCTGAAGGGCCTGATAAGGCATCCTTCATTATTCATACATATTTTAACTCGGTGCACGGATAGCTTAAATAACACTTATAATGTTAATTCCCTTCTTCGTTATATCCGCTGCGTCCATGTCCACCTCCGCCACCTCTGCCACCTCTGTAACCGCCACCGCCTCTGTAACCGCCACCGCCACCGCCACCATGGTGATAACCGCCGCCACGATAATACTTGGCATCATCAATCCCATTAGTCTGTTGATCAGCTGCACAATTGATATATATGCTTGATTAATATACTACTCCCTCCATCCCGATTTATTTGTCCCATTTTTGACTTATACATGTCCCAAATCGGGACGGAGGGAGTATAGTTTAGATCAAGGTGATTAGAACATATTAAAACGCAATTAGGTCGGGTTGAAAATTGAAACTCAACGAAGACAAGGCAAGTGAGGTGGCTTGCATTGATTTGAGATCAGAGTGTTAATTAAATGGCCTACACCAATCAATGGAGCTCTTCTAACCTTTGGCAAAAATAAAAAAACGTAGTATTATCCCCATCTAAATTAATTTGGAGTTGAATTAGGTTTACATCAGTTTTTTTAAATGAAAAATGGGTTAATTACATTGGTTTAGCTTGTTAAAACTAAAACTTAATTTAGCTTTCTAGCTATAAAAGCTTTAAATAGAGATAGATTGTTTTAACCACACTACATACACTAGCATTCCTGAATCCGTGAATCCGTAGGACATAAAGGAATAATAATGACGTGATCGAACAATCTCGGAAAGTAACATCAGAATAACTACAACTCCTCTAAGTGGACCTTTTTCCTTAATGAACAGAATCAAGATTTTATTGAATGTTGTGCAAGAAGAGAGTAAGAAAAAAATAGAGGAATAAAATCAATCAATTTAGTTAAAATAAAGGACTCACCAGTAGTAGGAGTAGTAGAAGTGGTAGTCGTCTCAGCCAAATCCTTGGCTGTCACCTCCGAGGAGATGAGAAGAGCAACGGCCAGAAAAAGGCCAAGGAAAACAATTGCTTTCGAAACCATTTCCCTCTTTAGTTTTTCTTTTGGTATTTCCCTCTTTAGTTGGTTGGATATGTAGACTAGTTTGGAATGAAATTGAAGAGCAATCTTGATGTCCATTTATAAGCCCGATCGGAGAGATTCAAGTGGCTGTGAGTGCAAATTAATTAAAGAGTGTTTGACAAAGTCAAAAACATTTCTTTTAGGGTAACTTGACAGAGTCAGGAAACTTACTACTCTGGTCCTGAAAATGAGTTGAGAAACATGACTCCAAATGCCCCATGTAAGTGTTAAGTCTGGCGCAAACCCCACCGCATTGATAGCTCATCACACAGTATCCAAAATTAAAGGGGTAGCTCTTAGGTGTTGGGCTTCGGCCCTTCGGAGTTTCTTTTTGGTTGGCTTCTTGCCAATTAAGGATCTGGGTTTCGGATGGGTACGTGTTGCCTTTCTCCTTGTGCTTTTTAGTCTTTGTAATCACTCAAAGATTAATAAATTTTTTTTACTGTTCACAAAAAACGAAGAAGGGGTACGTGGCTCTTAGATTTTACTTCAGCAGTGACAAAAACGTTAATCAAAAGTTTTGTACACAGAACAATATATAAATGAACATATTTATTTTGGTTGAAATAAATTAAGCTTGAGCTATATCATCTACTTATTCGCAAATTAAATTGAATTTTTTTTCAACATATGAATAGTTCATGCCGACGATATAATTTATTTTTTGAATGACATGAAAGAAAAGAAAAAATCAAATCATACATAAAAGTACAAAATTTTATAGCATTTTTGAGCCCAAGGTGTCGGCTCAAACCCTCAACTTAAAGTGCAGCTACCTCGGCAAAATATAATCATCAATAATAATACGATTACCCGATCTATTGGTAATGTTTTGTTTAATTTCGGAGTGCGACATATGGGATACTCCTAAAAACCTATCCATGCACGTCGGTCATATGGTATAGTTAAAAACCTATCCATGCACGTCGGTCAATGCGCGGGACCTTTGCCAAAATATCTTGGTTGCCCACAGAGAGAGAGAGAGAGAGAGAGAGAGAGAGAGAGAGAGAGAGAGAGAGAGAGAGAGAGAGAGAGAGAGAGAGAGAGAGAGAGAGAGAGAGAGAGAGAGAGAGAGAGAGAGAGAGAGAGAGAGAGAGAGAGAGGTAATTTTTTTAAGAAAAATGTTAAGGTCCATGAATATTATCCATGATAGTGTTCATGAAACATAAATGAACGGCGGAAGAGAGGCAATTTTTTTTAGAAAAATGCTAAGGTCTATGAATATTATTCATGATAGTGTTCACGAAATATGAATGAACGGCGAATATTATTCGTGATAGTGTTCATGACACATAAATGAACGTTCATTTATATTTCATGAACACTATCATGGATAATATTCATGGAGTGTACCAAACCTCCTTTTTTTTAATCAATTGGGTAACCGACCGATCAAGAGGGTCATGTAAATTAAGTATTAAAGGCGATTAGGTGCAAATGATTATGTAATCAATATGAACACTTGATCGGTCGTGTGCGAGTTTACTTTAACTTCAACTTCAACTATAGAACCAGGGACCCCTAATTGTGTTCATACCTGGCCACTCCAATCCCTCTTCAAGAATGTGATTGACGGGTCCGACCTCAGCGTCTTGGTTCCAGGCGGCTTTCTTTTTTGTTTTCTTTCTTTTGTTTGTTTGTTGTTGTCTTTTGTTTGTTGTTTTTTTGGACCGGTAATGTCCGCTTTTATTATACTGTATGAGATTATTTTTTTGGGTTTTTGGAAGAGACCAATTCAAATTAAGTAATAAGATGAGGCACGCACAAAGATAACGTCCAATAAATAATAATCAATGCGAACCACATGATCAGTGGTTTTTAAGTTAAGTTGTGGAGTACTTCAACTTCAATTATAGTGGCCAGGGACCCCTAATTAATATTCTAATGACTTTAAACAAGACTTTTTTTTTTGAACTGTTGAAAACGGTGGGAGGGGTGACCAATGTAGCAATTCCCCTTGGACGTGACCATAGGAGCTCCCTATTTGCTGTGGAATGTCTGCAGGTTTGAGCCATAACTACTGTCCGAAAGGACATGTTGTCACCATAGCACCACCTAGGTACAAGTGAGCATAAGTATTTACCCCCACACCCCCTTACCACTGGCAAGACTCAAAACTGAGTCTCACCTAAGGATGAAGGGCACCCTACCCACTAGGCTACCACCTTCGGTGGTGACTTTAAACAAGACTGATGAGAGTTTTTTTCTTCTTCTGGTTTTCAGAAGAGATCAAATCAAAATAAATGAGATGAGGCGCAAAGAATACCATGCTATCCCTCCCCGTACAAAATATGAGATATTGATGAAATTAACTATACAAGCACATGGATCGTAACCAAGTGGTAGAGCTAACCAAAACAAGGGCAGCTTTATGGATCAAAGTCAGATTTGATATCAAGGTGTATACGGTGGAAGATATTAAAAGAAATCTTGATGGTGCTAGACGTCTCATTATTTAGGAGTATTTGGGTATATTTTTCCTTTTATTTACCTTGTCTTTGTTTATCTTTGTAGGGTTGGGTTGGACTTTCTGATTCTCCCTTCCCTTTTACTCGATGTACCCTCTTCGAGTTTAATAAAATTTTCTTTTGCGGATCAAAAAAAAAAAAAAACTATACAAGCACATGGGATCGATGCTGTTGTAGAAGTTTGTGCTGGATTTTGAGGTTTCGAGTGCTTCAGGATATCCCAATTTAGACGGTGGTCGCGTCTGTCCGGATGCATGGCTCAAGTTTTATTCCCCCGGAGACCACTGGAAATCGCGTTGGACGGAGGCCTAATATTTCTGTTCGAACGGTCGGGACAAAGATCGATACGTACTTTGTAAGGGCGTTCAGACGTACTGCTTAATTTGTTTTGTGTGTGATCATGTATAAACAGCCTATTTAGGGTGACTCTTGTTTGTAGCTTCTCTTTATCGTTCCTGTGGACGTGTGTTGATTCGAGCGAAGACCACGTACAACCCTAGTTGTGTGTACGGTCTGAGAGTATTGAGAACAATAATTCTTGAAAATTAAATTTGTGAACGAATTAGTGGATTAACGTACGTATACGTACGTACCTGCATATTATTTTCAAAGTCGAAAGAAGCAGTTCACCAACTTGATAGATAAACACCAAAGAATTAAGCAGGCCACCCTCATCAAAGATCAAGCAGTCCACATTGAGTTTTTTTTCTTTTCTTTTCTAGCTAGTACGTACCAAGTCTACCATTGACTATTTAAGATTTACTCAAATGCATGCGCATGGATTATTGACCAGTGTTTTGGACATGTGTGCCGTACGCTTCGCCCGCGGATTAACACACACATCGTCGGGAACGATAAAGGGTTTCACTATACGAAGCACAAACGTCAAAGAGCTAAAAAAAAAAAAAAAGCCATCCTCAAAGCACTCTCAAATCTTGTCTGCTGGGATTCTCATGAGCTAAGGTGTTTATCATGCTGCATCTGTTTCTATTGGTCATAAGCTGAGGGATGAGCTGCTACTTGCTGTGTTGAATATTGATAATCTGGATTTTCTGTAATGCTTATTCCCACTTCAACTGATCATCGCTGCTATTGGTTCTGATATACTCTTGCTGACTGTTCCAACGGGGCTGATTTGGAGACGTTATGAAGATGATTTGAAGCTGGTAGTCTTAAATGATTGAAGCTACCTCTGTTTTAGAGTTGTGGTGCTGGTATTGACTCTTCAAATGGGTTGAAGTGCTGAATCTTGGGCCTTTTATTCCTAGGCTCATTCAATAGCTATTGAATGTAATTTTTTCTCCTTTCCACAAACTCTAGGTGCAAGAACGAACTTGAATCATAGAGAATGGCCAAAAAGAAAAGGGAAAAATAAAAAAAGATACATCCAATAGGGAATCGAATGAAGCCCCAAGAAGAAAGAAGGAATCATCCAACTCCCAAGAAAAAGCAAAATACCAACTTTCACACATAGGACTCCTCTTGAACCATTAATCAATACATGGTCAAAAGAATAGCAGGATCACTTCCCAAAAACATCTTGCACCAGATAACTCCATAGTGATCAACGGGAACAGTTGAGAAGCATCAAAATATGAGAGCTTAGGATCATTAGCAGCATCAGACCATGAGCAACAACAAAGCATTATCTCCAACAAGTCATTAATGATAAAATCCGCATTGAAGAACCCTTCCAGACAATATAACAGCTGCACCAGCAACATAGCAACAACAACATTGCACACTTCCATATATAGGCCATGGCACAATTGGAACCATGACCATCAAAGAGGACCAAAATCATCATCATACATTCCAGAATTACAGCAGCATAATATTAGCAGAGCAACATCTTAACTTCAGAGGAGTGGCATGGCAAAGTAGTAGTTTGCAGCAGAAAGGAGAGTCAAAACAGGCCTCCAATTCAGAGAGAGCAGACTGGATACAACTCTTAGCCCTCCAAGAGTTTGGAGTTGCAAGAGTCATCAGGCACAACACACCAATTAAGCTCTTAGCCCTCCAAAATTTGGAGTTGAAAAGAGCTGCCAGGGCCGGCTTATGGCCAAGGCAGGGGAAGCCTGCGCTTTTGGCCCCCCAAAAAAGTTAAAAACGAGGGCCCCCAAAATTTTAGGATCCCTATATATATAGGGCCCAAAAAAAAATTACACTAGCCTCTTTTACACAAAATAGGCCCAATTGAAATTTAGGAGTCACAAAATAGTCCCAAATGGTGGAATTACTCATTAGAAACACTAAGGCGTTATTAAAAAAAAAAAGGGACGGCAGGAAGATATATTGTGTGGCCAATCAAAAAAAGAAGAAGACAGAAACGCAGCAAGGTGCAAACGCTTCCTGCTTCACGCTTGAGGAGTCGAAGGGAAGGGAAGACAACAATCGACGACCATGGACGACAAATACTTGCATACGGAATTTCTTAAGGCCTCATTCAAGAGGTTCGCTTCCGGCCTCTAAAACTTATGAGCTGGCCTTGAGAGCAGCAAGTTGCATCTATGGCAAAATCCCTAAGCTTTACCGTAGGGCACTAAAGAGAAAGATTCAAAAGATAATCCAGGAAGAAGCACCAAAAAACAGGGGCTAGATACCAGAAGAGGACCCTCACACCTGAAAAAGAGGGATCCAAGACAGACACAAACCAGGAGTGAAACCACAAAACTGACCAACAATAAGACCCCAAAGCATAACAGACCCAAAGCTGCCAATCTACGTACCAACCCGAAACCAGACACACCCCAGGATACACAACAAGCAAGAAACCCAACCCACCCAAGACTGACTCCAGACACAAACCAGGACAAAGAGACAAGACATGACCACCCCAACAAACTGAGACAAAAAGCTCCCAAATTAGCAACAATATTGGACATCTTTTTATCACGCTTATAAACTGAAGTGTCATCTTTAAGCATTATTGTAGTGGTGGTATGACATCAATTGGCGCTGCTCTATGATTGGTTTGTCATGTGGTCCATGTAAATGTGTGGTATTCGAACTTTCGAACACCACGTGGCGTTGCCCCGAAGGCATTGAATAGTTTCCTTTGCTGCCATTCTCTCTCTCTCTCTCTCTCTCTTCCCCCATATTCTTTTTAAATAATGAAGGAGATGTATGAATTAGGTATGAGATTTCGGAAAAGAAGAAGAAAAAAAATTCTACAAATAAGTTCAACTCTTACAATTCTCAGAAAATTCCAAAGAAATTTTTTAGTATTTGAATATGTAATTTTGAACATCTTTATAAAGGGATAAAGTATAATCACTACTTGTCCGTACATTGCATGGGATACCGCTTGTTATTTTGAAAATGTTGGTTCTATTGATGCTAATTTGGTTATTTTTGTGACGATAAATAACAAGAAAGGGAAAAACTGATAAGGAAAAGTTTTTATTTTCCCTTGATTGGAAGAAAAATGATAAAAAAGGAAAAGAATACCTCTTTGGTTCCAGTAATTGATTCTTGTGTTCTGGTGACTCATATCAATTCCGTGTAAATAAATTTAATTTTTTTCATCTATTTTTGTATCCTCGGAGACCCAAGATCCAAAGCATTCAAATTGGGAGTATTTCATTAATCAAATTATGATTTTGATGTGAATATTTTGTTAAAACTGAACCCGAACTGCAACTTGTTAGGTTTTCCAAATTAAAAATGACAGCAGATTAATTGGAAATAAAAACAATCAAGTACAATTAAACTGCCCTGATAGGTAATTAAGGATCTATTCGGATATCCATCGGTTCGGGTGAGATTACCAATTCCAAGAGTAAGTAGTCCAGTTTGTTATGTTGCATCCGACTATGTAGGTTGTAGTTGGCCAAGGATGAAAAAGAGAGGGAATATGCTATAAAACATTCAAACAATATCTCACAAATACAAAAGTGACTTAACATAATTTGAAAATCAAACACACAAAAACACAAATCATGTCGTAACAGAGGAACTACTACATGATTATTAATCTGAAGGGCCTGATAAGGCATCCTTCATTATTCATACATATTTTAACTCGGTGCACGGATAGCTTAAATAACACTTATAATGTTAATTCCCTTCTTCGTTATATCCGCTGCGTCCATGTCCACCTCCGCCACCTCTGCCACCTCTGTAACCGCCACCGCCTCTGTAACCGCCACCGCCACCGCCACCATGGTGATAACCGCCGCCACGATGATACTTGGCATCATCAATCCCATTAGTCTGTTGATCAGCTGCACAATTGATATATATGCTTGATTAATATACTACTCCCTCCATCCCGATTTATTTGTCCCATTTTTGACTTATACATGTCCCAAATCGGGACGGAGGGAGTATAGTTTAGATCAAGGTGATTAGAACATATTAAAACGCAATTAGGTCGGGTTGAAAATTGAAACTCAACGAAGACAAGGCAAGTGAGGTGGCTTGCATTGATTTGAGATCAGAGTGTTAATTAAATGGCCTACACCAATCAATGGAGCTCTTCTAACCTTTGGCAAAAATAAAAAAACGTAGTATTATCCCCATCTAAATTAATTTGGAGTTGAATTAGGTTTGCATCAGTTTTTTTAAATGAAAAATGGGTTAATTACATTGGTTTAGCTTGTTAAAACTAAAACTTAATTTAGCTTTCTAGCTATAAAAGCTTTAAATAGAGATAGATTGTTTTAACCACACTACATACACTAGCATTCCTGATTCCGTGAATCCGTAGGACATAAAGGAATAATAATGACGTGATCGAACAATCTCGGAAAGTAACATCAGAATAACTACAACTCCTCTAAGTGGACCTTTTTCCTTAATGAACAGAATCAAGATTTTATTGAATGTTGTGCAAGAAGAGAGTAAGAAAAAAATAGAGGAATAAAATCAATCAATTTAGTTAAAATAAAGGACTTACCAGTAGTAGGAGTAGTAGAAGTGGTAGTCGTCTCAGCCAAATCCTTGGCTGTCACCTCCGAGGAGATGAGAAGAGCAACGGCCAGAAAAAGGCCAAGGAAAACAATTGCTTTCGAAACCATTTCCCTCTTTAGTTTTTCTTTTGGTATTTCCCTCTTTAGTTGGTTGGATATGTAGACTAGTTTGGAATGAAATTGAAGAGCAATCTTGATGTCCATTTATAAGCCCGATCGGAGAGATTCAAGTGGCTGTGAGTGCAAATTAATTAAAGAGTGTTTGACAAAGTCAAAAACATTTCTTTTAGGGTAACTTGACATGCAGAGTCAGTAAACTTACTACTCTGGTCCTGATAATGAGTTGAGAAACATGACTCCAAATGCCCCATGTAAGTGTTAAGTCTGGCGCAAACCCCACCGCATTGATAGCTCATCACACAGTATCCAAAATTAAAGGGGTAGCTCTTAGGTGTTGGGCTTCGGCCCTTCGGAGTTTCTTTTTGGTTGGCTTCTTGCCAATTAAGGATCTGGGTTTCGGATGGGCACGTGTTGCCTTTCTCCTTGCGCTTTTTAGTCTTTATAATCACTCAAAGATTAATAAAAAAATTTACTAGCTGTTCACAAAAAACGAAGAAGGGGTACGTGGCTCTTAGATTTTACTTCAGCAGTGACAAAAACGTTAATCAAAAGTTTTGTACATAGAACAATATATAAATGAACATATTTATTTTGGTTGAAATAAATTAAGCTTGAGCTATATCATCTACTTATTCGCAAATAAAATTGATTTTTTTTTCAACATATGAATAGTTCATGCCGACGATATAATTTTTTTTTTGAATGACATGAAAGAAAAGAAAAAATCAAATCATACATAAAAGTACAAAATTTTATAGCATTTTTGAGCCCAAGGTGTCGGCTCAAACCCTCAACTTAAAGTGCAGCTACCTCGGCAAAATATAATCATCAATAATAATACGATTACCCGATCTATTGGTAATGTTTTGTTTAATTTCGGAGTGCGACATATGGGATACTCCTAAAAACCTATCCATGCACGTCGGTCATATGGGATAGTTAAAAACCTATCCATGCACGTCGGTCAATGCGCGGGACCTTTGCCAAAATATCTTGGTTGCCCACAGAGAGAGAGAGAGAGAGAGAGAGAGAGAGAGAGAGAGAGAGAGAGAGAGAGAGAGAGAGAGAGAGAGAGAGAGAGAGAGAGAGAGAGAGAGGTAATTTTTTTAAGAAAAATGTTAAGGTCCATGAATATTATCCATGATAGTGTTCATGAAACATAAATGAACGGCGGAAGAGAGGCAATTTTTTTTAGAAAAATGCTAAGGTCTATGAATATTATCATGATAGTGTTCACGAAATATGAATGAACGGCGAATATTATTCGTGATAGTGTTCATGACACATAAATGAACGTTCATTTATATTTCATGAACACTATCATGGATAATATTCATGGAGTGTACCAAACCTCCTTTTTTTTAATCAATTGGGTAACCGACCGATCAAGAGGGTCATGTAAATTAAGTATTAAAGGCGATTAGGTGCAAATGATTATGTAATCAATATGAACACTTGATCGGTCGTGTGCGAGTTTACTTTAACTTCAACTTCAACTATAGAACCAGGGACCCCTAATTGTGTTCATACCTGGCCACTCCAATCCCTCTTCACGAATGTGATTGACGGGTCCGACCTCAGCGTCTTGGTTCCAGGCGGCTTTTCTTTTTTGTTTTCTTTCTTTTGTTTGTTTGTTGTTGTCTTTTGTTTGTTGTTTTTTTGGACCGGTAATGTCCGCTTTTATTATACTGTATGAGATTATTTTTTTGGGTTTTTGGAAGAGACCAATTCAAATTAAGTAATAAGATGAGGCACGCACAAAGATAACGTCCAATAAATAATAATCAATGCGAACCACATGATCAGTGGTTTTTAAGTTAAGTTGTGGAGTACTTCAACTTCAATTATAGTGGCCAGGGACCCCTAATTAATATTCTAATGACTTTAAACAAGACTTTTTTTTTTGAACTGTTGAAAACGGTGGGAGGGGTGACCAATGTAGCAATTCCCCTTGGACGTGACCATAGGAGCTCCCTATTTGCTGTGGAATGTCTGCAGGTTTGAGCCATAACTACTGTCCGAAAGGACATGTTGTCACCATAGCACCACCTAGGTACAAGTGAGCATAAGTATTTACCCCCACACCCCCTTACCACTGGCAAGACTCAAAACTGAGTCTCACCTAAGGATGAAGGGCACCCTACCCACTAGGCTACCACCTTCGGTGGTGACTTTAAACAAGACTGATGAGAGTTTTTTTCTTCTTCTGGTTTTCAGAAGAGATCAAATCAAAATAAATGAGATGAGGCGCAAAGAATACCATGCTATCCCTCCCCGTACAAAATATGAGATATTGATGAAATTAACTATACAAGCACATGGATCGTAACCAAGTGGTAGAGCTAACCAAAACAAGGGCAGCTTTATGGATCAAAGTCAGATTTGATATCAAGGTGTATACGGTGGAAGATATTAAAAGAAATCTTGATGGTGCTAGACGTCTCATTATTTAGGAGTATTTGGGTATATTTTTCCTTTTATTTACCTTGTCTTTGTTTATCTTTGTAGGGTTGGGTTGGACTTTCTGATTCTCCCTTCCCTTTTACTCGATGTACCCTCTTCGAGTTTAATAAAATTTTCTTTTGCGGATCAAAAAAAAAAAAAAACTATACAAGCACATGGGATCGATGCTGTTGTAGAAGTTTGTGCTGGATTTTGAGGTTTCGAGTGCTTCAGGATATCCCAATTTAGACGGTGGTCGCGTCTGTCCGGATGCATGGCTCAAGTTTTATTCCCCCGGAGACCACTGGAAATCGCGTTGGACGGAGGCCTAATATTTCTGTTCGAACGGTCGGGACAAAGATCGATACGTACTTTGTAAGGGCGTTCAGACGTACTGCTTAATTTGTTTTGTGTGTGATCATGTATAAACAGCCTATTTAGGGTGACTCTTGTTTGTAGCTTCTCTTTATCGTTCCTGTGGACGTGTGTTGATTCGAGCGAAGACCACGTACAACCCTAGTTGTGTGTACGGTCTGAGAGTATTGAGAACAATAATTCTTGAAAATTAAATTTGTGAACGAATTAGTGGATTAACGTACATATACGTACGTACCTGCATATTATTTTCAAAGTCGAAAGAAGCAGTTCACCAACTTGATAGATAAACACCAAAGAATTATGCAGGCCACCCTCATCAAAGATCAAGCAGTCCACATTGAGTTTTTTTTCTTTTCTTTTCTAGCTAGTACGTACCAAGTCTACCATTGACTATTTAAGATTTACTCAAATGCATGCGCATGGATTATTGACCAGTGTTTTGGACATGTGTGCCGTACGCTTCGCCCGCGGATTAACACACACATCGTCGGGAACGATAAAGGGTTTCACTATACGAAGCACAAACGTCAAAGAGCTAAAAAAAAAAAAAAAGCCATCCTCAAAGCACTCTCAAATCTTGTCTGCTGGGATTCTCATGAGCTAAGGTGTTTATCATGCTGCATCTGTTTCTATTGGTCATAAGCTGAGGGATGAGCTGCTACTTGCTGTGTTGAATATTGATAATCTGGATTTTCTGTAATGCTTATTCCCACTTCAACTGATCATCGCTGCTATTGGTTCTGATATACTCTTGCTGACTGTTCCAACGGGGCTGATTTGGAGACGTTATGAAGATGATTTGAAGCTGGTAGTCTTAAATGATTGAAGCTACCTCTGTTTTAGAGTTGTGGTGCTGGTATTGACTCTTCAAATGGGTTGAAGTGCTGAATCTTGGGCCTTTTATTCCTAGGCTCATTCAATAGCTATTGAATGTAATTTTTTCTCCTTTCCACAAACTCTAGGTGCAAGAACGAACTTGAATCATAGAGAATGGCCAAAAAGAAAAGGGAAAAATAAAAAAAGATACATCCAATAGGGAATCGAATGAAGCCCCAAGAAGAAAGAAGGAATCATCCAACTCCCAAGAAAAAGCAAAATACCAACTTTCACACATAGGACTCCTCTTGAACCATTAATCAATACATGGTCAAAAGAATAGCAGGATCACTTCCCAAAAACATCTTGCACCAGATAACTCCATAGTGATCAACGGGAACAGTTGAGAAGCATCAAAATATGAGAGCTTAGGATCATTAGCAGCATCAGACCATGAGCAACAACAAAGCATTATCTCCAACAAGTCATTAATGATAAAATCCGCATTGAAGAACCCTTCCAGACAATATAACAGCTGCACCAGCAACATAGCAACAACAACATTGCACACTTCCATATATAGGCCATGGCACAATTGGAACCATGACCATCAAAGAGGACCAAAATCATCATCATACATTCCAGAATTACAGCAGCATAATATTAGCAGAGCAACATCTTAACTTCAGAGGAGTGGCATGGCAAAGTAGTAGTTTGCAGCAGAAAGGAGAGTCAAAACAGGCCTCCAATTCAGAGAGAGCAGACTGGATACAACTCTTAGCCCTCCAAGAGTTTGGAGTTGCAAGAGTCATCAGGCACAACACACCAATTAAGCTCTTAGCCCTCCAAAATTTGGAGTTGAAAAGAGCTGCCAGGGCCGGCTTATGGCCAAGGCAGGGGAAGCCTGCGCTTTTGGCCCCCCAAAAAAGTTAAAAACGAGGGCCCCCAAAATTTTAGGATCCCTATATATATAGGGCCCAAAAAAAAATTACACTAGCCTCTTTTACACAAAATAGGCCCAATTGAAATTTAGGAGTCACAAAATAGTCCCAAATGGTGGAATTACTCATTAGAAACACTAAGGCGTTATTAAAAAAAAAAAGGGACGGCAGGAAGATATATTGTGTGGCCAATCAAAAAAAGAAGAAGACAGAAACGCAGCAAGGTGCAAACGCTTCCTGCTTCACGCTTGAGGAGTCGAAGGGAAGGGAAGACAACAATCGACGACCATGGACGACAAATACTTGCATACGGAATTTCTTAAGGCCTCATTCAAGAGGTTCGCTTCCGGCCTCTAAAACTTATGAGCTGGCCTTGAGAGCAGCAAGTTGCATCTATGGCAAAATCCCTAAGCTTTACCGTAGGGCACTAAAGAGAAAGATTCAAAAGATAATCCAGGAAGAAGCACCAAAAAACAGGGGCTAGATACCAGAAGAGGACCCTCACACCTGAAAAAGAGGGATCCAAGACAGACACAAACCAGGAGTGAAACCACAAAACTGACCAACAATAAGACCCCAAAGCATAACAGACCCAAAGCTGCCAATCTACGTACCAACCCGAAACCAGACACACCCCAGGATACACAACAAGCAAGAAACCCAACCCACCCAAGACTGACTCCAGACACAAACCAGGACAAAGAGACAAGACATGACCACCCCAACAAACTGAGACAAAAAGCTCCCAAATTAGCAACAATATTGGACATCTTTTTATCACGCTTATAAACTGAAGTGTCATCTTTAAGCATTATTGTAGTGGTGGTATGACATCAATTGGCGCTGCTCTATGATTGGTTTGTCATGTGGTCCATGTAAATGTGTGGTATTCGAACTTTCGAACACCACGTGGCGTTGCCCCGAAGGCATTGAATAGTTTCCTTTGCTGCCATTCTCTCTCTCTCTCTCTCTCTCTCTTCCCCCATATTCTTTTTAAATAATGAAGGAGATGTATGAATTAGGTATGAGATTTCGGAAAAGAAGAAGAAAAAAAATTCTACAAATAAGTTCAACTCTTACAATTCTCAGAAAATTCCAAAGAAATTTTTTAGTATTTGAATATGTAATTTTGAACATCTTTATAAAGGGATAAAGTATAATCACTACTTGTCCGTACATTGCATGGGATACCGCTTGTTATTTTGAAAATGTTGGTTCTATTGATGCTAATTTGGTTATTTTTGTGACGATAAATAACAAGAAAGGGAAAAACTGATAAGGAAAAGTTTTTATTTTCCCTTGATTGGAAGAAAAATGATAAAAAAGGAAAAGAATACCTCTTTGGTTCCAGTAATTGATTCTTGTGTTCTGGTGACTCATATCAATTCCGTGTAAATAAATTTAATTTTTTTCATCTATTTTTGTATCCTCGGAGACCCAAGATCCAAAGCATTCAAATTGGGAGTATTTCATTAATCAAATTATGATTTTGATGTGAATATTTTGTTAAAACTGAACCCGAACTGCAACTTGTTAGGTTTTCCAAATTAAAAATGACAGCAGATTAATTGGAAATAAAAACAATCAAGTACAATTAAACTGCCCTGATAGGTAATTAAGGATCTATTCGGATATCCATCGGTTCGGGTGAGATTACCAATTCCAAGAGTAAGGCCATCCACAGTGGTATAATCAAAAAAGGATAATCAAAAGTTGACACATCAGCTTTTGATTATTCATTTAAGAGGTTGATAAGCTTAACAATGTTGAGCTTCACAATGGTTACTTCTAGTCCATAACCAAAATAAGAGTCCACTACAATTTCACTCTCTCTACCCCTCTGTTTCCTACCATTCACTTCTCTCCATTTACGTTTTTTTTTGGCAAAAATATATCGATCTCATCTCTTAATTTTGGGGAAAAATCGGTGATTTTCTTACCTCATATTATAAATTTTTTTGGGAAAAAAAAAAAGAAGGGAAAAAAGAGTGAAATACCTTAATCCGGCGGTGATGAATTGAATTGTAGATGATCGAGAGATATGAGCTTCACTTTTTGAGGGAAAGAAAGAAATAGTTTGTGGGTGAAGTGAAGAAGAAATAAAGTAGGCGAAGAAGAGAAGAAGAAAAAAATATCAATTGAAACACGCGTGTATACAAATTTTGGAACTAGTTAACTTATGTGGTGTGGAGTCCACAAATTTTGATTATTGAAAAAGGTTGCTAGTTTTGGTTATCCAAAGCCCAAAATTTGATTATTTCTAAGGATGTTGTTAAGTTTGATTATACCATTGTGAGCCATCTTTTGCATCAACATTGTTAACTTTAAAAACAATTGACTTTTGATTATACCACTGTGGATGGCCTAAGTAGTCCAGTTTGTTATGTTGCATCCGACTATGTAGGTTGTAGTTGGCCAAGGATGAAAAAGAGAGGGAATATGCTATAAAACATTCAAACAATATCTCACAAATACAAAAGTGACTTAACATAATTTGAAAATCAAACACACAAAAACACAAATCATGTCGTAACAGAGGAACTACTACATGATTATTAATCTGAAGGGCCTGATAAGGCATCCTTCATTATTCATACATATTTTAACTCGGTGCACGGATAGCTTAAATAACACTTATAATGTTAATTCCCTTCTTCGTTATATCCGCTGCGTCCATGTCCACCTCCGCCACCTCTGCCACCTCTGTAACCGCCACCGCCTCTGTAACCGCCACCGCCACCGCCACCATGGTGATAACCGCCGCCACGATGATACTTGGCATCATCAATCCCATTAGTCTGTTGATCAGCTGCACAATTGATATATATGCTTGATTAATATACTACTCCCTCCATCCCGATTTATTTGTCCCATTTTTGACTTATACATGTCCCAAATCGGGACGGAGGGAGTATAGTTTAGATCAAGGTGATTAGAACATATTAAAACGCAATTAGGTCGGGTTGAAAATTGAAACTCAACGAAGACAAGGCAAGTGAGGTGGCTTGCATTGATTTGAGATCAGAGTGTTAATTAAATGGCCTACACCAATCAATGGAGCTCTTCTAACCTTTGGCAAAAATAAAAAAACGTAGTATTATCCCCATCTAAATTAATTTGGAGTTGAATTAGGTTTGCATCAGTTTTTTTAAATGAAAAATGGGTTAATTACATTGGTTTAGCTTGTTAAAACTAAAACTTAATTTAGCTTTCTAGCTATAAAAGCTTTAAATAGAGATAGATTGTTTTAACCACACTACATACACTAGCATTCCTGAATCCGTGAATCCGTAGGACATAAAGGAATAATAATGACGTGATCGAACAATCTCGGAAAGTAACATCAGAATAACTACAACTCCTCTAAGTGGACCTTTTTCCTTAATGAACAGAATCAAGATTTTATTGAATGTTGTGCAAGAAGAGAGTAAGAAAAAAATAGAGGAATAAAATCAATCAATTTAGTTAAAATAAAGGACTTACCAGTAGTAGGAGTAGTAGAAGTGGTAGTCGTCTCAGCCAAATCCTTGGCTGTCACCTCCGAGGAGATGAGAAGAGCAACGGCCAGAAAAAGGCCAAGGAAAACAATTGCTTTCGAAACCATTTCCCTCTTTAGTTTTTCTTTTGGTATTTCCCTCTTTAGTTGGTTGGATATGTAGACTAGTTTGGAATGAAATTGAAGAGCAATCTTGATGTCCATTTATAAGCCCGATCGGAGAGATTCAAGTGGCTGTGAGTGCAAATTAATTAAAGAGTGTTTGACAAAGTCAAAAACATTTCTTTTAGGGTAACTTGACATGCAGAGTCAGTAAACTTACTACTCTGGTCCTGATAATGAGTTGAGAAACATGACTCCAAATGCCCCATGTAAGTGTTAAGTCTGGCGCAAACCCCACCGCATTGATAGCTCATCACACAGTATCCAAAATTAAAGGGGTAGCTCTTAGGTGTTGGGCTTCGGCCCTTCGGAGTTTCTTTTTGGTTGGCTTCTTGCCAATTAAGGATCTGGGTTTCGGATGGGCACGTGTTGCCTTTCTCCTTGCGCTTTTTAGTCTTTATAATCACTCAAAGATTAATAAAAAAATTTACTAGCTGTTCACAAAAAACGAAGAAGGGGTACGTGGCTCTTAGATTTTACTTCAGCAGTGACAAAAACGTTAATCAAAAGTTTTGTACATAGAACAATATATAAATGAACATATTTATTTTGGTTGAAATAAATTAAGCTTGAGCTATATCATCTACTTATTCGCAAATAAAATTGATTTTTTTTTCAACATATGAATAGTTCATGCCGACGATATAATTTTTTTTTGAATGACATGAAAGAAAAGAAAAAATCAAATCATACATAAAAGTACAAAATTTTATAGCATTTTTGAGCCCAAGGTGTCGGCTCAAACCCTCAACTTAAAGTGCAGCTACCTCGGCAAAATATAATCATCAATAATAATACGATTACCCGATCTATTGGTAATGTTTTGTTTAATTTCGGAGTGCGACATATGGGATACTCCTAAAAACCTATCCATGCACGTCGGTCATATGGGATAGTTAAAAACCTATCCATGCACGTCGGTCAATGCGCGGGACCTTTGCCAAAATATCTTGGTTGCCCACAGAGAGAGAGAGAGAGAGAGAGAGAGAGAGAGAGAGAGAGAGAGAGAGAGAGAGAGAGAGAGAGAGAGAGAGAGAGAGAGAGAGAGAGAGAGAGAGAGAGAGGTAATTTTTTTAAGAAAAATGTTAAGGTCCATGAATATTATCCATGATAGTGTTCATGAAACATAAATGAACGGCGGAAGAGAGGCAATTTTTTTTAGAAAAATGCTAAGGTCTATGAATATTATCCATGATAGTGTTCACGAAATATGAATGAACGGCGAATATTATTCGTGATAGTGTTCATGACACATAAATGAACGTTCATTTATATTTCATGAACACTATCATGGATAATATTCATGGAGTGTACCAAACCTCCTTTTTTTTAATCAATTGGGTAACCGACCGATCAAGAGGGTCATGTAAATTAAGTATTAAAGGCGATTAGGTGCAAATGATTATGTAATCAATATGAACACTTGATCGGTCGTGTGCGAGTTTACTTTAACTTCAACTTCAACTATAGAACCAGGGACCCCTAATTGTGTTCATACCTGGCCACTCCAATCCCTCTTCACGAATGTGATTGACGGGTCCGACCTCAGCGTCTTGGTTCCAGGCGGCTTTTCTTTTTTGTTTTCTTTCTTTTGTTTGTTTGTTGTTGTCTTTTGTTTGTTGTTTTTTTGGACCGGTAATGTCCGCTTTTATTATACTGTATGAGATTATTTTTTTGGGTTTTTGGAAGAGACCAATTCAAATTAAGTAATAAGATGAGGCACGCACAAAGATAACGTCCAATAAATAATAATCAATGCGAACCACATGATCAGTGGTTTTTAAGTTAAGTTGTGGAGTACTTCAACTTCAATTATAGTGGCCAGGGACCCCTAATTAATATTCTAATGACTTTAAACAAGACTTTTTTTTTTGAACTGTTGAAAACGGTGGGAGGGGTGACCAATGTAGCAATTCCCCTTGGACGTGACCATAGGAGCTCCCTATTTGCTGTGGAATGTCTGCAGGTTTGAGCCATAACTACTGTCCGAAAGGACATGTTGTCACCATAGCACCACCTAGGTACAAGTGAGCATAAGTATTTACCCCCACACCCCCTTACCACTGGCAAGACTCAAAACTGAGTCTCACCTAAGGATGAAGGGCACCCTACCCACTAGGCTACCACCTTCGGTGGTGACTTTAAACAAGACTGATGAGAGTTTTTTTCTTCTTCTGGTTTTCAGAAGAGATCAAATCAAAATAAATGAGATGAGGCGCAAAGAATACCATGCTATCCCTCCCCGTACAAAATATGAGATATTGATGAAATTAACTATACAAGCACATGGATCGTAACCAAGTGGTAGAGCTAACCAAAACAAGGGCAGCTTTATGGATCAAAGTCAGATTTGATATCAAGGTGTATACGGTGGAAGATATTAAAAGAAATCTTGATGGTGCTAGACGTCTCATTATTTAGGAGTATTTGGGTATATTTTTCCTTTTATTTACCTTGTCTTTGTTTATCTTTGTAGGGTTGGGTTGGACTTTCTGATTCTCCCTTCCCTTTTACTCGATGTACCCTCTTCGAGTTTAATAAAATTTTCTTTTGCGGATCAAAAAAAAAAAAAAACTATACAAGCACATGGGATCGATGCTGTTGTAGAAGTTTGTGCTGGATTTTGAGGTTTCGAGTGCTTCAGGATATCCCAATTTAGACGGTGGTCGCGTCTGTCCGGATGCATGGCTCAAGTTTTATTCCCCCGGAGACCACTGGAAATCGCGTTGGACGGAGGCCTAATATTTCTGTTCGAACGGTCGGGACAAAGATCGATACGTACTTTGTAAGGGCGTTCAGACGTACTGCTTAATTTGTTTTGTGTGTGATCATGTATAAACAGCCTATTTAGGGTGACTCTTGTTTGTAGCTTCTCTTTATCGTTCCTGTGGACGTGTGTTGATTCGAGCGAAGACCACGTACAACCCTAGTTGTGTGTACGGTCTGAGAGTATTGAGAACAATAATTCTTGAAAATTAAATTTGTGAACGAATTAGTGGATTAACGTACATATACGTACGTACCTGCATATTATTTTCAAAGTCGAAAGAAGCAGTTCACCAACTTGATAGATAAACACCAAAGAATTATGCAGGCCACCCTCATCAAAGATCAAGTCCACATTGAGTTTTTTTTCTTTTCTTTTCTAGCTAGTACGTACCAAGTCTACCATTGACTATTTAAGATTTACTCAAATGCATGCGCATGGATTATTGACCAGTGTTTTGGACATGTGTGCCGTACGCTTCGCCCGCGGATTAACACACACATCGTCGGGAACGATAAAGGGTTTCACTATACGAAGCACAAACGTCAAAGAGCTAAAAAAAAAAAAAAAGCCATCCTCAAAGCACTCTCAAATCTTGTCTGCTGGGATTCTCATGAGCTAAGGTGTTTATCATGCTGCATCTGTTTCTATTGGTCATAAGCTGAGGGATGAGCTGCTACTTGCTGTGTTGAATATTGATAATCTGGATTTTCTGTAATGCTTATTCCCACTTCAACTGATCATCGCTGCTATTGGTTCTGATATACTCTTGCTGACTGTTCCAACGGGGCTGATTTGGAGACGTTATGAAGATGATTTGAAGCTGGTAGTCTTAAATGATTGAAGCTACCTCTGTTTTAGAGTTGTGGTGCTGGTATTGACTCTTCAAATGGGTTGAAGTGCTGAATCTTGGGCCTTTTATTCCTAGGCTCATTCAATAGCTATTGAATGTAATTTTTTCTCCTTTCCACAAACTCTAGGTGCAAGAACGAACTTGAATCATAGAGAATGGCCAAAAAGAAAAGGGAAAAATAAAAAAAGATACATCCAATAGGGAATCGAATGAAGCCCCAAGAAGAAAGAAGGAATCATCCAACTCCCAAGAAAAAGCAAAATACCAACTTTCACACATAGGACTCCTCTTGAACCATTAATCAATACATGGTCAAAAGAATAGCAGGATCACTTCCCAAAAACATCTTGCACCAGATAACTCCATAGTGATCAACGGGAACAGTTGAGAAGCATCAAAATATGAGAGCTTAGGATCATTAGCAGCATCAGACCATGAGCAACAACAAAGCATTATCTCCAACAAGTCATTAATGATAAAATCCGCATTGAAGAACCCTTCCAGACAATATAACAGCTGCACCAGCAACATAGCAACAACAACATTGCACACTTCCATATATAGGCCATGGCACAATTGGAACCATGACCATCAAAGAGGACCAAAATCATCATCATACATTCCAGAATTACAGCAGCATAATATTAGCAGAGCAACATCTTAACTTCAGAGGAGTGGCATGGCAAAGTAGTAGTTTGCAGCAGAAAGGAGAGTCAAAACAGGCCTCCAATTCAGAGAGAGCAGACTGGATACAACTCTTAGCCCTCCAAGAGTTTGGAGTTGCAAGAGTCATCAGGCACAACACACCAATTAAGCTCTTAGCCCTCCAAAATTTGGAGTTGAAAAGAGCTGCCAGGGCCGGCTTATGGCCAAGGCAGGGGAAGCCTGCGCTTTTGGCCCCCCAAAAAAGTTAAAAACGAGGGCCCCCAAAATTTTAGGATCCCTATATATATAGGGCCCAAAAAAAAATTACACTAGCCTCTTTTACACAAAATAGGCCCAATTGAAATTTAGGAGTCACAAAATAGTCCCAAATGGTGGAATTACTCATTAGAAACACTAAGGCGTTATTAAAAAAAAAAAGGGACGGCAGGAAGATATATTGTGTGGCCAATCAAAAAAAGAAGAAGACAGAAACGCAGCAAGGTGCAAACGCTTCCTGCTTCACGCTTGAGGAGTCGAAGGGAAGGGAAGACAACAATCGACGACCATGGACGACAAATACTTGCATACGGAATTTCTTAAGGCCTCATTCAAGAGGTTCGCTTCCGGCCTCTAAAACTTATGAGCTGGCCTTGAGAGCAGCAAGTTGCATCTATGGCAAAATCCCTAAGCTTTACCGTAGGGCACTAAAGAGAAAGATTCAAAAGATAATCCAGGAAGAAGCACCAAAAAACAGGGGCTAGATACCAGAAGAGGACCCTCACACCTGAAAAAGAGGGATCCAAGACAGACACAAACCAGGAGTGAAACCACAAAACTGACCAACAATAAGACCCCAAAGCATAACAGACCCAAAGCTGCCAATCTACGTACCAACCCGAAACCAGACACACCCCAGGATACACAACAAGCAAGAAACCCAACCCACCCAAGACTGACTCCAGACACAAACCAGGACAAAGAGACAAGACATGACCACCCCAACAAACTGAGACAAAAAGCTCCCAAATTAGCAACAATATTGGACATCTTTTTATCACGCTTATAAACTGAAGTGTCATCTTTAAGCATTATTGTAGTGGTGGTATGACATCAATTGGCGCTGCTCTATGATTGGTTTGTCATGTGGTCCATGTAAATGTGTGGTATTCGAACTTTCGAACACCACGTGGCGTTGCCCCGAAGGCATTGAATAGTTTCCTTTGCTGCCATTCTCTCTCTCTCTCTCTCTCTCTTCCCCCATATTCTTTTTAAATAATGAAGGAGATGTATGAATTAGGTATGAGATTTCGGAAAAGAAGAAGAAAAAAAATTCTACAAATAAGTTCAACTCTTACAATTCTCAGAAAATTCCAAAGAAATTTTTTAGTATTTGAATATGTAATTTTGAACATCTTTATAAAGGGATAAAGTATAATCACTACTTGTCCGTACATTGCATGGGATACCGCTTGTTATTTTGAAAATGTTGGTTCTATTGATGCTAATTTGGTTATTTTTGTGACGATAAATAACAAGAAAGGGAAAAACTGATAAGGAAAAGTTTTTATTTTCCCTTGATTGGAAGAAAAATGATAAAAAAGGAAAAGAATACCTCTTTGGTTCCAGTAATTGATTCTTGTGTTCTGGTGACTCATATCAATTCCGTGTAAATAAATTTAATTTTTTTCATCTATTTTTGTATCCTCGGAGACCCAAGATCCAAAGCATTCAAATTGGGAGTATTTCATTAATCAAATTATGATTTTGATGTGAATATTTTGTTAAAACTGAACCCGAACTGCAACTTGTTAGGTTTTCCAAATTAAAAATGACAGCAGATTAATTGGAAATAAAAACAATCAAGTACAATTAAACTGCCCTGATAGGTAATTAAGGATCTATTCGGATATCCATCGGTTCGGGTGAGATTACCAATTCCAAGAGTAAGTAGTCCAGTTTGTTATGTTGCATCCGACTATGTAGGTTGTAGTTGGCCAAGGATGAAAAAGAGAGGGAATATGCTATAAAACATTCAAACAATATCTCACAAATACAAAAGTGACTTAACATAATTTGAAAATCAAACACACAAAAACACAAATCATGTCGTAACAGAGGAACTACTACATGATTATTAATCTGAAGGGCCTGATAAGGCATCCTTCATTATTCATACATATTTTAACTCGGTGCACGGATAGCTTAAATAACACTTATAATGTTAATTCCCTTCTTCGTTATATCCGCTGCGTCCATGTCCACCTCCGCCACCTCTGCCACCTCTGTAACCGCCACCGCCTCTGTAACCGCCACCGCCACCGCCACCATGGTGATAACCGCCGCCACGATGATACTTGGCATCATCAATCCCATTAGTCTGTTGATCAGCTGCACAATTGATATATATGCTTGATTAATATACTACTCCCTCCATCCCGATTTATTTGTCCCATTTTTGACTTATACATGTCCCAAATCGGGACGGAGGGAGTATAGTTTAGATCAAGGTGATTAGAACATATTAAAACGCAATTAGGTCGGGTTGAAAATTGAAACTCAACGAAGACAAGGCAAGTGAGGTGGCTTGCATTGATTTGAGATCAGAGTGTTAATTAAATGGCCTACACCAATCAATGGAGCTCTTCTAACCTTTGGCAAAAATAAAAAAACGTAGTATTATCCCCATCTAAATTAATTTGGAGTTGAATTAGGTTTGCATCAGTTTTTTTAAATGAAAAATGGGTTAATTACATTGGTTTAGCTTGTTAAAACTAAAACTTAATTTAGCTTTCTAGCTATAAAAGCTTTAAATAGAGATAGATTGTTTTAACCACACTACATACACTAGCATTCCTGAATCCGTGAATCCGTAGGACATAAAGGAATAATAATGACGTGATCGAACAATCTCGGAAAGTAACATCAGAATAACTACAACTCCTCTAAGTGGACCTTTTTCCTTAATGAACAGAATCAAGATTTTATTGAATGTTGTGCAAGAAGAGAGTAAGAAAAAAATAGAGGAATAAAATCAATCAATTTAGTTAAAATAAAGGACTTACCAGTAGTAGGAGTAGTAGAAGTGGTAGTCGTCTCAGCCAAATCCTTGGCTGTCACCTCCGAGGAGATGAGAAGAGCAACGGCCAGAAAAAGGCCAAGGAAAACAATTGCTTTCGAAACCATTTCCCTCTTTAGTTTTTCTTTTGGTATTTCCCTCTTTAGTTGGTTGGATATGTAGACTAGTTTGGAATGAAATTGAAGAGCAATCTTGATGTCCATTTATAAGCCCGATCGGAGAGATTCAAGTGGCTGTGAGTGCAAATTAATTAAAGAGTGTTTGACAAAGTCAAAAACATTTCTTTTAGGGTAACTTGACATGCAGAGTCAGTAAACTTACTACTCTGGTCCTGATAATGAGTTGAGAAACATGACTCCAAATGCCCCATGTAAGTGTTAAGTCTGGCGCAAACCCCACCGCATTGATAGCTCATCACACAGTATCCAAAATTAAAGGGGTAGCTCTTAGGTGTTGGGCTTCGGCCCTTCGGAGTTTCTTTTTGGTTGGCTTCTTGCCAATTAAGGATCTGGGTTTCGGATGGGCACGTGTTGCCTTTCTCCTTGCGCTTTTTAGTCTTTATAATCACTCAAAGATTAATAAAAAAAATTTACTAGCTGTTCACAAAAAACGAAGAAGGGGTACGTGGCTCTTAGATTTTACTTCAGCAGTGACAAAAACGTTAATCAAAAGTTTTGTACATAGAACAATATATAAATGAACATATTTATTTTGGTTGAAATAAATTAAGCTTGAGCTATATCATCTACTTATTCGCAAATAAAATTGATTTTTTTTTCAACATATGAATAGTTCATGCCGACGATATAAATTTTTTTTTGAATGACATGAAAGAAAAGAAAAAATCAAATCATACATAAAAGTACAAAATTTTATAGCATTTTTGAGCCCAAGGTGTCGGCTCAAACCCTCAACTTAAAGTGCAGCTACCTCGGCAAAATATAATCATCAATAATAATACGATTACCCGATCTATTGGTAATGTTTTGTTTAATTTCGGAGTGCGACATATGGGATACTCCTAAAAACCTATCCATGCACGTCGGTCATATGGGATAGTTAAAAACCTATCCATGCACGTCGGTCAATGCGCGGGACCTTTGCCAAAATATCTTGGTTGCCCACAGAGAGAGAGAGAGAGAGAGAGAGAGAGAGAGAGAGAGAGAGAGAGAGAGAGAGAGAGAGAGAGAGAGAGAGAGAGAGAGAGAGAGAGAGAGAGAGGTAATTTTTTTAAGAAAAATGTTAAGGTCCATGAATATTATCCATGATAGTGTTCATGAAACATAAATGAACGGCGGAAGAGAGGCAATTTTTTTTAGAAAAATGCTAAGGTCTATGAATATTATCCATGATAGTGTTCACGAAATATGAATGAACGGCGAATATTATTCGTGATAGTGTTCATGACACATAAATGAACGTTCATTTATATTTCATGAACACTATCATGGATAATATTCATGGAGTGTACCAAACCTCCTTTTTTTTAATCAATTGGGTAACCGACCGATCAAGAGGGTCATGTAAATTAAGTATTAAAGGCGATTAGGTGCAAATGATTATGTAATCAATATGAACACTTGATCGGTCGTGTGCGAGTTTACTTTAACTTCAACTTCAACTATAGAACCAGGGACCCCTAATTGTGTTCATACCTGGCCACTCCAATCCCTCTTCACGAATGTGATTGACGGGTCCGACCTCAGCGTCTTGGTTCCAGGCGGCTTTTCTTTTTTGTTTTCTTTCTTTTGTTTGTTTGTTGTTGTCTTTTGTTTGTTGTTTTTTTGGACCGGTAATGTCCGCTTTTATTATACTGTATGAGATTATTTTTTTGGGTTTTTGGAAGAGACCAATTCAAATTAAGTAATAAGATGAGGCACGCACAAAGATAACGTCCAATAAATAATAATCAATGCGAACCACATGATCAGTGGTTTTTAAGTTAAGTTGTGGAGTACTTCAACTTCAATTATAGTGGCCAGGGACCCCTAATTAATATTCTAATGACTTTAAACAAGACTTTTTTTTTTGAACTGTTGAAAACGGTGGGAGGGGTGACCAATGTAGCAATTCCCCTTGGACGTGACCATAGGAGCTCCCTATTTGCTGTGGAATGTCTGCAGGTTTGAGCCATAACTACTGTCCGAAAGGACATGTTGTCACCATAGCACCACCTAGGTACAAGTGAGCATAAGTATTTACCCCCACACCCCCTTACCACTGGCAAGACTCAAAACTGAGTCTCACCTAAGGATGAAGGGCACCCTACCCACTAGGCTACCACCTTCGGTGGTGACTTTAAACAAGACTGATGAGAGTTTTTTTCTTCTTCTGGTTTTCAGAAGAGATCAAATCAAAATAAATGAGATGAGGCGCAAAGAATACCATGCTATCCCTCCCCGTACAAAATATGAGATATTGATGAAATTAACTATACAAGCACATGGATCGTAACCAAGTGGTAGAGCTAACCAAAACAAGGGCAGCTTTATGGATCAAAGTCAGATTTGATATCAAGGTGTATACGGTGGAAGATATTAAAAGAAATCTTGATGGTGCTAGACGTCTCATTATTTAGGAGTATTTGGGTATATTTTTCCTTTTATTTACCTTGTCTTTGTTTATCTTTGTAGGGTTGGGTTGGACTTTCTGATTCTCCCTTCCCTTTTACTCGATGTACCCTCTTCGAGTTTAATAAAATTTTCTTTTGCGGATCAAAAAAAAAAAAAAACTATACAAGCACATGGGATCGATGCTGTTGTAGAAGTTTGTGCTGGATTTTGAGGTTTCGAGTGCTTCAGGATATCCCAATTTAGACGGTGGTCGCGTCTGTCCGGATGCATGGCTCAAGTTTTATTCCCCCGGAGACCACTGGAAATTGCGTTGGACGGAGGCCTAATATTTCTGTTCGAACGGTCGGGACAAAGATCGATACGTACTTTGTAAGGGCGTTCAGACGTACTGCTTAATTTGTTTTGTGTGTGATCATGTATAAACAGCCTATTTAGGGTGACTCTTGTTTGTAGCTTCTCTTTATCGTTCCTGTGGACGTGTGTTGATTCGAGCGAAGACCACGTACAACCCTAGTTGTGTGTACGGTCTGAGAGTATTGAGAACAATAATTCTTGAAAATTAAATTTGTGAACGAATTAGTGGATTAACGTACATATACGTACGTACCTGCATATTATTTTCAAAGTCGAAAGAAGCAGTTCACCAACTTGATAGATAAACACCAAAGAATTATGCAGGCCACCCTCATCAAAGATCAAGTCCACATTGAGTTTTTTTTCTTTTCTTTTCTAGCTAGTACGTACCAAGTCTACCATTGACTATTTAAGATTTACTCAAATGCATGCGCATGGATTATTGACCAGTGTTTTGGACATGTGTGCCGTACGCTTCGCCCGCGGATTAACACACACATCGTCGGGAACGATAAAGGGTTTCACTATACGAAGCACAAACGTCAAAGAGCTAAAAAAAAAAAAAAAGCCATCCTCAAAGCACTCTCAAATCTTGTCTGCTGGGATTCTCATGAGCTAAGGTGTTTATCATGCTGCATCTGTTTCTATTGGTCATAAGCTGAGGGATGAGCTGCTACTTGCTGTGTTGAATATTGATAATCTGGATTTTCTGTAATGCTTATTCCCACTTCAACTGATCATCGCTGCTATTGGTTCTGATATACTCTTGCTGACTGTTCCAACGGGGCTGATTTGGAGACGTTATGAAGATGATTTGAAGCTGGTAGTCTTAAATGATTGAAGCTACCTCTGTTTTAGAGTTGTGGTGCTGGTATTGACTCTTCAAATGGGTTGAAGTGCTGAATCTTGGGCCTTTTATTCCTAGGCTCATTCAATAGCTATTGAATGTAATTTTTTCTCCTTTCCACAAACTCTAGGTGCAAGAACGAACTTGAATCATAGAGAATGGCCAAAAAGAAAAGGGAAAAATAAAAAAAGATACATCCAATAGGGAATCGAATGAAGCCCCAAGAAGAAAGAAGGAATCATCCAACTCCCAAGAAAAAGCAAAATACCAACTTTCACACATAGGACTCCTCTTGAACCATTAATCAATACATGGTCAAAAGAATAGCAGGATCACTTCCCAAAAACATCTTGCACCAGATAACTCCATAGTGATCAACGGGAACAGTTGAGAAGCATCAAAATATGAGAGCTTAGGATCATTAGCAGCATCAGACCATGAGCAACAACAAAGCATTATCTCCAACAAGTCATTAATGATAAAATCCGCATTGAAGAACCCTTCCAGACAATATAACAGCTGCACCAGCAACATAGCAACAACAACATTGCACACTTCCATATATAGGCCATGGCACAATTGGAACCATGACCATCAAAGAGGACCAAAATCATCATCATACATTCCAGAATTACAGCAGCATAATATTAGCAGAGCAACATCTTAACTTCAGAGGAGTGGCATGGCAAAGTAGTAGTTTGCAGCAGAAAGGAGAGTCAAAACAGGCCTCCAATTCAGAGAGAGCAGACTGGATACAACTCTTAGCCCTCCAAGAGTTTGGAGTTGCAAGAGTCATCAGGCACAACACACCAATTAAGCTCTTAGCCCTCCAAAATTTGGAGTTGAAAAGAGCTGCCAGGGCCGGCTTATGGCCAAGGCAGGGGAAGCCTGCGCTTTTGGCCCCCCAAAAAAGTTAAAAACGAGGGCCCCCAAAATTTTAGGATCCCTATATATATAGGGCCCAAAAAAAAATTACACTAGCCTCTTTTACACAAAATAGGCCCAATTGAAATTTAGGAGTCACAAAATAGTCCCAAATGGTGGAATTACTCATTAGAAACACTAAGGCGTTATTAAAAAAAAAAAGGGACGGCAGGAAGATATATTGTGTGGCCAATCAAAAAAAGAAGAAGACAGAAACGCAGCAAGGTGCAAACGCTTCCTGCTTCACGCTTGAGGAGTCGAAGGGAAGGGAAGACAACAATCGACGACCATGGACGACAAATACTTGCATACGGAATTTCTTAAGGCCTCATTCAAGAGGTTCGCTTCCGGCCTCTAAAACTTATGAGCTGGCCTTGAGAGCAGCAAGTTGCATCTATGGCAAAATCCCTAAGCTTTACCGTAGGGCACTAAAGAGAAAGATTCAAAAGATAATCCAGGAAGAAGCACCAAAAAACAGGGGCTAGATACCAGAAGAGGACCCTCACACCTGAAAAAGAGGGATCCAAGACAGACACAAACCAGGAGTGAAACCACAAAACTGACCAACAATAAGACCCCAAAGCATAACAGACCCAAAGCTGCCAATCTACGTACCAACCCGAAACCAGACACACCCCAGGATACACAACAAGCAAGAAACCCAACCCACCCAAGACTGACTCCAGACACAAACCAGGACAAAGAGACAAGACATGACCACCCCAACAAACTGAGACAAAAAGCTCCCAAATTAGCAACAATATTGGACATCTTTTTATCACGCTTATAAACTGAAGTGTCATCTTTAAGCATTATTGTAGTGGTGGTATGACATCAATTGGCGCTGCTCTATGATTGGTTTGTCATGTGGTCCATGTAAATGTGTGGTATTCGAACTTTCGAACACCACGTGGCGTTGCCCCGAAGGCATTGAATAGTTTCCTTTGCTGCCATTCTCTCTCTCTCTCTCTCTCTCTTCCCCCATATTCTTTTTAAATAATGAAGGAGATGTATGAATTAGGTATGAGATTTCGGAAAAGAAGAAGAAAAAAAATTCTACAAATAAGTTCAACTCTTACAATTCTCAGAAAATTCCAAAGAAATTTTTTAGTATTTGAATATGTAATTTTGAACATCTTTATAAAGGGATAAAGTATAATCACTACTTGTCCGTACATTGCATGGGATACCGCTTGTTATTTTGAAAATGTTGGTTCTATTGATGCTAATTTGGTTATTTTTGTGACGATAAATAACAAGAAAGGGAAAAACTGATAAGGAAAAGTTTTTATTTTCCCTTGATTGGAAGAAAAATGATAAAAAAGGAAAAGAATACCTCTTTGGTTCCAGTAATTGATTCTTGTGTTCTGGTGACTCATATCAATTCCGTGTAAATAAATTTAATTTTTTTCATCTATTTTTGTATCCTCGGAGACCCAAGATCCAAAGCATTCAAATTGGGAGTATTTCATTAATCAAATTATGATTTTGATGTGAATATTTTGTTAAAACTGAACCCGAACTGCAACTTGTTAGGTTTTCCAAATTAAAAATGACAGCAGATTAATTGGAAATAAAAACAATCAAGTACAATTAAACTGCCCTGATAGGTAATTAAGGATCTATTCGGATATCCATCGGTTCGGGTGAGATTACCAATTCCAAGAGTAAGTAGTCCAGTTTGTTATGTTGCATCCGACTATGTAGGTTGTAGTTGGCCAAGGATGAAAAAGAGAGGGAATATGCTATAAAACATTCAAACAATATCTCACAAATACAAAAGTGACTTAACATAATTTGAAAATCAAACACACAAAAACACAAATCATGTCGTAACAGAGGAACTACTACATGATTATTAATCTGAAGGGCCTGATAAGGCATCCTTCATTATTCATACATATTTTAACTCGGTGCACGGATAGCTTAAATAACACTTATAATGTTAATTCCCTTCTTCGTTATATCCGCTGCGTCCATGTCCACCTCCGCCACCTCTGCCACCTCTGTAACCGCCACCGCCTCTGTAACCGCCACCGCCACCGCCACCATGGTGATAACCGCCGCCACGATGATACTTGGCATCATCAATCCCATTAGTCTGTTGATCAGCTGCACAATTGATATATATGCTTGATTAATATACTACTCCCTCCATCCCGATTTATTTGTCCCATTTTTGACTTATACATGTCCCAAATCGGGACGGAGGGAGTATAGTTTAGATCAAGGTGATTAGAACATATTAAAACGCAATTAGGTCGGGTTGAAAATTGAAACTCAACGAAGACAAGGCAAGTGAGGTGGCTTGCATTGATTTGAGATCAGAGTGTTAATTAAATGGCCTACACCAATCAATGGAGCTCTTCTAACCTTTGGCAAAAATAAAAAAACGTAGTATTATCCCCATCTAAATTAATTTGGAGTTGAATTAGGTTTGCATCAGTTTTTTTAAATGAAAAATGGGTTAATTACATTGGTTTAGCTTGTTAAAACTAAAACTTAATTTAGCTTTCTAGCTATAAAAGCTTTAAATAGAGATAGATTGTTTTAACCACACTACATACACTAGCATTCCTGAATCCGTGAATCCGTAGGACATAAAGGAATAATAATGACGTGATCGAACAATCTCGGAAAGTAACATCAGAATAACTACAACTCCTCTAAGTGGACCTTTTTCCTTAATGAACAGAATCAAGATTTTATTGAATGTTGTGCAAGAAGAGAGTAAGAAAAAAATAGAGGAATAAAATCAATCAATTTAGTTAAAATAAAGGACTTACCAGTAGTAGGAGTAGTAGAAGTGGTAGTCGTCTCAGCCAAATCCTTGGCTGTCACCTCCGAGGAGATGAGAAGAGCAACGGCCAGAAAAAGGCCAAGGAAAACAATTGCTTTCGAAACCATTTCCCTCTTTAGTTTTTCTTTTGGTATTTCCCTCTTTAGTTGGTTGGATATGTAGACTAGTTTGGAATGAAATTGAAGAGCAATCTTGATGTCCATTTATAAGCCCGATCGGAGAGATTCAAGTGGCTGTGAGTGCAAATTAATTAAAGAGTGTTTGACAAAGTCAAAAACATTTCTTTTAGGGTAACTTGACATGCAGAGTCAGTAAACTTACTACTCTGGTCCTGATAATGAGTTGAGAAACATGACTCCAAATGCCCCATGTAAGTGTTAAGTCTGGCGCAAACCCCACCGCATTGATAGCTCATCACACAGTATCCAAAATTAAAGGGGTAGCTCTTAGGTGTTGGGCTTCGGCCCTTCGGAGTTTCTTTTTGGTTGGCTTCTTGCCAATTAAGGATCTGGGTTTCGGATGGGCACGTGTTGCCTTTCTCCTTGCGCTTTTTAGTCTTTATAATCACTCAAAGATTAATAAAAAAAATTTACTAGCTGTTCACAAAAAACGAAGAAGGGGTACGTGGCTCTTAGATTTTACTTCAGCAGTGACAAAAACGTTAATCAAAAGTTTTGTACATAGAACAATATATAAATGAACATATTTATTTTGGTTGAAATAAATTAAGCTTGAGCTATATCATCTACTTATTCGCAAATAAAATTGATTTTTTTTTCAACATATGAATAGTTCATGCCGACGATATAATTTTTTTTTGAATGACATGAAAGAAAAGAAAAAATCAAATCATACATAAAAGTACAAAATTTTATAGCATTTTTGAGCCCAAGGTGTCGGCTCAAACCCTCAACTTAAAGTGCAGCTACCTCGGCAAAATATAATCATCAATAATAATACGATTACCCGATCTATTGGTAATGTTTTGTTTAATTTCGGAGTGCGACATATGGGATACTCCTAAAAACCTATCCATGCACGTCGGTCATATGGGATAGTTAAAAACCTATCCATGCACGTCGGTCAATGCGCGGGACCTTTGCCAAAATATCTTGGTTGCCCACAGAGAGAGAGAGAGAGAGAGAGAGAGAGAGAGAGAGAGAGAGAGAGAGAGAGAGAGAGAGAGAGAGAGAGAGAGAGAGAGAGAGAGAGAGAGAGAGAGAGAGGTAATTTTTTAAGAAAAATGTTAAGGTCCATGAATATTATCCATGATAGTGTTCATGAAACATAAATGAACGGCGGAAGAGAGGCAATTTTTTTTAGAAAAATGCTAAGGTCTATGAATATTATCCATGATAGTGTTCACGAAATATGAATGAACGGCGAATATTATTCGTGATAGTGTTCATGACACATAAATGAACGTTCATTTATATTTCATGAACACTATCATGGATAATATTCATGGAGTGTACCAAACCTCCTTTTTTTTAATCAATTGGGTAACCGACCGATCAAGAGGGTCATGTAAATTAAGTATTAAAGGCGATTAGGTGCAAATGATTATGTAATCAATATGAACACTTGATCGGTCGTGTGCGAGTTTACTTTAACTTCAACTTCAACTATAGAACCAGGGACCCCTAATTGTGTTCATACCTGGCCACTCCAATCCCTCTTCACGAATGTGATTGACGGGTCCGACCTCAGCGTCTTGGTTCCAGGCGGCTTTTCTTTTTTGTTTTCTTTCTTTTGTTTGTTTGTTGTTGTCTTTTGTTTTTTGTTTTTTTGGACCGGTAATGTCCGCTTTTATTATACTGTATGAGATTATTTTTTTGGGTTTTTGGAAGAGACCAATTCAAATTAAGTAATAAGATGAGGCACGCACAAAGATAACGTCCAATAAATAATAATCAATGCGAACCACATGATCAGTGGTTTTTAAGTTAAGTTGTGGAGTACTTCAACTTCAATTATAGTGGCCAGGGACCCCTAATTAATATTCTAATGACTTTAAGCTGAGGGATGAGCTGCTTCTTGCTGTGTTGAATATTGATAATCTGGATTTTCTGTAATGCTTATTCCCACTTCAACTGATCATCGCTGCTATTGGTTCTGATATACTCTTGCTGACTTTTCCAACGGGGCTGATTTGGAGACGTTATGAAGATGATTTGAAGCTGGTAGTCTTCAATGATTGAAGCTACCTCTGTTTTAGAGTTGTGCTGCTGGTATTGACTCTTCAAATGGGTTGAAGTGCTGAATCTTGAGCCTTTTATTCCTAGGCTCATTCAATATCTATTGAATGTAATTTTTTCTCCTTTCCTTTTCTTTCTTTTGTAGGCCTATTATGGTACCTCATCCTCTGGGGTCCGTAATTGGTCTCTCCTCGATGTACCATTTGTTGAGTTCTAATAAAATTTTGTTGCCTATAAAAAAAAAAGCACTCTCAAATCTCACATGGTTGAGAGCCTGTTCCGCTTTCTTTTTAAATTTTTCTTTTCAAAAAGAAGGTAATTTCGAACTTACATATTATGAAAATGAAAAATAACTTTTTGATTTTTTCAGTGCCGGACGGCCGAGATGGTGCTCGGCACCATGTGGGCACCATGTGGCCAGTGCCCACCCGGCACTGAAAAATTTCATAATATGTGAGTTCGTAGTCTTTGTGCATGCCTCATCTTGTTACTTTGAATTGGTCTCTTCCAAAAACCCAAAAAATAATCTCATCAGTTTTGTTTAAAGTCATTACTCCCTCCGTCTATTTTTAAGTGTCCTATTTCGTAACTCCAATTTATTAAAAAGACATCATCTTTACACTTTTCACATCAACTTTTTTCTTCACTTTCCCTACTTACCCATCATCATTACACTTTTACTCACTAACTTTTTAAAATGAAATATACTTTTAAGCACAAAATAGACAATGCACCAACTTTTACACCCCTAACTTTACAAAATGAACACTTATTAAGGGACAGTCCAAAATGGAATACTGGACTCTAAATAAGAGACGGAGGGAGTAGTATATAGCACAATTTTTGAAGGGCTTGATAAGATATCCTTCTTTATTCACACATATTTTAATTACTCGGTGCACAGATAGCTTAAATAGCACCAATGATGTTAATTCCCTTCTTCTTCATAATCGCCGCCTCCATATCCACCTCGGCCACCTCCGTAACTGCTGCCACCTCTGTAATAAGGCCCCATGTGATAAGGGCCTCGGTGATAACCGCCGCCACGATAATACTTGGCATCATCAACCCCATTAGTCTGTTGATCAGCTGTACAATTGATATATATGCTTGATTAATAGTTTAGAGGTATTAAACAAGCATGGCAACATTAATTAGTTCTACCTTCGTAACCGCCGCCTCCATATCCACTTCCGTACCCACCACCATAATCGCCACCTCCGTAATATCCACCACCTCGGTGATAACCACCACCTCTATAATAACCACCACCTTTAATTGGTGATAACCGCCGCCATGATAATACTTGGCATCATCAACCCCATTAGTCTGTTGATATATATGCTTGATTAATAGTTTAGATCGAGGTGATTAGAACATACTAAAGTGAAATTAGTTCGGGTTGAAAATTAGGTGGCATGCATTGATTAATCAGGGTGTTAATTAAATGGCCTAGACACATCTAAGTGGACCTTTTTCTTAATGGACAGAACCAAGATTTTACTGCATGCATGTTTGTGCAAGAAAGAGAGGAAAAAAACTAGAGGAATAGAATCAATCAATTTCGTTAAAAAAAGGACTAATCTGAAGTAGTAGAAGTGGTAGTTTCAGCCAAATCCTTGGCTGTCACCTCCGAGGTGATGAAAAGAACAACGGCCATGAAAAGGCCAAGGAAAACAATTGCTTTCGAACCCATTTCCCTCTATAGTTTTTCTTTAATTTGCTCTCTTTAGTTGGTTGGATAGACTAGTTTGAAATGAAATTGAAGTTCAATTTCGATGTCCAATTGTCCATTTATAGGCTCCGAGAGATTCCAGTGGCTGTGAGTACATGCAAATTAAAGAGTGTTTGACAAATTCACTAACTTTTTCTTTTTGGTAATTTGACAAAGTCGATAACTTTTCTGGATTGGTAACTTGACAACGTCGGTCCTAGTTCTCCTGGACTAGACTGAACAATGATTAATTAGTCACTCTTGCTTGACGATTTCCTAGTCCTAAATTAATGGGTTGCCCCAAGCGTAGGGCGGAGACCGACGTAGCATAATATCCGGTAAGTCCGGAGTCGAATCCACAGAGACGGTGATGTGTGCTGACTAAAAACTCGGGTTGTTACTGATTAAATTGGCTCTTAGGTAGCCACCATTTGTCGATTGATTGAGATAAACTAAAACCTAGAAATTGATTGTACTTTTCAGATACTCCTAATTAAAAGGAGGTACGATCGTAGGGTTTTTAGCACTCGCAACCAGTCCTGACTAACCTGCTCCATTTAATGTTCTTAAAAACGTTCAACTTTAGATTGAAAAAGATACCCTGCAAGATGCGAGACCCTATGGTCGCCGTATACCCATACGCAGCGGAGAATGAGTTTTGGACCCCCATTCCCCCGTTCACATGGGCTCCGACGATGCCTGGGTTCGTCCCACGAATGTTCTTTACTAACCTAAAATTGCTTTTTTCCATTGTTTGAAAACAGGAGCAGTGCCCGAACTGGCAACGGTGTGCTAATCACCCCGTGACCCTACCTAAACGACTACTCACTAATCATTACGCAATAAACGAAAGAAACCCTAATTTAAAACATACTTCTATTACGCGATGGCAGCCCCGTTCGTTCTCTTTTTTTTCCGTGCGTGATGAATCCAAGAAAATATCACCGCCGCTTCTCCCTTTTGTTTCGTCCGTCCAAAGATATTATATATCAGCCAATTAAAACCCTCACCTCCCCTTTTAATATCTTTCTTTGCCGTGTAAAAACAAATCCTCGTGGGCCGAGAAATTGGCTTAGCCTAATTCATTTACTAGGCCCCTCCAGTTAGTCAAATACATAAGCATTGGGCCCTCCAATTGAATTGCAAATTCAGTAGTCTTGCCCGTGGACTAATTCAGTTTAGTGCTAAACTCTTGACCCATATTAACCTTCAAATGGTCCAGTTTCAAACACCGTTTAATATTCTAACTTCGCGCTTTTTTGTATCAAATCCTCCAACTACCTACAACACAAAAATTAAGCATTAAATTCCAAGTAACAATATTAAAAAGACTTAACAAAGATAAATTAGGGGGCGCTAATGTGAACATTTACGCGCCTATCAACTCTACACATGCCCCATGGTAAGTGCAAGTCCGTCATAACCGCTACGTACGTTGATAGCTCATCACAAAGTATTCAAATTTAAAGGGATGGCTCCAAGATTTTAGTTCAGCGGTGTCAAAAATGTAAATGAATTTTCTGTTACTTTGGCCATGTATGAACAGTTGAGTGCCGAGAGTATGATAAAAGTTGAATTACATGAAAGAAAAATCAAATCATATGTAAAAGAACAAAATTTTTAGTGCATTTTTAATCCCAAGGTATCCGCTTGAACCCTCAACCTATCGTGCAGCTGCCCCCGCAAAATATAACCATTACATATGCCCGTAGAACGATGGGTTCTTGGCTTCAACCTCGACACATATGCGATGAGATCACCTCGGGAACGAATTAGTGGAGTAACGTAACGTACGTACTTATCTGCATATTACTAATTTTTTTAGACAAACAAGAAATTAGAAGCAGTCCACCTAGTTGATAGATACAACTACAAGAAAGAATTAAGAATCAAGTAGTCCACATCGATCGATCGAGTCTTTTTGTTGATCATTGTCTTCCCAGTACCAACTCTACCACTGACTATTTAAGAATTACGTACTAAAATGCATGTGCATGTACAATGCGTAACTCTCAAAATACTTACGGTTTATGTCCTAATCGTCCGGACAGATGTAGGCTTCTATCCAGACTCGATTTAGATCCAGTTGCCTCTAATAAGTATATGTACGTAAGACTTGAACCATGCATCTGGACAGACATGTGACCACTGTCTGGACAGGATATGCTGGAACACTTGAAACCTGATAATTGAGCCCAAACTTCTACAACAGCATCCCATGTGTTTGCACTTAATTTCATAAATATATACCTCATATTGCACGGGCCAGGAGCGATAGCAGGACATTCTTTGTGCCTCGTCGCATTTATTTGAATTGATCTCTTCTAAAAACCAAGGAAAAAAAAAACACTCACCAGTTTGTCACATCCCAGGATACACAACAAGCAAGAAACCCCACCCACCCAAGACTGACTTCAGACACAAACCAAGACAAAGAGACAAGACATGACCACCCCAACAAATTGAGACAAAAAGCTCCCAAATTGGCAAACTTTATCCCTTAGCAACAATATTGGACATCTTTTTTATCACGCTTGTAAACTGAAGTGTCATCTTTAGGCATTATTGTAGTGGTGGTATGACATCAATTGGCGTTGCTCTAGGATTGGTTAGTCATGTGGTCCATGTAAATGTGTGGTAGTCAAACTTTCGAACACATGTGGCATTGCCTCGAAGGCATTGAATAGTTTCCTTTGCTGCTATTCTCTCTCTCTCTCTCTCTCTCTCTCTCTCTCTTTTTTTTTTGATCAGCAACAAAATTTATTGAACTCGACAAAGGGTACATCGAGGTGGTCTACTCTAGATACAAGGGAAACTTGAATCATAGAGAGGCCAAGGAGAAAGGAGAAAAAAGAAAAGAAGAAAAGAAAAGTACATTCAACAGAAATTGAAAGAGACCACAAGGGAGTGTGGAGCCATCCATAAGACAAGCAAAATTCTTCAACGAATCATAATGCATCACTGTCCCTATCCAATTCATGTAGCATCATTAATACTTCAGGGATAGATAGTAAAGAAACATCTTCAGATCACCCCCAGCGTGAATGGCCAGAGATATCCACATCAGCTAGTATCAGTCCATCCAAAACAACATTAATACCAGCAGCATAGCAGTAGCAGCCTTAGCATTAAACGGTAACAACAATAGATAAATGTTCAGCAGAAAACCGGATCAATCAGCAGCAGAAAGCATTTTTAGAGAAGGATATGGCCGAGTAGATGCCATGAAAAACTAATGGAACCAGCAGCATCAATATAAATCTTCATCAGCATCCAGAAACCAATAAAACAGCTCACTTTAGTTAGAGAGTTTTGTAGGGAATGTCAGATGGTGGTATTGCTTCTCAAAAGTGGAGCAAACCTGTTATTGTTGAGTACCTTTGTTTCCTTGCCTTCTGCTTCAAACGTCTTCTTTATTGCCCATACATCAGACTCCTCAAAGTCTATTCCCAGTAATTTCCCTGCTGCTATGGTGTCTTCAAATGTATCAACTTCCCCTTCCCTATTTTGGTCCTGATCTGTCATATCATCACTTGAGCTGCCATGCATACTATCCTCCTTGCTCATGCACTCTTCATATTGTTGGCTTCTTGATGTTTTCCGTATGGTACTTGGGTTCAGTTCTACTAGTAGGTTTATGCTTTTCAGTTGGGATGGACGAAAGGAGCAGTTTGAATCAATTACAATTGGGCTGTTGATATTAACATTATTCCTACCCAGCACTTGATGATGGCCCACCAACTCTGCCTTTTCGACTTCTTGGACTCCAACAAATTGATCTCGGTTCTTGGGTACACCAATATCCTGGCTTTCTTCTTTTGATGGGCTTTGAGAGTCTAGCACCAGTGAATCCAGACCATGAGTAGAGTTTGAATTTACTTCATTGAAACCATCATCAGCACCATTTGGGGATGTGGAGTTAGCCGACTTTGGTTCTAGAGACTGATGCTTGCCTTCTTTCACAGCATTTATTGTTGTGTCTGCCATGCTTTGCCTATCCACCGTTGCTTTATTACTTGCATGCTTCTGATCAATAACCATGATGCTCTCATTAATTGTACCACTGCCCTCCACATCATTCTTTTCACATTCCTTGTTTGTCTTGTCCTTATCTGATTGGATGATAGGTGATGAGTTGGCATTCTTGTCACCCACTACCCAGTCAGCATCCTTATTGGCATCCTTGTCACTATCTTCCATGTCATCATCTTCCCCATCAGCCTCTGAACCAGAACTGGAAAAATCTTTGCTTGATCTGATGACCCTAAACGATTCTTCTTCTTCCACAATAATCTCATACACTTTCCTTTCCACAATCAGCTGGATAGTGCCTTCAATCTTCCTGAAATTGTCAGTGGCTATAAGAAGTCTTCCTTTTTCATAGGATTTCTCTCTCAATGTATTACCATCTACTTCAATGAAATGACCCCATTTGCTTCCAATAGCTCTGAAGGATGGCACATTCCACACATTTAAAGGCATTCCGTAACAAGCTAACCAAGCAAATCTTTCTCGTTTTGCTTGTTCTCCATTCCATGGATTCACTTCATCAAACCAGCCCAGAAGCCATTGTTGTTGGATAACCTCATCTCTGATTTCCTTAGACGGAAAGGTTAAGATCAAAAATCTGCCGCCCATAGCTTTAATCTGCACATTACTAATCTTTTCCTTTCTAAAAATCTCCTCCATTTCTTCCACAGAGTAGAGTCTCCTCAGTCTCCCCACTGCACTTCTAAACAGCCATCCATTTCCAACTGGTTGTAGTTGGATATTTGTTGTGGTTTGCTGTTGATCTTTACCTTTTCCTCCTCCTTGTTTGCTTGATTCAGGTTGCTCTTTTCTTCTCCACATTTCCTCACCTCTGCTTTCCTCTCTTTGCCGATTTTCTTTAGGTTGCTCCTTTCTTCTCCACATCCCATTGTGACTCACCCCTTTACCCTTATTCCTTCCATTCCTTCTGTTGATATCCAAACCCCAATAGGGATTCTTCTGGACCTGAGTCTTCTGGATCTGATTTGCCTTTCTAATAGATTCCTGCCTTTTAGGGTTTGGTTGGAAGACTCCTCTGTTCCGTGTTAGATTTATTCCAATTTTGTGGACTAGCATATTTCATTTATGTTAAAAGGTCCGGGATTAGTTCGACTATCAGATTTATCGGAGTATTTGTTTAGACCTATTTGGTTAGTGATCACCATTTTGTAATGGGTCATTTTGGTGCACCTAATTTATTAGTATGTATTTCGTTAAGTGTGGACCTCGTGCTATATGGTTAATTTGGACCCATAATGGGCTGGGCCATTTTATTAGGCACAAGAGGAGTATCCTGCCCTCATCCTATATATTTGTGTTTTGGCCCACTAAAAACACATTCTACAGAAACAGGACAAGAGGGTAGTGTCTCTCTCTCTAGAAAGGGGAAGAACGACGTTGTGGTGTTGGTGTGGCTTCGGCTTGTGATCTGCTCGATCACTAACAAGAGTTAGCTGCTATATACTTCAGATCATGGTCTCCTCATCACTCTCAGGTAAATGCTATGAATCTCAAGTTTATTTCACATGCCATGAATTGGAGCAAGGAATTAGGGCTTGTAACTATGAAATTCTAACAATTGGTATCAGAGCTTCTTGCTTTTCGATTCATGTGCTGTGATTGCGAATTCAGTTCGTATTTATGTTGATTGTTGGGGATTTAGCTACCGATTCCTTTTTCCCCATTTCTCTGACTGCCGATCAAAAGTTTTAGGGGAGGAGACCCGTTTTTCTTTTCCTCCTTATTTGCCGACAACTGTTCATCTCCTTCTCTTGATTGTGTTGCCCTTTCGTCACAGATTTTGGATCTAATTTTAAATGCTCCATTTGTTTAATGTTTGACGAAAGTGGAAGTGTTAATATCTGTTGGCTATTGCACCTCCCGTTGCGGTTTCATCTTCTTCCATTAAAGCTGTAAATCTGCCTTTTGCAAGCTAATTTTGGTGTAGCTTGTTTATTGTTACAGGAGAACAAGTTTTTGTGTTGATTATATATATGTATATGGAAAAGGAGAAGGGCTGAAACCCCCTTTTGTGCTCCTGTCTTTTTTCCGACAATTTTTTTTTCCTCAAAACTGTTCAGGCCTATTTTGGTCTCTTTTGTAACAGATGTTGGCTTTAGTTAAATGCTTGAAGTGTTTAATCTTAGACGAAAAGGGAAGTGATGAAACCTTTTGACTGTTGCATCTCACGGACTTCCCGTCGCTGTTCGCCGTCTTCTTTTAAAACAACTGTTTATATTCTGTTTTTGAAGGGGCTTTGGCTTGACATTTGTACTCCTTTTGTTTAGTACTTGATGAAGTATGAAGAGAGCTTACCATCTGTTAGTATCCATGGTGTGTTGGCGTGATTTTGAGAAAGATGGGTTTTCCTTTTTTGTCATTTACTGAACTTGTTGCCAAATGTTTTTTGGTGGTCTTTGTCTATTGTTAAAGGAGAACATGTTTTTTTCTGTGGTGATAATAGTAATGGCTTTACAAAATTTTGGAGGACTTAATTGGTCTAATCTTTGATGAAATTAAGCGAAGTGGTGAAACCTGTTGACAGTTGCACCTTTCGACACTTCCGTCTTTTCCGTTTCATCTTTTAAAAGCTGTTGTTTGGATAAACAAATCAAAGTACCATTTTGGGTTGGTTTTATAACTAGTTTTTAAAGTGCTAAAGTGGGTAATATTTTATCACCCTTACTGGTTATCAAAAAAAAAAAAACTGTTTTTGAACGCCGCTTATGTTGATTACGGCGATATTGTTGTGATTAACAAAGGTCCATTTAGTCTAGCTTTGACTTTACCCTATCGGTAAATCATTGTTTGGAAGGATGCTTTGAACGATAAAGAGAACAATTAACTATATTGCATTTGGTGACTCATTTTTACCCTGTCGGTAGTGGGTCATTTTAAGTCGTTATATTTAATTGTTCTGCTTTGTCCTACGTAAGAGTCTTACTGGTCTTTTGATTTAAGACTCTAGTAGAACTTTTGTAGCTAGCAAAGTGAAGAAATTTTTGATAAGTCGTTTTTACATGCTTGGTAAAATGTGGGTATTATTTCTTCATCTTTCAATCCTAGTTTATCTCTGCATGTCTGCCATCAAAACACTAAATGAGACTGAGGATTGGAATGAGCCGCTTACGGTGAACTTGGCCATTATGAATTTGGTTTTGGCTTTAAGGGAGAAAGCACCACCTAAGTCTATTGCTGGAAGTTCCGCTGCCATAAAAGCTTATTATGAAAGGTGGGAGCATTCTAATCGTACTTGTCTCATGATTATGAAATTCACTATGGACAAGTCTATTAAGCAATGTGTTCCTGATAATGTGAATGCTAAGGCTGAAGGTTTTTAAAGGAAAATGCCTCCTTTGTCGTGTTTGTGGCCTCTAATGGATATGGTGCATTGTATGCTTCACAATTCTTCTTTTCTAGAATTCTTACGGGGTGAAGTACTGAAAACCGTTGCATATATTTTGGATCAAGTGCGTAGCAAATCTGTTCGTAAAACTCCATATCAGCTTTGGGCTGGCAAGAAATCTGGCTTGAGCGTTTTTTTTCGTGTGTGGGGTCCGCAGTTGAAAAGCTTGATGCTAATACTATTAGCGGATATTTTGTTGGCTATTGCATTGGCTCGAGAAGCTCTAGATTTTATTCCCTCTTCACACTACCAGAATTGTTGAGTCCGATTATGCTGTTTTTCTTGAGGATAAGGTTGATGGTTCTACACCACGCAAGATTGTGTTTTAAGGAGGAGCGTTTGATCTTTCCAGTATCTCTTGTTCCATCACTTGTATTTGTCCCTTCACCAATTGAGCAAGAGGGTGTTCCACATTAAGAACGTAATTTTCCCATGGAACCTATTGTTGATGAGGGTACTTCGGACATTTGGTTGAAAAGATCAGAAAGGGCATGCAGGTCCGCTATCTCGAATAACTACATCGTTTACTTGCAGGAGCATGAATATAATGTTGGTATGTCCTCTAACCCAGTCACTTTTGATGATGCCATTAGTAGCTTTAATTCTCAATATTGGATATATGCTATGCATAATGAGTTGGAGTCAATAACCAAAATGAAGTATGGGTTTTTAGTTGAGTTGCCTGATGAATGGAAACCAAAGGTCAGTGGGAGCAGTTATATTTTTTCCTTGTTTTGTATGTCGATGATATTGTACTCACTGCTAATGACACTGCACTTTTGATTGAGATGAAGCAATTACTCTTTATGCATTGAGATGTGAAGGATCTTGGTGAGACATCTTATGTTCTAGGTATTTGAATCCTTCGTGATAGAACAAATGGTATTCTTGGCTTGTCTCAGAAAACCTACATTGACAGAATTTTGAGAAGGTTTATCATGTAGTCCTGTTCTCTCAGAAAAGCACCTATTGTGAAAGGGTACCAAATTTTTTGTGCTTACTTACCGACGCTCTAATATTCTGAATGTGGTTGGATACAATAATGCTGATTATGTTGGTTGTATAGACGACATAAAGTCCACCTCTGGTTATGTGTTTATGATGGCAGTCAGAGCTGTATCTTGAAAAGTGTCAAATAGACACTTACAGCTACCTCATCTATGGAGGCAGAGTTCATAGCTTGTTATGAAGCTACTTGTCATGCATTTCTGCTGTGCAATTTTGTTTCTTGGGTTTGGAATTGTTAATTCCATTTCGAAACCCCTAAAGATATTTTGTGATAACTCTGTTGCAGTTTTATAAATGTTGAACACATTTTCACAGAGCAAATATTGGCTGACCCACTAACTAAAGGTTTAGCTCCTAAAGTATTTCAAGAGCATGCGACTCATATGGGATTGGTTGAGTCTTCTGTTGTTTTTACTTAGTGGGAGTTTTGTATATTGTAATCAGCTGCTACTGTGTTAATGGTGTTATTTTTGGTTGATCATACTTTCGAGAATTTTGTATGCATGCTATGATCAATGTCTATTGCCATATATTGTTGTGCGCGCATTTTGTTAGCCATGGCATTCCTGAGTTTATAGCCATATTTTGTTGTGCGCGCATTTTTTGTTAGCTATGGCATTCCTGAGTTTATTGCCATATTTTGTTGGGCGCGCAATTTTGTTAATTATGGCATTATTGGTGCTAGAATCTGAGATATTTTGACCCAATCTCAGTAGGCACAGTGTCTTGGGCAGACACATGGATCATTATTGGTGCTAGAATCTGAGATATTTTGACCCAATCTCAGTAGGCACAGTGTCTTGGGCAGACACATGGATCTTATTGGTGCTAGAATCTGAGATATTTTGACCCAATCTCAGTAGGCACAGTGTCTTGGGCAGACACATGGATCTTGTGGAAATTGGTGTGATGATCACCTTTTGTATATTTTCCACACCACACTTTCATACTACCATCTGTGTCACGGGTTGTAAGTGTTTGGTTGTGTGCTTTGTATCCTGTCGATGCATTGACTTACATGATTGAATACTTATGTACCCCTTATGGACACAGGAATGGTTTTGGGTGCCGACTCACGTTTGATAGTCCTTGTTGTGGCCACTTATTAGCTAATCCGGATATATGTTTGCTTATATCGTTATAAAGCATTTTTGTGTCTTTACATAATGACATATGCTGTCCAAGTGGGAGAATGTTAGATTTATTCCAATTTTGTGGACTAGCATATTTCATTTATGTTAAAAGGTCCGGGATTAGTTCGACTATCAGATTTATCGGAGTATTTGTTTAGACCTATTTGGTTAGTGATCACCATTTTGTAATGGGTCATTTTGGTGCACCTAATTTATTAGTATGTATTTCGTTAAGTGTGGACCTCGTGCTATATGGTTAATTTGGACCCATAATGGGCTGGGCCATTTTATTAGGCACAAGAGGAGTATCCTGCCCTCATCCTATATATTTGTGTTTTGGCCCACTAAAAACACATTCTACAGAAACAGGACAAGAGGGTAGTGTCTCTCTCTCTAGAAAGGGGAAGAACGACGTTGTGGTGTTGGTGTGGCTTCGGCTTGTGATCTGCTCGATCACTAACAAGAGTTAGCTGCTATATACTTCAGATCATGGTCTCCTCATCACTCTCAGGTAAATGCTATGAATCTCAAGTTTATTTCACATGCCATGAATTGGAGCAAGGAATTAGGGCTTGTAACTATGAAATTCTAACATTCCGTTCTAGCTCAGAACCAAAGCTTTTCTGTATTCTTCCTTGTACATAGTTTCGATCATACTCCATTCTTTTAGGGTTTGACTGGATTGACTGGATAACTCCTCTGTTCCACCCTTGCTCGAAATCAAAGCTATTCTGCGTTCCATCTTGGTCATAGTCTCTGTTTCTTAGGAATCTCGCCATTTTGACCATCAATTTCTGATCCCAAACCCATTTTCCATTCACCTCCTCTGCTGCTATTCTTGCTTCCACACCTTGTTCAAATCTGACAAAACCAAAACAGCGGCCAGTGATCTTGCTCCTCTTGTGCGGTATAAAAATTTCTCGAATCTTCCCGTATTTGCAGAAAAGATTATATACCCAAATTTTTCTCATTTGATCTGGTAGATTGTCCACGAAGAGGGTTGCATGTCCTCGATTCTCATCCTCACTCTCTCTTCCTCTCATCCTCTTCCCTCTCTCTCTCTCTCTCTCTCTCTCCCCATATTCTTTTTAAATAATGAAGGATATGTATGAATTAGGTATGAGATTTCGAAAAAGAAGAAGAAAAAAATTCTGCAAATAAGTTCAACTCTTACAATTCTCAGAAAATTCCAAAGAAATTTTTTAGTATTTGAATATGTAATTTTGAGCATCTTTATAAAGGGATAAAGTATAATCACTTGTCCGTACATTGCATGGGATCGATACCGCATGTTATTTTGAAATTGTTGGTTCTAATATTGATGCTAATTTGGTTATTTTTGTGACGATAAATAACAAGAAAGGGAAAAACTGATGTGAAAAAGTTTTTTTTTTCCTTGATTGGAAGAAAAATGATAAAAAAGAAAAGAATACCTATTTGGTTCCAGTAATTGATTCTTGTGTTTTGGTGACTCATATCAATTCCGTGTAAATAAATTTAATTGGGAGTATTTCATTAATCAAATTATGATTTTGATGCGAATATTTTGTTAAAACTGAACCCGAACTGCAACTTGTTAGGTTTTCCAAATTAAAAATGAAAGCAGATTAATTGGAAATAAAAAAAATCAAGTACAATTAAATTGCCCTGATAGGTGAGGATCTATTCGGATATCCATCGGTTCGGGCGAGATTACCAATTCCAAGAGTTAAGTAGTCTAGTTTGTTATGTTGCATAAGTTGCACATAAGCCGATGCGGGTCTCGCAATTCCGACTATGTAGGTTGTAGTTGGCCAAGGATGAAAAAAAAGAGGGAATATGCTATAAAACATTCAAACATCTCACAAATACAAAAGTGACTTAACACAATTTGAAAATCAAACACACAAAAACACAAATCATGCCGTAACAGAGGAACTACTACATGACTATTAATCTGAAGGCCCTGATAAGGCATCCTTCATTATTCATATATATTTTAACTCGGTGCACGGATAGCTTAAATAACACATATAATGTTAATTCCCTTCTTCGTTTTATCCGCCGCGTCCATATCCACCTCCACCACCTCCGTAATGTCCGCCGCCTCCGTAATGTCCGCCACCACCTCCGTAATGTCCGCCACCACCTCCGTAATGTCCACCACCTCCGTAATGTCCGCCACCACCTCCGTAATGTCCACCACCTCCGTAATGTCCGCCACCGCCTCCGTAGTGATAACCGCCGCCGCCGCCATGATGATACTTGGCATCATCAATCCCATTAGTCTGTTGATCAGCTGCACAATTGATATATATGCTTGATCAATATACTACTCCCTCCGTCCCGATTTATTTGTCCCATTTTTGACTTATACATGTCCCAAATCGGGACAGAGAGAGTATAGTTTAGATCAAGGTGATTAGAACATACAGTTCTATTAAAGCGCAATTAGTTTGGGTTGAAAATTGAAACTCAACGAAGACAAAGCAAGTGATGAGGTGGCTTGCATTGATTTGAGATCAAAGTGTTAATTAAATGGCCTAGACCAATCAATGGAACTCTTCTAAGCTTTGGCAAAAATAAAAATAAAAATAAAAAAACGTAGTATTATCCCCATCTAAATTAATTTGGAGTTGAATTAGGTTTACATCAGTACTTAAAAGAAAAAAGGGGTTAATTACATTGGTTTAGCTTGTTAAAACTAAAACTTAATTTAGCTTTCTAGCTATTAAAGCTTTAAATAGAGATCGATAGTTTTAACCACACTACACTAGCATTCCTGAATCCGTAAATCTGTAGGACATAATTAAAGGAATAATAATGACGTGATCGAACAATCTCGGAAAGTAAAATCAATAAATTCAGTTAAAACAAAGGACTCACCAGTAGTGGGAGTAGTAGAAGTGGAAGTCTCAGCCAAATCCCTGGCTGTCACCTCCGAGGAGATGAGAAGAGCAACGGCCAGAAAAAGGCCAAGGAAAACAATTGCTTTCGAACCCATAATTCCCTCTTTACTTTTTCTTGGTATTTCCCTCTTTAGTTGGTTGGAATGAAATTGAAGAGCAATCTTGATGTCCATTTATAGGCTCGATCGGAGAAATTCAAGTGTTTGACAAAGTCAAAAACATTTCTTTTAGGGTAACTTGACAGAGTAAGTAAACTTACTACAAATTAATTAAAGAGTTGAGAAACGTGACTCCAAATGCCCCAGGTAAGTGTAAGTCTGGCGCAAACCCCACTACCTTGATAGCTCATCAGTCATCGCATAGTATCCAAAATTAAAGGGGTGGCTCCTAGGTGTTGGGCTTCGGCTCTTGAGAGTTTTTTTTTGATTGGCATCTTGCCAATTAAGGATCTGGGTTTTGGATGGGCACGTGTTGCCTTTCTCCTTACTCTTTTTAGTCTTCATAATCACTCAAAGATTAATAAAAAAAAATTTGCTGTTCACAAAAAAGAAGAAGGGGTGGCTCTTAGATTTTACTTCAGCGGTGACAAAAACGTGAATCAAAAGTTTTGTACACGGAACAATATATAAATGAACATATTTATTTTGGTTGAAATAAATTAAGCTTAATTTATTTGAGCTATATCATCTACTTATTCGCAAAATAAAATGATTTTTTTTTTCAACATATGAATAGTTCATGCCGACGATATAATATTTTTTTTGAATGACATGAAAGAAAAGAAAAAATCAAATCATACATAAAAGTACAAAATTTTATAGCATTTTTGAGCCCAAGGTGTCCGCTCAAACCCTCAACTTCAAGTGCAGCTACCTCGGCAAAATATAATCATCAATTGCAATGTGGGCAAAGGCAAAATTCGACATAAAGGTGTATTCGGTGGAGGAATTTAGGATTTTTTTGGATGGAGTTCGACTGTTGAAACTGTAATTTGGTTGGGTGGTGAGGTGTTTGCCATCCAACTGTTTGTTGGAGGGTTTTATTTCGCTGCTCTTTTTCTTTTCTTCCGTTTCTGCTCGAGTAAGTGTTTACTGTGCTCGAGCCTCCTCGATGTATCCTTTCGAGATGGTAAAAAAGTTTCGTCTTTGCCGAGAAAAGAAAAGAAAAAATACAATTGGTAATGTTTTGTTTAATTTCGGAGTGCGACATATGGGATAGTTAAAAACCTATCCATGCACGTCGATCAATGCGCGGGACCTTTGCCAAAATATATTGGTTGCCCAGAGAGAGAGAGAGAGAGAGAGAGAGAGAGAGAGAGAGAGAGAGAGAGAGAGAGAGAGAGAGAGAGAGAGAGAGAGAGAGAGAGAGAGAGAGAGAGAGAGAGAGAGAGAGAGAGAGAGAGAGAGGTAATTTTTTTTTTAGAAAAATGTTAAGGTCCATGAATATTATCCATGATAGTGTTCATCAAACCTCTTTTTTTAAATCAATTGGGTAATCGACCGATCAAGAGGGTCATGTAAATTAGTATTAAATGCGATTAGGAGCAAATGATTATGTAATCAATGTGAACACTTGATCGGTCGTGTGCAAGTTTACTTGTACTTCAACTATAGAACCTGGGACCCCTAATTGTACGTCTATATTTGGCTACTCCAACCTCTCTTTACAAGTGTGATCGACGGGTTCGACCTCGGCGTCTTGGTTCCAGTCGGCTTTTCTTTTTTGTTTTCTTTCTTTCTTTTGTTTGTTTGTTGTTGTCTTTTGTTTTTGTTTGTTGTTTTTTGTTTTTTTGCATTTTTCTTATATATAATATCTGGAATGATCTGATTTGTCAAAGATTGTGCTATATACTAATGACTTTTAACAAAACTGATGAGATTATTTTTTGGGTTTTTGGAAGAGACCAATTCAAAGTAATAAGATTAGGCTTGCACAAAGATAACGTCCAATAAATAATAATCAATGAACCACATGATCTGTGGTTTTTAAGTTTACTTGTGGAGTACTTCAACTTCAATTATAGTGGCCAGGGATCCCTAATTAATATTCTAATGACTTTAAACAAGACTTTTTGTCTTTTGTTTTTGTTTGTTGTTTTTTGTTTTTTGGACGACCGATACTGTCCGCTTTTATTGTACTGCATTTTTCTTATATATAATATTTGGAATGATCTGATTTGTCAAAGATTGTGCTATATACTAATGACTTTAAACAAAACTGATGAGATTATTTTTTGGGTTTTTGGAAGAGACCAATTCAAAGTAATAAGATGAGGCTTGCACAAAGATAACGTCCAATAAATAATAATCAATGCGAACCACATGATCTGTGGTTTTTAAGTTTACTTGTGGAGTACTTCAACTTCAATTATAGTGGCTAGGGATCCCTAATTAATATTCTAATGACTTTAAACAAGACTTTTTTTTTTGAACTGTCGAAAAACGGTGGGAGGGGCGACCAACGTAGCAACTCCCTTGGGCGTAACCATAGGGGCTCCCTACCCGCTGTAGAATATCCGGTTTGAGCCATAGCTACTATTCGAGAGGACATGTCGTCACTACAACACCACCTAAGTACAAGTGGACATAAGTGTTTACTCCCTTGCCACTGGCAAAACTCGAAACCGAGTCTCACTTAGGAATGAAGGGCACCCTACCCACTAGCCTATCACCTTCGGTGGTGACTTTAAACAAGACTGATGAGAGTTTTTTTTCTTCTTCTGGTTTTCAGAAGAGATCAAATCAAATAAATGAGATGAGGCACAAAGAATATCATGCTATCCCTCCCCGTACAAAATATGAGATATTGATGAAATTAACTATACAAGCACATGAGATGCTGTTGTAGAAGTTTGGGCTCGATTTTCAAGTTTCGAGTACCTCAGGATATCCCAATCTAGACGGTGGTCACGTCTGTCTGGATGCATGGCTCAAGTCTTATTCCCCCGGAGACAACTAGAAATCGCATTGGACGGAGGCCTAATATTTCTGTTCGGACGGTTGGGACAAAGATCGATACATACTTTGTAAGGGCGTCCAGACGTACTGCTTAATTTGTTTTGTGCGATCATGCATAAACAGCCTATATATTTAGGGTGACTCTTGTTTGTAGCTTCTCTTTATCGTTCCTGCGGACATGTGTTGATTCGAGCGAAGACCACGTACAACCCTCGTCGCGTGTACGGTCTGAGTGTATTGAGAACAATAATTCTTGAAAATTAAATTTGTGAACGAATTAGTGAATTAACGTACGTATACGTACTTACCTGCATATTATTTTCAAACTCGAAAGAAGCAGTTCACCCACTTGATAGATAAACACCAAAGAATTAAGCAGTCCACATCTAGTACCAAGTCTACTATTGACTACTCCCTCCGTCCCTTTTTTTGAGTCCAGTATTCCATTTTGGGCTGTCCCTTAATAAGTGTCTATTTTGTAAAGTTAGTGGGTAAAAATTGGTGCATTGTCTATTTTGTCCCTAAAAGTAGATTCTATTTTGAAAAGTTAGTGAGTAAAAGTGTAATGATGATGGGTAAGTAGGGAAAGTGGAGGAAAAAATTGATGTGAAAGGTATAATGATGATGTCTTTTTAATAAGTTGGAGTTACGAAGCAAGACACTTAAAAAGGGACGGAGGGAGTATTTAAGATTTTCTCAAATGCTTGCGCATGGATTATTGACCAGTGTTTTGGACGTGTGTGCCGTACGCTTCGCCCATGGATTAACACACACATCATCGGGAACGATAAAGGGTTTCACTATACGAAGCACAAACGTCAAAGAGCTAAAAAAAAAAAAAAAAGCCATCCTCAAAGCACTCTCAAATCTCACATTGCTGAAACACAATTGTGTAACTCCCCCAAAATAATTAAAAGAAGAAATTAAATAGACATCATATTTAGAAGACTTATTTAGGTCTCTCCTACCCTCCCCTGCCCTCACCCACCCTTCCTCCCTCTTTCTCCCTCTCCTCTCCCTCTCTTTCTCCTACATATGGCTTGGTTGTTTACGCCAAGAACATCAAAACCCACAAATGGGGTTTTTTTTACCGGCACCCACAATTGGGTTTACCGTTTCCAAACAATACAAAATTCTTCCACCACGGCACAAATCGGAAATCTTGGCACGTGAAAGTCTTGCAATTTTCATGGAGGGTTTGAAGTACTATATCTTAAAAAAAATTCATGATATTTTTATAGAAATATTTTTTTAATAAGCAAGGAGCTAAAATTAACTCGCACATGCATCACATGTGCCCCAGGTTCCGGACTCTAGTTTTGATAAATCAAAACACATTTACCCAAATCATGACAAATTTGGAAAATCACCATAAAGCAGAAAAATCATGAACACGTACTGAAATCATGACAAAATTCAAAGAAATCAAAACACACATATACCCAAATCATGAAAAAATTTGGAGAATCACCCTAACGAATTAAGAAAAAAAATCATGAACACGTACCGAAATCATGACAAAATTTGGAGAAATCAAAACACACATATACTCAAATCATGACAAAATTTGGAGAATCAACATAAAAGAAGAAAAAATCATGAACACGTATTGTAATATTGTGCGACGAAACTACAGAAAACCGAAATCATTAAAAAAATTAGGAGAAATCGAAATTACTCCAAGAAACCAAACTCTACGTAAAAAGTATGGATTGTGCCTCTTTCGCAAACACCTCGCTCTTCAATGGATAGCTGAGATTTCTCCAACTTCACCTTTGAGGTTAGAACCCCCAATTCAGTGTTCAGGATTCGGAACGAAATAAAAGTAACGATAAATTCAATAGTGTTTGTTTTTGCCTATGTGGTAATCATCGATCGAGGCAACTTCAGGTGGGGTAAATTACCCAATGACACACCAGGCCAATTACGTAGAACTTGGATCCCAGTTCTATCTTGTCAGCAAGTTCCTGAATATAATAGATCGAAATCGATCATGACAAATTTTGGAGAAATCAAAACACACATACACCGATATCATGACCAAATTTGTGGGATCACCATAAAGCAGAAAAAAGCATGCATGAATGTGGGTTAAAAATTGCAACTTACGAAGTTCAACCATTTGTTGAGGTCGACGGAAGGATTGGATTGTGCTTGGTTGGGTTAGTGTAGTGCGGGATTTTCGGGCCGACCAACTCCCGAATGTGGGTTTGCGTCTGGGTTTTCTCTTCCCTTTGCCGGAATGGGTTGTAAACAGTCGACGGGAGGACGGATGTTATCCCTTGAAACATGTTTAGCCAAAAAACGTAGAAAAACACGTATTAAGGGTAAACCTGGTATAATTTAAAATTCAGGATGACAACATAAATTTTCAAACCTTCTAGGATTAGGACTTAAAACTCTAAGGATGGTATTTATGATCGCACAAAACAACAGGCACGCCCTTACAGAATACTTATCGATTTTTGTCCAAACGGTGCGGACAGAAATGGGTCTCCGTCCTGACGCGATTTCCAGTTGCCTCTGGGAATATGACTAAATGAGTCATACCTCTGAGGACGCGATTTCCAGTTGCCTCTGGGAATATGACTAAATGAGTCATGCCTCTGAACAACGTGAGCACCGTTTAGACAGGATATGCTGAAACGCTCGAAACCTGAAAATTGAGCCCAAACTTCTACAACAACATCCCATGTGCTTGCAGTTAACTTTGTCCAGGGACGGATCGAAAGGGAGGCACGCAGGGCACGTGTCCCCACTCAAAATTAAAATATTTTTAAAATACATTTTGTATAAATTAGCATAATTATAAAAGTGTGCTAATATATAAATATACACACTGGCATATATCTAAAAAATACAAATATAAAATTAGTTTTATGCCTGAATTTCATCAGATGATGTAGTTATATTTGTTGTTTGTCTATTTGGAGTTATTCTTTCTTGATTCTCTTTATTTTTAACCGTCTGGAAGAAATATTTTAAAAAAAAGTCATTAACAAAACTAGCTCGATCATTCTAAAACTTGTCAATATTCATTTAAAACATATTTTAAACTTATCGATGCTCATTTTTACCTAATTTAACTTAAAGTACGCGTTACAAACTTTTGTAGTTAGTAATGCATGCCTTATAATTGTGTACGATTTTTCTGTGGTTGACTAAAAAAATAAATTTTCGCCATTATGATTAATAAGTGCCCCCCCACAAGACTATATTTTTGGATCCGTTCCTGACTTCGTGAATATATCTCATAATGTTCGGGGAGGGATATATAGCAGCATATTCTTTGAGCCTCATCTCATTAATTAATTTGAATCAGTGTTTTTCTTTTCAAAGTCATTAGAATATTAGGTGTCCGGTGTCCCGGCCACTACAATTGAAGTTGGAGTACAAGTAAACTTAAAAACCACCGATCAAGTGGTTCATATTGAACAACTGGGTCCAGTTGAGTTGGGCAGGACTATTGCATATCACTAAGAGGTCAGGAGTTCGAGTCTTCCCACCTGTGTGTGGGTGTTCTGTCCTTTATATTTGTTACGGTTATTTCTCTCCTTAGTGAGGGCTTGTAGTTGAATTGGGCTTATAGTGATTGTTGGTTCAGTTATTGAGTTTGGTTATCTCGTGGACTCTCACACAATAAATGTATTGTCCCGTGATTTATACATTGTACTTCATACATGATGTAATGATCTCTCCTACCGATTGGCAAAAAAAAAAGAGAAGTGGTTCCTATTGATTGGCCGTCATTTGATTAATTATTGGTCGCAATTTTTGTGCCTCATCTCATTACATTGATTTGATCTCTTCCAAAAACCGGGAAAAAAATCTCATCGATCAGTCATGTTTTTTTTTGAACGGCGAAAAAGGAATTTTATTGATCACAATGAAGTAGTACATCAAGATTTTAGGGCAAGAAAGGATAGCATCACAACGTGTGAGTAACATCCTAACAAGGTTGACACCCTACCCCACGACAATCATATGCTATTCTTACCCAGGGATTGACAAGAAATCAATCCCAGCGAATTACAATATAAACCTCAAAAGGAAGCTTTCAAAAAGTGATAGAAGCTTCAACGAAGAGTACACATTCATAACCCCAGCCAAATGAGTAATATCGATCAGTTATGTTTAAAGTCGTTAGTACAGCACAATTAGGAGTCCCTGGCTCTAAAGTTGAAGTTGAAGTACAAGTAAACTTAAAATTGACTAATCAAGTGGTTCATATTGATTTGGTCCAGGTTATTTTGTTGGGCTACGATTTGCGTCGTGCTTCGTTGAGTTTGGAATGAAGTTCAATCTTGATGTCCATTTATAGGCTCGATCGGTCGGAGAGATTCAAGTGGCTGTGAGTACAAGTTAATTAAAGAGTGTTTGACAAATTCACTAAATTTTTCTTTTTGGTAATTAATTTGACAAAGTCGATAACTTTTCTGGATTGGTAACTTGACAAAGTCAGTGACTTACTACTACTTCTCCTGGACTAGACCGAACAATGATTAATTAGTCACTCTAGGCCTAGGGGGAAAAATTAATGCCTCCTGAAATTGAGTTGACAAACATGCCTCCACATGCCCCATCATACGTGCAAGTCCATCGTAACAACTACATATATTGATAGCGCTCATCTCACAATGTATCCAAAATTAAAAGGGGTAGCTTCGAGATTTTAGTTCAGTGGTGCCAAAAACGTTAGTAAATTTTCTATTGCTTTGGCTATGTATGAACAATTCATTGCCAAGAGTATGAAAAAAGTTGAATTACATGAAAGGGAAATCAAATCATATGTAAAACAACAAAATTTTAGTGCATTTTTAATCCCAAGGTGTCCGCATAAACCCTCAACTAATCGTGCAGCCGCCCCTGCGAAATATAACCATTAAATATGATTACCCAATTCGTTGGAGCAGGTTCAACCGGGGGTATGCACATCGTGTTGTCTACATGTAAATTATTTTGTCGAGGGGCGTTAGATTGTCGGAAGGTAGGGTGTCAACCTCGGTGGGATGCTTTCATCTAGCTAGTTGTAATGTGTGGGCTTTTGTCCCTTTAATCTCTTATAACCATTACACTTGATTAATATCCGCCGTTCAAGAAAATGATGATGGTTTTGATCGGCAGTTGAAGCAAACTAAATATTATAGATTTGATGATCGTTTATTTATTTTGTCCCTCGTGAACTAAAGTTATGTTAGTTCTATGTACAAGTATTACTATATAGTTCCTCGATCACTCAAAACGTAGGTTCAAGTTTCCTTGGCCGCTTGTTGGGATTATGTACATAACTCTTCCGCACCCGTAGAACATGATCATGGGATCTTGGGGTTATACATACTCTTGAATTCGTGCCGGTAGGGCACGATGGGTTCTTGGCTTCAACCTCGACACAGACCCGATGAGATCACCTCGGGAACGAATTAGTGGACTAATGTACGCACACATTAATTAATTTTTTTAGACAAACAAGAAATTAGAAACAGTCCACCTGCTTGATAGATACAACTACAAGAAAAAATTAAGAATCAAGTAGTCCACATCGATCGATCGAGTCTTTTTGTTGATCATTAATTGTCCCAGTATATACCAAGTCTACCACTCACTATTTAATTAAGACTTAGAGCATCTCCTACCTATGCTCTATATCTCTATTTGAGAGTATCAAACCCCTCCAACCCATCCTCTCAACCCTCCTCCATTTGAGAGTATTAGATTTTGATCCTCTATATTTAGAGGGTAGAGAAAATATAGAGGATCACCTCTAAAATACTATTCACCTTTTTAAAATATATTTTTGTCCTTGTTTGTTTTTCTTATTAAATTTTTATACCAACTATATTCTCATGAGAGTATAAAAAAAGGGTTTTTTTTAGGTAAAGTGATTTTAGAGACAAAAATAGAGTGTTTGTGGTTGGTGTAAACATAAATAGTAATTTCCTCTATAATCACTTTATGAGTAAAAAATATTATTTTGATACTCTCAAATGGAGTATTGGATTGGAGATGCTCTTACGTACTCAAATGCACGTGGATGCATGTAGTTGACCACGTCTGCGTAACTCTCACAATACTTATCGATTTATGTCCTAATCGTCCAAACAGACATTGGCCCTCTGTCCAGACTCGATTTCCAGTTGCCTCTAAGTATAAGACTTGAACAATGCATCCGGATAGATGCGCGCGACCACTGTCTGGACGAGATATGCTGAAACGCTCGAAACCTAAAAATCGAGCCCAAACTTCTAGGGCAGCTAGCATTCCATGTGTTTGCAGTTATTTTCATCAATATCTCATATTGTACGGATTGGGAGGGATAGCAGGACATTCTTTGTGCCTCGATCATCGCATTTATTTGAATTGATCTCTTCTAAAAATCGGGAAAAAAAAAAACTCTCACCAATTTTGTTTAAAGTCATCGCTATAATTGAAGTTGAAGTACTCCACAAGTAAACTTAAAAAATTGACTAATCAAGTACTGGTTCATATTGATTTAGTCTAGGTTATTTTGTTGTGTTAGGGAAGCCTGATTCGATTTGGGCCATGCTTCGCGCGCTAAGTTCGGGATTTAACAGAGGTACTCTTACGGTAACTTCACACCTCAGAATATAAATAAACCTCAAAATATAAATAGTAGTTATACACAACAACCGATGTAACTTGTATACTTTCTTCATTCGATACATAAGGAACCTGGTGTGAGTCATGGATGTACTTAAACAAATTGTTGGAGAACTACATAATTTAATAATTACCTATCTATCTTGTGCATTTTTTTTTCATGTTCTTGATTATTCTTTGGACATTGTGTGTTCCTTGGTTTGGCCGTATTCTCAACATAGTTGACACTCTGATTTCAACCCGATCTTTCGCTTGAATGTGTTCACTAGGTACGTAATTGCCACAATTGTTTCGAATCACCTACAAACTATATTCAAGCATATACATCAAAATTTGTTTGAGCTGAACAGACTAATTGGGCAGATGACACCAAGTATATATGGAATTGGTGGTGGCGGGTGGATACGGAGGTGGCGAAGTGGTCCAAGTGGAGGTGGGAATGGAGTTGGGCTGCAATTTTGCTTCTATGGCTTAAAGTAGTTAAAGTTACAAGACGAATCAAAATGATATAATTCATAGTGAAAACGCAAGGAAATTTATGACTGAATAGTTACCAGTTTTTAGTAAGAAATTACGAGACGTACCAAAATGTAATGATAACTCGTGAAAATGTTAGGAATTTTGAGGCAAACGTACCAAAATGTTATGATTCATAGTGAAAATATTTTGAATTCTATTGCTGAAAAATTATAAGGTTTGGTATAAAAGTTACAATACATTACCAAAATGTTCTGATTCTTATTGAAAAATGTTATGAATTCTATTGTTAAAAAGAATAATTACAAGAAGCGTCCCTCAAGTTTCACTCAAGTCTCAATTTGGTCTCTCTAGTATCTATTGTAACGAATTTGACCTTTAGTTTTACATTTGGTCTGTATAAAGTCCAATCACGCACGGCAGTCAAAAATTTGGATGGACAAGTACCACCTGCGTCTCACTTGGTGATTAAGAGGGGATTGTTTGGACTTTACACTCATATTGAGTTCGGGGTCTTTAACGGTTTTGTTTCGTTCGGTTTAGGCATCTTAATTTTCAAACCAAATCGGACATTTCAGTTTGGTCATTTAGAAAAAAAAAAACAAAATAGTACAATGCTTAGGTTTAGTTTGGTTTTTCAAGTCAATCACACAAAGTAATCGTCCTGCTCTTCTTCTTCTTCTTTTTTGTGCAACTGGCATCGGTAAGACTCAAATCCTTGTTAGTTATTATTTGTGACGATAAATAACAAGAAAGGGAAAAAAATGGTGAGAATTTTTTTTATTTGATTGGAAGAAAAATGATAAAAAATAATACATATTTGATTCTGAAAATTGATTCTTGTGTTTTGGTGACTCATATGAGTTTTATGTAAATAATATTAAATTTTTAATCTCTCTTTTTTTTAGGTATCCTCGTAGACCCACGATCCAAAGCATAGGTGTTACATGGAAGATTGATTCTTTCAGGAAAATTAATTCGTTGGTCTAAATTAAATGGACTTGTCTCATGTACTTTAAGCTCACTCATCTACTTATCAAGCGACTAAACAAAATTATTTTGAAACATTCAAACGTCTCAATAATAAAAAGTGATTTAACACAATTTGAAAATACAAACACAGGAAAATACAAACCATGCTCTAACAGAGGAACTACTATATGACTGTTAATTTGAAGGGCCTGATAAGATATCCTTCATTATTCATACATATTTTAATTACTCGGTTCACGGATAGCTTAAATAGCTCCTATGATGTTAATTCCCTTCTTCCTCATAACTGCCGCCTCCAAATCCACCTCGGCCACCTCCGTAACCGCCGCCACCTCTGTAATAAGGGCCTCTGTGATAAGGACCTCGGTGATAATCGCCCCCACGATAATATTTGGCATCATCAACCCCATTAGTCTCTTCATCAGCTGCACAATTGATATACATGCTTGATTAATAGTTTAGAGGTGATTATATAGAAACAAGCGTGGCAACATTAGTTCTACCTTCGTAACCGCCGCCTCCGTATCTGCCGCCACGACAAAATCTGCAATGAGGTTCCTTGGGGCCTCGGTGATAACCGCCACCTTGATAATACTTGGCATCATCAACCCCATTAGTCTGTTGATCAACTGCACAATTGATATATATGCTTGATTAATATATAGTTTAGGTCGAGGTGGTTTGAACATATTAAAGCGCAATTAGGTCGGGTTGAAAATTGAAACTCAACGAAGACAAGGCAAAGTGAGTTGGCTTGCATTGATTAGTCATAGTGTTATGTTAATTAAATGGCCTAGACCAATCAGTATGAACTACTTGAATTACAGTGCATGGCAGGAACCTATTGTGCTATGCTAATGACTTTAACAAAACAAATGACTGTTAAATTTGCTTTTTATAAGAAATCAATCCAAATTAATTAAATGCAAGCATATGGGAATGCTATTCCCCTACATTGGTTTAGGCTGTTAAAACTAAATCTCAATTCAGCTTTCTATAAAATTAAGCTCCCCCAACTTGATGTACCATTTGTCAAGTTTTCTTAATAAAACTTTTTGCTTATCAAAAAAAAAAACTTTAAATCACTACTACAATAAACCATAAATATCACAGCTATTGACCGTGATTGTAAGTTTCCATCACGCTTTTTGCTACCGTGATGGATTTGGGTGTGATTGTAAGTCACTTTCTTTTATCACGGTTATAAACCATGATTGAAAGAGAGAAACGATCACGCTAATAAGTCGTGATTGTTTCTCTTGGGCGTGATCGTTTCTCTTTTTGGGTGATTGTATGTCACTTTAGATCGCGGTCTATAATCGTGATTGAAAGTTCAAAATAATTACTGTTACGGCCTAACATTTTTTATTTAGTTAATTAATTACGTTGCCATTTATTATTGGGGTGTTGTGGTTGAATCTTAATTAATTATTTTGCGCGCAATATGGGTACAATTGTCATTATTATTATAGTTTTGAGGGTATAGGTCTAATTAATATTTGGTAATAGTTTAGTTCCTCGTTTAAATACTTTAATAAATCAGTTAGCTACAAATTAGGAGTTTTGAGAGTTAGACGGTAGTTTTATAAAGTTAGAGATAATCACAACAGAATAGGGTTTTATCTTGAGAGAATATTGGAAAAAGAACTTCTGACTTTAGAGAAGCGCAGCGGCCAAAACTTGGAAGAAGATTTCTTTGGGTTTCAATTGAGGTAATATTATTTTCCATCTTGATCTCTTGTTTTCTGTTGAAAAGCAATCGGGTCCATGGATGTGTGGCAAGAGAGAGAGAGAGAGAGAGAGAGAGAGAGAGAGAGAGAGAGAGAGAGAGAGAGAGAGAGAGAGAGAGGTGTGCGTGGATTGGTGCGGTGCTGTGTGTGTGCGCTTATAGCGTACGTGGTGATTTTGTTGGTGGAGGTGGTGCAAGAAATTGAATTGAGGTGCGATCCGGTGTTGTGATGTCAGTGAGGGCATCTTTTGCTTATAGTATATTCAGAATCTAGTTTATAATATAGTAAATAAGCGTAGTGTTATTGCTCGGTGTTTTAGATATGGAACAGGTGGTAATTTGTGAAGGAATACATCATTGTAATTGGAAATTATTGATTGGAGGCTTGGAAGTTAGTGTTTTGTATTTTTGAGTTGGCTGTGGCATGAGTTTTGGTGCTTTGATGATGTACACGTGGAGAACTGATTCTTGAAGGGAGGATTTTTGGTTCCTTAGTGGTGGTTCTAGTATTTAGGTTAATTAGGCTAGGTTGAGTCTAATATCTTAGAACTGATTTTATTGATGTGTAATCATATAAGATTTGTTTCTCGTTCAGGTTGGTTGAATATCGATTGCATTATCTTTGAATTCAGGTGAGTAGTTAAGTATGTTACGTATTTTCGAAAGATTCATGTGTCCCTTAAAAGTATTTCCTTCTCAAATTTATATGAATGTTATTTGGAGACTCAGAACTGTTTATAAGTTGGCATGCGATGAATTTTATGAGATCAATTGTTGATATTCTTTTGGTGAGAACTTGGTGGATATTAATGGGAACATTTATTTCGGAAGTCCAGGGAACTTATTCCTTCTCGTGTTGGTGACCCTGGCCATTGGGGAAAAGACCGTGTTAGGCCGGTGACCCTAATGCTCAACGGCTTTCCTTCGCCGGATCATCTTAGGGAAAAGTACCACGGGCTGCCAACCCTGGTGACTCTAAGTTCGATATTGGATCCAATTTTGTTGAGATTTATTTTGGCCATGGTACTGTTTGATTGTGGTTCCCCATTGTTGATGGAGTTAATGTTATGATCACCACCAAGAATATTTATTGATTAAATGCTTCATTGATTAATTCATTATTCTGCTGGACACCTCGTATGCCAAATTATGTTTATTGGTAAATTATTTTAATCCCCGCTTTCAACTTTATTTATTATACATACTTGCTATTCACTGAGCTCGTCAGCTGACGGATTTATTCCAACTTCTCTTTCAGGCTAGTTGGAGAGTTAGGCAAGGACTCTGGCGGCATCTCGGGGATTTATTTTGGTTAACCTCCTTAGGGTGTCTCATTCTAATTTTATTTTAATAAACACTTCCGCATTGAAAACAATTGTCAGATAACAAACTCTTTATATTATTGTTGAATCATTCGATATTGTTTGGTTCATGGGATGGTTGTGCCCCACGTTTATGATGAGACACATTTGGCTTTTGATTTGATTAATAACGAAAAAGCGATCATTTGATTTTCGGTTACTTTGATTTATTCAGGCTGCGTGTTCCAGGGATTAGCCTCATGGTTCACGGCCGGTCACTTCTCATTTTTGGGGTGTGACAATTACACCATAAACTGAGATGAAAAATCATTGCGCGTGATCTTTTCTTTATATCTATTAGACCTTCTTTTCTTGTCATTGCCAAGTTTCGAACCCATGCACCCTTGGTTGATTTCCCAAACCCTTACCACTAAGCTAGCCAAGAACTTCTGTTACAATAGGAAAACAAAAATATTTATACTTAGTACTTCTTAAAGTGAGAACTTTTTTTTTTCCTTAAAATTTGCTGAATTTTTGGAAATGCAATTAACATGATATAGACAAACTTTACGAAAATTATCACAACCTGTATATTGTAACATTATGGACAAACTTTACATTTTTTATTTTTTATAAACTAACCATTTCACATGAATTTCGTGTTTATATTGAATTTCAATTTCAATGGTGGCTTCCCAATTAGATTTTAATCATTTTCAGACAAGGCTAAGCCATAATAATATAATTGTTTTTTTACCTAATGTGTCAAACTCTTGAAAGATATCCGAAATAACTAAATTTTACTACTACAATAAACCATAAAGATCACAACTCGCCCACGTGAAAATCGGGCACTAGTAGAATAGCCCGCCCGTCGTTTTAAGAAACAAGTGGGCACTGATGGAACCTAGTCATGAAATTTGCCTTCCCTCTCTCTCTCCCGATCTTTTTTGGGCGTGAAGATGAAGATGAAACGTAAAGATCTTTAGGGGTGAGTGTAATTAGAGCTTATCTTCTTAACTTTTGTAAAAAAAAAAAAAAAAGAACTTTTCAAAGTCCTTTAACGACATCGTTTTCATCACATAACTTTTCAAAGCCCGCCTAAATGAGTACCAGCCCGCCCACGTGAAAATTCAGACCGCGCGCCTAAAATGGGTAGGCTTTTTATCTCACCGCAAGAGTGAGATCATTTATCTCGCTTTTTTCTGCGCTAAAGTTTTTTTTATCACACTACAAGGGTGAGATCTTTTCTCTTTTATCTCGGCACAAGAGCGAGATCTTTTATCTCATTCTTTTCCGCCCTAAAATCTTTTATAACGCCACAATGGTGAGGTCTTTTCTCTTTTTTATCACGCTACAAAGGTGAGGTCTTTTCTCTTTTATCTCGCCACAAGAGCGAGATCTTTTATCTCAGTTTTGGACTTAAACTGCGATAAAAAATTTTAAGCACCACTTTTTATCACGCTTTCACTGAAAACCGTGATCTTTGTGAATCTCCTTAGTGTGACGCATATCTATTATTGTAGTAGTGAATAGAGATCGATTGTTTTAACCGCACTACGCTAGCATTCTTGAATCCGTGAATTTGTAGCATATATAGGAATAATGAGGTTAACAATATCTCGGAAATTAAGTAATATCCGAATAACTAAAACACCTCAAAGTGGACTTCTTACTTAAGGGACATAACCAAGATTAATTTTATTGTATGTTGTTCCATGAAGAGAGGAAAAAACTAGAGGTATGAAATCATCAATCAAATATTCAGATAAAAAGATAAACTTACTAGGGGTAGTAGTACTAGGGGTAGTAGAAGTGGTAGTAGTCTCAGCCAAATCCCTGGCTGTGACCTCCGAGGTGAAGAGACAAGTGATTATATTACACAAAATTCGTATGAGTCACCAAAACACAAGAATCATGAAATTTCACATCATTTTTTTTTCCCCTTTCTTGTTTTCAATCGTCACAAACAATAACCAAATTAGCATCAATAGAACCAACATTTTCAAAATATCAAAACAATAACAAGCAGTATCCCGTGCAATGCACAGACAAGTGATTATATTTTATCTCTTTCTAAAGACGTTCGAAATTACATAGCAGAGTCAAAACTTGGGAGCCAGTGTTGGTTCGGATGGAGAAAAGGTTAAGTGTTTGGAGAAGGAGGAACAATTCTTCGGGTGGCAAACTTACTCTTATCAATTCTTCACTCTCTAATCTGCCAACATACTATATGTCTCTTTTCAAACTACCAACGACTGTATCAAAGGCGATGGAAAAGCTTCAGAGACAATTTTTTTTGGGGTGATACAGTGGAAAAGAAGAAGCTACACTTGGTGAAGTGGGATTCAATAGCGAAAAAGAAGGAGTTTGGGGGACTTGGAGTGAGGAAATTGATACAACAAAACCTTGCACTTCTTGCTAAGTGGTGGTGGCGATTCAACGAGGATAAAGACTCGCTGTGGGTCAAGGTTATCAGAGCTAAATATAGGCTAGAACAAGCAGCATGGTTACCTTATATGCCTTTGTCAGGACGGGTTTCCAGATTATGGAGGGATATTTGCTCTGTAGGGGACTCTTCCTCATGTATGAGCCCAATAATTTTGGAAGGCTTTCGAATTCAGGTCAACTCTGGGCAGGAAACTTCTTTTTGGAATATTCATTTGTGGCTTGGAGACAACACACTCAAAGAGTCTTTCCCTGGACTATATTTACTTTCTATGCAAAAAGAGGAGGTGATTAGCTCAGTTAAAAATGGTATTGGGAGTGAAAGGTGGAAGCTGAAATTCAGAAGGGTGTTACGTGATGATAGGCGCGTGATATCATAGATATGAGCGCCTAAGTAGGGCGAAATAGCGCGTTAGAGGCGCGTATTATCTCATTTTCCACTTGATACCGTGCTTTGTCTTGTTTTTGTGTTTTTGTTAATCTTGTAGGTAATAAGGCGGTTTTAGCGCCAAGGTTGGAAAATGTGGCCTCGGGGCCGGTTCGTACGTTGCCGGGGTGTCAAAGCAGAGTCCGGAATTGAAGAGTGCGAGATTTGATGAGGCAATTAAGCAAAGACAAATCTAATTGGGTTTGCAACTAATTTAATTGGGTTATGACTTGATTGGCCGGGCTTGGAGCAAAACATGCAAGAAGAAATTGAATTGGCATTCTTTACTAGTGGGCCCATGAGGTACACGGTTGTGGTTCACAATATATAAAGGGAAAAAAAGGGGGCTTCAAGGGAGGATCATCTTTTTACACGCATAGACCAAGAGCTACAAGCGGCGGAAGTTCCCACGGACGAAACAGACTGACGCGTATCGATACTCCCATTTACAGTATCGATACCGAAGGCAACAACGGAGAATTTTCGTTTTCGTCGTTTATTTTATTCTTTCTTTATTCTTTATTCCTTTTTTATTTGGGGACTTGTATAAATACCCCCAAACTTCGTTTTTAGGGTTCACATTTTTACGTAGCAGCTTTCTTTTTTCCGTTCTTTCCGTTCCAGAGCTAATTCCTTTCAAGTTTTCAAGTTTTGTTCAGATCTTTGCACTTCGGTAACTCGTTTCAGTTTTCGTTCTTAATTAAAGTTGTTTATTGGCTTTCAATTAGTTGGTTTTTCTCGTTTATTTCTCTTTTTCCAATAATCGAAGCATGATGCAAGTTAAAATCTCTTTTATTTTTCTTTCAATAATGAGTGAGTAGTCGTATAGGTAGGGTCGCGGGGTGATTAGCACGCTGTGATCAGTTCGGGAACTGCTCCTGCTTTTAAATAATGAAAAAGTAATTTTGGGTTAATTAGAACATTCGTTAGACGAACCCGGGGCATCGCCGGAGCCCATGTGAACGGGGGAATGGGGGAACAAAACTCGTTCTTCGCTGCGCATGGGTATACGGTGACCATAAAGGTTCGCATCTTTCGGGGTATCTTTTCTAAACTAAAGTTAAACGTTTTAAAGAACATTGAATGGAGCAGGCTAATCCGGGCTGGTCGCGAGTGCTATGAACCCTTCGACCGTACCTCCTTTTAATTATCTGAATAGTTAATCAATTTCGTTGTTTAGTTAATCTCTCAACCAAATCAACAAGGGGTGGCTACCTAAGAGCCGTTTCAAATTATAACAACCCGAGGTTCCACAGCACACACTTCACCGTCCTTAGTGGATTCGACTCCGGACTTACCGGATATTGTGCTATATCGGAAAAGGAATTTAGATGGTATCAGAAAAATCAAGATTTAAGGTAATTTAGATGGTATCAGAAAAATCAAGATTTAAGGTTTGGCTCTGGGTGGTTGGTTTGGTGGTAGGTCTAGGTTTTTTCTCTGTCTTGGGCAATTTTGGGGGTGGTTCTGTTGAGTCTTTGGTGTGGTTCTTGTGGGTGGGCTTCTTTGAGTGTCTTCGGTTTTGTTTTGTTTGTGGTGGGTTTTTTTTGGAGTCTCCTCCTTGCTTTAGGGTGTTTTTGGTTCTGATGTTTGTGATTTAAGCTAGGTGTGGTGTCTTTTCCTTGCCTTTGGGTGTTTTGGTTTGTTCTCTTGTCTTTGTCTTGAGTGTTGTGTTCTGTCAGTCGGTCTTTTGGTGTCTCTTTGGGTGTCTCTTTCTGTAGCAGGAAAAGACTCCTGTGTTTGAATCCTTTGGAAGGCTGGTTTTCATGCCAATGTGTTGTTGGCTTACTGATGTGATATATCTCCTCTCAACCCCAAAGTCTTTGGGGGGCTAAGAGGCTCACTCTGATTTGCTGATATATTTTTTGGAAGTTGCTATTGTCTGATTACGTAATGCTGGCTGTCTGTATGATGTGCTTTATCCTCTTTCAACCCCAAAGTCTTTGGGGGGCTAAGAGGCCTGATCAGATTAGGCGGATATGATTAGGTTCTGTTTATGCTGATCATGCTGATATAACTATTGGAAGCTGTCATTCATTCTTTTTCAACTCCAAAGCTATGGAGGGCTAAGATAATAACTAGATGATTGCAGTAAGGATAGTCTATCCCCTGCTGCTTTTCTATTGACTCTGCTGATTCAAAGGTTAAGGTGAGGAATGTTCCCTCTTTTCAACTTCCTTCTTTGGAAGGGCTAAGAGGTCTATTAGAAGGATAATCCTCCTCAGATTTGGAGGGCTAAGAGTATCCCCAAGTGTGGGATGCCTTGCAAAGCTGATTTTACTGATAGATATTGAGCTGATCTTTGGATAAAATATAGATGAATCGTGTTGAGAATGCTTTTGCTGTAACTGCTGTTAATGAAACTGAGATGAAGGCAGTCTGCTGCTATTTTTATGATCAACTGGGATTGTCTTGGCTGCACTGATGTTAAAGGAGGGCTTTGAAGATCTTAATTTGTCTACTATGCTTCGTTTTAATGCTGAAGAAGTACTAATGTGATGGGAAGCTGATGATGGTACAGGGCTGAATTAGGTGGCGAAAGTTTGGGTTTTCTGATGGCTAGCTTGTGGATGCGATTGGGTTAGTCCCCTTCCTAAGAGCTCTGAAGCTGATGTGGATGTTAGGTTGGAATTCAAGAGGTCATGGTATGATGTCTACTGTCCTGTCCTTTGGAGCAATGAAAGTCTTTGACTCAGGTTTCATATAAGGCTCATTTCAACGTGTTGATTGTAATTTTACTTCTTCTCCTTTCTTTTGGCCTTCTCTATGATCCAAGTTTTCCTTGCATCTAGAGTTTGGCCCCTCGATGTACCCTTTGTCGAGTTTCAATAAAATCTTGTTGCCGATCAAAAAAAAAATATTGTGCTATATCGGTCTCCGCCCTACGCTTGGGGCAACCCATTATTTTAGGACTAGGAAATCGTCAAGCACGTGACTGGGAGAAACCAATGGAGGAGGAACTAAAGCAACGACTACAATCTATAATTCTGGATGAATCTAAGCATGATATCTTGCAATGGAAATGGGCCTCGGACAAACGTTTCACAGTTAAATCACTTTACTACCAATGGGAGCAGCAAAGTTATGCTAGGAATTTGGTTCTGGGATCAATCTGGAGGATCCTCAGCCCCCCAAAGGTGGAGGTCTTTGTATGGATGGCAATCCAAAGCAGAGTAGCTACTAGATCAGAGCTCTACAACAGGAATTTGATTCAAGAGGATCATCAGCAGCTTTGTCCGTTGTGTTCGGTTCACATGGAAACTCCCCAACACCTATTTCTACACTGTAAGTTCTCATGGGACTTGTGGTCTCTCCTTTTGGATTGGTGGCATGTTAGGTGGGTATGCCCTCCCTCTTTGGAAGACTTGGCACTATGGTGGTTTGATAGCAGGCTTAATAATTTGGAGAAACACTTATGGGAAGCTACCTTCTATGCAACTCTTTGGTCCTTGTGGTTGGTAAGAAACGACAATGTTTTTAACGATGCTACAACAAGTATCCGGGAGGTGGGTGAACTTGTGAAGACTAGAGTGGCTATGTGGATGAAGTCCAAGTTTGAGATTAAATTATATACGGTGGAGGAGTTCAAAGGTTTTTTGGATGGTATTCGGAAGCTAAGGATTTAGCAGTATCTTGGGTGTTGTATTGTCCAACTATCTGTTGGACGGTGAAGTCTTTCTTTTTTGTATTTTTGTTTTCTCGATGTACCCTCTTCGAGTGAATAAAAAGTTTCGTTTGCCGAGAAAAAAAAATTACATATTCAAATCTAAAAAATTTGTTTTGGAATTTTTTGAGAATTGTAAGAGTTGAACTTATTTTTACAAATTTTTCTATAGAAGTACCGGTTCTTTTCCCGTCCACTTCTGGATTATTATTATTATTTTTTGTTTAGGCAAATTTTTTTTTATTAAGACTTGACAAATGGTACATCAAGTTGGGGGAGGGGAGGGAAATCCAACCAAGGTTGGAAGACAGAGGACCGAGGTCCAAACACCTTAGGGGCAAAAGCCCGAACACCTAAAGGCCTCAAAACGTCCACAACTGAAATAAAAAACCCAGCCCAATAATTAAAACAAAACCTAATCCAAGCAACCCTAATTACCGCCGCCACAAAAAACAGAGCAGTCGCCATCACACCACTACCGATAGCAACACACGAGCACACACACACAACTAGCTTACCAAAATATCAGAACACCCCACACACCACCTCCTAGACCCCGAACCTATTAGAAAGCTAAAGAGGACCGTCTGATTTTATTTGTCTTGCTGTAGGGTTTATTTGATTTGAAAAGGAACCGTGGGGTGTTTTTATTTGTGGAAGGAAGAATATATTTTTGTAATTGTATACTTATCTTCTTCTTTTTCCGAAATCTCATACCTAATTCATACATATTCTTCCTTATTTAAAAGGTCCATGGGAGGAGTGAGAACGAATGACAGCAAAGGAAATTATTCAATGCCTCGGAGCACGGCCACGTGGGTGTCCGAGAGTTCTTTATTACCAGACATTTACATGGACTCCAAGACTAAGTGTATTGGTCTCAAGTGAATTTGTGGCGGTAAAACGCTATGGGGCTCCATGCGGCAGTGTTCCAAGGCCACTGAATGATTACTCCGTAGATGTTGATAACTCGGAATTGATTTAAAATCTAAAAACTCTAATTGGAAACTTACAGAATTATCATAATAGATTGAAGTAAAACGTGTTCATTCTGAGTCTTTTTTTGACTTTCTTGGTAACCCTATAGAGCGGCGATAGAACAAAACAGCAGATCGGAAAGTCGACCACAGAGAGAGCGCGCGAGAGAGAATGGCAGCAAAGGAAATTGCATGGTACGGAGTGGGGAAGAATCCCGAGGAATATACCGACGACGAAATAGACGCCGTGTCTTTGGTACCCTCTCTCTCTCCTAGGAAACAGAAGGGAATATTTGAGCAACGTGAATACCAGTTTTTGGAAATCGTGTGAGATGTCACCATTACATTGATAGTTACAGAATGTGCTCCACTTTTTTTTTTTTTTTGCTCGGCAAAAGAAGCTTTTTATAAACTCAAAAGGGGTACATCGAGGGGAACAATGCTAAAGCATTCAGGATACAATGAGAAAATGATAGGAAAGAAAAACCACTAGCACTGCCCGTCCAACAGAAGGTTGGACTGCTCCACTTAGCCTTCTCTTAATTATCAAGCCTTTCATCAATTGGGCAATTTGCATTTGAGCTCGAATTCGAAGAGCTTGATGATTATATACTTCTTGTTGCATGTTTTGTTTGTAAGGTTTGGACCGGCCCACCCAAATCAATCCTCAAATTCTAGCCACCTTCAACCTCAGCAGCCGCACGGAACTTGCGTATTCAAATACAAAAATTTTAGTATTTGTACATGTAATTTTGAACATCATTAATACAAAGAGATAAAGTATAATCACCTGTCTGTGCATTGCACGGGATACCGCTTGTTATTGTTTTGTTATTTAGAAAATGTTCGTTCTATTGATGCTATTTTGGTTTTTTTTTTTTGTGTGTGTAAATAATTTTAGTTTTTTCCATCTATTCTTGTATCCTCGGAGACCCAAGATCCAAAGCATACGTGTGACATGAGATGTCGTAATAGCTTAGAGGAGCAAAGAGCTTGATTTTGTTCGGTTATTAATTAATTCTTTTCAGGAAGATTAATTAATTCGTTGCTCAAAATTAATGGACTCGTCTCATGTTTTAATTAATTAATTACCAATCGAAGAGGCGAGTTTAATTGGTTTATTAAGCTCACTCACCTACTTATCAAGGGACTAAACAAAGTTGTTTTGAAACATTCAAACATCTCACTGATACAAAAGTGATTTAACACTATTTGAAAATACAAACACAGGAAAATACAAACCATGCCCTAAGAGAGGAACTACTACATCACTATTAATCTGAAGGGCCTGATAGGATATCCTTCTTTATTCATACATATTTTAACTACTTGGTACACAGATAGCTCAAATAGCACCTACGATGTTAATTCCCTTCTTCTTCATAACTGCCGCCTCCATATCCACCTCGGCCGCCTCCATAACTGCCGCCACCTCTGTGATAAGGGTCCTTGTGGTAAGGGCCTCGGTGATAATCGCCGCCACGATGATACTTGGCATCATCAACCCCATTAGTCTGTTGATCAGCTGCACAATTGATATATATGCTTGATTAAGTAGTTTAATTAGAGGTGATTAGAAACAAGTGTGCTAACATTAGTTCTACCTTCGTAACCGCCGCCTCCGTATCCACCTCCATATCTGCCGCCACGACCGCCTCCGAAATAACCGCCACCTCCGTAATATCCACCACCTTGGTGATAACCGCCACCTCCGTAATATCCGCCACCTCGGTGATAACCGCCACCATGATAATACTTGGCACCATCAGCCCCATTAATCTGTTGATCAGCTGCACAATTGATATATGCTTGATTAATAGTTATGTCAAGGTGATTAGAACATATTAAAGCGAAATTAGGTCGGGTTGAAAATTGAAACTCAACGAAGACAAGGCAAGTGAGGTGGCTTGCATTGATTAATAACGTAGGCAATCTCGGAAAGTAATATCAGAATAACTAAAACATCTTTCGGTGGACCCTTTTATCTAAGGGACAGAACCAAGATTTTATTGCATGTTATGCCATGAAGATAGGGAAAAAACTAGAGGTATGAAATCAATCAAATATTCAGCTAAAAAGATATGAACTTACCAGGGGTAGTAGTACTAGGGGTAGTAGAAGTAGTAGTAGTCTCAGCCAAATCCCTGGCTGTCACCTCCGAGGTGAAGAGAAGAACAACGGCCAGAAAAAGGCCAAGGAAAACAATTGCTTTCGAACCCATAATTCCCTCTTTGGTTTTTCTTTTGCTCTCTTTAGTTGGATGGATAGACTAGTTTGGAATGAAATTGAAGTGCAATCTTGATGTCCATTTATAGGCTCGGAGGGATTCCAGTGGCTGTGAGTACACACTCATGAAGAGTGTATGACAAATTCACTAACTTGTTCTTCTTTGTAATTTGACAAAGTCAATAAATTTTCTTTTTAATTGGTAACTCGACGAAGTCAGTAACTTACTACTAAGGACCGAAAAATGAGTCACTCTAGGGGGGAAAACCTCCTGAAAATGGGATAGTTAAAAACCTAGCTATATATGATTACCCTCTCTATTGGCAATGTTTTCATTAATTTTGGAGTGCGACATATGGGATAGTTAAAAACCTAGCTATATATCCATGCACGTTGGTCAATGCGCTCGGGACCTTCGCCAAAAAAAATCTTGATCAAGTGTACATCCTGTCGGAGGACGTCCAACCAGGGTTGTTCTATTTGGACATATTGGTTAAAAACCTATCCACATCTTTTTCATGGGCAACGTTCATCGTTTAAGAGCAGCTCCTACCGGAACTGCTAAGCTCCATTTGATTTGATGTAAGATGTTTTACAAAAGTATATGGTTTTCATGTAAAATAATCTCTTCCGTTTTTGTTTTCCGGTGGTTGCATGGTCGACACTCAGGAAATAATTTGAACGACTAAACTTTTCTGTAAACACTACTTGTAAATATGCTTGACATGAAATATTGCTTTTGGTGTCAACAGTCAAATTCCTCATCATCTTTCTATCAAAGTTCACCATGTTCTTAATCGATTCGTGTAAACTACTGACTAAAACCGTAATTGGAACCAATTCTCAAATACAAATCATACACACAGCAGAAATGAAGGAACCAAACTCCTAGATTAGGATGATTCTCTGTTCCGCTAAGGTTTTTATTTTTTAAGTCTTTATTTTCCGCTTTACGAGACATATCATTCTCTCACAATACACTACTTTTAATTCAAAAAATGAAATGACAAGACTTATTTAGGTTAGTAGAATGGGGCCTTACAGCTAATTAAACAGAAGATTTCTGTTTAAGTTAATTAAAAAACAGAAACCTGATTTGATAATGGTTCAAGAAACAAAGTTGGAAAATTTGGAGAGGGTAGCAGTCCAGCGTCTCTGGGGTAATTCCGAGTTCGAGTATGCTTGCTCCAATGCTGTTGGGGCCTCTGGGGGTATTTTGTGTATCTGGAATAAAGACTTCTTCAGAGTAGACAACCTGATTTTGCAGAGATCTTTTATTATACTTCAAGGGGTGATCAATAATGTCTTTCCGTGTGTGATTGTGAATGTGTATGCCCCTAATGAGGCGGTAAACCGTAGACTGGTGTGGGAGGAGTTGCTGAACCTCAAGGCAACATCCAATGTTCCGTGGTGTGTGGGGGGCGATTTTAATGAGATTTTAGACATGAACGAAAGAGTGGGATGTATGAGGATAGAGAGGGGCATGAGGGATTTCTTGGAGTTTTGTAACAATATGGAAATCATTGATCTCCCTATGTTGGGTAGGAAATTTACCTGGTCTAATTTCCAGGATCATGCCATCCATAGTTGTTTAGACAGATTTCTGGTGTCTATCCAGTGGATGGAAAACTTCAAAGTGCTTCAGTGGGGTTTGCCAAGACCAATCTCTGACCATTGTCCTATTGCGCTCCTCGATGATAGTAGGGATTGGGGTCCTAGGCCTTTTAAATTTATGGATATTTGGTTGTCAAATCCAAGTTGTATGAAGTTAGCCAAGGATACGTGGAATGGAGCTCAGGTGAATGGATGGGCTGGTTTCGTGATTTTGCAAAAACTGAAAGCTGTTAAAGATAAGCTCAGAGTGTGGAATAAGGAAATTTTTGGTGATGTAAATCAAGCTCTTCAGCAAACTGAAGCTGAACTTCACCAATTTGAGGTTCTAGCTGAAGAAAGACAACTTACTGAGGTTGAAAAGGCTTCAAGATGCAAATCCAAAACTGAATTCTGGAGACTCCACCGCTTGACTGAATCCATGTGGAGGCAGAAATCTCGGATTACTTGGTTTAAATTGGGGGACAAGAATACTAGGTTTTTTCAAGTGATGGCCAATAACAGGTTCAAGAGGAATATGGTGGGTTCGATTAAGGCTAATGGAAGAGTGGTGGAAGATCCCAAGGAGATTAAAGAAGCGGCTGTCGAATACTTCAGAACCAATTTCAAAGAGGAACGAATATCCAGACCTGTTTTGGGAGGGAGGTTCATCAGAAAACTCAGCCCATTGGCATCTTCGGATTTGGAGAAGCAGTTTGAGGATAGAGAGATTCTCTCAGCTATAAAAGATTGCAGTAGTCTTAAAGCACCAGGCCCTGATGGATTTAACTTCTCTTTTGTTAAGAAAGGATGGGAGTTCATGAAGCCTTTGATCTGTCAATTTTTTTCTGAATTCCATGCCAACGGAAAGCTTACAAAAGGTATCAATTCTACTTTTGTTTCTTTAATTCCTAAGGTTGATTGCCCTAATTCGTTCAAAGAGTTTAGACCGATTAGTATGGTGGGGTGGGTCTACAAAGTGCTTTCAAAAGTGTTGGCAAATAGGCTTAAAATGCATCTTCCCTCTTTAATTGGTGAGGCTCAAGCTGCTTTTATTGGGGGGAAACAGATTTTGGATGGGGTGCTAATAGCTAATGAAGTAATACATAGTTGGAAAAATAGTCCTCAGGGGGGCCTCATTCTCAAAATAGATTTTGAAAAAGCATACGATTGTGTTAATTGGGGTTTTCTATTGGACTTGCATATGAAATTGGGCTTTGGGGAAAAATGGTGCCGATGGATTAATGAGTGTGTGTCTACCGTAGCAATATCTGTTCTAATAAATGGTTCTCCTACTGAGGAGTTTCAAACTCAGAAGGGTATTAGGCAAGGGGATCCCTTATCCCCTTTTCTTTTCAATATCGTGGTTGAAGCATTGAATATTCTGTTGGAAAGGGCCAGAGCATTAAACATAATCAAAGGAACACAGATTGGGGCTAATGGAGTGATCCTCTCTCATCTACAATTTGCGGATGACACGATTCTCTTTTGTAACAACGATAGAGTGGAGTTGGCTAATATAAAAAGGGTTCTCAGATGTTTCCAACTTATGTCAGGCTTGAAGATTAATTACTCCAAAAGTTCTGTGTGTGGTGTTAAGATTTCTGAGCAGGATGTGAAAGATCTGGCTCACGTGATGGGGTGTAAAATCGAAAATTTGCCAATAAAATATTTAGGACTGCCTCTGGGTGCTAATCCGAAAAGGATTAAAACATGGGATCCGGTCTTGGATAGGATGGGTAAGAAATTGAGTGTATGGAGCAGGAGATTTAATTCAACGGGAGGCCGACTCACACTTTTAAACTCTAACTTTGGTCATCTTCCTATTTATTACATGTCTATTTTCAAATTGCCTGTGGCTGTAGCACAGTCTATTGAGAAATTGCAGAGACAATTTTTCTGGGGTGATTCGGTTGACAAGAGGAAACTACACTTGGTAAAATGGGATGCGATCACCAAGAGGAAAGAGCACGGAGGTTTGGGGGTGAAAAATCTGAAAATTCAAAACCTAGCATTGCTTGCAAAGTGGTGGTGGAGGTTCGGTAATGACAAGGATTCACTATGGGTGAAGGTTATCCGAGGAAAGTATAATCTGCTCCCGGGATGTTGGCTTCCTCATCTCCCTGTTTCTGGACAGATATCGAATTTTTGGAGAGACATTTGCACCATAGGGAATGCCTCTTCGTCTATTGGTCCTATAATTCAAGAGGGCTTTAAGGTGCAAGTGGGCTCTGGACAGGATACTCTGTTTTGGGATGTAGTGTGGCTGGGGGATGTAGCACTCAAGGATGCATACCCCAGATTGTATTCGGTTTCCACTCAAAAAGGGCAGCTGGTTAGTGATATGAAGGATGAGGATGGTGTTGGCAGATGGAACCTAACTTTCGGGAGACGGTTGTATGATTGGGAAAAATGTCAGGAGGAGGAGCTGCAACAAAGTCTGCTAGGTATTGCATTGGATCCATCCAAACAAGATTCGGTGCAGTGGAAATGGACAGCTGATAAGCGCTTCTCGGTGAAGTCTGTGTATGGACAGTGGGAGATACGAATTCAGGTTGGAGATGTGGCTGGCTTTACAAGGAAGGGTGGCCACTCGATCAGTGCTTGCTCGCAGAAATATGCTTCAAGAGGGTCAATTGCCTCTCTGCCCTCTTTGCTCCCTTTTTGAGGAAACCTCTGAGCATTTATTTTTGCATTGTTTGTTTTCTTGGAATACATGGTCGATTATCATGCAATGGTGGCAGTTGTTTTGGGTTTGTCCTTCTTCCTTGGCAGACCTAGCAAAGTGGTGGTTTGGCAATAGCTTTCGAAATTTGGAAAGGCACCTGTGGGAGGTGACATTTTTCGCTACTTTGTGGTCTTTGTGGCTTGCAAGGAATGACCTCATTTTCAACAATGTGATAAGGTCAGCGAGTGAAGTTGGGGATCTAGTCAAGACAAGGGTGGCTATGTGGATGAAAGCAAAGTTCGACATTAAGGTATATTCGGTGGAGGATTTTAGGAGCTTCCTCAGTGGAATCCGTAAAATAAAGCTGTAAATTTGGGTTGAGGTGTTGTTTTCATCCAACTTTCGGTTGGATAATCTGTCTGTATTTTTGTTTTTTTGTTGTGTGGGTGAGTTAGTGTTTGTCTCACTCTTGTTTTCTCCCCTCGATGTACCCCTTTCGAGTTAATAAAATCATTTCGTTTTGCTGAGCAAAAAAAAAAAGAAATGCGATTCTTGATTGCCCTAAGAAAGCAACAAAAGGAGAGAGAGATGTTGGCGTTTTGTTTTGGCAGAAAGCACAAGAAAAGTGAGATACGGGGGGTGGTGAGAGTGTAGCCCTTCCGGGGGTTGCCGGGTCACTGACCGTAAGGTGAGAGGAGAGTATTAGACGTGATAGAAAAATAGAGATATGAGATGAGCAAACGAAAAACTTTGAATAGAGGGTGGTTTTTCATTTCATATTGTAATATTCTATTTTTCATGTTAGAATATTATATCGTATAATATTGTATCATATCATAATGATACGATATTATAGGATACGATATCATTGATTGATTTATTGTAATCATGTGATTATTCTATTTTCCTTTTCTCTCCATTCCACCTCCTGTATAAATAGGTGGCTTGTTTATTCTTGTAGGTACAATTTCATTGAATACAATATTTCTCTATTCTAACATGGTATTAGAGCTAGGTCTTGAGTGGTCTCACCTCGCGTGGTCAAGTCACCGTCGCCTGAGTCAATCACCTCATCTTATCAATTCATACCTCCACGTGAGGGGTTGCCCGAGTCAAATCTCCTAATTTCCTCAATTCGTACCTTCATGTGCATCCGGGCTGCACATGAGGAGGAGTGTTAGACTTAGGGGGTGTTTGGACAAATAAGCCAAAGTGGCTTATTTTTTGTCTTTATTCAATTTTTTTTTGCATTTTGTGGCTTATTGTCAATTTTTTGGGGATTATTGCTTCCTTATGACGAGAGGAATCTAAAAAGTAAAAAATTTCGATCGAAATCCAATTTTTTTTGAATTTCGACGAAAATTGGCGGGAAAGCCACTTATTTCGTCTTTATTCAAAAAAATTTGAATTTCGACCAAAATTGTTTACTTTTTAGATTCCTCTCGTCATAAGGAAGCAATAATCCCCAAAAAATTGACAATAAGCCACAAAATGCAAAAAAAAATTGAATAAGGACAAAAAAAATTTGGCGGGAAAGCCAAATCGTCCCCTAAAAAAGTTGGAATTCCAAAGAGGGACTCTCATTTAGGAACGGAGGGAGTATATTTTAAAGGTTACTCCACCTATTGCCAATTAGTTTTAGGTTGGAACCCTCCAAGAAATCTAACATTTCATATAGTGGAATCTCTGTCGCTCTCTCCTTGCGGGTGGAATCGAAGATTAATCCCAACAAGAGAGAGAGTCCTAACGGATTCAAAAGTTGATTCGGTAAATTTTTTGTAATCAATTGGCCGGGAAACCGATCGATCAAGAGAGTCATGTAAATTAATTAAGTATTAAAGGCAGTTGGGAGCAAATGATTAAGTAATCAATATGAACACTTGATCAGTCGTGTTCGAGTTTACTAAATTCACAAAAACAAAAACAAAAAACTAATGAGGTTATTTTTTTGGGGTTTTAGGAAGAGATCAATTCAAAGTAATAAGATGAGGCACAAAGATTACGACCGATAATCAAATGAGGACCACTAATCAAATGACGCCCATCTAGACGGTGGTCGCGTTTGTCCGGATGCATTAGACGGAGGCAATTGGAAAATAGCGTTGGACGGAGGCCTATTATTCCTGTTCGGACGGTTGAGACAAAAATCGATACGCGCGTATATACTTTGTAAGGGCGTCCAGACGTACCGTGCTGTTTTGTGCGATCATATACAAACAGCTTATTTGGAGTTTCGATTATGTTTGAGAGAGTAACGCAATTGTTAATTAAGGAAAATGATTTTGCCACTCCCTTTTTTGTTAACGCCACTCTTCTGCAAGTGTATTTTTGCACCAAAAATACACTTGCAGTGGAGTGGCGTTAACAAAAAAGGGAGTGATAAAATCAGCAGCCTTAATTAATTAAAACATGAGACGAATCCATTTAATTTAGAGCAACGAATTAATTAATCTTCCTGAAAAGAATTAATTAATAACCGAACAAAATCAAGCTCTTTGCTCCTCTAAGCTCGAACGACATCTCATGTAACACGTATGCTTTGGATCTTGGGTCTCCGAGGATACAAATATAGACGAAAAAAAACTAAAACTACATTATTATTTTTTTTATAGATTTCCATGAGATCTTTTGAACGGTGCAAAAATTTCAAAATATTATCTGACTAAATACATTATTTTTTAAATTTCGGTAATGTGTTGTAACTTTTATACCAAACTGCTTGACGATTTCCTAGTCCTAAAATAATGGGTTGCCCCAAGCGTAGGGCGGAGACCGACGTAGCACAATATCCGGTAAGACCGGAGTCGAATCCACTAAGGACGGTGAAGTGTGTGCTGTGGAAACTCGGGTTGTAAGATTTGAAACGGCTCTTAGGTAGCCACCCCTTGTTGATTTGATTGAGAGATTATCTAAGACAACGAAATTGATTATACTATTCAGATAATTAAAAGGAGGTACGGTCGAAGGGTTCATAGCACTCGCGACCAGCCCGGATTAACCTGCTCCATTCAATGTTCTTAAAAACGTTTAATTTTAGTTTAGAAAAGATACCCCGAAAGATGCGAACCTTTATGGTCGCCGTATACCCATGCGCAGCGAAGAACGAGTTTTGTTCCCCCATTCCCCCGTTCACATGGGCTCCGGCGATGCCCCGGGTTCGTCTAACGAATGTTCTAATTATCCCAAAATTACTTTTTCATTATTTAAAAGCAGGAGCAGTTCCTGAACTAATCACGGCGTGCTAATCACCCCGCGACCCTACCTATACGACTACTCACTCATTATTGAAAGAAAAAGAAAATAAAATTTAACTTGCATCATACTTCGATTCTTGAGAAAAAGAGAAATAAACGAGAAATACCAACTAATTGAATGCCAATAAACAACTTTAATTAAGAACGAAAACTGAAACGAGTTACCGAAGTGTGAAGATCTGAACGGAACTTGAAAACTTGAAAGAAATTAGCTCTGGAACGGAAAGAACGGAAAAATAAAGCTGCTAATAAAAAGTGCGAACCCTAAAAACGGAGTCTTGAGGGGTATTTAAACAAACCCCAAGTATAAGGAAATAAAATAGAAAAGGAAATAAAAAATGACGAAACAATTATTCCCGCTAAAGCCCTCGGTATCGATACTGGAGAGAGGGGTATCGATACCCAACTCTCTGTTGAACCACGAATCCGTTTAAGACCAAATTGTATCGATACTGGAATTGGTGGTATCGATACCGACCGTTGCTAATGCCTTCGTAGCCCTTCCTCTTTTCTTTTGTCTCCCGAAACAAGTATCAGTGGGACCAATTCCTATTCTTGGGCCCACTCACACAAAGTCCTTGTCAGCTTCCTATCCAAGTAAATTACTAGTAAATATATGCCTTGACCAAATTTTCAACCCAATTAGTACGTGGACCACGGTCAAAAATATGTTGTGGGCAAAATTGGTGCTTCTCTTCTTGACCTCTAATTATCCATCGGCATCAAGAGTCCTCCACTTTGACACCCCGGCAACGTACGAACCGGCCTCGAGACCACTCATTCCAACCTTGGTGCTAAATCTGCCTTATTACCTGCGAAAATAACAAAAACACAAAAACAAAGGAAAGCGCGCATCAAGTGGAAAATGGAATAAAATGCGCCTCTAACGCGCTAATTCGCCCTACTTAGGCGCTCATATCTATGATATCACGCGCCTATCACACCCCCCAACTTGAGCGTTGCTAGTCCCTAGTAACGAACGAACAGAAAAATAATAAAAGAAGAACCACGAGGCAAAAACGGGGATACGGGAGTTATGCATGTTGTACAAAAATAGGTGAGCCAAAAGATTTTTGCCTCCTCGTTCACCTGCAACTCAAACACATGCATGCCTTGGCAAAAAGATAAACAAATATTATCGCCGAAACACATGCAGAGATGAATGCCCCACGATGGCAATATTGCTACACTCGCTCGCCTGAACTCTCAAACATCCCATGGAAAAGCGTTTGGCGAACTACATGGGACCGAAACAAAGGCCTCCACGTGCCAATCAAAAGTAACGCTCACAAAGAATAGCAGTACGATAAAACAATCATGATTCCACAATATGAACAACATTAAATAGAAAACATGCATCTACGAGAGTTTAACTACGTGCACAAGATCTACTAAGGACTTAATTAGGCTTATGATGACCGCGGTTCCGAACAAAAGGGAAACTGCAAAATTAGGCGACGGCCTATAGTAACGCAAGGTCGACTACCCAGACTGGCCGCCACCTTACCCTTAACTACCACGCACCCACTGTGCCAACCAAACCAAATCCAAACGATAAAATAAAATAACAATCACGAAAGTTATTACAGACCCACATGAAATAACAGAAAATAAAAATAGTCCACCGACACTAACGACTCAAAACAACACATAAAAAGACACCACCACCCTAGCTTCATGCATCACGAAAGGTCAAAATCAATCCGAACTGCTCTCGGCAAAGTCGTCGCTGATCTCTAAGTCCGGAACTGAGGCGGCTGATACAGAGTCGAGGACTACTCTAGAACATGATCATACAATCACTTATTCTGATGTGCCAGCAGGTGCTGATTCCTCCCAACTTGCCTCAACCCCCTTTTATTCTGCGTTTTCTTTTTTTTTTTTTGACTTAGCTTTTTTTTTACTCTTTTCTTTTTCTTTCTTTTTCCCTTTTTTTTTCGACTTAGCTATATGGCTTGAAGGTTGGGTATGGTTCCAAAACATGACACCCATCAAGACTTCTTCACTTTCACTTCCGACGACAACGATGCTTCAAACAAGACACTCATGATGCACAAAACTAGACCCCCCAACTAGAATCCAACCCACACACCGGATTCCTAGGTTAGACTCAGGAACTGACTCGGACTGGTTTAATATTGGTCAAAGGGACACATATGTGGTCTAATCATGCAAAAATGCCTTGTCTCATCCCCTATGCACGTTACCAACTCTCACAAATGCATGAAAAACATCTCGCTATTCGCTTGTGAAATAAATGCCTACTATTTTACGCAAATGCGAGAAATGAAAAACAAAGAATATGGGAATGTTTCTCAAGATGCAAAATTAACCACGTGGGGACACTTACTCAACGTAACGACAGCACTAACATGTTCCCAAAGGCACCAAATATATGCATGAACCCAAGTTAAACAGGCATAAGAGCTCGGCTAATTCTAACATGCTCGCCTAATCATACAATCAAGCATAACAAACGTATCCCCAAAAATTTAAAAATTTACCCTACCCTAGCAACGCAACAAAAACATGTACAAGGTACACCCTCCCCCCAACTAGAAACATGCTATGTCCCCAGAGCATGGAGACACAGCAAAAGAAAGAACAAGAGAGAAGAAATGGACCTACGGGTGGCAGCCAACCACCATGACCTCGGCCGATGTTCGAGGAATTTCCTGGCACCGTTCCTGCCGCCGTGTGTAGCGCCGCACCCTGCAAAAGAATTAGGCACCAACTACCGAAAAGCACGAATGACATTAGTACCGCCCGGCTCGTGTTATCCGGGTTCCCAAAAATAAAAATAAAAGAAATTAAAATACTCCACCAAATCTTCACGCGATCAACGTGTCATACTTTTCTCCCCATCCCTCGCCGGGAGCAAGGAACGGGTGGCTATACAAGACCATGATGCTAATTTTTTTTGCTTTTTTCAATTTTCTACTTTTTTTTTCCTTTTTTGATATAAGAGAAGAAAAAAAACAACTAAACAAAAGACAAGAAAATGAACTAAAAAATAAAAGACAAATATAAATAGATTGTGCCAAGAACAACAGAACTGACTAAAATCCAAAGTCACCGACACAAAATTGCCCTTACTAACCGGAGCTGGGCACACGATCCTTATTTTAATAGCGGCGTGCGAAGCTATAAAACCCAAGTCAATGATGGGTACCCCTATTGCTAGGGGCCGGGTCCACTTCTCAATAAAGAGAGTGGTACGCAAAAGCTACCCGTCAGAACGTAGCCACTACGGCTACACAAAAGGGTCGTCCGAATAAACAGGATCGACCAACACCTCATCTAGTTCACCTACTTCATCCAGGATCTACCAACACTTCCACAGGATCAACTAACACCGCAACAGGGTCATACGGTTGGACCAACGATGGGAGAGCTGTATACAATGGGGCGCCCAGCGGCTCAAAAACTGGGTCCCAAGCGGCGCCACACATATCCTCTATTGCAAACACCTCCATCAAACTCCCTAATTCTGGAGAATCTAACAATGACGCCTCCTTGGCTATCTCCAGAAGATCTTTATATAAAATATTATCGACATGCTCCTGCACCAGCGTGTCGATCAAACTCACCTCATACACTTCCTCATCATCTTTGACTCGACTATCCGCATTAAACACTTTCACCTCCATTTTCAAGTCCCCAAACGACAGTTGGACTTGTCCAGTTTTGCAATTCATGACAGCACTGGAGGTGGCTAGAAAAGGACGGCCAAGGATGATAGGAGTCTTCTCAAAGACCTCCGGTATCGGGCAAGTATCCAGGACAATGAAGTCGACTGGAAAAAGGAACTCGCCCACTTGAATTAAAACATCCTCCACCACTCCCTTGGGAATTCTCACACTCCGATCAGCCAACTGTAGCGTGACCGGTGTGGCTCTCAAATCGCCTAAGCCCAACTTCAAATATACCGAATAAGGGAGCAAATTGACACTCGCTCCTAAATCCAGTAAAGCCTTATCAAATTGCTGGCCCGCGATAGCTATAGGGATGGTGGGACAACCAGGGTCCTTGCACTTGGTGGGGATCTCAGCCTGGAGGATGGAGCTCACTTGCTCCGTCAGGAGCACTTTGTCCTGACTCTTAGTCCTTCGTTTAGAAGTGCACAGATCCTTCAAAACCTTCGCAAACTGAGGAATGGCATCAATGGCTTCCATCAAAGAGATAGGAAATTGAACTTTCTTGAATAATTCAAGCATCTGGAAGTTCACATTGGCCTTAGGTTTCGCCACCAAGCGATTGGGATATGGAGCAAAGGGTGGCGATGGAGTCGTGGGGGCTGCAGGGGCAGGCACCGCCACTTCAGGTGACTCCGACTCATTCTCTTCCTCAGGAACACTTCCCAAGTCCGGGATGACTGCTGGTGCAGCTACCGGCACCGGGGGTGGAACCGATTTCTGCTTTGGAGGAATATCCTTGTCGATCACCTTCCCACTTTTGAGAGTGGTGATCGCATTAGCCTCTTCCAGCCTTGGGTTCAAATTACTTGGGCCAGCAGGATTGCCTACAAAATGATTACCGACGGCATTGATTTGAGGTTGAGAAGGAAACCTTCCCTTCTCCTGCTGGACTTGTCCAACTGCCGCCGTCAACTGGGTCAATTGGGTCCTAATGTCACCAATTGCCTGTTTGGTCTGCTCAGTAAAGCTAATTTGAGACTGCATGAGAGCCTTCATCATCTCATCAGTCTGCTTATCCCGCGGGGGATGGTTAATGCCAGGAGGTGGTCCAAAAGATGAAGGACCGAACCCCTGCTGCTGCTGAGGTGGGTAATGGAACTGGGTCATTTGGCCTTGAGGAGGCCGAAACTGCTGGACTGACTGCTGAGGTGGTGCCTGGGTATGCACTGGGGCTTTTTGATCCCTCCAACCCAGAAGTGGGTTTTGGGCCCACCCTGGATTGTAGGTATTAGAATACGGGTCCCAACGTTGGTTAATCGCGTTCACCTCAGCCTGATTGCTCTGGTAGGCCTGATTGCTTTGGTAGGCTTCTTTCACTATAGGAAAAGCGGGGCAAGCGGTAACAAGATGCCCCGGACACTCACATAACGCACACACCTCCTCGACTCTCATCTCATTCACTTGATGGACTCGTTTAAAACTCAAGTCCTCTAATTGTTTAGCCATCTTGTCCAGTTGAGACTGGACATTGTGCTCTCTCACACTCGAAGGAAATATGCCGGACCCACTGGATCCCTGTGCAGCCATGGCCCTATCACCGAGATCGGAAGGTTCCCAACTCCGGTGTTTCTCGGCCAACTCATCGATAAAATCCCATGCTTCATCCGGGGACTTGTCCAAGAAGTCCTTCTCCTTACAGAGGTACTCTATCTGTTGGACAGTAGCAACATTCAAGCCCAAATAGAAAAATGACACCAACTGGTGTTTCGCGAACCCATGATGCGGTAAGGACAACAGCAAGTCCTTAAACCGCTCCCAGCACCTTAAAAATGACTCGCCCTCTTTCTGCTTATACGACTGGATTTGGCGAGTCAGGTACTTCGACTTACTTTCCGAGAAATATTTCTTGTAAAATATATCTCGGACAGCAGCCCACGTCCTCAGAGACTGGGCTTTTTGCATACGTAACCACTTATCCGCATTATCCCTAAGTGAAGGGGGGAAAAGCCTAAGGCAAGCATTCTCCCACTGAGCGGTGGTGGCAAGGGTGCTCACCAACTGCTCGAAGCAACGGATATGGTTGTACGGATCCTCATTCTCCTTCCCGTAGAACAGGGGAAGGGCATTATGCGTACCTGGCTTGATGGTGAAAGCGTTACGTGCTTCCACTGTCTCTATTGGTAGGACTATTGGACTGAGAGGAGTGGTCCTCTCAGGATGCATGTGCGCACGCATCGATATCGGTGGATCTGCCATTGGTGGCTCGATTACTAAGTTCACAAAAAGGCCACCGATATCGAAAGACTCACCACCAAAATATTCTTCCTCCACGGTTAATTTCGGAACGCTCTCAATGACTAAAAATAAAATCTAACGACCCGAACTCTCAACACACGTTACCGTCCCCGGCAACGGCGCCAAAAATGCTTGACGATTTCCTAGTCCTAAAATAATGGGTTGCCCCAAGCGTAGGGCGGAGACCGACGTAGCACAATATCCGGTAAGACCGGAGTCGAATCCACTAAGGACGGTGAAGTGTGTGCTGTGGAAACTCGGGTTGTAAGATTTGAAACGGCTCTTAGGTAGCCACCCCTTGTTGATTTGGTTGAGAGATTATCTAAGACAACGAAATTGATTAACTATTCAGATAATTAAAAGGAGGTACGGTCGAAGGGTTCATAGCACTCGCGACCAGCCCGGATTAATCTGCTCCATTCAATGTTCTTAAAAACGTTTAACTTTAGTTTAGAAAAGATACCCCGAAAGATGCGAACCTTTATGGTCGCCGTATACCCATGCGCAGCGAAGAACGAGTTTTGTTCCCCCATTCCCCCGTTCACATGGGCTCCGGCGATGCCCCGGGTTCGTCTAACGAATGTTCTAATTAACCCAAAATTACTTTTTCATTATTTAAAAGCAGGAGCAGTACCCGAACTGATCACGGCGTGCTAATCACCCCGCGACCCTACCTATGAAACTACTCACTCATTATTGAAAGAAAAAGAAAATAAAATTTAACTTGCATCATACTTCGATTCTTGAGAAAAAGAGAAATAAACGAGAAATACCAACTAATTGAATGCCAATAAACAACTTTAATTAAGAACGAAAACTGAAACGAGTTACCGAAGTGTGAAGATCTGAACGGAACTTGAAAACTTGAAAGAAATTAGCTCTGGAACGGAAAGAACGGAAAAATAAAGCTGCTAATAAAAAGTGCGAACCCTAAAAACGGAGTCTTGAGGGGTATTTAAACAAACCCCAAGTATAAGGAAATAAAATAGAAAAGGAAATAAAAAATGACGAAACAATTATTCCCGCTAAAGCCCTCGGTATCGATACTGGAGAGAGGGGTATCGATACCCAACTCTCTGTTGAACCACGAATCCGTTTAAGACCAAATTGTATCGATACTGGAATTGGTGGTATCGATACCGACCGTTGCTAATGCCTTCGTAGCCCTTCCTCTTTTCTTTTGTCTCCCGAAACAAGTATCAGTGGGACCAATTCCTATTCTTGGGCCCACTCACACAAAGTCCTTGTCAGCTTCCTATCCAAGTAAATTACTAGTAAATATATGCCTTGACCAAATTTTCAACCCAATTAGTACGTGGACCACGGTCAAAAATATGTTGTGGGCAAAATTGGTGCTTCTCTTCTTGACCTCTAATTATCCATCGGCATCAAGAGTCCTCCACTTTGACACCCCGGCAACGTACGAACCGGCCTCGAGACCACTCATTCCAACCTTGGTGCTAAATCTGCCTTATTACCTGCGAAAATAACAAAAACACAAAAACAAAGGAAAGCGCGCATCAAGTGGAAAATGGAATAAAATGCGCCTCTAACGCGCTAATTCGCCCTACTTAGGCGCTCATATCTATGATATCACGCGCCTATCACAAACCTTATAATTTTATTTTATTTTATTTGCCAAGCAACAAGATTTTATTAATCTTTATAAATGATTACAAAGATTAAATGGAACATACCGGCATAAGCCACCTAAGACCACTGAAAAAGGACGGCAAGACACCAACGAAAACCTAACCAAACCTCATAATTTTTCAGCAATATCAAAACATTTTCACTAGGAATCATAACATTTGGTATGTTCATCTCGAACTTTTGTATTAAAACCTCGCGACTTTTCAGTCATGAGTTTTCATTACATTTTGGTACCTCTTGTAATTTCTTACTAAAACCTCGTAACTATTCAGTCACAAATTTCCTAACGTTTTCATTATGAATCATACCATTTTGATACGTCTTGTAACTTTTTTTTTTGGATTCGGCATACGTCTTGCAACTTCAACTACTTAAAAGAATCGGTACTTTAAACCATATATAGAAGCAAAATTGCAAGCCAGCTCCATACCCACCTCCACTTGGACCACTTCGCCACCTCCGTGATTTATATGCTCAAACAAGTGTGGCAATTACGTACCATATGAACACATTCAACCGGAAGGTCGGGCTGCAATTGAACCCAATTATGACAAGGCAAGTGAGGTGACTCGTAGTGTCGACTGTGTTGAGAATACGGCCAAACCAAGGAAAATACAATGTGCGAAGAATAAGATCAAGAACAGGGGAAAAAAAATTACACATGACACATAGGTAATTATGTAGCTCTCCAACAATTTGTTGAGTACATCCACGACTCACTAGATTTCCTATGTATCGAATAAAAATTAAAGTATAAATAGTTGTTGAGTTTTACTTTACTAGTTACCGTAATACCTCTGTTGTATCCCGAACTCAACGAAGCATGACCCAAATCGAATCAGGCTTCCCTAGCCCAACAAAATAACCTATACCAAACCAATATGAACCACTTGATTAGTCAATTTTAAGTTTACTTGTGGAGTACTTCAACTTCAATTATAGCGGAAGGGACCCCTAATATACTAATGACATCAAACAAAACTGGTGAGAGTTTTTTTTTTTCTTGGTTTTTAGAAGAGATCAATTCAAATAAATGCGATGAGGCACAAAGAATGTCCTGCTATCGCTCCTGGCCCATACAATATGAGATATATATTGATGAAATTAACTGCAAACACATGGGATGCTGTCGTAGAAGTTTGGGCTCGATTTTCAGGTTTCAAGTGTTCCAGCATATCCTATCCAGACAGTGGTCACACGTCTGTCCGGATGCATATATGGTTCAAGTCTTACGTGCATATACTTAGAGGCAACTGGAAATCGAGTCTGGACAGAAGCCTACATCTGTCCGGACGATTAGGACATAAACCGATAAGTATTCTGAGAGTTACCCATTGTCCAAAAAACGTGGTCAATTAACTACATGCACATGCATTTTAGTACGTAAGTCTTAAATAGTCAGTGGTAGACTTGGTACTGGGACGACAATGATCAACAAAAAGACTCGATGGATCGATGTGGACTACTTGATTCTTAATTCTTTCTTGTAGTTGTATCTATCAAGTAGGTGGACTGCTTCTAATTTCTTGTTTGTCTAAAAAAATTGATCAAATGCACATCCTGACGGGTGGAGGTTTAAGCGGGGGTGTTCTTTTTGGGCACAATTATTTCTTTTGTCTACATGTATAATATTATGTATTTTGTCGAGCGGCGTAGGATTGTCGGGAGGTATGGTATTAATTTCGTTGGGGTTCTTTCATTTAGTTGCATATGATTAGGGATGACAACAGATAGGGTATGAATCAGGGAATATTAGATTGAACCAAACCCGCCTCTCGATGAGGATTGGAATTTCTCCGAATACACCCTTCTTTGATGCTACTTTTATAAATTTGCCCCATTAAAATTGTAATCTCATCCCGAGCTCTCTTTGATATGTGCATTCGACTTTTTATCAACAAAAAGATAGTAACGTACGCACATAGTAAAGATAGTAAGTAGGCTCACTCACCTACTTATCAAGGGACTGAACAAAGTTGTTTTGAAACATTCAAACATCTCACTGATACAAAAGTGATTTAATGCAATTTAAAAATACAAACACAGGAAAATACAAATCATGCCCTAACAGAGGAACTACTACATCAATATTAATCTGAAGGGCCTGATAGGATATCCTTCTTTATTCATACATATTTTAACTACTGATTGGTGCACAAATAGCTCAAATATCACCTATGATGTTAATTCCCTTCTTCTTCATAACCGCCGCCTCCATATCCACCTCGGCCACCTCCGTAACTGCCGCCACCTCTGTAATACGGGCCCCTGTGGTAAGGGCCTCGGTGATAATCGCCGCCACGATAATACTTGGCATCATCAACCCCATTAGTCTGTTGATCAGCTGCACAATTGATATATATGCTTGATTAAGTAGTTTAATTAGAGGTGATTAGAAACAAGCGTGGTAACATTAGTACTACCTTCGTAACCGCCGCCTCCGTATCCACCTCCGTATCCGCCGCCATGACCGCCTCCATAATAACCGCCACCTCCGTAATATCCACCACCTCGGTGATAACCGCCGCCATGATAATACTTGGCATCATCAACCCCATTAGTTTGTTGATCAGCTGCACAATTGATATATGGTTGATTAATAGTTTAGATCGAGGTGATTAGAACATATTAAAGCGAAATTGGGTCGGGTTAAAAATTGAAACTCAACGAAGACAAGGCAAGTGAGGTGGCATGCATCGATTAGTCAGAGTGTTAATTAAATTAATGACCTATAACAATCAATATTATAATAAAATTCTTTTGCCGATTTAACAAAACAAATGACTCACCTGAAGCAGTAGAAGTGGTAGTCGTCTCAGTCAAATCCTTGGCTGTCACCTCCGAGGTGAAGAGAAGAACAACGGCCAGAAAAAGGCCAAGAAAAACAATTGCTTTCGAACCCATTTCCCTCTTTAGTTTTTTTTTTGGTATTTCTTAATTCCCTCTTTAGTTGGTTGGATAGACTAGTTTGGAATGAAATCGAAGTTCGATTTCAATGTCTATTTATAGGCTCGATCGGAGAGATTCCAGTGGCTGTGAGAGAGTGTTTGACAAATTCACTAACTTGACAAAGTCAGTGACTTACTACTAGTTCTCCTGGACTAGACCGAACAATGATTAATTAGTCTCTAGGGGGAAAAACCTCCTGAAATTGAGTTGACAAACATGACTCCACATGCCCCATCATACGTGCAAGTCCATCGTAACCACTATGTACATTGATAGCGCTCATCACAATGTATCCAAAATTAAAAGGGATAGCTTTGAGATTTTAGTTCAGTGGTGCCAAAAACGTTAGCAAATTTTCTATTGCTTTGGCTATGTATGAACAATTCATTGCCAAGAGTATGAAAAAAGTTGAATTACATGAAGGGAAATCAAATCATATGTAAAACAACAAAATTTTAGTGCGTTTTTAATCCCAAGGTGTCCGCATAAACCCTCAACTAATCGTGCAGCTGCCCCTGCGAAATATAACCATTAAATATGATTACCCTCTTCGTTGGAGCAGGTTCAACCGGGGGTATGCACATCGTGTTGTCTACATGTAAATTATTTTGTCGAGGGGCTTAGGATTGTCGAAAGGTAGGGTGCCAACCTCGGTGAGATGCTTTCATCTAGCTAGTTGTAATGTGTGGGCTTTTGTCCCTTTAATCTCTTATAACCATTACACTTGATTAATATCCGCCGTTCAAGAAAATGATGGTTTTTATCGGCAGTTGAAGCAAACTAAATATTATAGATTTGATGATCGTTTATTTATTTTGTCCCTCGTGAGCTAAAGTTCTATGTGCAAGTATTTATAGTTCCTCACTCAAAACTTAAGTTCAAGTTTCCATGGCCGCTTGTTGGGATTATGTACATAACTCTTTCGCATCCGTAGAACATGATCATGGGATCTTGGGGTTATACATACTCTTGAATTCGTGCCGGTAGGGCACGATGGGTTCTTGGCTTCAACCTCAACACAGACCCGATGAGATCACCTAGGGAACGAATTGGTAGACTAACGTATGCACACATTAATTAATTTTTTTAGACAAACACAAGAAATTAGAAGCAGTCCACCTACGTACTTGATAGATACAAGAAAGAATTAAGAATCAAGTAGTCCACATCGATCCATCGAGTCTTTTTGTTGATCATTAAGGTCATGTTTGGTAGTCATTCTATTTTCTGTTTTCTGTTTTCATTTTCAGAATTTTCAAAAGTTAACTTTGAAAGTTTGTTTGGTGCACTACTTCCACTTTTAAATTCTGGAAATCACTTTCACTATTTTCATAATTTGAGGAAGTAACAAAACTCAACTTTCACTATTTTCAGAAACAAAAACAGGCTACTCCGCTACAATTCCTTGGAGGTCTTTTTTCATTTCCTCTTCCTCTCTCTCTCAAACCCAGGCCATTGAAGATACTCTCTCTCTCTCTCTCTCGCTCCCTCCGGCCCTCCCTCCCTCTTATAGTCAATAAAAGATACTTATCGAAGGAGAAAAACCTTATAGTCAATAAAGGACCGACTTTGGAATTAGAAAATTTCACATGTATTTCATCTATATATATATATATATACTCTCTTAACTTAGAGATGAGAGGAGGCCGGAAGGGATACGTTGGGCTTATGAAGCCATCATTTTATGAAAGTTGATACTATAACTTCGGCCTAGGAAAGAAGAACCCAATGGACTCAGTGCCGGCTCAAAGATATTTGGGCCCGAAGCGAAAGTTGCAATAGGGGGGGCCATTTATCTCCTCATCTTTGAACAAAATTTTGCGAAATGTTGAGGAAAACTAAGGGGTGAAGATTCGAACCCAGTTTTTAAAACATTCAAAGAGCCTAAGCTGCCACATGACCAAAAAGATGTTACTCAAAGCAAGGCAATTGAAACTTCTTATTATTTAAAACTAAAAAACTGTATTTTTTGGAGCCCTCTTCGGGCTAAAAAATCGGGGGCCAAAAGCAACGACTTCTTCGGCTTCCTCTCTAAGCTGGCTATGCCTGGTCTATCCACCCGGCCCTTTCTTTCAGAATATCAAGTATGGAATTTGTTTCTAACATGATTGCAAAGGCTTGGATGATTCTCTCTCTCTCTCTCTCTCTCTCTCTCTCTCTCTCTCTCCCTTGTATAGTTTGAGAACTAGTGGAGAAATTGCAAGAAAGACCATTTTAGAAAAAGTAAAAACTAGTTTCAGAAATTGATTTTTTTTAAAAAACAGGTTAACACAAACATGTTTTTTGTTTTCACTTTTTTTTAGGAAAAGTAAAAACTGATTTCAGCAAATAGAAAACAGGAAACAAAAAAGTGGCAGTGTTACCAAACATAGCCTAATTGTCCAAGTATATACCAAGCTACCACTCACTATTTAATTATAAAGACTTACGTACTAAAATGCATGTGCATGCATGTAGTTGACCACGTTTTTGTACCAACTCTCAAATACTTATCGATTTATGTTCTAATCATCCGGACAGATATTGGCCTCTGGCCAGACTCGATTTTCATGCCTCTAACTTAGAGGCTCTAAGTATAAGACTTGAACAATGCATCCGAACAGACGTGCGCGACCACTGTCTGGACGAGATATCCTGAAACGCTCGAAACCTGAAAATCGAGCCCAAACTTCTAGGGCAGCTAGCATTCCATGTGTTTGCAGTTATTTTCATCAATATCTCATATTGCGGTTGGTGACTTTGTATTTATTCGTGTTTCGCCGTGGAAAGGGTTATACGTTTTCAAAGGAAAGGCAAGTTGGCACCTCGATACATTGGACCGTACAAAATTATTGAGAGAGTGGGAGTTACGGCTTATCGTTTGGCATTGCCAGTTGAGTTGGCTCGACTACACGACGTTTTCCATGTCTCTATGCTTCGGAAGTTCGTGGGGGATCCGTCACATATTCTTGGTTGGAACCGTTAGAACTTTGTGAGGATTTGTCCTACGAGGAGACACCGGTTGAGATTTTAGATCGAAAAGAGCAAGTGTTACGCACTAAGGTGATACCTTACGTGAAAGTTTTGTGGCGGAATCACAAGGTTGAGGAGGCTACATGGGAGGGTGAGGAATCTATGAAACAAAAGTACCCACATTTATTTTCGTCAGGTAAATCTTATTTCGGGACGAAATCTCCTTGGGGGGGGGGGGGGGGGGGGGAGAGTTGTCACACCCGTCCCGAATATTTAGTATTTTAATTCACGTATTTAATTGAATCATACGTCTCGGGGTTAAATTGCATACATTAGAAGTGTGGGGACTTGTGTGTGATTTGTGTTTGAAAGTATACTAGCTAGTGGGCTAGCATACACATGATAATTATCAACAGAGAACGAATATGTGTTCTTCTCCTAGAACTCATCTATACACGTAGAGAGAGAGAGGGGAACGACAAGAAGGAGAAAGAAGAGGAGAATAGGGAAAATGCTAGGGATTGTACTCCTTTGAATTGAGGTTTGATTTTGATAATTCTTTTGTTCTTGCACTTGGTTACATGCCTTTGTCTTGAATTTCATGGTCTAGGGCTTATATCTCATTTTTTGGAGGTGAATTGATATGACTTTAGTTACTTTGATCTCTTGTGAATTCTGAAAAATCTGGACAGCATCCAAAGCTGCGTTTTTCATTCAATTCATTATGGTTAAACAAGTTAATTGGTTATGGGTCCTTATGAGTCTTAAAAGATTGTTGAGTTGGTGATGTTTTGGCGCAAGAATCATCAAAAAGTATTAAGTATTCGTTTTTAATGAATTTTCGAACACAGACTATTCTGCTGGAAATTGTGCTTCGCTGCACAGAATTTCTGAGTTTGGAGGTGATTTTGACTAGGTTCCTTTATTGTAAAAAATCTGGGATAAACTTTGATATGTTTTTATGATCTCTGCAAAATTTCAGATCATGTGGTGGTATAGTCTAGTGTTGGCGGATTTTACAAGTTTGTGTGTTCTACTGAATTTCGTATTTGCTGCATTGACACATCTTGGAAAAATAGGCATATCTCCTAGCACGTGTATCGGATTTGCGAACCGGTTTTTGATTTGGAAACTAGACTCATAAACCTTTCAGAACATGTAGGGCTTGTACCTTAAAAATTCGTAGGAAAACACAGATTTTGGTTCGAAGTTGGCTGATCTGCAGAAACTGCAGATTTGTGTTTCTAATGGTGCGATTTCGGACGGTCATAACTTTGTCATCTGGAATCTATTTGGGACAAACTTTATATCGATTTTGGTGTACTGGAAGTGTACTTTCTAATGGTGGTGGTTTCATGTCCCAATTCTGATCCTATAAAATGCTACAGTCATTTAAAGACAGGCTGGTTGTAGGATGTCTTATCGTTTTAGGGGTTTTATTGTGTTTGAACTTCATGTGTGTTTTGCTATACTTCTAGGCCTCTGAGATGGATATACTTGCATTCTTTGGGCATCGTTTAGTTTCATATTAGCTTTATATTTTTGTGCTGATCATTTGTTGAACTCATTACTAATACGATTAAGGCCCTGTTCGGCTAAATATGCCAATTGGCTTATTTTTTTGTCATTATTCAAATTTTTTTCGTATTTGTTCGTTTATCGTCAATTTTTTGGGGATTATTGCATCGTCATGACGAGAGGAATCTAAAAAGTAAAAAATTATGATCGAAATCCAATTTTTTTAAAATAAAGACGAAAAAATTGGCTTATTGGCTTATTTTTATCTTTATTCAAAAAAATTAGGTTTCGATTGTAATTTTTTATTTTTTAGATTCCTTTTGTCATTACAATGCAATAATCCCCAAAAAATTGATGATAAACGAACAAATACGAATTTTTTTTTGAATAAGAACAAAAAAATAAGCCAGTTGGCTTATTTAGCCGAACGGGGCCTAAGTGTGTGGCTAGGTAACGAGCTGGGTAATCGGGAGGTGCCGAAACCGTAGTTTGGCATACTGATCAGTCGACTCACAGGTGAATGTGTTTGATATGGTTATGTTCAATGAGATATTACATGATGGTGATTATATATCATGCTATTTGAGATTTAGCTATTGATATATGTTTGTTGGGTGTTGATTGTACCCGCTAAAGGATTGTGGAGTGAGTTACACCATATCGTGGGCCACGCCGTCTAATTAACGGTGAATGGGAATGTGGTGTGTGGGACCCAATACCTTGGGTACATGGGTTGTGGCATGGAATTTTAAGGGTTAGGGTTTTGGGATGGTTCAGGGTTTTGCTGGGGAAAAGAAAAAGGTAGAAGATGAAAAGAGAAAGGAGGAGAGAGAGAATATATGGGAAATAAGGGCCGGCTCTCCTTCTTTCTTTTCTGCACAGCATCTCTTTTTTTCTTCTTTTTTTCTTTTTTAAAATCTAAGGAGGGTCGGCAGCGCTACATATTGGAATTGTAGCGGTACGGGTTAGTCTGTACTGCTGGCCACGTTTCTGTCTCTCTCTCTCTCTCTCTTTTTTTTTTAACGCTGGACGGGTCAAAGGGTCGGTTGACTTCCCCTTTTATTTAAAACTCTCTCTCTTATTGAAATGGGATTATTGGTGGGAAGAAAATGGCTTAAGGGTTGGGGTTTTGGCTCTGATTAAGACTTAGGTTTTTTTTTTCTTTTAACCAAGACACAGCACCCAAAAGCAATATTTTAATTCCCCAAAATGACGATGCTCCTTTATCTCAACAAATCGAGGCCTCTAAAATGTTCACAGAGCTGGACCACCAAACTAACACCCCATCCAAACACCGGTTCCCTAAGTTTGACACATGGATTGACTGACACGGACGGGTCTAAAATGGGATCAACGGGACTCATATAGTGGTTTAATCACACAAGAGCTGCCTTGTTTCATCCCCTAAACATGTTTCCAACTCTCACAACATGCATGCAAAATATTCAGACTACGACGAGTGGTACAAACGCCTACTATTTTGTGCAAGTGTGAAAATTGATGAACAAAGAAACATGGGAATGCTTTTAGGGACACACTGTGAACTAAGTGAGAACACCTACTCAACGTCGCTTATGGTGCGAAAATATTCAACAGAGATGCCCGATATATGCATGTAAACGAGTTAAACAAACAAACAATGAGACAAGAATCTGGCATGCTCACCTAACTCATACAAACAGGCATAACATCGTATCCTCACACACAAAAAATAAAAAATAAAAAATAATGAACTCTAAACTGACTAACAACGCTCAAAACTAAATTACACGTGTACAGAGTACACCCCTTCCCCCAACTTGAAATGCGCTCGGTCCCCAGAGCATGAAGACAAAGAAAAATAAGAACAAAGAGAAGGAAAGAGTGAACCTGGGGTGGTAGCCAACCGCCATGACCTCGGCCGATGTTCGAGGAGTTTGTCGCCTTTGCATTCCTCGTCATTGCAGCTGCTCCAGGGCTTGCTCCTTCGGCCCCAAAGAGTAGGACCACAGCTAGTCACACAAAGCCGCACTGGGGGCTTCGGGCTTACAACCGCCACACATAATTGCACTCATGACTTAGAGCTCCTGAAGGCCTCCATCACCCCAGCGGTGAGGCCTAATCTACCAAGGCTGGTGTGGTAGTACGCGTACCCTGCCAAAAGACTGAAACCACAACTATCGAAAATATGCAAATGGCATTAGTCCTGCCCGGTTTGTGTTATCCGGGCTACAATTAAATGAAACAAAATAAAAGAACACCACCAGACATTCACGCAGCCTCACGTGTCATACTTTTCTCCCCGTGTCAAGCGGATGAGCAAGAAACGGGTGGCTATACAAGACCAACAAGTCAAAAGCCCAAACTAAAAAGAAAATCTTTTTGGATTGTAATCGTTTTATTATTTATTTATTTTGTTTTCAATTTCTGTTTTTTTTTAAAAAGAAACGGAAATGAAGGAAAGAAAGAACTAAAGATTAGCATTGCCCTTACTAACCGGAGCTGGGCACACGATCCTTATTTTAATAGCGGTGTGCGAAGCTATAAAACTCAAGTTAATGATGGGTACCCCTATCACTAGGAGCCGGGTCCACACTCAATGAAGAGCATGGTACGCTTGAGCTACCCGTCAAAACATGGTTGAAAAAGCCTACTCAATTGGGTCATCCTTATAGACAGGATCGACCAACTCTTCGTCGGGTTCCCCTACTTCCAGAAATTCCAAATAGGGTTTGAGACGCTGTCCATTAACTTTATACACATGATTATCCTTAGAATCGCGGACATCGACTAAACCATTCGGATACACCTGAACCACTACATAGGGACCGTCCCAACGTGACCTCAACTTCCCTGGAAACAGATGGAGACGCGAATTATAGAGCAACACTTTCTGACCAACCGTAAAGGTTTTGCGCTGAATATTCCTATCATGATACGCCTTAACCTTAGCCTTATAGATGCTAGCGTTCTCATACGCGTCATTCCTAAGCTCCTCGAGCTCACACAACTGTAACTTTCTATGTTCACCCGCCTCACTCAAACTAGAATTTACTTTCTGAATGGCCCAATAGGCCTTCTTCTCTAACTCAACTGGCAGGTGGCAGCCTTACCGTAAACAAGCCGATAGGGTGAAGCACCCAACACGGTCTTATAAGCAGTGCGGTAGGCCCACAACGCATTGTTCAACCTGGTGGACCAATCCTTCCTGGTCACACCTACAGTCTTCTCTAAAATTCTCTTAGTTTCCCTATTTGCTAATTCGGCCTGCCCATTAGTCTGGGGGTGGTAAGAAGTGGACACCTTGTGAGTGATTTTAAACTCCCCCATCAATTTCTCAAATAACCGACTCGTGAAATACGTGCCCTGATCCGAGATAATGGCGCGTGGCACGCCAAACCTCGACAAAATATTAGCCTTAAGAAACTCTAGCACGACTTTAGACTCCAAAGATTTAGAAGGAATTGCTTCCACCCACTTCGACACATAATCCACCGCTAACAGAATGTACTTAAAACCATGAGACATAGGAAATGGACCCATAAAATCGATGCCCCAGCAATCAAACACCTCTAGCACAAGAATGGGCCGGAGGGGCATCTCTTGACGTGAAGACAGTTTGCCAAGCCGTTGGCAACGGTCACATGATCTACAGAACGCATGCACATACTTAAACATATCGGGCCACCAGAACCCGCACTGCAAAATCTTGGCGGTGGTCTTCTTTGCAGAGAAGTGACCCCCACATGCTTCCCCATGACAAAACTCTATGACCCCCTGCTGATCAGACTCGGGGATACATCTACGCACAATTTGGTCCGCGCAGTACTTAAACACATACGGGTCATCGAAGATGTACTGTCGGACACTCCTCAAGAAACGCTGCTTCTCCTGAGTAGACCAATGGGAAGGAATCTGCCCAGTTACCAAATAATTGGCAATATCGGCATACCACGGGCACTCATTTGCAGCGAACAACTGCTCATCTGGGAAAGAATCTCTAATGGGAAGATTCGGGGTGGGGTCCTCGAATTCCAGACGAGACAGATGATCAGCTACTACATTCTCTACCCCTTTCTTATCCTTAATAATGAGGTGGAATTCTTGCAGCAACAGAATCCACCGAATAAGGCGAGCTTTCGCATCCTGCTTGGTCATCAAGTACTTCAGGGCCGCATGATCGGTAAACACCGTGATCTGCAAACCCACCAGATAGGATCGAAACTTATCTAAGGCAAACACCACCGCTAGCAACTCTTTCTCGGTAGTGGTGTAATTCATCTGTGCCTCATTGAGTGTCTTACTCGCATAGTAAATCACAAATGGGTCCTTCCCTCTCCTCTGTCCTAAAACAGCTCCGACTGCATAGTCAGATGCATCACACATCAACTCAAAGGGAAGACTCCAATCAGGAGACTGCACAATAGGCGGAGTAGTGAGACTCCGCTTCAGCTTTTGGAATGCCGCCTCACACGCATCGGACCACACAAAGGGTGCGTCCTTTGCTAACAACTGACACAACGGATGGGAGATAGCACTGAAATCTTTAATGAACCGCCGGTAGAAACCAGCGTGTCCAAGAAATGAACGCACATCCTTGACAAACTTGGGAGTAGGAAGTTTACGAATTAAGTCTATCTTAGCCTTGTCCACCTCGATACCCTTGGAGGACACAATGTGTCCCAACACAATCCCTATATTCATTCACCTGTAGTGCTTGCGACGACTCTGATCATTTCTTTGCGAATTCTACTTCAACACTTAGTCTCCACGTCCTTCATTGCTCTCAAGCTCCATCACGGCCTTTCCGGATACCTCTCATTAGCGCCAAAACATCTCAATTTCCTGCAAATTAAGCACAAACACAAAATCCAACCACGTGCACGCATTAAATGGAAAATGAGGATTAAATGCACGTCAAACGCGCTAATTTCCCCTACTTAGGTGCTTAAATTTACGAATTCCGCGTGCCTATCAGTTAATTGTATACGGTTTCTATTAAAACAAGGGCTTCCATTTCGTGGTAATGATGAGTCTGAAGATTCAAGTAACCAAGGAAATTTCCTTGAACTTCTAAAGTTTCTCTCCAACCACAATGAAGAAGTGAGAGGTGTTACATTCGACAATGTTCTGCAAAATCTTAAATCGGTAGCTCCCACTATCCAAAAGGAAATTGTAAATGCGGCGGCATGTGAAACTATCAAGGTGATTGTGAGCAGTGGTTTCAAATCGGGATACGTATCGCGTATCGTAAGATACGTTAACAAGCTAATATATAATAAAATAATAGTTATACTAATACTGTAATAATCTAAAAATTTGGTGTATATTTGAAAAATAAGTGTTTTATGTATGAAAAAAAAAAATTTAGGATGAAAAAATTCAAGCCTCTCAAGTAGGGTCTATCGCATTGAGGCTTTCTGGTGCCTAAGGTTAAGGGAAGAGAAAAAGAGCCATTATCAGATTCACGCAAAACATGATCGAAATACATTCTTTCTTTTATTCGAGCTTTGGGTTTGGGTTTCTTTTAAATGATTTGGATACGACTATAATTAGATGAAAAGATCAGAACGTGTTTGGCGTTCCACCCCTTAAAATATGGTATGATTTGTTCTCTGTAAGTAATCGTAGGATACGCTGTGAATCGGGATACACTATTATATCTAGGATACGCCGCTGTATCGTAAGATTTCTATACAAAAAGGATACGGTCTGCGATACGTATTGTTTTTGGAAGGAGACGATAAGAATCGTAGGATACGTATCCCGTATCGTAAGATTTTAACAACCATGATTGTGAGAGAACTTGATGATGCACAATTTTCTGTGTTAGTTGATGAAGCTTGTGATGTATCAGTCAAAGAGAAAATGGTGATTGTGATACGATACATGGACAAAAAAGGGAATGTCATTGAGCGTTTTTTGGGTATTGAACATGTTGCCAATACCATTGCTTTGTCACTCAAGGATGCTATGGAGAATTTGTTTTGTAGACTTGGGTTGAGCACATCCAGATTAAGGGGACAAGGGTACGATGGAGCGAGCAATATGCAAGGTGAGTTTAATGGCCTTAAAGCTTTAATACTAAAGGAAAATCCATGTGCATATTATGTTCATTGCTTTGCACATGAATTGCAATTGACTCTTGTGGGCTTGGCAAAAAAACATGAGCAAATTGGCATGCTTTTTTATTTTGTTAATAGAGTGGTGACTGTTGTTGGTGTGTCATGTAAACGTTGTGGTGTTCTTCGGGAGAAACAACTAGAAAGAGTTGTTCAGGCACTTAGCATTGGAGAGCTTTCAAGTGGGCAAGGCTTAAACCAAGAAACCAATCTCCAACATCTGGTGATACACATTGGGGATCTCATTATAGAACTTTAGTTAGATTGATGGGTATGTTTGATTCAGTGATTGATGTTCTTAAAATTATTTTGGAGGAAGGTTCCAACACGGACCAAAAAGCAGAGTCGAATGTATTGTTGGACAATTTGCAATCTTTTGAGTTTGTACTCAATCTTCATTTGATGAGAGCGGGTTTGGCTATTACGTCGGAGTTATCACTAGCTCTACAAAAAAAAGATTAAGAAATTGTGAATGCTATGACTTTGGTTCAAATGTCCAAGATAAGGCTCCAAATGATGAGGGACAGTGGGTGGGATTCTTTGCTTGAGGATGTTGTATCTTTTTGTGTGAAAAAGAAAATTAATATCCCTAATATGGATGACAAGTTTGTACCTCGAGGGCGAGGAAGACGTAATGCTCCAGAAATAACAAACTTGCATCATTATCAATTTGAGATAGTATACACTGTTTTTTACTTGCAACTTCAAGAATTGAATGATCGTTTTACCGAGGCTAACAGTGAGTTGCTACTTTGTGTGGTATGTTTGGATCCACGCAACTACTTTTCTAGTTTTGACAAGAAAAAGTTGCTTCGTCTTGCCGAATTTTATCCGAAGAATTTTCTCCGGTTGACCGTATGGTACTTTATGATCAACTAGATACGTACATTTTTGATATGCGCAGTAGTGATGAGTTCTCGAGGTTGAATGGACTCATTGATCTTTCTGAACGGTCTAAAATGTTGAATAATGTTTTATATCTTTAATTATGTAAGGTTCTAGAAGAAAGTTAGAGAGTTACGAAAGGTTCTAGAGGATTCTGGAATATTTTCCAAGGTTGTAGAAAACTCTACTGTATACATGACTTCTGCGATATTGTGAAGATGTGAAAGAAGGAAATATGTTTTCTAGGAAGATTCCAAAAGGAGAATGTGAGTCGACGTTTGATGAAAATAATCCTAATCGTTCCTTGAGGAGATGTGATGACTATAAAAAGAAAGAATGTGCTCCTTTATGATTGTTCTATAAACTATTTGGATACGTAGTTTTGGATCAATAAAAAGAATAGTCGTCATCCCCATGCAGCAGCAGAAAAGCCCTTCAAAATTACTTATGGAGCTACTAGGATTGAGTTGGAAAAAAATCAAAAGATTTGGTAAAAGGAGGTGAAGTTAATATTTTGAGCCTCATAGACCCGTTCCGGCCCACGGGTGATAGCCTCGACGAGGTATCTCAAAGCAAGCGTCGAGTTGCCTTATGTATTTGTTTATTGGCCTAGTTTCTCTTGGTCTCGACCGATGATAAGGTTAGCATGGATCGACTTGGTAGGTCGATGTTGCTGCACAAGGATTTTGTTCCAATGGTACTGGCAGGGACAAAGTTCATTCCAAAGCTTCAACCTTTTTTGCCGGTAGCACGTTACTGCTCCAGGTATTGCTAAGACTCTTGACTGTTGGTTTTCTTTGCTTCATTGGATTGTTTTCTCTCCAGGTTCCATTATCGCATGATTTCTTATCTTCTCTTGCAGATGTGACTTTTTGACAAGGTCAATCTTTTGGAGAAACCTGTTATACTGAAGGATAGAGAACACTACTATGCAAAATAGTATGCAAAAGACTATGACAGTTGTATTATCAATCCTCATAATACCGCGGAAGGTTGAAAACAATGGTTTTCCACATTGAAGGCGAATGCTACTACAATAATAGTTAATTAAACATGACGGTTAAAAAGTGTGATTCTGCTGAGTACTCCATCAATGACTTCATTTTCAGTTTGAGAAGCATTTTCCAAGCTTAATAATTATGGGGTGGCTATGCTTCTTGGGGGGTTCTTCGGGTGGTTGGCTGTGGGGTTTTTTTTGGGGTTGGGTTTTTTTTGTCTCTCTTGGGGTCTTTTGTGTCTCTTGTTGTTGTCTTTTGGGGTGGGATTTTGGGGGGTTTTGTACTGAATTTTTGCTGCTCTATGTTGATTACTACTGTTGCTATATGGGATGGATTCTGCTACTATGGTGAATGTTGTTTACTTCCATTTATGGTGATCTGCTTCTGCTGTCAAACCTGATGCTGCTGCTTCTTACTGCCATATTGGTAACTTGCTAGCTCTTATTCTGATCTATTGGCTCGTGATTATCCATCTGGATTCTGCTTTAACAATGCTACTATTTTGGATTATGCCATTATAAAAAATAAGGAATTTCTGGGCATTGGATGGCTGGTCATAACAGGTCTATGGCAAGTCTGCTCTGCCATAACAATTCTGGATTTTGATGCTGATTGGGAAAAACTTTGGTGAAGCTCTATGCTTCTTTATTTACTTGTATGCTTAATAAGCACTTTGTGTGTTTTTATTTTGTCTCTAGTTTAGGTTGATTCCTTGTCAATCCTTGGGCTTGAATAGCAAATGATTGTCGCGGGGTAGGCTGCCAACCTAGTTGGGATGTGACTCATGCGTTGTGATGCTATCCTCTCTTGCCCGGCCCTTATTTGCTGTACTTCATTGTAATTATTAATAAAATTTCTTCTACGCCATTCAAAAAAAAAATGATTAAAAGTCAGATATCTTTGATTACAGTTCAGAACTGTGAATAATATCTATAAAGATGACGCTTTGATGACAGTTTGGGGTGTGTTCTTCGATCGCTAATGGTGGCTGTGAGAGAGCGGGCGAAAACAGGGTTTCATCTTGTCTAAGAACTGCGTGAAAACTAAAACTGAAAAAATACTAGGGGAGATTGAGGGATGAAGATTTCCTTATATCAATACTTGACATCTTTTTTTTTTGTTGATAGGCAACAAAATTTTATTAATACTCGGCAAAGGGTACATCGAGGTGGCCAAAACTCTAGGTGCAAGGAAGAACTTGAATCATAGAGAATGGCCAAAAAGAAAAGGGAAAAAGAAAAAAATGATACATCCAATAGGGAATTGAATGAAGTCCCAAGAAGAAAGGACGAATCATCCAACTCTCAAGAAAAAGCAAAATACCAACTTTCACACGTAGGACTCTCTTGAACCATTAATCAATACATGGTCAAAAGAATGGCAGGATCACTTTCCAAAAACATCTTGCACCAGATAACTCCATGGTGATCAATGGGAACAGTTGAGAAGCATCAAAATATAAGAGCTTAGGATCATTAGCAGCATCAGAACATGAGCATCAACAAAGCATTATCTCCAACAAGTCATTAATGATAAAATCCGCATTAAAGAACCCTTCCAGACAATATAACAGCTGCACCAGCAACATAGCAACAACAACATTGCACACTTCCATGTATAGGCCATGGCACAATTGGAACCACGACCATCAAAGTGGACCAAAATCATCATCATACATTCTAGACTATGATGCACGGACACGGACACTGACACAGATACGGGGACACGGGAATTCTATAAAAATGGGGACACGGACACGGCGGGGGACACACCACGTGTATATTTATTTATATTTTTTTTCAATTTTAAATGGCAAAATATGGACAAAACGAAAATTCCATAGTTCCAATACCATTTAAACAAAACAAGACATCCATAATTTCAATACAACCCTACTAAAAAATTACAATTTAACCTCTGAATTTTTTTTTAAATTTACAGTTTGACCCCCAAAATTTTAAAAAATTACAGTTTGACCCCCAATTTTTTTTATAAATTACACTTTGACCCCACCGTGTCCCCATCGGTGTCCCGAGCCGTGTCCCCAGCGGTGTCCTACCGTGTCCCCCTCAAAAATTTATATTAAATTATGGGACATGCCACGTGGCGTGTCCCATACGTGTCCCCGAGATGTCCCCGCGTGTTCCCGTGTCCAGACACTGCGAAACGTCGACCCTTAGAGGTGTCGGTGCTTCATAGATTCCAGAATTACCGTAGCATAACTAGCAGAGCAACATCTTAACTTCAGAGGAGTGGCATGCCAAAGTAGTAGTTTGCAGCAGAAAGGAGAGTCAAAACATATCTCCAATTTGGAGAGAGAAGACTGGATACAACACTTAGCTAGCCCTCCAAGAGTTCGGAGTTGCAAGAGTCATCAGGCACAACACACCAATTAAGCTCTTAGCCCTCCCAAATTTGGAGTTGAAAAGAGCAGCAAGTAGCATCCATGGCAAAATCCCTAAGCTTTACCGTAGGGCACTAAAGAGAAAGATTCAAAAGATAATCCAGGGAGAGGCACCAAAAAGCTGGGGCTAGATACCAGAAGAGGACCCTCACACCTGAAAAAGAGGGATCAAGACAGACACAAACCAGGAGTGAAACCACAAAACTGACCAACAACAAGACCCCAAAGCATAACAGACCCAAAGCTACCATTCTACCAACTCGAAACCAGACACACCCCAGGATACACAACAAGCAAGAAACCCCACCCACCCAAGACTGACTCCAGACACAAACCAGGACAAAGAGACAAGACATGACCACCCCAACAAACTGAGACAAAAAGCTCCCAAATTGGCTAACTTCATCCCTTAGCAACAATATTGGACATCTTTTTTATCACGCTTATAAACTGAAGTGTCATCTTTAGGCATTATTGTAGTGGTGGTATGACATCAATTGGCGCCGCTCTAGGATTGGTTCGTCATGTGGTCCATGTAAATGTGTGATAGTCGAACTTTCGAACACTACGTGGCGTTGCCACGAAGGCATTGAATAGTTTCCTTTGCTGCCATTCTCTCTCTCTCTCTCTCTCTCTCTCTCCCATATTCTTTTTAAATTACGAAGGATATGTATGAATTAGGTATGAGATTTCGAAAAGAAGAAGAAGAAAATTCTACAAATAAGTTCAACTCTTACAATTCTCAGAAAATTCCAAAGAAATTTTTTAGTATTTGAATTTGTAATTTTGAACATCTTTATAAAGGGATAAAGTATAATCACTTGTCCGTACATTGCACGGGATACCGCTTGTTATTTTGAAAATGTTGGTTCTATTGATGCTCATATCAATTCCGTGTAAATAAATTTAATTGGGAGTATTTCATTAATCAAATTATGATTTTGATGTGAATATTTTGTTAAAACTGAACCCGAACTGCAACTTGTTAGGTTTTCCAAATTAAAAATGACAGCAGATTAATTGGAAATAAAAAAAATCAAGTACAATTAAACTGCCCTGATAGGTGAGGATCTATTCGGATATCCATCGGTTCGGGCGAGATTACCAATTCCAAGAGTGAAGTAGTCCAGTTTGTTATGTTGCATAAGTTGCACATAAGCTGATGCAGGTCTCGCAATTCCGACTATGTAGGTTGTAGTTGGCCAAGGATGAAAAAAAAGAGGGGATATGCTTTAAAACATTCAAACATCTCACAAATACAAAAGTGACTTAACACAATTTGAAAATCAAACACACAAAAACACAAACCATGCCGTAACAGAGGAACTACGACATGACTATTAATCTGAAGGGCCTGATAAGGCATCCTTCATTATTCATACATATTTTACTCAGTGCACGGATAGCTTAAATAACACATATAATGTTAATTCCCTTCTTTGTTATATCCGTTGCGTCCATATCCACCTCCGCCACCTCCGTAACGTCCGCCACCATGGTGATAACCGCGGTCATGGTGATACTTGGCATCATCAATCCCATTAGTCTGTTGATCAGCTGCACAATTGATATATATGCTTGATTAGTATACTACTCCCTCCGTTCCGATTTATTTGTCCCCTTTTTGACTTATACATCGGGACAGAGGGAGTATAGTTTAGATCAAGGTGATTAGAACATATTAAAGCGCAATTAGGTTGGGTTGAAAATTGAAACTCAACGAAAACAAGGCACGTGAGGTGGCTTGCATTGATTTGAGACAGAGTGTTAATTAAATGGCCTAGACCAATCAATGGAACTCTTCTAACCTTTGGCAAAAATAAAAATAAAATAAAAAAACGTAGTATTATCCCCATCTAAATTAATTTGGAGTTGAATTAGGTTTACATCAGTACTTAAAAGAAAAAGGGGTTAATTACATTGGTTTAGCTTGTTAAAACTAAACCTTAATTTAGCTTTCTAGCTATAAAAGCTTTAAATAGAGATCGATTGTTTTAACCACACTACACAAGCATTCCTGAATCCGTGAATCTGTTGGACATAAAGGAATAATAATGACGTGAACAATCTCGGAAAGTAACATCAGAATAACTACAACTCCTCTAAGTGGACCTTTTTCTTTAATGAACAGAATCAAGATTTTATTGAATGTTGTGCAAGAAGAGAGTAAAAAAAAATAGAGGAATAAAATCAATCAATTCAGTTAAAATAAAGGACTCACCAGTAGTAGGAGTAGTAGAAGTGGTAGTAGTCTCAGCCAAATCCCTAGCTGTCACCTCCGAGGAGATGAGAAGAGCAACGGCCAGAAAAAGACCCAAGAAAACAATTGCTTTCGAACCCATTTCCCTCTTTAGTTTCTTTTGGTATTTCCCTCTTTAGTTGGTTGGATAGACTAGTTTGGAATGAAATTGAAGGGCAATCTTGATGTCCATTTATAGGCTCGATCGGAGAGATTCAAGTGGCTGTGAGTACAAATTAATTAAAAAGTGTTTGACAAAGTCAAAAACATTTCTTTTAAGGTAACTTGACAGAGTCAGTAAACTTACTACTCTGGTCCTGATAATGAGTTGAGAAACGTGACTCCAAATGCCCCATGTAAGTGTAAGTCTGGCAAACCCCACCGCGTTGATAGCTCATCATATAGTAAAGCTACGCCCACCGCATGGGGTGGCCACCGCACGGCCACCGCACGCTGCCGGGCCCATTCCGGCCACCGCACAGCCGATCCGAGCCGTCCAGAAATTCTAAAAAAAAAAACCGAGTGGGCCATCGCGAGAATCAACGGCATCCGACGTGTGTAGGTGCTCGATCCGAACTTCCAAAAAAAGATGATCCAAGCCGTTCACAATGCTACGCCGGATCGAGCACCTACACACGTCGGATGCCGTTGATTCCCGCGCTGGCCCACTCAGTTTTTTTTTTTAGAATTTTTGGACGGCTCGGATCGGCCGTCCGGTGGCCGGAGTGGGCCCGGCGCTGTGCGGTGGCCGTGCGGTGGCCACCCCATGCGGTGGGCGTAGCTTTTCCGCTCATCATATAGTATCCAAAATTAAAGGGGTGGCTCTTAATTAGGTGTTGGGCTTCGGCCATGAGGAGTTTCTTTTTGGCATCTTGTCAATTAAGGATCTGGGTTTCGGATGGGCACGTATTGCCTTTCTCCTTGCTCTTTTTAGTCTTCATAATCACTCAAAGATTAATAAAAAAAAATTTGCTGTTCACAAAAAAAAAGGGTGGCTCTTAGATTTTACTTCAGCGGTGACAAAAACGTGAACTAGAATGAATTTTTTTTCAACATATGAAAGCCGTTCATTTATGTTTCATGAATACTATCATGGATAATATTCATGGAGTGTATCAAACCTCTTTTTTTTAATCAATTGGGTAACCGACCGATCATGAGGGTCATGTAAATTAATTATTAAAGGCGATTAGGTGCAAATGATTATGTAATCAATATGAACACTTGATCGGTCGTGTGCGAGTTTACTTGTACTTCAACTATAGAACCAAGGACCCCTAATTGTGTCCATATTTGGCCACTCAACCCCTCTTCACGAGTGTGATCGACGGGTCCGACCTCGGCGTCTTGGTTCCAGGCGGCTTTTCTTTTTTCTTTTCTTTCTTTCTTTCTTTCTTTTGTTTGTTTGTTGTTGTCTTTTGTTTTTTGTTTTTTTGGACCGGTAATGTCCGCTTTTATTGTACTGTATTTTTCTTTAAAAAAAAATATCTGTAATGATCTGATTTGTCAAAAATTGTGCTATATACTAATGACTTGAAACAAAACTGATGCGATTATTTTTTGGGTTTTTGGAAGAGACCAATTCAAAGTAATAAGATGAGGCATGCACAAAGATAACGTCCAATAAATAATAATCAATGCGAACCACATGATCAGTGGTTTTTAAGTTTACTTGTGGAGTACTTCAACTTCAATTATAGTGGCCAGGGACCCCTAATTAATATTCTAATGATTTTAAACAAGACTTTTTTTTTTTGAACTGTCGAAAACGGTGGGAGGGGCAATCAACGTAGCAACCTCTTGTACGTGACCATAGGGGCTTCTTATCCGCTGTGGAATGTCCGGTTCGAGCCATAGCTACTGTCCGAGAAGACAGGTCGTCACCACAGCACCACTTAGGTACAAGTGGGCATAAGTACTGTTTACCCCCACACCCCCTTGCCACTGGCAAGATTCGAAACCGAGTCTCACCTAAGAATGACATTGAAAAAATTGAAAAGTCGAAGTATTTTTATGCCGAAAATTGAAAGGTGAAGGACCAAAATGAATTTTTGATCAAAGTCGAAGGGATATAAAAGAAATTTTCCACAAGTAAACTTAAGAACCACTGATCATGTGGTTCATATTGATCGGTCTAGGTCATTTGATTAATTATTGGTCGCAACTTTTGTGCCTCATCTCATCTCATTACTTTGATTTGATCAAGTGGTTCATATTAGTTGGGCTAGGGAAGCCTGATTCGATTTGGGTCATGCTTCGTTGAGTTCGGGATACAACAGAGGTAACTAGTAAAGTAAAACTCAGCAACTATTTACATTCAACCAAATATAAATAGTTTTTATACACAGCAATCGATGTAACTTGTATACTTTTAATTTTTATTTGATACATAAGGAATCTAGTGTGAGTCGTGAATGTACTCAACAAATTGTTGAAGAGCTACATAATTACCTATGTGTCTTGCGTATTTTCCTTGGTTTGGCCGTATTCTCAACACAGTCCACACTACGAGTCACCTCGACCTTTCGGTTGAATGTGTTCATATGGTACGCAATTGCCACACTTGTTTGAGCATATAAATCAAACTTTGTTTGAGCTGAACAGAGTAATTGGGCAGATGATGCCAACGTCGCCAAGTACATATGGAATTGGTGGTGGCGGGTGGATGCGATGCGGTGGGTACGGAGGTGGCGAAGTGGTCCAAGTGGAGGTGGGTACGGAACTGGCTTGCAATTTTGATTCTATCTATGGCGAAGTGGTCCAAGTTTTTTTTGATAGGCAACAAAATTTTATGAGAAACTCGACAAAGGGTACATTAATTTAGGAGAAGACCAATTACAGACTACAGAGATTGAGGTACCCCAATATATACCTCTTGTAACTTTTATTTTGCTCGGCATACGTCTTGTAACTTCAATTACTTTATATGCTGAGCAAAATAAAAGTTACAAGATGTACCAAAATAGTATGATTCATAATGAAAACGTTAGGAAATTTATGACTGAATAGTTACGAGTTTTTAGTAAGAAATTACAAGAGGTACCAAAATGTAATGATAACTCATGAGAATGTTATGAATTCTACGGCTGAAAAGTCGCGAGGTTTTAATACAAAAGTTCGAGATGAACGTACCAAAATATTATGATTCCTAGTGAAAATGTTTTGATCGATATTGCTGAAAAATTATGAGGTTTGGTTAGGTTTTCCTCAGTCTTTTACTGTGTTGGTTGATGTCTTGCCATCCTTTTTCGGTGGTCTTAGGTGGCTTATGCCGGTGTGTTCCGTTTAATCTTTGTAATTATTTATAAAGATTAATAAAATCTTTTTGCTTGGCAAAAAAATAAAATAAAATTATGAGGTTTGGTATAAAAGTTACAACGAATTACCGAAATTTAAAAAATAATGTATTTAATCAGATAATATTTTGATTTTTTTTGCACCGTTCAAAAGATCTCATGGAGATCTATCAAAAAATAATGTAGTTTTAGTTTTTTTCGTCTATTTTTGTATCCTCGGAGACCCAAGATCCAAAGCATACGTGTTACTACATGAGATGTCGTTCGAGCTTAGAGGAGCAAAGAGCTTGATTTTGTTCGGTTATTAATTAATTCTTTTCAAGATGATTAATTAATTCGTTGCTCTAATTAATTACCAATCGAAGAGGCTGAACAAAGTTGTAAAATATGGCTCACAATGCTATAATCAAATTTAACCACCTCCTTAGAAATAATCAAATTAATAATGTTAGTTTAATTGGTTTATTAAGCTCACTCACCCACTTATCAAGGGACTGAACAAAGTTGTTTTGAAACATTCAAACATCTCACTGATACAAAAGTGATTTTACACAATTTGAAAATACAAACACAGAAAAATACAAACCATGCCTCAAGAGAGGAACTACGTACTACATCACTATTAATCTGAAGTCTGAAGGGCCTGATAGGATATCCTTCTTTATTCATACATATTTTAACTACTCGGTGCACATATAGCTCAAATAGCACCTATGATGTTAATTCCCTTTTTCTTCATAACCGCCGCCTCCATATCCTCCTCGGCCACCTCCATAACTGCCGCCACCTCTGTAATACGGGCCCCTGTGGTAAGGGCCTCGGTGATAGTCACCACCACAATAATACTTGGCATCATCAACCCCATTAGTCTGTTGATCAGCTGCACAATTGATATATATGTTTGATTAAGTAGTTTAATTAGGGGTGATTAGAAACAAGCGTGGTAACATTAGTACTACCTTCGTAACCGCCGCCTCCGTATCCACCTCCGTATCCGCCGCCACGACCGCCTCCATAATAACCGCCACCTCCGTAATATCCACCACCTCCGTAATATCCACCACCTCGGTGATAACCGCCACCTCCGTAATATCCGCCACCTCGGTGATAACCGCCGCCATGATAATACTTGGCATCATCAACCCCATTAGTCTGTTGATCAGCTGCACAATTGATATATAGTTGATTAATAGTTTAGATCAAGGTGATTAGAACATATTAAAGCGAAATTGGGTCGGGTTAAAAATTGAAACTCAACGAAGACAAGGCAATTGAGGTGGCATGCATCGATTAGTCAGAGTGTTAATTAAATTAATAACCTATACCAATCAATATTCTAATAAAATTCTTTTGCCGATTTAACAAAACAAATGACTCACCTGAAGTAGTAGAAGTGGTAGTCGTCTCAGTCAAATCCTTGGCTGTCACCTCCGAGGTGAAGAGAAGAACTACGGCCAGAAAAAGGCCAAGAAAAACAATTGCTTTCGAACCCATTTCCCTCTTTAGGTTTTTGGTATTTCCCTCTTTAGTTGGTTGGATAGACTAGTTTGGAATGAAATCGAAGTTCAATATCGATGTCCATTTATAAGCTCCGAGAGATTCTAGTGGCTGTGAGAGAGTGTTTGACAAATTCACTAACTTTTTCTTTTTGGTAATTATTTGACAAAGTCGATAACTTTTCTGGATTGGTAACTTGACAAAGTCAGTCCTAGTTCCTCCTGGACTAGACCGAACAATGATTAATTAGTCTCTAGGGGGAAAAACCTCCTGAAATTGAGTTGACAAACATGTGATGCAGAATGAGAATTGAAAATAATTTAATAAATAGCATTATTTAGTTTTCCGTATTTTGGTTTTAATAATTCTGTTAGGGAGTTTCAATTTTAGAAATAAGCGTTCTAGAGTATTCAGTATTCCAATTATAGTTTATTTAGTTTCCTATTATATGTTTTTTCTTGTTCTACAAGAATTAGAGTTTAATTAAGGTTAGAATTTTCTGCCTATATAATAAGTTGTAAGCCTTCGGGTTAAGGGAGTTGTTATTGATATTGAATTAAAAAGAGTCTAGAGAGTGTTTCTCTAAACCTATCCAGTTTGTGATTGATTGTTGCATGTCCTATTTTTGTAGTTCATATATCTCCCTGCATCAACATGCCTCCACATGCCCCATCATACGTGCAAGTCCATCGTAACCACTACATACGTACATTGATAGCACTCATCACAATGTATCCAAAATTAAAAGGGGTAGCTTCGAGATTTTAGTTCAGTGGTGCCAAAAACGTTAGTAAATTTTCTATTGCTTTGGCTATGAATGAACAATTCATTGCCAAGAGTTTGAAAAAAGTTGAATTACATGAAAGGGAAATCAAATCATATGTAAAACAACAAAATATAACCCAAGGTGTCCGCATAAACCCTCAACTAATCGTGCAGCCGCCCCTGCGAAATATAACCATTAAATATGATTACCCTCTTCGTTGGAGCAGGTTCAACCGGGGTATGCACATCGTGTTGTCTACATGTAAATTATTTTGTCGAGGGGCGTAGTATTGTCGAAACGTAGGATGCCAATCTCGGTGAGATGCTTTCATCTAGCTAGTTGTAATGTGTGGGCTTTTGTCCCCTTAATCTCTTATAACCATTACACTTGATTAATATCCGCCGTTCAAGAAAATGATGATGGTTTTGATCGGCAGTTGAAGGAAACTAAATATTATAGATTTGATGATCGTTTATTTATTTTGTCCCACGTGAACTAAAGTTCTATGTGCAAGTATTTGTAGTTCCTCACTCAAAACTTAAGTTCAAGTTTCCATGGCCGCTTGTTGGGATTATGTACATGATCATGGGATTATGTACATAATTTTTTTTTAGAAAAATGTTAAGGTCCATGAATATTATCCATGATAGTGTTCATAAAACATAAATGAACGGTTTGAGTTCAAACCGTTCATTTATGTCAAACCGTTCATTTATGTTTTATGAACACTATCATGGATAATATGTTGAACTGTTCATTTATGTTTCATGAACACTATTATGGATAATATTCATAGAGTGTATCAAACCTCTTTTTTTTAATCAATTGGGTAACCGACCAATCAAGAGGGTCATGTAAATTAAGTATTAAAGGCGATTAGGTGCAAATGATTATGTAATCAATATGAACACTTGATCGGTCGTGTGCAAGTTTACTTGTATTTCAAATTCAATTATAGAACCAGGGACCCCTAATTGTGTCCATATTTGGCTACTCCAACCCCTCTTTACGAGTGTGATCGACAGGTCCGACCTCAGCGTCTTGGTTCCAGGCGGCTTTTCTTTTTTGTTTTCTTTCTTTTGTTTGTTTGTTGTTGTCTTTTGTTTTTGCTTGTTGTTTTTTTTGACCGGTAATATCCGCTTTTATTGTACTGTATTTTTCTTATATATAATATCTGGATTCTGGAATGACCTGGTTTGTCAAAAATTGTGCTATATACTAATGACTTTAAACAAAACTGATGAGATTATTTTTTGGGTTTTTGGAAGAGACCAATTCAAAGTAATAAGATGAGGCTTGCACAAAGATAACGTCCTCAATGCGAACCACGTGATCAGTGGTTTTTAAGTTTACTTGTGGAGTACTTCAACTTCAATTATAGTGGCCAGGGACCCCTAATTAATATTCTAATGACTTTAAACAAGACTTTTTTTTTTGAACTGTCGAAAACGGTGGGAGGGGCGACCAACGTAGCAACCCTCATTGGGCGTGACCATAGGGGCTCCCTACCCGCTGTGGAATGTCTGGTTCGAGCCATAGTTTCTGTCCAAGAGGACAGACCGTCACCACAGCACCACCTAAGTACAGGTGGGCATAAGTATTTACCCTGCCACTGGCAAGACTCGAAACCGAATCTCACCTAGGAATAAAGGGCACCCTACCCACTAGGCTACCATCTTCGGTGGTGACTTTAAACCAGACTGATGAGAGTTTTTTTCTTCTTCTGGTTTTCAGAAGAGATCAAATCAAATAAATGAGATGAGGCACAAAGAATATCATGCTATCCCTCCCCGTACAAAATATGAGATATTAATGAAATTAACTATACAAGCACATGGGATGCTGTTGTAGAAGTTTGGACTCGATTTTTAGGTTTCGAGTGCCTTAGGGATATCCCAATCTAGACGGTGGTCGCGTCTGTCCGGATGCATGGCTCAAGTCTTATTCCCCCGAGAGAATTGGAAATCACGTTGGACGGAGGCCTATTTCTGTTCGGACTGTCGGGACAAAGATCGATACATATATACTTTGTAAGGGCGTTCAGACGTACTGCTTAATTTGTTTTGTGTGTGATCTTGTATAAACAGCCTATTTAGGGTGACTCTTGTTTGTAGCTTCTCTTTATCGTTCCTGCGGACATGTGTTGATTCGAGCGAAGACCACGTACAACCCTCGTTGCGTGTACGGTCTGAGAGTATTGAGAACAATAATTCTTGAAAATTAAATTTGTGAACGAATTAGTGGATTAACGTACGTATACGTACTTACCTGTACCTGCATATTATTTTCAAACTCGAAAGAAGCAGTTCACCAACGAATTAAGCAGGCCACCCTCATCAAAGATCAAGCAGTCCACATTGAGTCTCTTTTTTTTTCCCTTGTCCTAGCTAGTACCAAATCTACCATTGAGTATTTAAGATTTACTCAAATGCATGCGCATGGATTATTGCCCAGTTTTGGAAATGTGTGCCGTAGGCTTCGCTTGCGGATTAACACACATCGTCGGGAACGATAAAGGGTTTTACTATACGAAGCACAAACGTCAAAGAGCTAAAAAAAAAAAAAAAAGCCATCCTCAAAGCACTCTCGAATCTCACATGGCTCAAACTATTGTGTAACTCCCCCAAAATAATTAAAAGAAGAAATTAAATAGGCATCATGGGATATTATCCCTTGAAATATGTTTAGGCAAAAAACGTAGAAAAACATGTATTAAGGGTAAACCTGGTATTATTTAAAATTCAGGATGACAACACAAGTCTTCAAACCCTCTAGGATTAGGACTTAAGTATCTATATAGGGAAGGATTCCTATTTAAGTTCCCCTAATTAAAACTCCAAGGACGGTATTTATGATCGCACAAAACAACGGGCTGCGTGCAGACGCCCTTACAGAATACTTATCGATTTTTGTCCAAACGGTGCGGATAGAAATGGGTCTCCATCCTGACGCGATTTCCAGTTGCCTTTGGGAATATGACTAAATGAGTCATGCCTCCGAACAACGTGAGCACCGTCTAGACGGGATATGCTGAAACGCTCGAAACCTAAAAATCGAGCCCAAACTTCTACAACAACATTTCATGTGCTTGCAGTTAACTTCGTCCAGGGACGGATCTAAAGGGGGGGCACGTGCCCCACTGGAAATTAAAATATTTTTAAAATATATTTTGTATAAATTAGCATAATTATGAAAGTGTGCCAATATATAAACATACACACTTGTATATATCTCAAAAATACACATATATAATTAGTTTTATGCCTGAATTTCATCATATGGTGCAGTTATTTTGTTTGTTTGTCTATTTAGAGTTATTCTTTCTTGATTCTCTTTATTTTTAACCGTCTGGAAGAAATATTTTAAAATAAAGTCATTAACAAAACTAGCTCGATCATTCTAAAACTTGTCGATGTTCATTTAGAACATATTTTAAAATTTTTATCTGAGATTTTATGCTCATTTTTACCTAATTTAACTGAAAGTATACGTTACGTACAAACTTTTGTAGTTAGTAATGCATACCTTAATTGTGTACGATCTTACTGTGGTTGACTTAAAAAATAAACTATCGCCATTATGATTAACAAGTGACTAAGCTATATTTCTTGATTCGTCCCTGACTTCGTCAATATATCTCATAATGTTCGGGGAGGGATATATAGCAGCATATTCTTTGTGCCTCATCTCATTAATTAATTTGAATCAGTGTTTTTTTTACAAAGTCATTAGAATATGAGGGCGCCCTGCCACTACAATTGAAGTTGGAGTACAAGTGAACTTAAAAACCACGATCAAGTGGTTCATATTGAACAATTGGAGTTAGTTCAGTTGGCCAGGACTCTTGCATTTCACAAGGAGGTTAGGAGTTCGAGTCTTTCCACCAGCGTGTGGGTGTTCTTTCCTTTGTATTTGTTACGGTTATTTCTCTCCTTAATGAGGGCTTGTAGTTGAGTTAGGCTTATAGTGATTGTTGGTTCAGTTGTTGAGTTTGGTTATCTCGTAGACTCTCACACAATAAATGTAGTGTCCCGTGATTTGTACTTTGTACTTCATATATGATATAATGATCTCTCCTACCAATTGGCCAAAAAAAAAAAAAGTGGTTCATATTGATTGGTCGTCATTTGATTAATTATTGGTCGCAATTTTTGTGCCTCATTTCATTACTTTGATTTGATCTCTTCCAAAAACCGAAAAAAAATCTCACCGATCAGTTATGTTTAAAGTCGTTAGTACAGCACAATTAGGAGTCCCTGGCTCTAAAGTTGAAGTTGAAGTAAACTTAAAATTGACTAATCGAGTGGTTCATATTGATTTGGTCTAGGTTATTTTGTTGGGCTACGATTTGCGTCGTCGGTAACTAATGAAGTAAATCTCAGAATATATGCTCACTCACCTACTTATCAAGTGACTCAACAAAATTGTTTTGAAACATTCCAAACATCTCACTAGCTAATCCAAAAGTGACTTAACACAATTTGAAAATCAAACACAGGAAAATACAAACCATGCCCCAACAGAGAAACTACTACATCAATATTAATCTGAAGGGCCTGATAGGATATCCTTCTTTATTCATACATATTTTAACTACTCGGTGCACAGATAGCTCAAATGGCACCTATGATGTTAATTCCCTTCTTCATAACTGCCGCCTCCATATCCACCTCGGCCACCTCCGTAACTGCCGCCACCTCTGTAATAAGGGCCCCTGTGGTAAGGGCCTCGGTGATAATCGCCGCCACGATAATACTTGGCATCATCAACCCCAGTAGTTTGTTGATCAGCTGCACAATTGATATATATGCTTGATTAAGTAGTTTAATTAGAGGTGATTAGAAACAAGCGTGGTAACATTAGTTCTACCTTCGTAACCGCCGCCACGACCGCCTCCGTAATAACCGCCACCTCCGTAATATCCACCACCTCGGTGATAACCGCCACCTCCGTAATATCCGCCACCTCGGTGATAACCGCCGCCATGATAATACTTGGCATCATCAACCCCATTAGTCTGTTGATCAGCTGCACAATTGATATATGGTTGATTAATAGTTTAGATCGAGGTGATTAGAACATATTAAAGCGAAATTGGGTCGGGTTAAGAATTGAAACTCATCGAAGACAAGGCAAGTGAGGTGGCATGCAATGATTAGTCAGAGTGTTAATTAAATTAATGGCCTAGACCAATCAATATTCTAATAAAATCCTTTTGCCGATAAAAAAGAAAATATGAACTACTTCATCTACAGTGGCAGGAACCCATTGTGCTTTGCTAATGAGTAATGACTTTAACAAAAACAAATGACTCACCTGAAGTAGTAGAAGTGGTAGTCGTCTCAGTCAAATCCTTGGCTGTCACCTCCAAGGTGAAGAGAAGAACAATGGCCAGAAAAAGGCCAAGAAAAACAATTGCTTTCGAACCCATTTCCCTCTTTAGTTTTTTTTTGGTATTTCCCTCTTTAGTTGGTTGGATATATAGACTAGTTTGGAATGAAATTGAAGTTCAATCTTGATGTCCATTTATAGGCTTCGAGAGATTCCAGTGGCTGTGAGAGAGTCTTTGACAAATTCACTAACCTTCTTCTTTTTGGTAATTTGACAAAGTCGATAACTTTTCTGGATTGGTAACTTGACAAAGTCAGTCCTAGTTTTCCTGGACTAGACCGAACAATGATTAATTAGTCACATTAGGGGGAAAAACCTCCTGAAATCGAGTTGAGAAATATAACCATTAAATATGATTACCCTCTTCGTTGGAGCAGGTTCAACCGGGGTATGCACATCGTGTTGTTTACATGTAAATTATTTTGTCGAGGGGTGTAGGATTGTCGGAAGGTAGGGTGCCAGTCTCGGTGGTATGCTTTCATCTAGCTAGTTGTAATGTGTGGGCTTTTGTAGTCCCTTAATCTCTTATAACCATTACACTTGATTAATATTTTTTTTTTCCGCCGTTCAAGAAAATGATGATGGTTTTGATCGGCAGTTGAAGCAAACTAAATAATATAGATTTGATGATGGTTTATTTATTTTGTCCCTCGTGCACTAAAGTTCTATGTGCAAGTATTTATAGTTCCTCACTCAAAACTTAAGTTCAAGTTTCCATGGCCGCTTGTTGGGATTATGTACATAACTCTTTCGCACCCGTAGAACATGATCATGGGATCTTGGGGTTATACATACTCTTGAATTCGTGCCGGTAGGGCACGATGGGTTCTTGGCTTCAACCTCGACACAGACTCGATGAGATCACCTAGGGAACGAATTGGTGGACTAACGTACGCACACATTAATTAATTTTTTTAGACAAACAAGAAATTAGAAGCAGTCCACCTACGTACTTGATAGATACAAGAAAGAATTAAGAATCAAGTAGTCCAAATCGATCCATCGAGTCTTTTTGTTGATCTTTAATTGTCCCAGTATATATCAAGTCTACCACTCACTATTTAATTAAGACTTACGTACTCAAATGCATGTGCATGGATGTCGTTGAGTCGTTGACCACGTCTGCGTAACTCTCAGAATACTTATCGATTTATGTCCTAATCGCCCGGACAGATATTGGCCCTCTGTCCAGACTCGATTTCTATAAGACTTGAACAATGCATCCAAATAAACGAGCGCGACCACTGTCTGGACGAGATATGCTGAAACGCTCGAAACCTGAAAATCGAGCCCGAACTTCTAGGGAAGCTAGCATTCCATGTGTTTGCAGTTATTTTCATCAATATCTCATATTGTATGGGCTAGGAGCGATAGCAGGACATTCTTTGTGCCTCGATCATCGCATTTATTTGAATTGATCTCTTCTAAAAACCGGGAAAAAAAAAACTCTCACCAGTTTTGTTTAAAGTCATTAGTATATTAGGGTCCCTTCCGCTATAATTGAAGTTGAAGTACTCCACAAGTAATCTAAAAAAATGGACGTACTAATCAAGTACTGGTTCATATTGATTTAGTCTAGGTTATTTTGTTGTGTTAGGGAAGCCTGATTCGATTTGGGCCGTGCTTCGCGCGCTAAGTTCGGGATTCAACAGATGTATTACAGTAACTTCACACCTCAGAATATAAATAAACCTCAAGATATAAATAGTAGTTATACGCAACAACCGATGTAACTTGTATACTTTCTTCATTCGATACATAAGGAACCTGGTGTGAGTCATGGACGTACAGAGTAGGGCTGTAAACGAGCCGAATCGAGCCGAATATTAGAATGTTCAGATTCGTTCATTAAGCTTTTTAGCGAACTCGAGCCGAACTCAATGAAAATTAAGACGAGCCAAACTCGAACCGAGCTTGCTCAGGTTTGGGTCAAACTCGAGCTTGTTCACGAGCCTTAACGATCCAATAATATCATATTTTTATGTTCTCATACAAGTCTAAAATTGCAAATAAAATTTTCATTATGTACATATATAAATATGTTCATATACATATAAAATGATAAAAACATATACTTAAGTAAATTTTTAGTAATTGTAAATCTTTAGATTTGTACAAGTTTTAAAATTTTCACTATATAACTATATAAAATTCCCATGATACACATATATTATAGGTTTGCGAGCCTAATCGAGCCGAATACTGTTGCGTTCAAGTTCGGCTCATTTATGAAACGAGCCTAAAATTGAGGTTCAGGTTCGGTTCATTTAGTAGATGAATCGAACTCGAACGAGCCTTTACCAAGTCGAGCCTTTACCGAGTCGAGCCTTGAACAGTTTACGAACGGTTCAGTTCATTTACAGCCTCACGTACTCAACAAATTGTTGGAGAACTACATAATTTAATACTACCTATCTGTCTTGCGCATTTTTTTTTCTTCATGTTCTTGATTATTCTTTGGACATTGTGTGTTCCTTGGTTTGGCCGTATTCTCAACATAGTTGACACTCTGATTTCAACCCAACCTTTCGCTTGAATGTGTCCGTATGGTACGTAATTGCCACAATTGTTTCGAATCACCTACAAACTATATTCAAGCATATACATCAAAATTTGTTTGAGCTGAACAGGCTAATTGGGCAGATGACGCCAAGCATATAAGGAATTGGTGGTGGCGGATGGATACGGAGTGTAGAAACTTTATATCCATCTCAAAATCAATTGGCATTGAGTGGAGAGATCCCAGATGTTATTAAGTGATCACCCATTTCACTCACAAGCAATGCGGGATTCATTTCCTTAACATCTCCCCTCATGTGCAGCCGCGTTTGAGGTCTGTCACGTGTGGCCACTTTTTTGGTCCTATTATCGTGCAGCCTTTTTGCTGGTCTAACATCGTGGGGTGTGGATTGTGAATTTTTAAAATATGGAGTGGAACGGGCCCCGCTCTGATACCATGTAGGAACTTTATATCCATCGCAAAACCAATTGGCAATAAGTGGAGAGGTCCCAGATGTTATTAAGTGATCACCCATTCCACTTCCAATCAATGTGGGATTCATTTCCTTAACATGGAGGTGGCGAAGTGATCCAAGTGGAGGTGGGTACGGAGTTGGCTTGCAATTTTGCTTCTACGGCTTAAAGTAGTTAAAGTTACAAGACGAACCAAAATGATATAATTCATAGTGAAAACGCAAGGAAATTTATGATTGAATAGTTACCAGTTTTTAGTAAGAAATTACGAGACGTACCAAAATGTAATGATAACTCGTGAAAATGTTATGAATTTTGAGGCAAACGTACCAAAATGTTATGATTCATTGTGAAAATATTTTGAATTCTATTGTTGAAAAATTATGAGGTTTGGTATAAAAATTACAATACGTACATTACCAAAATGTTCTGATCCTTATTGAAAATTTTTATGAATTCTATTGTTAAAAAGAAGAATTTCAAGAAGCGTCCCTCAAGTTTCACTCAAGTCTCAATTTGGTCTCTCTAATATCTATTGTAACGAATTTGACCTTTAGTTTTACATTTGGTCTGTATTAAGTCCAATCACGCACGGCAGTCAAAAATTTGGATGCACAAGTACCACCTGCGTCTCACTTGGTGATTAAGAGGGGATTGTATGGACTTTACACTCATATTGAGTTCGGGGTCTTTAACGGTTTCGTTTCGTTCGGTTTAGGCATCTTAATTTTCAAACCAAATCGGACATTTCAGTTTGGTCATTTAGAAAAATAAAAAATAAAATAGTACAATGCTTAGGTTTAGTTTGGTTTGGTTTTTCAAGTCAATCACTCAGAGTAATCGTCCTGCTCTTCTTCTTCTTCTTCTTTTTGGTGCAACTGGCATCAGTGAGACTCAAATCCTTGTTAGTTATTGTTTGTGACGATAAATAACAAGAAAGGGAAAAAATGGTGCGAATTTTTTTTATTTGATTGGAAGAAAAATGATAAAAAATAATACATAGTTGATTCCGAAAATTGATTCTTGTGTTTTAATTGGTGACTCATATGAGTTTTATGTAAATAATATTAAAATTTTAATCTCTTTTTTTTTTTTTTTTTTTGTGTATCCTCGTAGACCCACGATCCAAAGCATACGTGTTACATGGAAGATTGATTCTTTCAGGAAAATTAATTCGTTGCTCTAAATTAAATGGACTTGTCTCATGTACTTTAAGCTCACTCATCTACTTATCAAGCGACTAAACAAAATTATTTTGAAACATTCAAACATCTCAATAATAAAAAGTGATTTAACACAATTTGAAAATCAAACACAGGAAAATACAAACCATGCCCTAACAGAGGAACTACTACATGACTGTTAATCTGAAGGGCCTGATACGATATCCTTCATTATTCATACATATTTTAATTACTCGGTTCACGGATAGCTTAAATAGCTCCTATGATGTTAATTCCCTTCTTCCTCATAACTGCCGCCTCCATATCCGCACCGCCACCTCTGTAATAAGGGCCCCTGTGATAAGGACCTCGGTGATAATCGCCCCCACGATAATATTTGGCATCATCAACCCCATTAGTCTCTTCATCAGCTGCACAATTGATATACATGCTTGATTAATAGTTTAGAGGTGATTATATAGAAACAAGCGTGGCAACATTAGTTCTACCTTCGTAACCGCCACCTCCGTATCTGCCGCCACGACAAAATCTGCAATGAGGTTCCCTGGGGCCTCGGTGATAACCGCCGCCTTGATAATACTTGGCATCATCAACCCCATTAGTCTGTTGATCAACTACACAATTGATATATATGCTTGATTAATATATAGTTTAGGTCGAGGTGGTTTGAACATATTAAAGCCAAATTAGGTCGGGTTGAAAATTGAAACTCAACGAGGACATGCATTGATTAGTCAGAGAAGAAAAAAAAAACTGGAGGAATAAAATTAATCAATCAATTCGGTTAAATAAATAAAGGACTCACCAGCCGCAGGAGTAGTAGAAGTGGTAGTAGTCTCAACCAAATCCCTGGCTGTCACCTCCGAGGAGATGAGAAGAGCAACGGCCAGAAAAAGGCCAAGGAAAACAATTGCTTTCACCTCACTTCGTTATAACTCATCACATATATAGTATCTAAAAGTGAAGGGGTGGCTCCTAGCTAAAACTTTGAATAGATGGTGGTTTTTCACCTCACGTTGTAATATTCTATTTTTCATATGGTGAAATCTTTGTCTCTCTCTCCCGTGGTGCTTGTGCATATTTTGTGTTTTGTTTTTTTGGTTGCGCTTCCGTTGCGGGTGAGATCGAAGATTAAATCCCAACAAGAGAGAGAGAGAGAGAGAGAGAGAGAGGTATCTCAACTGCATGTCCTAATGGATTCAAAAGTTGATTCGGTAAATTATTTTTAATCAATTGGGTAACCGATCGATCAAGAGAGTTACGTAAATTAAGTATTGAAGGCGGTTGGGAGCAAATGATTAAGTAATCAATATGAACACTTGATCAGTCGTGTTCGAGTTAACTAAATTCACACACACAAAAAAAACACTAATGAGATTTTTTTTTGGGGGGTTTTTGGAAGAGATCAATTCAAAGTAATAAGATGAGGCACAAAGATTACGACCGATAATCAAATGAGGACCACTAATCATATGACGCCCTTCTAGACGGTGGTCGCGTTTGTCCTGATGCATTGGACGGAGGCAATTGGAAATTAGCATTGGACGGAGGCCTATTATTCCTGTAAGGCCTATTATTTGCAGTTTCGATTATGTTTGAGAGAGTTACGCAATTGTTAATTTGAGCCTTGTGAGATTTGAGAGAGCTTTGAGGGTGACTCTTGTTTTGTAGCTCCCCTTTATCGTTCCCGCGGACGTGTGTTGATTCGAGGCGATGATCACGTACAACTCTTGCTGGGTGTATATATGGGTGTGGTTTTAACATTGCTCTTTTGTATATATCGGTGTGGTTTTAGACAACCCGATCAATCGGCTTCTTCAGCTTTTTCTCACAAAAAATCCCTAGTCACAATATGTCCAAAACACGTGGTCAATAATCCATGCGCATGCGTTTATTTTTTATTTTTTTTTGTCATTCGTTAATTCTAATCTACATTATCCTAGGGGAGAGGAATGTATGCTTACGGGAATCGAACCCTGTTCATGTACATGAGAGTATAAGGAGGCACCAACTACACTCCACAATAGTCATTGGTAGACTTGGTACTCGGACAAAGTAGCTTTGCATGGGATTGAGAGATGCCTACGAACAATATGAAAATAAAACACAAACCGAAGCCTAAAAAACACCCAACACATGGAAATTTTATGTCCATCTCAAAACCAATTGACAATGAGTGAAGAGGTCCCAAATATTATTAATTAGTGATCACCCATTTTACTCTAAAGCAATGTGGGACTCTATTTCCTTAAGCCGCATTTAAGGTCTGTCACGTGTAGACATTTTTTTGGGTCCTATCGTCGTGCAGCTTTTTTGCTGGTTTGTCATCGTGGGATGTGAATTGTGAACTGTATAAAATGTGGGGTGGAACAAGCTCCGCTCTGATACCATGTGAAAACTTTATATCCATCTCAAACTCAATTGACAATGAGTGGAGATGTCACAAATATTATTAAATGATTACCCATTTTACTCCAAAGCAATGTGGAACTCTATTTTCTTTAACATAGGTGATTAATTCGAAACAAGTGTGGCAATTACCGTATGAACACATTCAAGCAAAAGGTCGGGTTGAAATTGAAACCCAATTATGACAAGCCAAGTGAGGTGACTTGTATAGTTGCTATGTTGAGAATACAGCTAAACCAAGAAACACACAATGTCCAAAGAATAATCAAGAACAAGAAAAAAAAAAAAAAAACAATTTGTTGAGTACATCCATTACTCACACCAAGTTCCTTATGTATCGAATGAAGAAAGTATACAAGTTACATCGGTGGTTGCTATGTATAACTACTATTTATATCCTGAGGTTTATTTATATTCTGAGGTTTACTTGATCACTAACTATCGTAATACCTCTGTTGAATCCCGAACTTAGCAAAGCACGATCCAAATCGAATCAGGCTTTCCTAACACAATAAAATAACCTAGACTAAATCAATATGAACCACTTGATTAGTCAACTTTTTAAGTTTACTTGTATTTCAACTTCAACTATATATAGAGCCAGGGACTCCTAATTGTGCTATACTAACGATTTTAAACATAACTGATGAGATTATTATTATTTTTTCGGTTTTTGGAAGAGATCAATTCAAAGTAATAGGATTAATCAAAATTGTGACCAATCAATATGAACCACTTGTAAGTTTACTTGTATTTCAACTTCAACTATATATAGAGCCAGGGACTCCTAATTGTGCTATACTAACGATTTTAAACATAACTGATGAGATTATTATTATTTTTTCGGTTTTTGGAAGAGATCAATTCAAAGTAATAGGATTAATCAAAATTGTGACCAATCAATATGAACCACTTGATCAGAGGTTTTTAATTAAGTTTACTTGCGGAGTACTTCAACTTCAATTATAGCGGAAGGGACCCCTAATTTACTTGTGACTTTAAACAAAACTGGTGAGAGAGTTTTTTTTTTTTCCCCGATTTTTAGAAGAGATGAATTCAAATAAATACGATGCGCCTTCCAGGCCCGTACAGTATGAGATATTGATGAAATTGACTGCAAACACATGCATGGGCTGTCATAGAAGTTTGGGCTCAATTTTCAGGTTTCAAGCATTTCCGCATATCCCGTCCAGACAGTAGTCGATCGCGTCAGTCAGGTTCAAGTCTTATACTTAGAGGCAACTGAAAATCGAGTCTAGCCAGAGGCCAATATCTGTCCGGACGATTAGGACATTAATCGATAAGTATTTGAGAGTTGGTACAAAAGACGTGGTCAACTACATGCATGCACATGCATTTGAGTATGTAAGTCTTAATTAAATAGTGAGGGGTAGACTTGGTACTGGGCAATGATCAACAAAAAGACTCGATCGATGTGGACTACTTGATTCTTAATTCTTTCTTGTATCTATCAAGTAAGTACATTACTATCTTTTTGTTGATAAAAAGTATGTCGAATACACATATCGAAGAGAGCTCGGGATGAGATTACAATTTTAACGGGGCAAATTTATAAAAGTAGCATCAAAGAAGGGTGTATTCGGAGAAATCCCGATTCTCATCGAGAGCCAGGTTTGGTTCTATCTAATATCCCTCGATCCATTCCCTATCCGTTGTCATCCCTAAATTCACAACTAGATGAAAGCATCCCAACGAAATTGGCACCATACCTCCCGACAATCCTATTCCACTCGAGAAAATATATAATATACATGTAGACAAAAGAAATAATTGTGCCCAAAAAGAACACCCCCGCTTAAACCTCCTCCCAACAGGATGTGCATTTGATCAACTTTTTTTTTAGCATAGGTCAAGCTTTGAATTAGATTTTAATCGAACATGTCGCACTCTGAAATTAAAGAAGACATTACCAATACAGAGGGTACGTAGTCATATGTAGGTGTTATATTTTTCGGGGGCAACTGCACGATAGGTTGAGGGTTCAAAGCGGACACCTTGGGATTAAAAATGCACCAAAAATTTTGTTCTTTTACATATGATTTGATTTTTCTTTCTTGTAATTCAACCCTTTTCATACTCTTGGCACTGAACTGTTCATATATACAAACCCAAAGCAACAGAAAATTCACTAACGCTTTTGGCACTACCGCTGAACTAAAATCTCGAAGCCACCCCTTTTAATTTTAGATATTTTGTGATTAGCTATCAACGTCCGTAAGTTACGACGGACTTGCACTTACCAAGGGGCATGTGGAGTCATGTTTCTCAACTCAATTTCAGGAGGTTTTCCCCCCTAGAGTATGACTAATTAATCATTGTTCTGTCTAGTCCAGGAGAACTAGTAGCAATTAAGTTACTGACTTTGTCAAGTTACCAATTAAAAAGAAAATTTATTGACTCTGTCAAATTACCCAAAAGAAAAAGTTAGTGAATTTGTCAAACACTCTCAGTGTGTACTCACGGCCACTGGAATCTCTCCGAGCCTATAAATGGACATCCAAATTGAACTTCAATTTCATTCCAAACTAGTATATCCAACCAACTAAAGAGAGCAAAAGAAAAACCAAAGAGGGAATTATGGGTTCGAAAGCTATTGTTTTGCTGGGCCTTTTTCTGGCCGTTGTTCTTCTCTTCACCTCGGAGGTGACAGCCAGGGATTTGGCTGAGACTACTACTACTTCTACTACCCCTAGTACTACTACCCCTGGTAAGTTCATATCTTTTTAGCTGAATATTTGATTGATTTCATACCTCTAGTTTTTTCCCTATCTTCATTGCATAACATGCAATAAAATCTTGGTTATGTCCCTTAGATAAAAGGGTCCACTGAAAGATGTTTTAGTTATTCTGATATTACTTTCCGAGATTGCCTACGTTATTAATCAATGCAAGCCACCTCACTTGCCTTGTCTTCGTTGAGTTTCAATTTTCAACCCGACCTAATTTCGCTTTAATATGTTCTAATCACCTTGACATAACTATTAATCAAGCATATATCAATTGTGCAGCTGATCAACAGACTAATGGGGCTGATGATGCCAAGTATTATCATGGCGGCGGTTATCACCGAGGTGGCAGATATTACGGAGGTGGCGGTTATCACCAAGGTGGTGGATATTACGGAGGTGGCGGTTATTATGGAGGCGGTCGTGGCGGCGGATATGGAGGTGGATACGGAGGCGGCGGTTACGAAGGTAGAACTAATGTTACCACACTTGTTTCTAATCACCTCTAATTAAACTACTTAATCAAGCATATATATCAATTGTGCAGCTGATCAACAGACTAATGGGGTTGATGATGCCAAGTATCATCGTGGCGGCGATTATCACCGAGGCCCTTACCACAGGGACCCTTATCACAGAGGTGGCGGCAGTTATAGAGGTGGTGCTTGACCTGTCGGGTGTTTATAAATTTAGACTAAAAACGCGTCCCAAGCGTAGGACTCTCGACCAGTGTAGCACAATAAATCCGGAAGTACCGGAGTCGAACCACAGAGACGGACGGACGGTGCTTAACTTAAATGTGATGAATTCTAGTTTAATCTGGCTCTTAGGTAGCCACCCCTTGTTCAATTGATTGATTGATTGACTAAATTACTAAACTGGATTAATTAACTATGAAATTAAAGGAGAGTACAGCCGTGGGAATCCAGCGTCTGCAACTAGCCTAACCAATATTACTCGGGACACAATTATTCAATTCACTGATTTCAGAATAAGGGAAGAGGGGGTTCCCAATAAATGCCTACCACCTGTCACCAGCCCTCATGCGCATTTGAAATCTGATGATGCCTGGGTTTTGTTTATTAGAAAAGGATTCTCTTTCGTATCCCAAAATTGTTGGAAAAATAAATTAATTCGTACCCGAGGTGAAATATTGATTAAATTAGTCACAGGACGCCTTTGTCCCGTGGCTGTACCCTAAGGAACTACTCACACATGCTTGGGGTAACAGGCAATAAAAACCTAGATAAAAACATGATCATCTATTTTTAATAGAAATGGAAAACAAAAGAAAGATCTACGAAGAGTAATTAATAACGAACAACTTTAATTAATGAAGAAAATCTCAAACGTTACCAGAATCCAAGCGATTGAAGGAAATAGTGCCGAAAACTCAAGAACTGAGAGAAAACAAAACAACGTTAGAGAAAAAGCTTCTACGTAAAGTCTGGAATCAAAAATCTACCCTAAAACTAAGTTAAAACGGGGTATTTATATTAATCCCCTTAAAAACAATTTAAATCCTAAACTAAATTGGAAATTGAACCGAGACGACCCCAAAACGCCGTCGTTCCTGGCCCTTCATAAGCGCTCGGTAGCGCTACACCAAAAGTGGTGTAGCGCTCGCGAGTCCATTAAGGGCGTGTTTCGTTGACCTGCTGACGTGGCCGTTGACCCCCTTCAGTCTAAATGTAGCGCTATACCTAAAAGGGTATAGCGCTCGCGAACTCTCTGATCTGTTTCTGGCACCTTTTGTTCCACTTTTGAGCGCTAGACCATTCTATTGTAGCGCTCACGAAGGCTTCATTCACTTTTTCACGAATTCTTGCTCCCATACTTAGTCTCCACAGCCCTCTTGCTTTCCGAACTCCATCATGGCCTACCGGATACTTCTCATTAGCGCCAAAACATCCCAATTTCCTGCAATTTAAGCACAAACACAAAAACCAACCATGTGCACGCATTAAACGGAAAAATGAGCATTAAAGGCACGTCTAACGCGCTACTTTCCCTACTTAGGCGCTTAAATCCTATGCATTTCACGCGCCTATCACATCCCCCAACTTGAGCGTTGCTAGTCCCTAGCAACCAACGAAATAAAAATAACAAACCAAGACTCAACAGGGAATACGAGAGTTATGCAACCTGTATAAAAATTAAGTGAACATAAAATTTCCTCCTCATTGCCACCTTTAACTCAGTCACATGCATGCCCTAGCTATTATTTGAACCATTCCGCACCAAAACATACTAGAGATGAAACGTCCCCACAAAGTTACAATGTTACTCTTGCTCACCGGAACACTCAACATCCCATGCGAGGCGCTTGGCGACCAACGTGAGATGGAACAAAAATCACCACGTGCCAATCAAAACAACGCCAGTATAACAATGAAAGCTCAACGGAATAAAGATACCACATGTTCATAGCTAAATATAAAACGTGCATGCAAGAGAGTTAACAACGTGCATTGGGTCAACTAAGGGCTTCATTGGCTTTTAACGACCGTGGTTACGAAAAAACAAGGAACATGCAAAGGGTAGCGGCCTATAGAAACGCATGGTTAGTCTACCCTGACTGGCCGCCACCTTGACTCCTGCACCACACCGGTGCTTAACACAAAACATCGGTCACAAACATAACAAAGTACGAATTATTACACAATATCTGAATGACAAGACTCAATCCACCGACTCACAAAACACATGAAATAACACAAAAACTGACATGACTCGACAATGGAACATAAAATAACACCACCACCATCCCAGCTCTATGCTCAGTTACCATCTCCAGCATCCGAATGCTGCTCCTCCTCAGGCTCATCCCCAAAATCATCGCTCACCTCTAATGCTGGCCACCTCCTAGGTCGGAAAGGCCCCGGATTTTCCCCAGACATCTGTGCCTCCATGTGGCGCTGCCTATCAAGTAAGTCCGCCTGATTCCGAGCCAACTGCCTTTGCTCTCTCTTTAACTTGCGCTGGCTCCTAGCAAGGCCCGTCAAACAACCAAAAATCTTTTCCAGCCAAGTCTTAGTACTAGCACTAGCCGGTGGCGGAGACAGTAATGATCCCTCAACCCCTCTCAACTGGGCCATACTCCGGTGAATAAACGAGGAATCCAAATCCCCCGGCAGTAGATCATCATTACTATAGAAACGCTTTCCCGGAACATTTCTAGTCCTCAAAATTTTGGTAACTAAGCACGGGAAAGGCATCCTCAGAGTAGTCGGAGCATCTCTAAAATCACACATTTGCCCAAAAATATAGAGGGCCCAATCAGAGACCGTGTCCTCACCCATGAATGCATACATCAAGTTTCCAACCGACCTCTGGGGTGCGCCCTCCCGACCCCGAGGATACAAATTAAAGCAAATCACTTGGTTGATAAACCTATACGCAGTCGTGAATCTACCAGGCCAATGAGGAATCCTAGCATTCCTTCGGTGCTCATACAGATATCCAGCTATCTCATTTTGATCAAAAGTTTCATCTGGCCTAGGGAAATTAACAGGTCTCGTGGGCCTCTGATAATCTAAAGCAGTGGCTATCTCAGCCACATCAATAAAAACTGAAGTATTACCTACTCGTGAAGTAATCCGGGCACCCGGAGCCAAAAAGTGACCCGGCTCCGGCACAACCATATTCCTATAAAACTCCTCACATAAAGCATTGTTGTACCCAGGATTAGGAGTGAACCAATACCTTAGACCTTGGTCCCGAATGGCGGCAAAAGGTTCAAAATTTGCCGGCCATAACCCATCATCAACAATGTGTCTCTCGTTCTTCACGCCCCGCTCCTTTATGGAAGCCTCCCATTCCGCCTGACTATCTCTGTCAATCTGCTCCCGGTCCCTACGCTTAGCCCGGGTCTTTGGAACTTCCTCCGGTGCGCTAGAGGCTCCAGCCACTGCCTTTCCCTTGCCTAAATTTTGCTTTTTGGGTGCCATACTTGGTGGGTTTTGGGCTGAAAAGGTTGGTTTGGGATTTTCGGATCTGAAAATTTTTGGGGGTTAGAATGAAATTTGGGTTGGATATTATGGTAGAGGAGGGTGAGAGGAGTGTTTCTGTGGATTTTGGTGAAGATTGGTGGAGTTTTGAGGGGAGTATGGAGTTTTGGAGGTTAGGGTTTAAGGTTGGATATGGAGGTTGGAGGGTCTGGTTATTGGAAGAAAGAAGTGGGGAAGATGATTGTGATGGAGGAGAGAGAGAGAAAAGATTCGTGGGGTTGGGAAGAGTGGAACATGTGATAATGATGGGTTAATGGTGGAGCCCCCCCATTGACCGTTCAACTGCTTTCTTTTCTTTTTTTTTTTTTTTATCCCGGCGCACTATAGCGCTACACCACTTTGGGTGTAGCGCTCCCGAACAGGTATCTCCCTTTTTTTTTTTCTTTTTTTTTTTTTTTATTATTATTATTTAAATAATTACAGATTTGGACGGGTCAAAGGGGCTGAAAGGGTCGGTTGACTTCTCTCATCAATAACATGGAATTATTGGGTTAGGGCTAAAATGGCTTAAGGGTTTGGATTTTGGCTAGGAAAAAGGTTTAAGGTTTTTACCAAGATACATAACCCAAAAGCAAAATTCTATATCCCCAAAAATGACGATGCTCCTCTATCACAACAATTCGAGGCCTCTAAAATGTGCACAGAGCTGGACCACCAAACTAACATCCCATCCAAACACCGGTTCCCTAAGTGTGACACAGAATTGACTGACACGGACTGGTCTAAAAATGGATCAACGGGACTCATATAGTGGTTTAATCACACAAGAACTGCCTTGTTTCATCCCCTAAGCACGTTTCCAACTCTCAATCATGCATGCACAATATTTAGACTACGACAAGTGGTACAAACGCCTACTATTTTATGCAATTGCGGAAATCAAAGAACAAAGAAACATGGGAATGCTTTCAGGACACACTGTGAACTAAGTGGGAACATCTACTCAACATTGCTTATGTTGCGAAAATACTCAAACAGAGATACCAGATATATGCATGTAAACGAGTTAAACAGGCAAACAATAAGACAAAAATCTAGCATGCTCATCTAACTCATACAAACAAGCATAACAATCGTATCCCCAGACCTGGAATTAAAATGGAAGCCTAAACCAACTAACAACGCTCAAAAATAAAAATAAAAATAAAAGCAAGTGTACAAAGTACACCCCTTCCCCCAACTTGAAATGCGCTTGGTCCCCAAAGCATGGAGACACTGAACAGAAAAGAGCAATAAGAAGGAAAGAGTGAACCTGGGGTGGCAGCCAACCACCGTGACCTCGGCCGATGTTCGAGGAATTTACTGGCACTGTTGCGTTTCGTCATCAGAACTGCTTCCAGAATTCGCTCCTTCGGACCTCACGAGGTCCACAGCTAGTCACATAGAGCCGCGCCAATGCTTTATCGGACTGACAACCGCCACACTTAGTGGCACCCCTGCTCGAGGCTCCTGAATGCCTCACTCACGCCGGCGGAGAGGCCCAAACTACCAAGGCTGATGTGGTAGCATGCTCATCCTGCAAAAGGCTTAAGAACCAACTACCTACTAGGCAACATATGACATTAGTACCGCCCGCTAGTAGAAGCCGGGCCACAACAAGAAACAATAACGAAAATAAAAGAACACCACCAGACTATTCACGCAGTCTCACGAGTCATACTTTTCTTCCCGAGTCTCACCGAAGAGACAAAACTCGGGTGGCTATACTAGACCGTCAAATGTGTTACATTACGCCCGAAGTAAAATTTACCAACAAGATGCATGAGTTAATACCAGAACTCGGAGCGTCCAAGTCACCGCTGGACTCCGCCAAACAATTAAGTCCAGCGTCCCCTAAGATCGTAACTAGGCAGGCACAAGATAGGGCCAAGTGCGGTTATGGAGCACGGGAATACCAAAGCCTAACCTATGATCTATACCGCCCCCGATGGGGCTAATCTGGAAGACGTGAGTGGTGCACGGTGAGTTGCTCCTTTCAGAAAAGCTAACTAAAGCCCTATGTCACTGATATTAAAAGGTACCCTAGTATTGTTTTTGCCTGTTTTTGGTTTTTTTTTTTTTTTTTTTTTTTTTTTTTTGTAAAAGAAAGAAAGAAGAAAAACAACTAAACAAAAGACAAGAAATAAGGAACAAAGAAATAAAAGATAAAAATACATAGATTGTGCCAAAAGCAAAAGATCTTAGGAAGAATCCAATGCTACTGACACAAAATGCCCTTACTAACCGGAGCTGGGCACACGATCCTTATTTTAATAGCGGCGTGCGGAGCTATAACCCAAGTCAATGATGGGTACCCCTATCGCTAGGGGCCGGGCCCGACAAACAATTAAGTCCAGCGGTACGCTTTCGCTCCCCGTGCAAATCATGACTATCAAATTATGCAACCTGGTCATCCTGATAGACAGGATTGACCAACTCCTCATCTGGTTCACCTACTTCTAGAAATTCCAAATAGGGTTTCAGACGCTGCCCATTAACTTTAAACACATGATCATTTTTAGAGTCTTGGACGTCGACTGAACCATTTGGATACACCTGAACTACTACATAGGGACCGTCCCAACGTGACCTCAACTTCCCTGGAAACAAATGGAGACGCGAATTATAGAGCAACACTTTCTGACCAACCCTAAAGGTTTTGCGCTGGATATTCCTATCATGATACGCCTTAACCTTAGCCTTATAGATGCTTGCATTCTCATACGCGTCATTCCTAAGCTCCTCGAGCTCACACAACTGTAACTTTCTATGCTCACCCGCCTCACTCAAACTCGAATTGACTTTCTGAATGGCCCAATAGGCCTTCTTCTCTAACTCAACTGGCAGATGACAGGCCTTACCGTAAACAAGCCGGTAGGGTGAAGCACCCAACACGGTCTTATAAGCAGTGCGGTAGGCCCATAACGCATTGTTCAACCTGGTGGACCAATCTTTCCTCGTCACACCTACAGTCTTCTCTAAAATTCTCTTAATCTCTCTGTTAGCTAATTCGGCCTGCCCATTAGTCTGGGGGTGGTACGAAGTGGACACTTTGTGGGTGATTTGAAACTCCCCCATCAATTTCCCAAATGACCGACTCGTGAAATGCGTGCCCTGATCCGAGATGATGGCGCGTGGCACGCCAAACCTCGACAAAATATTAGCCTTAAGAAACTCTAGCACGACTTTAGACTCCAAAGATTTAGTGGGAATCGCTTCCACCCACTTTGACACATAATCAACTGCTAACAGAATGTACTCAAAACCATGAGACATAGGAAATGGACCCATAAAATCGATGCCCCAGCAATCAAATACCTCTAACACAAGAATGGGCCGGAGGGGCATCTCCTGACGTGAAGACAGCTTGCCAAGCCGTTGGCAACGGTCACATGACCTACAGAACGCCTGCACATATTTAAACATATCGGGCCACCAGAACCCGCACTGTAAAATCTTGGCGGTGGTCTTCTTCGAAGAGAAGTGACCCCCACACGCCTCCCCATGACAAAACTCTATAATCCCCTGCTGATCAGCCTCGGGGACACATCTACGCACAATTTGGTCCGCACAGTACTTGAACAAATATGGGTCATCGAAGATGTACTGTCGGACACTCCTTAAAAACCGCTGCTTTTCCTGGGTAGACCAATGGGAAGGAATCTGCCCGGTTACCAAGTAATTGGCAATATCAGCATACCACGGGCACTCGTTAGCAGCGAACAACTGTTCATCTAGAAAATAGTCTCTAATGGGAAGATTCGAGGTGGGATCCTCGAATTCCAGACGAGACAGATGATCAGCTACTACATTCTCTACCCCTTTCTTATCCTTAACAATGAGATGGAATTCTTGCAGCAACAAAATCCATCGAATAAGGCGAGCTTTCGCATCCTGTTTGGTCATTAAGTACTTCAGGGCCGCATGATCGGTGAACACCGTGATCTGCGACCCCACCAGATAGGATCGAAACTTATCTAAGGCAAACACTACCGCTAACAACTCTTTCTCGGTAGTGGTGTAATTCATCTGTGCCTCATTGAGTGTCTTACTCGCATAGTAGATCACAAATGGGTCTTTCCCTCTCCTCTGTCCTAAAACAGCTCCGACTGCATAGTCAGATGCATCACACATTAACTCGAAGGGAAGACTCCAATCAGGAGACTGCACAATAGGCGGAGTAGTGAGACTCCGCTTCAGCTTTTGGAATGCCTCCTCACACTTATCGGACCACACAAAGGGTGCGTCCTTTGCTAACAACTGACACAACGGACGGGAGGTAGCACTAAAATCTTTAATGAACCGCCGGTAAAAACCAGCGTGTCCCAGAAATGAACGCACATCTCTGACAGACTTTGGGGTTGGAAGCTTATGAATTAAGTCTATCTTAGCCTTATCCACCTCGATACCCTTGGAGGACACAATGTGTCCCAACACAATCCCTTGGGTTACCATAAAGTGGCATTTTTCCCAATTCAGCACCAAGTGCTTCTCATCACATCTCTGCAAAACTTTGCCTAAATTCTCGAGGCACCCATCAAATGAGTCCCCGAAGACCGAAAAATCATCCATAAAGACCTCCACTATTCTCTCCACCATGTCACTAAAAATCCCCATCATACACCTGGAAAAAGTACCAGGTGCATTGCACAACCCAAAGGGCATGCGACGGTAAGCATAAGTACCATACGGACACGTGAAAGTGGTCTTTTCCTGGTCTTCTAACGCAACCTCTATCTGATTGTATCCTGAATACCCATCCAGGAAACAATAAAAAGCCCGACCAGCTACCCTCTCCAGAATTTGGTCAATGAAAGGGAGAGGGAAGTGATCTTTCCGGGTGCTCGCATTGAGCTTCCGGTAATCTATGCAAACTCTCCATCCTGTAGGCACTCGGGTTGGTACGGACTCACCTCGCTCATTGGTAACCACTGTCACCCCAGCCTTCTTAGGCACTACCTGAACTGGACTCACCCACTCACTATGGGCGATTGGGTAAATGATACCCGCATCTAAGAGCTTCAAAACCTCAGCTCGAACCACCTCTTTCATATGGGGATTCAAGCGCCGCTGAGGCTGCCTAGAAGGCTTCACACTATCCTCAAGATCAATTCGGTGTGTACACACCATTGGGCTTATACCATGTAAATCTGCTATAGTCCAGCCAAGCGCGCCAATATGCTCTCTTAACAAATCAAGCAACTTCCTCTCTTGATTCTCCTCAAGGGATGAGGAGATCACTACCGGATAAGTATCACTGCCCTCTAAAAAGGCATACTTGAGTGTGTCCGGCAGAGGTTTTAACTCTGGTTTTGGCGGCTGAACTGAAGACGGAAGAACCTTGGGCGGAGGGTCGCCGAGAGGCTCAAACAATGGGTCATAAGAGACCCCGCATACTTCTTCTACTGAATCCTCAACGTTTAATAACTCTAACAAACTTCCTACCTCTGGAGAATCTAAAAATGACGCCTCATCGGCGGTAAGAGCAATCTCCAGAGGATCCTTATATAGCACTGTATCTATATGCTCCTGCACGAGCGCATTAATCAAACTCACCTCTTCTACCTCCTCATCATCCTCCTCAAGAGTGTTAACATTATAGACATCCACCTCCATCATCTCCTCGCCAACAGACAACTGGACTCTGCCAGTTTTGCAATTCATGACGGCATTGGAGGTGGCTAGAAAAGGACGACCTAGAATAATGGGAGTCTTCTCTAGAACCTCAGGGTTTCGGCAAGTGTCAAGAACAATAAAGTCTGCGGGAAATTTGAACTCTCCTACCTGAATCATCACATCCTCCACCACACCCTTGGGTACTCTCACACTCCTGTCTGCCAACTGTAGCGTGACAGGAGTGGCTCTCAGATCCCCCAAACCTAGCCTCAAGTAAACTGAATAGGGGAGCAAGTTAACACTTGCTCCCAAATCCAACAACGCCTTATCGAACGTCTGGCCTGCTATATCTATGGTAATGGTGGGACACCCAGGATCCTTGCACTTGGCAGGAATTTCAGTCTGAAGGATAGAGCTCACCTGCTCGGTCAGAACCACATTATTCTGACCCTTGTGCTTTTTCGTGCAGAGGTCTTTCAATACCTTCGCGCACTGGGGAAAAGACTCAATAGCCTCCATCAGGGTGATAGGGAATTGCACCCTCTTAAAAAGCTCAATCATTTTATGGTTCATGTTTTGCTTAGGTTTCCCCGCTAACCTCTGGGGAAATGGAGCTACTGGCACAACCTGCGGTGTTGGAGTCGTGGGGGCTGCTGCTGCAGGCACCACCACCTCTGGTGACTCCTCATCACCCTTAACCTCTTTCCTAGGGACATCAACAACATCAGGAGTTGCTTTTGGTGCATCAACCGGCTCCGGGGGTGGAGCTGGTTTCTGCTTTGGCTGGATGGACTTATCGATCTCCTTCCCACTCCTAAGAATGGTGACCGACTTAGCCTCCTCCTGATTTGGGTTATGAATATTGGAACCTGAAGAATTTTCTAAATAATGGGCCCCTGCTGTACTACCCTGGGCCGGAAACTTACCCTTCTCCTGCTGCAGATGACCGATCACCGCAGTGAGCTGTGACATTTGGGTTGTAAGAGCCCCAATTTGCTGTCTCGTTTCCGTCTGAAATGTCATCTGTGACTGCATCAGGGAATTGACAGTATCATCTAACTTATGGTCACGCGCGGTCATCTGTGAATACCCTGGGGGAGGACCACGAGTGGATGGTCATGCCCCTCTACCAGCCTGTGGTTGGAAGTGAAATGGGATAACCTGGCCCTGAGGGGGCCTGGACGATTGGGCCTGTTGAAACTGCTGCGGCGGAGGTGGCCCAAAGGATTGAGCTTGGCCTCCACCTACGGGTCTGGAGTCTGACCACCCAAAATTGGGGTGATCCTTCCATCCCGCATTATACGTGGTAGAATAAGGATCCCAAGTCCTAACTGCATTGACTTCCTCCTGGGTAAATTGACTCGCCCCCTTGGCGGCAATAAACCCAGGGCAAACGGTCGCGGTGTGCCCTTTACATTCACACCACACGCATACTTCCTCAATCGATACCTCATGAACTGGACGACCCTGCCTCACCTCTAGTTCCTCTAACCTCTGAGCCATTTTCTCAACCTGAGCTTGAAGCCGCTGGTCGCGAATGGTGACCGGGATAACACTGGACCCAGAAGGTCCGGATCGCTCAAAATCGGATGGCTCTAAAGCCCTCTGCCTATCAGCTAGGTCATCTAAGAAATCCCATGCCTGGTCTGCTGTTTTGGACAAGAAATCGTCCCCTTTACAAGAATATTCTATGTGCTGGACTGACTCAGCATTGAGACCAAGATGAAAGAACCCAATTAACTGAATTCTCTCAAAGCCATGGTGTGGCAGCCTTAGGAGCAATTCCTTGAAGCGCTCCCATGCCTTGAGAAATGACTCATCCCTCTCCTGCCTAAAACCTTGGATTTGGCGCCTAAAAGTCTTAGTCTTAGCCTCAGAGAAATACTTCCTATAAAACGCATCACGCACTTGTGCCCAAGTGGTGAAAGACTGAGACTTTTGCATTCGAAACCACAGAAGCGCGCCATCTTTCAATGTCGCCTCAAACCAGGTTTTAACTCTGGTTTTGGCGGCTGAACTGAAGACGGAAGAACCTTGGGCGGAGGGTCGCCGAGAGGCTCAAACAATGGGTCATAAGAGACCCCGCATACTTCTTCTACTGAATCCTCAACGTTTAATAACTCTAACAAACTTCCTACCTCTGGAGAATCTAAAAATGACGCCTCATCGGCGGTAAGAGCAATCTCCAGAGGATCCTTATATAGCACTGTATCTATATGCTCCTGCACGAGCGCATTAATCAAACTCACCTCTTCTACCTCCTCATCATCCTCCTCAAGAGTGTTAACATTATAGACATCCACCTCCATCATCTCCTCGCCAACAGACAACTGGACTCTGCCAGTTTTGCAATTCATGACGGCATTGGAGGTGGCTAGAAAAGGACGACCTAGAATAATGGGAGTCTTCTCTAGAACCTCAGGGTTTCGGCAAGTGTCAAGAACAATAAAGTCTGCGGGAAATTTGAACTCTCCTACCTGAATCATCACATCCTCCACCACACCCTTGGGTACTCTCACACTCCTGTCTGCCAACTGTAGCGTGACAGGAGTGGCTCTCAGATCCCCCAAACCTAGCCTCAAGTAAACTGAATAGGGGAGCAAGTTAACACTTGCTCCCAAATCCAACAACGCCTTATCGAACGTCTGGCCTGCTATATCTATGGTAATGGTGGGACACCCAGGATCCTTGCACTTGGCAGGAATTTCAGTCTGAAGGATAGAGCTCACCTGCTCGGTCAGAACCACATTATTCTGACCCTTGTGCTTTTTCGTGCAGAGGTCTTTCAATACCTTCGCGCACTGGGGAAAAGACTCAACAGCCTCCATCAGGGTGATAGGGAATTGCACCCTCTTAAAAAGCTCAATCATTTTATGGTTCATGTTTTGCTTAGGTTTCCCCGCTAACCTCTGGGGAAATGGAGCTACTGGCACAACCTGCGGTGTTGGAGTCGTGGGGGCTGCTGCTGCAGGCACCACCACCTCTGGTGACTCCTCATCACCCTTAACCTCTTTCCTAGGGACATCAACAACATCAGGAGTTGCTTTTGGTGCATCAACCGGCTCCGGGGGTGGAGCTGGTTTCTGCTTTGGCTGGATGGACTTATCGATCTCCTTCCCACTCCTAAGAATGGTGACCGACTTAGCCTCCTCCTGATTTGGGTTATGAATATTGGAACCTGAAGAATTTTCTAAATAATGGGCCCCTGCTGTACTACCCTGGGCCGGAAACTTACCCTTCTCCTGCTGCAGATGACCGATCACCGCAGTGAGCTGTGACATTTGGGTTGTAAGAGCCCCAATTTGCTGTCTCGTTTCCGTCTGAAATGTCATCTGTGACTGCATCAGGGAATTGACAGTATCATCTAACTTATGGTCACGCGCGGTCATCTGTGAATACCCTGGGGGAGGACCACGAGTGGATGGTCATGCCCCTCTACCAGCCTGTGGTTGGAAGTGAAATGGGATAACCTGGCCCTGAGGGGGCCTGGACGATTGGGCCTGTTGAAACTGCTGCGGCGGAGGTGGCCCAAAGGATTGAGCTTGGCCTCCACCTACGGGTCTGGAGTCTGACCACCCAAAATTGGGGTGATCCTTCCATCCCGCATTATACGTGGTAGAATAAGGATCCCAAGTCCTAACTGCATTGACTTCCTCCTGGGTAAATTGACTCGCCCCCTTGGCGGCAATAAACCCAGGGCAAACGGTCGCGGTGTGCCCTTTACATTCACACCACACGCATACTTCCTCAATCGATACCTCATGAACTGGACGACCCTGCCTCACCTCTAGTTCCTCTAACCTCTGAGCCATTTTCTCAACCTGAGCTTGAAGCCGCTGGTCGCGAATGGTGACCGGGATAACACTGGACCCAGAAGGTCCGGATCGCTCAAAATCGGATGGCTCTAAAGCCCTCTGCCTATCAGCTAGGTCATCTAAGAAATCCCATGCCTGGTCTGCTGTTTTGGACAAGAAATCGTCCCCTTTACAAGAATATTCTATGTGCTGGACTGACTCAGCATTGAGACCAAGATGAAAGAACCCAATTAACTGAATTCTCTCAAAGCCATGGTGTGGCAGCCTTAGGAGCAATTCCTTGAAGCGCTCCCATGCCTTGAGAAATGACTCATCCCTCTCCTGCCTAAAACCTTGGATTTGGCGCCTAAAAGTCTTAGTCTTAGCCTCAGAGAAATACTTCCTATAAAACGCATCACGCACTTGTGCCCAAGTGGTGAAAGACTGAGACTTTTGCATTCGAAACCACAGAAGCGCGCCATCTTTCAATGTCGCCTCAAACAGCTTGAGGCACGCATTCTCATACTGGGTATTAGACGCAAGGTTGCGCACCAATCCCTCAAATGTCCGCACATGCTCATACGGATCATCACACTCTCTCCCGTGGAAACTAGGAAGACTATTTAGGACACCAGGCTTGACTGTAAAAGCATTACGTGCCTCTTGTGTTTCTTGAGGGAACACAATAGGTCCGAGAGGAGTGGTCCTCTCAGGATGCATATGCTGTCTCAAGGACGGCTGAATGGCTACCTGTCTATCTCCCATCTCAACGGATTCTGACTCTGATTCTAAAACCGACTGGAAAAGTGGATTACTGACACTAACTGACTCAAATGGTAATTCTATATAAAAATCACTAACGGGAATAGACTCTGACTGGTACTCAGCTGAGTCTGACTCTAAACTAGAAGATGAAGAACTAGAACACACAGGCTGACTCGACTCCAGTTCTTTTCGAACTAAACGATGTGTCGGGTCACGATAATAAAGAGGGTCCTGTTTAAAGGACACCTTCTTCTCTCTACCTATGGTGACTCAACTAAAAGACAAAAAAAATATGAAAACTCACACTCTAGAACACACGTCGCCGTCCCCGGCAACGGCGCCAAAAATGCTTGACCTGTCGGGTGTTTATAAATTTAGACTAAAAACGCGTCCCAAGCGTAGGACTCTCGACCAGTGTAGCACAATAAATCCGGAAGTACCGGAGTCGAACCACAGAGACGGACGGACGGTGCTTAACTTAAATGTGATGAATTCTAGTTTAATCTGGCTCTTAGGTAGCCACCCCTTGTTCAATTGATTGATTGATTGACTAAATTACTAAACTGGATTAATTAACTATGAAATTAAAGGAGAGTACAGCCGTGGGAATCCAGCGTCTGCAACTAGCCTAACCAATATTACTCGGGACACAATTATTCAATTCACTGATTTCAGAATAAGGGAAGAGGGGGTTCCCAATAAATGCCTACCACCTGTCACCAGCCCTCATGCGTATTTGAAATCTGATGATGCCTGGGTTTTGTTTATTAGAAAAGGATTCTCTTTCGTATCCCAAAATTGTTGGAAAAATAAATTAATTCGTACCCGAGGTGAAATATTGATTAAATTAGTCACAGGACGCCTTTGTCCCGTGGCTGTACCCTAAGGAACTACTCACACATGCTTGGGGTAACAGGCAATAAAAACCTAGATAAAAACATGATCATCTATTTTTAATAGAAATGGAAAACAAAAGAAAGATCTACGAAGAGTAATTAATAACGAACAACTTTAATTAATGAAGAAAATCTCAAACGTTACCAGAATCCAAGCGATTGAAGGAAATAGTGCCGAAAACTCAAGAACTGAGAGAAAACAAAACAACGTTAGAGAAAAAGCTGCTACGTAAAGTCTGGAATCAAAAATCTACCCTAAAACTAAGTTAAAACGGGGTATTTATATTAATCCCCTTAAAAACAATTTAAATCCTAAACTAAATTGGAAATTGAACCGAGACGACCCCAAAACGCCGTCGTTCCTGGCCCTTCATAAGCGCTCGGTAGCGCTACACCAAAAGTGGTGTAGCGCTCGCGAGTCCATTAAGGGCGTGTTTCGTTGACCTGCTGACGTGGCCGTTGACCCCCTTCAGTCTAAATGTAGCGCTATACCCAAAAGGGTATAGCGCTCGCGAACTCTCTGATCTGTTTCTGGCACCTTTTGTTCCACTTTTGAGCGCTAGACCATTCTATTGTAGCGCTCACGAAGGCTTCATTCACTTTTTCACGAATTCTTGCTCCCATACTTAGTCTCCACAGCCCTCTTGCTTTCCGAACTCCATCATGGCCTACCGGATACTTCTCATTAGCGCCAAAACATCCCAATTTCCTGCAATTTAAGCACAAACACAAAAACCAACCATGTGCACGCATTAAACGGAAAAATGAGCATTAAAGGCACGTCTAACGCGCTACTTTCCCTACTTAGGCGCTTAAATCCTATGCATTTCACGCGCCTATCAGGTGGCCGAGGTGGATATGGAGGCGGCAGTTATGAAGAAGAAGGGAATTAACATCATAGGTGCTATTTGAGCTATCTGTGTACCAAGTAGTTAAAATATGTATGAATAAAGAAGGATATCCTATAATGCCCTTCAAATTAATAGTGATGTAGTAGTTCCTCTGTTAGGGCATGGTTTGTATTTTCCTGTGTTTGTATTTTAAAATAGTGCTAAATCACTTTTGTATTAGTGAGATGTTTGAATGTTTTCAAAACAACTTTGTTCAGTCCCTTGATAAGTAGGTGAGTGAGCTTAATAAACCAATTAAACTCGCCTCTTCGATTGGTAATTAATTAAAACATGAGACGAGTCCATTTAATTTAGAGCAACGAATTAATTAATCTTCCTGAAAATAATTAATAACCGAATAAAATCAAGCTCTTTGCTCCTCTAAGCTAGAACGACATCTCATGTCACACGTATGCTTTGGATCTTGGGTCTCCGAGGATACAAAAATAGATGGGAAAAACTAAAATTATTTACACACAAAAAAAAAAAAAAACCAAATTAGCATCAATAGAACCAACATTTTCAAAATAACAAAACAATAACAAGCGGTATCCCGTGCAATGCACAGACAGGTGATTATACTTTATCTCTTTGTATTAATGATGTTCAAAATTATATGTTCAAATACTAAATTTTTTGTATTTGAACACGCAAGTTCCGTGCGGCTGTGGAGGTTGAAGGCGGCTAGAATGGAACTTGCGGCTGTGGAGGTTGAAAGCGGCTAGAATTTGAGGGTTGGTTTGGGTGGGCCGGTCCAAGGCTTACAAACAGAACATGCAACAAATATTCCCTTATGTTTCTTATAGGTGAGAGAGATGCATCTCACACGGTTTCCAAAAAATGGTACTCACCGTAACGTTGCTCAAATATTCCCTTATGTTTCCTATAGGTGAGAGAGATGCATCTCACACGGTTTCCAAAAAATGGTATTCACCGTAACGTTGCTCAAATATTCCCTTCTGTTTCCTAGGAGAGAGAGGGTACCAAAGACACGGCGTCTTTTCGTCGTCGGTATATTCCTCGGGATTCTTCTCCATTCCGTACCATGCAATTTCCTTTGCTGCCATTCTCTCTCGCTCTCTCCGTGGTCGACTTTCCGATCTGCTGTTTTGTTCTATCGCCGCTATATAGGGTTACAAAAAAAATACTCAGAATGAACACGTTTTACTTCAATCTATTATGACAATTCTGTAAGTTTCCAATTAGAGTTTTTAGATTTTAAATCAATTCCGAGTTATCAATATCTACCGAGTAATCATTCAGTGGCCTTGAAACACTGCCGCATGGAGTCCCATAGCGTTTTACCGCCACAAATTCAATTGAGACCAGTACACTTGGTCTTGGGGTCCATGTAAATGTCCGGTAATAAAGAACTCTCGGACACCCACGTGGCCGTGCTCCGAGGCTTTGAATAATTTCCTTTGCTGCCATTCTCTCTCTCTCTCTCTCTCCTCCCATGGACCTTTTAAATAAGGAAGAATATGTATGAACGGGGCGGTTCCGGGGACATCTATAAAAATATCTAAAAAAACATGTTCTATAAAAAACTGTTCGAAACTGCTCAGATCAAGCCCTTTCGGTCATTTTTTTTGCTGATTTCTCGCGGATACCCTTAAAATCATGTTCTAATCACATTGAGCGGCTCGGATCATCAAAATTTGATCAGGAACTATGAGATATTTTTTTTAGATGTTTTTATAGATATCACTAGAACCGCCCCGATGTATGAATTAGGTATGAGATTTCGGAAAACGAAGAAGATAAGTATACAATTACAAAAATATATTCTTCCTTCCACAGATAAAAACACCCCACGGTTCCTTTTCAAATCAAATAAACCCTACAGCAAGACAAATAAAATCAGACGGTCCAATCCAGAAGTGGACGGGAAAAGAACCGGTACTTCTATAGAAAAAATTGTAAAAATAAATTCAACTCTTACAATTCTCAAAAAATTCCAAAACAAATTTTTTAGAATTTGAATATGTAATTTCGAACGTCTTTAGAAAGAGATAAAATATAATCACTTGTCCGTGCATTGCACGGGATACCGCTTGTTATTGTTTTGATATTTTGAAAATGTTGGTTCTATTGATGCTAATTTTGGTTATTGTTTGTGACGATTGAAAACAAGAAAGGGAAAAAATAAATGATGTGAAATTTCATGATTCTTGTGTTTTGGTGACTCATACGAATTTTGTGTAAATAATTTTAATTTTTTTATACTCAAGATCCAAAAAGATACGTGATACATGAAATGTCGTTCTAGCTTAGAGCAGCAAAGGGTTTGATTTTTTTTTTTTTTGATCGGCAAAAAATATTTATTAAGAAGAACTCGATAGGGAACATCGAGTTAAAGAGGAGGGGCCGGGACATCTAACCAACGGTTGGATGGAGAAAAGAAACAGCATGAAAAAAGCCACACAGCACAACCGAAAACAACATGGAAAACCATATATAGCAGCAACAACAATATCACCAACAACAATCTCGAAGAGCTTGATGATTTTGTTCGGTTATTAATTCTTTCAGAAAAATTCGTTGCTCTAAATGGACTCGTCTCATGTTTTATAAGCAAGAGATAAACTTATTTACGGAGCCACTGCAAAGCGCGGATCTTTACGGAATTGAGCGATCTTAGCCGTCTGTTTGGGTATTGGACGGCTCAGATTAAAAATAATTTTTTTTTTTCTCAGCAAAAGAAATTTATCAATCTTATAAAAGATTACAAAGATTAAATGGATCAAGGGCGCGCACACCGGCAAAAAGTCACCCAAGACCGAAGGAAGGCAAGACGCCAACCAAAACACCAAAACCGCTGGATTAAAAATAATTTATTAACGGTAATAGATAATCTATTACCGTTAATAGATTGTTTTTAATCCAAATCGTCCAAAATACTTACTTTTAGACGGCCGAGATTGACCTCTGTAAACACTTGTTTACAGCTACTCTGTAAACATAATTTTCTGTTTAAGCAATTGAAGATGCGAGTTTCGTTCATTATTCTCATTTATCTACTTATCAAGTGAGTGGACAAATTAAATTGTTTTAAAGGAAGTTGTCACTTGACCTACCTCGTCTTGTGCGAGCAAGAGTAGGTTTTAAGCTTCTTCGAAGCGTCGGGGAGGTAGGGAGGCTACTCTATGGACTGGATTGACAAACAAATTGGGAGTATTTCATTCATCAAATTATGATTTTGATGCATATATGTTGGGAGTGTGTTCTAGGCATCGACCCGCCATTGAATGGGCTTGCAAGGAGCACTCAGTGGAGCGGGAAAAATTCAAGGTGACCCCCGATCGATGAAGCAAGTTGGCTAGATATTGGATGGTTCTGTATCGATGGAGTGGGTATCCCAAGTGACTCCCGATGAAGCAAGGTGGCTCGATGATGGAGTGCTATGATGGATGACTGTTAATCGATGGAGTGGGTGCGAACTGGCGATTAAAAAAATCAGAACTACAACCTTTTATAGGGTTTTCAAATTACAAAAGACAACAGAGAACTGGCGATTAAAAAATTAAATTGAGTAATATTACACTACCCTAGCTTACTGGGAAGGATCGATCTATCCGGGTATCTATCGATTCGGGCGAGATTACCATTTTTAGAGTTAAAGTAGTCCAGTTTGTTATGTTGCATAAGTTGCACATATGCCGATGCGGGTCTCACAATTCCGGCTAGGCATGTTGTAGTTGGCGAAGGGTGAAAAAAATTGAGGATGCTATGAAACATTCAAATTAACATATCTCACTAATACAAACGTGATTTACATTAATTTATTTATCTGCTATGTTTAAAATCAAGCAAATATATATAGGGAAATACAGGGAAAAACAAACCATGTCGTAACTGAGGAACTACTACATAATCTGAACGGCCTGATCAGATTTCCTCCATTATTCATAAATTTTTGGACAGCAAAAATAGAAAACTTATTAATCTCATACATATTTTAAATAGAACCTATAGTGTTAATTCCCTTCTTCTTTGTAACCGCCGCCTCCGCCACCTACCCAACCACCACCATCGTTTCCGCGGCCTCCATAACCCCATCTATATCTGCCTCCAGGACCTTCGTAATAACCGCCACCTCCATACCCGCCGTCATGACCGCCTCCGTAATAGCCTCCGTATCCGCCACCACGACCACCCCAGTAATAGCCGCCACGGCCCCCGTAATAGCCGCCGCCACCTCCGTAATAGCCGCCACCGCCTCCGTAGTAGCCGCCATCATGATAATGCTTGGCATCATCTACCCCATTAGTCTGTTGTTCAGCTGCACAAACGATTTATATATTCTTGATTAATAGTTTAGAGGTGATTAGAAACAAGCGTGGCAACAATTCCATGAACGAACATAATAAATCGAAATTAGGTAAGGTTGAAAATTGAAACTCAATGAAAACAAGGGCAATTGAGGTGGCTTGCATTGATTGGTCAGTGTGTTAAGTAAATGGCCCAGACCAATCAATATATTATTAACTACTTGATCAGTCGTTTTTACTGAGTAAATTACTTGTACTCCACCTTGAATTACAGTGGCAGGAACCCTAGTTGTGCCAGAATAATGACTTCTTTTTTTTTTTTTTAACGGCGAAGCAAAAAATTTTATTAATGGAAAATGAAAATGGAGTTACAATATTGTTTTACCGCACTATATTAGAATTCCTGAATCCTTGAATTTGTAAACTATATAGGAATAATGACTCTCGGAACGTAATATCAGAATAACTAAAACACCTCTAAGTGGAAGTTTTTCTCAAGGGACAGAACCAAGAATTTTTTATTGCACGTTGTGCCATGAAGAGAGGAAAAATGACAGAGAATGAAACAAAGGAAAATCCAAGCCATTTAATCGAGTTATTAACTTGAGATAAACTTTTTCACGGAGGCTCCGTGAACAGGTCGTTCACAGAGGCTCCGTAATCACAGCCGTCTGTTTCGGCATTGGACGGTTCGGATTTTAAAAAAATTATTCGCTGGAAGAGTTTAACTATTCACGCGAATAATTTTTTAACAATCCGGACCGTCCAATACACTTTGGACGCGCGCGATTTGGCTCCGTAAACGCGAATACACGAAAGGTCCGTAAATAAGTTTTTTTTTCTGTATTAACTCACCAGGAGTGGTAGAAGTAGTACTAGTAGTCTCAGCCAAATCCCTGGCTGTGACCTCCGAGGTGATGAGAAGAACAACGGCCAGAAAAAGGCTAAGGAAAACAATTGCTTTCGAACCCATTTCCCTCTTTACAGGCTGGTATGAGATTGAAGTGCAAATTTGAAGTCCATATCCCTATTTATAGGCTCGGAGCAGAGATTGATTAAAGAGTGTTTGGCAAGTTCACCAATTTTTTTTTCTTTCTGGTGCTTAACAAAGTCAGTAACTTCTTGGTGGTAACTTGAGCAAAGTCAGTTACTTACGGAGTACTACTTCTCCTGGACTGGACAACTGTGACTTGTTTGTCTTACTTTCTCCCTTAGGCTTTACGCCCCGTTTCTACTAATAAAAAATATAAAAAGACTTAACGCATTTTTTTCATTGACAAAAAAACACTAAAAACTTAACGCATTTTATCAACTAGTTTCCACAAACAAAAAAGTTTTTACCAACTCAACAATTTTTTCACTTACATACCCAGCAATAACTTTTTCACTACGGCCGGAAACAACTTGACATTTCTCAATAACTTATTTTTACTATCGGAAACACCTAACAACTTTACAACCACAAATAAAAATCTAGAAAATTTTCACTACTGGAAACACCCCCTTAGTTTGGATTGGAGGAATTTTGAGGAGGATTAATGAGAATATGATGCCTTGTTTCCATGATTCCAATGTTTGGAAGAGACGGGAACGGAAATGTGATGTCATACTTCCATGATTCCTATGTTTGGAAGAGACAAGAATACGAATGAGATTCTTAATATCATATTCAATTAGGAATCACATTCCCAGATTAAGTGGGAATCTGATCCCATCCTTACCCCATGGTTATATGAAATTCCTGCTCATTCATTAAGAAAAGAAAATGTTAACGTTGATAAATTTTCAAAATAATTATTTCTTGAACAAGATTATTGAATTAATTCAAACATTAATTCAAACACCAGAATGAAATGAAATTAATCCGTATTAATTTTTTAGGAAATTGATTTATAGTAATCATATTCCTATTCTACGTACTCAAAAAAATTCTCAAAAATTTGAATTCTAGTGATGATATTTCTATTTCCACTCAAGATTCTGGTCATCGAGACATAGCCTTAAAAGGAAAAACCTCCTGAAATTAAATTGAGTGCGAATATATATTGAACCCTCAACTTAGAGTGCGAATATATATATTCATTAAATATGATTACCCTTTGTATTGGTAATGTCTTTTTTAATTTCAGAGTGCGACATATATATATTGGAGAGATGAAAACCTACCCATGCACGTCAGTCAATGCGGGGCCTTTGCCCGAAAATCTTGATCAAATGCTCATCCTGTCGGAGGTGGAGGTTCAACCGGGGGCTCTTCTTTTGGGGTCGGCTTCCATCCAGTTTTCCGTTTTGTTTGGGCTGTTTGTGGGCTCTTTCCGGACTCACAATAATGTTCGAAACTGTTCACTTTTCATAACTTGCCGAGAACATTGACCACGTCGAAAATCAAGTTGATTGAACACCGTTTGATATGATTTTGAAGTGGAAGAATGCTCTCAGCTAGAAGCGAAATAAGGAGCCAAACCCCCCCGTGAATTGATTCAACGGTCATTCTAAAGGCAATGACAAATATCTTTTCTTCTAGAAGAGTTACCGTAATTTTTTTTTATAGGTAACAAGATTTTACTAAAAAAAAGGGTACATCGAGGACAGAAGAGTTATCGTATTGCCTGAGTCAATACGATACAGTGAATCGCTGGAAGCATGAATCGCTATATATCATGAGATGTAATTGGTATTATGATCACAGTAACAGAAAAAAGTATACGAAGTTTCTAACATATTCAAGCTCGTTACTATCAACTGGGGTTAGCTCGGTTGGCCAGGACTCTTGCATCTTACTACAAGGTGATCAGGAGTTCGAGTCTCCCCACCTGCGTGTGGGTGTTCTTCCCTTAGAAGGTTTTTCCTTTCTTTCTTTTTTTGTTTATACCCTATAATAGGCTTTTTTCTTGTATTGGTTGAGTTGTTGGGTTTGATTATCTCGTGGACTCTCATAATTAATGTAGTGTCCCGAATTTGTACTTTGTACTTCATATCTGATGTAAAAATGACCTCTTCTATTGATTGACAAAAAAAAAAAGCTCGTTACTCTTTGATATGAGTTACTCTTTGGTTAATTTTGAAGGCTAACACCTCATATCAAAGAGTAACGAGCTTTAATTTTGAAGGCTAACACCTCTAGTACATCTTCTTTCCGAATGAGTTAATTCCAAAAGAACACATCCGTAATTTTGGTTCGGCTCATCTGCCGGAGTTCTTTTTTTATTTTGATCGGCAAAGAAATTTCATTCATCGAAACGATTAAAAAAAAAATCAGTACGATAAGAAAATAAAAGCATCGAAAGAACCTGGAAAAGAGCTCAATACCCAATCACTAGAAGTTCTACATAACAAATCGCTCTATTTATGGAAGAACTGTATCATGGTAATTAGGGTTGTAAATGAACTGAGTAGCTCGTGAGCTTGGCTCGTTCGACAAAAGCTCGGCTTGTTTAAGGGAAGCTCGGCTTGATAAAAAGTGGCTCGTTTAGTAAATGACTAAGCTCAGTTCGTTAAGGCTCGAGTTGAGCTCGAGCTCGACAAAACTCAGCTCGGCTCGTTTACAGCCCTAGTCATGATATAATGTGGGTGTGTGTCTCTATGTATAATGTATATTTTACCACATCAGAGACGTGTGCCTGCCATTTCTCTAGACTTATCTTTCCTAGAAAGTCTATATACTTGATCAGTCGTTTTTAAGTTTACTTGTACTTCAACTATATAGCCATGACATATTCAAAAAAAAACTATATAGCCATGGACCCGTAATTGTGATAGGCTCATTTCTTCCCATTTATTTATCAATGATATCCGACAATCAAGGCACACTTTGAACAAATTAATTAAACTAATAAGATAAAAAACAATAATCAAATGACCTCCAAGCAATCACTTAATCAGTGGTACGTACACTACAAGTAATTCGAGATCTCACGGCACTTTTTCTACCAACGGCTTGAAAAAGCGCTACAATAGGAGATCTACATCAGCACTTTCTTCTAGCCTCAGCTAGAATGAGGCTTTCCCGGCCAACGGCCCATTCTTGCATGGAATAGAGTTGTTAAAGATGAGATTATTCCTAGCAAGCCAGATAGACCAGAGATCGACCCTGCATGCATAAAGGGCTGCTTCCCAGCAAAAATTTTCCAGGTTGGAGTAATTGTTTGCAAACCACATGCTCGCCAAAGCTTGACCATGTTCGTTTCGGGTCTCTAGACCCAAACCTTTCTTTCTGTTAACGGTCCCCAATAAATTTTCTCGCTAATTACTACTCTCATTTCTCTATCTATCTCTCTCCACTGACCACTAATTACCCAAAAAAACTTAAAGCCCAAAACGAACATGGCCGAATGTCTGAAGGATAAACCCATGAAATGCCCCACCATTCAAGAATACCAGCTAGCCCAAATGTTTCTCATAAACTGGCAGTGTAAAAGCAAGTGATTAGGTGTCTTCAATTCTGCAATACTGCAGAAAGCACACAAGCCTTGCATTCATATTATTATTACTTTGAGCTCCTAATTAATTCCCTTGAAATCAAAGCAGACCTTGTAGCAATTCTTTGTTGAGTGGCTTGCCAAACAAAGAACTCAATCTTCGGAGGGCAGAGCTTTTTTCCAGATTGAATAAGTATAGCAGAGGATTTTGGTGGTGTTGTGAATCTTCCCATTTGTCATATTCAGATTTGACTGAGAATTCTTTTTCTCCTGATTCTATTTTTCTTTATGCTCTTGATTACCTCGTATGTATATTTAGGTTGGCTTCTGATCACCAACTTTTCTGCGATTCTAAAGTGGCATATGATTGTCGAGGCTAGGGTGTCAGACATAGTTGGGATATCAGTTTTTCATTGTTGTCAATGATGGAGCCAGAATTTGGCCCGAGGGGGGGCTGACTAAGGAGAAGTATTTTCATGCAAAAATGTACTCAATATATGGTGTAGCTTTTGTAGTACATTAACATATCGTATATGATTTTTTTTAATTGTTAGATAGTTGCAACGCACATGTGTTATTATTCTCATCTATGGAAGAAATTGAGAAATTCCTATGGCGATGTAAAATAACTTTAATTCTTGGTTAGTTCAAATAAAAAAATATTATATTTTCATAGATTGGCTATACTAATTACAAATAATTAATAATCATACTATATGTTAATATTTGCAAATTTCAGGAGGGGCCGAGCCCCCCATGGGCCCTTATATACCTCCACCAATGCTCATTGTGATACTGTCATACTTTGGATCCTTTTAATCATTGTAAATTGGTTATTAAAAAAAATAGTTGTAAACTTGTTTCAAATTACTAATAAATTTCTTTCTTTTGCAGATTAATAAACATTCAACGTATAGCTCCTTGTGCTTCAAAAAACACACACACACATAACATTAATACAATGTAATTTAATACAACTTGAAAATCAAACACATGAAAATAAATCAAACACAGGAAAATACAAACCATGCCCTAACAGATGAACTACTAGATGACTATAATTAATCTAAAGGGCCTGATCAGATTTCCTCCATTATTCATAAATATACATATTTTAACTTGGCCTCCTATAAGTTTAATTCCCTTCTTCTTCGTAACCGCCGCCTCCATATCCACCTCGGCCATATCCGTAACCGCCACCTCCGTATCGGCCTCCATATCCACCTCCGTATCCGCCGCCTCCATATCCACCTCCGTATCCTCCGCCGCCTCCATATCGGCCTCCATATCCACCTCCGTATCCTCCGCCTCCATATCCACCTCCGTATCCGCCGCCTCCATATCGGCCTCCATAACCACCTCCGTAATATCCGCCACCATGATGACCATAATACTTGGAATCATCTACCTCATTAGACTGTTGATCAGCTGCACAAATGATATACATGCTTGATTACTAGTTCAGAGGTGATTAGAAACAAGAGTGAAAACAATTCTAGTATGAACGAACATATTAAAGCGAAATTTCAAAAAAAAGAAAATTGGAACTGAGTGGTCATAGTGTAATATTAAATTGTCTAGACCAATCAATATATTATTAACTAGTACATCAGTCGTTTTGAAGTTTTTTTTTAATCGGCAAAAGAAAATTTTATTAAACTCGAAAAGGGTACATCGAGTAAAAGGGAAGGGAGAACCAGAAAGTTCATCCCAACCCTACAAAGATAAACAAAGACAAGGTAAATAAACGAAAAGTACACCCAAATACTCCTAAGTGATGAGACGTTTTGAAGTTACTTGTACTCCAACTTGAATTACAGTGGCAGGAACCCTAATTGTTCTATACTAAAAACGACTTTAAACAAAAAAAAAATTACATTTTTTATTATTTCCTTTTAGAGAAGAGATCAATTCAAATTAAGAAGATTATCCTGCAAGTATACATGGGGATACTATTGCCCTACAATCGTGTGGTGCGGCAAAATAATGTAGTATTGTCCCCATCTAAAATAATTTGGAGTTGAATCAGGTTTTACATTGGTTTAGCCTGTTAAAATCAAAACTTAACTAAGCTTTCTAAAAAAGCTTCAAATATAGATCGATTGGTTTACCCCACTACACCAGCATTCCTGAATCCGTGAATTTGCAGGATATATAGGATTAATGACGTGCGCAATCTCGGAAAGTAATATCAAAATAACTAAAACACCTCTAAGCGGATTGGGAAATCTTGTAGTGCAAGGTCCTGCAAGGCACCCTCTAGGGTGCACACGAGCCATCGATCTTGATAATGAATGGTTGATATATGATTTTTTAATTATGACCGGTTTCAGAATTATTATAAAGGTTGTATCTTAGTCCAAGTGAGGAATGCCCTGCAGATTTTGGGGGACTTGGAGCTTTCAAACTTTGAAGTTTGGTCTCAGTGGCCAAAAGACAGAGAATGAAATTGGTATCAGGGGATCTAGACATTGGTATTTTGGTTCTTGATATAGCTAGTGAGTACGGAAAGGTAAGAGCTTGGGTGGTGGAAGGCTGTGGTGTGATGACGGTGGCTGTTGTCTTGTTGCGGTGGCGATGGATGTTGTACTTTGTCAGGGTTAGTTTTGGTTCTAGGCTAGGCGTGGCCCAATTTTTTGGGCTGAGCCCTTTGAGGTGTGGGTTAAGCCCATTTGCTTTTAGGGTTTTATTTTTGGGGCCTGGCCTGATTGGGTGTGTTTGGGCTTTGCCCCAACATTTTATTTTATTTTTCATTCAATCCTTGGTTGGATTTCCCTCCCCCTCCCCCATCTTGATGTACCCTTTGTCAAGATTTCTGAATAAATCTTTTTTGCCGATCAAAAAAAAAAAGAATAATTTATTACCAGTCATAATTGATTTTTAAAGTGGACCGTTGATTGATGAGATCGACAGCTGTGTGCCGCCCTATACGTGCATTATACGACACTACAGCACCCCGGATCCCCTCTAAGCGGACCTCTTACTTAAGAGACAGAACCAAGATTTTATTGGATGTTGTGCCATGAAGAGAGGGAAAAAAAACTAGAGGTATGAAATCATCAATCAAATATTCAGCTAAAAAGATAAACTTACTAGGGGTAGTAGTACTAGGGATAGTAGAAGTGGTAGTGCTCTCAGCCAAATCTCTGGCTGTCACCTCTGAGGTGAAGAGAAGAACAACGGCCAGAAAAAGGCCCAGGAAAACTGTTGCTTTCGAACCCATTTCCCTCTTTTTGTTTTTCTTTTGCTCTCTTTAGTTGGCTGGATAGACTAGTTTGGAATGAAATTGAAGTTCGATTTCGATGTCCATTTATAGGCTCGGAGAGAGATTCCAGTGGCTGTGAGTACACACTCAAGAGTGTTTGACAAATTCACTAACTTGTTCTTCTTTGTAATTTGACAAAGTCAATGAATTTTCTTTTTAATTGGTAACTTGACAAAGTCAGTAACTTACTACTTCTCCTGGTTTTCTTGCCCGCTGTATCAGGAGAAGAAACTGAAATAGATAAATGTTGGTTCCAGTTGGCCTGCACCATGTTAAGCTTGTCATCATACCCTAATCCTTAATAATTCAACAAACTACTATAATTTTTTTGGCCGCATCTCGGGCTCTGGAAGACGATTTGAATCGATCATTTCGCATGTCCCAGATACAAGAATTTATATACTTAAAAATCAGCTTGATCATATATTGATAGTTGTATTATTCAACTTGATCAGTGGTTTTTGAGTTTACTTGTACTTCAACTTCAATTGTAGTGGCAGGGACCCCTAATTAATGGGGGATGATTCAAATTAATGAGATGGTTTTTGACTTTAAACAAGACTGATTCAAATTAATGAGATGAGGATTGAGGCACAAAGAATATGCTGCTATCCCTCCCCGAACAATATGAGATATTGATGAAATTATAATTATATAACTGCAAACACATGGGATTTCAGCATATCCTATCCAGACGGTGGTCGCGTCTGTCCGGATGCATGTTTTTTTTTTGCTCGGCAAATAAAATTTTATAGATCTTGATAGGGGTACATCGAGGGGGAGGGGATGGTATAAGCAAAATTGCTTAACCAGGGAAAGACGATCCAGAAATAAATAAAAGACAACAAGATAAAACATCCAACAAAAAAATGGATGTTGAGACACGCCTAAACCCCCATCTAAATTTTCAAACTTTCTAATTCCATCGAGATAGCCCCTGAAGTCTTCCACCGAGTAGATCTTGACGTCAAATTTTGCTTTAATCCACATTGCTACTCTTGTCTTGCCATGGTCCTGGTATGCTACTCCTGCTGCTTATGTTGTGGATATGTTGTTATCTATGCTCTCTGTTGGTTGATGCTTTGATCGAGAGGCATGGTTGTGGTGTTTTTTTGGCCTATGAGTTTTTGTTTGCTGCTGGTTCTGATATGAGAGCTGCTAAGGGTACAGCAGAACCAGGTACAGCAGCGGGTACAGACCCCGTTTGCGTCCGTCTCAGGTCCCGCAAAGACGATCGGAGCCGCTCATTTTGTTCAAAATACTTCGTTTATGGTCCCTGTAAAAAATCACCTCAATACGATATCGGGAAGGGTGTTTACAAATCATCCAAATTCACTTCAAAATACTGGCTAAATTTTGAAGTGAATTTGGATGATTTGTAAACACCCTTCCCGATATCGTATTGAGGTGATTTTTTACAGGGACCATAAACGAAGTATTTTGAACAAAATGAGCGGTTCCGATCGTCTTTGCGGGACCCGAGACGGACGCAAACGGGGTCTGTACCCGCTGCTGTACCTGGTTCTGCTGTACCCTTAGACTTTCTGTTCTGATATAGGGAAAAATTCAAAATACCCCCCAACCTTTACACAAAAATTAATTAGACTCCCAACCTTTTAAAAATTTCAATTTTACTCCCAACGTTATCTTCCGTTAATCAAAATGCCCCCTTCCGTCCGAATGACTAACAGATTTCGTTAAAGACTCCGTTAAATATCGTCCCGATAGAATTTTGATGATCTGAGCCGCTCAATGTGTTCAAAACGTGATTTTAAGGGTACTTTTTAGAAATCAGCAAAAAAAATGACCAAGAAGGGCTTCATCTGAACAGTTTTTTTATTAAACTATTCAATAAAAAACTGTTCAGATGAATCCCTTTCCGATCATTTTTTTTGTTAATTTCTCGCGGGTATCCTTAAAATCACGTTTTGAATACATTGAGCAGCTCGGATCATGGAAATTCAATCGAAAAGGGGAGGTGCAGACCGAAGCAAAATCCGGATGTCCGGACTTGAACAAAATCCGGATCGATCTGCACCTCCTCTTTTCCAATCGAATTTCGATGATCCGAGCTGTTCAATGTGTTCAAAACTTGATTTTAAGGGTACCCGCGAGAAATCAACAAAAAAAATGATCGGAAATGGCTTCATCTGAACAATTTTTTATTGAATAGTTTAATAAAAAACTGTTCAGATGAAGCCCTTCTCGGTCTTATTTTTTGCTGACTTCTCACTAGTACCCTTAAAATCACGTTTTGAACATATTGAACGGCTCGGATCATCAAAATTCGATTGGGACGCTATTTAACGGAGCTTTTAACGAAATCTGTTAGTCATTCGGACGGAATGGGGCATTTTGATTAACGGAAGATAACGTTGGGAGTAAAATTGAAGTTTTAAAAGGTTGGGGGTCTAATTAAATTTTGGTATAAAGGTTGGGGGGTATTTTGAAATTTTCCCTCTGATATATGCTATTTGTTTGGGTTGAGCTTCTATTTTGGGTCAGATGTGGTCATGATCGATGCAACTGCCGGGTTTGGAGCTTTTGTTTCGTTATCCAATTATTCATTGGATTTTCTCTTTTATGGGATTCCTCTTGCTCTTGTGTTATTTCACGGAGCTTGGGTTTTTCTCTTTCTCTTTCTTTTTGATCGATGCACCCATTGTCGAGTTTGCTTTTCTAAAATTTTTTGCTGTTTCAAAAAAAAAAAAAAAAAAACTCCGCCAGTTCCCAACTAAGCATTATGTTAGATTTTTTGGAGGGTTCTAACCTAAAACTAATTGGCAATAGGTTGAGTAGCTTTTAGAATATATTAACCAAACTTAGGTGGTTTAGATGAGTGATGTGGGACAAAGTGATCTAACACTACCCCTCACGTGCAGCTCGCGCGCATATGCACATGAAGATGTGAATTGAGCTGACCAGGAGATTTGCTTCGGGTGACAGAGACTCTCCCACGAGAGGTGAGGTCGGCCACCCAAGACCTGGCTCATATACTATGTTAATGAAATGAGAAGAGAATAATGTATTGTATTGAATTCAATAACATTATACAATGAGCTCCTCTATTTATAGAGGAGAGGAAGAGCCTAATTAAGGAAGGAAATCTTACCAATTAACTATGGAAGAAAATAATCCTAATTACAATCAAATCTCAATCTCAATATCACGATATGATTACGATATTATTTATTGATATGGATTGGGATACAAGTGCAGCTAGTCCTATATATGTTCAATCAGCTTCTGCTCTGTGTAGTTTGATGTATTTTCCTTTGTAATCTGGTATTTCCCCTTTTGTGTAGGTTTCTCGCCAACCTCCCCCTGGTAGCGCACGGGTCGCATATGATTATCCTTAGTTTAGGTGCCAACTTAGTTGGAATGTAGGTTTTTTCGTTGTGATGCCGTTTCCCCGTCTCTTTCTAATCTTTGTAACTTCGTTTCTAAAATTAATAAAATTTCTTTTTCTGATAAAAAAAAAACTCTGCCAGTTCGCACACCCCTGTTGTTACATTGTTGAAGATATAGCCATTCCTCGCCAGCCAAAGAGACCAAAGGGTTGCAAAAAAATAAGTTTCCCAGATATGTTTCTCCATATTGGCATGCTTAGTGTCAAACCAACAAAAGACCAGATCTTTCAATGATGAAGGGCAAACCCAGTTGACATGCCACCATTCCATTATCAAAGACCATTCAAGTCTTATACTTAGAGGCAACTGCAAATCGAGTCTGGACAGAGGCCAATATTTGTCCGGACGATTATGACATAAAATCAATTAGTATTCTGTAAGAGCGTCCAGACGCACCGCGTTGTTTCGTGCGATCATAATTAGATTATTTAGACTTTCAAATTTTCAATTATATTGTGAGAGTTACATAGGTCCAAGAGACGTGGTCAACTACATGCACATGCATTTGAGTGCGTAAGAGACTTAATTAAAAAGTCAGGGGTAGACTTGTTACTGGGACAATGATCAACAAAAAGACTCGATCGATGTGGACTACTTGATTCTTAATTCTTTCTTGTATCGATCAATTACGTACGTAGGTGGACTGCTTCTTTCGTGTTTATCTAAAAAAAATTAATATGCAGAAAAATATGTGCATTACTCCACTAGCTAATTTGTTCCCGAAGTGATCGATCTCATTGCGTCTGTATCAAGGTTAAAGCCAAGAACCCATCGTGTATAACCCAAGATCCCATCGTGTTCTATGGGCACAAAAGAGTTTGTATAACCCCGTTCTACGGACACGAAAGAGTGTGTATAACCCCAACAAGCGCGCGGCTGTGGAAACTTAAACCTAAGTTTTGAGTGAGGAACTCCAAATACTTGTACATAGAGATAACATCTCGGTGATACTGTTGGCTGGCTTCTAGTATATACCTAAACATTAACTTTAGTTCACGTGGGACAAAATAAATAGGGGAGTGATTTTGGCACTCCCCAAATTGATAACCGCATCCCCCTGGGGAGTGTTGTTATAAATTTGGGAAATGCCAAAATCAATTCCCAATAAATAAACGATCATCAAATCTATAATATTTTGCTTTTTCAATATACACATATCTACTTTATAGCTTTTGATCGGTAGATTCCTCGTTTAACTACAAGTTGATTAATGTACACACTTCCATTGCCAAGATATTAATTTTTTTACAATATGATTCGAGTGAAAACATTACGAAACCTAAACATTATGAATTCCATTGCTGAAAAGTTATGATTTTTTAGTATAAAAATTACGAGATGCACCAAAATATTACTATGAACCATAGTGAAAATGTTACGAATCATATTGCTGAAAGGTTATGAGTTTTAGAACAATACTTACGAAACATACAAAAATATTATGAACGAACTATACAATAAATACATATGATATGCACTTTTAAAGGTCGTGTGTCGTAGACTTTCTCTTTTGTCCAGTATGTCAACAGGATGTGCATTTGATCCAGATTTTTTTGGCGAAGGTCCCGCGGTGACTGACGTGCATGCATGGATATGTTTTTTTTTTGTTTTTTTATCGAATATGTCGCACTCCTAAATTAAAAAAAGACATTACCAGCATAGAGGTTAGGTGCCGTTCCAGTTTCTTTGTTTGTTTTTTTTTGATCGGCAAAATAAATTTTATTAAGGGGAGAGGGAAGGAGGGATCCAACCAAAAGTTGGAAATACACCTAAAGGGCGAAGCCCAAAACACCTAAGGCCTAAAAGCCCAAATACAACAGTAAAGATCACACCCAAAGGTCTACACACCCAGAATATTACAATAAAAGCACAAAAAGGGCCCAACAACTGGCCCACCACCAAGAAGCCCAAAACCAAAAACCTAATGACTGAACCATCTTCCACCCATAGCCACCCAAACTGCCGCCGCAGCCATCAACAATCAGATTACCACCACCACCACACCAGACAATACCTCCAGAAAAAAAAAAAAAAAACACCCCACGCCACCACTGGCCACCGCCGGAGGAACATCCAATACGCCGAAACAAACCAGATCTGATGTGGGGCTTCAACCAAACCGTTAGGCGATTACCAAGCCGCCCAGCAGCGGAGCTCAGCAGGAAGCCGCACCGGTCAAACCCAAAACAGACGACTACCTCAACGTTAGGCTGAAAATCGGTACCCCAAGAGGAAATAAAGACCGACCGGCATGTCGACCGTTGAATAAGGCCGAGAGATGGAGGCGACAAGAAGTACATGGCTACGAGTAAAAAACGAGCAGCCCTCAAGCAAAAGGCGGCAGAAAACAGAGGAGGGAAGGAAGAGAGACAGAGTAACCGAGATTGACTTACCAACGCCACCCTCGTCGCCGTCCGGGGACCCATATGCTTGACCGCCGGCCGATATAAAGCACAAAAAAACGATCTGGGAACCTTATTCGACGAGAACCATAACGTCCGCAAACCACCGCAACCCAACGCAGACCCTACGTAGCGCGTCCATCCCGGATGATAGTCGCCGGACAGCGGCCCAAAAAAGCGACCTTGAGATGGCCGGGCGTCCAGATCCTTTACATCAGCCTGCTCCACCCGCAAACAACGCCGCCGTCCAACCGATTATTTCGCTGATCGATTTTGAGGATAAGAAAGAAAGAGAAAACCAGATCTGAAAAAACCTGCAAATTCAAGGATTAGAAAACACTAACTACACCACCACCTCCGCCGCAACTCCGCCCAACGCCTCCTCCCAAAACCCACCGGATCAACCCACCGAGAGGGGGTCTCGAACGGGAGAGAGAGGAAGGAGAGAGAGAGAGAGAGATAGCAGGAGAGAGGGGAGGAAAAAAGAGCCCGGGGGGAGGAGGGAGGGAGGCGCCTCCCCCCAGGCGGCGACGGTGCCGAAGAGGCGCCCTAGCTGAGGATAAGTTTAGAGAGAGAAAAAGTCGCCCCCCCCCCCCCCCCCCCCCCCCCAGTTTCTTTGTTAACCTTCTTTTTCAAAAAAAAAGTAATTTGAAGTTCAAAATTTATGTGTTCACGCAAATAATTTTTCTACCAATATGGATCTTATTTAATAAATCTCATTGAGATTTTTTAAACGGTGCAAAAAAAAATGAAAAATTATTTTTTATTTTTATTATATTTGAGTTTGAAATTATCTTCTTTTTAAAAAAAGAAGGTTTAGAAAGTTAGCAGAACGGGGCCTAATCATATTCAATGATTATAGTTTGCAGAGGTGGCTGCACGATAGGTTAAGGGTTCAAGCAGAAATTTTGGCTAAAAAATCGGTAAACTATCCACACAAATAATCTGTGCACAAATTGTGCTTAGATTTTATTGTGGGGCCCACCACGGGTCCCACACAAACGATACGAGCCGTTCATTAAATGTAAAACATTGTTCAAGGGTTCCCGTAAAAAATCAGCTCAATCCAATACCTATAGGTGCTTGATCTAATCATCTAATTTTGCATTACCCGAAAATCTAAATGAAAATTTAGATGATTGGATTGAGCACCTATAGACATTAGATTGAGCTTATTTTTTACGGGGACCTTTGAAAAAATATTTTACATCTAATGAACGGCTCGGATCATTTGTGTGAGACCCGTGGTGGGCCCCATAATAAAATATGTGCACAATCTGTGCACATATGTATGTGTGGTTAGCAGGGTTCCCAAAAAATGTACTAAAATTTTGTATTTTTACATATGATTTCGATTTTTTTTCATGTAATTCAATTTTTTTTTCATAGTATCGGTACTGAATTATTCATGTGTAGGCAAAGTAAAAGAAAATTCACTTTAATTTTTGAGTAAGTAGATAATGTAGCGCAACAAATTTAAATAAAATTCTGGAGCCACCTCTTTAACTTTTGATACTATGTGATGAGCTATCAACATAGTGATTAGCGACGGACTTACACTCACCGGGGTCACGTATCTCAACTCAATTTCAGTAGGCAAAAAAGAGAGTGACTAATCATTGGTCGACGAAAGGTGGTAGTATACATGGAGAGATTTTTTTTACCGAATTGCTAATGAGACCATCGTGTAACACTTTCACAAAATGAAACTGGACAGGGTCATCCGTGATTGAGAGTAATTTAGCGATGAATACTTAAGCATAGAAAGTTCTAGAAGTAGTTATCTAACGAGCTTTTGTGCAAACGGGATCAGTAAATGGGGACAGAGGGAGCAGTTCAAAGTGGATGAAATTAGTTTAAAAGCTGTATTCACCACGTATGAAATGAAGCAAAGTATAAATTTGTTTACATAGCTATCAACATCTGATCGATTCGAATTAATCGTCTTTGAGAGCCCGCGATGGGGCCGAAAAAATTATAGTACTCCAGTTTGTTGAATAATGAAGGATAAGCTAGGGGTTTTGATGACAAGCTTAACATATATGGTATATGGTGCAGACCAACTGGACCCAACATTTTATCTATTGCAGTTTCTTTAAATTTTTGCTGATAGCTTGCAAGAAAACCCGGAGAAGTAGTAAGTTACTGAATCTGTCAAGTCACCAATTAAAAAGAAAATTCATTGACTTTGTCAAATTTCAAAGAGGAACAATTTACTGAATTTGTCAAACACTCTCTCTTCAGTGTGTGCACACAGCCACTGGAACCTCTCTCCGAGCCTATAAATGGACATCGAAATCGAACTTCAATTTCATTCCAAACTAGTCTATCCAACCAACTAAAGAGAGCAAAAGAAAAACCAAAGAGGGAAATGGGTTCGAAAGCAATTGTTTTCCTGGGCCTTTTTCTGGCCGCTGTTGTTCTCTTCACCTCGGAGGTGACAGCCAGGGATTTGGCCGAGACTACTACCACTTCTACTACTCCTATGCCTAGTGAGTTTATTTTATAACTGAATTCATTGATTTTTCCTCTCTTCATGGCACAACACATGCAATGAAATCTCGGTTCTGTGACTTCTGTCCCTTAAGGAAAGGATTCACTTAGAGGTGTTTTAGTTATTCTGATATTAATTAGTTTTCGAGATTGATCACGTCATTACTCGTATATATCCTCCAACTTCACGGATTCAAGAATGCTAGCGTAGTGCGGTAAAACAATGGATCACTATTTAAAGCTCTTTTAGAAAGCTGAGTTGAGTTTCAATTTTCAACCTGACCTAATTTCGCTTTAATATGTTCGTTCATACTAGAATTGTTTTCACGCTTGCTTCTAATCACCTCTGAAACTATTAATCAAGCATATATATTATTTGTGCAGCTGATCAACAGACTAATGCGGTAGATGATTCCAAGTATTATGGTCATGGTGGCGGATATTACGGAGGTGGTTATGGAGGCGGCGGATACGGAGGTGGATATGGAGGCGGAGGATACGGAGGTGGATATGGAGGCCCATATAGAGGCGGCGGAGGATACGGAGGTGGATATGGAGGCCGATACGGAGGCGGCGGTTACGGATATGGCCGAGGTGGATATGGAGGCGGCGGTTACGGATATGGCCGAGGTGGATATGGAGGCGGCAGTTACGAACAAGGGAATTAAAATTATCTGTGGCTGAGTTAAAATATGTTTGAATAATAGAGAAAATCTTACCAGGCCCTTCAGATTAAATATTATATAGTCATGTAGTAGTTCCTCTGTTAGGGCATGGTTTGTATTTTTCCGTGTTTGATTTTCAAGTTCTATTAAATTATGTATTACTGTATTAATGTTATGTTTTGAAGCACAAAGAGCTATACGTTTGAATGCTTTTTAATCCACAAAAGAAATGAATTTATTAGTCATTGAAATAAGTTTACAACGATTAAAAGGATCCAAAGTATGACGGTATCACAATGAGCATTGGGTGAAGGTATATAGGGCCCATGGGGGGCTTGGTCCCTCCCAAAATTTGAAAATTTAAACATGTAGTATGATTATTATTTTTAATTAGTATAGCGAATCTCTGAAAATATAAATAATTTTGATTTGATCTTACCAAGAATTAAAGTTGTTTTACACTGCCATACAATTTTTCTCATTTTCTTCCATTGACGAGAATAATCACACATATGCATTGCAATTGTCTGATAATAAAACAAAAAAAAATCATATACGATACGTTAATGTACTACAAAAGCTACAACATATTAAGTACATTTTTGCATGAAAATACTTCTCTTTGGTCGATCCCCCCGGGCCAAATTCCGACTCCACCACTAACAACGATGAAAAACTGATATCCCAACTATGTCTGACACCCCAGCCCCGGCCGCCCCGACTGATCGAATGTGATGCTACCTCTCATGTGTCTCGTGTAACTTTCCAAGAAACACGATGCATATGGTCAAGAAATGTCGGAAGCAAGTGGCGAGCAAATTGGTTTGAAGTCAATGACCGGGCAAATAAAAATGTCTCGCGCGTGTAACGAATCTTTCCTCTTTGGTTTCAAATAAAAATGTCTTCTCTATTGGGGAAAAAAAGAGAGAAGCAGATACAGAGTGTGAGATTATTTATCTGCTATGAGCTCCTAGTTATGTTCAAAGAATTTGATAGCGTATTTGTTGGCTGGCAACATGACCTGAAGATAGTCTAATAGCCGTTTCTCGCATTTTAGGTATTGGTCGTAGCTTGCGCGCACCTCGACTAGCTAATTCCGGGGCCTTGAAGTTAATAATTAACCGGGCAAACAAACCCTCCAATGACCTCGAGGTTTAGAATGATTGGCCTTCGTAAGATTCGAACATGCGACCTCATAGAAGATAGCTTTCTCATGTCCACTTGGCCAAACCCCGTAGAGTTTCCCATTTCTTTTTTTTAGCTTGGGTGAGAGATAAAGTGGAAAGGATTGATAGAATTGATCAGTTTCCTCCTCTTGCCCTTCTTTACAAGCAAACAAAAGTGTGCCTTTCCTCTGCTAGTAACCAATGGTGTAATACGCACTAAGAGCATCCCCAATGGTGATGTAAAACTAGGTGCTATAGTTATAATAGCACCCAAATGTAAAAAAAATTGCTCCAATGGGGATATAAAATAACAATTTCGGAGATGGAAAATAGCACAAATGGAAAGGGAGATGTATATTTGCATCTCCTTTTGTTGGAAAAATGGAATTTTAACCAAAGAGAATTTGGTGGGACCCACACCGCGTGAGGTGGGCCCAAGTGGGTTTTAGATACTCCTTACTAAGGAGTTTAAACCGTTGGAAAAATGAACAAATTCCATTGAGAGATGAATGATAAATTGTCTCTCAAAGTGGGTTTCGGACCAACAACAGTGCACGGTTGGATGGTCAAAGCTGGTTGATTACCAGAGTTAATACCCATGATTGTATATTCAATTTCAGGAATAATAACTGTATCAGTTTTATTCCAGAATTGAATTGCAGAATCAATTCCCCTATTGATTGAGAGAGGCTCCTCCACCTTCATTGCAGCATTCATGACAGAGGCTCCTCCTACGGCTATAAAAGGAGACCTCTACCTTTGGTTTCAACACATCTCAAAACAATCAAAAGCATCTCTGCAATACAATTGTTCTTTTCGAGAGAGAGAGAGTACAGACACAAGTTGGTTCGACGGGCAGTCTACGGCGGTGCTCCGGCGGCTGAGTGGAAACCGAGTCAACCCTGGGAGACAAACACCGACACAACCTCCAGCACCGGTGAGGCGGCGAATTTGTCTTAAGGGCACCGTTGATCAAAACGGGTCTCGGTTTGGAATTGCTAATCTCTTTTACAGTTTATGTCTACATTTCATATTCTGTAATTTTGTAATTCATTTTCATGTTGTAATTTCCAGAAGTTAGTAAAATCGTTTACTGTTTTTCCGCACTATTTTCCTACAATCTTAAGACAAATTCTCTTTTGGGAAAATCAATTTCAGTTCTGTTTTGAAAATCAGTTTCTGGATCTCTGAACAAGGTTTTGGGAAAAACATTTTGAGTTTAGCTCTCGGATCAGATTACGAGTTTTTAACCCTTCAAAAGTTTTTGACTTTCCAAAGGTTATAATCTGTTTTTGTTTCCCGGGACAGTATTGTGACTAACGTTTTATTAATTGTTTACATCTCAGTGAAGTATTTTCAGTGCTCATGGGATTTTTGAACAGTTTCGTAACAGTAGAGTATTGTTCATTGGTTTGACTTTTCAAATTATAGATATTCTTGAATTGACGTTTCCTTCAAACACCATCAGTGAAATCTTTGGAAAAGTTATTGTATGCTTCTGTATCACATGCCAATTTTGCACATTTGTGACTTGTTACTTGTGGTTGACGGGTTTCAAAGTTCATAGATTTTGATTTACTAATTTGTCATTTACCGATCAGTACATGGGTTTGAGATTATGAACCTTTTGGCTAAATCTGTTGTGTCATAATCCTTTTGCTTCTGGCTTGTGCTTCTAAAATAGTTGTTATTTTTGATAGTTTCAAGTTGTGGCATAATAGTGTTAGAATTGGCATGCAGTAGAAATTTTTTCCCCTTTTCCTGAAGCTTTGTAAGGGTGTTTTATAAAAAAAGGTTTTATTTCCGCCAGTGAAAAGGTGATACTGAGTCTCTACTGTTTTGTGAAATTTGGTTTTGAATTTTACATTGAATAGTCAATTATGGGTAAAAAGGAAAAACTGTTACAGTTTTTATTTGGTTTTTAAAAGCTCACTGTTATTTGGGGAGTTATACGGAAAAAGGGGTCTTCGTTAGTAAAGACAAAATTCTATTTGGTCAAGAGCATTGAATACGTGGTTTTCTGTAACGGAAAGCAGTACATGTGAGAAATTGTTTGAGTTTCAATATTCAATTTGATTGAATATGTGATTTTCCAAAGTTGATATTGATATATAACCTTTGGAATTGGTAAAAGGAATTTTGTCCGCTACTGTTATTGTTGGTACAACAATTCTCATGTTTTGATTAGCATTTGTATTTGCTAATTGTTCTTGTTATTTTAATTCTCGGCTCAGTGGATAGCAAACTTTGCTTCGTTCTAATATTTACCCATATGTGATTACCGGGTTCGGTTTTGATTCGGGGTATTTAGAGCACGAGTATTTTTGTGGATTGTAACAGTAAAAGGGAAAACCCATTTTTCGACTTGATTGGTTGATTGGTTGTTATAAGTGGGTGCTACAAGTTAGTGGATTCTTGTAAAGGCAAAACCCATTTTTCGCAGTAAAAGGAAAAAAAAAATGCAAATTTTTGCAAGAAGAAAAGAGCTCTGCATGTGTGTGAAACTGATCTCGTAAATTCATTGCTTAATATTTTAGCAAAACCACTTTGCATTAAGAGGTTATGAGTACTGGATATTGATTTGGCACTAAAGGGCATTAGAGAGTCTTGGGTTACTACTTTGAATATTCATACTCCTGTAACGGTTTTAGCGTTTTGAAGGCATTCAATTTGTTTGGTGCATTGATTTCAGGAGTATAGAATTTGACTTTTCGAACTAATTGGTTTATGACTTATACTGACTGGTTTTGTGGTTATGTGGGAACTCTATTGTGCTTCCGTAACCGTTTCAGTATTATAAAGGAATAAAGGGAAAAGTCAGTAGTGATTTTGCTTGACTCTGTTAACAATGGAAGGGTTATCTAATTGTTGCGTTTGAGTTTTGGAAAGAAACAGGTGTCCAGATTGTTTATGCGAAATAATGGGCCATAGCTTTTTGGAGCATGGTAATTTTGCAGTTCATGGGTGGTCATGCTCGTCGTTTGCTCGGAATAAAAGGAGAAACTATTTGGCTTCAGCGTCGGTCGCTAGTGCACGACTCGACTTTGGATGGGTAAACTGTTTGGCTTCGGCTTTGGTTAGTCGTGCGCGACTGGGCCTCAAATTAGTTTTGTGATAAATTGTTGGGCTACGGTCTTGGTCAGTCGTGCGCGACTTGGCTTCAGATCATTGGATCGTTCGGCCTCTGGAGTAGTCTACTTGGCTTCGGCCTTGATATTGCTCGGCCTCGGTCTTGTGTTTGATCTGCTCAGCGTAGACAATTTTTGTACTCGGCTTTGTTGGGCCAAGTGCTTGCAGAAATGGCTCCAACCATGGGAATACTTGTGATGGTATTGTCCCAAGTGGTGTAACCACAATTGTTTGGTGCGCCAGCAATGGTTCCAGCGGGAACAAGTTCCTCTCCTTTAGGAAATGAGCAGGATAGGCAAGTGATTGCCTTGTGAGAGTGACAAAGACTTCTTATCGATGAGTTGAAAGAAGTACTAAGGCATTGGATTTAATCCACATTGAGGTGTGTGATTTACAGTTACCTTCGAATGTGGGGGTGTCTCGCAAAGGTAGCTGTACCTCCACCTAAAAAGGAGAAGATAGGGCCAAGGACTGTTGATTGTGTGTTTATTGGTTACGCACAAAACAACACTGCCTATCGGTTTCTTGTGCAACGAGTGTGACAAATGTGTATATGTCAAAGACACAGATGAAGGGTACGTCATTTTGTGTCTCTACGTTGATGACATGCTCATTGTTGGTAGTAACGATAAGATTATCAAATCTACCAAGAAAATGTTGAACTCGAAGTTTGACATGAAAGATATGGGTCTTGCAGATGTAATTCTAGGTGTTAAAATCACTAGAACATCTGATGGACTTGCACTATCTCAGTCTCATTACGTCGATAAAATTCTTGAGAAGTTTAGCAAGTCTGATACGAGTATAGCAAGGACTCCTGTGGATGTGAATCTCCACTTATCCAAGAATGTGGGGGTATGGGTATCCCAATTGGAGTATTCTCGGATAATTGGGAGTCTAATGTACCTGATGAGCTGTACAAGGCCCGACATAGCCTATTCAGTTAGCAGACTAAGTAGATACATGAGTAATCCAGGGCATGACCACTAGAAGGCGATAGTGAGAGTACTACGCTATTTAAGGCATACTCGTGATTTGGGACTGCACTACACCAGATATCCAGCAGTACTAGAAGGGTACTGTGATGCAAACTGGATATCAGATATGAAAGACTCGAAATCCACGAGTGGATATGTCTTTACACTTGGTGGTGCATCTGTCTCTTGGAAATCTTCTAAACAGACGTATATAGCACATTCTACGATGGAATCTGAATTCATTGCTTTAGATAAAGCAACTGAAGAGGCGGAATGGCTACGCCATTTTTTAGAAGATATTCCAAGAGGGTCGAAACCTGTGCCAGCAATTTGCGTCCATTGCGATAGTCAATCCGCAATAGGAAGGGCACAAAGTAATATGTATAATGGTAAGTCTAGGCATATCCATCGTAGACACAATACCATTAGACAATTACTCTCAACTGGAGTTGTTACTGTTGACTATGTGAAGTCAAAGGACAACATTGCGGATCCGCTAACCAAAGGGTTAAACAAAGAGCCAGTTGAGAAAGCATCGAAGGGAATGAGGCTAAAGCCTACTACGCTCGTGTTACCGTGAAGGAAACCCAACCTAGTTGACTGGAGATCCCAAGATCTAGGTTCAATGGGACAACCTACTTGCGAGTAATGGAGAATGATCACTATGGAGACACGCTCTCTTGCTCATTCCTATGGTGCGAAACAGTGATACCTGCAAATGAAAATAGGTTAAGCGTTGGCTTTTAATGACTCTTATGCGCTGGAATGTCAGGCGGGGTATAGCAGGATACCCTTTATAAGAAGGTCACCTATGTGAGTATGAAGTGGGGCCGCTTCTTTGAGAATTTAGGAAGGCAAAATTCTCGAGAAAATACTTGCAGAACCAGGAAGGGGTGTCATGGCCAAAACGAACACAACAGTGAGAACTAAACTGTGTTAGGCGGAGTTCCGTGTGATACCTGTTGTCTCGGTTTACACAAATGGCAGAACAGTTCAAGACAACATGTTCACTGGTCAGCCAGTAAATCCGATAGGTATTCACAAGGGAAGGTTCAAGGCCAAAAGCTACCTATCCTATGCGGAACTTTTCCATTGTACTCTCTCTCGTGTCAGCTTTGTCTCCCGAGTCGGATTCAGCCAATTTCATTCATGTGGGGGATTGTTGGAAAAATGGAATTTTAACCAAAGAGAATTTGGTGGGACCCACACCGCGCGAGGTGGGCCCAAGTGGGTTTTAGATACTCCTTACTAAGGAGTTTAAACCGTTGGAAAAATGAACAAATTCCATTGAGAGATGAATGATAAATTGTCTCTCAAAGTGGGTTTCGGACCAACAACAGTGCACGGTTGGATGGTCAAAGCTGGTTGATTACCAGAGTTAATACCCATGATTGTATATTCAATTTCAGGAATAATAACTGTATCAGTTTTATTCCAGAATTGAATTGCAGAATCAATTCCCCTATTGATTGAGAGAGGCTCCTCACCTTCATTGCAGCATTCATGACAGAGGCTCCTCCTTCGGCTATAAAAGGAGACCTCTACCTTTGGTTTCAACACATCTCAAAACAATCAAAAGCATCTCTGCAATACAATTGTTCTTTTCGAGAGAGAGAGAGTACAGACACAAGTTGGTTCGACGGGCAGTCTACGGCGGTGCTCCGGCGGCTGAGTGGAAACCGAGTCAACCCTGGGAGACAAACACCGACACAACCTCCAGCACCGATGAGGCGGCGAATTTGTCTTAAGGGTACCGTTGATCAAAACGGGTCTCGGTTTGGAATTGCTAATCTCTTTTACAGTTTATGTCTACATTTCATATTCTGTAATTTTGTAATTCATTTTCATGTTGTAATTTCCAGAAGTTAGTAAAATCATTTACTGTTTTTCCGCACTATTTTCCTACACCTTTTGGCTGCAGCTATAACTTGACAGGTCATCACCAACTGATTTTACCAGAATTTTGGACAGCCGGAGGTTACCTGATTTCGTCGGAAAGTCGTCGGAATTTGCAAGAACACGCCGGCAACTCGCCGACCCCTATTCTTGACGATCCATGGACGGCGCAGGTCCGGAGATCACCATCTCCGGCGGCTGTGCTCCTTCCGAAACCCTCGGCTGTGCTTCCCTCGTCGAGTTCCGGCCATGATTTCTCCAATCTTCGGAGAGAGAGAGAGAGAGAGAGAGAGAGAGAAAGGGGGGGTCTGCATGTGTATGAGAGAGAGAGAGAGAGAGAGAGAGAGAGAGAGAGAGAGGTTGTCTGGTGTGGGTGTGTGTTCGTAGAGAGAGAGAGAGAGCAGATGAAGAGTAAAGTTGGGGAGAGGAGATGAAGAGTAAAGTTGGGTTGGGTTGGGTTGTAATCCGACCGTTGGTTTTTTTTTTTTTTTTTTGTTTATTAGGATCCTACCGTTGGCATCACCAACGGATGTTTTGGTGATAAAAAAAATTTCCAATGGTCATTTTTTTCCCTGCCTATAAATGTGTGTGCTCTTAATAGGATTTTTCACAACAAATTTTTTTTTCATTCTCCACAAACACCCTCCAAAAAAAATAGTGTATTAATTATGGCAGATGGCAGTCGTAGTGCGAGAGGAAAATCGTTCAACTCCGATCAAGATGAAGCAAATGGGTGAAGTAAATGGTGTAATTGAAGTAGATGAGAAGTAAAAAAAAAAAAAATCGGACGAAGTTGAGAGTAGATAGAAGTAAATGACTAAATTAAATGGTGTAGTTGGGAGTGGATGACTGAAATAAATGGTGTAGTTGAGAGGGGAGTAAATGGATCAAGTAAATGATGTGGTTGAGAGTTGATGAGAGTAAATGGATGAAGTAAATGGTATAATTGAAGTGGATGAGAAGTAAAAAAAAAAAAAAATTCGAACGGAATATATATTTTTTTTTTTGGAATAATTTTTTTTTAAGTCCTCGATTACCGGATACGGCAAATTATTTTTCAACGGAAGTAGTACTTGAATTAGGGTTAAGAAAGTTAGGGAAAATTAAGGAGGAGGGAAAGTTAGTTAATTATCCATCCCTTTTTTACATCTCACCATTGGATAGAGGTGGGTTCTATTTTACATCCAACTAACTTTTAACCACTTTTTACATCTAAAATAACTATCCATCCCCTTCTATTTTACATCCCCATTGGGGTTGCCCTAAAGCCTTCCTTTTGGTCTCAGCTACAATTTCACTTATTTTGAATTGTTTCACTTCTGATATATTTTTGTTTCATTTTTTATACGTCATGATGAGAAAAATTGTCAAAAAGAAAAAATATGTGCACTAAATCCGGTAAAATCCACCAAATATGAACATAAGATATTAAGCAATAGCGACGGATAAAAGGGTATGTATTTTTCTGCGATTCTAAAGTGGCATATGATTGTCGGAGGATAGGGTGTCAGACATAGTTGGGATATCAATTTTTCATTATTGTCAATGGTGGAGCCAGAATTTCGCCCGAGGGGGGGGGGGCTGACTAAGAAGAAGTATTTTCATGCAAAAATGTACTCAATATATGGTGTAGCTTTTGTAGTACATTAACATATCGTATATGATTTTTTTTTTATTGTTAGATAGTTGCAACGCACATGTTTTATTATTCTCATCTATGGAAGAAATTGAGAAATTCCTATGGCGATGTAAAATAACTTTAATTCTTGGTTAGATCAAATAAAAAATATTTAATATTTTCATAGATTGGCTATACTAATTACAAATAATTAATAATCATACAACATGTTAATATTTGCAAATTTCAGGAGGGGTCGAGCCCCCCATGGGCCCTTATATACCTCCACCAATGCTCATTGTGATACTGTCATACTTTGGATCCTTTTAATCATTGTAAATTGGTTATTAAAAAAAATAGTTGTAAACTTGTTTCAAATTACTAATAAATTTCTTTCTTTTGCAGATTAATAAACATTCAACGTATAGCTCCTTGTGCTTCAAAAAACACACACACACATAACATTAATACAATGTAATTTAATACAACTTGAAAATCAAACACAGGAAAATAAATCAAACACAGGAAAATACAAACCATGCCCTAACAGATGAACTACTAGATGACTATAATTAATCTAAAGGGCCTGATCAGATTTCCTCCATTATTCATACATATACATATTTTAACTTGGCCTCCTATAAGTTTAATTCCCTTCTTCTTCGTAACCGCCGCCTCCATATCCACCTCGGCCATATCCGTAACCGCCACCTCCGTATCGGCCTCCATATCCACCTCCGTATCCTCCGCCGCCTCCATATCGACCTCCATATCCACCTCCATATCCTCCGCCTCCATATCCACCTCCGTATCCGCCGCCTCCATATCGGCCTCCATAACCACCTCCGTAATATCCGCCACCATGATGACCATAATACTTGGAATCATCTACCGCATTAGTCTGTTGATCAGCTGCACAAATGATATACATGCTTGATTACTAGTTCAGAGGTGATTAGAAACAAGAGTGAAAACAATTCTAGTATGAACGAACATATTAAAGCGAAATTTCAAAAAAAAAAAAGAAAATTGGAACTGAGTGGTCATAGTGTAATATTAAATTGTCTAGACCAATCAACATATTATTAACTAGTAGATCAGTCGTTTTGAAAGTTACTTGTACTCCAACTTGAATTACAGTGGCAGGAACCCTAATTGTTCTATACTAAAAACGACTTTAAACAAAAAAAATTACATTTTTTATTATTGCCTTTTATAGAAGAGATCAATTCAAATTAAGAAGATTATCCTGCAAGTATACATGGGGATACTATTGCCCTACAATCGTGTGGTGCGGCAAAATAATGTAGTATTGTCCCCATCTAAAATAATTTGGAGTTGAATCAGGTTTTACATTGGTTTAGCCTGTTAAAATCAAAACTTAATTAAGCTTTCTAAAAATGCTTCAAATATAGATTGATTGGTTTACCCCACTACACCAACATTCCTGAATCCGTGAATTTGTAGGATATATAGGATTAATGATGTGCGCAATCTCGAAAAGTAATATCAGAATAACTAAAACACCTCTAAGCAGACCTCTTACTTAAGAGACAGAACCAAGATTTTATTGCATGTTGTGCCATGAAGAGACCTCTTACTTAAGAGACAGAACCAAGATTTTATTGCATGTTGTGCCATGAAGAGAGGGAAAAAACTTGAGGTACGTATGAAATCATCAATCAAATATTCATCTAAAAAGATGAACTTACTAGGGGTGGTAGTACTAGGGATAGTAGAAGTGGTAGTACTCTCAGCCAAATCCCTGGCTGTCACCTCTGAGGTGAAGAGAAGAACAACGGCCAGAAAAAGGCCCAAGAAAACCATTGCTTTCGAACCCATTTCCCTCTTTTTGTTTTTCTTTTGCTCTCTTTAGTTGGTTGGATAGACTAGTTTGGAATGAAATCGAAGTTCGATTTCGATGTCCATTTATAGGCTCGGAGAGAGATTCCAGTGGCTGTGAGTACACACTCAAGAGTGTTTGACAAATTCACTAACTTGTTCTTCTTTGTAATTTGACAAAGTCGATCAATGAATTTTCTTTTTAATTGGTAACTTGACGAAGTCAGTAACTTACTACTTCTCCTGGTTTTCTTGCCCGCCGTATCAGGAGAAGAAACTGAAATAGATAAATGTTGGTTCCAGTTGGCCTGCACCATGTTAAGCTTGTCATCATATACCCTTATCCTTAATAATTCAACAAACTGCTATAATATTTTTGGCTCCATCTCGGGCTCTAGAAGACGATTTGAATCAATCATTTCGCATGTCCCGGGAACAATAATTTATATACTTAAAAATCAACTTGATCAGATACTGATAGCTGTATTATTCAACTTGATCAGTGGTTTTTTAGTTTACTTGTACTTCAACTTCAATTGTAGTGGCAGGGACCCCTAATTAATGAGATGGTTTTTTGACTTTAAACAAGACTGATTCAAATTAATGAGATGAGGCACAAAGAATATGCTGCTATCCCTCCCCGAACAATATGAGATATTGATGAAATTATATAACTGCAAACACATGGGACGCTGTCGGAGAAGTTTGGGCTCGATTTTCAGGTTTCAAGCGTTTCAGCATCTCCTGTCCAGACGGTAGTCACGTCTGTCCAGATGCATGGGTTTTTTTTTTTTTTTTAGCTCAGCAAAGAAAATTTTATAGATCTCGATAGGGGTACATCAAGGGGGAGGAGATGGTATAAGTAAAATTGGTTAACCAAGGAAAAACGATACAGAAATAAATAAAAGACAAGAAAAAAAAACATCCAACAAAAAATTGGATGTTGAGACACGCCTAAATCCCATTCTAAATTTTCAACTTTCTAATTCCGTCGAGATAGCCCCTGAAGTCTTCCACCGAGTAGAACTTGATGTCGAATTTTGCTTTAATCCACATTGTTTCTCTTGTCTTGATCAATTCTGCCAGTTCCCAACTAAGCATTATATGGATTGGGATACAAGTGCAGCTAGTCCTATGTTTTTTTTTTTTTTATCATAAAATTTTGCCAACAAGGCTACAGAACATAAGGAGACTCTCTGCTAACAACAGAAGAAATAAACGATGGGGGCGCAGCCACCCAACTTTTTTTTTTTGAATAGTCAATCAATTCATTCCAAATCAAAGCCCGAAGGCAATACAGATTCCATCGAAAATACAAGAATGAACCAAAACTACCAAAGACTTCGATACAGGCACCCCTGCAGAAGCAAGAACGGCGAAATCGCCAAATGAGAACCAATCTAGGTCCAGATAGTAGAGAATCCCAAAACGGACCCCCAGCTCAAACCAGCAATAAACATTAAGCACAGCTGAAATCTGGAAAAAACAACTATGAAACAACTAAAGAAAGGTACAGCTCTCCAGCCGGAGCAAACACCAACGGAAATCTGCACGCTCCGCAGTCGAATCGAGTCGTTGAAGCCGAACACATCAAGAACTTATTGACAGGTCTGAGGGAGGCTCAAACCAACACAAAGCTGAATCTAGGGGAAACCTAGATCGGTATTACCCGGACTCCAGCCGGTAAAAGAAAAACAAAACAGAAATACCAGCTAAAAAGAAGCCCAGAAAACACTGGGTTACCGCACTGAGTCGACCCACTGAGTTGCCCCGCTGAGTCTCACTACTGAGTCACCGAGTGAGCCCGAGTTAACAATCTAGCCACTTCCCCGGACAAGAAACCGTGCTCCATAGCCGCCGCCGCCGTCGACATCTGGAGGCTTATTCACCGGAGGGGGCACGAGCCACCCAACATCAACCCAAGGTCGGATCTGACTGGAAAACGGACCCAGTAGGGAGAGGGGAGTGGTGGGGGAAGAGTGGTGGAGGGAAGGGTAGGCGGAAGGGCTGGTAGGCGGTGGAAAGAAGGGTGGGCGAAAGGGCTGTTAGGAATGAAGTGGAAGGCGGTGGCAGAGGTTGAGAAGACGGAGGGTCCGAGTAGGTAGCCGGCCTGGGGTTGAGGAAGGGAGGCCGGCGAGACAAAGAGGCGGGGGGGGAGGTGGGCCAGGGAGGGCGGCGGCCCCACCTCCCCGAGGCTAAGGCCGAGAAGGTGAAACGAGGGCGGAAGGTGGAGGTGGAAAGGTGGAAGGTACTGAAAATGGGACAAAGGGACAGATAAACCAAATAAAAAACCCTAACTAGGTAGGGAGAGGAGGGATGGAACCCTAGGGGGAGAGAGAGCCGCAGCTCCTCTCAGTCTCCTTGCAGCCACCCAACTTAAAGGAAGCAAATTCCTAATTGCCTTAGAGGCTACAATATGAGCTAGCTGATTACCAGACCTCTTCACCCAAGAAAAACTCAGCCCAACATATTGCCTAAACTGCCTGATATCCGAGACTAAAGATAGCACCTCCCATGGCGGAACCAACTCAGACACGCTTAACTTGATAGCTTGTAAGTTATCCGACTCGATACAGGCATTAGAAATCCCAAGAGCTCCAGCCATTTCGCAAGCCATCCGAATAGCTAGCAGCTCCCCCTGTAACAGACTGGCAGCCGATATTCTACCAACTCTTCCATCCACTAAGTCTCCTTTCCAATCCCGAAGAACTGAGGCAACCACTGCTTCTTCCCTTTGGCTCATAACTGCTGCATCGCAATTGAACTTATAACATCCCTGATCCGGAGCCCTCTAATGAGAATAATTGTCCTCAAAAGAAGGGTTATCCATATGGATACTAGGTGGGATCCTAATTTCTGAGAATTCATAGAAAGCTTGAAGAGCTCTCCTAACAGTTTTCTCAGGAATTATAGGATCGGAATTGAAAAAGAACTCATTACGGGTCTTCCAAATAAACCAAGCAACTGTTACTGCCTTTCCCACGAACTGACTTAGCTCTTTCCCCTTCAAACTTTCCACAACCTGAGACGTCCACTTCTGAATCGAAGAAAAGTTCTCCTGATTTAGATTAAGATGGATATTACAACCAAACCACACTGCTCGAACCCATTGGCATTCAAAAATCAGATGTTCAATTGATTCATTCGTATCCCCACAAATAGGACAGACTTTCGATATTCCACACCTTCTACGAACCAGATTCTCCTTAGTGGCAAGACTATTGCTACAAGCTCTCCACCAAAAATGGCGCATCTTATGAGGAATGTCCAATTTCCAAATAATATTCCACATGTTTTTATCAAGAACAAAAGAAGACAAGGGAATACTACTCGAAGGAATAAGAGCTTGAAAAGCACCTCGGTATCCTGACTTTACCGTATAAACACCAGTAGGAGAGAAATGCCAGACCAAAACATCTTCCCTAAGAAATAAGGAAATAGGGATAGAAGTAATGGCCTTAATTTCATCAACAGAGACCACCATATTTAGTCTGTCCTTATTCCAACAACCCCTCTCTTTATCAATGACGTCTGCTACCCACTCGATGCTACTCCCAACAGGCTTCTGAGTGACTACTTTGAACTGTGGAAGCGTAGGAATCCACTTGTCATCCCAGAATTTAATTTGGCTTCCCCCCTGGACCTGCCACCTCAAACCTTTAGCTAGAGTCTCTCTCCCATGCAAAATACTAAGCCAGACCCAAGAGGCTCTACTCCCCCTAACTGCTTCAAGAAATGAACAGTTAGGGAAATAAAGACCCTTGAGAATTTTTGCCCAGTAAGCATTTGGATTCTTAAGCAGCCGCCAGCTTTGACGAGCAAGAAGAGCTTCATTCATAGCTCTGAAATTTCTGAACCCCATCCCCCCTTCCTCCTTAGGTCGGGTCATACACTCCCAGCTCTTCCAATGAATACCCTTTTTCTCTGGATCCCCTTTCCACCAAAAATTGGAGACTATCGAATTGAGCTTATCACAAATACTCTTTGGCAGAAGAAAACAAGACATGGCATAACTAGGAATAGCTTGGACCACAGACTTAATCATAATTTCTTTGCCCCCTTGAGACATTTGGGAACACTTCCAACCTTGCATTTTATAAAGAGCTCGTTCCACAAGATAAAAATAGGCATCAGCTTTGGATTTTCCCCAAAAGGAAGGCAACCCCAAATATTTGGAGTCCAGTTTCATCAAAGGAATATCAAAAAAATCACATACCAACTGTTTATCATTCGTACCTAAATTTGAAGAGAAGGCAATACCTGACTTATCGAAATTGATCCTTTGTCCAGATGCCATGCCATAATCTTTCAGAATAGCCTTAAGAGCTTCGCAATACTGCAATTCTGCTTTGAGGAAAAGAATGGCATCATCTGCAAAGAAAACATGAGAAAGTTTAGGGCAATTACGCGCCACCTTGATCCCCACAAGAGCTTTGTCCCTGCAGGCCTTTGAAATCATTCGAGACAGCACATCCTTCACAATCACAAACAAGTATGAGGATAATGGATCTCCTTGACGAATCCCCCTTTTTGGTCTGATCTTCACTCTAGCTTCTCCATTAATGCACACGTTAAAACTGACAGTCGAGATGCACTGAACCACCCACTGAACCCACTTCTGATGAAACCCCATCTTTACCAACAATGCTTCCACAAAATCCCATTCCACCCTATCATATGCTTTATTGAAGTCTAACTTGACAGCCATAAATCCATCTAACCCTTTCTTCTTCATCTTCAGAAAATGGAAAGCCTCATGAGCCACTATAACATTATCCTGAATCATCCTGCCAGGAACAAAAGCAGACTGGTTTGGGGTGATCACCTTTATGAGAATACTTTTTAGCCTATTAGCCATCACCTTAGAAATCACTTTCATGGAAAAATTGCATAAGCTAATCGGTCTGAACTGACCCAATGATTCAGGAAACATAACCTTGGGAATCAAAACTATATTCGTATTGTTTAACTCCTTCAACATGAACCCATTATGGAAGAAACGCTTCACTGCCTTGCACACACCTTCCCCCACTTTTTCCCAATAGGTCTGGAAGAAAAATCCCGGATATCCATCCGGTCCGGGAGCTTTGAGGGATCCCAATTCGAAAGCAGCATGCTTAATCTCCTCCACTGACACTTCTTTAATCAAGGCACCATTCATCTCGTCATTTATACATCTATCCACCACAGAGAGCACATCTGAAAAATCTCTCATTCCTGAATGGTCAAACAAATTAGAAAAATATTCAGAAATCAAACCATTAATGCCATCCTCATCCTGAATCCAGTCTCCTCTATCAGATTTAAGCATCAAAATTTGGTTACGCTGCCTCCTCTGGTTGATAGTAGCATGAAAGAAAGCAGAATTTTTATCTCCGTAAGAGAGCCAATTCACTCTAGACCGTTGATGAAGAGCCATCTCCTCTTGCAATAAAAGAATCTCAATCTCCTTCAAAATCTCCTTTTCTTTAAGAAAATTTTCCTGTGAAAAATGAAGAAGTTGAATAGCTTTGAGGTTACTCTGTAAAAGCTTCAACTTCAGCTTATCTTTGCCAAAGACATGTCTGCTCCACTCCAACAAAGCTACTTTGCATTTCTTTAATTTTTGAGCTAGACCGAATAAATCAGAGCCTCCTTGTTGAGACTCCCACGCCCTGGTAACAACCTGCACACAATCCGAATGGGTAGTCCACTTCGATTCAAACTTGAAATTAAAGGGAACTTTCTTTAAAGGAACACAACATTTGATTAGAAGAGGACAATGATCAGAACCCACCCGAATTTCATGCATAACCTGCGAAAGAGGGAATAAATTGTGCCAAGCCACAGAAGCCAAAGCTCGATCTAAACGAATACGGATGTTGTTCTCCCCTCCTTGATTGTTAGACCAGGTATAACAAGGTCCCTTGAATTCCAGATCCATAAATTCACACTCTGAAATCATACTATGAAACTGATCCAGTCTACCCCTGCTGCATGGGTTACCACCTTGCTTTTCAGCTTGGGATCCACATTCATTAAGGTCCCCAACACACAGCCATGGATAATTATTCTCTCTAGCTATCGTCTTCAAACTATTCCAAAATTCCAGTCTATGATTCCATATAGGAGGAGCATAGACAAAGGTAACTAACCACGGAGAACTAACACGAGGCCATTTAACTACACACTTAAACATATATTTTAGACTTAAAACGAACATCTAAAATTACCTCATCGGACCACCAAAGAGCAAGCCCACCCGAGGTACCATCCGGGTCAACGTAGCACCCATTATTGAAACGGAGACTTCTTCTTATTTTTTCTAGGGTATCCCTCTTATTCTTAGTCTCCATGAGGAATACCACTAGAGGACGATGGGCTATACATAGCCCTCGTAAGATCTGGAAAGTCAGGGGTCGCCCTATCCCCTGAACATTCCAGCTGAGCATCACCATTGAACCTGTGGCTGTTCAAGGCCAGCCACCAACGCCCCTTCATCATTCTGAACTGAACCCCCAGCAACAGAAATCTCAGGCCCAGTACCTCCCTCATGAACAGTTTCCCCTGAATTTTCCCCTTCTCTCACTTCTACATCCACCAAATCAACATCACACAAAAACGGAATCTTATCCCAGCCTTTGTTGATATTTCTGCCTGCTCTACCACCTCGTCTTCCTCTTCCCCTACCAAGACCAGCTCGATTAGGGCTTCGAGAAGAACCCTTTCCTCCGGCAGAAATTTGGACCAGAACAAGCTCTTGTTTATCTGCTTCCACAGACTCGGACCCCTTCAATCTTTTCCCCTGAATTCTCTCTGGCTCCCCCACTTCTTTTCTTTTCAGGTTCAAAGCTTTGTTGAACGCTGTTACGAGCCCCTCTTCACCAGTTCTAGGGTACTGACCAACTCTTCCCAGCTCCACAATAAAAGAATCCCCAGAAGGGTGATTTGGTTAAATTGCATCTCCTCTGGACTTTTAGTTGTTTCCACTACAGAAATGGGCCTAGGACTATCAGGTTCTTCAACATAATAAAAAGGCCCATCAGAAACTGCTTCACCCCCGCTCGAAGGCCCACACCTGGGTCCAACCAAACCACTTTTTATCCCGATTGTACCGCTAACATATTGCTGGACCGCAGAAGGCGAACCTAACGACAAATCTTCCACCTCATTACTCTCTCCCCTCGACGTGTCACCCTCTAACGTACTCGTACGAATCATTATCCGCTCCTCTCCACCACGATTCTGTCTCACCTCGGGATTTGGGGAGGGAATATCCTCGCTCCGATTAGCCACGCGTTCCTTTACCGAGCCACTACACGCGCCACCGTCGCCTCCCACCGATCTTCTTCCTTCTGGATAAATCAATCTTGGTAATGGGCTTTCCCCGTACTGAATCGTCTCCACCACAGCATAATCTGCTCTCAAACTTCCATCAAAAACCCAGTCCTTAGCGCTAAAGCTTCGCTTCTCCTTGCACTCATTAACTGTATGACTCACCTTGCCACACCCATAGCAAAAATCCGACAATCTTTCATACTTGAAACGGACCCAAAGATCTTCTTCCTCGGAGCGACGCAGAAAGAAGCCCTTCTTGAGCGGTTTCGAGACATCCAACCAGACCCTAACCCTCAAAAAGTTCGTCATTCTACCCCGATCCCCCGGGTCTTCCACCGCAATCACCTCACCCAAGCTCTTAGCTACAACCATTCCAGTCTTGGAGTTGAGAAAACCTAATGGCAAGCCATGAATCTGGACCCAAAATGGACTGAAATCAAAATCCAAATCCAAATCACTGAAGGGCTTTGCCTGATCCCATTTCCTCAAAATGAGAATAGAACCCATAACGGACCATGGCCCTTTGCTAATAATCCGACACAAATCATCTTCATTCTGAAAACCAAAGCCGTAAACATTATCCCTCCAATAGGAGATAGTGAACTCCTTCTCTGTACGCCAAGCTTTCTCGAGTATCTTCTGAACCGCCGCTCGGTTTAAGGATTTGGATGCTAGAATCTTGCCCACCAAGATAAACTGAGCATTCTTTGGGCATTCCTCAAAACTTTCGTCCAAAGAAATAACAACTGGATCTTCCATAATAGAGGCACGGACGAAGACAAAGAGAGGACAGACGAGAGAAGAAACAAAAGAAAACTGGAGACGAAGATAAGGAGATAAACAGAGGGAGAAATATCAAAGGCAAAAAGTTAGGAAAAAGCAGAGGAAGGATAAACACAGGAAAAGAAAGAGGTTGAAAAGAAAAGGAGAAGATGAAACGAGAATACAGGAGAAGCTTGGTAGAAAAAAGAGAACCAGAAAAAGAAAGGAGAAGACAAAAGGCAAGAAAACCTAGGTGGAAAAGGCGGCCTCACTAGGGGGGCTGAAAAGCTCTCATTGAAGAGAGAGAAACTCTCAAGAAGAGAGAAAAACCTTGCTAGTCCTATGTTCAATCTGCTTCTGGTCTGTGTAGTTTGATGTATTTTCCTTTGTTATCTGGTTTTTCCGCTTTTGTGTTGGTTTCTCGCCAACATCCCATCCCCCCCCCCCCCCCCAAGCGCGCGGGTCGCATATAATTGCATGTCCTTAGCTTAAGTGCCAACTTAGTTGGGATGTAGGTTTTGCGTTGTGATGTTGTTTCCTGTTTCCTTTTAATCTTTGTAACTTCGTTCCTAAGATTAATAAAATTTCTTTTGCCGATAAAATTAAAAAAAAAAACCTCCGTCAGTTCGCACACCCCTATTATTACATTGTTGAAGATATAGTCATTCCTTGCCTGCCAAAGAGACCAAATGGTTGCAAAAAAATAAGATTCCCAGATAGGTTTCTCTAGATTGGCATACTTTTTTTTGAAACGGCAAAAACATTTTATTAAGGGGGAAAGGGGAAGGGAATTCCAATCAAAAGTTGAAACATACAGCCAGTTGAGAACAAAACCCAAACACACCTAGTAGGACAAAGTCCAAAATACCCATGGTTCTAAACCCCTGATAATACAATCAAAGCACATAAAAAAGGGGCCTAAAGTGCCCAAAATAAACAATGAAGCTCAGTCCAAAAGAAAACCCAAACCTAACCCTCTACATTTGAGAAACTTTGATCATAGCTGTAGATCACCATCATCCACCAAAATCAAAACAGATCACACCCACCACCACCATACAGCCGCCACCAACTACCACGCCACCACTGGCGACCACCGGCGAAGCTGCACGGAACCCAACAAAAACAGATCTGCCACGGGAACTCAACCGTGCCGTCAGGCGAAAACCGCCCGACAACAGAAACACAGCGGGAGCCACGCCGGCCTGTCAACCCACAAAAGACCAGATCTTTCAATGATGAGGGCAAACCCAGTTGACATGCCACCATTCCATTATCAAAGACCATTCAAGTCTTATACTAGGCAAGTGGAAATCGAGTCACAGAGGCCTATATCTGTCCGGACGATTATGACATAAATCGATAAGTATTCTGTAAGAGCGTCCAGACGCACCGCGTTATTTTGTGCAATCATAAATAGATTATTTAGACTTTCAATTATATTTTGAGAGTTACACAGGTCCAAGAGACGTGGTCAACTTCATGCACATGCATTTGAGTACGTAAGTCTTAATTAAAAAGTCAGGGGTAGACTTGGTACTGGGACAATGATAAAAAAATAGACTCTATGTGGACTAATTGATTCTTAATTCTTTCTTGTATCGATCAATTAAGGAGGTGGACTGCTTCTTTCGTGTTTATCTAAAAAAAATTAATATCCAGAAAAATATGTGCGTTACTCCACTAATTCGTTCCCGAGGTGATCTCATTGCGTCTGTGTCAAGGTTGAAGCCAAAAACCCATCGTGTATAACCCCAAGATCCCATCGTGTTCTACGGACACAAAAGAGTATGTATAACCCCGTTCTACGGGCACGAAAGAGTGTGTATAACCCCAACATGCGCGTGGCTGTGGAACTTGAACCTAAGTTTTGAGTGGGGAACTCCAAATACTTGTACATAGAACTAACATCTCGGTGATACTGTTGGCTGGCTTCTAGTATATACCTAAACGTTAACTTTAATTAGTTCACGAGGGACAAAATACACAGGGGAGTGATTTTGGCACTCCCCAAATTGATAACCGCATCCGGGGAGTTTTGTTATAAATTTGGGGAGTGCCAAAATCAATTCCCAATAAATAAACGATCATCAAATCTATAATATTTGGTTATTCAATATACACATATCTACTTTATAGCTTTTGATCGGTAGATTCCTCGTTTAACTACAAGTCGATTAATGTACACACTTCCATTGCCAAGATATTAATTTTTTTACAATATATATGATCCGAGTGAAAACGTTACGAATTCCATTGCTGAAAAGTTAAGATTTTTTAGTATAAAAGTTATGAGATGCACCAAAATATTACTATGAACCATAGTGAAAATGTTACGAATTATATTGTTGAAAGATTATGAGTTTTAGAACAATACTTACGAAACATACAAAAATATGATGAACGAACTATACAATAAATGCATATGATATGCACTTTTAAAGGTCGTGTGTCGCTGACTTATTCTTTTGTCCAGTATGTCCAAAAAAAAAAAAACCACCCCTGGTTGAACCTTGCGAGCCAACAGGATGTGCATTTGATCAAGATTTTTTGGCAAAGGTCCCGCGCTGACCGACGTGCATGATGCATGGATAGGGTTTTTTTTTTTTATCGAATATGTCGCACTCCTAAATTAAAAAAAGACATTACCAGCAGAGAGGTTAATCATATTCAATGATTATACTTTGCAGAGGTGGCTGCACGATAGGTTAAGGGTTCAAGTAGACACTTTGGCTCAAAAATGTACTAAAATTTTATATTTTTACATATGATTTCGATTTTTTTTTTCATGTAGTTCAATTTTTTTTTTCATAGTATCGGTACTGAATTATTCATGTGTAGGCAAAGTAAAAGAAAATTCACTTTAATTTTTGAGTAAGTAGATAATGTAGCGCAACAAATTTAAATAAAATTCTGGAGCCACCTCTTTAACTTTTGATACTATGTGATGAGCTATCAACATAGTGATTAGCGACGGACTTACACTCACCGGGGTCACGTATCTCAACTCAATTTCAGGAGGTTTTTCCCCCTAAAGTGAGAAAGTAGGCAAAAAAGAGAGTGACTAATCATTGGTCGACGAAAGGTGGTAGTACGCATCGAGAGAATTTTTTTTTTTTTTTTTACCGAATTGCTAATGAGACCATCGTGAAACACTTTCACAAAATGAAACTGGACAGGGTCATCCGTGATTGAGAGTAATTTAGCGATGAATACTTAAGCATAGAAAGTTCTAGAAGTAGTTATCTAATTAACGAGCTTTTGTGCAAATGGGACCAGTAAATGGGGACAGAGGGAGTAGTTCAAAGTGGATGAAATTTAGTTTAAAAGCTGTATTCACCACGTATGAAATGAAGCAAAGTATAAATTTGTTTACATAGCTATCAACATCTGATCGATTCGAATTAATCGTCTTTGAGAGCCCGCGATGGGGCCGAAAAAATTATAGTACTCCAGTTTGTTGAATAATGAAGGATAAGCTAGGGGTTTTGATCGATGACAAGCTTAACATATATGGTATATGGTGCAGACCAACTGGACCCAACATTTTATCTATTGCAGTTTCTTTAAATTTTTGCTGATAGCTTGCAAGAAAACCCGGAGAAGTAGTAAGTTACTGAATCTGTCAAGTCACCAATTAAAAAGAAAATTCATTGACTTTGTCAAATTTCAAAGAGGAACAATTTACTGAATTTGTCAAACACTCTCTCTTCAGTGTGTGCACACAGCCACTGGAACCTCTCTCCGAGCCTATAAATGGACATCGAAATCGAACTTCAATTTCATTCCAAACTAGTCTATCCAACCAACTAAAGAGAGCAAAAGAAAAACCAAAGAGGGAATTATGGGTTCGAAAGCAATTGTTTTCCTGGGCCTTTTTCTGGCCGCTGTTGTTCTCTTCACCTCGGAGGTGACAGCCAGGGATTTGGCCGAGACTACTACCACTTCTACTACTCCTATGCCTAGTGAGTTTATTTTATAACTGAATTCATTGATTTTTCCTCTCTTCATGGAACAACACATGCAATGAAATCTCGGTTCTGTCCCTTAAGGAAAGGATTCACTTAGAGGTGTTTTAGTTATTCTGATATTAATTAGTTTTCGAGATTGATCACGTCATTACTCGTATATATCCTCCAACTTCACGGATTCAAGAATGCTAGCGTAGTGCGGTAAAACAATGGATCACTATTTAAAGCTCTTTTAGAAAGCTGAGTTGAGTTTCAATTTTCAACCCGACCTAATTTCGCTTTAATATGTTCGTTCATACTAGAATTGTTTTCACGCTTGCTTCTAATCACCTCTGAAACTATTAATCAAGCATATATATTATTTGTGCAGCTGATCAACAGACTAATGCGGTAGATGATTCCAAGTATTATGGTCATGGTGGCGGATATTACGGAGGTGGTTATGGAGGCGGAGGATACGGAGGTGGATATGGAGGCGGAGGATACGGAGGTGGATATGGAGGCCCATATAGAGGCGGCGGAGGATACGGAGGTGGATATGGAGGCCGATACGGAGGCGGCGGTTACGGATATGGCCGAGGTGGATATGGAGGTGGCGGTTACGGATATGGCCGAGGTGGATATAGAGGCGGCGGTTACGAACAAGGGAATTAAAATTATCTGTGGCTGAGTTAAAATATGTTTGAATAATAGAGAAAATCTTACCAGGCCCTTCAGATTAAATATTATATAGTCATGTAGTAGTTCCTCTGTTAGGGCATGGTTTGTATTTTTCCGTGTTTGATTTTCAAGTTCTATTAAATTATGTATTACTGTATTAATGTTATGTTTTGAAGCACAAAGAGCTATACGTTTGAATGCTTTTTAATCCACAAAAGAAATGAATTTATTAGTTATTGAAATAAGTTTACAACGATTAAAAGGATCCAAAGTATGACGGTATCACAATGAACATTAGATGAAGGTATATAGGGCCCATGGGGGGCTTGGTCCCTCCCAAAATTTGAAAATTTAAACATGTAGTATGATTATTATTTGTAATTAGTATAGCGAATCTCTGAAAATATAAATAATTTTGATTTGATCTTACCAAGAATTAAAGTTGTTTTACACTGCCATACAATTTTTCTCATTTTCTTCCATAGACGTGAATAATCACACATATGCATTGCAATTGTCTGATAATAAAACAAAAAAAATCATATACGATACGTTAATGTACTACAAAAGCTACAACATATTTAGTACATTTTTGCATGAAAATACTTCTCTTTGGTCGATCCCCCGGGCCAAATTCCAGCTCCACCACTGACAACGATGAAAAATTGATATCCCAACTATGTCTGACACCCCAGCCCCGACCGGCCCAACTGATCGAAATTGTGTGTTTAGGAATTTCAAACTAAAACAATAATAACTTCTTCTTCTTTTCAAAATAAAGAAGATACGGGGTATTGCATTCTATCCCCCTTAAAATAAAAATACGAACATCAATCTATTCCTAATGTGATGTTGAGATTTGTCATGTTGGTTAGATCATATACAGACGTTGTTAAGCTTTTAATAAATTTTTTTTATAACTAATTTACGTTGATAAAAGATATTTTTTTATAAATTTTTGAAAAAGAACCCATTTTAAGAATCCTTGAAAGATATAATTAGATTTCAAAAAGACATTTGTTCAAAGAGATTAAGAACGATGAGTAACCATGTGTCAAATAAAAGATTTTCATGAAAATAAATTTTGATAACAAACATGAAATTTATAGTTTCCAATATTTTTTTTTTGTTATCAAGAATTTAAGTTGAGTCTAATATACCACCGTTGCGCAAAGTCACACGAATACACTTACACCCTAGTTACCTAAAATTTCAGCCCCTAACTAATAGTTTTAATAATCGTAACTTCGTTTCCGTTGCGAACTTTGATAAAAATCTATGTCCTTATCACCTCAAGAGTCCACATTACGATAACCTCAAATCACTTTTTTTTTTGTTACAGTTAAGCACAAAACACCTGAGTTAGGGTCTTATTTTGCACATTTGGAAGGAAGGACAGTGGGGTGTAAAATCATGCTTGATTGATTCTGCTATGGGTATTAAGGGTTTGGTTTAACGGAGGTAGGTTTGTGAACAAGGGGGAGATAGGTGAGTGAAAAATGGTGGCAATAGCTTTAATATTTTAGTAGGTTCAAATTTCTACAAAATACAAAATTTGCAAAAAAAATTATTTATTTTTAGATCTTAAAACTATTGGAGTCAAACGACAACACTGCACTCAAAAAAATTTTGAAATGTTAAATTTTTAAGAATATAAAGTAACAAAACTTGTATTCGATCGCTTGGTGGATTTTATGCAAAACTAATCCAATGAGGCTAACATAATAACGTCCATTTTAACGAGTGGTCCAATTATTTTTGTTTGTTTCACAACGTACCCTCCAACTTATGGTACAAGTAGTTGATTACATATATAGGATCATACTAATATTTTTAGCTATATAAGTAACCTCACATAAATAGGTAATGTATCACATAAAAGTCAAACAAGTAAGACCTATGTTTTCTTATAGTATGCTCTCGAATTTTAAGTTGAACGACGGCTAAATAATACTTATAGTTTAGATTTAAAATAAGTAATAACCACAATTAATAAGATTATATTCGTGTTCGATAAAATTCAAATATTCCCTCTCATGTGTCTCGTGTAACTTTCCAAGAAACACCATGCACATGGTCAAGAAATGTCGGAAGCAAGTGGCGAGCAAATTGATTTGAAGTTAATGACCGGACATATAAAAATGTCTCGTGTAACGAATCTTTCCTCTTTGGTTTCAAATAAAAATGTCTTCTCTATTGGGAAAAAAAAAAAGAGAAGCAGATACAGACTGTGAGATTATTTATCCGCTAGGAGCTCCTAATTATGTTCAAAGAATTTGATAGTGTATTTGTTGGCTTGCAACGTGACCTGAAGATAGTCTAACAGCCGTACGTTTCTCGCATTTTAGGTATCGGTCGTAGCCTGCGCACATCTCGACTACTTAATTCCGGGACCTTGAAGTTAATAATTAACCGGGCAAACAAACCCTCCAGTGACCTCGAGGTTTAGAATGATTGGCCTTCGTAAGATTCGAACATGCGACCTCATAGAAGATAGCTTTCTCATGCCCACTTGGCCAAACCCGTTAGAGTTTCCCATTTCTTTTTGTAGCTTGGGTGAGACATAAAGTGGAAAGGATTGATAGAATTGATCAGTTTCCTCCTCTTGCCCTTCTTTACAAGCAAACAAAAAGTGCCCTTTCCCCCCTCTCTTTTCGATTCTCTGCTAACCAATGGTGTAATACGTACTAAAGCCTTCCTTTTGGTCTCAGCTACAATTTCACTTATTTTGAATTGTTTCACTTCTGATATATTTTTTGTTTCGTTTTTTATACGTCATGACGAAAAAAATTGTCAAAAAGAAAAAATATGTGCACTAAATCCGGTAAAATCCACCAAATATGAACATAGGATATTAAGCAATAGCCGGATAAAGGGGTGATGTATTTTTCTTTTTAGCCTATCATAAATTCTTGTAAATTCACACCCGAGATGAAAAGAAAAGTGACGACGTTGGGGTTTGGCCCAATGTTCGTGCATACGCTATAAAAGAGCTTAGAACGTGAAATCTAGAGTTCGACTCGACAGGAAGTTGACAATCGTAGTAATTATTAGTAAATCCTAAGTTCCTAACGTCTCACAAAAAAAAAAGTCCCGATTAAATTAAAAAAAAAAAAGAGTGTAAAATAATCAAGTACTTGATTTGTAATACTAAAACGTCAAAAAAAAAATTAACACAAAATTTAAATTTTAAAAAAAAATTCAAAAAAAAAACTCAAAAAGCCTAAACCTCTAAATATTTGACCGATTGCTAAATCAGTCAAATCCAGGCATTCCGTCCAGGCGCATTAGCGTTTTTTCCGTCCGTGCGTCGTCGGCTTTGGTAAAAGTCTCCCCTGCCGTTAAACCCTACCCAGATACGTTTCTCTCTCTCTCTCTCTCTCTCTAGTTTTCGTCCGATGGATTGTTAGATTCCACCTCGAATTCGAACGTTCTCTTCTATACACTCACAGATCCCAGCCTCTTCTAATCTCTGGTGAGCACCTCCAATACAGATTATTCTCAACATCATACCCATATATATATGTATACACAAACATGTATTGACCTAATTGGGTCGTAGGGTTTTGAATTGAAAGGCTCTGTTGTTGGGCTAAGAAATTATTCATGTCGAGCATTCCTCTAATTCTTATGCTTTTCAATTGTCTACATCATAAAGTTGTTCTTAGTTTAGAATTGGTTCTTCTAGGGTATGTATTGCTATCGTATCCGCGATTCGTGTTCTGTTATGAATAAAAATTTGTTGCAATCTATTGCTACAAGTTTGATTTTTGCTCTCTTTGTTGCCCTTTGCGTGTGACGCTATTTTTTAGCTGGACTGTCTGTCTCTCAATATTATGATTGATTTTGGAGTCTCCGACTCGGTGAAATCTTTCTTCCGCAATGTCTCCTGAAAAACCAATTGGTGCTGGGAAGGGATTGGGGCTTGGTTTCAAGCTCCATTGCAGTTGATGGTCAGTGTTATCCCCCAGGCCTTTGAGCCCTTGGGGAGGTCCTCGGAGAGAGGCTTGGATTGCTTGTTGCCCTAACAATCCAGCAATTGACCATTACCCCTTCTCCAGAAATCCACCCTTGCGAGTCTGAAACGCGCGACCTTGCACTCTCATACCACCTTTCTGTTGGGTTTGTGAAGCCTGATTCGATTTGGGTTGCGCTTGGCTGATGGTTCGGAATTCGTCCTGCCCGGTCAGGTCGTGGGGGCCCAGGGGGCAGTGCCCTTCCCCCAAAACCTAAACAGAGGTATTGGGGTAATTGGTGATGAAGATCTTAGGATATAATTACTTGCTTTATGCAGTACTTGCACTATCTTCATTCGAATTACATAGTATAACTGGTGTGAGCCGTGGAAATCAACACACTGATGGGGAACCAAGTAAAATCTCTGTCTTGCGTTTCTGTTGTCTGTTCTTGATTATCTGCGCTCGATGTGTATTTGTTGATTTGGCCATATTCACAGCACTTTCACAATCTTTTGGCTTTCTAAAACTGATTGGTATTATTGAGGGCTTTTGTGTTACTTCCAAGACCATGTTTGATCCTCTTTGTATGGTGGCATTGCTTGTTTAAACCATGTTTGACAACTTTTGTTTTGTGGATTTAAAGAGCTAAAATGAATCTGAACAAAGGCGGAAACAATTCCTCGATGTTTCCTTGAATTAAAGAGCTAAGATTGATGTTGACTTTCAGGCTTTAAGGAGTAAGACAACTTTTTGGATTCAGTGTTTCCTGCTTTAAAGGAGATTCCATTGTCTAGTAATTTTTGGTGCAGTTTTGTTCCTTCTTCTCTTTATTTCTTCTTCTGATTGATATAACAACTTGTACTCTTTCTTGATGGGCACTAATATGATTATATTTTCATCTCACTTCATGCATTATATAATACAACTATAACAGTGCCCTTGTAATCCCTAGTCGATGGGGTATGGGCAAGGGAGGGCTGGAGGCAAACATAACCTTGGGCAATGTAGCACAAAGTGCTTGCTCTTAGAAAATTTGAATGCCAATGAAATAGTGGCTCCCCTATACCTCCAAAAACCAAGGAACTCAAGAGACGTTACGCCATGAAACCATACCTCTAAATCAAAGTCGGAAGGCATTAGAGAGGGCAGGTCTGGAGACCCCTTCAGTTTTCATGCATTATATAATGTCTCAGAAAATTTGGTCATGATACTTAGTACTTAGATTATAAGATGTGCTTTCTCCCTTTTATGTGTTCTATTTATCTTTTTAGTGACAGTCAGGAATAATGGTCCTCTTATGCGTTAAATATGGGAGTCGACTGTCACTCATTAGGAGTACCCTCCGGGCATGTACTTGGGACTTGTGATGGAAGACAATATTATATGAAATAATTAAGGAGCATCCCAGACGAAATTGCTGATGTGTAGAGAATACAATAGTGCAATCCCTTTTTCCATGTGTACCATATGTCCGGTTATGACCTTAGTAGTGTTCTTATATGCTCGGATGTGGTGTTGTTAGTGAGTGAAATGGTGTGGGACCAACTCAATCGAAGTGGTTAGGAACCAAGTGTTTCATTTTGAATCCCAGTTTTGTTGGTTGGTTATGGCTCATAGCGGTTGTCTTTTGTTATGACCAAACGTCGTTGGCAATACCCAAGTGCTGCTTGTTATGGACCAAATAAATAACTCAAATTCATTTATTAAGATCAAACGGCTTAATGTGGGAGTTGAATATCGTATGCACCTTGTAATATTTGTTTCTTTTGAGTTAATATGGCAAGATGGACCACGAAATTATAGTCTGTCAGGAGTTGTTATGACAAGATAATTTCATCCAGTAGATTGTTATCACTTTTCAGACAAAGCTGGAGTAACAAAGGGTGAAGTTTGTATTGGTTGTTAAACTGCAGTGGGCATTTGGTTCCATGTTAAGCTAACACTAGTCTGGAATGATCCAACAGTCCAGCTAAACACATGACATCACAAACTTTGAGGAGAAGACTACACCATGGGGATGTTAATGGGAAAAGACATGAATATTTGGAGACGTCAGGGCTGGAAGGTTTGGATGAACCGTTACTTGGGAATTGTGAACATGAAAGCGGGCACTCAGAAGTGAGTTTTTGTTTATCTGTTGTCTGATTGTCTTTCTTGCTTTCTTTTATCCTTTTGTGTTTCTGCTTGGTTTTTTGGTTTCTAGGATGGAAGTACCGTACATGTAAATGTGTGTTATTTATTGTTATCTATCTCTACTATAGGGAGACACACTTGCAGATATTTGGGATGATGAACGAAAGAAGGAACACTTCCATTGGACGCTTTTATTTTCCCAGATAATTACCCAGTGGACACAGTGGTTAGGTATGTGATTTTCTTTTTTAACATTATTGCTATTTAACCCATCCTTGGAAAAGAAAACGAGATCCATTAGCTGGACTCAATTGGAATTACTCAATAGCCTGTGGAATGATCATTAATTTTGTCAGCTGATCACCTTTTTTTCTTTTATATTAACTGGTTCTACAATCAGACCACTATGGTGCTAAAATATATTGACAGGTAAGTTATACACTTGAACCAAATGTGAAACTTATTTATTTTCATTGGGAAATAAATCTGCATTGGATTTGGATGTGTTATTTATACCATTTCAAGTAATTTGGGTATGGTTTTGCACTTGTGCTCTCAATATGGAGCTACTTGCATACAATTATTACTAATGTAGAATTAAAATTTTCAGGAATTCATATGCTATTGTAATTGTATTTGGGAAGAAATTCTTTTTGGCATTCCCCTATTTCAACTATGGGCAAGTTGTTATCAATCCGCCCAATTGTAGTTGAACTCTTCATTCCTTTTTTTGTTCGTGTACCCATGAATGCAAAGGTAGATGTCAAACATATTCACTTTGTTCACTTACAAGTTTTGAATTTTTTTTTACTCTTTGCATGATTCTCAATAAGTTTCTCTATCTCTCTCCACTCATTACCACTCCTTACATCAAAAAAATTTCTCAAAACTCCAAACCAAACAAAGTGATTATGTATTTTGAAGACTTTAGAGCGGGTTATAGATATTGAAAAGTTGAAACTGATCTGGTGAGCCCCATTGACCCCATCTTTGAAATGAAGTTCTTTTCTTTGGTTTCCATCTGTTGTTGATATTATACCCATGGCTCTACTGAATGAAGAAATAAATCTCTGTTCTTTTGACTCACCAAATCACCATAGTTTCTAGGGACTGAAGCTATGTATTTTTTAGCTAAATATTATTTAGTTTACTTAAAATTCATTTTGTTATGGTCATGAGGTACATTATTGTAAGTTGACTACGAATCAATACGGTTCTGACTGACGATTAGCTGTACCACTAAGAGTAGATAAATATTGTTCTGCTTGTTTCTCCGGCACAATTTTTCTCGCTTACCTCTTGCCGTTATCTAATGACATTTGATAAATCGGTATAGAAGGCAGGTTGAAAAAGGTTCTAGAGTCTGCAGAGTGTCTGAAGGTTCAAATGTATTGATTTCGAAATTTTTTTCTTTTGTTTCTCATAGCAAATTTTGTTGTTGGATCTGGCGCACTTTTTGGACGGCTTTTGCCCTTTCATTCTGGCGCTCAAGATGGACAAACCAAGAGGCTTCTTGTGCCTCCACTTAGTCCTTTACAGGTAACAGAAAGACCACCATGTATCGAGCGACTGAATTTTTTGGTATTGTTGTGCTTTCCAGTTATTGGAAACGAAATGGATGCTCAATATGTTCACAAAACAAATATTTTATGCAAAACTATTTTTGGCTGTAAAATACACCTGCCCGATATTTGAAAAGGGTTTAACGTGTATCTTGTGAACTTAGGTTTCTAGTAATACTGCAAGGGTGTAATTAACATTCTTATTATCTTCTTTGCTATCATTTCTTATTCCTCTATCCGGATTATATCATAATTCTACCTATTTTGGGAGTTATATAAAGTATCACGCTCATGTTCTGGCTTATCATTGAAATAGGACCCTAGTCTTAACTTCAGAAACTGATTACCATTTTATTCTGAAAAGAATTTCTGTGCATAAGCAAAGTGTGCTTCCTATTTGGCAAAAGGCTAGCTCCTTAGTGGCTACCAAACAGTTATTTGCCTCTCCAAAACTTGGCACATTGGTGAAAGGAGGACGGATAGCCTCATATTTATATATTTGTGCAACCAAGTCCTTCCCCAGAGCAGGTGATAGGAAGGGATGCTGTCTAGGACTCTAGAACATCAAACACATGTATGTCATCAAGCACTCCTGCTTGAATACGTTGTTGTTCCTAGGAAATATATGTTCGTCAAATTGGATACACCCCTTGGAATCATACATTCTAGTTATTGCAACAAATTGAACTCTTATCTTTGTTTTTATGTTTTGAAGTCCGTTGTTTTGTATTCTTTTTTTCTGCAGAGACCGTCTTATGCTTCTGGAGAGCCGATGAGTACCACCACTTTATTCTTTCCGCCAAATATAAAACCCCATTTTTGATATTGTTTAGTTTCCGATATCCTATGTCTTCATTCTCTATTTGATTCAGTGACATTTTCCAATCATCAATTGCTAGTTTTTTCCTCATTATAGTATGCTTGTGTTATTATCTGAGGGACAAAAGTAGAAGTTGTTTTGCACTTCCTCTATTTATTAGATAGTTATAGTTATAGTTATTTTAGCATTAATGAGTTGAAGAGTGTATGCTTCACAATCTTTTTGAAGAGTGTATTTGTGTTTTATGTTCTTTCTGAATGCATTTTCCATTTCCTGTTGTTGATGCTGTATACGGTATGCTTTTAGGAGGCAAGACTCAAAAATCTCCAGCAGAGGCTTCAAGTTCCCTTCGATGGTTCTCTTGTGGAACATCAAGTAAGCCTTCAATTTTCTATTTTTCTGATTGGAAACATTCCTTCTGCTTCAAACTGTTCATAATCATTTTGTTTTTTCTATTTTTCTGATAGAAAACATTCATTCTGCCAGTTTCACACCAAAGATGACAGCCATGGATGAAAATGAACCTCCTGTTCAACTCTCTATTATCATAGGTGTAAGGTGTATGCATAACAATGCAGAAAATGGAAGTCAATATAATTATTGGCCATATAACAAATAATAAGTTGAAGCTACCCTAGAGACTAGAGTCTTTGGCTAGTGATCCCTAATAACATGTGAATAGATATGTTCAGCAGCATAAAAGTAACCCTAAAAGTGGTTATATGATGTCTTTGGCATTCTCCCAGTGAATTCAAATTTTACTGCTTCTTATATGTACACTGTATGTCCATATGGTTGGTAGTATCTTTTTCCAAGATTGTTACTAAGAAAGTTTTATGGTAAGTAGCTATTTTCAGGATGTAATGTGGAGTAGGTAGGTTTAATCATTTTGACTTGGAAAAATAGAAAATTAAAACTGGAAACAATGAGAACAATGAAACCGACATCAAATATCCTATATGGTTATGTGGTAATTTATAATTGTAAACTAAAATGTTCTGTGATGGAACTCTTCTTGAAATTTGAGATTGGTAAAGTATATCTATATCTGTACTGGAAGTAGAGTCCAGAATGAGATACAATTTGATGGTACTTTATCATTTCGTGGCATGTTGTTAATGTGTGCTGGTATCAATATTAATGCCTTTTCATATGGAGGGGCTTGCTTTTTATTTCATTCATGTCCAAGAGTTAAAGTGTTTAGGGATAATTCAGTTTGATAAAGTGAGGAATGAGGATATAGGGGCATAGAGGTGCGGTCCTTGCTTTTCTCTTAGTATCTATATGGATTCATGCACACACTGATTTGTTTGGTAAAAGATATTTCCTTCTAGTTTGTAAGCTTTGGGTATGCTTCAAGTACTTAATGTTGATGTAGTCGCAATGCAATGCGTAGTTCATTTATAATGGTTAGTTAGATGAGCAATGATTATGAGTGTCAAATTGTAAGGTTGTAACAGAAACTGATATTCTCGTTGCAGGATGCACTTAAACAGCTATGGAGATTAGCTTACCCTGACAGGGATCTCCCACCCCTTAAGTCAGAGCTTTGGAAGGAGATGGGTTGGCAAGGATCTGATCCTTCAACAGATTTCAGGTAAGTAAAGTAGGTGCAGGTTTGTACGATATTTTTCTTGTTAGTCAATGTGCAATATAATTTTTTAATGTTATTTCAGGGGTGGCGGTTACATATCATTGGAGAATCTTATCTTTTTTGCTAAGATGTACCCGGTTTGTTTACTTTCCTTTTCATTGGGTATAATATACTTGGTGATTGATTATCCCTTGGTTTAACATAATTGATTTTTTTTTTTTTTTGCTATAATTTGCATTGTATCAAATGACTGAATTATTAGTGCCTTATCCCTTCTATATGGAATTTAGTTGATTTGCATTCTCATTCATGCTTGTCTGAATTTATAATTGAAGACAAATTTTGCATGATTTAGATACTTTTTTGTTTTTGTTTTCCTAAAACCTTTTTTTTTTTTACGATTTATGCATTTTCATAGGCATGGTGTACTTGTTCAGAAATAGTACTAATCCAAGTGATGAAAGATTGATTTTCCTATTTATCTCAGAACGCCACGCCTTGTTCTCTTCCCTTCTCAAAAAGAATTTTTCAAAAAATTCCCCCTAGATTCCTCCTACTTTCAACATTTCTCTCTCTATCTCTCTCCACTTATTACCCCTACTATTTTTCAAAAAAAAATTTCAAAACACAATCCAAACACAAAGTGTAAAAAACAATGAAGCAAGTTTTGCCCCTAAGAAAAAGGTCTATAATGCCCTATGATTTGCGGATGTGGACATGTGTGTTTATTGCAAGTTTAAGTGATATAGACTTGCAGTTCAAAAAAAAAAAGTGATCTAGACTTGTTAACCTCTTTTTTTAAGGGAAGTTTTACACTCATTTTGGGATTACAATAAGTTGGCAGGCTTGAGAACTATGTTTATAACATGCGCCAATATAAAGTAACACTGACACCTGAAACTATCTGCCACACTTGCAAATGTACCTTTGGACAGTGGTACTAACTCTGCTAAGCTTTATGTTTCAATTTGCATAGTACTTCACAAAAGCATGTCCTACTTACTGTATTCACGACTTTGTGCTTGTTTTGAACAAATGTGATGAGATTTTGGTTTTTATCTCTTTTCAGGGTGAAAGTAGTTTTCATGACCTTTTTCTCCTCTAACAGGATGCATTTCAGAACTTGTTGCACAAAAGAGATGGAAGCAGAGCTGAGTGGGAGTATCCCTTTGCTGTAGCCGGCATCAATATTTCGTTCATGTTGGCACAAATGTTGGATCTGCAATCAGGTAATTGATTAGCTTATATTGAGGGGGGCCTGTTTGTTTTTGAGTTGCATAACTAGTTCATTCATTGTTGATTACATCATATGTAGATCTGCAACTTGAGATGATGTTCAATGGTTAAAAAAATTGTATCAAAGTTTAAAATGCTTAGGTGGAGTTGTGGAGAAATGACGGCTATAAAGCACCGACATTCCTAGAGATCGCCGAATCTATGTCGGATCCTCTGGGGACAAGTGACGCCGAGGACTCACGGGTACACGTTTGGGACACGCCACGTGACGTGTCAATTAAATTGTACTCCCTCTGTCCCATTTGGTAGTCCCGTTTGGGGATTCCTACATTTTTTAAGGGAGCGTAATGATTATATCAAAAAGTATGTAACTTACGAATTATGACCTATCAAAAAGTGGTTTGATTGATGCAGGTAGTAGTACTTCAATTAAAATATAAGGGCAACAATGGAATTTTACCAAGTTTCTATGGTTGATTTTGAGAAGTAGACATGTATTTTGGGAAGTCCTGAAATGGAATATGGGATTATCAAAATGGGACGAGGGAATAATATTTTTGTATGGTGGGGCACGTTGAGGACACGTCGGGGACACACATGGGACACGGCAGGGTGATTTTTATAAATTTTAAAAGCTTTTTCGCGGTAAAATGTTTATAATTTCAGAAGTATTGAGCGAAAAGTGTTATATATAACATTTGTGTATGTGCATAGGCATACTGCATACACCATCAGTCACCTCACCAATGCATTAGATAGGAGTACTAACTTAAATATTTAGTAATTACAATGTAGGTTTGCATAATTAAAAGAATTATTTTAGAACCGTGTCCCCTGCCTTGTCCTTTTTTTTTTTTTTGATCCGCCCTGCCTTATCCTTGTTCCTATGTTTTGAGAGTAGTCGTGTTCGCATTTGTGTCCGTGTCCCCCCATGTCCATGTTCGTATATGTATCCGTGCTTCATAGAATGACCATCATTGTATTGCTAACTCCACAAAATCATGTCATAGAATGACGATCATTGTATTGCTAACTCCACGAACTCATGTTGTAGAATGACTTAATTTTTGCATGGTGGATCAACTCGGATCAACTCAATGACTTAACTACTTGTGCCCTCTACCTTAGTCTTTTATTCGAACTCGTGTTGAGTGGTGGGATTCTTGCAGGGAAGCCAAATTCTTTGGCAGGAGTACGGTTCTTAGAGGTACTGAGCGAAGATGAGATGGCATTTGACAACCTTTACTGTGTTGCCTTTCAAATGATGGACGCTCAGTGGCTAGCAAAGCGGGCTTCATATATGGAATTTAATGTAAAAGACATCCCAATTACCCATTTTGTCTATCGATTCCGCATTATTTATGTATTGAAAATGACAATGTTGTGTCAAGTTTGATCTTACGTGTTAGGGTTTTGGGCTGTTGTTTTGTTTCTTCAGGATGTTCTGAAGTCAACGAGGACACAGCTAGAGCGTGAGCTTGCTCTTGAGGATGTATCCATAGTGAAAGATTTACCGGCTTACAACCTGCTGCAACAACAACGATTCTCAAAGTTTTAATTTACTTGTTACGTGGTGTTGTTAAATGTTATTGCAAAAAACAATGTGATCGGATGTTATATCATGTATAGAATTGTAAATTCTGTTTATTACGAAAATCATTCATTGTTCGATTAATAAAAAGGTAGGTTCCTTAAAATTTTGTGGTGTTTCTAATGTCATTGTGTTAGTTCCTTGTTCTTTCTTCATTGTGTCATTGTCTCTATATATTTTTACAAATCATTACAAAAGATGTGTTATTTTTTCTCCGTAAAAATTGCTCGTATAGGATTTGCATTTCGCAGCTTTCGCCTTCCCATCGGATGAAAACTTGGTTTCTCAATGGTGCAATTTTCCTGTGTCAATGTGCAATTTTTCGATGCTTATGCGTATTGATTTCTTATTTTCTTTAGATGGGAAATGGGAATTGACTTCTCAAAAATTAGAAAATAGAAAATCAAAATTAAATAAAACAGCATTGCTAAACCTTTAACTTGAGCAAAAAGCAGCACAGGCAGTATGTACTTGCAGACTGTAGCAAAATTATGAGCCCCAATTTCACAGTTAGCAAAACATAGTTAGCTCAACTCAAATCTCCCATGTCTGAATACCCATATTGCTGAACTAGCGAAAACCGACAAATTTCAGCGGTAGTTTTGGAACCTCTAGGAGTAGAACAATCAAAATTCGGAGAAATTAATGAAACATGAATATTCCATCTACTGATATAGATAGTTCTTTGAGAAATCTCCAGCTCTCCAAGTATCAAGCATGATTATTGAGGTTTTCATCTGGTTCCACGGGTTTCAAAAACCATCGGTTGAGCCGTTCGGATGCCTTACTCACCTGCAGGATGAAAGAAAAAAGTTATCGCGGCACAAATTACTAGCGTCTTTCAGTTCTCATTGTCCTTCCAAAATTGCCCAAGACTAGAGGATGATTAGAAGAATGCGAAAAATCAGCACCGCTTAAGCAAATAGGAAACATTCGACAGCAATGTTAGGGGGAAAAAATGGTACGAAACATCTGCGACCATTTAATCAATGTCAGAAATACATGTCCGCCGGCACCAAGTCTAGAGACTCAAATCTTTCTCTAAGTCAACCTTAACATGTAACCGGTCCATCGATCAACCTTGGCGAGGTTAGGAAATTGAAAACATATCTGTCCGGTTTACTATGGTGAAGAAAGCCAATGTCGGAGAGAATTTCTAAGTTGGCTAGCACTTAGTCGAACACAAGACAACTAGACATCTTCACGAGGTCTCAAGCTGTTGGACCAACATCGATCACTAGTGTTTGCAAACAAACATAGATATGTTTGAATACGTATAATTACAGGTGAATACGTTGAGAATTGGAAAAACTGGAACGTGATCTCAAAAATCATACTATCAAATACCTAGAAATTGTGGTATTTACAACAAAGCAGCCTGTTCAATCAAGCAACAAAGCAGACTCGTCGATTCATTTCACGCAAACTCTTCACTTTACACTCCATTTTCACCACGACAACTGATAATCGATAGACCTCTCCACTTAGGTTATGTTTAACTCGCGATCATATGTGAGAACTAAGGACGGGTACAACACAAGTCCTCTCAGGTGAGCCTAATTGATTCATTCCATGTTATACTAGTGCATCAGCAAAATGGTGTCAACTTTGTTAATGTCTGTGAAAGTTTTAACCGACTAAATCGGCTTAAATTTCAAAAGTTAAGAGGACTTTTATAGAAGAAACGAAGGTCGAAGGATGACATTGAAAGTCCAAGGCAAAGTTCGAGGGACAAAACGATTTTACGACATAATCCATCTGTTTCAGTTACCTGCAACTCCCAGTCAGTTCTCCATACCATGAAGGCTAGTGCAAGGATTTGCATTGCAATCCCAGAAAGCATTCCGATCCATATTCCCTACGAAATCAAAATATGTTACGCGTTATGGAAAGAAGATGCAACTAGAGGCACAGATTTTTCATTTCGAATAACAGCAGCTATCAACGAAAACTTTTTTCCGGTCATATAAGAGGCCTATGTTAGGCTATCAGTAGCGAAACTTCAACACAAAACATGTCCCTTCGAACTGTTAATGTTATGTTAAACTGAAGTTAAATGGTTTGGGAAAATTACAGGAAAGGAAAATGAAAAGAAAGAAGCAAATTTTTCGGTTCTTTCGCGTAAACAAGAAGAAAATAAACATGAGTTTGTTTAGTAATAATTGATTTTTATTTTCTTTCGGATTACAAATTATGAAAGGCCATCCGTGATTTTCATTTCTTTCATATTTTCCTTCTCCTCGACAAATCCAAGATTCAAACATAGCATAAACGTAATCCGTACTCAAATTGTGTCTGAGGCAAGTCTGCTTTCAGCGAATAACGCTGCTAAAGCTTCTGATCACAAAATCTAAAAGCAATATGCAGAATTTAGACAAATATTTTCCCCTCAAAATTGGAACACTTAATACAAATGGCTTATTACCTTAACTTCAAGATCAGCAACATAAGCAAGAAGAACTCCTATTGGAATCCCAATCACATAATAGCAACAGAGGTTTATAAGAGCCACTGTCCCCTGCAAACCAGCACCAACGGCCACCCCTGAAAAACATCGTCTCAAGGGTGAATAAAAGAAAATGCGCAAGGAAACAAATAACGAAAAAAAGTAGGATTATCATTTTCAAACGACAACGACACAAGGCAGAACGACCATACTGTCCAAGGGGTCAATTACCCGTGAGCACCGGCTGAATGCTATCGAATAGCATTGTGACGGCAAGTAACACGGAGAGGTCCGCAACAGTTTCGATAACTTCCTCATTGGTTGAGAACACGTAGCCGATGCTGCGGCCGAATATTAAACAAAGGGTGCAGAACACCAACCCAAGCAGGACTGAAGTAACCAGAACAACTATAATCGAAAACTTCACAGCTTCAGCATCACCTCTTCCCAATTCATTTGCAACGCGCACACTGCAGCCAACCCGAAAAAATAAGAAAGGAACCACAAAATTTAGCAAAGGAACCACACAAAAAAAAGTTGTCAAAACAAAAGAAGACGGCCATGACACACCATGAAGCACCAAGGAAACCGAGGCATATCATAAACTGCCAAGCACTGACATTAAGGCTGCCAAAGAAGAAGAAAAGAAAGAGAGTAAAGAGCAATCTCTACGAGTAAGTAACGAGTAGTATAACACAAATTAACTAGTGAATGATTGTACCAGATCGAGAAGGCAGAAATGGCAATCTCTGCATTTGACATGTATCCGGCGATCAGAACTAAAATGGAAATGTACCACAACTCTAGGCTACAACATAAACCGAAATCAAAGATGAGGGATTATGAAAATTGCAGGGTAGCAACATGAAAAGCGAGCGAAACAAATTAAGAGCTTAACGGAACTAATAAGGAAGTTAATAATTCAAGGTGCCTCGCCTGGGCTCAGTCAAGGTGCTAGCCCTACGCCTCGTTGCACCTCGCACCTAGGCGTGCCTTTGAGTCTTTGACAACTCTCTCTCGCTCTCTCTCGCTCTCTCTCAATGAAAGAAGATTTATACATGATGTGTAGTTTAGAATTTAATATTTAGAAGAAAGTAAAACTAGATTTACCAAAGCATTACACCGGAGGCTACTGAGAGCTTTATAAGAGGCCATAGATCAGAGAAGGCAGCTTTGGAGAATCCTTTCCATGAGAGAGGGCACCACCCTCCGAAAATGTACGCAAACTCTCCGAATGCCACTAGCCAAGAAGATATGTTCAATGCACCCATTGCGCCAGGTATTCCAAGGCTCAGTTTCGTCACGAATAACCAGGACAGGACCAAATGAAAAATGAACGACCCAGCTGCAAGCCACGCTACGACCATGTTCTTGAGCTGTGCTTGCAGATACATTTGGATGGTCAAGGTGAAGACAAAGTTGTAGATGAAGGGAATGAACCAGCTGGAGATTGTTTCGGCTACTTCTGAGATCGCTGTTTCTTCACCAAGTAGCTCAAAGATTTGTGTTGTGAAGATGAACAAAGGGAGCAAGATAGTCGCGGTGACAAAATCAACAATCCAGGATCGTTGCAAGTATATACCCATCATGTGGTGTTGCCCTGCTCCAAATGCTTGCCCACAAAGAGTTTCAGTTGCACTCGACATTCCCAACTGCACGCAAGTAGACAATCATAGATAAGAACCAAAAGTAGAAAAAATAGATGCAGTCTTAGTGTATACTACGCGAGCTAAATCGATAAAAATCTCCCAAGAACAGACATGTTACGAGTGCATGTTTGCTTGACATCAAGAAATGTTTTAACACAAAAATGAGAGAGAAAATACTCGCACAAACAACCATTTATGTGAGTTATTACGATAAATTTTAATCGCTTCCCTTTTCTGGTTGGTCACCACATGTAGTGACAACATAACTACATATGTACTCGGCACATTTACATTGATTTCCATCAGACTAATAGAACCCAAAAGTGGATGCAATTCAAATCTCATATGACAATTTGAACCATGCCACTTACTAAGTAACAAGATAGAAAACAAGAGTAAGAACGTACTAGTATCCCATTCACAAACCGCACGGTCAGTGATTGTACAAGTGCGTAGGCTGCAAGATCCAATTCACTTATATGTCCGATGAAAGATTGTGTCACCACCATAAGGCCAAATGACGATACTCTGGCTAAAATCCCAGGAGCTGCAACCCTCCATATCTTTTTGGATTCTACCCAAATCCTCCATTTTAGATCACTACAACCTTCCTCTTCTGATCCAAGTAGCCTCTCTTCTATGCGATTATCCATATTCCTGCGAAACAAGAACATAACAATGAAATAAATACAGCTTCATCTTAAATAATAGTATATATCTGTGCCCTGCCCATCATGTATTTGCATATGTATTCAAGAAAGTTAATATTCTTGATGTGTTATATGTGTCTACGAATGTCTGTACTGATTAATAACAATCACTTTGTGAACTCCTTACATCTCCAAAAGGGCCAACTTTTGCAATGTAAGGTTTATCCTTTTGATGAAAACTAATCTACACTTATGAAGGCCAAAAGAATACGACCCGCACCAAACGAAAAACATCGAAAACATTCGGCACTAGTAGTAGTACCTATCCCTTGAGATAATCCCCATTATATCTGTTAGACAATCAACAACAATCAAAACATGGATGTACAAGATCATGAGTTGTCAGATATGGAATCTCCCCACTATTCTCATCCCCTCAATATTAGTCGACCGATCAAATATGGCCTTACAGGTCTCAACTTTAAACTGCACAAGTACATATCAAGTTCCTAAACTCGAATTCTTATTCTTTCTGTAAGTAAGCGTGTCCGGGCCAGCTCATGCGCACATCAACTAAACTATTCCCTGGGGAGGTACTGCTTAATGTTAGAAAGTACTCAAACTACTACTGAAACAACAGTTCCCCAGTAAATCTAGATTAAGCATATAGCAACAAAATTAGCTAGAATGAGATTGAGGTGGGACTTACCCTTAGTTTCACTTGGTTATTATCAGCAGGATTTAAGACAAAATGGAGACGATCTGTCATCAGCATCCTTTTGGCAGATAAATTGCAGCTGAGGTTATTTTTCTTTTTTTTTTGTTGGTAATATAGTATGTCCTGTGTTGTAACGAACGCTATGAATGCAAGTTAAGAACGAGAAATTGAAAACTAAACAAGAAATCACAAAGACATAAGATATACGTGGTTCTCCAAGATGGGTACGTCCACGGGCGAGGAGAGAGAGGATTCACTAACCAACGTGAAGAAGAGATACAAAGAGCCGGCTGTAATCCGTAACTCTAGAAAGGCCACAATATGAGAGCCCAAAAGATAATCTATAGAAGTCCCCCGAAAGCCCTATTTATAATAGGCTACAAAAACTGGAACAACATAATTAACCAATGTGGGAATAAAGAATACAAGGCATTTCTAACAATTCTCCACCTTGACTTGAATTCCACTGAACCAAATCACCAAATATAACTTTCCCCTTCTAACCTCTCACTCGCCAAATGCCCCTGAGGGGCGATCAACTGCAAATACCAAGCAAGCCCAAGCAATGCTTGAACTTGGCAACCGGAACCGGTCTAGTCAACATATCTGCTGGGTTATCTGCCGTACCCACTTTCTTCACCTCAACTTGCTTCTGTGAGATGATATCCCGAATGAAGTGACACCTGACATCGATATGCTTGGTCCTCTCATGATACATTAGATTTTTAGTCAAATGTATAGCACTCTGCGAATCACAAAATACTGAACTCACACCCTGTGCAAGACCAAGCTCACAAAGCAAACCTCTCATCCACAATGCCTCCTTCACAGCTTCAGCAATGGCCATATACTCCGCTTCTGTTGTAGACAACGCGACTGTAGCCTGTAAAGTAGCTTTCCAACTTATGGCACTTCCGGACAGAATAAAGACATACCTGTCAGAGACCTCCTCTTATCGTGGTTACCGGCAAAATCCGAATCAACATAACCAACAGCATGATCACCAGAATTGACAATCCCAAACAATAGACCAACACCTGCAGTTCCGCACAAATACCGTAGTATCCATTTCACAGCCTCCCAATGTGTCTTTCCTGGACACCTCATATAACGACTAGCGACACTAACTGCATGTGAAATATCAGGACGAGTACATACCATGGCGTACATAAGGCTCCCAACTGCGCACGAATATGGAACCTGAGACATATACTTCTCCTCATCCTCCGACTGTGGTGACAACTCAGCTGAAAGTCGAAAGTGTGCTGCCAAAGGGGTACTGACTGGTTTCGAGTTCTGCATGGCAAAGCACTCAAGCACTTTGAGAATATAAGACTTCTGATTCAAAAATAATTTGCCAGCTACTCGATCTCTGCAAATCTCCATACCCAAAATACGTTTTGCCGCACCCAAATCTTTCATCTCAAATTCACCACCTAACTGTTGTTTCAACCTGTTGATTTCTGATACACTCTTGGCAGCAATAAGCATATCATCAACATACAACAGTAGATAAACAAATGAACCATCTGGAAGTTTTCAAAAATACACACATCTGTCATACTCGTTCCTAGAATATGACTGGCTTATCATAAAAGTATCAAACCGCTTATACCACTGCCTTAGAGATTGTTTAAGGCCATATAAAGACTTACGAAGTAAACAAACGTGATCCTCCTTACTAGAAACAACAAATCCCACAGGCTGACGCATATAAATCTGTTCCTCAAGCTCGCCATGCAAAAACGCAATTTTGACATCAAGTTGCTCTAACTCAAGATCATAACATGCAACAATAGCATGTAAAGTGCGAATGGAACTATGTTTTACAACTGGTGAAAATACCTCATTGTAGTCAACACCCTCCTTCTGGCTGTATCCTTTCGCCACTAGCCGAGCTTTGAACCGAGCATCTTCTACCCCTGGAATACCTGGTTTGCGCTTGAAGACTCACTTGCACCCAACAATCCTCTTCCCTTTCAGCGGTTCTACTAACTCCCATGTCTGATTCTTCTGAAGAGACTCAATCTCCTCATTCATAGTAATAAACCACTGTGCAGACTCAGCGCTTGAAACAGCTTCCTTATAGCTGGAAGGCTCCTCATACTCAACTGTCTCAGCAACTGATAAAGCATAGGCCACGATCTCAGAATAAGCCGAATACCTTTCAGGAGGCCGAATCTCCCTCCTTGGCCTATCTTTAGCAATAGTACGTGATTGCTCAACTAACGCATCAACCTCTGTGTCTGAACTCTTGAACTCCTCTTCAATTGGCTTCTCAATGTGCTTCTTCCCTGAGTCAGAAGATTCACTCAAAAACTCCACCTGCTTTGGAACACTCTGTTCCTGAACTGTATCCTCAACCTGCTTAGACCCCTTAATCAGATAATTTTCATCAAAAGTCACATCCCTGCTAATCAAAACTTCGAATCATCAGAGCACCATAACCTGTACCCTTACTAGGGGTTTATGCAGGAAATTTAACGCTAAACACAAGCGCGAGAATGATTTTTAGTTTCCAACTCACGTGTCCGAGCCAGCTTACGCGCACGGCGCACCTTGACTAATCTCGTAGACCAATCACACGGCCCACTTGCAGGGGCCAGACGAAGCTCTCTATGGACCGCCCCCAAAGAAGCGCGATGTGTTATCAAAATAGGATTAACTTCAGGTAATGTAGTTATATAATATACAGTATTTGGTGAGTTGGGATTGATCAGATCGTGCATATTTTTAGACAGCGAAAAATTTAAGGACACAGAGGTAGATGAGAAACAGAGACTTACCAGGAAAAACAGAGTCGGCAGTCTTCTGGGATTGAGCTTGCTGATCAAGTTCGTATGATCCACAAGAAAGCTCTCTCTCTCCACACACACAAGAGAGAGAGAGAAGGGACTTGCCAGGAAAAACAGAGTCGGCGGGATTGAGTTTGCTCAAGTTCGTATGATCCACAAGAAAGCTCTCTCTCTCCACACACACAAGAGAGAGAGAGAGAGAGAGAGAGAGAGAGAGAGAGAGAGAGAGAGCGAGCTAGAGTGGTACTGAAAAGTGATATCTATGTTCTGTGCTGTAAATAAACATGTATATAATGTAAAGTATATGATTTTGTAAGTACACAGAAGTTTGGAGATAATGATTTTGGAATAAACTGTTTTTGTGTACATAAAATATGACTAAAAGACAGAAGTGTCAATAACAAAAGTTAAACCGATAACCGTCGTAAGATTTAGGATCGAGGGGCGCGTAAGCTGACTCGAACACCTCGTAAATGCTAAGCACCGATTAATTAGTTGGATTTAATCGCTTTGATATCATTTTTCGAAATTTATAAAAAAAAAAAAAAAAGACTTGTTGGTTCTCTACATATTTCAAGTGTATCATCCAGAGAGTTGTGGGCCTTGTGGCAAATCGGCTACCTCACATCAAAACATTGTGCAAAAAGGAATGTCTCCCTACTAGTATTTTTTTGATCCGCAAAGTCTCCCTACTATAAATATCATACTTATTTTTGAAGTAGGTAGATAAGTAGTATTTGTTCAAATACTTTGGGAGTACCGCTAAGTGATACTCCGGACCATTATACAATCACACGTTTCTGTCGGATCCATACACTTAGTGGTAGACATGAATGTGTGGTCGTAAAGTGGTACTTGTATAATTTCACGTCGATAAAACCCTTTTTCAGAAAAGAAAGAAAGAAAGTAGGTAGATTAATAAATACAGTAGCTGCAAAAATTCATTTTAACTTGAAGGAATAAATAGGCAGATCAGCAGAAGATCAACAGAGTTCAACTCAGGATTTGCTACTTAAAAAAGGGCTGGTGGTTGGTAGACTTTACTACTCCGTCCCTCCTAATTTATTTGTTCAATATTGGAAATCCAACTTATTCAGGAGCATAATGATTACACCTAAAAGTAGTTTACTTTTTAATATTTACCCTTCATCTTTTTTAAAAAGTTACTTTATTTCACTAAAAGTAAGGGCAAAAATGAAATTTTATCCATTTAAAAGTCAAATGGACAAATAAATTGGAACAATGTAAAGTTAAAAATGGACAAACAAATCGAAAAGGACGGAGTATTTATAATGGTGCGGCATTAAAGAACACAGCAAGGAGAGAGAAGGAAAACAGGGGGTTATCAGGCGTTGACTGTTTGGTAGCAGCAATATATCTTGCTGTGGAGAGACTCTCCTTGCGGTAGTTGGAGTGTGTGGACAGGACATCATTACATCTTTCTGGTTGCAACATCCACACTCGTACGAGAAAATTTTCGGTGCCGGGTGGGTATCACGTGGTGCTCGCTCGGCGTATCCGGGCCGTCTATTTCGGTTTTGGATGGCTCATATTTGGGTATCACGTGGTGCTCGCTCGGCGTATCCGGGCCGTCACTAAATGCTATAGCAGAACCTTTTGAGGCTTAATTATTTTTTTGTTTTGTCACTTAGAGTGTGTTTCAGAACCCATTTTAAGTACTTATTTTTTAAGAATATAATTTTGAACTAAAAAATAATGTGTTTATATAAATAATTTTTCTAACAATATGGATCTTATTTGATAGATTTCATTGAGATCTTTTGAGTAGTGCAAAAAAATAAAAATAAAATTCATTTACATTATTTTTAAGTTTAAAATTTTGAAATAAATACTCTTTTTTAAGAAAGTATTCTGTAACGGGGCCTTTGGTCTCAAAACATGATTTTCGGCATGGTTGAGGGTAGCAAAGAGTTGTACAAATGAACAGTTTCGATAAGCACATTAGACTCGGAGGAAAGGGCCCAAAAAACTCAAACAAAATGGTCTGTTTGCACTATGGGGATGAAGATAATCCATTTTCTTGCAAATAATTTGTCTCAATCCGTATGTTATACTTAACTGGTATGTTTGATGGTGGGAAAAAGTTAGGTGGGGTCTATCAACGGTATTGAGGGTGGACTCACATATACTTGCTTTTTTCGTACTCCGTAGTTCGGTGTATGTTTGCACAAGAAAGTAAGGGCAATTGGACAATAATGGACTATTTGCAATTGGGGGATGGTGTTGTGCAGTGGTATGCGTAGTACTATGGTGCGCACCTTCTGCGCACCTCCAAGCCGTCGGATCGTGCATCCAACGGCTCGGATCTCATCTCTGTAATGAACAACTTTCGATCGTTGGTTGCTGAGATGAGATCCTAGCCATCAGATGCACGATCCGACGGCTTGGAGGTGCGAAGCACGGTGTTGTGCACCTCACTGTGGTGCTGTGCAGTGGCGTACGCAGCACCGTGCTGCGCACTTCTGAGCCGTCGGATTGTTCATCTGACAGCTCAAATCTCATCTCGGCAATGAACGATTCTCGATCGTTGGTTGTTGAAATGAGATCCGAGCCGTTAGATGCACGATCCGACGGCTTGGAGGTGTGCAGCATGGTACTCACTGTACAACACCAACCCGAAGTTTGGACTATTTGTCCATTTAGTAGTACATGTAACTAATTAATGGAGGGGATACCCTCATGATGAAGCAGTTTTGAGTCCGGCACAGACCTGATCCTGCAAAACAAAGCTGGAGTAAAAGTCACCGGTGTGGTGGCTTGCCAACCACCCTCCGATGCCTAAGTCAGTATTGAACTTGCTATGTGGTAGGAGAATGGAGATTCTCGGTTGTAAGTGAGCGTACCTTTATTAGAGTTCTACCGTCGGTTTTATAGGCATTTAATGGGAGGTTGAGTCCTGGTAGGACTGCTTTCCGGAGATGTTTGGATCACTTCGGCGAGGTGAGTGGAGTCCCACCTTGGTTGGAACTCCACGAGCACCCACCTTCAGGGTGGAATCCTTATCTGATGTTTGTTGATGATTAGGATGAGCACATTGTGCTTATCTTCCTGGTTCTTCTCCCTTATCCCGTAGGATTTGGGCTGATGATATGACGTACTCCGATGGGCCTGGATCAGCTTCGTGTCACAGCTGGTCCTACTTGGACTAGCTTTGTGTCTTAGCTGGTCCTTAGACTCGTCCCCAGCTCTGCCTTTCAGGCGTAGCTGGGGCCCTCTTTACTTGCTGCAGGTGTTGTTCCCCTGGGGAGCTTAGGCAAGGCTGATACCTACTCCCCAGGTCCGTGCCCTTGGCAGAGCTGGCCGTACCAGATTTTATCCTACTTACCAAGTACTCCCCTGTTTCTAAGCTCCAACCCGTAGCTGGAGGTTGGAAACACAGTTCAGACCTGAGAGGCGGTTGGCGCTTTTTCCCTTTCTTGGAGGGTTTAAATGCATGCTACATCGTGGGACAGGTGTCGATATTTCAGTTACTTTGGCGCTCAGAGGTGGACGACGAGGATTTTAGGAGTGTTTATCGGGATTGGCGCTGCAACGCTTAATCTGTTTCAAAGTTCTGATCAAGATCTCTCTAGTTCGTGTTCAGATCATCCCAGGCGATATTCTTGCACGAAAACCCTTCTTCTCCGTTCTTCCTTCGTCGTCGTCTTTAGAGCCCGTCTTTTGTAGGTACGTTCTCTCTTTTCTTGCTGTTCTTTGCTTCTTTTCATGTTCGATCCCTCATCCTCCGGTGTAGAAATTTCCAACCCAGAACGGGGTGCTCTAGGGGAGTTCATTCACGCTAGATTAGCTTACTTTGTTTTTGCTAACCCTACTCCTGCCGTTGTAGAAAATTTCGCCCCTGATTTTGTGGTTCTTCAAGATAGGGTTTTTCATAGTCTTTTTGCTTTGTTGTCTTCCTTATACCCTCGGTCGTCTTTTGTTTCCCCAATGTCGGGGAATGCTATTGATTTTTCCTCGATTCTTCAAGCTGAAGAATCGACAGTAGACGAAGAGGTTCCATTGCGGCGTGGCAATGTGGTCAGGGCCCCGTTGCATGTGGGTCATTCTGATGGTGTTAGGTCCCTATCTCCTCCGTCGTCGTCGTCGGGCCCCCGTAGGGTTATAAGTTTTTCTACTTCCACTATCCCTTCGACAATCACAAATGAGGAGTTGGCTGTGTTGAGGGTTAGGTTTTCAATTCCACCGTCTGTGACTCTTAGGAGACCTTCAGGGTCTGAGCGAGCCTGTTCTTTGGTTGAGAACGAGGTATGTGTTTACGTTGGGGCTTTAGAAGGGGGGCTTCGTTTGCCCTTTCCTACCGTGGTTAGGGAAGCGTTGAGTTTTCTGGGTTTGGCTCCTGGCCAGATCGTTCCCAACTCTTGGCGTTTACTGATCGGCTGTGCTGCTCTTTGGGGAGCCATGTCGGATGGTCTTACGCCTCTGACAAAGGGGGCCTTTCTAAACCAGTTCCAAGTTAAGGAGGCTCCTGGGGGTGTAGGATGGTATTACTTTGCCAAGAGACCTGGCGGAGGAGAGTTGGTCACTGATCTTCCTCACGTCCATAGAAACTGGAAAGATAAGTTTTTCTTTGTTGGTGGAGATGGATGGGAAGTTTTGGACTGGGAGATTGGGTCCTATACACAGCATGTTCCTTCTGAATGGGGGGAGCCCATTGCCAGTTGTAAGCTGTGGCTTTCTTTTCATTTTTCTTGACTCTTGCTTGCTCTTAGCACTTTTTATTTTAAAATTCTCTGTTTTACGCTTTTGTGCAGCTCGTGCCTCGTATCCTTCGACCTCAGTCATAGAAGCAGAACTGAAGTTAGCTCGGAGCTACGAATTTCACAGCTGGGATTTGCTTGTGACTCCAGAATCTTTGTCCACCTACCTGCTGGGTCCTGAAACATCTAGTGAGGCTTTAGCTCTTTTGAGAGGTATTCTCGGTTTCTGTTTGAGTATTTTAGGCTGCCTGCTGACTTTTCTTATTTATTCTCCCTTGATTCCTTTTCAGAGGAAGAAGGAGAAAATACAGGGATGGCGCCAAAAATGGACAAGAACCTGCTGGCTCAACTGAAGTCTGAGAGGGTGAAGCAGTCGCCTGGAGGTGGAGCTCCAAAAAGGAAGAGCTCTCGTCTCCAGAAGGAGCTGAATGTTGAGAGCTTCTTGGATGCTGACTTTTCGAAAGATCCCTCTCTTGACTTAGTGGTTGAACTGCTTGAGGTGGATGGTGGTGAAACTTCAAAGAGGAAGGCAAAAGGTACAGCCGTAGAAGGTACCCCTGCTTCTAAGAAGGTGAAGACTGTTGCTGGTCCCTCCACTCTGGCTAATTTCCAAGAGGCTTTGGAAAGTGCCTATGGGTTGCTCTGTGCTGCTGACAAAGATTCACTGGCGGAGATGTCTCTCCAATCTGTGGGGGAGCTTATGTTGGTCGAGATGGCAATGGTAGGCCTTTCTGTCTTTGTCAGCTAGCTTTTACAAGTGTTCCTTTGTTTAATTCTGTCATCTTCTTTTTTGCAGGCTACGGCTCGTGGTTGTTTTCTGCTTTCCCAAATCCTTGGTTTGGGGAAACAAATGGCTGCACTTTCTGATACCAACAGTAAGCTTTCCAAGCAGAGTGCTGCCATGATTGCAGAGCTTCGGAAGCTGACAGCTGAGAGGGACAGTGCCCTGAAGTCAAAGAGAGGTTTGGAGGAGGAGAGGGATACTGCTGTGGCTACTGCTCGGAGTTTGGAGCAAAGAATCCTTGGTTGGGATAAGGAAAAAGAGAGGTTCAAGTCTACAAGCTTGGGGATGCTAGAGAAGGTAAAGAATACCCGTAGAGACGCTATTGAACTCTTCCTTCAATCCCCTGAGTACCGTCAAGAGATTACCCAGCAATACTTTGATGGGTTTGAAGCCATGAGGAGCCAGGCAGCCTTGGCTTTCCCAGATTTGGATTTCTCCAAGTTTGAGGTTGATGACGAAGAAGGGCCCTCATGTCTTGATGGGGGACAGAAAGGAGGAGAGGAAGGTGATGAGGTGGTATCCAAAGATACATCGATTCCGAGCTCTTCGATTGCTTCCCTTCTTAGCACTCCAGAAAAAGTCTCTCTCCCTCTCGAAGCTCCAATCCAGGCGGTAACATCTCCTGGCCCATTATTCAGTGATGGGCAGGCTATTAACACCCCGAGCCTTTGAATGGCTCTTTGAAACTTTAACTTCATTGGGTTTGTAACACACTTTAAATACTTTTCGTACTTTGTGTTTTTGGTGGTGGTGGCCTTGAGTATGGCCCAAATACTTTCCTGATGATTTGTTGAGGATGATCTTTATAAGATCATGTCTTGAGGGCCTCCCATAGGCTTGTTTTAACAGGTACAGGTACTCGTTTCGAAGAGGTAGAAGATACTCTTCTTATGGTATGGCATTTTCCACTAGTCTTTTGTCTAGACATTTTGATTTTGCCAATTCCTGTCCTTGCTGTTGAGTGCTATGGCTTGTAAGTGGTATGCCTTTTTTGCTGTACCAATTTGCTTCTTTTTGTTCGGTTTAGACAGGAATCTGGGAGCTCTGTGCATTGCATTGTAGTGCAGTTGTACTACGTCTCTTACTCCCCTAAGTGGGTTAAATGCTTGCGTCCAAGCAATTAAGACACTTATATAGTTTAACCCTTAGGTTTTTCTTAGTGAGTTGCTTCATTAATAACTCGTGGCTACAAAGCTATGCTACGTTGTTTGAGCCTGAGAGCACACTTAAGCATGTTTAAATCAATGCATAGCCGTGCTACGTCTTTGAGTTTTGAAAATTTTTCGATGCATAGCTGTGCTACGTCGTTTTGAGCTCTGAAATTTATCAAAAGCTGTTAAATCAATGCATAGCTGTGCTACGTCGTTTTGAGCTCTGAAAATTTATCAAAAGCTGTTAAATCAATGCATAGCTGTGCTACGTCGTTTTGAGCTCTGAAAATTTATTAAAGCTGTTAAATCAATGCATAGCTGTGCTACGTCGTTTTGAGCTCTGAAAATTTATCAATGCATAGCTGTGCTACGTCGTTTAGAGCTCTGAAAATTTATCAAAGCTGTTAAATCAATGCATAGCTGTGCTACGTCGTTTTGAGCTCTGAAAATTTATTAAAGCTGTTAAATCAATGCATAGCTGTGCTACGTCGTTTTGAGCTCTGAAAATTTATCAAAGTTGTTAAATCAATGCATAGCTGTGCTACGTCGCTTGAGCTTCGTAAAGCTGTTAAATCAATGCACAACTTTATTACTCTGCTGGGTATTCCTTAAGTTGTGTGATCATCATAGCTCTTTTTCAGAGCTCAAGCCGTCTGCATTTAATTACTTGGCTATCGTTTCAACTGCTCGAGGTAGTGGGGTATGTAACTTCCCATTATCCCAAGCGGTTGAGGTTTGTGATTTTGATTTCGATCATGCTGATTGGTTCAGCAAGCGGTTATTGAACCGCATAATTTTGGCTATAAATATCAGCGGGTTGCAAGGGATGACTCCCATTCCAATTTTAACTTCGAATTTGCCAATGGCAAGTAACGATCGTATCACTGAGTTATGCCAGGAGTTGCAGAATTTGAAGACAGCCATTACTGGGCTGACCTTGAAGATGGAGGCCATGGCGGATTCTATTTATGTCATGGAGAAGACGGTCCGCATGGTGCTGATAGCCAACTGGGACCAGTTGGAGGCTTTTCGTGGGCAACCGGCGCCACCAGTTCCTTCTCCGCCGAGGGAGGGAGGTAGTGATTAGGTTGCAACTCTGTGGGTTTTGTCCACAGAGTTTTTATGTAAAAGCTGTCCACATTCCTTGGAATGTGGATTATAAATAAAATTTTGATAATTTCATCGTTTTGTTTCTCTTATTTCATGCTCAGAGAAAAGTAAATCACGTGTAGTGAGAATTTGAAACGATATCCCTCGTGAGGAATTTTATTGGCCACTTGGGCTGATAAACAAAAAAGAACACATGGTTCTAACTGGAACAATTGGTTTGCTAAAACTTTATTGAACACATAGAGTCTCCTAAAAGACAGAAATAAACTTCCTAAAACTGAAATAAAGTCGGGCTGCAGGTACCTACTTGTAGTACTTCTTCAGATGTTCTGCATTCCATGAGTTGGGTAGCTCTTTTCCCCTTAGGGTGGCGAGTCTATATGCCCCAGCTTTGATATGGTGGAGGATCTGATAGGGTCCTTCCCAGTTTGGGCCTAGTTTGCCCACTTTCCTCCCCGTAGGATCCACCTTTCTTAGGACCAGATCTCCAGCTCGAAAATCTCTTGGCCTAACCTGTGCCTCGTGGTATTTAACCATTCTCTGTTGGTAAAGGGCCAGCTTGGCCATGGATGTTTCCCTTGTTTCTTCCAGGAGGTCTAGCTCTGCCCTGAGAGCTTCTTGGTTATCCTGGGGGTCTGGACTTGCAGTCCTGTAGTTGAGGAGTTCGACTTCAATTGGGACTACTGCCTCGGCCCCAAATGCAAGAGAATACGGGGTTTCTCCGGTTGCTGTTCGGGGTGTTGTACGATATGCCCATAGCACATTGTAGAGCTCGTCTGGCCAAGCTCCTTTGGCTTCTCGAAGCCTTTTCTTGATTCCTTTTTTGATTGTCCGATTTGTAACCTCTACTTGGCCGTTGGCCTTCGGATGAGCTTTGGAAGCGTAATGTACGTGTATTCCTTTGGAAATACAGTATTCTTTGAGCTGGGCGTTATCAAATTGCTTTCCTCGATCCGTAACTATCACCCTTGGCAGTCCAAAACGACTTATAATGAATTTCCATAGGAAGTCGATTGCTACTTCTGCTGTGATTGTGGCCAATGCCTTGGCTTCGACCCACTTCGTAAAGTAATTGACAGCTTGTACCTGTATGTCCATGGCAAAGATGCTAGGTAACTCCAAGTATCGTATAGGTGCGTTTGGTGGAATGGCACCTTCTCTGGCCGTGGCCAGTTTTGACAGATAGTCAGCTTCGATGTTCTCCTCCCTTGGGATTCGAACAATGCTGAAGCTTTGCAGCTTCGTAACTTGGGCTTTCACTTTATTCAAGTACTTCTGCATTACTTCTTCCTTCACTGCGTATTCTCCTAGGACTTGTCCTACTACTAGCTGTGAGTCACTTTTTGCCAACACATGGTTGGCACCGACGGCTTTAGCCAGATCCAGTCCTACGACGAGAGCTTCATATTCTGCCTCGTTGTTGGTTGCTTTGAATTCGAACCTGAGCGCGTAGCTTAGGCGTTGCCCCTTTGGGGAGGTTAGCACCAACCCAGCTCCGCTTGCTTCTCTGGTTGTTGACCCATCGACCTGTAGTATCCACGGTTTGGGTTCTTCCTTGGGGGGTTCCTCTGGTTCTGGATACGTGTACTCCGCAAGAAAATCTGCAAGCACCTGAGCTTTGATAGCGATGCGGGGCTTGTATTCTATGTCAAACTCCCCGAGCTCTATTGACCATTGAATTAAGCGGCCGGAAGTTTCTGGGCAGTGGAGGATCCTTCTAAGGGGCTGATCTGTTAATACTTTGATTGAATGAGCCTGGAAATATGGTCGTAACCTTCTAGCAGCTATTACCATGGCAAAGGCCATTTTCTCGGCTCTGGGGTATCTCAGCTCTGCTCCTCGTAAGGCCCTGCTGATGTAGTATACCGGAAGCTGTGCTCCCTGCTCCTCTCTTAGTAAGACCGCGCTGACAGCGTGGGGGGAGACAGCTAGGTATAAAAATAGGGTCTCTCCTTCTTGAGTTCTGCTGAGCAAAGGCGGGGATGTCAGGTACTCCTTTAGCTGGTCAAAAGCTGTTTCTTCCGTAGAGGTCCACTCAAAAGCCTTTTTCAAGACTTTAAAGAACGTCTGGCACTTGTCAGTTGAACGGGAGATGAACCTGCTCAAGGCTGCGAGTCGCCCGGTTAGCTTCTGAACCTCCTTAATGTTCTGGGGTGACTTCATGGTAAGTATGGCCTGAATCTTCTCGGGGTTTGCTTCGATTCCTCTTTGAGAGACCATAAAACCCAGAAATTTCCCTGAGGAGATTCCAAAAGCACATTTTGTTGAGTTGAGCTTCATCTTATAACTCCTGAGAACCTGGAAGGTTTCCTCCAAATCTGTTATGTGGTCCCGTGCCTTGGCACTTTTGACCAGCATATCGTCCACATAGACCTCCACGTTGCGTCCAATTTGTTGTTTGAACATCTTGTTGACCAGCCTTTGGTATGTTGCCCCTGCGTTCTTGAGACCGAAGGGCATCACTTTGTAACAATATATCCATCGATCAGTGATGAACGAGGTCTTCTCCTGGTCTTGTTCATACATCTGGATCTGGTTATAACCTGAGAACGCGTCCATGAAGGTGAGGAGCTCATGCCCTGCTGTAGAATCTACCAAGGAATCAATCCTAGGTAGTGGAAAGCTGTCTTTTGGGCATGCTTTATTGAGATCTGTGAAGTCTACACACATCCTCCAATTTTCGTTGGCCTTTTTCACCATAACTACGTTGGCTAGCCAATCTGGGTAGAGGACTTCACGGATGGATTTTGCCTGTACGAGCTTCTCAACTTCTTTGGCCACAGCTTCGTTCCGGTCAGGAGCGAAATTCCTCTTCTTCTGCTTGACAGGCCGAATGGTGGGATCCACGTTGAGCTTGTGAGATATGACCCTTGGGTCAATCCCAGGTATGTCCTCGTGGGACCATGCGAAGACGTCTCTGTTTTTCCTCAAAAATTGCAACAGCTTCGTTCTTGCTACTGAGCTCAGACCTGTTCCGATCCTAACCGTTCTCCCAGGTCTTCCCGGCTCCAGGAGCTCCTCCACTAGTTCCTCTACTGGTTCTCCGTGTTGGAGCTTTTCCTCGTCTCGAGTATCCAGATTTTCTATGTTCATGGTAATGTTTGCCCCCCTCAGTGAGGTGACGTAACATTCCCGTGCTGCCTTCTGATCTCCTCTAATGCTTACGACCCCTTCTGGTGTTGGGAATTTCATCATCAAATGATGTGTGGAGATTATCGCTCCAATGTTATTCAAGGTCGTTCTTCCCAATATCGCGTTGTACGCTGAAGGACAATCCACCACTATAAAATCCACCATGCGTGTGATTTGACTACCTTCCTCTCCCATAGTGATGGGTAGGGCTATTTGTCCAGCTGGATAAACGGGCGTGCCTGCAAATCCGACTAGTGGAGACGTCATGGGCCGTAGCCTTTCTCGTCCTACTTTTAATTGATCGTATGCGTGAAGGTAGAGGATGTCGGCTGAGCTCCCACTGTCAATAAGTACCCTACGTGTGAGGTAATTTGCTATGACAATGGTGATAACCAGTGGGTCATCGTGAGGAAACTGGACGCCCTTGGTGTCTTCTTCTGAAAAGATGATGGGTATCTCCTCCTTTTTCTGGAATTTACTAGGACGGCCAACTGTGTTGACCTCCAAGTATTCCTCCGTTCTCAGCTTCCTGAGGTGCAGTTTTCTAGCATTGCTAGATTCGCCACCTCCTGCAAATCCTCCGTGGATGACTTTGATCTCTCCAATGTGACCTGATCGGGATGCTGCAGCATTCCTGCCTTCTTTGTTGGCATCTTCCCTTCTAGGTGGTTTTTGGTGCTTTTTCGTTACAAAGCGTTGGAGCCTCCCTCTCTGAATCAGGTCTTCGATTTGCTGCTTTAAATCGATACAATCGTCGGTATTGTGACCGTGGTCTTTATGGAACCTGCAGTATTTGTCCTTAGCTCGTCTGTTGGGATCAGTTCTCAACTTCCCAGGCCATTTGAGGTCTGGGTCGTCCTGCAAATTGCTAAGGATCTGCTCTGCCGTAGCTATGAGTGGTGTAAATTGCTTGTATCGGCCTTGAGGTGGTCCTCCTGCCCCTCCTCGTTTTGGGGAAGATCTTGAATCTGCTTTCTTGCTCTTTGGTTCTCCTCCGGTTTTGCGAGTGGGTTCCCTCCTCTTTCTGTCGGGAGGAGGAAATTCACCAATGTGTGACGGCCCTGTTTGGGAATCAAAGCTATCACGTGTGCGTCTTGCATAAACAGCCTCCTCTGCATTCATGTGTTTCTGTGCTCTGAGCATAAGCTCGGCCAAAGTTTTGGGCGGCTCTTGTGATAAGAGGTATAGAAATTGTCCTGAATACAGTCCAGCAATGTATGCTGTTATGCTCACGCTATCATCAGCTTCGTCAATCTGGACCACCTCCTTGTTGAACCTGGTGGTGTACTCTCTCAAGGATTCCCATCTTCCTTATTTTACCGTCAGTAGATGTGTAGCTGGTTTGCCGTAGCGTTGACCAGCTATGAAGTAGCTTACGAAGCTTGTGCTAAGCTCTTTGAAACTACTGATACTTCCTGGTGGGAGTTTATTAAACCATGCTCGAGCACTTCCCTTAAGGGTGACAGGGAATGCCCGACACATCACTTCGTCTGGCACTGCCTGTAAATGCATTAAGGATTTATAAGTCTCTAGATGATCCAATGGGTCCGTGGAGCCATTGAATGTTTCCAGATGGGGCATCTTAAATTTCCTGGGGAGTGGCAGCCCCATGACGTCAGATGTGAAGGGTGAATCTGTGTTTTTCACCAACTCTTCCACCGTGGCGGGAGTTTGTGCTTTAACATGTTTCATTAACCCATCAATCTGATCTTGCATTTTGTTCAAAGCCTCTAAGTCATGGGAAGTCCTTTCCATGGGTGGCTTTCCACCTTTCTGTCGATTCTGGCTTTCCTTTTCACTGGATTCGCCTTTTTCTTCGTCATCCTCTTCGTCTTGTCGATTGTGTCGTGAATTTAAAATGCTTGGTTCGGAGATTTGCTTTCGCAAGTCCGCGTTTTCCTGCATCGCAGTCTGCAACCCTTGGGTTAACGTCCTTATCTGCTCCTGCATTTGGGCAAATGCCTCGGGGGTCATCTGATCTCCCCCACTCCTAAGGGCCGCGGCGGCTTTGGCTACTTCCGCCGCCTTGGCGGCTTTGTCGGCGGCTAAGGCGGCTTTTGCGGCCTTGGCCGTTTCGGCCGCCTTGGCGGCTTTGGCTGCGGCGGCGGCCTTGGTGGCGTCGTCGACGCCCTGATGTGGGGGGTCTGAAGCCATCGTTGTCTTGTTTGATCGAGTCTCTACCATATAAAACTGTTCACCGTAAGGAAAAAGTCGTTTCCCACAGACGGCGCCAGCTGATGAAGCAGTTTTGAGTCCGGCACAGACCTGATCCTGCAAAACAAAGCTGGAGTAAAAGTCACCGGTGTGGTGGCTTGCCAACCACCCTCCGATGCCTAAGTCAGTATTGAACTTGCTATGTGGTAGGAGAATGGAGATTCTCGGTTGTAAGTGAGCGTACCTTTATTAGAGTTCTACCGTCGGTTTTATAGGCATTTAATGGGAGGTTGAGTCCTGGTAGGACTGCATTCCGGAGATGTTTGGATCACTTCGGCGAGGTGAGTGGAGTCCCACCTTGGTTGGAACTCCACGAGCACCCACCTTCAGGGTGGAATCCTTATCTGATGTTTGTTGATGATTAGGATGAGCACATTGTGCTTATCTTCCTGGTTCTTCTCCCTTATCCCGTAGGATTTGGGCTGATGATATGACGTACTTCGATGGGCCTGGATCAGCTTCGTGTCACAGCTGGTCCTACTTGGACTAGCTTTGTGTCTTAGCTGGTCCTTAGACTCGTCCCCAGCTCTGCCTTTCAGGCATAGCTGGGGCCCTCTTTACTTGCTGCAGGTGTTGTTCCCCTGGGGAGCTTAGGCAAGGCTGATACCTACTCCCCAGGTCCGTGCCCTTGGCAGAGCTGGCCGTACCAGATTTTATCCTACTTACCACCTCATCATCTTTATCTCCGTATCCAACGGTCGAAAATTACCCTCATCATATTTATCTCACCTAACCAAATACAATATAATTAATTCCAATATGCATATAGTCTTATCTATTATTTTTGTGAACCCAACTTGTCCCATCTATTCATATTCTTAATCTCCTTTTATCCAATCCTCCATTTTTCATTCAAATTTTGATGATTCGAACCGTTCAATATGTTCAGAATGTGATTTTAAGGATCTTTGTCAGAAATTAACAAAAAATATGACCGAAAAGTGCTTGATCTGAGTAGTTTTTTTAGTCCAGATCAAGCTTTAGCCTTTTTTCTTTTTTGGAAACATGCATGTTTGTAAGATTTTCGTAAAAAAAACAACTAATTTGGATATGGGTAAAGGCTTGAACCTGTGCAAAAATCTTATTTTTCTTATCATTTTATCTTAAAGGATCATAATTAATTTTTAGCTCTAGGGCTCTCGTTGAAAAGCCCTAAGAGAACCATAAAACAAAATGAAAAAATTAAGTGTTCCGATTTTCAATCCGTTTGAACCGGTGCAAGAATTTTATTTTTCTGATTATTTTATCCTAAAGGATCATATTTAATTTTTAGCTCTAGGGCTCTCGTTGAAAAGTACTAAGAGAAGGATAAAACTATGGCCTTTCTATTTGCAGCCACTTATTTCCTAAACGTAGCCTGTATATACTATGATACACACCTGTTTATATTATGGTACACAGACTACGCTCAGAAAATTTGTGGCTGCAAATAGCAAGCCCCTAAAACTAATGTTTCAACACCAAAAAACATAATCCAAAACGCCGTCGTGTTATACAGGTATCGGTGGAATTTTTGTTGCCTCCACCACTTGGCGCGCCCAAGATTCACTTCCCGCTTCCCAATATTCACTATATTCACTTCCCTCTTTTCCTATTTTCTGACACTACAACTTTACTTTTCTTTGCAAAATCAACTCCACAGAAGAGAACCCTAACTCTCTGAAATAATTATGGGAACGCTACAAGAGAGATCGTGAAGAAGAACAACTCATTCCTGGTGAAGGAGTTCGGCAACGGATCCGCGAGCGTGGTGTTCAGCAAAGAGAGCAACGTACAATCTCTACAACCTCAACTCCTACAAGCACTCTGGTATCGATCAATTTGCAATTCATTTCATTGTATCACCTCCTTTATTCGGTTACTTAGTTTTCGGGATGAAAAACTATGAGGGTATTAATAATTTTGGTGATTTGCAATTCTTAGAAAATCCCGAGGCCTTTGTCATATATTTACTCATGTTTTCAGTAAAAATTTCTTTTGAAGTCTCTGAAATCACTAACCCCCCCTTAGATCAGTTCGTAGCCCTACAAAGAACTCGTGTTTTGTGATTCTGCATTTGGGTGATCTAAAATCTTTGAAAGAAGAGAAAGAACTAGGTTCCTCTATAAGCAACATCTTTTTGTTTGTTTAAAAAAGGATGGGTTCTGCTTTTGTTTGTAGTTTGGAAGGCCTAGTGGCTATGGTGTAGTTTGTGTGTACTTTTGGTTGATTTACTAGTATATGCTAGTAGCTTGTTTATGTTTTGCATGTGTTCTGTTTCAGGGGATGTCCAAGTGGTTATGTGAGTCTCCTATTTGTTTCAATAAAATTTATCAGACCAAAAAAGAAAAGAAAAAAAGCAATTGGGGAACAACTGTGAGGTTCTACTGCACTGTTTTATGCCATTATGCAGAGCACCGAGTATGGGAAGGCATTAGGACCACTAAAGCTTTTATTCAAGCAAAAAAGGAGAGTTTGTTTACTAGATTAACCCAAAAGAAATGTGCCCAGTGACTGAATTTGTTAGTCACAGATGATGAGGAAGACGATACCATGGCTGACTACTGCACTGACAATGACCAAGAGGATGAATTTACTGATGACGACGACAACGACAACAACGACTAAGATAATGATATATATAGCATGTCATAGTTTTGCTTATTGTTTTGTGTTATCTTTGTACTAGGAGTGCTACATATTAGATTGATCTATGATATTTTGGCTATGCATGCTAAAGACGTGTTTACCTTCTTAAATGTTCTTTGCAAATTCTTATGTACTTTGTTTCTTTTATTAATTATATTGTTGCGCATGTTAATCAATTTAGTTCATTGAAGTTCCATAGGATTGAGCAAGTTTTAATTTACTTTTTACGTGGTGTTGTTAAATGTTATTGCAAAAAACAATGTGATCGGATGTTATATCATGTATAGAATTGAAAATTCTGTTTTATTACGAAAATCATTCATTGTTCGATTAATAAAAATGTAGGTTCCTTGAAATTTTGTGGTGTTTCTAATGTCATTGTGTTAGTTCTTTGTTCTTTCTTCATTGTGTCATTGTCTCTATATATTTTTACAAATCATTACAAAAGATGTGTTATTTTTTCTCCGTAAAAATTGCTCGTGTAGGATTTGCATTTTGCGGCTTTCGCCTTCCCATTGGATGAAAACTTGGTTTCTCAATGGTGCAATTTTCTTGTGTCAATGTGCAATTTTTCGATGCTTAAGCGTATCGACTTCTTATTTTCTTTAGATGGGAAATGGGAATTGACTTCTCAAAAATTAGAAAATAGAAAATCAAAATTAAATAAAACAGCATTGCTAAACCTTTAACTTGAGCAAAAAGCAGCACAGGCAGTATGTACTTGCAGACTGTAGCAAAATTATGAGCCCCAATTTCACAGTTAGCAAAACATAGTTAGCTCAACTCAAATCTCCCATGTCTGAATACCCATATTGCCGAACTAGCGAAAACAGACAAATTTCAGCGGTAGTTTTGGAACCTCTAGGAGTAGAACAATCAAAATTCGGAGAAATTAATGAAACATGAATATGCCATCTACTGATATAGATAGTTCTTTGAGAAATCTCCAGCTCTCCAAGTATCAAGCATGATTATTGAGGTTTTCATCTGGTTCCATGGGTTTCAAAAACCATCGGTTGAGCCGTTCGGATGCCTTACTCACCTGCAGGATGAAAGGAAAAAGTTATCGCGGCACAAATTACTAGCGTCTTTCAGTTCTCATTGTCCTTCCAAAATTGCCCCAAGACTAGAGGATGATTAGAAGAATGCGAAAAATCAGCACCGCTTAAGCAAATAGGAAACATTCGACAGCAATGTTAGGGGGAAAAAATGGTACGAAACATCCGCGACCATTTAATCAATGTCAGAAATACATGTCCGCCGGCACCAAGTCTAGAGACTCAAATCTTTCTCTAACTCAACCTTAACATGTAACCGGTCCATCGATCAACCTTGGCGAGGTTAGGAAATTGAAAACATATCTGTCCGGTTTACTATGGTGAAGAAAGCCAATGTCGGAGAGAATTTCTAAGTTGGCTAGCACTTAGTCGAACACAAGACAACTAGACATCTTCACGAGGTCTCAAGCTGTTGGACCAACATCGATCACGAGTGTTTGCAAACAAACATAGATATGTTTGAATACGTATAATTACAGGTGAATACGTTGAGAATTGGAAAAACTGGAACGTGATCTCAAAAATCATACTATCAAATACCTAGAAATTGTGGTATTTACAACAAAGCAGCCTGTTCAATCAAGCAACAAAGCAGACTCGTCGATTCATTTCACGCAAACTCTTCACTTTACACTCCATTTTCACCATGACAACTGATAGTCGATAGACCTCTCCACTTAGGTTATGTTTAACTCGCGATCATATGTGAGAACTAAGGACGGGTACAACACAAGTCCTCTCAGGTGAGCCTAATTGATTCATTCCATGTTATACTAGTGCATCAGCAAAATGGTGTCAACTTTGTTAATGTCTGTGAAAGTTTTAACCGACTAAATCGGCTTAAATTTCAAAAGTTAGAGGACTTTTATAGAAGAAACGAAGGTCGAAGGATGACATTGAAAGCCCAAGGCAAAGTTCGAGGGACAAAACGATTTTACGACATAATCCATCTGTTTCAGTTACCTGCAACTCCCAGTCAGTTCTCCATACCATGAAGGATAGTGCAAGGATTTGCATTGCAATCCCAGAAAGCATTCCGATCCATATTCCCTACGAAATCACAATATGTTACACGTTATGGAAACAAGATGCAACTAGAGGCACAGATTTTTCATTTCCAATAACAGCAGCTATCAACGCAAACTTTTTTCCGGTCATATAAGAGGCCTATGTTAGGCTATCAGTAGCGAAACTTCAACAAAAAAACATGTCCCTTCGAACTGTTCATGTTATGTTAAACTGAAGTTAAGTGGTTTCGGAAAATTACAGGAAAGGAAAATGAAAAGAAAGAAGCAAATTTTTCGGTTCTTTCTTTTGGTTCTTTCGCGTAAACAAGAAGAAAGTAAACAGGAGTTTGTCCATAATCGATTTTTATTTTCTTTCGGATTACAAATTATGAAAGGCCATCCGTGATTTTCATTTCTTTCATATTTTCCTTCTCCTCGACAAATCCAAGATTCAAACATAGCATAAACCAAAATTGTGTCTTAGGCAAGTCTGCTTTTCAGCGAATAACGCTGCTAAAGCTTCTGATCACAAAATCTAAAAGCAATATGCAGAATTTAGACAAATATTTTCACCTCAAAATTGGAACACTCAAGAGTCAAGACCTAGACAAATGGCTTATTACCTTAACTTCAAGATCAGCAACATAAGCAAGAAGAATTCCTATTGGAATCCCAATCACATAATAGCAACAGAGGTTTATAAGAGCCACTGTCCCCTGCAAACCAGCACCAACGGCCACCCCTGAAAAACATCGTCTCAAGAGTGAATAAAAGAAAATGCGCAAGGAAACAAATAACGAAAAAAAGTAGGATTATCACTTTCAAACGACAACAACACAAGGCAGAACGACCATACTGTCCAAGGGGTCAATTACCCGTGAGCACCGGCTGAATGCTATTGAATAGCATTGTGACGGCAAGTAACACGGAGAGGTCCGCAACAGTTTCAATAACTTCCTCATTGCTTGAGAACACGTAGCCGATGCTGCGGCCAAATATTAAACAAAGGGTGCAGAACACCAACCCAAGCAGGACTGAAGTAACCAGAACAACTATAATCGAAAACTTCACAGCTTTCGCATCACCTCTTCCCAATTCATTTGCAACGCGCACACTGCAGCCAACCCGAAAAAATAAGAAAGGAACCACAAAATTTAGCAAAGGAACCACACACAAAAAAGTTGTCAAAACAAAAGAAGACGGCCATGACATACCATGAAGCACCAAGGAAACCGAGGCATATCATAAACTGCCAAGCACTGACATTAAGGCTGCCAAAGAAGAAGAAAAGAAAGAGAGTAAAGAGCAATCTCTACGAGTAAGTAACGAGTAGTATAACACAAATTAACTAGTGAATGATTGTACCAGATCGAGAAGGCAGAAATGGCAACCTCTGCATTTGACATGTATCCGGCGATCAGAACTAAAATGGAATTGTACCACAACTCTAGGCTACAACATAAAACCGAAACCAAAGATGAGGGATTATGAAAATTGCAGGGTAGCAACATGAAAAGCGAGCGAAACAAATTAAGAGCTTAACGGAACTAATAAGGAAGTTAATAATTCAAGGCGCCTCGCCTGGGCTCAGTCAAGGCGCTAGCCCTACACCTCGTTGCACCTCGCACCTAGGCGTGCCTTTGACAACTCTCTCTCTCTCTCTCTCTCAATGAAAGAAGATTTATACATGATGTGTAGTTTAGAATTTAATATTTAGAAGAAAGTAAAACTAGATTTACCAAAGCATTACACCGGAGGCTACTGAGAGCTTTATAAGAGGCCATAGATCAGAGAAGGCAGCTTTGGAGAATCCTTTCCATGAGAGAGGGCACCACCCTCCGAAAATGTACGCAAACTCTCCGAATGCCACTAGCCAAGAAGATATGTTCAATGCACCCATTGCGCCAGGTATTCCAAGGCTCAGTTTCGTCACGAATAACCAGGACAGGACCAAATGAAAAATGAACGACACAGCTGCAAGCCACGCTACGACCATGTTCTTGAGCTGTGCTTGCAGATACATTTGGATGGTCAAGGTGAAGACAAAGTTGTAGATGAAGGGAATGAACCAGCTGGAGATTGTTTCGGCTACTTCTGAGATCGCTGTTTCTTCACCAAGTAGCTCAAAGATTTGTGTTGTGAAGATGAACAAAGGGAGCAAGATAGTCGCAGTGACAAAATCAACAATCCAGGATCGTTGCAAGTATATACCCATCATGTGGTGTTGCCCTGCACCAAATGCTTGCCCACAAAGAGTTTCAGTTGCACTCGACATTCCCAACTGCACGCAAGTAGACAATCATAGATAAGAACCGAAAGTAGAAAAAATAGATGCAGTCTTAGTGTATACTACGTGAGCTAAATCGATAAAAATCTCCCAAGAACAGACGTGTTACAAGTGCATGTTTGCTTGACATCAAGAAATGTTTTAACACAAAAATGAGAGAGAAAATACTCGCACAAACAACCATTTATGTGAGTTATTACGATAAATTTTCATCAGTTTCCTTTTCTGGTAGGTCACCACATGTAGTGACGACATAACTACATATGTACTCGGCACATAGACATTGATTTCCATCAGACTAATAGAACCCGAAAGTGGATGCAATTCAAATCTCATATGACAATTTGAACCATGCCACTTACTAAGTAACAAGATAGAAAACAAGAGTAAGAACGTACTAGTATCCCATTCACAAACCGCACGGTCAGTGATTGTACAAGTGCGTAGGCTGCAAGATCCAATTCACTTATATGTCCGATGAAAGATTGTGTCACCACCATAAGGCCAAATGACGATACTCTGGCTAAAATCCCAGGAGCTGCAACCCTCCATATCTTTTTGGATTCTACCCAAATCCTCCATTTTAGATCACTACGACCTTCCTCTTCTGATCCAAGTAGCCTCTCTTCTACGCGATTATCCATATTCCTGCGAAACAAGAACATAACAATGAAATAAATATAGCTTGATGTTCAATAATAGTATATATCTGTGCCCTGTCCATCATGTATTTGCATATGTAATCAAGAAAGTTAATATTCTTGATGTGTTATATGTGTCTACGAATGTCTTTACTGATTAATAACAATCACTTTGTGAACTCCTTACATCTCCAAAAGGGCCAACTTTTGCAATGTAAGGTTTATCCTTTTGATGAAAACTAATCTAAACTTATGAAGGCCAAAAGAATACGACCCGCACCAAACGAAAAACATCGAAAACGTTCGACACTAGTAGTAGTACCTATCCCTTGAAATAGTCCCCATTATATCTGTTAGACAATCAACAACAATCAAAACATGGATGTACAAGATCATGAGTTGTCAGATATGGAATCTCCCCACTATCTCATCCCCTCAATATTAGTCGACCAATCAAATATGGCCTTACAGGTCTCAACTTTAAACTGCACAAGTACATATCAAGTTCCTAAACTCGAATTCTTATTCTTTCAGTAAGTATGCGTGTCCGGGCCAGCTCATGCGCACATCAACTAAACTATTCCCTGGGGAGGTACTGCTTAATGTTAGGAAAGTACTCAAGCTACTGAAACAACAGTTCCACAGTAAATCTAGATTAAGCATAAAGCAACAAAATTAGCTAGAATGAGATTGAGGTGGGACTTACCCTTAGTTTCACTTAGTTATTATCCTCAGGATATAAGACAAAATGGAGACGATCTGTCATCAGCATCCTTTTGGCAGATAAATTGCAGCTGAGGTTATTTTTCTTTTTCTTTTTTGTTGGTAATACAGGGTGTTCTGGGTCAGCTTGCGTGCACCTCTGATTAATTTCTACGGCCCCTCCCATAGCCTTTTCACTAGGGGTGATAAACAAGCCAAACGAGCCAAGCAAGTGGTCGATCAAGATTGGCTTGAAAACTTAGCGAGCTTCAAAAATATGTTCGAGCTTAGCTTGCTTGAGAGACGAGACGAGCCGAGCTCAAGCAAGCCTTAATCAAGCCAAACACAAGCTAATCTCGAGTAGCTTGAATTTTTAATACTTTCATAAGGCGAACGAGCTGAGTAGTTGTTTGTTCAAGTTTGATTTGAAGCCTTAACGAGCTTCAAAAAAATGTTCAAGCTTGATTTCTTTATGATACAAAACGATCTTGAACCAGCTCTTAACAAATGAACACGAGCTCGAAGTCAAGTATCTTGGTTCAATTAGCAGCCCTAATTTTCACACACTTGTGCGTGGGGTGAGGCGGCCCCTGGAGTTGCTGACAAAGTAATTGAACCTGAGACCTTAGGAGGGAGCAAATTAACCGTAAAATCCCAAGCCAAGACCACCAAGGAAGCGAAACCCGAAATCCCTAGCCAAGACCAGCAGGCCAACCCTTGGAGTTATTGCAGCTGAGGTTCTTTAGGTGTATGTTTCCTATCTCAATTGACTGCTAAAACATTAGCACCCAAAAGGATTTTTGGTATATATTCGGATATATTGTCAAGAGTAGGTGTAATTGTACGACTAAAATCCCTTGCTTCCCTCGAAATTGTGATTTTTAGGAGGGGATTTCATGGTGTGAGGTACGGCGCGTAGGTTGGAGAGAGAGAGAGAGAAGTTGGTGGTCTACTCCGGTGATCAGCAGAGGTTGAGGCCTGGAGGTCGATTTCGGTGGGTTCATCCTCAGTCGCATAATCCGGTGATAGGCGGACAATTCACGTCGGAAATAAGAACGAGAATAAATTCTTTACATCGCGCTGCGTTGCAAAACAGTGGTCGTAATCAATAGAACATGGCGACGTAGCGCAATATAATTGATTTGGAAGAAACAAATGTTTACACCGGCAGGGTAAATAATTTATTCTCAATAAGAATTACACTCTCCCTCCGTTCAGTTCCATACTGAGAGTTCACTACGAAAAGTCGTATCATTTTTCAAATAAAAAAATCAACTATTTTTATGTATAATGTTTTGAATTTTTTCGCACCGAATTAAAGTACTAATTGAGATCTTTAATACAGTGCGAATTTTTTTTAGAAATTATACACGAAAATAGTTGATTTTTTTATTTGAATAATGGCAAAAGAGTGAGCATGGGACTCTCAAAACTACTACTCCTACTTCTTTGTTTGTAGCCTGACTCCAAAAATTGAACCCTGTCGAAAAATAGAGATTTCATAGAAATTATTTCTTTATGACCTGACTCCAAAAATCAAATTCATAAGCAAATCCACCAATCAACCGAATTTACCCTCAGGGCTGTATACTCTTTTATTTAACGCAAGCTGAAAAAGACAGGAAAATTAATGTACTCCCAGTCTCCAATTAACAGATTCTTTGACTTTTATTTTGAATATTTTTTGTACTTTTAGAAGCATACTTTAATTCAAAATTAGAGAGTTACTTAAAATTTATTGATCAGTGTTTAGAAACGCATTTCCTCCTCTGTTCCTTCTCTCGAGGGTATTTTTCGGTAACACGACCCCTTTAAAGTTAATATAAACTAAAAGGAAGTAACATTGCAGAAAGGTCAAATAATTCATTCTTATTTTAAAAGGAAAAAAAGATAGTTTTGTCAAAAATGGCATCTTTAGTTAATGACCCTCAAGGCAACATTTCTAGTTTTTATTTTAAAAAATGACTGCTGATTTTGCCACTCTCTTTTTTGTTAACGTCACTCCCCTGCAAGTGTATTTTGGTGCAAAAATACACTTGCAGGAGAGTGACGTTAACAAAAAAAAAAAAGAGTGACAAAATCATTGCCCTAAAAAATTTGTGCATGGCAGGATGCAATAACATAGAGTAGGCCTGGGGATCGATGCCGCCAAGTGGGGGTGCTTGGCAACGGTGTCGAGCGGCTCATCCGGCCGTTTATCTCGACAATGAACGGTCGAGATTTTTAAGCACGTGATCGAATTAGATACAAGCCGTCCGTTCCGAAATGAGCGCCTGATGGGCCGCTCGGCACCGCTGTCTGCGCTTGGCAGCATCTCCCATTCCCTAGACAAACATTTCCTAAAGACTTTTTGGACTTTTCGAGCGAGCGAAAGGTCTATGTGTTGGGGCTAAATGTAAAAAAAAAGAAGATTTTATGGTTGCGTCAAACAAGTTGTCTTTAACAAAAGACAAATGAATTTAGCCTACACAAACACATTATACATACATTTGTGTGTGTGTCTATATACATATAAATATATATACACTCCAACCCTGCTAGGCATTTTTCTAATGGGAAATGATTTTGCCATTCTCTTTTTTGCTAACGGCACTTCCCTACAAGTGTATTTTTGCACAAAAAATACACTTACAGAGGGATGGCGTTAACAAAAAAGGGAGTGGCAAAATCAGTAGCATTTCCCAACGTATATTATACAAAAAAGAAATTCAAATGAACACCCATACATTTGGCGAGACGTGATAAAGTACGGTTGAATTTTATTTTTTTTTTTAAACGGCAAAATGAAATTTTATTAATCAAATCATGAAGTTGTGATAAAGTACGGTTGATGAGAATGATAAATTTTGTCCGGTCAACAAAAGTTGTCCAATCCCCGATAGATAGCTACGTGCAGTAGGCTGTAAATGGGTAGCAACTGGAGATACAAAATTGGACTCTTGCTAGCTAGAATATCCAATAAGCCAGGAGGACACAAATTGGAAGAAAACAAGAAAATACCAAACAGTCCTCCCCAACCTACCAATATTGTTCTCAACTCGAAACTGTTCGTTGGAGCACAAAACCACTGCCCAGAAAGAAAGAAAAAACCTTGCATGAATTTAAAAAAAAAAAAAAACTATGGGTTTATGCAGGAAATTAAACGCTAAACACAAGCGCGAGAATGATTTTTAGTTTCCAACTCACGTGTCCGAGCCAGCTTACGCGCGCGGCGCACCTCGACTAATCTCGTAGACCAATCACACGGCCCACTTGCAGGGGCCAGACGAAGCTCTCTATGGACCGCCCCCAAAGAAGCGCGATGTGTTGTCAAAACAGGATTAACTTCAGGTAATGTAGTTATATAAATACAGTATTTGGTGAGTTGGGATTGATCAGATCGTGCAAAATTGTAAGAAGTACTGCAAGTGCGGTTTATGATTAGAGGCACTTTTTAGTGCATATTTTTGGAGTTAAAAAGGTACGAACAAGAAATGGAATGTGATCGAGTGGATTGCAGTAGACAGCGAAAAATTTAAGGACACATACATAGATGAGAAACAGAGACTTACCAGGAAAGACAGAGTCGGCAGTTTTTCTGGGATTGAGCTTGCTGATCAAGTTCGTATGATCCACAAGAAAGCTCTCTCTCTCCACACACACAACAGAGAGAGAGAGAGAGAGAGAGAGAGAGAGAAGGGACTTGCCAGGAAAAACAGAGTCGCCGGGATTGAGTTTGCTCAAGTTCGTATGATCCACAAGAAAGCTCTCTCTCTCCACACACACAAGAGAGAGAGAGAGAGAGAGAGAGAGAGAGAGAGAGAGCTAGAGTGGTAGTGATAAGTGATAAGTGATATCTATGTTCTGTGCTGTAAATAAACATGTATATAATGTAAAGTATATGATTTTGTAAGTACACAGAAGTTTGGAGATAATGATTTTGGAATGAATAAACTGTTTTTGTGTACATAAAATATGACTAAAAGACAGAAGTGTCAATAACAAAAGTTAAACCGATACTGTTGTAAGATTTAGGATCGAGGGGCGCGTAAGCTGATTCGAACACCTCGTAAATGCTAAGCACCGATTAATTAGTTGGATTTAATCGCTTTGATATCATTTTTCGAAAGTTTTTATAAAAAAAAAAAAAAAGACTTGTTGGTTCTCTACATATTTCAAGTGTATCATCCAGAGAGTTGTGGGCCTTGTGGCAAATCGGCTACCTCACATTAAAACATTGTGCAAAAAGGAATGTCTCCCTACTAGTATTTTTTTGATCCGCAAAGTCTCCCTACTACAAATATCATATTTTTGAAGCAGGTAGATAAGTAGTATTTGTTCAAATACTTTGGAAGTACCGCAACGTGATATTTCGGACCATTATACAACCATACGTTTCTGTCGGATTCATACACTTAGTGGTATACATAAATGTGTGGTCGTAAAGTGGTACGGAGTATTGTATAATTTCACGTCGATAAAACCCTTTTTCAGAAAAGAAAGAAAGAAAGTAGGTAGTAATAAATACAGTAGCTGCAAAAATTCATAGGCAGATCAGCAGAAGATCAACAGAGTTCAACTCAGGATTTGCTACTTAAAAAAGGGCTGGTGGTTGGTAGACTTTACTACTCCGTCCCTCCCAATTTATTTGTTCAATATTGGAAATTCAACTTATTTAGGGAACATAATGATTACACCTAAAAGTAATTTACTTTTCAATATTTACCCTTTACCTTTTTTGAAAAGTTACTTTATTTCACTAAAAGTAAGGGCAAAAATGAAATTTTATCCATTTAAAAGTCAAATGGACAAATAAATTAGAACAATGTAAAGTTAAAAAATGGACAAACAAATCGGAAAAGACGGAGTATTATAATGGTGCGGCTTAAAAGAACACAGCAAGGAGAGAGAAGAAAAACAGGGGGTTATCAGGCGTTGACCGTTTGGTAGCAGCAATATATCTTGCTGTGGAGACTGGAGAGACTCTCTTTGCGGTAGTTGGAGTGTGTGGACAGGACATCTTTACATCTTTCTGGTTGCAACATCCACACTCGTACGAGAAAATTTTCAGTGCCGGGTGGGTATCACGTGGTGTCCGCTCGGTGCATCTGGGTCGTCTATTTCGGTTTTGGATGGCTCATATTTGGAGAGAGTGGTTGGGTGAGAGAAGAGTGAGTTTCAATCTGGACAGTTCAACACATCTTTTGACGGCCCGAATAGATTGTTCGGACATCACGTGGGCACGACGACATGATATCCACCCAATGCCCAGAAATTTCTCCGCTCGTACAAATACTGATCGTGGGAGTACGAAAAGCTCATGTACATGGACGGTGAAGGATGTGTGATGGTTATAAATGTTCCTTAGCGCAAAAGTCCTATTTCGTTCAGAAGCGAGACACAAATTATTTATGCTGTGTTTGGTTTGTGTTTTGAATTTTTTTTTGAAAAATAGTAGGGATAATAAGTAGAGAGAGATAGGGAGAGAAATATTGGAAGTACGGCGGCAAGTCTCAAAATTTGCAAAGACAGGTTGTCCACAAACATCTACCCAATTTCCTAACATATCTCCAAATCACAGAGCCGGTTGGAGCGGGAATCGGATGCGGACGGGGCGGACGATATGGTCATCCCTAATTGTGTACAACAAGAGTTTAAAAATTGTGTGTGTCTTTGTGGGTGTAAATTGTGTGATATAGGGGATGTGAAATGTGTATAACAAATGGTGTGAATTGTCTATTGCCGGATAAAAAAATATATATTTTCTGTTACAGGGGATACAAGTGAATTGTTGTATACGGGTGAAAATTGTGTATAACATGGGGTGTACATTGTCTGTTGTAAGAGGTGTGAATTATTGTGTAAGGGCGTGAATTGTGTGTTGTAGAGGGTGTGAGTAGTTGTACCAAGAGTGTGAAATTGTGCATGGTTACTAACTTGAATGCCGCGGGACCATCACGCATAAGCTTTCAATAGTAATTCTTACCAACCTAGGTACGTAGTGGCAAGTGGAGTGCGGTGCAGTTAGTACTTTCCTTATGCTTGTATGAACATAAGCAGTGTTCGATTCTCGTAAGCACTCATCACTTTTTCCCAAGTCCCCTAGGATAGAGTAGATTAGAATTAACGAATAGCTAAAAAAAAAGAGGTACGTAGTGACTATATTAATTTTTTAGTTCGATTGTCAGGGTGTTCGGGTCAACTTACGCAGACCTCGACTAATCTTCTCTCCGGTCCAGTTAAAAGTATGTCATTTACGACGGAATTATGGGATTCAAATAAAATTACTCCCTCCATTCCACTTTAAATGTCCTCTACGGGATCCGTGTAATTTCGAATCCCAAAAAAACATATTTCCACATATTATATATTTTTTTATTTTCTTGCACCAAATTAAAATCATTTTTTTGGGTTTAAAAATGCATGAATTTTTGTAAGAGACATTTTGAATGAAACGGAGAAAATGCTTTTATTTGGGAATCAAATCCATCAACTAACCGAACTAACCATTCTAAATGTAGTGATAGTACATTGGTGTTTACGTGGCTAATAACCCGGCCAGCCATTAATTGCGCCACGGAAAGCAAGGAACAAACAAACAGAAAACAACAATAATGTACCTAGGACGAGAGGATTTTGATGATTTGATAAATCAATGCAGTGGAACCTATTTTTTGTATTTGAAAATAGTCGAACGTCTAGGCAATTATATATATTTTTGTGAACCCTGCTCTGGAAACTGACCATAGTCACTCACGGGCACGCGAGGCTCATTTCGAGTCCCGCACGGATGATCTGAGCAGTTTAATAATTTAAAAAAAAAATTAAATGGACTAGTGAAAAATCAACTCAATCCAATATGTTTTGTTGAGTACTCCCTCCGTCCCTTTCTTTTTGGATAAAACGTAATAAAAAACTATCAACTCTCACTTATTTTGAATTAAAATGACTTCTTCTTCTTCTTCTTTTACCATTTGGAGAAGAGTTGGTTTTAATAAAAAATTTCTAGCCCCATAGAACTAAAAAAATAGATTCTTCTTATTATATATAATTCAAAAGATCATTAACGATATGATGATACTGTATAAGGAAAATCTCGAATTTGGATCCAAAATTAACGTCTTAGTGTGACCTTATCCATGTGCTTATGCTCTTAAGCATTCTTTTTCTGATCTTCTGTTTTCCTGGGTCTTTCACTGACTTATTATTTCCATTACATTTTTGAAAAGAGAAAATATATTACATAGTAAATAAAATGTAGGACCAAACTTGTGAAAAAAAGTGGTCCTAATCTATAGAATGTCTTCCATTTCGAACTTATCGCAGTACAATACGTACCCAATTTATAAATATAACAAAAGTTGTCCCGATTAGTGCGCGACTCCAGCCGGCTATATCCCAAAGGAATCCCAATATTTCTTTTTGGTTGATTTTTATCCAGCTGGCTATAGCCTGCAACATTTTGCCAATTTATTAGTATCCCTTCATGTTTTAATTCGTTGAAAGAATCATATTGCATCCATAATAAAGCACCGGGTACAAAGGACACTACCGATCCAAAAATACATGAAAAAAAGAAGAGGAGCATGTTGGACTTCATCACAAGGCCAAAGATTTGAATTATCATCTCAAACATTTTCCTGATTAACACTAGGTGGTTCTGGTTCCACAACCCACTTGTTAACTCGTTCCTGAGCAATGGATACCTGCAGATAAAAAAAAAGATTTCATCTCTTCAGTTCGGAAAAATCCATCTCAGAAAGTGAAATATATTTGCCAAAAAATTTGACGTGAATCTAAGAAAAATTCTGAAAAACTAACAAAAATATCGAAACAATAGTTTAGGACAAAGTGCCCCTAAGGACTTGATCCACTCCCGCACTTGTCTTGAAAAACCTGAAAGGTCGTAATTTTGACCATCTTCCGTTTTTTCCAAAATAAAGATGAGTTGATAAAGTACGTAGACATAATTCATCAAGTAGTTTAGGGAAACGGAGTCTTATAAAATAGACGGCTCAAATCATCCAGAACCAGAATGGAATTCAAATCATCCAGAAACCCGGGATGGAATTCACATTCCCGGACTGCATGGTGCGGTCCAAATCATCAGTTGCCGACCAGTTGAGTTCAATCGAGACAAAAGTACTGTCGATCGGGCAAATGAGAGAGAGAGAGAGAGAGAGAGAGAGAGAGAGAGAGAGAGAGAGAGAGAGAGAGAGAGAGAGAGAGAGAGAGAGAGCGCTTTGTAAGTGCAAGAACCAAGTGTACCTGTTTATCCCAATCAGTTTTGCAAGTGATTATGAGGAGCACAACAGTTTGAACGAATGTCCCGAACATCATTCCAATCCACACTCCCTATCGATGTTAGAAGGAAGAAATTGAGATTTGTGAGAAACTAGAGGGACAATTCGTGTAATTTACCCTTAATCCATTGAAGAAAGAAACAATCCAATAAAACCTAACTCAATCACTTGCACCGCATTGGTTGTTTCGCGTCCATGGTTATTTTTCCTTGAGTTTTTGAGTTCTTTACGGAGATCAATTGCGGCCGATTACAGTATAACTTCGCTCTTAAACTGAAGAATTATTTCGAGGCTTATGCGAACTCGGACCGTAAACTTATTTCTAAAAATAAGACCAAATATTTATACTACGCAGGGAAACGAGGAACAAAATTACTCACTTTGACTTGGAAATCGAATACGTAACCGAGTACTGCTCCCACCGGAACCCCTATTAGGTAATAGCTTCCGAGGTTAACAAAAGCCACAATGCTCTGCCAGCCAGCCCCAACAGCAACGCCTGCACAAGGAAAATGAAAGTTGTACCGACCATTCATTAACGACTAAATCCCGAGTAGGCAGCCCTGACAGCTACTCGGGATTCGACCCAGAAATCATTAACGTATGACGTAGATTCAAATCCGATGTAGCTAGTGTGAGGGAATGTGGTCCAAGAATTCCCGATTCTAGGTACATTTCCACGAGAAACAAAAGTACTTTTTATGTTTGTTAACGTGCACCTTCTTTTCATCCGGTAATACTCTTTCCTCGTATCGATTTGTTACACAACAATCGAGCCCATCAACTTGACCTAGAATCTCACAGGACAACGCGTTGCTGTAACAGATCGGGTCCATCAACTAGACCTCGGCGATCTCACAGGACAACGTGTTGCTATAACAAATCGGGTCCATCAACTAGACCTCGGATCTCACAGGACGACGTGTTGCTACACGACCAGTGGACCAATGGCCAAGGCCTGGATACAATCATGGGTGGAGTCCCTCTTCATATAGCTATGTACTAGGAAGTACTAAATCAGAAGGGAGAAGCTTACCAGAAAGGACTGGTTGAACACTGTTCAAAAGAATGGACCAGGCCAAAAGATCTGATAAACTTTCGACTGCAGCAACCACCTCACTGTTCTCCGTGAATATGTAAGCTATGCTCCCCCGAAAGATCAGGCACAATACAAACAACACGACTCCGATGAGAAACGATGTTAGCACTGTATTCACAATTGCGAATTTCGCTGCTTTTGAGCTCCCTCTTCCAAGCTCATTCGAGACCCGTACGCTACAAGTTTCCAAAGACCCCCCCCAAAAAAAAAAAAAAACACAAGAATACACGTAAATGCACATGTCAAGAGGTATGAGATACGCATCAAGTGCCAAATTTACACATGACCATTAAAATTACCTAGCTGCAGCCAAGAAACCAAGAGATATCATCATTTCCCAGCCATTAATATTGAGGCTGCAAAAAAAAAACATATACGTGTGATCGATCGGTTGGATGATAAAAGTTGTAACAAAAATTCAGTGAGGGAAAAGGGTGGCAAAAGTGAGTTACCAAATAGAGAGGGCATCTATGGCAACCTCGGCGTTCGACATGTTTCCTGTTAGAAGAATCAGTACCGTGTTGTACCAGAGTTCGAGACTGTCGAGGAAATCACATTGTTCAGATGGAGGAAACCCCTTTTTCAGCCGAAGGAAGCAACATAACAACAAATTACTCTGTAGAACAGTTTTCTTAACCAAAATAGAACTATAGTGAATAGGATGAACGAGCGGTAATTGAGTTTTTTCGGCACCGGATCCACTGTCCGAGTTTACCTGTCCTACTCCCCTGTCCCAGTCCTCTCCTTGCTCCACGTATTCACTCCTTCCTCCCCTGTTACTTACCCTTATCCAGTTAAACTCCAATTACTCCCTTTCCTATTCCGCCAGTTTGGATGCGGGGAAAAATTAAGTGTTCCAAATTTTAATCCATTTGAATCGGTGGAAAATTTTTAGTTTTCTGATCATTTTATTATAAATGGTCATAGTTAAATTTTGACTCTAGGACTCTCGTTGATTAACCTTAAGAAAGTCCTAGAACCAACGAGAGCCATAGAGTCAAAATTTAATTATGACTATTTATGATAAAATGATCAGAAAATTAAAATCTTTTCACCGGTTCAAACGAATTGAAATTTGGAACATTTAATTTTTTAACTGTGTTTTTAATATTATATAAACCGGCTAAAGAGGTTAAAAAATTAAATGTTCCAAATTTCAATCCGTTTGAACCGATGAAAAGATTTTAGTTTTCTTATTATTTTATCCTAAATAGTCATAATTAAAATTTGACTATATGGCTCTCGTTGATTAGTCCTAAGAGATATTTGATTCTACGACTTTCTTAGGGTTAATCAACGAAAGTCCTAGAGTCAAAATTTAATTATGACCATTTAGAATAAAATGATCAGAAAACTAAAATCTTTCCACCGGAAACGGATTAAAATTTGGAACACTTAATTTTTTCCCGCATCCAAACTGGCGGAATAGGAAAGGGAGTAAAACAGGGGAGGAAGGAGTGGATACGTGGCGCAAGGAGAGGACTGGGACAGGAGAGTGGGACAGGCAAACTCGGACAGGGGATCCGGTGCCAGTTTTTTCACATTTTACTTGGTTTTCTGTTTGGTGCAATGGTGACAAATTATCTTCCTTGTGCCACCAAACCAGAATAATACAATAAAAGTTGGTGTTCGATTAGTATGCCTAGTTTAGTACTAGTTCCTATGAATATAGGGTTATATTTGGCGCAGATACAACATCTGGCATTATACGCACAAAGTGGCAGACGACTCGGTGCTTTCACATTAACTTGCAATGGATGAAAGAAGGCTTAGCTTACCAAAGCATGACACCCGATGATAGAGAGAGCTTGATGACTGGCCATAGATCCTTGAAAGCCAACGACGAGAAACCCTTCCATGTTTCTCGGCACCCTCCACCCATAATGAAAGCAAGCTGGCCGACGTTCGGAAGCCAATACGCCACAATTAAAGATACCATTACCCCGGGAATTCCAAACTTGTACCTCACCACCAACAGCCACGAGAGGAATAGCTGGAGCACAATCGCAAATGCTGCCAAGTACGTGATAAGTTTGTTCTTGCTTTGTGCCTGCAGGAACATTTGGCAGGTGAAGCATGGAATGAAGGAGAAAATCGCGGGGATTAACCAGAGAGAGATTGTTCGGGCCACTTCCGCAATAACTGCATCTTGGCCTAGAGCTTCCAAAATCGGGGTCGTAAACAAGAATAAGGGGAGTAGGAAGAGGGAGGTTATGGACAAGACAATCCATGATCTTTGAAGATATACACCAAGCATGTGGTATTGGTTTGCACCGTATGCTTGCCCGCACAGAGTCTCTAATGCACTAGCCATTCCCAGCTGCACAATCAAGAATCAAATTGAAGGGAAAATTTATTATTTTTTCGTTCCCTTTCGGCGTACAAAAAAATAAAAAAAGAAGAAACCAGAGGCATTTTTTTCAATTTTACCATACAATTGCAAGTTCCATATCCGATATTATGCGAATTGACCTTTTACTTGCAGACTTGTTCATGGAAAATTCCTTAACTGAGAATACATTTGCAACCATTTAAGGTATCAAACCAATTCTGCTACCAACTATGAAGCATGTGTACTAATGAAGGTTTTATATGGTTCTGCCTCAAAACTTCATTTTGGTTTTCTTCAAATTTCGCACATCGTTGGCGTACAACGAATACCAAATCATTCTACAAAACGGAACTCGTACAACTTGAAGAAATTGGTAATGTAACAAGAAGTTTCGAAGAGTCTACCGGGGGATACACTGTTGGGCCCGGCGTGCTTCCATAGATTTAGTTACACAATGCTATTCCCTAGAACCAGTGGCGGACCCAGGAATTTCATATACTGGGGGCACTTATTATTTACAATCTTAAAAAATATTTCTCTGTATGTATACCACTAAATTATCGTTTAACCATTAAATATTGATCATTCATTTTATTCTGCAACCGATTTTTCACAATATTCATGGCTCAAAATACCCTTTCAACTTTCGCGGTGACAACCATAAGATTAATGCCAAAGTCAAAAGCAAGTAAACTAAAAGATGTAGTAATTTAGTAATTTAATTTTCATAATATTGTGGATTGGGAGAAAAACAAAAAGAGATAAAACAAAAATGGAGAAATAAAGGAAAGAGGTAGAACAAAAATAAAAAAATAAGGAAGAGAGGTAGAACGAAAATGAAGAAATAAATGAAAGAGTTAGAACAAAAATGAAAAAATAAAGAAAAAACAAAGGGATATAAGGTCCTAGAAATTGAACTCAAGCACTTGGAACTTTTTACAATTTGTAATGACCACTGCACCATGCTAATAGTTTATAATGGTATAGGAGACTTTTTTGTATTTATATCTAACTTTTGCTAACTATTCTTGATCCAAACCGACCATTCTTTAAATTTTAATTTTTAAAGTATTTGTACAAAGTATTAGTTTTTTTCATACCCGTAAGCACATAGTTGTACCACATTAGTCTTTTTTTTAAAAATGTGTTCAAATAATTCAAGTAAAAATTTAATGTCCACACGCATTACGTACCTTTTCAATTAGTGGAAAACATTACAAATCTTGTGAGAATTTAAGCCAAAATAGAGAGAGTGAGTGAGAGAACAATAGTAGGATAGAATGGAAAAAATGGTAAGAACGGGGAATCAAACCCCCGTTTCACTGTCTTTAAATGTTGCTCGGTACCACTCTGCCAAAGCTGAGCTCTATGTTCACTTCAAGAGATATATATAATATTTAACCTATACATGTATAAATTTTTTTTTTTTTTTGAATTTTCCAAAAGCCCCTGGGGGCACGTGACCCCCACGTGCCCCAACGTGGGTCCGCCCCTACCTAGGACCGCTCTAAAAATAGACTTGCGGGTGTGATATCGAATGTCATAAAAGACTTAATTGAAACTCTTCCTAACACCAATTGGTTTTAGGAGAGATGGTAAAAAAGCGGTCTGAAAAGTGATATCAGAACCAGAAAGTCATGAGTTCGAGTCGCGGAAGCGTCATCGTGAGGGAGGGATTGTTGAGCCCGGAGTGTCCCAATGAATTTGGTTACACAATGCCACTCCTTGCGACCGCTCTAAAAACAGACTTGCGGGTGCAATGTCGAATGCCATAAAAGATTTAATTAAAACCCTTCCTAACACCAATTGGTTTTAGGAGAGATGTGGAAAAGCGGCCCGACATACACTATGACATTTCAAGCTTCGAATCGCAAAATGAGGTAAGCATCTCCAAACCTATCTCTAAAACTCCAAAATGGAGGATGGAAGTAACATATTGGATGGAGATTTTGTAATTTATTACTTTACGAGAGAATCTAGGAGGAATCCATCGTACTTTTTAGAAATTTTGTCTCCAAAATAGGATTAGAATCTCTATATCTGAAGAACCAAATGCAATTTGGAGACCCAAATATCTAAAAAAATACGATGGATCCTTCCTAAATTCTCTCATAAAGTGCAAAAAATAAAAATAAATTACAAAATTTTCCTCCAATATATCGCATCCATTCTCTATTTTGGAATTTTAGAGATGGATTGGAAATGCTCTACAAAGTACACTCTTGAACGAACCAGAGAGATGGGCAACGAGGCTTTTAGAAACATACCAGGATGCCATTAGAAAACCTGACGATTACAGTTACAACAAGAGCATAGGCAGCAAGCTCTGTCGACCCAATGTGCCCCATAAATGCCTGTCCGATGACCTGAGTTCCGAAAGTCGAAAACCTTGTGAATATGGCCGGGCCGGCGACCACCCACATTTTCTTTGCCTCAATCCATAACTTGTCCCTGAGTTTCTCTTCTTCTTCTGGTCCTTTCCCATTTGTTAATAGGTTCTCAGTGATTTCGCTCCCCATTCTGTTCAACTATGCTCGGCTCCTCCTCCTCTTCTTTTTCTGCTGCTGCTGCTGCTAAATACTGCAGAAAGAAAACAAGAGCTACTGTTCTATCAAGGCGGACCTACAGTGAGCCACATGGGTCAAGAGCCCCCGTAGACCCCAGAATTTTTTCCCCTGCTGCCGTTACATCAAAAACAGTTCGTAGCTCTCAATTTCCCTTGCACCATTTTATCTCTCACTCTCTCTCCGTACTTCTACCGTCCCACACCCATAAAGGCATCTCTCTCTCTCTCACACACACAACTTTCCATAATACGGAGTAGCTTTTGATTGACTATTGAAACTTGAAATTGAAGATTTTAATACTCTCTCCGTCTCGATTTGTTTGTTCCATTTTTGACCTTTTTTTTAGAGCGTTTGACCTCTAAAAAAATTGTCTATAATTTTCAATTCGTAATGTTTTGAATATACAATATGGAGCTTGTTTGATAGATCTCAATTAGTTTTATTATACGAAATCTTCAAAATCATAAACAACATTATAAAATGTAAGATATATATAAGTATATTTTTGAAAAACACAAATTTCGACAAGTGGATAAACACATTGGGACGGAGGGAGTAAATAGATTAGGGCTCTTCATGAATTTTTTGATTGTTTGGAAAAATTGGTCCTTTTTTAGTTACTTGTTTTTTAACTCAATGATGGATGTTTATATTTAGTTGTGAATTATCGTTCTTAATTTTGATTTCTCTTCTCAAGGGTTTGTGCTCCTATCCTTCTTAAATTTTGGGTCTGCTACTGGTTCTATCCTTTTGTATGTTCCTTTTTCTTCCATTACCTTGTTAAAGGTTTTAAATAGGTTTAGGTTTTAAAATAGCCTGCCACAGATTCATTTTAAATTTGCTGTATTGGAGCTCGTGACGGTAGTGGTCGTGGTACAAGGAACACACAGCGCGATAATCGATCGTAGTGGTGGTGAATTCTTCACCAATCATTTTTTAACTTTAAAAAAGATAAAAGAACTTTTAGAGTGCATGCTGTGTTTGGATGAATTTTTAAGAATTTTTTGGTTTGGTTTTTGGGATAATGAATGGAGAGAGAAATTAAGATAATAATTAGAGATGTGGGTAATGAGTGGAGAGAGATAGAGAGAGAAATGATAATAATGTTTTGAGATAGGAGAAATGAATGAAGAGAGAAATAAGAGTAATAATTAAAATTAAGAATAATGAATGTTTTTTTAGTTGAATTTTTTACCCAGTAAACAAACCTAACGAAGCAAATTTTCTATAGCAGTCAAGTATTGGCTATTGCTCTCCATTCTTTAGTTCCTTTTGGGAGTCGGTGCCACTTTTCAATTAATTATATCTTGCAATCTATAATTTTTTAGGTGATTTTGAAAATATCGTTTAAAAGAGCTCATTGACATCTATCAAACAATACCCATATTGCATATAAGTAGTGTTACCAATTAAAAGCAATTAATTTTTTATCCGGTTGGAATAGGACGATGGACAAAAGAATGGGGACGGAGGGAATATGATTTACGTCCTTGAATCTCAGTCTAGGAAAATGGAATCTCTCCGGTTCAAAGATTTGGACTAGATAAAACAATCCATGTATGGACCGTCCAATTCTGCAATTAATGGTTGAGATTTGTTCAAAAACTCTTTCAGGTAAGACTTACTCCAGTAACTTTTCCATGGAAGAGTTTTCAAACAAATCTGAACTATTGATTACGCCAATGAACGGTCCCGATCTAGACTGTCTCATCCAGTCCAAACCACAAACCATTCAACCAGAGAGGATCCAGACCCAAAATACCCTCATACGTTAAGGGATTTGGCTAATAGTGAACTTTGTTCACTTACAAGTTTTTTTTTTATCCGCATTCACTTACAAGTTTTGATCATTATTTTTTACTCTCTGCACAATTCTCAATAAATTTATCTATCTATCTATCTCGGTCTTGATTAAATGAGTAATTATACAATAGTCCGGGAGTACCGTCACGTGGTATTCCGGATAACTTTACAACCACACGTTCATGTGGGATTCATACACTTAGTGGTAGATCCCACAGAAATGTGTGATAATTATAAAATGATCCAAAGTACACGTGGCTGTACTCGCGGGCTATTGTATAATTCAATGATTAAATATCGTTAAAATACTTTGTCCCAATGCATTTATCTTTAAAAAAACTTTTTAGAATTCTATGGTCAACACTTGTTTTTCAAGACAAATAGTAGTACATTTGAATCAAGTATTAATAACGTCCGATCAAGATGATTCTTTGTTTCTACCATAAATTCAACTGCTCGGCTAATCCAATGAAGATCATAGTGGGAGCCACACCGACAAGTTGTGTTATAGTCCATCGCATTCACGTGGTGCATTATTATACGTAGGCCCTCACGTGAATGCGAATAGGACTACGTACTACCATTGCGCGTGTATCCCACATGTAAATGTAAAACATATACTCCCTCCGTCCCTCTTTTGGAGTCCGGTATATCATTTTGGGCTGTCCCTTAATAAGTGTCCATTTTGTAAAGTTAGTGGGTAAAAGTTGGTGAATTTTTCATTTTACCCCTAAAAGTAAATTCTATTTTGAAAAGTGAGTGAGTAAAAGTGTAATGATGATGGGTAAGTAGGGAAAATGGAGGAAAAAATTGATGTGAAAGGTATAATGATGATGTCTTTTTAATAAGTTGGAATTACGAAACAGGACATTTAAAAAGAGACGGAGGGAGTATAGTTTTATCTCTTTTTTTTTGGTTTTATTGAAACTGATCAATACCATTGATGAATCAGCTTTATGTTTAGCTTCGACTTGATCCTGCAAAACAAAGTAAGAACTTGAGTCACCGGTGTGGTGGCATGCCAACCACCCTCTAATGCCTAAGTCAGTGCTCTTGAGACACTATGTGGCGGTGCCTCAAGCCTCACCCCACCACACATTGTTGTGAGATTTTCACGCTTAGTCTCGGATTCCACAAAAATATGTGTTTGAAGAGAGACATGGGACATCACATGGCGATGCCCAAAACTATAGGGTAGTTTTTCAACTCGCGCGAGGTTTGCGCTGCATGGGGAACGGTGCCGTTTGGTGCAGCCACATGGCCTGGAAAGCTGAAACATCATGGGGCGAGCTATTTGCAACCACAAATTTCTTGAACATAGCCTGTTTTAAACATGGTGAACAGTGCAGGTGCAGTTTAAAACAGGCTACGTTTAGGAAATTTATGGTTGCAAATATCAAGCCCCAACATCATTTATGCTTCTTTCAAGAAAACGAATCCCAGTCTTGAGGAGTTTTTCAGTGCCGAGTGGGTATTGTCGACTTGGTACCCATTCAGTGCATCTGAGTCATCCGATATAATTTTGGACGGCTTTGATTGAAACCCTCTCTCTCCTCTCACCCCAACACTTTCTCTCTTCAAATCTGAGCCGTTCAAACACGCAATGGACAGCTCGGATTCGCAAGCGGACACCATGTGGTACCCGCTTGACACTGAAAATTTTTCCCACTGTCTTGTTGGAGTATTTACACTTAATGATAGATCCCACAGAAATGTGTGATAATTGTAAAATGATCTAAAATACACGTGTACTCACGAGCTATTGTATAATTCAATGATTAAATATCGTTAAAATACTTTGTCCCAATGCATTTATCTTTAAAAATGAGTTTTTAGAATTCTATGCTCTACACTTTTTTTTCAAGACAAGTACATTTGAATCAAGTAAATAACGTCCGATCAACATGATTCTGTGTTTCTACCATAAATTCAATTGCTCGGCTAATCCAATCAAGATCATAGTGGGAGCCACACCATTGCGCGTGGATCCCAAATGTAAATGTAAGCATATATAGTTTTACCTCTTTTTTGTTTTTTTTATGAAATTGGTCAATACCATATATCAAAACCATAAGACATTACAGAAATCATCGTAAGGTAAAGGAATGAACCAAAGCTATCCAAACATAGACACATGCACCTACTGCAAATGCAAGCCCGACGAAACGTCGGTACATAAGAACCAGTTGCGAAAAAGGTAATAGAGAATCCACAAGTACACCCAGTTCAAACCCTAAAAAGTACATATGAAATCTAGAGCATGGCTCTGCCATCCCAAAGAGCCACATCGGCGTGTTCAAAACCTGTCGACCTGATACACAGGTTCGTAACCACAAATACAAGACGCTACTCCAAGGTAAGTCTCCGCTGACACGGCAAACTCCGGCCGTGAGACGCAAAGCATCGACAAGCAATGGCCCCATCGACGAATCCTCGCGGCCCCGACGTAACTTAGTGTTTACGCTAGTGAGACTCCGTTCCACTTTCTCAAATAAGGACTTAAAAAATAAGGATCTATTTTCAAGCTTAAAAATAATGAGCTTACGAAAGTAATTTTTCAATTTTTTTTGCAGGGTTTGATAGATCTCATCGAAATCTATCAAATAAGATCCATATTGAATATTTCTTGATTTTAGTAAGCCTATTATTTTTAAACTTGAAAATTACAAATAAGTACTTACGGAGTATTTTTTAAGGGGGTAAACCGAATACCACCTGATTAACTTATGCAGAATAATATTTTGGTTTTGTCTTTATTCAATTTTTTTTTTTTTGCATTTGTAAGTTTTACGGTAAACTTTTACTCCCTCCGTCCATTTTTAAGTGTTCCGTTTCGTAACTCCAACTTATTAAGAAAACATCATCATTATACTTTTCATATCAACTTTTACCTCTACTTTCCCTTTATGGAGACATCATCATTACACTTTTACTCACTAATTTTTCAAAATAGAATATACTTTTAATGGCAAAATGAAAACTTTACCAATTTTTACCCACTAATTTTATAAAATGGACACTTATTAAGAGACAACCCAAAATAGAATACTAGACTTTAAAAAGGGGACGAAGGGAGTATGTGATATGGGTGATAAGGATGAGAGGAACCGAAAAAGTAAAAAATTATGACTTTTACACAAATATTTTGAGAAATATCCAAATAAAAATTCAAAAAGTCAGTTTTTGGATTTTTTTCTAAATTACTTGTGTAAAAGTCATAATTTTTTACTTTTTCGGTTTCTCTCATCCTTACTAACCCATATTACATAAAAATTTGCCGTAAAACTAACAAATGCAAAAAAAAAATTGAATAAAAACAAAATCAAAAAATTATGGTGCATAAGTTAATCATTAGCGTGAACAGGGTACTTGTATGAACTGAGGGGTGGAAAAGACAGATAGCTTTGTACGGCGTAAGTTTAGTACATAGAATGTTAGGTAGAAATAGTTTAATGCATGGATTAACCAGCTATTACTAATAATCACAGACCAGTTGCCGATTAAACTTAAATTACGACAAAATTAGATTCTCTGAGTTAAATATAAATCAAGACAAAGTTAGATTGGCTCCCCGGAACGTGGAGAGATTATTCAGTGCTCTTGGGACACTATGTGGCAGTGCCTCAAGCTTCACTCCACCACACATTGTTGTGGGGTTCTCACGCTTAGTCTCGAACTCCACATAAATGTGTACTTGAAGAGAGACTTGAGACACCACGTGACGGTGTCCAAGGCTATAGAGTAATTTTCCAACTCGCACGAGATTTGTGCCCCACAGGGAACGTTGCCGTTTGGTGCAGCCACATGGTCTGGAAAGCTGAAACATCTTTTTTATGCTTTGTTTCTTGACAGAAAACGAATCTCACTGTCTTGTAGGAGTATTTACACGAGCAGTCCTGCTACGGGAACCGAGGAGACCACCGACGGCCTTTCGGGTCCTGTACGAATGATTTGAGCCGTTTAATAAATTTTTAAAAAAGATCGAGTATGCTTGTGAAAAATCAGCTCAATCCGATATGTGTAGGTGCTCGATTCAATCTTCCATTTTTTCATTCAATTTTTGAATCCGTGAAAAATAGAAGATTGGATCGAACACCTGCACAAATCGGACTGAGCTAGATTTTTATGGGCCCACTCGGATATATTTTTAAATTATTAAACGGTTCGGATCATCCATACGGGACCTGAAGTGGGCCCCGTGGCCGTCAATTTCTCCGGTCGGTTTCCTTAGCTTTTTCGTTACACGAGCAGGTGAAGCACAAGGTCATTAATCTACCACCACGCACCTTTACGTGAGTGTTGAGGTTCCACGTAGCGCTTGTTTGGGACGGACCTGCGAGTCAATGGATTGTTACGAATTTTTATGAATCGAGGATTAATGATCTCTTGAATCTCTAACTTCTTCATTGTCTCTCTTGATCTCTAATCTTGTTTTCTCTCATTATCTCTAATTCATCTTCTTATTTATCTCCTTTTTTTTTTTTTTTTTTTTGTAACTTAGCTTGAAATAGAAAAAAGGTTAACCGAATATACAGCCTACAAGGGGCATAACCCAGGAGGAAAAAAAAGAGCAAAAATCTAAAACCTAAATAAGCTATAGCAGATATTCAATAACGCTCAAAACACCCTTCAAGAAGGCAACACAAAGGACATGGAGTCCTTAACAATCATCTCTCACACAAGAAACTAGATCATTTTGTCTCTTGAAGCCTTCAACATCTTTATTTTCTCTTTAAGCTTCTTTCTAGTTTCACCTCTAGCGGGCGTAGGTGATATGGAATCACCTACCACCTGGTTCAAACTCTGATGAGGTCCAATGAAATCGCCTTCCAAAGGGATCTTTGGAGGCTCTCGAAAACGCGTTGATCGACGGAGAGCCGCGGGAGGAAGCTCTTGTTGATTGTTTCCCCGAGCTTGGACAACAGGAGTAGAGACACAAGATACAGGATAACGCCCAACCGAAGTAGGCACAATCCCTGCATCTTTGTTTGTTACTTTCACAATTGAGGAGGCACCCGAATCCTCACTCTCGAGAACGCCAACCTCGTTTGCTGTAGAAGAAGCACATAAAGAAGAAGAGATGGCCAAATGAGTTCTTTGGGCTTTCTTCCTCTTCACCTCGACCCATTCACCTTTATCTCCATCTACTCTCTCTTTAGCAGCTTGCTTTTGAATAACCAGGACTACTTGTCCTACTCGCTCCTTGGCAATGCACTCTTGAACAATCGGGCCCTCCTGTCTTACTGTCTCTTTGGCTTGCCACACTTGAGAAGGAGGAGCCTGAGGCTTGACTATGCAAGCACTAGTAGAATGGCCAAAATTTTTGCAAATGTGGCAAGCTTGAGGTTTCCAAGGAACCTCAACTCTAATTTCATACGGCTCATCGTAACCCAAATTTACAACGAAGGACTTGGGAATCTCCTTTGCCGCATCCACTTCAATACAGACACGAGCAAACGTCAACCGGCTATGATCTTGGGTGAAATCATCAAGGTAGAGGGGGTTACCAATATAACTAGCAATATAACTCAATCCATCTTCGGTCCATAATTCAAGAGGAACATTGAAGAGTTTAACCCATACCGGATCACTAGAGAAGGCGTCTTTAGTAAGATGCATTCCAGGATGCCACTTTTTAATCACAATGTGTTTGCCCCCACAGAAGTATGGACCATTCTCAAGAATGTAGTCCAGAGCTGCTGCGTCTCTAAAGTTGAACACGAAAAAACCATTGTCTAGAGTGACAACATCCTCGGCGTCTATTTTCCATACCCGTTGAGCCCAAGATCTAACTTGGAAGTAGGATAAACGTTTGTCAACGAAGCAGCCCACAATTGCATTTTTCCATTTCAAAGCTCCGTTTTCAGAAATTTTAGTCGGAATCATGACTTGACCATTCTCATACACAATTGGAAACTTCTTAAGGTGTTTACTGAGCTTTCCATTTTTTACTAAAATCTTCCGATTTGTCCAAGCATTTAGATTAGCTTTGCCTTCTGATTCCACACTCGGAGCAGAGAAGGGACCCTTGTCTCCATTGGGGGAAAAATTAATTCTGTCACCCGTACTCCTAATCGGACCCTGAAGAGGTGTCATGGTCACTCCTCCACCACCCTCAACTGCCTTGGCCAAGGTTTTTAAACCTGAATTGGAATCAGCTGTGCTAAGTTTCGGCCAAGGATCAGTGGTAACCAGAGGTGCCAGAGTGGCCTCCTCACTTGCTACCACTGAATCACCATCCTCCTCATCAATGGAGACGATTTCGACATCAGAAAAGTCATACCCATTATCAATTTGTTCGTGAAAGTCCCGTAGAGTTAGTTTCTGAGCTGATTTTTGTTTACCCATGGTCCGCAAAAACCCTAATACCAAATCCTAACAAGAGCAGGGGAGAGAACTTACCGATCAATCAGAGGAGCCTAGATGAGGCCCCTTGACTGGCTGACTTGAAGAGCAGAAGCAACCACCGCGATGACTGGTTGAAGCGCGCCACAAGCTCGCTCTCTCACCTCTTGTGCAAGGGAACGAGTTCCTCGGTGGATCTCTCAAGTTATCAAACAGGGGTCGACTTGGGTTCGCCAGAAAACTAGGGCTCAGACGAACGAGTTCCTGAGCACCTCAAAGGGTTGAACCCGGAAATCAAAGTGGGTGATGGGAAGAGGACCGAACAGACGAGGATAATCCGAGCGAAAGATACGCCTTCTCCTCCCCTCATCTCAAACTATTAATGATGCTATGGTTTCCGATTTATACGATAACGGCACCGAAAAACATTACCATTACATGAGATGTGGTCTTCTTCCGTTGCAATTTATAGGGATATTTGTCTCTCTTCTTTCATGAGGTGCAATTTGCCTCCTTTATCTCTTTTTTTCCTCAGTGTGTTCCCCTTTCGTTCTTCTAAAAAAATATGCATCAAACTTATTGATGCACCCGCCACACGGGATTATTTATCGAGGGCGGAGAGTTTGGAGATTGCGCAAGTAAGAGCATTCGCATTTTTTTTGGTAAAGAATGAAAAAAGTGACACATTTGACATTGTTAGTATATTTTTAGAGTGTTGTTAAAGTGTAAAAAAAATACAAACTAATACATATTTATAAATAATAAAAAAATTTGAATTCTGCACTCTCTTTTTTGACATCTACACTCCTTGTTTTGTCTTCTAGCAAAAAAATTACATATACTTTTAACACTAAAAAATACAAATTATGCATGTCCCTCTTTCTCTCGTCCTCCTGACATTATTCTGGCGCCTCTTTCTCACAGATTTTGTCCCACAATACAAGCATTTTCCTTCTTTTTTATTTTTCTTTTTTTTTTAACACTAAAATCCAAAAAAAAGAGTATAGATGTCAAAAAAAGGAGTGTAAAATTCAATTTACAAAAAAAAATACAAACTATGCCCGCCCCTCTTTCTCTCGTCCTCCTGACATTATTCTGACGCCTCTCTCTCTCTCCCTCTCAGATTTTGTCCCACAATACAACAAGCATTTTCCTTCTCTTTTCTTTTCTTTTCTTTTTGTTTGTTTTTTTAATTTTCCTTTCCTGTTTCAAACAGAGCCTACATTAAATAGGGCAATTGGGCCACAGGCCCACAAGTGTAAAATAGGTTGTTTGGGATCTAAAATGGCTTTTTTAATTACCAAAATACGTACATATGTCCAATATCAGCCGCCACAACTTCCAGGGTCGGTTTTGTACACTATATGTCAAGGTAAAACCATATCTGAAAACATGTCTACCGACATAAGGAGAAAAATCTTTTACATTTCTAAGCAATGTGGGACTAAGAAACTTTCTCGACAACCTCACAAGATCTAACAGACAACAAAATATGCATATTAATTACTACAATAGCTATTTCAGATCCATCAAACCTTAAAGCTCACAAATCCAATATCCCTCCATGATGCCAAATCCGTCGTTTTCATTTATTAAGTCCATGAATCCAAAAAGGAATGACCTTTCAATCAATAGGACCATAAAGACTATTTCAAAAGGGAAATGATTTTGCCACTTCTTTTTTTGTTAATGCCACTCTCCTGCAATTATATTTTTGCATCAAAAATATACTTGCAGGAGAGTGACGTTAACAAAAAAAGAAATGGCAAAATCAGCAGCCATTCAAAATCTTGAAAATCTCCTCCAAAGGAAAAGGAAAATGTTGGACTTCACCACAAGGATTCAAGGATAAAAAAGTATCTTCTCAGGCATTTTCTTGATTGACAATGGGTGGTTCAGGTTCCACAAACCACTTGTTAACTCGTTTCCGAGCAATTGATACCTGTAGGGAAAAAAAATTAATCAAGTTACGGATTTCGTGTCCTTTTACAAAATATGTAGCAGACGGTTGGTACGGTACGGGATTCAAATCCTTCGTCCAAGTGCACGGATCCGCGCACCTCAACTATTTCCCTTTTTTGGTCCAATCAAACGGATTTCGTGTCCTTTTACAAAATATGTAGCAGACGGTTGGTACGGTACGGGATTCAAATCCTTCGTCCAAGTGCACGGATCCGCGCACCTCAACTATTTCCCTTTTTTGGTCCAATCAAAGGCAGGCCATTCACGCCGGGACTAGAGGATTCACAAGAGATTTCTCTCTTGTAGCCTGGCCCTAGAAGATTGCCAAGTTTTGAACTCACGAATACACGAAAGAATTTTGGAATACATGAAATGAAACATATCCGTACCTGTTTATCCCAATCAGTTTTGCAAGTGATTATGACCAGCACAACGGTTTGAACGAATGTCCCGAACAGCATTCCAATCCAGACACCCTACAGGACCAATACCCAGAAGCAATTGTTTACAAGAAGAAAACCAACTTGACTGATAAGTGAGGGGTGCACTACAGTATCCCCGGATTCGATTTAATAGGCTCGGGAAAATGGTCTAAGATCAAGGAAAACAGATCGCGGGTAGTGATGCGAGTTTTTTTTTGCCAATTGTCATGATTTCAACACGTTATGGTAATGCTATGCTTGGATCATGGATTTGTGGAGGAAAACATGCACGAACGAAATGAAAAAAAATGTAGGAAAACAAAAGTAAGTACTTGTTTAATTTGAAGAACAAGTACTTGTCAAAGAAATCCATTTGCTCGGTTTTCGCTCGGTTTTCTAGTATTGGATTCATTGCTTTCGTGTCCGTGGTTTTCTGGGTTTGAACTCATATGAATCATATCCTTCCCGGTAGCAATAGTATTGAGGAAAACGACGAATGAAATGAATCACCTTGACTTGGAAATCGAACACATAACCGAGTACTATTCCCACCGGAACCCCTACTAGGTAATAGCACGCAATGTTAACGTAAGTCACAATGCTCTGCCAGCCAGCCCCAACAGCAACACCTGCACAACGAAAAAACGAAAGTCGTACCAAACGTTCGTTAAAGACTCAAACAGTCATAGCCGTCATACTCCTTGTTTGTAGTAAGGAACTAATAATTCTAGCCACTCGGAATTTGACCGTTGGGCTAATGGCAGAGGTCTAAATCGAGTCCCTCTTCGTGTCTGTGTGCAGTAGAAGTAAATCAGAAGAGTGTTTACCGGAAAGAACTGGTTGGACACTGTTCAAAAGAATGGACCAGGCCAACAGATCTGATAAATCTCCAACTGCAGCAGCTACGTCACTATTTTCTGTGAATATGTAAGCTAGGCGCCCCCGAAAGAGCAGGAAGAATACAAACAGCACGAATCCGATCAAAAATGATGTTAGCACTATATTCACAATGGAGAATTTCGCGGCTTTTGAGCTCCCTCTTCCAAGTTCATTCGCAACCCGTACGCTGGAAGTTTCCAAAGATAAAAACAACACCACAAGAGTAAAATTAAAAAGCACAATTAGATGAGGTATGAGATACGCATCGAGTGCCAAATTAAGATATGATTGCCGGAGTTCTAGTACCTAGCTGCAGCCAAGAAACCAAGAGAGATCATCATTTCCCAGCCATTGATATTGAGGCTGCAAAAAACACATATGCTTGCGATCAGTTGGATGATAAAAGCAGTCGTAAAAATTCGAGAGGGAAACAGTAAGTGAAGAAAGGGTTGGAAAAAGAGTTGTTACCAAATAGAGAGAGCATCTATGGCAACCTCGGCGTTTCCCATGTTCCCCGTTAGTAGAATCAGCACCGTGTTATACCAGAGTTCGAGACTGTCAAAGACAATATCTCACGTTTAAATTCATGAGGGAACGCCTTTTTCATCCAAAGGAAGCAATAACAAATTTTCGCCTACGGAACTGTTTTCTTAAGCAAATGGAACCATACTGAATAAGATAAAGAAGTGGTACGTAGTTGAGTTGTTACTCTTCTTTTCGAATGCAACTGAGACAAACAAATTATCTTCCTTGTGCTACAGAACCAGAATATGAGAAAAGTTGGCGGTTAAAAAGTACGCCAAATAGTAGTTCCCCTGAATATCGGTTCATGTTTGGTGCAGATATAACCTTTGGAACCATATGCACAAAGTGGCTGCCTTTAGATAGAACGCACATTAAGGGCTGCGTTTTTAGCATTGAACCAATGGCTCCCTGATCTGTGATTACTACTAAATAGTTAACCTACATTTGAGGTTAAATTATACATCTTGACCAAACATATCATACAGTAAAATGGCAGACGATTCGTTCCTCCATAGTGATTCTTGTGCCAGTTCTTCATAGCTTGTCAATTTACAACAAAATTCTTAATTTTGAAGTCGGCAATAACTTTCTACTTCTAGACCGAACTGAACCGAATCCAAATTAATTTCAGTGCTCACACATTGACTTGCGATATATGAAAGAAGGCTTAGCTTACCAAAGCATGGCACCGGAGGATAAAGAGAGCTTGACGACTGGCCACAGATCCTTGAAAGCCACTGACGAGAAACCCTTCCATGTTTCTCGGCACCCTCCGCATATAATGAAAGCAAGCTGGCCGATATTCGGAAGCCAATATGCAACAAGTGTAGATACCATTGCCCCTGGAATACCAAACTTGTATCTCACCGTCAACAGCCATGAGAGGAAGAGGTGGAGCGCAAGCGAAAGTGCTGCCAAGTATGCGATAATCGTGTTCTTGCTCTGTGCCTGCAGGAACATTTGGCAGGTGAAGCACGGAATGAAGGAGAACATCGCCGGGATTAACCAGAGAGAAATTGTCCCTGCCACTTCTGCAATAGCCGAATCTTGGCCTAGAGCTTCCAAGATCGGGGTCACAAACAAGAACAAGGGGACTAGGAAAAGTGAGGTTATGAACAAGACAAGCCATGATCTTTGAAGATATATACCAAGCATGTGGTATTGGTTTGCTCCATATGCTTGCCCACAGAGAGTCTCCAATGCACTAGCCATTCCCAGCTGCACAGTCAAGAATCAAAACGAAGCGAAAACTTTCAGAATTTTCCTTTTCCTTTCCCTTTTGGAAACAAAAGGAAATCCTCAACTAATGATAAACTAGTTGAAAAACTCGTCGGTTAAGAGCAGCTCCTGCAGATATTTCAAGTGTCAAATCTCAAACACCAACCCATCCTTTAAAATCGTGTCTCTTTCCCTTCAAATTTCGCATATTGTTAGCATACGACAATACCAAATCGTACTACAAAAAGCCGAGTTTGTACAGCAACAAAATTTTGAAGAGTCTACCGGACATACGCTATACCATTTTCCTCTTCAAAAAATACGCTTCCAAACGTGCTAGAGAAAGGCTAGGGGTTAGAACATACCAGGATGCCACTGGTAAACCTGAGGAAGACAGTTACAACAAGAGCATAGGCAGCAAGCTCTGTAGAACCAATGTGCCCAACAAATGCCTGTCCAATGATGTGGATTCCGAAAGTCGAAAACCTGGTGAATATGGCCGGACCTGCCACGACCCACATTTTCTTGTTCTCAATCCATAACCTGTCCTTGAGTTTTTCCTCTCCGGCATTAACGTCGGCCTCTTTGGTCAATAGCTTCTCATTGATTTCACCCTTCATTTTGTTCAACTATGATCTGCTCTTCTTCTTCTTCCAATAAATACTGCAGAAAGACACGGTAATGATACGATCGCAACAATACTCGAGATTAAATATTCATGTTATCGAAATCGTTCCATAAGAACTCAAATAACTGGATTTAATCTTGAAAAATCATCGTACAAAAATTTCTTTCCCAGTTCGGTCCCCTCCGACTTTGATTTCTGGCTCTGCCAGATGTTCTGAATGGCCGAAATTACGATTTTCTAAAAATGTAAGCCCTTCTTCTACATTTTTTTACTATGACATCATGTAAGGTTAGCTTCCAAAATTAGTTACAGTTGTTTATTATTATTGGTCTACAAAGACACTTATGGGGACAATCCATCTACAAACATTTTAATTTGAAGTTTTCTCACGTGAAATGTGAATGGATTAGTTCCACCAGATATCTTTATTTCGGAATTAGAACCTTCTCACGAAAAACAAATTATTTTTTCGCTCAATAGATGTCTAGCCTACTCCTAAGGGGATAAGGAAGGGGTACCGCTAAGCGGCATTTGGGTGGGGCACACCAAAGAGTATCAACCAGCACACCAAGCACTCGAGCTCCTGGCGAGAATCGAACACTCACCTTCCATGCAGAAGAGGTGAGGAAGTGCCGTTGGGCTACAAGCCTGTTGGCTCACGAAAAACATTTATGGAGAAAAATTAGTAGGGGGGACAGGACAGCTTCTCGACAGTTGCCGAGCTGCAATCCACCGTCGAGTTCGGGCAAGCTGGTTTTTTTCCGATCGATAATTTTGTAGAACACAATGTGGAGTTCACTCACACGAAACATCAGCTTGATTGAACATCGTTAAATGCACTATCCCTAACATAGTAACATTCATCTTGGAAATGCTTACTGGTTTTTTTTTTTCCAAGACAAATGAATTTAAGGCCCCGTTCCCAAACGCCAAATAAATACGGTACTTATTTTTTAAGAAGACAATTTCAAGCTAAAAAATGATGGGTTTATTGAATCTAAAAATATGCAATATGGATCTTGTTTGAAAGATCTTATTGAGATCTTTAATACGGTGCAAAAAAATCGAAAAATTATTTTTCATTTACATTATTTTTAAATTTAAAAATATAAAATAAATACTTATTTTTTAAAAAGATGTTCTGAAACGCACTCTAAATCAAGTACTTAACACTTTTAGATAATTACCTTTACAGATACGGTGGACATTGTGTTATATAAAAGTGGTCGGATGTTCCAATTAACATCATAGTGGGAGCCACGAGCCCGGACTGCATTTTGCAATCCTGATCAACGTTGCAGTGTCCCAAGATCAACAAAATACTCCCTTCGTCCCATTTTTAAAGTCCAGTACTATTTTATTTTGAATTATCCCTTAATAAGTATCCATTTTATAAAGTTAGTAGGTAAAAGTTTGTACATTTTCCATTTAGCCCCTAAAAGTATATTCCATTTTGAAAACTTAGTAAGTAAAAATGTAATGATGATGTTTTCCATAGAGGGTAAGTAAGGAAAGTGGAGGTAAAAGTTGATATGAAAGATGTAATGATGATATTTTCTTAATAAATTGGACTTACAAAGCGGGACACTTAAAAATGGACGAAAGGAGCAATTTTTTTTTGGGTCAAGCGGAAAATAAGATCATCAAAATAATTATCCAAGGGTGTGTGTCATTCTATACTTAGTTGACCACTCATAATTGCTAACTTGGCTATGGATGCCGTGATACGGAAAAACTTGGGCTTACTAAATCTAAGTGAAAAAGTACTCCCTTAGACAGAATTCAATGAAAAAAGATGATTCATGTAGCCGACTCCAATTAATTTGGTTGGGTTCGGTTCGGTTCATAGTACTCCTGCTACTCTTCGTATGAACTGAAAGGAGTGAAAGACATTCGCTGGACAAACATTTGGAAGATAGGTCTGGTCAAATATAAAAAATTAGTGTTAGGTAGAAATTAATGGTTCCATCCCATGCAATAATTGAACAGCTATTATTGCCATTGAAGTAAATAAAGACAAAATTAGATTCAGACTCCAACCGTTTTCTTATCCACGCTTGAAGGATAAGATTGTAAATTTACATTGCGCGAGGATAAAATGATGTGTATTGTAAAAGCAAAGAGTGTGAAAATTACTTATTACCTACTTTTATGGAGTAGGTTTTTTCCCTTTTACGTAATTGTCAAGAAAAAATATTGAGGCAAGATTTTCAATGCTGAAAAACCTCTGTATCTCCATGCCGAGCGGCCGTTGGATTAAGAACGTACCACAATTCAACAGTCGAAAAATCTATCGGTACAGAGGCACAAAAAATTTTGAAAAAAAGAGATCGGACCATAAACATACTAGCAAGGTACTGTTGGGTACACTGTACACATGGGGGTGGGAAAATATACGCAGCCTAGGGCTGGTCGCCCACCCGAAGGAAAAAAATAATACTACTCCATTAATGTTATGACCGTGACATTGAATTTAATTTTTTTTCAAAAAGAAAATGAAATATTTAAACCATGAGTTGAGATCTAAGTCACATAATGTGCTTCCATGAGCGAAATCGTCTTTTAAAAACATCAACAGTACTAAAATCAGTGAGAGCAATGATTGAAGTGAGAATGTAGAATGAGAATTAATTAGGTAACTTAGGTTGAGATCGTCTCTCATTCCACGGTCTAGTACAGCTTGAGCTTTTTCGAGACCTACCTTGATGGAAAAAATTAATGTTTAGAACTTATCGAAAACATATCAGCCATGCCAAATTTTACGATAAACGAATTCCGATAAATATATATTTTTTTAAAATCATTTATTTTGAGGGAAAAAAAAAGAAATTAGTTCGCACAATAAATTGAAAATAATCTATCTCAAGACAAATGTTCTATTAATATCCGATCAAGATAATCTTTTAGTAATTCACAATTGACGAACTTTTTAAAGTAAATGATTTTGATAGTCGACACAAATGCGAGTTGTGAACATGAAATATTCTAACATGTCCAAATAATAACCACTACAACAAAAATGGTCTATCACGACGAAAACTGGCAACGAAATCCAAAATTCGTCGCCAAATGGTACTTTTTGGCGAGGAAATCGAATTTCGTCGTTAAATGGGACTTTTTTTTGAGAAAATTGAATTTTGTCGCCAAATGATACCTATTGGCGATGAAAAAAAGAAATTTGTCGTCAAATGGGACATTTTTGCGAGGAAATTAATTTTTCGTCGCCAATTGGTACAATTTGACGACGAAATTAATTTTTCGTCGCCAATTCTTTAAAAAAAATTTAAAAATTTTGAAAAAAAAAATTTATTTGAAATAAATAATTCCATTTTCTGTGTATATTACATATATTTCACACATTGGTTAATTTGAAAATTTTCAAAAAAACGTCTATATATACTCCCTTCGTTCCTTTATTACAGTCCAGTATTTCATTTTGGGCTGTCCCTTAATAAATGTCCATTTTGTAAAGTTAGTGGGTAAAAGTTGGTGAATTGCCTATTTTGTCCCTAAAAGTAGATTCCATTTTGAAAAGTTAGTGAGTAAAAGTGTAATGATGATGGGTAAGTAGGAAAAGTAAAGGAAAAAGTTGATGTGAAAGGTATAATGATGATGTCTTTTTAATAAGTTGGAGTTACGAAGCAGGGCATTTAAAAAGGGACGGAGGGAGTATTTGATTTTGCATAACTATCAACAAAGGGTTGGTTGGCCGAGTGGTTTGAGTTGTTGTTCAAGAACCCATGGGTCTCGAGTTCGAGTCTGTGCAACAGCAAAGTGGAAAAAAAAATTCGAGTTTGGGTGTTTTTGGCAACGAAAATAAATTTCGTCGGCAAAATGTACATTTGTCGACGAAAAAATTCGTCGCTAAAGGGTGGCACTCCTTCCGCGTGAAACAAAAGACGACGAAATGGGGCGATGAAATTTTTCGTCGCCAAAAGCTTTAGCGACGAATTTGACTTCTTTGGCGAGAATTTTTTTTCGTCGTCATAGACCTTTTTTGTTGTAGTGAACTTTGCCCTCCCAAGTTTAAAATATTTGTTACACATATTTCTACTACTCCACTTCATAATCCCTTTGGAGCACCGCACATGATGCTTTAGGGCCCTCTACCTCATATCTTCTTTTTACGTACAACGCATGATGTTTTAGGGCCCTCTACCCCATATCTTCTTTTACGTACGCTACGTATATTCATATAAGGCTCAGTTACGTAGTCCTGAACTCACAGAGATATGCGATGGAGAAACTTGGAGTACCACGTGATAGTGCCCCAAGAGTAGGGATGTAAACGAGCCAAAAATTCGAGCTTGAGCTCGGCTCGAGTCTTATCGGACCGAGCTGAGTTATTTACTAAACGAGTCTTTTTAATCGAGCCGAGTCACCCTTAACGAGAGCCTCTCTAATCGAGCTGAGCTCGGCTCGGCTTATTTATTAAACGAGCCGAAAACTCAAGCTCGAGCTTGGCTCATTTACTAAACGAGCCGAGCCAAGCTCGCGACCTGCTCGGTTCGTTTACAGCCTTACCCAAGAGCACCCATAATTTTTCCATGGTGCGCGAGTTCCTCGTCACCCCTAAAAAGGAAGAAGGGAAAGGAAGAAATGCCAAGCCCCCAAGTACTCAAATATGCATGTTTAGACTGTTTGTTAATTTAGTAACAGGGAAAATGGCAAGGAGCTAGTACAACTTACAAATGAAGCTAGCTGCAACTTCGGCTCAATGATCGATCGCCTTCTTCAAGTTCCTCTGGAGAGAGAGAGAGAGAGAGAGAGAGAGAGAGAGAGAGAGAGAGAGAGAGAGAGAGAGAGAGAGAGAGAGAGAGAGAGATGAATAGTCTAGAAGGCAAAAAAGCAAGTATATTACAGCTAGTAGTGCTGGGGCATTGCCTTATTGACCCTACAGTTTTTTTCTGATATGTCTAAAGTAACTTTTCCTAAATCTGAAAGAAAGGTACGCGTTGTAGAAAGAAAAAAGAAGAGGATCCAATTCCTGTGTGTTGTGTGTGTGAGAGAGAGAGAGAGAGAGAGAGAATGGGTACCCCTGTCCCCGTATAAGGGTTGCAATCCAGTGTTGCACACTTTTTTTCTTACAAACTCAATACATTTCAACGTCTTATCAAACGGTATTCGATCAACGTGATTTTTGGTATGGTCAATGTTCTCGACGAGCTCTAAAAAGCAAACGGTTCCGATCATTGTTGTGGACCCAAAAAGGGCCCACAAACAATCCATAACTGGACCAAACTGGTTGGAAGCCCAACTGGTTGGGATCCAAGCCCGTGTTTCGCACATCGTTGGCACGAAGACTTTAGTACTAGATAATGACAACATCTGCTACAACCACCGCATTTCTAGTTCCCAACTTCGACAGCTTGTTTTTTTTTGACATCAAAGAAGAACATCAAATATATAAATGAGAAGGATTACAAGGGTTTAGCAAATACAAAACAAAATACAACTGTGCTATCGCCTAAGATAGAGGGCGTCGGCGACATATGAAGGCCATGAAGTCTAAAGAACAGAACACGTACAATGTGAATACAAGAAAAAACAACCGAAAGAAAATAAAACACTGGACAACCAAACAGCACCCCACCGCCATGAGCAAGCCTCAAGAACAAATACCAAGGACGCTCCAACGACAAGGACGTTACAACAGTACCCCAAACGCCAAACGCCTTCCAATCTTCAAGTCGCAGCCATCCCCTAAAGCACGATCAAACCGCTGGCCAGATCCTCCCATCTTTAACGACGGCCGACACAGATCAGTTAATCACAAGCAGAAACCACAGCCTCACCCCAGTAACCTGCAAACAGACATGCATGCAAAACAAAACAGAAAAGAAAAGAAAACGATCGGACCGGTTGGGGAAGGGAGAAAGAAGAGGGGGAACTAGATCCGATCGGAAGGATAAGCGACAACCGATTGAACAGGGAAAAGGGAGAAAAGAAGGGGGAGTCGATCGGTTGCTGCTTTGGGGAAACCTCCGACGCTCGACGGGGAGGGGCGGTCAAAAGAGGGGAAGTCGAGCAATAGGAGAAGAAGAGAAAATGATGCATGCATTCCGAAACGGCTGATGAAGAGGCTGGGCACCGAATGGAGATGGAAGAACCCACGACAACACGATTGGAACAACGAAATAAGTTAGATGGAGCACGCCGGAGCAACAGAGCTCGCCAGAGGGAGAGGAAGCTGAATGGGTACTTATTCAGAACATAGAGATGAGAGAAAGGGAGAGGGCCCCTCCCCAGACAAAGCCCTAGAGCGGTTTCGAAATCTGGTGGCTGCTGGATTGGAACAAGAACGGTGGGAGAAGGGAAAGGTAGAGAGAGGTTGGAGCCTACTTCGACAGCTTGTTGAAGGGGCGAAACTACCACAGTTTTAACTATTTGTTTGTCAAAAAAAAACATACTTACTGATATCCGTTTGAACTAATTTTTTACAAAGCTAAGCCTCATAAAAAATTATTTTAAAATTTATAGATATTTTTCTGTATTTTTGTGGGATCCTAAGTGGGGTCCCACACAGTGTGCCATGGAAAAAAGTACGGTGTCCTAGACTTTGTGTAATGCCGAAGTCCACCTTTGAAGTCTTTCTCTATTTGAGTTTTTTTTTATCTTTTTTAAGACCAAACGTCTGAGCGAGTTTGCGTGCACCTTGACCAATGTCAGAGCCTTAAAGTTAACGACCAGACAAACCTTCCAGTAGTGGACCCAAAGTTTGGAATGTTTTGCTTCCGTGAAATTCGAACATACGACCTGACAGAAAACAAATACTACTAATTAAGGCCTCATTCCGCTAATATTCTTATTTTTTAAGTTTTATTTCTCACTTTACAAAAAAATAGGTACTTATTCTTAATAAGTACTTTTTTTGTCACGTCCTCCATTTTCAACATAAAAAGTAAGGAGTTTCTTAAACAAATACCTCACATTAATCCGTACGGTACCCAAAATATCATTAATTTCCCATAACCATACTCCAAGTCCAAAGAGTTCAAAATATTACATTCCTCGGCGCAACGGCCCCAAATCGGATCAAACATCAGTTGTCAAGAGAGTTTAACGTTTACATAATATCCCGTAGTCAATTGAATTATCACATAAGTTACAAATACATCTTCAAAAGGAATTTACAAAGATGCCTAAGTAACTCTACAATGTTAGCTTTCAAAAGATGAATCCATAGTCCAAGCACTCCAACCATGCTCGCTACTGTCCAGAGTTAGTACCTGAAAAGAAATAAGGCTTGAGCTACACTAGCCCAGTAGGAATCCTACGCAAACAATGTATGCAAGAGAAATGCGAGAATGATGATACGACAAGAACAAAAGATAGCTCAAGCAATAGACAATCGATAAGATTCAATAGTCCAACAAGCAATTCATAAGATTTATAATGCAACTCAACCTTCAACCATATCCTCTTCTCATATGTCCAAACTGTCTCGCGTCAAGTGTCATGAGCCGAAGCTCCTGCCGGGCTATTCATGAGACCCCGATATCCCCTGCCAAGCACGCACCTTGTAGGTTAGGCCTTAAATATTCAATACGAGCATTAGCTCCTGCCAGGCTATTTATGGGACCCTGATATCCCCTGCCAGGCACCCACCCGTCGATGGGCCCCGAGTGTTCGCGCGTTGTGTCAACAAGGTTTCACGTGTCTCAAATTCCCATAACGTTTCATTTCAATTCAAGTTCATACGATAATCGAGTCCAATTTCTTCGAACGAGGGTAAGGAAATACCAAGAATGCACAACGGGCTCAACAAAGGTGATCAACAATGATTAGGAGTGATTTCGAAGTGTTTAGAATGAGTTAACATTGATTGGGGGTCAAAACAATGTGTTTCGAAGCAAAACAGTGGAATCTGGAGTTAAGCTCACTGTATCGATATGGGGAAAAGCCGTATCGATACGGGTAAGTTACGAATTTGTCCAGCTTGTGGGGTATCGATACGGTTTAAGGGCCGTATCGATACGGGAAGCTTTCGAGCAGTTTTTCTGGGTTTCGACATTACCAACAACTACAACAACAACAAGCACGGATTCATGGAAAGAAAACACATCTCTAACATATATTGAGAGGTAGAATCCCTACCTCGAGGTCGAAGCACAAAACCCAAGAAGGTATGAGCCCTTGCTCTCCGAAAATCTTGATTCGAACGAAAAACTCCGAACCGAGCCTCAACCGACGAAGAGTAAGCTCAAAACTCCGAATAGAATGCGGAATGGAAATTGTTAGATGTGGGTTTTGAATTATTTGGGTGGGATTTTGGAGAGAGAGTGAGAGGCCGGGAGAGGGAGAGAGCCGGTGGGGGAGTGGAGGGGAAAATGATCTCCTACTCCCTCACCCTCCTATTTATACCATCAAACAAACATATCACACACACACCCCTCTACTATCAATTCCATCACTTTAACCCCGAATCACATAAAACCAATATTTCATTTCCTTTTCCAATAATCATGCATTTATAAAATGTTAACGTTCGATAAAATAAACACGGGTCTCTACATTTTTTCCTTAGTAGAATGGAACCTTATTTACTTTCTCATGCTTAATTAGCCAAACCTCTTGGGGTTCTCTATTTCTGACTTAAGCTATTAGGGCAAGTACTTAAACACCTAGCAAAAATAACTAGCCCAATCCTAAAAAATTACTACTCCCTCCGTCCCTTTTTAAATGTCCTGCTTTGTAACTCCAACTTATTAAAAAAATATCATCATTATACCTTTCACATCAATTTTTTCCTCCACTTTTCCTACTTACCCATCATTATTACACTTTTACTCACTAACTTTTCAAAATGGAATCTATTTTTAGGGACAAAATAGACAATTCACCAACTTTTACCCACTAACTTTACAAAATGGACACTTATTAAGGGACAGCCTAAAATGGAATACTGGACTGTAATAAAGGGACGGAGGGAGTAGTCATTTTAACTATCTTCCTTTGAATTTTTTTATTTTTGTTTTTCTAGGTTTTGTTTTTCTTTTATCTTTCCTCTCACCATGGGGACAGGAACCAGTGAACAAAACATATAGACCTTGAGGTTCAAGCCACAGAAACCCAAAAATCCAGAAAACCAATGGGTAACTTATGTAGCCCCAAAAATCCTTCATAAAATTGATTGGAGGGCCTCGGTCCCACTAAAATTGCAATCTTTGCATGGTAGAACTCTTGGTGAATGGCTAGTGGAGTGGTAGGCAAAAAGGCAGAGCCGGGGACCTGTGGTGAGCAAATTACTATAGGGGTGAAGTGATCATTCGGACCGTTCATTTCTCCAATCGATGGTTCGGTTTCTTTATTAATTTTTACCGATCAAATTTATCTTTTACCGGTAAATATAACAAACCTATCTGAATCATTGATTGTCGAGATGAACAGTTTGGATTGCGCACTATAGGGGGTGCTACAGGGTTGCTTACTATGGGGTCCCCGCTCCGAGGCTAAGGCACCATGTACTCTCATGCATTTGACAGGAGTTCAAATCTCACAAACGACTAACAAAGCTGACTTTCGCAAAATTAAAAAAAATTAAAAAAAACTCTTGGTGAATGGCTAATGGATTTATAAAGGGATCGATAATCCAAGTCCTTGAAGCAAACAACGGTTAAGGAACTTATTTGGACGTCGTCGATAATCAAATTGAGAAAATCTTTTTGTTGTTTACGGAACCAATAGCGAATGCTAATGAAATTTTTCCGGAGAAAAGTGAAACTTTTCCGAGTTTCATTAAAATCCGGACAACACTTTTGGACGGTCGCGATTGGTTACTGCTGTAAAAAACTTGTTCAGCTTCTCTCAATCAAATTTAGGATGTCAAACAGTTACTTGGTACAGTTTCATCTGAATCACATGGAGGAAGATTACCCATGCTTGCAGTACTGAGATCTCTGCGGATTCAAAAATCGGAGTCCCTTCTTCTTGCCGACTTGTGTCTCTCCAACGCTGGAACATTGATAATATCGGTATAGGGTTCGCCTTTTTAGAGTGTTCATCTGATTAGAGCTGAAAAACCATTTAAATCGAAATAACAAATAATTGTGGCGTCGTATGTGCCTCGAGAACAATTTGTGTGCGCCTCCATGTGCACTCGGGTTTTCTATAACGATGTAATGCGCCTCAGGTGCGATCAAGCTGCACCCGGGCGCACTTGGTGGAATTGCCAAGACCATTCACTCTGGGTGTTCTGCTTGTTGGGACTTCACTTTGGCCATTCCTGAAGACTTCTAATGCTCCAAACATTGTGCAATCAGCTCGAGGAACCTACAAGCATGTAAACACCTTAGAATACGACAACTAACAGTGAAAGAGACATCACAAATGCATGTTGGATAAGGGTAAATGCGTACATTTTCGCTCTTATCAGTCAGGTACGAGGCTTTGTTGGCTTGTTATGAGTATTGTTCCAGATTGACTCCATTCTAACTTGTGCTCGTCGGTTGTTGATCCGATCTTTATTAGAGGCATTCTAGACGTATTTTACGCTTCTTGCGTTAATTTATTTTTCAGGTGTAAAGTAAGTCCAATGGCGACTGCCGACTAGATCGAAGAACAAATAGATTACCTTTCCATCAGGCAAAGGTTTTGTGGGATTCGGTAGGATCAAGCGCTTACCATCTTACTAAAACTCACAGGTAGTGGTAAAGGTGCAACTCTATTTCCTTGTACCAAAGCATAGCAGGCCCCAAGCGCTAGGAATAGACTCATATTGACACTAGCACAAGTCACTAACAACAATCTATTTGCCCGTCACTCTCAAGAACACTCAAGCATACAAGAGGAGCACAACGAAAGCAAGCATGACAAACAAGAATGCCTTGTGAGGTTCCTATCCTAGAGGATAGGGTTCAAAGGCTACTTTCATAAACTAAAGGCTTGTGAGGTTTCAGTTCGTCTCCTGCAAGCAGGGCTTTTTACACCATTTTGATATAACAAGTCGGTACCTAGCCATCTTATAACTGTTCTATGTACCCCTTACCATGACGTTGGGTTCATCGTCACCCTTTTCCGGTAACCATCCAATTTGAATTTTCGGAAATTGATTTCCAATGTCAACCAAACACCAACAATGAAAGGGAAAAGCTATTTTCTGCAAAATGATTTTACATAAATCTACTACTTATTTTACCCTGAAACGAACAGTCTTAATGAATCCAAATCCTAGCTCAATATTACAACAATGGGGCTATGAGCATTACCTTAGAAGTTGCAACATACATATTGGGCTTTAACTTCAAAAGAATGAAAATATCACCTCAAACACCTTATTGATTAGCACTGGGTTCCTCAGCTTCCACAAACCACTTGTTAACTCGTTTTTGAGCTATGGATACCTGGAAAAAAAAAAAAACAAACAAACTAGTAAATCGAGAAAAATCACTGCCAAGATAGCATCAAAGAGAGGAAAGTTTCAGAAATCGAAAAAACTGAAATCCCCCTTACCTGTTGATCCCAATCTGTTTTGCAAGTGATTATGATGAGCACAGTAGTTTGAACAAATGTGCCAAACAACATACCAATCCAGACACCCTACAAAACAAATCCGCATAAGTTGCTTGAAGAAACTACTTACTCATTTTGTGAGTGATACAGAGGGATTGAAAGGACTAACAATAAAGGAAAACAAATCCGCAAGTATATTTTCACTTGTCAGCATATTGAACCACCGCAATAATGTTACGCGTGGATCCTGGATTTGTGAGGAAAAGGTGAAAGCAGTCGAAAAGATAGAAAAAGAAACCAAAGTAGAAGATGTTTGTCCTACTTTTGTTTAGTGACATTAGACAAATGAGAAGAAAATGTAGTTGTCAAAAAAATCCACTTCTTTTCGTTTTCTATCCACAGTATCATATGTATGCAAGTATCTCTAACCGCAAGATCCAAACATAGTGTAAATACGTATGCTTGGGACTAGGGATGCGTCGTGATGGAGTAAAACAGTACACGAGCTCCAGCTTTGCTTGCGTTCTTCACCAGCGCTTGTCGGATGCATCACTCATCCTGCTCCAAAGGTAAGGGGTCTTTTGCGTGTAAGAATCTTGAAGGGAATGCATCCCATATGTTGGTTGAGTACTCGACTTAAGTCCTGTGACACTCTTTTTCATTGAAGGTTTTATTAAATGCATGTAGCTTAAGTTACTAAGTTTGGACTTAAACTTGATCTGATCAATTTTGGTCAATTTGATTAACTTTGTTTTTAAACTGAAAATTATTTTGAGCTTTCAGTCTGGGAAGACTTAAACTTGAACAGATCCATTGTGGTCGACTTTGGTAACTTAACTTCGGTTTCCAACAGTGGAATTATTTCAAGTTTTCAGTCTCCAGACTCACACCAAAATCCCATTTCTAAAATCCGCCCCAATAATTGTAGTATGCAGGAAAAAGAAGAAGAAGAGAGGAATAAAATAACTCACTTTGACTTGCAAATCGAACACATAACCGAGCACTGCTCCCACTGGAACCCCTACCAGGTAATAGCATGCAATGTTAACATATGCTACAATGCTCTGCCAGCCAGCCCCAACAGCAACACCTGCGGAATGAAATGAAATTGCACCAACCATTCACTAAGGGCGAATAACTCCAAGCGTAGGTATCCCAAAATTTTCCCAGAGAGTGAATTTGGCACATTATATGGGTATGCAGGACAAAAGAGCAAGTATATTACTCCCGGCGACATGTTGATTCTCATCATTCATTGATCCCTTTTCTCGTATCTATTTGTTGCCATCGTGATACAATCACAGGTTGAGTTGCTCTACAGAAAGGAGAAGCTTACCAGAGAGAACAGGTTGAACACTGTTCATGAGAATGGAGCAGGCCAACAGAGGTGATAAATCTGCAACTGCAGCAGCCACCTCACTGCTGTCTGTGAATAGGTAAGCTAGGTGTCCCCGAAAGAACAGGAAGAAAATGAATAACACGAATCCAATGGCAAGTGATGTTAGCACTGTGTTCACAATGGAGAATTTCGCAGCTTTTGAGTCCCCTCTTCCAAGTTCATTCGAGACCCGCACACTAGAAATTTCCAAAGATAAAAGCAGCGCAAGGCTAAGTGCAAAAACTCTAGACGGTGAGGAAAACGAATGTAAATCGAATAAAAAGGAAAATGTTGTACTTCGTGGTCATCCAGACTACAAAAATGATGAGCAATAACAAAAACGGCATTGTTCAAGAAAAAAAGCAAATACGGCAGTACACTTATAGTACTTGTACCTAGCTGCGGCCAAGAAACCAAGAGATATCATCATTTCCCAGCCACTAATATTGAGGCTGCATAAAGATATGCATGTGATCAGTTGGATCTGTATCCGAGTGCATCATGCTATATAGGAGACCAATGAAAGGGTGGGAAAAGAGTATTACCAAATAGAGAGAGCATCTATGGCAACCTCAGCATTCTCCGCGTATCCTGTTAGAAGAATCAGGACTGTATTGTACCAGAGTTCCAAACTGTCACGGAAATCACACGTTTAAATTAACCGTTTTGTACCAGAGTTCCTTTAAAAAAATTTAAAGCTTTTTGTCATCTTGAGGAAGCAATATAATATATATATCAATAATCTCCTCTATAAACTAGTCTTCTTAATTGAAATAGTCATATGCTCCATAGTCCATAGGATATTGATGTTGTGTTTGGATTTTTACTGAATTTTTCCTGCTACTGTGAAAATTGACAAATAAGGAGTAGTTAACAAACCAGTGTATGAGGAAAATAGAAACTTCTACATTCGTGAGTTGATACACATAAATTGACAAATCATGAAAATGAAACCACAAAATAGAGCAAGCACACAAATACACAAGGATTTGTAAGATTTGGCTTAAGGCCTACGCACAATGAAATAGAAGAATACTATGAGTTGGCAATGTCCGTAACTCTACACTCTCCCACGAACAGTGTAGGCCCCCAATTCCCCTTTGTAAAGGAAAAGCAACAAACAGATCGGGTAAAAAGAATACGCAGTAATCACAGATGGGTGATGCCTATTGTATTTGTGGGTCGACAATGTAATGCCAGTAGAATTTGAGACACCACTCACCGCCGTTAGTGAATAATGAATAAGTAGAGCCTAGTTTTGAGGACTAGTCTTGCTCTGGAAAACCTCACAATTCAAGGCTTGTTTGGTTTACACCGCTTATTTGCTCATTACTTAATGAAAAAGCACTAACCAAATGAGCTTTTTTGGCAGCTACCAAAGTGCTTACGACATATGAATGCAAAACAACCACCTTGATACATAGAATCCAATGAGCAAATGAGCCATTGGCAGCAAACAAATGTTCTAATTGTGGATTTTTCTTAAGAAATAAGCAATAAATCACCAATAAGAACGTTATCAAATGGCCCCTCGGTAGGTCTAGAGGTTAAGAAGAAGATGGAAACCCGAAAAAGGGTGAAAACCAAAGAAGTAAGGTAAATGGCGCCTAAATTTTTCCCTCCATAACATTACTGGACAGGTCATCATAACTACTCAATATCGATCAAATATCAAGTTAAAACAACCTTTAACTTATAGACCAACCGGGATACGATTTAAGTGCTTTTGCCATAACTTGCAATGGATGGATGACGGCTTACCAAAGCATGGCACCAGATGATAAAGAAAGCTTGACGATTGGCCACAAATCCTTGAAAGCCAAGAATGAGAAACCCTTCCACGTTTCTTGGCACCCTCCACATAAAACAAAAGAAAGCTGGCCCAGATTAGGGATCCAATATGCCAAAATGGTAGACATCATGGCCCCAGGAATGCCTAATTTGTATCTCACCACCAAAAGCCAAGAGAGCAAGATGTGGATTGAAATCGAAAAAAATGCCAAGTACGAAATAATCATATTCTTGCTCTGAATCTGTAGGAACTGTTGGCAGGTGAAGGATGGAACGAAGGAGAACAACACGGGGATAAACCAGAGAGCAATCACTCCTGCCACTTCTGCAATAGCTTCATCCTGGCCTAAAGCAATCAATATCGGAGAGGTCAAACAGAACAGAGGGACAAGGAAAAGCGAGCATGTGAATAGGACAATCCAGGACCTCTGAAGATACACGCCTAGCATGTCGTATTGATTTGCACCATATGCTTGCCCACATAGAGTCGCTACTGCACTAGACATTCCCAACTGCACAACCACATGAACCTATTTATAGGAAAAAAAAGCAAATAAACTGTTACCACCCATTTCTGAGTTTATATCAAGGTTCTATAGTCGCTAGGCGCTAGTCGGGCAGCCAGGCACCGCCTAGCACCTAGGCCAATTAATCTGAAATTGGTCCAACTAAATGTTCGGTAATTTTTAATCAGAATAATTGTTAGTGATTTGCTTATTCAGCCCCCCTCTAGGTGCATACTACACTGACTTCACTATATGTTCCTTGGCGTTTCACCGGTTCAAAAGTGAGGCTTTCACTCATAACATCATAAGCAGAAGAAATGAGCTATAAACAACTAGACTTTTGTATCATTCCTATATGTGCCATTTTGTACCGATTTACTCCTCAATGTAGCCATATTTTTGTGGTCTTGTTGCTTGTATTGCTATTTATTAGTAGCATCCAAAGATGACAACCTAAAGAAAGGTCATGCTTGCAGCATACCAGGATACCCATAGCAAACCTCAGGAAGACTGTTGAAACAATAGAAAAGGCAGCCAGCTCTGTAGCTCCAATGTGCCCAACAAATGCCTGGCTGATGACATTAGTACCGAAGGTCGACATTTTAGTGAATATAGCAGGACCAGCCACCACCCACATTTTCTTGGCCTCGCTCCATAACCTGTCCTTGAGTTTTTCCTTGCCAGGAACACCTTCTCGTCCTTTAACAACCGTCAACAGCTTCTCTTCAATATCAGGATCCATTTTGGTGAACTAGAATCTCTTCTTGTGCATCCAATGTACTACAGGAAAAAAAAAGAAAGAAAGAAAGAAAGAGGAAAGAAATGGATATCAAAGCAGCACAAACTACAATCATTTGCAACGAATGCTATGTAGAGATTGGCTCAAATAATTGGGGTGGGGGCAGCCCAACCTCCCATGTCCCCTTTGCCAACTGGTTCATTGATGGAGCTCTCCTCCTAACCTCTATCCACCACCTCCCTTTCATTAATGGCAGGCTCTCATAGTTCGCTTGTAAGTAGGGGTGTCAAATGGGCGGGTTTGGGTCAAATTGAGTAAGTTATAAGGGGGTTGGGTCTTTAATGGGTCATTGACCCATTTAGATCCAATTAGTTAGGAGCCCAATTACCCATACCCAACCCAACCCATTTATTTGAAATCAAACCCGACCTGCCCATTAACCCAATTAAAATTAAAAATGAAAAAAATACCCATATACACTGAAATAACCATATCACCCTTGTACATTTAAATGACCAAATTATCCTTGCATACTAAAATTACCATAATACCCCTATATATACTAAAATGACCAAATTACCCCTTATACTAAAATTATTGAACCGAATGGAGATCCTGTTTTAAAAAATTAAACTTTAGGAATTTTTGGACTTAGTATTTCAGAGTTTTAGGGTTTTTTTTTTACTTGATTTTTTCTTCTAAACCTTGTACATTTAAGTGATTATTATGTCTAGATTAGCTTATTTAAACCTTTTGCCAAATTGGGCCAAACCTATGGTCTTTCTCCGCCCCCAATCTCTCTTATAACAGTAATGTACCTTTAACAATATTTTTTTGTCTTTAGTTGAAATTTTTTTGCATTTGTTTATTTGCGTCAAACTTTTGTGACTTATTGATTTGTCTCGACGAGAGTATTCGGAAAAGTAATTTTTTTTATCGAAACTCATAATTTTTTGAATAAAGACAAAAATAAGTCAAAAAGACAACCAACATATTAACTAATTGATTACGATAAATTGGACCCGATTTTGTAGTACCTCGACGTGGCATTAACTAATCTTTTTTCATGTTTCGTGAACTTTTAATAATTTTACGTATCTATTTTACATGTTTCATAAATCGCCGTTCTGGTTTTCCTTCTCCAAGTCGATGAATTGAAAGACGAAACCCTAGCTGGTAATTAGAAAAAAATTAAACAGAAGCGAAAAAGTGAGAGGGAAGTTTCAGAGGGAGAGAGAAACATCAGTTGGTATAGAGAGAAAGGGAGAGGGAAGGAGGAGCAATTAACGAATAAAAAGCAACTTAAAAAGCTCATTGGATACACATGTATCTGTGCAGCTTGTAAAGAAATTCTCTCTCTCTCTAGCGCGCTCTCTCTCTCTCTCATTGGCAGAAAAGGGAAGAAGAGTATAATAACCCAAGCAGCCACAGTAATGGCAAAGGCAATCAATAGGAAGGGGCGGGGAGGGATGACGGGTGTTTTCGAGAAAGGGGGTGTTTTGTTTGGTGGGTTATGTTGATGACCCATTGGGTCATTTAAGTTGGCCCAATTGAGATCCATTAATAGATGGGTTAGATGGGTTGAGATCCATTCTAACCCAACTTATAAATGGGTTGGGTTGGGTCTAATTTTTAAAAAGTGGATTTGGGTTCAATTTGCCACCCCTACTTATAAGTTAGTATTCTGGTTTGGGGAAATGGGGAAATGAAACAACAGAAATGTAGAGAGTTTTGAGGGAGAGAAAGAACCAGTGGGTTTCCTATATAGGTTCAGTGTGCCACAGTCCCTTTTTTTTTATATAAGCAAAAATTTCATTAGAAGCTCAAAACGCATACAATCTCGAAGGGGCATACCCCAGTATAACAAGAAGAAAAGGAAACCTCCCTTCTAACAGGCCTATACAACAACCAATTGACAAACAAAATAGAGCTAGGCCCTACAAAAAATCCACACACTTCAAACTACGAGAATATACACCTAGGATGGTTTCAACTAGCAGCCAAAGCCTTATTACGGGCAGAGGTCGCACACCTCTTCTCGAACTCAGAAAATCCCTGATTGAATTCACCACTTAAAAGGGTGAATATTATCTTTCTACCTATTGGTTGAAATGGTATGGATCTCAACACGATATCATGCTTACCAAAACGTGTATTGCGGGGATGAAACCTATACCATTTCAACCAATAAGAGGGAGTGTCTTTTAAAGAGGGTGAACAAAATTACACTCTTACCCTTTCTCTTACTAAAATTTGGGTCAAATTTTAAACTCATTTTGGGTAGAGCGCTCTCCAATAGCAAAACCCAATTTTAATCCAAATTTGTTATTTTTAAAATATCCAATGGCATATAGGTAAATTAGAGAGAGGAGGCAATCAGCCCCGGCGAAGCTCAGCAGCCCAGCAAACAACAACGGTGGCTCGAAAAGGTTTGGTTTGCTCCGAGAAGTTCGACAGGCTTTGGGTGGCTCCGGCGACATATCTAAAGGGTTTTCGTTGCTTCGACGACAGATCAAGAGGGTGGGTTGCTCCGGCGAAGGTCTCTTCTCTCGAGTCTGGATTGTATTAGAGAAAGGAGTTGTGCTCTGTTTTCAGTCTATGACTGTAATCCAACAAATGGCATAATTGTAAATAAAGAATGAAGTCATATAGCCGTTGGAAAAATGGAGAGAGAGGCTTGGATTGGATTGTCCCAGAGGGAAAAAAAAAAGGGTAAAAGTCAAAATGGAAAATGGTTTGGGTAAAATATTGGAGAGGGATTTTTGTGGTTTTTGTTCAAATTTTAAATTTAGGTCTTAAAATGGGTTATGATTGGAGATGTTTATGGATATTAGGACAACCATGAAAATTGAAAACTTTAACAGAATGAAATCAAGTGAATTCTTCAGATGGAAAAAAAAAAGAAAGTAGACGAGATCACAATCGAGACTACACAAAGTCACAAACATGACCAAGCTGTGTACTTGCAATGGGTAAAGTGACCAGTGAGGTAGATGCATTATTGAGGACCAAAAATTATTTGTGTCAGACTGTTTTTCCATTATCTCTCTTAAAATCAATTGATATTAGGTCATCCACAGTGATATAATTAAAAGCTAATTGTTTTTAAAATTAACAATATTTGTGCAAAAGATGACTCACAATGGTATAATCAAATTTAGCAACATCCTTAGAAATAATCAAATTTTGGGTTTTGGATAACCAAAACTAGCAACCTTTTTCAATAATCAAAATTTGTAGACTCCACACCACATAAGTTAACTAGTTCCAAAATTTGTATACACGTGTGTTTCAATTGGTATTATTTTCTTCTCTTCTTCACCTACTCTATATCTTTTTTACTTCACCTACAAACTATTTCTCTTTCTTTCCCTCAAAAAGTGAAGCTCATATCTCTCGATCATCTATAATTCAACACATCATCGCCGGATTAAGGTATTTTACTCTTTTTTCCCGTTTCTATTTTTTTCCAAAAAAAATTCATAATAGGAGAGAAGAAAGTCATCGATTTTTTCCCAAAATTAAGAGAGAATCGATATATTTTCGCCAAAAAAAAAACTTTAAATGGAGGGAAGTGAATGATAGGAAATAGAGGGGGAGAGAGAGTGAAATTATAGTGGACCCTTATTTTGGTTATGGATTAGAGGTGATCATTGTGAAACTCAACATTGTTAAGTTTAGCAACCTCTTAAGTGAATAATCAAAAGCTGATGTCCCTCCCTCACGATGACGCTCCCGCGACTCGAACACATGACTTTTTGGCTCTGATACCACTTGTCGGACCACTTTTCTACCATCTCTCCTAAAACCAATTGGTGTTAGCGAAGGTTTCAATTAAGTCTTTTATGACATTTGACATCGCACCCGCAAGTCTGTTTTTAGAGCGATCGCAGGGAGTGGCATTGTATAACCAAATTCATGGGGACACTCCGGGCCCAACAATTTGGTTGTGTGGGGGGGTGAATTCCACTTAAATCCTTGTCGAACGGTGTGGGGGCTCGCCGAGTTTGGAGAGATTTCTTTCGAGTAGTGGGAGGTGTTTGCCGAGGAAGATGAGGTCGCCACCAAGCTTGATACCTGCAAACCGGAGGGGGGTTCCTCCGGGTAGAGCCTCCGACGAGCTAGTTAGTACCCGGGGAAGGTAAATCGAAAAACGTAAAGAAGAGAATATAAGACATGTTTAAGGAGAGAAGTATTGTGTTGTGTACCTTAGGTGAGGGGGGGGGGGGGGGGGGGGGGGGGGGGGGGGAGCTTGCTTATATAGAGAAAAGTGGTAAAACTTAATGCCGAAGTAAAGGCTATTAGTGGAAAGTTTCTATAAATGGAAAGTTGCTATTAATAGGAAGGTTACTATTAATAGGAAGCTTCTAGAAACTTCTAGAAGGTCGTGACTTGCCGTATCTACGTACCGAGCAATAGCAGAACGTTCCGAGCAATAGCGAGCGACCGTACATTTTACCGAACAACTAGTGAAGTGTTCCGAGCAACATAAAGAACCTTTCGAGCGATACAAAGAGCTGCCGAACAATACTAAGAACTGCCGAGCAAAGATAAGAACTGCCGAGTAACGATAAGAACTGCCGAGCCGAGTAATCATAAGAAATACCGAGCAATAGGTCGAGCAATTTATAAGAATTGCCGAGCGTAATCAAGACAAATGTTCGGCAATACTTGTAGGATTAATATTTGTTGAAATCGTTTCGGCCCTTTTAGACCTTATGAACTGAGGGAAATTTGGCCCCTTACAATAGCCCCTCAACTCCTTCTTTATCGCTTAGATGAAGGAGGAGTTGAACCCAGGTGTGGCCGAATGACCGCAGTGAATTCCTCGTAAGATACAAATAGACCATAATTGTGCTTCGCATAGATTTTAGCATAATAACCCAAGCCGAGGTGATGTAGCTGAGCCCCAGAATAATAGAATGATAATAGAAGTCCTGTCCTCGGCCAGATTCGACCGGAATGAGAGAGAGCTCCACGGCCAGATTCGGCCGGAGTAAGAGAGAGCCCCACGGCCAAATTGTCCAAAGGTAATGAAATCTGAATGCAATAATTATACGAAATTCCAAACGCTCTTGAAACCGGGTTATGCGCCGAGCAATCAAGATAATGACCGAATGAGTATCCGAGAGATGGTAACACATCCAAGCTGTCTTCGTCTTCTTCTTCGCCCGAACGTTGGAGGCCTACAACCCGTAGGGAGGGCTTAGTCCGAACGTAAGGATTCTTCGTAGGCCTTGGCGCTACTGTATGACTTTTCGGGAGGGACGGGCTGAGGTTGGAGCGCTGAACCTTCCTTTGCTCGGCGGTTTTGGGCCATCTTTAACTTCGTACTGGAAGAGTCGGTGGTGGAAAGTGGGACCATCTGGATGTGAAACTAGGAATGAGCCCCAATGCTCGGTGGAAGAGTTCGCCGCCGAGGGTGGATGCCTCACCGAACGGCGGAGTTGCATGGAAAGAGCTTGCCATTCTTCAAGTCTGAAAGTGTTTGAGATGTCCGAACGATTAAATTGCCGAGGGCTACGAGGATTTCGCCCGAACGGTTTAGAGTGCCAAGGGCTACGAGGATTTCGCCCGAACGGTTAGATTGCCAAGGGCTACGAGGATTTCGCCCGAACGGTTTAGAGTGCCAAGGGCTACGAGGATTTCGCCCGAACGGTTTAGAGTGCCAAGGGCTACGAGGATTTCGCCCGAACGGTTAGATTGCCAAGGGCTACAAGGATTTCGCCCGAACCGCCCGAACGGTTTAGAGTGCCAAGGGCTACGAGGATTTCGCCCGAACGGTTAGATTGCCAAGGGCTACGAGGATTTTGCCCGAACCGCCCGAACGGTTTAGAGTGCCAAGGGCTACGAGGATTTCGCCCGAACGGTTTAGAGTGCCAAGGGCTACGAGGATTTCGCCCGAACGGTTAGATTGCCAAGGGCTACGAGGATTTCGCCCGAACCGCCCGAACGGTTTAGAGTGCCAAGGGCTACGAGGATTTCGCCCGAACGGTTTAGAGTGCCAAGGGCTACGAGGATTACGCCCGAACGGTTAGATTGCCAAGGGCTACGAGGATTTCGCCCGAATCGCCCGAACGGTTTAGAGTGCCAAGGGCTACGAGGATTTCGCCCGAACGGTTTAAAGTGCCAAGGGCTACGAGGATTTCGCCCGAACCGCCCGAACGGTTAGATGGCCAAGATAAATTTTAGGGAAGTAAATGAAATGAAAAATAAGTTGAGCATTTATCCGAACAATTGGGCAGAATGTCACGTAGTTGGTAGAATATAAATCGCAATTAACGAGTCCAGCACTTTAACTTGCTATTGAAGACTAAAAAGGATAAAAAAAAACCTGTTTCACGAGAGAGAAGAACGGAGGGTCCTAGATGAGGACCCAAAAGCAGAAATTGAAGAGAGAACCGCGACGAGCCCCACCAATATATGCCACGTTTTTCTTCTCCCCAGCAGAGTCGCCAATTGTGGGGGGGTGAATTCCACTTAAATCCTTGTCGAACGGTGTGGGGGCTCGCCGAGTTTGGAGAGATTTCTTCCGAGTAGTGAGAGGTGTTTGCCGAGGAAGAGGAGGTCGCCACCAAGCTTGATACCTGCAAACCAGAGGGGGGTTCCTCCGGGTAGAGCCTCCGACGAGCTAGTTAGTACCCGGGGAAGGTAAATCGAAAAACGTAAAGAAGAGAATATAAGACATGTTTAAGGAGAGAAGTATTGTGTTGTGTACCTTAGGTGGGGGGGGGGGGGGGGGGGGGGGGGGGGAGCTTGCTTATATAGAGAAAAGTGGTGAAACTTAATGCCGAAGTAAAGGCTATTAGTGGAAAGTTTCTATAAATGGAAAGTTGCTATTAATAGGAAGGTTACTATTAATAGGAAGCTTCTAGAAACTTCTAGAAGGTCGTGACTTGCCGTATCTACGTACCGAGCAATAGCAGAACGTTCCGAGCAATAGCGAGCGACCGTACATTTTACCGAACAACTAGTGAAGCGTTCCGAGCAACATAAAGAACCTTTCGAGCGATACAAAGAGCTGCCGAACAATACTAAGAACTGCCGAGCAAAGATAAGAACTGCCGAGTAACGATAAGAACTGCCGAGCCGAGTAATCATAAGAAATACCGAGCAATAGGTCGAGCAATTTATAAGAATTGCCGAGCGTAATCAAGACAAATGTTCGGCAATACTTGTAGGATTAATATTTGTTGAAATCGTTTCGGCCCTTTTAGACCTTATGAACTGATGGAAATTTGGCCCCTTACAGGTTGTCTTCGGGTACCGTCGCGTAATGCTCCCACACCCATATTCATCACTCATGTTTGTGTGGCTCAATACCAAGTGTATGATCTCCACTCCCTGTGATCGCTCATATTCATCACTCATGGGTATTTCATTTTCAAAAATACCCATCAAATGTGTGAACAAAATGTTTAAAATTTCATAGGCAAATATGTAAATTGACATGGCAGTTACCAAAACATAACAATATTTACTTTTCTTGGAGCTTTCCACGTACTAACTGCCAAGGGTAGGATGGTAAATTTAAGCCACACAAAATTCACTCCACGTTCAATAACTGTTCCACATCCACAATCCACATACATAAACGGTTTTCTCCTCATCTGACTATTGCCAAGTGCCAACACCCGAGAAAACCAAAAAGAAAAACCTGCTGATTCTCATGGATTGTTTCAAGGATAGGCATTGTTCTACTTAGAAAACATTAGATTCTCTCTCTCTCTCTCTCTCTCAAATTGCAATAGATTTGTGTACCCAACTTGAGTAGGCTGCTTGGGACACTATTTGAGGTCTCTCTCTTTGTAACCTTATCTCCATCATAAATGGAACAAATGGAATACGTCGGATTCAATGCATTTTGGGCCTTTCTTCCCTTTTAACATTTTATTAGACTTCGTTTTTTGACAGAGGGACTGAAATTGGGTTTTTAACATTTTGATTGTTTTGTTGGGACAATCTTTGGAATGGTGTGATGGTAAATTTTACTCCATCATTGTCTTTCTTTATAGGTACCTATATTGCACACGAACAATTTGACAGCACAATGTCTAATACATTTTTTTCTCCTATCTATCTGTACTTTCTCTTAGGCGTGTTTGGCTAAAAATAGGGAATTCATCTTCACAAAATTGAGGTATGGGTGTGGAAATGCCATTTGGAGGAAAGATTATGGTTTTGGGCGGTGATTTTCGGCAAGTGCTCCCAGTTGTACCTAAAGGCACAAAAGCAGAAACAATTAATGCAAGCATTGCTAAGTCGCCGCTATGGAGAAATGTACAAGTCGTTCGCTTGAAGCAAAATATGAGGTCTGTAAATGATCGCGAATTCACAGATTTTCTTCTTCGTGTCGGTGATGGAAATGAACCTACCTTTGACGATGAAATGATGAAGGTTCCTGCGTCAATGGTTATACTGTGGGAGAATGATAGGTCAATTGATAAACTAATAGAAGAAGTATTTCCTGACATTGAGAGCTGTGCCGCTGATTCCGAGTACATGGTTGATAGAGGTTTGATTACTCCGAAGAATGAAGAATCTCAATAAGAGGGTGAATCAGAAATTCTCCGGACGAGAAAGGGTTTACTACTCATTTGATAAAGTGGAAAATGACCCCCTCAATTTATACCAGCAAGAGTTTTTGAATTCTATTTCACCCGGAGGATTACCCCCGCATGAATTAAGATTGAAGGAAGGTGCATCTATTATGCTTTTAAGAAATCTCGATCCGAGAAATGGGCTATGCAATGGCACAAGACTACTTTGTCGTGCTTTGAAAATTAATTTCATTGATGCAGAGATATTAACGGGTGCTTTTAAAGGTACCAGAACTTTCCTTCATCGGATTCCGCTGAAGACCCCTGAGAATATGAAACTTCCGTTTGAGATGACTCGAAGACAATTTCCTATTCGTTTGAGTTTTGCCTTAACAATCAACAAAGCACAAGGACAAACGATCCCCCACGTGGGAATCTATCTCCCGGAAGACGTCTTTAGCCACGGTCAATTGTATGTGGCGTTGTCAAGAGGCACATCGCAGAATACCACAAAAATTTTGGTGAAGAATGGCAATATTCGTAGGCATGAAGGCGTATATGCCAAAAATGTTGTGTATAAGGATGTTTTATTGCCGTCGGATTAAAAAAATTTGTAGTTGTAATTTGTAGTAAATTAAATGTTAAGAACATATTTTGTATTTGATTTTACCAATCACCGAGGCCAAACTTTATTAAAGTTGTTGTCGTCCCATACTTTAATTACTCATTGGTGAACAGATAGTTTCTTATACAAAAAATAATCATTCTATGTTGTTCATCTTTGTTTGTTTCTCCCTCCGTCCCTTTATTACAGTCCAGTATTCCATTTTAAGTTGTCCCTTAATAAGTGTCTATTTTGTAAAGTTAGTGGGTAAAAGTTGGTGAATTGTCTATTTTGTCCCTAAAAGTATATTCCATTTTGAAAAGTTAGTGAGTAAAAGTGTAATGATGATGGGTAAGTAGGGAAAGTGGAGGAAAAAGTTAATATGAAAGGTATAATGATGATGTCTTTTTAATAAGTTGGAGTTACGAAGCAGGACATTTAAAAAGGGACGGAGGGAGTATTATGTAGGAATGTCTCATAGAAAAATAGTATTTCAACTTTGGGAAAATTGTCAACATGAGAGTGGTATGACTGATGAAGCGACAGATGTACAATAGGTAATAAGTAAATTTATTTATTCGATATTGTGTGGCTTATTATCGCATTAAAAGAAAACTGTTTAGGGAATTTTGTAAGTAACACTATATTCTTTATCGAATGACAGGTTTTGACTTCACAATCTATGCGGATAGTAAAGATAGGCATCTATTGTTCAAAATGGATGTTCTCTGTGAGAGCTAACACAATTGATTTACGAAATCTTATTGAAGAGTACTTAGGTATTAGATCGTGGCAAAATCGGTGGCGGCAACGACATTAGCAAAACAGTGGCGATTAGCATGGTAATGTATAGATATGTATATACATGTTAATTATCACTACAGTAAATTATTGATTTTTCGAGAATTTAATTGTTGTTTACTATCTGTTTACACCCGTTTTTGGCACCCAGTCCAAGGCCAACGTTGGACGGTTATTTGATTAAAGTTTAATCGAATTGGGACATGGGCTGAAGAGTTATTGGGTCAAAATTAATGGGCCAAGGTAAGAGTATATGGGCCCGATTAATTTCAGTTTGATTTGGGCTTGGGTTCGTGAGTTTGGGCCTGTTTACAAAGAATATTCGGCTGGCCCATGGTTTGTTCGGGTTTGTTAAGTGATGGATCAAATGTGAATGTGGGCTAGAATAAGTCAACAGGCCATTTAAATTGTTAAATGGCCCATTACCCAAGTGGCCCATGGAAAGTGGAAAGAGGTTAGAAAGTTGTTACCTGGTGAGGAATTATTTGACCGAGTCAAAGTAACTAGTTGCTCCAGATGGCCCACGAAAGAGGGAAGTGGTTTAGTATGGATAGGCCTGTCAATGGATCGGATCCGATCCGGATCCGATCCGAAAAATCCGATCCGGATCCGAATCCGAATCCGATAACGTCGATCCGATAATCCGATAATCCGAATCCGATAACGGATTCGGATCCGGATCGGATTCGGATCGGATCGGATTAAATCCGTTATCAATCCGAATCCGAACTTTATTTTTTTAAACTTTTTTTAAAATTTTTTAAATTTTTTAAAAAAAAACAGTAAATTTTTTATTTTGAAAAAAAAATGTTTAAGAAGTTGTATTTTTATTTTCAATTTTTTCTTTTATTTTTTTTTGGAAAATAATTTTTTTTTAAAAAAAATTGTATTTTTTTTTAAAAAAATATTTTTTTTTCCCTAAAATTTTTGAAGTAAAAAAGTTTTCGGATCGGATTCGAATTTCCGGATCGGATCCAAATTTTTCGGATCGGATCCGGATTTCCACTATCGGATCTGAGTCTTATCGGATTCGGATCGGATCCAGTCTTATCGGATCCGGATTCGGATCCGGATCTGTCGGATTCGGATCGGATCCGATCCGTTGACAGGCCTAAGTATGGATGATTGCCACATGGCTATTTGACTTGGTCAAATTGGCTTACTACTCTTTGAAGCCCACGAAAAGGGGAGTGAGGTGGACCACTATCTACCCATGATCTAAAAATCAACATGGGGTGATTTCCATTTACTCCAGTAACTTTCCACGATGGGAAATTGTCATGGGCAGATGTTTACAACTTCTTTCAACCGCCCATGATCCCATGCATGATGGAAGATCATGGGACACATGTCACCACAAGGAGCAAAGGCGGGAAATCCTTTCATGCAAAGAGCCGAAGATCCTTGCCTATAAATACTAGAAGTCAAGACAAGAAAAGGGTTCACACACCAATCAAGCTCAACGCTTAAAAACCAAAGCCTTCCCAGCGAAGCAACTATCTCTATTTTCTCACCTTTACTCAATTACTTCACCAAGTAATTCGAGCTTCGTCTCTCTTGTATCCCAACTTTGTTATTACGCAACATAATAAAGTTATTCATATCTCTCTCCACCCCTTACTTTATTATTACGATATAGTAAAGTACTTCTACGTTGTTACTTTCTTTCCTACACGGTTAGGAAATTACTAAGTCCTCACACGACGAGGCAAAACCACGGACCTTCACTGCAATCTAGCCCTTAGGTTTGCAGCACTATCGCTCTCTCAGATCTAGAAGTCAGAACAGGGACGCCCAGTCCTTCACGTTTGGACGCGACAAGTCCTGGCACGCCCGCTCAGTCCTTGAGCCATTTTGGAGCTAAACACTATCACAATAGATTAATACTAGAGGCCGGGGCACACGCGATGCGTGTGTAAGTCGGATTTTCACAACGTTTTCGTAAAAATACTTCTCACTCATTGTTTGATCAAATTTTCACAAATGTTGTGAAAATCCTACTTGCACACGCATCGCGTGTGCCCCGGCCTCTAGTGGATTTATAAAGGGATCGATAATCCAAGTCCTTGAAGCAAACATCAGTTAAGGAATTAACTTATTTGGACGTCGTCGATAATCAAAATGAGAAAATCTTTTTTTGTTTACGGAACCAATCGCGAATGCTAATGAAATTTTTAATCCGGACAACACTTTTTGACGATCGCGATTGGTTGCTGCTGTAAAAAACTTGTTCAGTTTCTCTCAATCAAATTTAGGATGTCAAATAGTTACTTGGTACAGTTTCATCTGAATCACATGGAGGAAGATTACCCATGCTTGCAGTACTGAGATCCAAAGCCTTCAATGAGATCTCCGCAGATTCAAATATCGGATAGTCTCTTCTTCTTCCCGACTTGTGTCTCTCCAACGCTGGAACATCGATAATATCTGTATAGGGTTCGCCTTTTTAGAGTCTTCATATCTGATTAGAGCTGAAAAACCATTTAAATCGAAATAACAAATAATTGTGGCGTCGCATGTGCCTCGAGAACAATTTGCGTGCGCCTCCATGTGCACTCGGGTTTTCTATAACGATGTAATGCGCCTCAGGTGCGATCAAGCTGCACCTGGGCGCACTTGGTGGAATTGCCAAGACCATTCACTCTGGGTGTTCTGCTTGTTGGGACTTCACTTTGGCCATTCCTGAAGACTTCTAATGCTCCAAACATTGTGCAATCAGCTCGAGGAACCTACAAGCATGTAAATACGACAACTAACAGTGAAAGAGACATCACAAATGCATGTTGGATAAGGGTAAATGCGTACATTTCCGCTCTTATCAGTCAGGTACGAGGCTTTGTTGGCTTGTTATGAGTATTATTCCAGATTGACTCCATTCTAACTTGTGCTCACGCTTCTTGCGTTAATTTATTTTTCAGGTGTAAAGTAAGTCCAATGGTGACTGCCGACTAGATCGAAGAACAAATAGATTACCTTTTCATCAGGCAAAGGTTTTGTGGGGTTCTTAGGATCAAGCGCTTACCATCTTACCGAAACTCGCAGGTAGTAGTAAAGGCGTAACTCTATTTCTTTATACCAAAGCATAGCAGGCCCTAAGCGCTACGGTTCGACCCGCATGGGCAGGATGCTGGCCCCCGAAAGGTGAAGGATAAGTGGTGGTTTTGGGGAATTAACTTAGAGCAATAGGTACTTGGGGAGCTTGAGGATTAAGATTGCCATTGGCGACAGAAATTTGGAGGATGGTCATCAAGTCGATGACATCTAGGAGACTCAAATCTCTGTCCATTTTTGAAGGGATTTTGGGTACTTGGTTTTCTTTAAAAGAAGAGATTCTGGGAAATGACGGACCGCTGCTAAGGTTTCTATTCAAACAGCTAGCCACTCGATGAATCTCGGTGCCAAGAGGACTTAGTAAATTCTCAAATTTTACGCGCAATCTGAGAAGGAATAGACTCATATTGACACTAGCACAAGTCACTAACAACAATCTATTTGCCCGTCACTCTCAAGAACACTCAAGCATACAAGAGGAGCACAACGAAAGCAAACATGACAAACAAGAATGCCTTGCGAGGTTCCTATCCTAGAGGATAGGGTTCGAAGGTTACTTTCATAAACTAAAAGGCTTGTGAGGTTTCAGTTCGTCTCCAGCAAGCAGGGCTTTTTACACCATTTTGATGTAACAAGTCGGTACCTAGCTTGCGAGGTGGACATCTTAAAATGTTCTATGTAGCCTTTACCATGACGTTGGGTTCATCGTCACCCTTTTCTGGAAATTATCCTATTTGAATTTCCGGAAATTGCTTTCCAATGTCAACCAAACACCAACACTGAAAGGGAAAAGCTATTTTCTGCAAAATGATTTTACATAAATCTACTACTTATTTTACCCCGAGACAAAGAGTCATGATGAATCCAAATCCTATCTCAATATTACAACAATGGGGCTATGAGCATTACCTTAGAAGTTGCAACATACATATTGGGCTTTAACTTCAAAAGAATGAAAATATCACCTCAAACACCTTATTGATTAGCACTGGGTTCCTCAGCTTCCACAAACCACTTGTTAACTCGTTTTTGAGCTATGGATACCTGGAAAAAAAAAAAACTAGTAAATCGAGAAAAATCACTGCCAAGATAGCATCAAAGAGAGGAAAGTTTCAGATATCGGAAAAAACTGAAATCCCCCTTACCTGTTGATCCCAATCTGTTTTGCAAGTGATTATGATGAGCACAATAGTTTGAACAAATGTGCCAAACAACATACCAATCCAGACACCCTACAAAACAAATCCGCATAAGTTGCTTGAAGAAACTACTTACTCATTTTGTGTGTGATACAGAGGGATTGAAAGGACTACCAATAACGGAAAACAAATCAAAGAGAATATCGCAAGTATATTTTCACTTGTCAGCATATTGAACCACCACAATAATGTAATGCACGGATCATGGATTTGTGAGGAAAAGGTGAAAGCAGTCGAAAAGATAGAAAAAGAAACCAAAGTAGAAGATGTTTGTCCTACTTTTGTTTAGTGACATTAGACAAATGAGAAGAAAATGTAGTTGTTGAAAAAATCCACTTCTTTTCGTTTTCTATCCACAGTATCATATGTATGCAAGTATCTCTAACCGCAAGATCCAAACATAGTGTAAATACGTATGCTTGGGACTTGGGATGAGTCGTGATGGAGTAAAACAATACACGAGCTCCAGCTTTGCTTGCGTTCTTCACCAGCGCTTGTCAGATGCATCACTCATCCCGCTCCAAAGGTAAGGGGTCTTTTGCGTGTAAGAATCTTTAAGGGAATGCATCCCATATGTTGGTTGAGTACTCGACTTAAGTCCTGTGACACTCTTTTTCGTTGAAGGTTTTATTAAATGCATGTAGCTTAAGTTACTGAGTTTGGACTTAAACTTGATCTGATCAATTTTGGTCGATTTGATTAACTTCGTTTTTAAACTGAAAATTATTTTGAGCTTTCAGTCTGGGAAGATTTAAACTTGAACAGATCCATTGTGGTCGACTTTGGTAACTTCGGTTTCCAACAGTGGAATTATTGGAAGTAGGAGTCTGCTGTGTTTGGTTTGTGTTTTGAAATTTTGTTTTGAAAAATAGTAGGGGTAATAAGTGGAGAGAGATAGAGAGAGAAATGTTGGAAGTAGGAGGAATCTAGGGGAAATTTTTTGAAAAATACTTTTTGAAAAGCAAAGAGAACAAGGCAGACGTCAAGTTTTCAGTCTCCAGACTCACACCAAAATCCCATTTCTAAAATCCGCCCCAATAATTGTAGTATGCAGGGAAAAAAGAAAGAAAAAAGAGAGGAATAAAATAACTCACTTTGACTTGCAAATCGAACACATAACCGAGCACTGCTCCCACTAGAACCCCTACTAGGTAATAGCATGCAATGTTAACATATGCTACAATGCTCTGCCAGCCAGCCCCAACAGCAACACCTGCGGAATGAAATGAAATTGCACCAACCATTCACTAAGGGCGAATAACTCCAAGTGTAGGTATCCCAAAATTTTCCCAGAAAGGGAAGTGCACAGGGTGGCTTCAAACGTAGTGTAGTTTGGGTCATACTCAAAGAGTGAATTTGGCACATTATATGGGTATGCAGGACAAAAGAGCAAGTATATTACTCCCGACGACATGTTGATTCTCATCATTCATTGATCCCTTTTCTCGTATCTATTTGTTGCCATCGTGATACAATCACAGGTTGAGTTGCTCTACAGAAAGGAGAAGCTTACCAGAGAGAACAGGTTGAACACTGTTCATAAGAATGGAGCAGGCCAACAGAGGTGATAAATCTGCAACTGCAGCAGCCACCTCACTACTGTCTGTGAATAGGTAAGCTAGGTGTCCCCGAAAGAACAGGAAGAAAATGAATAACACGAATCCAATGGCAAGTGATGTTAGCACTGTGTTCACAATGGAGAATTTCGCAGCTTTTGAGTCCCCTCCACCAAGTTCATTCGAGACCCGCACACTAGAAATTTCCAAAGATAAAAGCAGCGCAAGGCTAAGTGCAAAAACTCTAGACGGTGAGAAAAACGAATGTAAATCGAATAAAAAGGAAAATGTTGCACTTCGTGGTCATCCAGACTACAAAAATGACGAGCAATAACAAAAATGGCAGTGTTCAAGAAAAAAAGCAAATACGGCAGTACACTTATAGTACTTGTACCTAGCTGCGGCCAAGAAACCAAGAGATATCATCATTTCCCAGCCACTAATATTGAGGCTGCATAAAGATATGCATGTGATCAGTTGGATCTGTATCCGAGTGTATCATGCTATATAGGAGACCAATGAAAGGGTGGGAAAAGAGTATTACCAAATTGAGAGAGCATCTATGGCAACCTCAGCATTCTCCATGTATCCTGTTAGAAGAATCAGGACTGTATTGTACCAGAGTTCCAAACTGTCACGGAAATCACACGTTTAAATTAACCGTTTTGTACCAGAGTTCCTTTGAAAAAATTTAAAGCTTTTTGTCATCTTGAGGAAGAAATATAAGATATATCAATAATCTCCTCTATAAACTAGTCTTCTTAATTGAAATAGTCATATGCTCCATAGTCCATAGGATATTGATGTTGTGTTTGGATTAAAACTGAATTTTTCCTGCAACTGTGAAAATTGACAAATAAGGAGTAGTTAACAAACCAGAGTATGAGGAAAATAGAAACTTCTACATTCGTGAGTTGATACGCATAAATTGACAAATCATGAAAATGAAACCACAAAATAGAGCAAGCACACAAATACACAAGGATTTGTAAGATTTGGCTTAAGGCCTACGCACAATGAAATAGAAGAATACTATGAGTTGGCAATGTCCGTAACTCTACACTCTCCCACGAACAGTGTAGGCCCCCAATTCCCCTTTGTAAAGGAAAAGCAACAAACAGATCGGGTAAAAAGAATACGCAGTAATCACAGATGGGTGATGCCTATTGTGTTTGTGGGTCGACAATGTAATGCCAGTAGAATTTGAGACACCACTCACCGCCGTTAGTGAATAATGAATAAGTAGAGCCTAGTTTTGAGGACTAGTCTTGCTCTGGAAAACCTCACAATTCAAGGCTTGTTTGGTTTAAACCGCTTATTTGCGCATTACTTAAATTAAAAAGCACTAACCAAATGAGCTTGTTTGGCAGCTACCAAAGTGCTTACGACATATGAATGCAAAACAACCACCTTGATACATAGAATCCAATAAGCAAATGAGCCATTGGCAGCAAACAAATGTTCTAATTGTGGATTTTTCTTAAGAAATAAGCAATAAATCACCAATAAGAACGTTATCAAATGGCCCCTCGGTAGGTCTAGAGGTTAAGAAGAAGATGGAAACCCGAAAAAGGGTGAAAACCAAAGAAGTAAGGTAAATGGCGCCTAAGTTTTTCCCTCCATAACATTACTGGACAGGTCATCATAACTACTCAATATCGATCAAATATCAAGTTAAAACAACCTTTAACTTATAGACCAACCAGGATACGATTTAAGTGCTTTCGCCTTAACTTGCAATGGATGGAAGACGGCTTACCAAAGCATGGCACCAGATGATAAAGAAAGCTTGACGATTGGCCACAAATCCTTGAAAGCCAAGAATGAGAAACCCTTCCACGTTTCTCGGCACCCTCCACATATAACAAAAGAAAGCTGGCCCAGATTAGGGATCCAATATGCCAAAATGGTAGACATCATGGCCCCAGGAATGCCTAATTTGTATCTCACCACCAAAAGCCACGAGAGCAAGACGTGGATTGAAACCGAAAAAAATGCCAAGTACGAAATAATCATATTCTTGCTCTGAATCTGTAGGAACTGTTGGCAGGTGAAGGATGGAACGAAGGAGAACAACACGGGGATAAACCAGAGAGCAATCACTCCTGCCACTTCTGCAATAGCTTCATCCTGGCCTAAAGCAATCAATATCGGAGAGGTCAAACAGAACACAGGGACAAGGAAAAGCGAGCATGTGAATAGGACAATCCAGGACCTCTGAAGATACACGCCTAGCATGTCGTATTGATTTGCACCATATGCTTGCCCACATAGAGTCGCTAATGAACTAGACATTCCCAACTGCACAACCACATGAACCCATTTATAGGAAACAAAAGCAAATAAACTGTTACCACCCATTTCTGAGTTTATATCAAGGTTCTATAGTCGCTAGGCGCTAGTCGGGCAGCCAGGCACCGCCTAGCACCTAGGCCAATTAATCTGAAATTGGTCCAACTAAATGTTCGGTAATTTTTAATCAGAATAATTGTTAGTGATTTGCTTATTCAGCCCCCCTCCAGGTGTACACTGACTTCACTATATGTTCCTTGGCGTTTCACCGGTTCAAAAGTGAGGCTTTCACTCATAACATCATAAGCAGAATAAATGAGCTATAAACAACTAGACTTTTGTTTCATTACTATATGTGCCATTTTGTACCGATTTACTCCTCAATGTAGCCATATTTTTGTGGTCTTGTTGCTTGTATTGCTATTTATTAGTAGCGTCCAAAGATGACAACCTAAAGAAAGGTCATGCTTACAACGTACCAGGATACCAATAGCAAACCTCAGGAAGACTGTTGAAACAAGAGAATAGGCAGCCAGCTCTGTAGCTCCAATGTGCCCAACAAATGCCTGGCTGATGACATTAGTACCGAAGGTCGACATTCTAGTGAACATAGCAGGACCAGCCACCACCCACATTTTCTTGGCCTCGCTCCATAACCTGTCCTTGAGTTTTTCCTTGCCAGGAACACCCTCTCGTCCTTTAACATCCGTCGACAGCTTCTCTTCAATATCAGGATCCATTTTGGTGAACTAGAATCTGTTCTTGTGCCTCCAATGTACTACAGAAAAAAAGAAAGAAAAAGAAATGGATATCAAAGCAGCACAAACTACAATCATTTGCAACGAATGCTATGTAGAGATTGGCTCAAATTATTGGGGTGGGGGCAGCCCAACCTCCCATGTCCCCTTTGCCAACTGGTTCATTGATGGAGCTCTCCTCCTAACCTCTATCCACCACCTCCCTTTGATTAATGGCAGGCTCTCATAGTTCGCTTATAAGTTAGTATTAGTCTGGTTTGGGGAAATGAAACAGCAGAAATGTAGAGAGTTGTGAGGGAGAGAAAGAACCAGTGGGTTTCCTATATAGGTTCAGTGTGCCGCAGTCCCTTTTTTTTTTTTTTTATATAAGCAAAAATTTCATTAGAAGCTCAAAACACATACAACCTCAAAGGGGCATACCCCAGTATAACAAGAAGAAAAGGAAACCTCCCTTCTAACAGGCCTATACAACAACCAATTGACAAACAAAACAGAGCTAGGCCCTAAAAAAAACCCACACACTTCAAACTACGAGAATTTACACCTAGGATGGTTCCAACTAGCAGCCAAAGCCTTATCATGGGCAGAGGTCGCACACCTCTTCTCGAACTCAGAAAATCCCTGATCGAATTCACCAATTGCAGAGCAAGAAGCTCCACATGCAGAGTCTTCCCTTTCGAGTTGAGTTTTGTTCACCCTCCACTTAAAAGGGTGAATATTATCTTCCTACCTATTGGTTGAAATGGTATGGATCTCAATACGATATCATGCTTACCAAAAAATGTATTGCGGGGATGAAATCTATACCATTTCAACTAATAAAAGAGAGGGTCTTTTAAAGAAGGTGAACAAAATTGCACTCTTACCCTTTCTCTTCCTCAAATTTGGGTCAAATTTTAAGAAAAACTCATTTTGGGTAGAGCGCTCTCCAATAACAAAACCCTATTTTGACCCAAATTTGTTATTTTTAAAATATCCAATGGCATATAGGTAAATAAGAGAGAGGAGACGATCAGCCCTGGCGAAGCTCAGCAGCCCGGTGAACTCCGATGGTGGCTCGAAAAGGTTTGGTTTGCTCCGAGAAGTTCGACAGGGTTTGGGTGGCTCCGGCGACATATCTAAAGGGTTTTCGTTGCTTCGACGACAGATCAAGAGGGTGGGTTGCTCCGGCGAAGGTCTCTTCTCTCAAGTCTGGATTGTATCAGAGAAGGAGTTGTGCTCTGTTTTCAGTCTATGACTGTAATCCAACAAATGGCATAATTGTAAATAAAGAATGAAGTCATATAGCCGTTGGAAAAATGGAGAGAGGCTTGGATTGGATTGTCATAGAGGGAAAAAATGGGTAAAATTCAAAATGGTTTGGGTAAAATATTTGAGAGAGATTTTTGGGTAAAGTGACCAGTGAGGTAGATGCATTATTGAGGACCAAAAATTATTTGTGTCGGACCGTTTTTCCACCATCTCTCCTTCAATTAAGTCTTTTATGGCATTCGATATCGCTGGCAGCCACGTGTCACTGACGTGGACACCACCTGGCGCCTGCGTGGCAGCAGACGTGGCGCATGGCCTTAATACAATTTTGCTCCTCCTGGGAATCGAACCCAGGACCTCGCGTATGCGCACGTGAGTGCAAACCAACTGGGCTAGCCCAACACTTGTGTAATATTAAGGGACTACTAATATTTATATTATGCGAACTGTCATTAGAGCATCTACAATGTAATAATCAAAACCAAAAAGTTGTTAAAATTAGCAATATTTGCTCAAAAAAGTGTTCACATTGTAATAACCAAACTTAGCAACCTCTAACCTCTTAATTAGTAACTTATCAAATTTTGGCTTTTGAATAATCAAAACTAGCAACTTTTTTGCCAATAATCAAATCTAATGGTCTCCACATTTTTTCAATCAAATACACCCATCATTACATTAAAAAAATTTCTCTTTCTCAACAATGTTTCCAGAAAATTATTTTTAAAAATTGTTTTTTTCTTCTAGAAACTTTAAAAAAAACAGTATTTACAAAAAAAAAAATTTAAAGTGTTTTAAAACAAAAAATTGTTTTTTTTAAAAACGGCTTCTAACAATTTTTCAAAAAAAAAAAAACAGTTTTTTAACACAAAAATTGTTTTTTATTTTATTTTAAAACGGCTTCTAACAAATTTTCAAAAAATAATTTTTAGTAACGGTTATTGGAAAACCGTTGCTATAGTCCGGTTTTTAGTAACGGTTATGGAAAACCGTTGCTATAGTCTTGTAATCTAGTAACGGTTGCATGAAAACCGTTGCTATAGTCCTGTTTCTAGTAACGCTTTGTAAACCGTTGCTACACACTATCTATACCGACGGTTTTTTGAACCGTTGCTAAAAAAACCGTTGGGAGATCCCAAATTTCTTGTAGTGGAATGACATTGCGTAACCAAATCTATGGGGCACTCCGGGCCCAACAATTTGGTTGTCTTCGGGGTACCATCGCGTAATGCTCCCACACCCATATTCATCACTCATGTTTGTGTGGCTCAATACCAAGTGTATGATCTCCACCAAATGGGTGATGGATAAAAATATCGGGACACGGACCGCGGTGCCCCAAGAGAGATGAATAATTACTCCCTCCGTTCCCATTCTTTTGTCTTTTTTGAGAGTCCGTGCCACTTTTCAATTGATTATATCTTGCAATCTATAATGTTTTAGGTGATTTTGAAAACATCGTTTAAAAAAACTCATTGAGATCTATTATACAAGATCCATATTGCATATAATAGGTATTATCAATTAAAAAAAAATTATTAATTTTTAAGCCGGTAATGATAGAATGAGGGATAATAGAATGTGGACGGAGAGAGTATTCAGCGAGGACAAAGCGCAACAGATATTCCACATTTAATGTGTTATGGTGACTAGTGAGGTGGATGCATTATTGCACGTTAATCATGTGATGGACCCATATAGTCCATGCTCACCAGTGAGCTTCCTTTATTTCCACATAATTAATGAAGTCAACTTGTTTGTCAAATGTGCCCAAAATTTTGAATTTGGTAATGAATTTGGGTTTTTAGGAATTTTGGGTTTGTTGAGGTGTTTGGGGTTCTATTATTTATGGTGGCGACTGGCTAGCAAAAACCCCAATCGGCAAATATGCGGGTGTGGCTGTGGTAGCAGCGAAGAAGTACGTAGGGTGTTGGCAAGCGGCGAGCTACTGTGGTCAAGCATTTCAATTGGGTTGGACCTCGATTGTGTTGGTAGCTAGTATTAAACCAATCGGATTAATACTTTTTTTAATCACGATATTTAATTTCGTTACACAAATCAGCAATCTAATTTAATTTCGTTACACAAATAAGCAATCTAATTCAAGTCAATTGATACTCAAAAGCAAACGTATTACTGATTCGACATAGGTACTAACTAGGTAGTACTGCAAAAAAGTAAGAACATGTAAGAAAAAGAGAGAATTGGGAGGGACATACAAGGGATTAATAAGTTGAGAGTAATAAGCTGTGTATGGTAGGGGACTCGGAGTCTGCAACCTTATGCAATTTTGTCTTTTGCTTCTTCTCTCTTTGAATTGTCTTCGTCAACTAACATCTCCAGATGGGGAGGCATGAAAATGAAAGAGACAAGAAAAGAAGTCACCAAATCTGGAGAGAGAGAGAGGGGGGGGGATGTACTCCCCAAATCTGGAGTAGTTGACTATATATGTGTGTGAGAGAGAGACTACTCCTATTAAACTAGTGTATAATTAATAGGGTTATTCTAACCTCCGCTTAAAGGGTGTAGAATAATAGATAAAATGTGCATTGATATTCGAGAAAAGTATATGGATATATGTGAAAGTGTATTAATATCTGCGAGATGTGCATTGATATCCAAACTAATTTAAAATTATTAACATATTATCCTCCGCCCCGCAAAACCGTAATCAATGTACTAACAATAGTTCACTTTTTATGTGACAACGTAAAAGGTGAGTTAACGTTGCCTTTCAAACTTGAACTCTTTTTTTTATTCGTTAATCATAATCTACTCTATCTTAAGGGGAGGGGGCATGGGTGCTAACGAGAATCGAACTCCGCCCATGTGCATGGGAGTATAAGGGAGGCACCAACTGTACTCTACTAAACTCCACTCCACTTGCAAATTTAAACCTTGGATATTATTTTATCGATGAAGTAAGGATGTTATCAGGTCTTTAATTACTCCTATATTTATTGTAAAACGTGAGACGCAATTAACTTAATTAGTATTTGTTCGTGCAAAACGAAAAAGATCTTAACCGGAAAATATGCCAAAAATCGTGTTTGGTTATTAGCACGTGGTGCTCGTATTATAAATGAAAATACTTTGGGGCCACCTACATGTTAAATTGTACCGGATCGATCAGGAATTAGACCAGGGATGGTACTGTGCGAGTGGTGCATAGTATCGTGTTGGGCACCATTTGAGCCGTCCGTTTGGCAATCCAATGGTTCAAATCTTAATTCCACCGTGTAGCATCCGAGCCGTTCATTGCCGAGATAAAATCTGGACCATTGGATTACCAGATGGAAGGCTCAGATGGTTTACATCACGGTGCTGTAAACCACCCGCACAGCATCATCCCCGGGGTGGGTGATAAACAAACCAAACTACTCAAATTTGAACTCGTGTTTGATCATCAGAAAGTTTATTCGTACAAGATTGATTTGTTAGAGTATCTCCAAACCCACTCATCAAATACAATATTTAAGTTTTTTGAGGAGCAATGTTGAAAAAAATTCTCCAACGTCCCACACATCAAAAGAGAGCATTAAAACTGGTGATACTTTCTCTCTCTCTTCAAATATAGTGACTCCTCAAATGATCAATTCAAGAATACAATAGCAAAAAGATTTTTTAAAAGGAATGAACTAATAAAGTTTGAGGAGCGGGTTGGAGTCATAATTTCAAAAACTATAAATATGAGTCATCAAAATGCTACATAGGTCACCAAAAGGTATGTATGGTAAGAAAATTTAGATGAGTGGGTTGGAGATACTCTTACACTAAAAAAATCAAGCTTGCAGTTTTTTGGAATTCATTAAATCTTCAAACTGAGCTCGAACAAACTTTTATTCGGCTTGTTCGGCTTATAATATTAAAAAAATCAAGCTACTCAAGATCAACTGGTGATTAACTTAATTAAAGCTCGTTTTAGATCGCTCGCCTCATTAGCAAGTCAAGCTTCAATATTTTTTTAACTCGTTAATTCAATTTAAACTAAGCTTGAACAATTACTAATCAACTTGTTCGGCACCCTTATCAATCCCAGGTTTAGTTATGGTTCCTAATAATGTTTGGTTGGATTTTGGAATGACCAAAATGTTTTTTTTTTTTTTTTCAAACGGAAATATGACCAAAATGTTTTCAGGTATGCCCTTAGAGTACTTGTGTTAGTTAGGAATTGAGAGATGGTGCTGTACAATCCGGATCGTTGATTGCCGGGACAAACGGTCCGGATGTGCACAACACCATCCTCCAATCCCTAACTAACACGAGTGCCGGAATGTTTTCATTTAAACTGATCATTTGGTTTGGATAAGCTTCATTGTCATTTGGTTTGGCTATTCACTTATTTGGCATGTTGGATAGCCCAAATGAAAACATTTTGACACTTATCGCTTGGTACGCGGCTTTGTTAGCTTGTTAAGATGTTGGATAGCCTAAATTAGGCCTGTCAATGGGCCGGATTCGATTCGAATCCGATAAGACTCAAATCTGATAGTGGTAATCTGAATCCGAAAAATTCAGATCCGATTCGAAAACTTTTGTACTTCAAAAATTTTAGCAAAAAAATTCCAAAAAAATATTAAAATAAAAATACAACTTCTTAAACTTTTTTTTTTCAAAATAAAAATTACTGTTTTTAAAAAAAATTTAAAAAAATTTAAAAATAAAGTTTGGATTCAGATTGATAACGGATTTAACCGATCCGATCCGTATTTGGATTACCGGATTCGGATTATCGAATTGACATTACCGGATTCGGATCGGATCCGGCCCATTGACAGGCATAGCCTAAATGCGAACATTTTGGCACTTATCACTTGGTACGAGGCTTCGTTAGCTTGTTATGAATATTGTTCCAGATTGATTCCATTTTGACTTGTGCTCATCGTTCGTTGATCCCATCTCTATTGCAATCATTCTGCCATATTTTATGCTTCTTGCCTTAATTATGTTTCAGGTGCGAAGTAAGTCTAATGGCGACCGGATTGAAGAACCTATAAGATCATTTTTCCGTCAGGCAGAGGTCGGTTTTGCGCGGTTCAAAGGGTCATCAAGTCGTTGACGTCTAGCTAGGAGACTCAAATCTCTGTCCATTGTTCAAGGGATTGAATTTGGGTACTGGGTTCTCTTTGAAAGAAGAAATTCTGGAAACTGACACACCGCTGCTTAGATTTCTATTCAATCAACCACTGCTTGGGTCTCGGTGCCAAGAGGACTAAGCGAATTCGCGAATTTTACACTCAGTCCGAGAAGGAAAAGACTGCTTTTTAACACTAGCGCGCACAAGTCACTGAAGACAATCTTTCTTCCTGTCACTCTCGAGAACGCTCAAGCATACGAGGAGAGCGCAACGCAAGCAAGCACGACAACAAGAATGTCTTACGAGGTTCACATCGTAGAGAATAGCTTCGAAGGCTATTTGCATGAACTACAGGCTTGGGTGGTTACAATTGGTCTCCCGCAAGCAGGACGTTTACACCATTCTGATATAACAGGTCACGGTAGCTGGCTTGCAAGGTGGCCACTTTTAGACAGTTCTATGTACCCCTTATGATGAAGTTGGGTTCATTGTGCTCTTTTGGAAAATATTTTATTCAAAATTCAGGACATTGTTTTCCATTGTCAGCCAAACACCAGAAAATAAAAGGGAAAAGTTACTTTCCGCGAAATGATTTCACATAAATCAAACAACAAAATGTCTTACACCAAAACAAACTGTCTTGATGAATAAGTGATCCCAAATCCGGTAGATACTGAGTCCGTTCATCCAAATCGTATCTCGATGTTACAACAATGGGGCCTATGAACATTACCTGCTAGGAAGTTGCAACCCACATCTTGGGCTTTAATGCGAAAGAATGAAAATATCATCTCAAACACCTTGTTGATTAGCACTGGGTTCCTCAGCTTCGACAAACCACCTGTTAACTCGTTTACGAGCTATGGATACCTGCAAAAAAAACAGATTATGTTTCCTCTCTTTATATTGAAACATTATCGATCAAAATCCCTCATTTCCATCGACCTCGAAGAAAAAAGTACTTCGTTGACTTGTTTTAAGACGTACCAAGCACAACCAAAAAAAACACATGCTCTAGTTAATCACGAAAAATCACTGCCAGCCTGCTAGGATAGTATCAAAGCGAGGAAAGAATTCCGGAAGTCAAGAACCATGAAAACCCCCTTACCTGATTATCCCAATCAGTTTTGCAAGTGATTATGATGAGCACAGTAGTTTGAACAAATGTGCCAAACAACATACCAATCCAGACACCCTGCAAAACAAATCCACAAAAGATATCATTTGCATGAAGAAACAACGTACTTATTATTCTGTGTATGTTTTAGAGGGCTTGAAAGAATCACAATCATGGAAAACAAATCAAGGAGAATATCGCAAGTGTATTTTCACTTGTCAGCGTATTGAACGACCACATTAATGACTACGCATGGATCATGGATTTTGCGAGGAAAAGGTGTAGTAAGTAGTCAAAAAGATAGAAAAACAAACTAAAGCAAAAGATGTTTGTCCTACTTTTGTTTAGTGACATTAGACAAATGAGAAGCGAATGTAGTCATAAAAAAAATCTACATCTCTTGTTTGTCCTAATTTTGTTTACTGTTTAGTATGTTTCAACAACCACAAGACCAAAACATGGTGTTAGTAAGTAACTAAGTATAATTGGCACTAGGGACGTAAAATGAAATAACTTCGTTTTCCAACTGAAATATTATTTCAAGTTTTCTGCGAACTCAGATTGAGATCCCGTTTCTAAACTCCACCCCAATTATTGTAGTATGCAGGCCGGGAAAAAAATGAGGAATGAAATAACTCACTTTGACTTGCATATGGAACACATAACCGAGCACTACTCCCACTGGAACCCCTACTAGGTAATAGCAAGCAATGTTAACATATGTGACAATGCCCTGCCAGCCAGCCCCAATAGCAACACCTGCAGAATGAATTGAAATTGCACCAATCATTCACTAAAGGCGAATAATTCTTCCTTGGCCAGAGAAAACTGAAAAGTGTGGGTATCCCAAAATTTTACCCAGAAAGGGAAGTGCATAGGTTGGCTTCAAACGTGGCGTAGTGTGGGTCATACTCGAAGAGTGAATTTGGTCACACAATTGGAAATTGTCTCACATCGGTTAATTATCACCTCGAAAACTAGTATATGAGCCTGGGCGGCCTCTCCTCTCATTGCCAATTGGTTTTGAGTTGGATGCTTTAACATGGTATCAGAGCTAGGTAAAATCCTGGGCAAATTTTGTGGGTATGCAGGACAAAAGAGTAAGTAAATTACTCCCGATAACATGCTACTTCTCCTTTTCCAAAAACAAAACAAAACATGCTGCTTCTCATCATTCATTGATCTCTTTTCTCATATATATTTGTTGCCATCGTGATACAACCATAGGTACAAGGTAGAGTTGCTGTACAGAAAGGAGAAGATTACCAGAAAGAACAGGCTGAACACTGTTCATAAGAATGGAGCATGCCAAAAGAGGCGATAAATCTGCAACTGCAGCAGCTACCTCACTGCTATCTGTGAATATGTAAGCTAGGCGGCCCCGAAAGAACAGGAAGAAAATGAATAACGTGAATCCGATGGCAAACGATGTTAGCACTATGTTCACGATTGAGAATTTTGCAGCTTTTGAGTTCCCTCTTCCAAGTTCATTTGAGACCCGTACGCTAGAAATTTCCAAAGACAAAAGCGGTACAAGGCTAAGTGCAAAAATGCTTGACAGTGAGAAAAAGGAATGTAAAGCGAATAAAAAGGAAAAGAGCTGGACTTCAGGGTCATCCAAGGACCAAGATGTGACAGCAAAAATGACAAGCAATAACAAAAACAGCATTCTTCACAATAAATAACAAATACCGCAGTACAATAAAAGTACTCATACCTAGCTGCAGCCAAGAAACCAAAAGCTAACATAATTTCCCAGCCATTAATATTGAGGCTACAGAAAGATGCATGTGATCAGTTGGATGATAAAAGGCTTTGGAACATTCAAGGGGGAAAGGGGAAGAGAGTTCGATGGAAAGGCGGAAAAAGAGTGTTACCAAATAGAGAGAGCATCTATTTCAACCTCAGCATTCTCCATGTTTCCCGTTAGAAGAATCAGGACTGTGTTGTACCATAGTTCCAGACTGTCAGGCAAATCACAGGTTTAAATTGAACCGTTTTGTCATCTCAAAGAAGCAATATGACATATATCAATACGTTACTTTAAGTGAAATGGAATGCGGTCCACGGGATATTGATGTGGTGTACTTTATGGCTGCTACTGTGAAAATTGACAAATAAATAGGTAACAAACCAGACTATGAGAAAAGTAGAAAGCTTCTGCATTCGTGAGTGTACTGATACTCATACACATAATATGACAAATCATGAAAATGAAACCACAAAAAAGAGCAAGCACACAAATTCATAAGGATTTGTAGGATTTGGCTTATGGCCTACGCACAATGAAAGAGAAGAAACACTATGAGACGGCAAGGTCTGTAAACCTACACTCTCCCAGAAATACTGTAGCCCCAAATACCCCTTTGTAAAGGAAAACCAGTGTACAGATTAGGTAAAAAGAATACCCAATAGGCAATTATAATATACGGGTCATGCCTATTGGGTCTGTGGGTCGACAACGTAATGCCGGCAGAATTTGAGACACTACTCACTGCCGTATGTGAAAATAAATAAGTAGCCTAGTTTCGAGGTCTAGTCAAGCTCTAGAAAAAAAAAACCATACAATTCAGGGCTTGTTTGGTTCACAACGCTAATTTGCTCATTTTAAAAGCATGCAATAAGCAAATGAGTTTGTTTGGCAGCTACCAAATTGGTTATGACATATTAATGCAAAACAACAACCTTAATACATAAAATCCAATAAGCAAATGAGAAATTGGCAGCAAACGAATTGTCTTACTTTGAATTTTTCTTAAGTAATAGGCAATGAGACACCAATAGGCAAGTTATCAAATGGCCCATCATTAGCTCCAGAGGTTAAGAAGAACATGGAAACCCAAAGCAGGTCAAAAACCAAGAAGTAAGGTAAGTGGTGCCTAAGTTTTTTTTTCCCTCCATAACATTATTGGACCGGTCATCATAACTCATCAATATGAAACAAAAAAGGTTATCAACAACTTCCAACTACTTATAGACCAATTGGGATACAATTTAAGTGCTTTCAACTTAACTTGCAATGGATGGAAGAAGGCTTACCAAAGCATGGCACCAGATGATAAAGAAAACTTGATGACTGGCCACAGATCCTTGAAAGCCAAGAATGAGAAACCCTTCCACGTGTCTCGGCACCCTCCACACATAACAAAGGAAAGCTGGCCCATATTAGGAAGCCAATATGCTAAAATGGTAGATATCATGGCCCCAGGAATACCAAATTTGTATCTCACTGTCAAAAGCCATGAGAGAAAGATATGGATTGAAAGCGAACAAAATGCCAAGTATGAAATAATCATGTTCTTGCTCTGAGTCTGTAGGAACATCTGGCAGGTGAAGGATGGAATGAAGGAGAACACCACAGGGATAAACCAGAGAGCAATTACGCCTGCCTCTTCTGCAATGGCTTCATCCTGGCCTAAAGCTTTCAAAATCGGAGTGGTCAAGCAGAACAAAGGGACAAGGAAAATCATGCATGTGAATAGGACAATCCAGGACCTTTGAAGATACACGCCTAGCATGTGGCGTTGATTTGCACCATACGCTTGCCCACATAGAGTCTCTAATCCACTAGCCATTCCCAACTGCACAACCACATGAACCCTTTTTTTTGAAAATTTTTCCATCTTGTTTCGCATAAGAAACAAAAACAAATAAATTATTACCACCCGTTTCTGAGTTCCATATTCTATATATGGAATTTGAACATTATCCTGGATACTTTTGCTTGGAAAAATCCCTAAACTAGAGATTCAACTCCAAACATCAAAATTCTAACATTTACATTGTTAAACCAAAACAGAAATTGCTTAGACCAAGGTTGTGAAATTGTCTACAATTAAGCTTATCTCATCATACTGTTAGAAAATTCACAGAAAATGGAAAAAAAACGTAGCTTTATAAACCAAGTTAAGAGTGTACAACATTGACTGTCAAAATTTATATAGCTGTTTTGCCCTTTCTGTTATCTTTCGGTAAACCAGTTACATAAGAGAAATGATGAGGGTCCTTTACAACATCATATATGGCCCCAAGATGCAGCCTTCCATGATTTGAAATCCTTCTTGAATAAGCTAAATCCCTGGAAACCATGATATTTAATTGCTTTGGAAAACAAACTTCACTTCTGTATGTTTTCTGGTCTTGTTCCTTACATTGCTACTCATTAATAGTGTTTCAAAGATGACAAACTAGAGAAAAGTCACACTTGCAACATACCAGGATACCATTAGCAAACCTCAGGAAGACAGTTGCAACAAGAGCATATCCAGCAAGCTCTGTAGCTCCAATATGCCCAACAAATGCCTGGCTAATGACATTAATACCGAAGGTTGAACATCTAGTGAATATAGCCGGACCAGCCACCACCCACATTTTCTTGGTCTCACTCCATAACCTGTCCTTCAGCTTTTCCTCACTAGGAACACCCTTTTGTCCTTTACCATTCGTCAATAGATTCTCATGAATATCAGGATCCATTTTGGGGAGCTCCAATTCTTCTGGTGCCTCCAAACGTGCTGCAGAAAAGAAGATATGAATATCAAACTAGCACAACCCACGGTCATTTTGCAGTGAGTTATACTATACATGGTCCTTTTTCTCAACTTATTGCCATTTCTTGACGTGAGGCGATTGAGCTAAATTAAAAAATGCACGTAGAACCTAGGAAGGATTCCTGAGTTACCATTTGAAGAGAGCAGCTCCTACAAACTGAAAAAGAATTCTACATTGACTTTGAACTTCCGTTGGGATTCTTCATTAGAGAAGCACATTGAAAACGAGCTTGTACTTAAGTCATGCTAGAATTGAACTATGTGTCTAAATAAGAAAGAAAGAGCAAAGATGGTTTCCGTCTGAGGGATGGCCAATGCTTGAATGTCCATTGGATTTACATAGAGGGATGTTGGTCGGATTTCTTTTGGGGTGCAATTTCAGCCAAATGTCTCAACGGTTACCTAAGGCTTATCAAAACAATGGGCATTGCAGTTGCGTGTTTTGGAAGGTTTTATGTTCGATAGTTAAATGTTGAATCTGACACTCAGGTGTCCAGGGAAAAACTTTGTGTGTTGTGAATAGATCATTTCCCTGAACCTATCCAAATGTTTTGAATGCATGGTGTCTCATCCAACCAAACGGATGTCTTTCACCATTGGCGACTATTGGAAACTTGCAAATCAGTTACCAAAGAATTACATTTTAGAATACTTGAAGAACTCCTCAAACTCTTGTCTATTCATTTCACCACTTTTTCCCTCAAAAGTGTCGTATCATCATGTTTCCATGTCATCTTGTCAAGACTGCTAAATATAACAGCCTAACAAAAGTCATGTATCCTTAGATTGGATTTCCAAGACTCCGTCGGCATCTGTAGTGGATACATTAAAATCTCGAAGAAAACACCTTGGACAGCCCCCTTTCTCAAGTGCACCCCTTCCGCAGCCCACCTAAGATTCACAGTGAGGGCAGTGGAAGATATGTTTTGAATGGCAGAAATTAAGCTCCGTCCGTGTAAGTGCAAGTACATTTAGGCTCCATTTGGATATGTGTGGATTTCAAAGGAAAAGGCATTACTCTAGTTTGAACACAGAAGAGTTTAGCTATAGGTGGCTGGAGAAGCTAGAGTGGCACATGGCAGAGGTAGAAAAGATGTGTTTTATTACAATCATCGCACTTCTACTAAATTAAATAACTAACTCAAATCCATCGCGTGATCATGATAAAGCTTTCAAACGCAGTGTTTCAAGATAAGTGCAGACTATAGAACATAGATTCAAACAAAGTCATTGAACAGTAATGTCAAATCCCTTCACGGAAATACATATCCATCCAAATGGAGCCTTATAATCGTAGTTGTCAAACTCTGAATCAAAATGGTCCTTTTCCAAATCGTGAAATTGCTCTTATTTGGTCATGAATTCACGAATAAGATGAACTATATAGCTCTACACTCACATCAAAAGGCTTTTTTCAACACTGGAATCACGACACTTTTTTCCCACTAGATGACTTCAAGTAAATCCTTTTGCAGGCGAAACATTTAGATAAAGTGAATCGATTTTAGATGTCTAGAACCGCGTTGTTCATTGCATATTAGGAATCGTATGATTTTCATGCTCCAATGATTCGCCCCGTAGATTCAATCCGACAACTTGGTATATCAAATCAAATCGGACTATCTGAATCATCAATCGTACTGTTCTAATAACAGAGCTTATATTTAATGTGACATTTCTTTTTTAAGTTTATCCTTTACTATCACACAAAACACACACACTCCAGGATCTTATTTCGGCTGTACTAGCATTTGTTTGCAACTAAGGAATCTACAACTTGAGCAAATATCACATTTGTTCAAAGAAAGCTACCAATCCAACAATCACTATCGATTTAGAACTTCCTCACCTGATGGACTTTATCAAACAGCTTAAGTATTTTCTTACCCACCAAATGAGGTGTTTGTCTAGTGGTGGAAACTCGTAATCTAATTGGACAAGGTCGTTGGAGTTCCATAGCCCCTTATTGGGCTAAACATACTTCTAACGCCACTTTAGCAGCTTCAGCCCCAACATAGCTGCGATAGGGTTCTATTTATTGGGGTGCGATGTTACGGGACAATACCCTTAGTAAAGGTGACGAGTACCATACTTGCACTACTATTTACCAAACCAAACCAACAGAGCCAGCTTAGAGGGGAAGCCAAAAAAGCAATCGTTTCGGGGCCCCAATTTTTTTGGCCTGGGGAGGGCCCCGAAAAATATAGCTTATACTAAACTATTAAAAATATTAAATAGTAAAGAGTTCTGATATCCTTCAAATAACTTCTACTTGGCAATGTGGCGGTTGAAGCTCTTTCATTTGCTTAAGGATCTCGGTTCAAATCTCGGCCCCTTTTCTCAACCTTTTTCAGCAAAGGACCCCTTCTCGCAATCAATATGGATTGAGTTGAAGAGTACACAGGAAAGGGCAACTTTTTCCCTTTTTATTTTTGAAGTGTCAACTAACTCAACTATATATTGTCACTAAATTTTGTTGAATTCCGAAGTAGAAGACGTTTGAATTTTTCTAAAATTTATTTCATCAGACTTTTTCTCTGAAATTTGAATTCTCGATTGAATTTTTTTTTGTGTGTGCAAATTTTCGCTCAAAGATGTGTATAGGCCTCATGTTAGAATTTCGCTAGCTCCCAATATCTTTGAGCCGGCACTACAAACCGAAGCTTACGTCTCAATTATTTATGCTGTGTTTAGGTTGTATTTTAAATTTTTTTTTGAAAAATAGTAAGGGTAATAAGTGGAGAGAGATAGATAGAGAAATGTTGAAAGTAGAAAAAATCTAAAAAGAATTTTAAAAAAAATATTTTTTAAAAAGCAAAAAGAACAAGAAAGTGTACCACAAAAAGATATTTTCCGACCTGAAAACTTTTTCGAGTCAGAGAAATTATTCACCTCCACACAAATCTGTGGGCACACTGAAAAGGGACAGTCTGTCACTTGGCACATAAATACAAACAGTTGGTAGCTACTGTGGAGCAGAACAGTATATTGCAATTGTTACTTTCCAAGATGCAAAATAAACAGACTCGGTGGTGTTCCATTTTTCCTGGGTGACCAATCAAAATCCTAATTTGTAGAACGGGAAAAAAAAAAAACTGTAAAAATGTGGATTTGGATGCAAAAATTCTAACAGTGGAAATAATTTGCAGAGAACCACGCAGAGAAAAACTCGTTTGGCTTCATTTCGGGTTCCAAAAAAATCTAGAAAAATATCCATAAATTTTTGAATATTATTTTATGGGACCCTGTAAAAAATCAGCTCTTGCGGATATCGGTAAGTATTACTTTTGGATTCGTAGGAGCGGAAATTTATGGATATTTTTCTAGATTTTTTTGGGACCCGAAATGGAGCCAAACGCGTTTTTCTCTGCGTAGTTCTCTGCAAATCGTCTCTGCTGATAGCAGGGCTCGCATTTGGACGTGGGTTTCATTTTAAAAAAATAGGGGAAAATGGGAAAGACAGGTGCCGTTCCATTTTCCCAAAAAAAGAACTTCTTGAAAAAGAAGGTAATTTCAAACTCTAATATAACGAAAATGAAAAATAATTTTTCAATTTTTTTGGTACCGTTTAAAAGATCTCAATGAGATCTATCAAACAAGATCCATATTGGTAGGAAAATTATTTGAGTAAACACATGATTTTGGAGCTTGAAATTATCTTCTTTTTTAAAAAGTTTCTTTTTTTGGGAAAGTGGAACGGCTCAGACGGGTTTTTGTGCAGAACTTTGCGGTGGTATCTCTCACTCTTGAGCAATGCTACAAATACACATTTAAAACACAACACCGGAAATAATCCTGTCCGAAACCATTAGATGTACATTGATTCACATACATTTAACGATTTTGGACACAATTGTTTTTGTTGCCGCTAGCCTGCTGCGGCTGCTTCTTTGTTGGTTGATGCGCATGGAGGGGGTGGAGAGAAGAAGGCGGCCAATATATTAATGAGAGAGGATCCAGAAGGATGAAAATGAAACTCTTCAAAATAATTTACAGACTGTTGACACAGACATTTTGCACACATCGTGCGCAGACCGCTGGGAGCTCTTGAAAAAAGATTTTATATTTAATGAACGGTTAGGATCTTCGGATCTTTTGTATGGGACCCACAGTGATCTCTATGCACAATATGTGTGCAAAATGTGTGTGTGGGTAGCAGCTCAGAATAATTTACTACACTTGTTCACTGCGTGGTCAAGGCAAAATTTGTTTGGAAGTAACGGGAGAGAATCTACCGCATCACTTGGACCCAATGTATTACTCATATCCACTTAAAATGCTAAGTCTTACAAGTGGCGAGTCATGCAATTGTATATTAAAGTCCAACCCAAATTATCTATTTATCTAATGTGGAATAATGTTCATCACATGTTCTAACAATATTAAAATCAATGTGCAACGCAAGCTTTATTTTTTTATAAGGTAGGTCCGTTCTTGTTTGGAAAATAGCTATTGCTACAATCAAATCTTATGGTAGTAGTGTATACCCAAGATTAAGATAACTTAATAGAGTAAAATGAAGGTACTTTCTGCATATTTTTCATGTCATTTGGTAAGGGTTTTTTTTTCCTCAGTAAAATAAATTTTATTAACTCAAAGCAAAAATACAATGAGAAAAAAGGATGAAAGCAAAAGCAACAATGCATGAGAGATATGTCCATAAAAAAGACACACCGCCTCACCAAAGCTAACCTAACAGGCAAGGCCGGCTCTAAGGTTCTCGAGACCTAAGACAAAATTGTGAGGGAAAAAAAAAATTCTCATAAGGAAGGAAAAGAGAGACCCCTAAGACTTGAATTATGTACCTATTGGATAACAAAACTAAAGTTTTTCACTGGGCTAGCTAGTTCATTTGTTATATTAGCGCTATATTGAATATATATTACATTTCTATCTAGGGCCCTAAGTTTGAGCCAAAGTTCGGGACTTAAGTCAGCAGCCTCGTTTGGCTTAGCTCAAAGCCGGCCCTACACAGCAGGCTAAGTTGACAAGATGCCAACCAAAAACACCAATAGAAGGGGATGCAAACACCGAAGGCACAGAACACCAACGTAAAATGTACAGAACAACACCACATTAAGTTGAATCACAGGCATACATACGTGAAGGTAGAGCACTAGAAACAGTAAAAAAAAATGGCGGCGAAGAAAAAGGAGAGGGACTTACGTACAAGGAAGCTGAGAGTAATATTAAGGTGTATAGTTTCTCTTTGTCGGTTCAATCGTCTTGATCTTCACACGAGATGAAGAGAAGAGGTGGAAAAAAATGAAACAGAGAAAACAAAAAAGAAGGCTGAAGCAGCCTGAGCCAGCAACTAGTGGTGTTTAATCTCGAGAGAGAGAGAGAGAGAGAGAGAAGGAAAAGAAGGCTTTTGCATCTGCACATACATCCTTCCTTAAATAAGACCTCCAAGTGTTCGGGCTCGACTCGTTTAATATTAGGTGATGAGCTCGAGGTTGTTAGTGTGTGTGAAATTTGAGCTCTGATATATCTAGCTCGAGTTGAAGAAATGTAAACGAGCTGGAACTCGAGCTCAAACTTGAGATCGATCTCTAAGAAAAATAAGAAAATAGTGTAAATTACTACACACGTTATAAAATGAAATTTCATGAAGACAATTTCATATCGAGCTGAGTTATGGCTAACTCGAGCTCAGCTCGATTACAAAATGGCCAGGCCTAGAAAGTTCTGTTTCAATCTCATTTATTAACTTACTGGTCGAGCTCAAACAAGCTCTTACTGAGAAAATCTTGTTCCTGCCGATGAACGGCTTGTTAAGGAAATAAATTCTCACATTACTTGAGAATGGAATATGTTATTTAGTACCACGAGGGACATAGAACTCCACTCATAGCTAATTGGTTTTGAGTCAAATATAAAGTTTTCTACATGGTATTAGAGCGGGGCTCATTTCTATCTCACGTTTTAAATTTTCACAATCTACACTCCATAATGACAGACCAGCAAAAAAGTTACATGATGATAAATTCAAAATGAGGCTACATGTGATTGATCTCAAACACGACTGCACGTGAGGCAGATGTTGAGGAAATACAGTCCCACGTTACTTGGGATGGAACGGATGACCAATTAATAATACGAGGGATCTCTCAAGTCATTATCAATTAATTTATAATAGTATGTTCTCAAAAGTCTTTACATTTACGTATTTACTGGAGTATATTTTAAAGAGTGAGAAGCAGGATTTGAAAAGGTGATCATCAAATATCTCATCGTCTAGACAGTGATTTTTTTATTAAGAAAATAAAGTATTTTCATGTAGTATAATTTTTTGACACCCAATTAAGATGGTGTTCCACTAACACTACTTTTAGAAAAAGTGCGGTTTTTGTCCTTATTTGAATTTTTTTCGCATTTTTTTGTTTTGCGCCAATTTTTTTTGACTTTTTGATTCAAAAAAGTAAAAAAATTACTTGTACCCAAATATTTTGAACAATGACCACTTTTAAGTAGAAAAATTAAAAAAGTCGACTTTTTTTTTTTACTTAAAATTGGTTATTATTCAAAATATTTGGGTAAAAGTAAAAAAAAAATTACTTTTCCGATTATCAAAAAGTCAAAAAAATTTGGCGCAAAACGAACAAATGCGAAAAAAAATCAAATAAAGACAAAACTAAAACAGCGAAAAAAAGTTTTGGCATCTGTACAATGATTAAACAATTTTTCGATAATTTGCCGAGCAAAGAGTTAGAGGTAGGGCTGCCCGTGGATCGGTTTGAAGCGAATTGGTTTGGTTCCCAATTCGATCCGTTCGCAGTTCGTTTTCTCCATCCGTCAATCGTCCGTAGTGTTGTTTGGTTGGTTCAGTTTGGATGCGGTTTCGGTAGATTAGTTTGGGCGTTTTCAGCGGATTAATTTGAGCATGCAATTTTTTTTTTATATGCAGCAAAAAATTGAAAAATAAAGTCCCAAAACTTCAAGTCCGCCACAAATTCAAAAAAGTCTAAACTAACATTACTTAGAATTAAGTTACATTCATCCCCCCTAAGTTTAAAGATAAATTAAACTATTAGACGTCAATAATACTCGAACTTGGAGCTGGACTAGACCACGAACTTGATTCAGATTCTAATGTACCAAAAACATAGAGAAAGTTATGAACATTTTCAACATAAAACATAAAAACAACATAGAATACATGTTTGTTACTTTATTACCTATGATATTTTGTTCAAATTACCCAACATCATTCATAACCTTCAGAAAAGAAATAAGGAATATTGCGGATTAAGCGAAACCGAACCGAACCGATCCGGATCCGTCAGAATTAGTATTTTTAGATTCGTATTTGTCCATAACATGCTTCGATTTGATTCGGTTTAGTGCGAATTGGGCACTTCGATTCATTTGCTGAACAGCCCTAGTCAAAGGGATACATATTTCTGTCGTTCAGATCTCTGATGGATCCCGACTAAATAAATGAGGGAGAGAGAAGATGATGAACTGAAGAATTACTTTGTCCTCGTTTTTGGATTATACTCAGATTTTATATGCACAGAAACTTAGTAGTACATAAATTGACATATATGTTTGGGTTCTTCATTAAATCCTAATTACTTTGGACCGAATTATATATATATTTTTTAGCCTGTGATAGGATATTTTCACGAGCCACAAAAGGACGTACAGTGTGGTCCTTTGCGATTAAGATTTGATGATTTTGTCAAATTTTCTATCGATTACATCACAACAAGGGAATAATTTGTCATGACACATGATTAATTTTATATTTGGGGAAATTCCTGGCCGGTCCTAGTTTTTTGTATGGGTTCCATGCAAATCCCATTTTGTAAGTTCTATCCCATCTAGGCCCTTTTTAAATATGCTTTTACTATTTTGCCATTTTCACCTTTCAGCACCCACAGAATTCATACCCTTTTGAAAAATTCACACCCCAAGAATTCACACCCCCACAGAATTCACACCTCCAAGAATTCACACTCCCAAAAATTCACACCTCCCAGAAGAATTCACACCCTCGAGAATTCACACACCATCGAGAATTCACACACCTTCGAAGAATTCACACCTCCAAGAATTCACATCCCTAAGAATTCACACCTCTCAGAAGAATTCACACCCCCTGAGAATTCACACCATTTGCAAAATTCACACATCTTTGCAAGAATTTACACCTCAAGAATTCATACTCCCAAGAATTCACACCCTCGAGAATTCACACACCTTTGAAAATTCACACCTCCAAGAATTCACATCCCTAAGAATTCACACCTCTCAGAAGAATTCACATCCCTCGAGAATTCACACCCTACAAAATTCATACCCATTTGCAGAATTCACACTCTTTTGCAACAATTCACACATTTTTGAACTATTCACGCCCGTTTCATTCTTGGAGGGAGTGAATTCTTGGGGGTGTGAATTCTTGTGGGGCCATTTTTAGAATTCACACCCTTAAAATCCACACTCTCCGAATTCACACCCATTTGCAAAATTCACACCATTTTTCAGAATTCACATCTCCAAATAAAAAATTCACACATGTTTTAACAACTTACAAAATTTGTAATTCAAACAAAACCATAACACTCAAATTAAAAAACAAATTGGCTTTGAAAAAGAAACAAAAGAAATTTACGAGAATGAAAACTCAAATTGAAAAAACTTTAAAAAAGGCACTACTGTACAAGGTTAGGGGGGGGGGGGGGGGAAGAGAGACCAGACTCAACAAAAATCTATAATCAACTTCTCGTCGTCGTGTTTTTTACTTTAGCTCTCGTCGGCGAACTTGGACCAGAGACCAAACCAGATCCCCGGTGCCGGTGTTTTTTTTAAAAGAAGTTCTCGTCAGCGAACTTGGATCTTACAGGGGGGGGGGGGAAGAGAGACCAGACTCAACAAAAATCTATAATCAACTTCTCGTCGTCGTGTTTTTTACTTTAGCTCTCGTCGGCGAACTTGGACCAGAGACCAAACCAGATCCCCGGTGCCGGTGTTTTTTTTAAAAGAAGTTCTCGTCAGCGAACTTGGATCTTACAGGGAATCGCTTACCCTTATCACTTTTCAACACTCCTAGAATTCACACCCCTCACATCCACAGAATTCACATCCCACACAATTCACACAATTCACATTCCACAGAATTCATACCTTCCAGAATTCATACCCCAAGAATTCACACCTTCTAGAATTCATACCCCTTTGCAGAATTCACATCTCATTTTTACTATTCATTCCCCTTTGCAGAATTCACTCCCATTTGCAAGAATTCACTCTCCCGAATTGACACTCCTTTGCTAGAATTCACTCCCCTTTGCACTATTCACGCCCTCAAAATTCTAGGTAAATTATTAGTGTGAATTCTTGAGTGTGTGAATTTGGCCCCAGTACACCATTTGCAAAATTCACACCTTTACAAAATTCACATAGCAATTTATACCAAAAAATACACAATTCACACCTGTAAATCAACCTGATATTTAATAAAGTAAGTTAAAAATGACAAAAAGAAAAAAAACTAGAAGTACAACATTCTTGGGGATTGTATTGAGCTTTCTAAGATCTTAATTCAGAATTCACACCGCACCTCTTTTCAGAAGTCACACTCCTGCGTAGAATTCACACATCTTTTCAGAATTTACACCCCTATGCAGAATTAACACATCTTTTCAGAATTCACATTTATTTGCAGAGAATTCACATCCCTTTAAAGAATTCACAACCCCAGAATTCACAACTCTTTTCAAAAATTCACATCCAAATGCAAATGATATTAAAGAAAAAATCAATATATGAGAGAAAGAAGCTCATTTATTACAAAAAAAAAGAAAAAGAAAAAGTAGTAAAATCAGAAATACAATGAGAGAAATTGGACTTTACGATTAGATGTAGTCCTGATCTTCTTAAATCGACGACGCCGCCGCCGCGAACAGCTGCTCACGTTGCTCGCACTGTACCTAGCCAAGGTCAGCAAAATCGAAGCGTCGAGCCTTGTCGGAGCTCTCCCGGAGATGGAGGCCAGATTCACCTCTCCCCGGCGACTAAGGCGGCGACAGCGGCTTCTGCGCCTGTAAGCACAGTCAAGCGACGCTGCAAGCGTTCGACACCACGTCCCACAGCCCGTCGCTTGCCAAAATAAGGCACTCGTCCTCCACCGTCCGATCTGTTACGGTTACTTTCGGTTCAGGTATCACGAACGGCTTCAAGTAATTGTCACCCATAATAAAATAGATAAACCATCACTCGTCCTCGGCCTCTCGTTGTTCCTCGACCTCGATCTGTCCACCGTGATGGGAAGGTGGTGGTGTGTACCGTGTGTACTGCAACGGTGTGCGCGGGGCGGCGCTGGCGGTGCGGCACCGGATTAGGAGCTCGAGGCGGTGGGCCAAGGCGGTGGTGATAGGAGCTGCCGACGCCATGGCCGATGATATGCACACCAGTAATAAAGGTGGGGTATTTTTGGCCGTTGATATGCACACCAATAATAAAGGTGGGGTATTTTTGGCACATCACTTGAAACGGGGTTTGGACGGAAAGGGTGTTACTCGGGGTGGGCCTGGACGGATATGCGGAAACAAAATTGGGCCGGCCAAGCACACATCCAAGCACACACCCACTACTCACATGAGTGGTGGGTCCTACACACACTACACACTCTAGTGTGTGTATGGGGCCCACCACTTTCATCTTCTACAGTATTATTTTTCATTTTCAACCAAGAAAACCTAGAGAGCTGTCTCGCATCCTGATGTGATATGTCGTACTCCATAACAAAGTACTTCCTTGACTACTCTCTCATAATTATTTTTTGTTCTTTTCTGCACGAGATATATATTCTCTTTCACAAAGGTTCCGTGAACAATTTGTTCACACGGAGGGTTGTTTACGAAGCAGTGCAATTTCAGTCATTTATTCGTCAAAACAATGACTGATATTCGTTTTCAATTATGATCGGTTACAATGAACTCTTCCCCGGAAAAATTTCATTAATATCTTGGCCGTCCAAAACCCAGATTACTCGGATCCGGGGTGCTGTAGTGCACTGGGGTGCACTACAGTACCTTCGGTTCCTGGTTACCCACTTATCGTGGAATCGGATACTTTTGAATCGGGCTTAATCGTTAAGCAAAAAGGGTCGGATCCTATATGGAATTCAATAGTTTGGATTTTTTTGGGACTCTTCGCGTGAAAAATTCAATTCTTCCAGCGAAGAGTCTTTGAGTAGATCCAAACCATTGATTATATAGCATTGAATGATTCAGATTGCAACTGTCTCTTCCAGTCCCAAACATGGACCGGAGAGGATCCGCTTCCCACAATCTTAGAGATATCTCACAAAAATCAAGAATGAAGGAGGAAAATTCTTCACAGACAACTAGAAAGAAATTCATCTTCTACTGTATTATTTTTCAACCAAGAAACCTAGATAGCTGTCTCGCATCCCGAGGTGATATGTACATAACAAATAATTGTATGTATTATTGGAGTAGATAGAAAGAAAGTACTTCCTTGACTACTCTCTCATAAATATTTTTTGTTCTTTTCTACACGAGATAGTCTCTTTCACAGAGGCTCCGTGAACAACCTGTTCACATAGCGTTGTTTACGGAGCGGCGTAATCTCAACCGTCTATTTGCGCAAATAATGGCTGAGATTCGTTTTCAATTATGACCGGTCACAATGAACTCTTCCCCGGAAAATTTTTATTAACATCTTGACCGTCCAAAACACTTTTGGACGGTCACGACTGAGTGTTGTTTACAGCACCTCCGTAAAAAAGATTTTTCTCTTTCTACACTTCACATTATTGATTATACCATAAGTCAAATATAAAAGGTAAAAAAAAAATTCAAATTTTCTCTCGTACTAAAATTTCCCGTAAGCACTCATCCCTCTTCTCAAGTCCCCTAGGATAGAGTAGATTAGAATTAACGAATGACAAAAAAATTAAAAAAATTCTCTCACGCAATTTTACGCTACTTCAATTCCCTACAAGTGTCGATTTCAGATACAGGTGCCAAACACTCAGAACCGATGGAATTCTACTTGATCATAAGCCCTTTTTACAAATAATTAACAACTTGAAATAATGTAAGAGGGGACTAATCCTCTACAATAAGTTTTCCTTCCCATAAGGAAAAGTTTAGAAAATGGATGGTTGGGATTTAATCCTACCAAATAATATTGGAAAACTACTATACCCAATAGAAAAATTACATGCTTCCAAGTAAAATCGCATAAATTGATTAGCAAGACTCAATCTATTACTTTACCAATAACAATGGAATTCAAAATATTTTTTGAACAAGTTACGTCGCACGAGCACATTAGAATAATATTATGTATTCTTTCCAACATCTATATGCCACTAGCTCCCAAAAAAACAAAAACAAAGAAGCCTCTATATGCACCCCGGATTGGGGTGATGTTGTACACATCCGGTCTGTCCGTCTTGACAATCAACGGTTCGGATTGTCGAGATGCATGGACGGTTGAGAATCTTGAGATTACGCACAGCACCATACAATCTGGACCGTTGATTGCCAAGACGGACAGTCCGAATATGCACAACACCATCCCTCACTCTCAACATGCAGTCGAATTCGACAAAAATAAACATGGCACGTGATTTCCTCATATCTTACACTATATCACATGGAGCAGAACCAAGCACCTTCTTTGGTTAAAAAATAGCAAAAATAATAATTTTGATTAACACCATTAGTTAATTATAGAGATGTTTGCGATAATTGTGGGAATAAAATTTGATTTATAAGGTTAAAATTTGTTTTGTGTTTTAGATTATGAATTTTAGTATAGCGGATAAACGTGCTTATTATAAATGTAAAATTATTAATTAAACTCTCGTAAAAATTGATAGTGTTTGCTGCAAAAAACATACTCCCTCCGTCCCTTTTTAAATGTCCTGCTTCGTAATTCCAACTTATTAAAAAGACATCATCATTATACCTTTCACATCAATTTTTTCCTCCACTTTCCCTGCCTACCCATCATCATTACACTTTTACTCACTAACTTTTCAAAATGGAATTTACTTTTAGGGACAAAATAGACAATGCACCAATTTTTACCCACTAACTTTACAAAATAGACACTTATTAAGGGACAGCCCAAAATGGAATACAGGACTGTAAAAAAGGGACGGAGGGAGTAACACTAATCTCAAGGGATTCGGACAAGTGAACGTAAAAAAGCTAATAAGTGATTGTCCTCCATGATGTTGAATGTTCGAATTCAACAGAGGCCAAACATATACACACCTTGGGGCCGTTAGAAGGTTTACCCGGTCGTTAACTTCAAGGCCCTAAAATGAATCGAGGTGCGCGTAAGTTGATCCGAACATCCGATTATAAAAAAGAGGTTGAATTGCATGCATAACCATTGGAGGTGGTGTCGGTGGCTTCGTGAATCATGATAGCAGCTTCTTGAAGGAATCATTCCAATTTGAGCGTCATGCCCCCACAAACTTTTACCTTCCAATCGCAAACTTTTACACTCCAACCGCAAACTTTTACGTCATGATCGCAAAATTTTACACATTGGACACAAACTTTTATCTTCGGCCGCAAAGTATAACCTCATGGATGCAATGTCGAACTTTTGGGTCAGAAATTGGGTTCTCGAGTTGGGCCTTTTAGGCTTCTTTAGACTTCATTGGGCCTGTACTACTTCCATTTGAAGTTCAAAAATAAGGGGAATTTCCAGACTCGGTCCTACCTGACTTGAATTTGCCCCGTCAAGTCCTGGTGCACAATTACACACAATTATTTTCCCACCAAGTCCTCTTCCCATGCGCTGGACTCCGTGCTACCGCCCACGTGCAATTACTCAGGCTAATGATGACTACAGTTGAATGACTAAATGAAATCAATATTTAATACGGAGTACTTAAAATTTTCAATTTCCAAAGAGAATATAAAATTAGGCTTTTTACCGCTAGGTACAAAAAATAAAAAGTAATTCCCACCAGGTCACCTCCAATTAATGAAACCCTAAACACTGTATGGGAATTACTTTTTATTTTTTGTACCAACAACTCAAGTTGTATTGGACAACAATTTTGTTCTCTTACCTATTAGTTAAAAAGAAAAAGAATCTGATGCGAAGAATTACTATTGGCCGCGAAGAATTACTCCTGGCTGCGAAGAATTACTCCTGCCGCAAAGAATTACTTATGGCCGTAAAAAAAAAAAAAAAAGTAATTCCCACCAGGTCACCTCCAATTAATGAAACCCTAGACACTGTATGGGAATTACTTTTTATTTTTTGTACCAACAACTCAAGTTGTATTGAACAACAATTTTGTTCTCTTACCTATTAGTTAAAAAGAAAAAGAATCTGATGCGAAGAATTACTATTGGCCGCGAAGAATTACTCCTGGCTACGAAGAATTACTCCTGCCGCAAAGAATTACTTCTGGTCGTAAAAAATTACACCTGGCCGCGAAGAATTGCACCTTTTTTTTTTTTTTGAAAGGGTCATTCATTCAAGCCCATCGGGCAAAAAGATTTCAGAACAAACACAGGAAAGAACCAAAGCAACCTAAGCGTCGATCTCAGGTACCTACTGCCGAAGCAGGCCCCGCGATAACGCCGGTACATAAGAACCAATCTCGATCTAGATAACAGAGGATCAAAAGAGTTCCACAGCTCAAACCCGTAAGCAATAAAGCATCGCTGAAATCTAAAGGCAAAACAACAACAAATCAACTAAAATCTAATAGGTATCCTGGACACCACCGGACCACGGCGACCGAAACCTGCCTTCTTCCAGCCAAAATTGCTGCGCAGCCCACACAAACGCCACCGGACCACCACCAACCCCAACAGCACCACCACCGAAACCCACCAGCCCTAAACACAGACAACCAGACACACAAAGACCACCAACACCGGACCAATCCTTAATAGGCACCGGGTTATTTGCCCACCACCATCACCCACCAAATCTGGAGCATCCAGATTGGTAACAGAACCGGACGGGGGAAACCCGCCGGTAGAAGAGAAAAATGGAAAACCCTTACACCAACCGCACATCTTATTAAGCTCGCCGCCGGACTAGAAACACCAAATCTGGAGACAAAGGAAGAGGAACGGGACAGAGGAGCCACCATCCGCCGGCGGAGCCGTCCTAACAAACCGCCGCCCGCAACCTGGAGGCCATGGAGAATCCGACGAAGAGAGAGGAGAGGCGAGGAGGGCAAGGGGGAGAAGGGGGGAGGAGGAGGGAGGAGAGGAGGCGGCAGCCTCCCCCCCAAACGGCAGCCTGCGAAAGGGGTTCCTGGAGAGAGGGTTTTTTTTAGAGAGAGAGAGGGTTCCTGGAAACTCGTACGCATCGAATTGCTCTTGGTCGCAAAGAATTGCACTTGACCGCATCGAATTACTTTTGGCCACATCGAATTGCTCTTGGCCGCATCGAATTGCTCTTGGCCGGATTGAATTGCACTTGGCAGCGTCGAAATGATTTCACATAAATCAAACAACAAAATGTCTTACACCAAAACAAACAGTCTTGATGAATAAGTGATCCCAAATCCGGTAGATACTGAGTCCATTCATCCAAATCGTATCTCGATGTTACAACAATGGGTCCTATGAACATTACCTACTAGGAAGTTGCAACCCACATCTTGGGCTTTAATGCGAAAGAATGAAAATATCATCTCAAACACCTTGTTGATTAGCACTGGGTTCCTCAGCTTCCACAAACCACCTGTTAACTCGTTTACGAGCTACGGATACCTGCAAAAAATACAGATTATGTTTCCTCTCTTTATATTGAAACATTACTATCTATCAAAATCCCTCATTTCCATCGACCTCGAAGAAAAACGTACTTCGTTGAATTGTTTTAAGACGTACCAAGCACAACCAAAAAAAAAAAACACACACTTTAATGGGAACTTTAGTTAATCGAGAAAAATCACTGCCAGCCTGCTAGGATAGTATCAAAGCGAGGAAAGAATTCCGGAAGTCAAGAGCCATGAAAACCCCCTTACCTGATTATCCCAATCAGTTTTGCAAGTGATTATGATGAGCACAATAGTTTGAACGAATGTGCCAAACAACATACCAATCCAGACACCCTGCAAAACAAATCCACAAAAGATATCATTTGCATGAAGAAACAACGTACTTATTCTGTGTATGTTTTAGAGGGCTTGCTTGAAAGGATCACAATCATGGAAGACAAATCAAGGAGAATATCGCAAGTGTATTTTCACTTGTCAGCGTATTGAACGACCGCATTAATGACTACGCATGGATCATGGATTTGCGAGGAATGAAATAACTCACTTTGACTTGCATATGGAACACATAACCGAGCACTACTCCCACTGGAACCCCTACTAGGTAATAGCAAGCAATGTTAACATATGCGACAATGCTCTGCCAGCCAGCCCCAACAGCAACACCTGCAGAATGAATTGAAATTGCACCAATCATTCACTAAAGGCGAATAATTCTTCCTTGGCCAGAGAAAACTGAAAAGTGTGGGTATATCCCAAAATTTTACCCAGAAAGGGAAGTGCATAGGTTGGCTTCAAACGTGGCGTAGTGCGGGTCATACTCGAAGAGTGAATTTGGTCACACTATTGGAAATTGTCTCACATCGGTTAATTATCACCTCAAAAACATGGTATCAGAGCTAGGTAAAATCCTGGGCAAGTTTTGTGGGTATGCAAGACGAAAGAGTAAGTATATTACTCCCGATAACATGCTACTTCTCCTTTTCCAAAAACAAAACAAAACATGCTGCTTCTCATCATTCATTGATCTCTTTTCTCATATATATTTCATATTTGTTGCCATCGTGATACAACCATAGGTAGAGTTGCTGTACAGAAAGGAGAAGATTACCAGAAAGAACAGGCTGAACACTGTTCATAAGAATGGAGCATGCCAAAAGAGGCGATAAATCTGCAACTGCAGCAGCTACCTCACTGCTATCTGTGAATATGTAAGCTAGGCGGCCCCGAAAGAACAGGAAGAAAATGAATAACGTGAATCCGATGGCAAACGATGTTAGCACTATGTTCACGATTGAGAATTTTGCAGCGTTTGAGTTCCCTCTTCCAAGTTCATTTGAGACCCGTACGCTAGAAATTTCCAAAGACAAAAGCGGTACAAGGCTAAGTGCAAAAATGCTTGACGGTGAGAAAAAAGAATGTAAAGCGAATAAAAAGGAAAAGAGCTGGACTTCAAGGTCATCCAAGGACCAAGATGTGACTGCGAAAATGACAAGCAATAACAAAAACAGCATTCTTCACAATAAATAACAAATACCGCAGTACAATAAAAGTACTCATACCTAGCTGCAGCCATGAAACCAAAAGCTAACATCATTTCCCAGCCATTAATATTGAGGCTGCAGAAAGATGCATGTGATCAGTTGGATGATAAAAGGCTTTGGAACATTCAGGGGGGAAAGGGGAAGGGAGTTCGATGGAAGGGCGGGAAAAGAGTGTTACCAAATAGAGAGAGCATCTATTTCAACCTCAGCATTCTCCATGTTTCCCGTTAGAAGAATCAGGACTGTGTTGTACCATAGTTCCAGACTACCAGGCAAATCACAGGTTTAAATTGAACCGTTTTGTCATCTCAAAGAAGCAATATGATATATATCAATACGTTACTTTAAGTGAAATGGTATACGGTCCACAGGACATTGATGTGGTGTACTTCTTTATGGCTGCCACTGTGAAAATTGACAAATAAATAGGTAACAAACCAGACTATGAGAAAAGTAGAAAGCTTCCGCATTCATGAGTGTATTGATACTCTTACACATAATATGACAAATCATGAAAATGAAACCACAAAAAAGAGCAAGTACAAAAATTCATAAGGATTTGTAGGATTTGGCTTATGGCCTACGCACAATGAAAGAGAAGAAACACCATGAGACGGCAAGGTCTGTAACCCTACACTCTCCCAGAAATACTGTAGCCCCAAATACCCCTTTGTAAAGGAAAACCAGCATACAGATTAGGTAAAAAGAATACCCAATAGGCAATCTACCTAATAAAATACAAATGTGTGGGGACCACAGAAACACAGGTTGAAAGAAGTGCTGAGATTCATTTGATCCAAGGGCTGATCTGTGCTCCAACTCTCTTAAGAAAACACCCACACTCTTACAAATATATGACAAAAATGCCATCTGTTCTTTTTACCTACTGCTCGGCTTCTGGCGTAGTGCCGTAGGCACGGGCAAGTACTAGTAATATTATGCGGGTCATGCATATTGGGTCTGTGGGTCGAAAACATAATGCCGGCAGAATTCGAGACACAACTCACCGCCATATGTGAAAATAAATAAGAAGCCTAGTTTCAAGGTCTAGTCAGGCTCTGGAAAAAAACCATACAATTCAGGGCTTATTTGGTTCACAACGCTTATTTGCTCATTTTAAAAGCATGCAATATGCAAACGAGTTTGTTTGGCAGCTACCAAATTGGTTATGACATATTAATGCAAATCAACAAGCTTAATACATAAAATCCAATAAGCAAATGAGCAATTGGCAGCAAACGAATTTTCTTACTTTGAATTTTTCTTAAGTACGTAATAGGCAATGAGACACCAACAGGCAAGTTATCAAATGACCCATCATTAGCTCCAGAGGTTAAGAAGAACATGGAAACCCAAAGCAGGGTCAAAAACCAAGAAGTAAGGTAAGTGGTGCCTAAGTTTTTTTTCCCTCCATAACATTATTGGACCGGTCATCATAACTCATCAATATGAAACAAAAAAGGTTATCAACAACTTCCAACTACTTATAGACCAACTGGGATACAATTGAAGTGCTTTCAACTTAACTTGCAATGGACAGAAGAAGGCTTACCAAAGCATGGCACCAGATGATAAAGAAAGCTTGATGACTGGCCACAGATCCTTGAAAGCCAAGAATGAGAAACCCTTCCACGTGTCTCGGCACCCTCCACACATAACAAAGGAAAGCTGGCCCATATTAGGAAGCCAATATGCTAAAATGGTAGATATCATGGCCCCAGGAATACCAAATTTGTATCTCACTGTCAAAAGCCATGAGAGAAAGATATGGATTGAAAGCGAACAAAATGCCAAGTATGAAATAATCATGTTCTTGCTCTGAGTCTGTAGGAACATCTGGCAGGTGAAGGATGGAATGAAGGAGAACACCACAGGGATAAACCAGAGAGCAATTACGCCTGCCTCTTCTGCAATGGCTTCATCCTGGCCTAAAGCTTTCAAAATCGGAGTGGTCAAGCAGAACAAAGGGACAAGGAAAAGCGAGCAGGTGAATAGGACAATCCATGACCTTTGAAGATACACGCCTAGCATGTGGCGTTGATTTGCACCATACGCTTGCCCACATAGAGTCTCTAATCCACTAGCCATTCCCAACTGCACAACCACATGAACCCATTTTTCTGAAATTTTTTCCATCTCGTTTCGCATAAGAAACAAAAACAAATAAATTATTACCACCCATTTCTGAGTTCCATATTCTATACATGGAATTTGAACATTATCCTGGATACTTTTGCTTGGAAAAATCCCCCAACTAGAGATTCAACTCCAAACATCAAAATTCTAACATTTAAATTGTTAAACCAAAACAGAAATTGCTTACACCAAGGTTGTGAAATTGTCTACAATTAAGCTTATATCATCATACTGTTAGAAAATTCACAGAAAAGGGAAAAAAAACGTAGCTTTATAAACCAAGTTAAGAGTGTACAACATTGACTGTCAAAATTTATATAGCTGTTTTGCCCTTTCTGTTATCTTTCGGTAAACCAGTTACATAAGAGAAATAATGAGGGTCCTTTACAACATCATATACGGCCCCAAGATGCAGCCTTCCATGATTTGAAATCCTTCTTGAATAAGCTAAATCCCTGGAAACCACGATATTTAATTGCTTTGGAAAACAAACTTCACTTCTGTATGTTTTCTGGTCTTGTTCCTTACGTTGCCACTCATTAATGGTGTTTCAAAGAAGACAAACTAGAGAAAGGTTATGCTTGCAACATACCAGGATACCATTAGCAAACCTCAGGAAGACAGTTTGAACAAGAGCATATCCAGCAAGCTCTGTAGCTCCAATGTGCCCAACAAATGCCTGGCTAATGACATTAATACCGAAGGTTGAACATCTTGTGAATATAGCCGGACCAGCCACCACCCACATTTTCTTGGTCTCACTCCATAACTTGTCCTTCAGCTTTTCCTCACTAGGAACACCCTTTTGTCCTTTATCATTCGTCAATAGATTCTCATGAATATCAGGATCCATTTTGGTGAACTACAATTCTTCTGGTGCCTCCAAACGTGCTGCAGAAAAGAAGATATGAATATCAAACTAGCACAACCCACAATCATTTTCAAGTGAGTAATACTATACAGGGTCCGCTTTCTCAACTTATTGCCATTTCTTGACGCCAGGCGATTGAGCTAACATATTAAAAAATGCACGTAGAATTAACCTAGGAAGGATTCCTGAGTTACCATTTGAAGAGAGCAACTCCTACAAACTGGAAGAGTATTCTACATTGACTTTGAACTTCCATTGGGATTCTTCATTAGAGAAGCACATTGAGAACGAGCTTGTACTTGAATCATGCTAGAATTGAATTATGTGTCTAAATAAGAAAGAAAGAGCAAAGATGGGTTCTGTCTGAATGATGGCCAATGCTTGAATGTCCATTGGATTTACATAGAGGGATGTTGGTCGGATTTCTTTTGGGGTGCAATTTGAGCCAAATGTCTCAATGGTTACCTAAGGCTTATCAAAACAATGGGCATTGCAGTTGCGTGTTTTGGAAAGGTTTTATGTTTGACATTTAAACATTGAATCTGACACTCAAGTGTCCAGGGAAAACTTCGCGTGTTGTATACAGATTTCCCTGACCTATCCAAATGTTTTGAATGCATGGTGTCTCATCCAACCAAAGGGATGTCTTTCACCATTGGCGACTATTGGAAACTTGTAATTCAGTTACTAAAGAATTAATTACATTGTAGAATACTCAAAGAGAACTCCTCAAACTCTTGTCTATTCATTTCACCACTTTTTCCCTCAAAAGTGTTGTATCATCATGTTTCCATGTCATCTTGTCAAGACTGCTAAAGAGAACAGCGTAAGAAAAGCCGCGTATCCTTAGATTGGATTTCCAAGACTCCATCTGCACCTATAGTGGATAAATTAAAATCTCGAAGAAAACACCTTGGACATATCTTGGATATGCCGTATTCCTATATTTTTGTTAGTTTTTCTTCTTCAAATGAGCTTTTATATCCACTTCCATAGCGTATTCCACAGCCCCCTTTCTCAAGATTCACAGTGAGGGCACTGGAAGATATGTTTTGAATGGCAGAAATAAAGCTCCTTCAAGTGTATGTGCAAGTACATTTAGGCTCCATTTGGTTATGTTTGGATCTCAAAGGAAAAGGCATTACTCTAGTTTGAACACAGATACAAGAGTTTAGCTATAGGTGGCTGGAGAAGCTAGAATGGCACATGGCTGAGGCAGAAAAGATGTGTTGTATTACAATCATCGCACTTCTACTAAATTAAATAACTCACTCAAATCCATCGCAAGATCATGATAAAGCTTTCAAACGCATTGTTCCAAGATAAGTGCAGACTATAGAACATAGATTCAAACAAAGTCATTGAACAGTTATGTTAAATCCCTTCAAGGAGATACGTATCTATCCAAATGGAGGCTTATAATCATAGTTGTCAAACTGTGAATAGAAATGGTCCTTTTCCAAATCATGAATTACTCTTATTCGGTCATGAATTCACGAATAAGATGAACTATATATCTCTACACTCACATCAAAAGGATTTTTTCAACACTGGAATCACCATACTTTTGTCTCACTTGATGACTTCAATTAAATCCTTTTGCAAGCGAAACATGTCTATAAAGTGAATCGATGTTAGATGCCTAGAACCGCACCGTTAGTTGCATATCGGGAATCGTATGATTTTCGTGCTCCAGTGATTCGCCCTGTAGATTCAATCCGACAGCTTGGTATATCAAATCAAATCGGACGATCTGAATCATCAATCGTCCTGTTCTAATACCAGAGCTTATATTTAATGTGACATTTCTTTTTAAGTTTATCCTTTACTATCATACAAAACACACACACTCCAGGATCTTATTTCGGCTGTACTAGCATTTGTTTGCAACTAAGGAATCTACAACTTGAGCAAATATCACATTTGTTCAAAGAAAGCTACCAATCCAACAATCACTATTGATTTAGAACTTCCTCACCTGAAGGACTCTATCAAACAGCTTAAGTATTTTCTTACCCACCAAATGAGGTGTTTGTCTAGTGGTGGAAACTCGTAATCTAATTGGACAAGGTCGTTGGAGTCCCATAGCCCCTTATTGGGCTAAACATACTTCTAACGCCTCTTTAGCAGCTTCGGCCCCAACATAGCGGCGATAGGGTTCTATTTATTGGGGTGCGATGTGACGGGGCAATACCCTTAGTGGAGGTGACGAGTACCATACCTGCACTACTATTTACCAAACCAAACTGACAGAGCCAGCTTAGAGGGGAAGCCAAAGAAGCAATCGCTTCGGGGCCCCAATTTTTTGGCCCGAAAAATATAGCTTATACTAAACTATTAAAAATATTAAATAGTAAAGAGTTCCGATATCCTTCAAATAACTTCTACTTGGCAATGCGGCAATTGAAGCTCTTTCATTGCTTAAGGATCTCGGTTCAAATCTCGGCCCCTTTTCTCAACCTTTTTCAGCAAAGGACCCCTTCTCGCAATCAATATGAACTAAGTTGAAGAGTGCGCAGGAAGCGCAACTTTTTCCCTTTTTATTTTTGAAGTGTCAACTAACTCAACTATATTTTGTTGAATTCCGAAGTAGAAGACGTTGAATATTTCTAAAATTTCTTTCATTAGACTTTTTCTCTGAAATTTGTGTAGGAAAATATAGTGCGGAAAACAATAATCGATTTTACTAATTTCTGAAAATTTTCAATTGAACAGAATATTACATGAATTGGAATTACAAAATATGAAACATAAGCATAAACTGTAAATAGGGAACAAGAATATGCAAACCGAGACCTGTTTCGTTCAACGGTGCCCTTAAAACAAATTCGCCGCCTTACCGGTGCTGGAGGTTGTGTCGGTGTTTGTCTCTCAGGGTTGACTCGGTTACCACTCAGCCGCCCGAGCACCGCCATAGACTGCCCGTCGAACGAACTTGTGTCTGTACTCTCTCTCGGAAGGAAGAACAATTGCAGGAGTAGAAGAGAAGCTTTCAATTTTCGGTGTTTTGAAACAAAGGAGCCGAACTCCTTTATATAATCGAGGAGGAGCCTTCTAAATGAATACGATAATTCAATAGGGGGAGCCTACCCATTCAATAGGGTCAATTCAATATTTCATATTGAATATAGGGAATTGAATACGGGAAATTCAATTTCTAGAGAAAAACTGCTATAGTCATTAATCCAGCAACTGATTCCATACTCAAATCGTGGGTTTTATTCTGGGCATTCAACCCAACGTTAATCAGCCGCACACAACTAATTCTGTAACTGGACCATCTAAACGCGAATGGTACAGACCCAATAAAGCACAATCAATTTTAAATCAATCTAGACTAGACCATAGACCACAAACCTCGAACCACAGATCGCGGGCCCACGAATCCTGAGCTCCGGCCCCGGTCTAATTTAGGTGTTTGGTGACGGCGCGCACGCACATCATTTGGCTTTTCCAATTCCCATAATGAGACAATTTCTCATTCATATCTTAATGGAATTTGTTCACTGTTGTTGGGCCCACCTCACGCGGTGTGGGTCCCACCAAATTCTCTTTGGTAAAATTCAATTTTTCAACAATCCCCACATGAATGAAATTGGCGGAAACCGACTTGGAAGACAAAGCTGACACGAGAGAGAGTACAACAAAAAAATGCCGCATAGGATAGGTAGCTTTTGGCCTTGAACCTTCCCTTGTGAAGACCTATCGGATTTACTGGCTGACCAGTGAACATGATGTCTTGAACTGTTCTATCGTTTGTGTAAACCGAGACAATAGGCCTCACACGAAACTTCTCCAAACACAGTTTAGTTCTCACTGTTGGGTTCGTTTTGGCCATGACACCTCTTCCTGGTTCTACAAGTATTTTCTCGAGACTTTCGCCTTTCTAAATTCTCAAAGAAGCAGCCCCACTTCATACTCACATGGTGACCTTCTTATAAAGGGTATCCTGCTATACCCTGTCTGGCATTCAAGTGCATAAGAGTCATTAAAAGCGACGCTTAACCTGTTTCCATTTTGCAGGTATCACTGTTTCGCACCATAGGAATGAGCAGGAGAGCATGTCTCCACAGTGATCATTCTCCATTACTCGCAAATAGGTTGTCCCATTGAACCTAGATCTTGGGATCTCCAATCAGCTAGGTTGGGTTTCCTTTACGGTAACACGAGCGTATCGATACTTTCTCAACTAACTCTTTGTTTAAACCTTTGATTAGCGGATCCACAATGTTGTCCTTTGACTTCACGTAATCAACAGTAACAGCCCCAGTTAAGAGCAATTGTCTAATGGTATTATGTCTACGACATATGTCTAGACTTACCATCATACATGCATATTACACTGTGCCCTTCCAATTGCTAATTGACTATCGCAATAAACGCAAATTGCTGGCACAGGTTTCAACCATCTTGGAATATCTTCTAGAAACTGGCATAGCCATTCTGCTTCTTCAGTTGCCTTATTTATAGCAATGAATTCAGATTCCATCATAGATCATGCAATACACGTCTATTTTGAAGATTTCCAAGAGACAGCTGCACCACCAAGTATAAAAACATATCCACTCATGGATTTAGAGTCCTTCATATCTGATATCCAGTTAGCATCACAGTACCCCTCTAGTACTACAGGATATCTTGTGTAGTGCAGTCCCAAATCACGAGTATGCTTCAAATAGCGTAGTACTCTCACTATCACCTTCCAGTGGTCATCCCCTGGATTACTCGCGTATATACTCAATTTGCTATTGAATAGGCTATGTCGGGCCTTGTACAACTCATTAGGTACATTAGACTCCCAATTATCCGAGAATATTCCAATTGGGATTGTCCTTCCCCCACATTCTTGGATAAGTGGAGATTCATATCCACATGAGTACTCCTTGCTATCAGACTTGCTGAACTTCTCAAGAATCTTATCAACATAATAAGACTGAGACAGTGCAAGTCTGTCAGATGTTCTAGTGATTTTAACACCTAGTATTACATCTGCAAGGCCCATATTTTTCATGTCAAACCTCGAGTTCAACATCTTTTTGGTAGATTTGATAATCTTATCGTTACTACCAACAATGAGCATGTCATCAACGTAGAGACACAAAATGACGTACCATTTGTCTGTGTCTTTGTCAAATACACATTTGTCACACTCGTTGATTGTGAAATCACTTGACATCATAGCATTGTCAAATTTCTCATGCCATTGTTTCGGTGTTTATTTTAGACCATACAAAGATCTAACAAGTTTACAGACTTTCCCTTCTTGGCCTAGCGCAGAAAAACTCTCGGGTTGTTCCATATAGATTTCCTCATCTAAATTGCCATTTAGGAAAACTGTCTTCACATCCATTCGATATATCTCAAGATTTCGCAAAGCTGCAATTGCAATTATCATTCAAATGAATGTGATCCTAGTGACAGGAGAATAAGTATCAAAGTAGTCTAGGCCTTGTCTATATCCTTTAATAACAAGCCTAACTTTATACTTATCAATTGATCCATTTGCCTTCATCTTCCTCTTGAAGAACCACTTGTAACCCAAAGGCTTACTACTAGGAGGAAGATCTACCAATTCACACGTATGGTTTTGCAGAATGGAATCAATTTCACTCTTAATAGCCTCTTTCCACAAAGGACCCTCAGGAGAGCTCACAGCTTTCTTGAATGTCTGAGGCTCACTTTCTAACAAATACGTTATGAAGTCTGGACCAAAGGATATTGATGTTCTAGCCCGTTTGTTACGTCTAGACTCAACATCACCCTCTTCCTCTTGGTCTTGACTGCTTTCATATGCAGTCTCGAAAGTCCGCTTTATGGAACTTGACTCTTCTATGGATTTATATGGAAATGTGTGTTCAAAAAACGTCGCATTCCTAGATTCCATGATAGTGTTCTTGTGAATATCCAGTATCTCAGATTTATACACAAGAAACCAATAGGCAGTACTGTTATGTGCGTAACTAATGAACACACAATCAACGATCCTCGGCCCTATCTTCTCCTATTTAGGTGGAGGTACAACTACCTTTGCGAGACACCCCCATTTTCGAAGGTAACTAACTGTAAATCACACACCTCAATGTGGATTAAATCCAATGCCTCAATACTTTTTTCAACTCATTGATAAGAAGTCTTTGTCACTTGGACTCTCACAAGGCAATCACTTGCCTATCTTACTCATTCCCTAAATGAGAGGAACTTGTTCTCGCAGGAACCACTGTTGGCACACCAAACAGCCAAATCAAGTATTCCCATGGTTGGAGCCATTTCTACAAGCACTTGGCTCAACAGAGCCGAGCACAGAAATTGTCTACGCTGAGCAGTTCAAACACAAGACCGAGACCGAGCAGTGTTAAGGCCGAAGCCAAGTAGACTACTCCAGAGGCCGAACGATCCAATGATCTGAAGCCAAGTTGCGCACGACTGACCGAGGCCGTAGCCCAACAGTTTATCACAAAACTGATTCGAGGCCCAGTCGCGCACGACTAACCAAAGCCGAGGCCAAAACAGTTTCTCATTTTGTTCCGAAACAAAGCACTATTATCATATACTCCCTCCGTCCCTTTATAAGTGTCATACTTCGTAACTCTAACTTATTAAAAAGACATCATTATTGTACCTTTCACATCAATTTTTTCCTCCACTTTTCCTACTTACCCATCATCGTTACACTTTTACTCACTAACTTTTCAAAATGGAATATACTTTTAGAGACAAAATAGACAATACACCAACTTTTACCCACTAACTTTACAAAATAGACACTTATTAAGCGACAGCCCAAAATAGAATACTGAACTCTAAATAAGGGACGGAGGGAGTACCACTTACAAAAACCGGTTCTGCACTCACAACCAATCAGCAAGTCAATAGGAATGTGTTTCAACACAATAAATGACAAACCGTCAATTGGAAAACCAAGTCAGTAGAGTTCGAAAACCAAGTTGCAAAACTGAGAATTTCATTACCGCACATCTAGAATTTTGGGCAAATTGACCTTAGGAATATACAAGTCAAAAGGAATCTCGGAAATCTGATTTCTAAACCTTGTTAGGGAGTCTTACCAATTATCTGTTCTCAAACAAGGAAAATTTCCCTAAACCTCGAAACTGTAACTTTGGTTCTTTTCCTTTATTCCTCTCCGAACCCTCCCTGTCCAAACTGGAAACAAAGGTGAGCACTATACAAACAGAATTTACTCATAGGAAAGGACAAAACAAGAAAAGTTATCCAAATCCCAAACTAATTAATCAGTTGAATTCCCAAACCAAATTCTGCTCTGAACCAAGAAATATTCCAAGTGTCATATGTCTCAATTATTTAGTGTACGACAAAAAGATACTCCACACAAATCAGATCAATTATTTAGTGTCATATTTCTGACCTGAAAACTTTTTCAAGTCAGAGAATATTCACCTCCACACAAATCTGTGGGAGAAATTTTTCAGTGCCGGGTGGGCACGGGACACGTGGTGTCCGGCACCATCTCGGCCGTCCAATGAAGTTTTGGACGGTCCAGATCTGTTCGGCTGCCGAGGGGTATTTTTGTTATTTCATACTTTAAAACAGCCGAACAGATCTGGGCCGTCCAAAACTTCATTGGACGGCCGAGATGGTGCACGGGCACCACGTGTCCCGTGCCCACCCGGCACTGAAAAATTTCTCAATCTGTGGGCACACCGAAAAGGGACAGTCGCACATAAATACGAACAGTTGGTAGCTACTGTGGGGCAGAACAGTAATTGCAATTGTTACTTTCCACAACAAAAATTCTAACAGCATGGATAATTTGCAGAGACCCACGCAGAGACAAACGTATTTGGCGCTCAGTTCGCCCATACGAATCCAAAAATAATATTTATCGATATCCGCAAGAGCTGATTTTTTACAAGGCCCCATAAAATAATATTAAAAAATTTATGGATATTTTTCTAGATTTTTTTGGGACCCGAAATGGGGTCAAACGCGTTTGTCTCTGCGTGGGTCTCTGTAAATTGTCTCTGTTGATAGCAAAGCTGGAAAAAAAAAAAAACTGTAAGAATGTGGATTTAGATGTGGGTTTCATTTTAAATGAAACAGGGGAAAATGGGAAAGACAGACTTACAAGGGAGAGCTAAGACGGGTTTTTGTGCAGAACTTTGCGGTGGTATCTCTCACTCTCGAGCAATGTTACAAATACACATTTAAAACACAACTCTGGAATAACCGTGTCCGAAACCGTTAGATGCACATTGATTCACATACAATGGTTTCGGACACAGTTGTGTTTGTTGCTGCTAGCCTGCGGCTGCTTCTTTGTTGGTTGATGTGCACGGAGGGAGTGGAGAGAAGAAGAAGGCCAAAATGTTTACCAGAGATTATTTAGTGCTCATGAAGTGCCCATAAAGCACCACCACGTAGAGTCTTAGATTTTTTTTCAATTCCCGTGTGGGGCCTCTGATACAATTGTTTTGGGACTCACATCAAATGTATGCTCGAAAATGAATCTGGGTATCATGTGACGGTGTTTTTAGTACATAATGATAGGGTCTTCAACATAGAGAGGGAAACTAAATCAGAGCATCATGTGACGGTTCTTGATAAAAGATTTTACATTTAATGAACCGCTCGGATCTTTTGTGTAGGACCCACGGTGATCTCTATGCACAATATGTGTGCAAAATGTGAGTGTGGGTAGCAGCTCAGAATAATTTACACTTGTTAACTGCGTGGTCAAGGCAAAATTTGTTTGGGAGTAACGGGAGAGAGTCTACTGCATCACTTGGACCCAATGTATTACTCATATCCACTTAAAAGGCTAAGTCTTACAAGTGGTAAGTCACGCAATTGTATATTAAAGTCCAACCCAAATTATCTAGTATTTATCTAATGTGGGACTTAATGTTCATCGCATGTTCTAACAATAGTAAAATCAATGTGCAACGCAAGCTTTATTTTTTTTATAAGGTAGGTCTGTTCTTGTACGGAAAATAGCTATTGCTACAATCAAATCTTATGGTAGTAGTGTATAAACCCAAGATTAAGATAACTTAATAAAATGAAGGTACTTTCTGCATATTTTTCATGTCATTTGATAAGGTTTTTTTTTTCTCGGCAAAATAAATTTTATTAACTCAAAGCAAAAATACAATGAGAAAAAAGGATGAAAGCAAAAGCTGAGAGATATGTCCATAATAAGGACACACTGCCTCACCAAAGCTATGCTAACAGGCAAGGCCGGCTCTAAGATTCTCACGGCCTAAGACAAAATTGTGAGGGGGGAAAAAATATTCTCATTCGGAAGGAAAAGAGAGGCCTCTAAGACTTGAATCATATACCTATTGGATAACAAAACTAAGCTTTTTCACTGTGCTAGGTCATTTGTTATATTAGCGCTATATTGAATATATATTACATTTCTATCTGGGGCCCTAAGTTTGAGCCAAAGTTCTGGGCTTAAGTCAGCGGCCTCGTTTGGCTTAGCGCAAAGCCGGCCCTGCCAACAGGCTAAGTTGTTGGCAAGATGCAAACTGAAAACACCAATCGAAGGAGATGCAAACACCAAAGACATAGAACACCGACGTAAATTTAAATGTACAGAACAACACCACATTATAAGTTGAATCAACAGGCACACGTACGTGAAGGTAGAGAGCACTAGAAACAGTAAAAAAAAAATGGTGGCGAAGAAAAAAGGAGAGGGACTTACAAGGAAGCTGAGAGTAATATTAAGGTGTATAGTCTTTGTTGATCAATCGTCTTGATCTTCACACGAGATGAAGAGAAGAGGTGGAAAAAAATGAAACAGAGAAAACAAAAAAGAAGGCTAAAGCAGCCTGAGCCAGCAACTAGTGGTGTTTAATCGAGAGAGAGAGGGAAAAGAAGGCTTTTGCATCTGCAGAGACATGAGAGAGAGAGTGTGTGTGTGTGTGAGAGAGAGAGAGAGAGAGAGAGAGAGAAGGAAAAGAAGGCTAAAGCAGCCTGAGCCAGCAACTAGTGGTGTTTAATCGAGAAAAAGAGAGAGAGAGAGAGAAGGAAAAGAAGGCTTTTGCATCTGCACAAACATGAGAGAGAGATAGCCGTTCGGTTAAATAAGTCAAAGTGGCTTATTTTTTATTCTTATTCAAATTTTTTTCGTATCACTTGGTTTATTATCATTTTTTCGTCTTTATTCAAAAAATAATAATTAGATTTCGATCAAAAATTTTTACTTTTTAGATTCCTCTTGTCACGAGGATGCAATAATCTCAAAAAAAATGATGATAAATCAAGTGATACAAAAAAATTTTGAATAAGGACAAAAAATAAGCCACTTTGACTTATTTAGCCGAACGGCAAGAATCGTTGGAAAAAATTTATAAGAATTGACCATTCAGAGTGTGTCTTGCTTTCTTGTACGAGAATATAAAGCATTGAAAAAGGAAGGGAATGCAACTCGTACGTAGGCCTCCAAGTGTACAGGCTCGACTCGTTTAATATTAGGTGATCGATGAGCTCGAGGTTGTCAGTGTTTGTGAAATTTGAGCTCTGATATATTGTAACGATTCGGATTTTCGATCCAATTTTTTTTATAAGATTTACAAATTTTATTCCTGTATAATTAGTTTTAGTAAATTAGTTATAAAAATTTTATTATAGTGTAAATTTCATGGTGTATTGTGTGCCACATGCACCATAACGTTTTTCCAAAACAAATTTTTTGCTCTGTCATCCCTCAGGCGTCTCCCTCTCTCTCTCTCTCTCCATTAATTCTTTTCCTTTCTCCCCTACCCATTCCTTACCCACCACCCAACCGGTTCTCTCTCTCCCTCCTTGTACCCCACTCCACTCCATCCCTATAAATACTTCTCTCCTCCAACTAAATTCACAACACAAAAAAACTACCGCCACTGAAAGAAAAAAAAAATAGTGGAAGTTCAAGCTCCGCCCATGGAGGTCAAAAAAAAGAAAAAAAAAGAAAAGAAAGTGAGGTGGATTTCTCGTTCGCACTCACCCGAATTCGGTTCACACTGCGCCCACCAAGTTCCGAAGCATCCCAACAATGTCACCCTCTTGTCCGAAGTCAGTCTCAAATTAAAATCTATCGTTCCGGTCGTCTTCTCCTTTCGGCCAAGATTCACCGAAACCGTTCGCCGTATTTTTCGATCAAATTCGAGGTATTATAATCCATTTCCTACCTCTCCCTAAGTATATACGAGCTGAACTTTATGCTCCAAACTGAAAAGAATTCGAATCAAACATCGCATGGCCAAAAATGGCCGTTTCCTTTTTCTTTTCTTTTTTTTTGGCGTTGAACAGTGAATTGCCTTGTGGGTTTCAATTTTTTGTAAAAATTACTATTTAGACCCTGAGGTTGTTTAACATATGCTTTCAGCCCAAAATGTTTTAATAACATATTACAATTAGACCATTTAGTTATTAAGGTCTATGTTTCGGGCGACTTCGATCCAGACGCAAATTCCATTCAACATTTTTGACACCCGAACTATTTTTCCTAGACTTCTCACACTTCAAAGATCATATCTTGTTAATATCATATTTTTTTAATTATCTATTTATTAATTACCTTTCGAAGCTTTCAAACGAAATAACTTTGTGACCTCATAAACCATGTTATTAATGCCCGAATAATTTTTTTTTTTGACTCTTTATACTCCTTAGATGAAATCTTGTTAACCTCAACCTATTTTATTTATAAAATTATTTATTTCCTAATTATATTACTTACGGACATATCTTTATTTAAAATAACGAATATCCAAACCGCTAATGGTTGTGCCATACAAGATTAAAGGGCAACGGCCCACTCATAAAATGTTACGTGTTTACTTAATCGCTCAATATTATTTGATATGTACATTTATCACATTTGAATGTATTCTGCTATTAGTCAAGTTGTTATTTATGAATCATGTTGTACGTGCTAGATTGGACCCTAAAGACATGGGTTAGATTGCGAATTCACCTAGACGTTGTTAGGTAAAGGATAAAGTGGAAAGTCGTATAGTTATGATTTGGAGTGCCTGCAGGCGGATTGTGATATGAGAATTGATAAGCTGGCAGGTAGTCTAATGATGATTTGAACTGAAACTGGCGGGAGTCTAGTGGTGATTAAGATAGGTGAACCCTAGTTATGATTTGGGCATGATAAGTTTTCCTTTTGTTGTAATGAGAGGGATACACGCCGGGTACATAACTTGGGTGCAATCCGCAACAACAAAAGGAAGTGAACTCATGGGACAGGGCATGATTAGCAGTTGATCTTGTGGAAAGATCTTAAAATACGCAAACCCTAGTTATGGTTCGGGCATGATAAGCTTTCCTTGTTTGTAATGAGAGGGATACACTCTGAGTACATAACTTGGGTGCAATCCATGACAGCAAGAGAAAGTGAGCTCATGGGACAGGACATGGCTAGCGGTTGGGGAGGAAGGATCTCGCGGTTGAGATCTTAGATCACACGTCAGGCTAATGAATAGTAATAAATTGATTATGTGTGAAATTTCTGTTTAATTCTTCAGCATTGATATTATATTATTTGATTGCTAGCTGTAAAGTAAGAGGGGTAGTCGGGCTGAATTATTCTACTGGGTGATTTATCACTCACGGTTACGTCTGTATCCTGGTAAAATCGGTTGCTTCGGCGATCAATTTGCCAGAGGATGCAGGATTCAACGGAGAGGCAGTTGGACACAGGAAGAATACCAGGGGCAGAGATCGAGTATGCTTGAGATTTGTATCAAGACTAGAGTCGCTCTGGAGTTATTTCAATAAAATTTTATTATTTATTTTGCCTCCGAAAATTATTTGAAAAATCGGGGCGTTACATATATCTAGCTTGAGTCGAAGAAAGGCAAACAAGCTGAACTCGAGCTCAAATTTGAGATCAATCTCTGAGAAAAATAAGGAAATAGTGTAAATTACTACACACTGTCAAATAAAATGTCATGAAGACAATTTCATATTCCCAATCCTACTCGAGCTGAGCTATGGCTAACTCGAGCTCAGCTCGATTACGAAATGGCCAGGCCTAGAAAATTCTGGTTCAATCTCGTTTATTAACTTATTGGTTAAGCTCAAACAAGCTCTTACTGAGAAAATCTTGTTGCTGCCGACGAACGGCTTGTTAGGGAAATAAATTCTCATATTACTTGGGAATGGAATATGTTATTTAGTACCATGAGGGACATAGAACTCCACTCATAGCTAATTGGTTTTGAGTCAAATATAAAGTTTTCTACATGGTATTAGAGCGGGGCTCATTTCTATCTCACGTTTTAAAATTTCACAATCTACACCCCACAATGACAGACCAGTAAAAAAGTTACATGAAGATAAATTCAAAATGAGACTACATGTGACAAACCTCAAACACGACTTCACGTGAGATAGATGTTGAGAAATTATAGTCCCACGTTAGCTTGGGATGGAATGGATGACCACTTAATAATACAAGGGATCTCTTGAGTCATTTAAGTATGTTGTCAAAAGTCTTTACATTTATTTACTGGAGTATATTTTAAAGAGCAGAAAGTCCAATGGTATAGCAGCTGCTGTACAGTAGTCACGTACAGGCCCCGTTTGCGCCCGTCTCGGGTTCCGCAAAGACGATCGGAGCCGCTCATTTTGTTCAAAATACTTCGTTTATGGTCCCTGTAAAAAATCACCTCAATCCGATATCGGGAAGGGTGTTTACAAATCATCCAACTTTACTTCAAAATTTAGGCTTCCGATCGTCTTTGCGGGACCCGAGACGGACACAAACGGGATCTGTACGCGGTTGCTGTACAGCAGCTGTTGTACCTGTAGCAGCGTTGTTTAAAGAGTGAGAAGCAGGGATTTGAAAAGGTGATCATCAAATATCTCATCGTCTAGAAAAGTAAAATGCCATACAGGCCGACAAAAGTTTCCGGCCGTGACATGCCCAGTGACGTGCAGCGATAGATCCAGCTCCACATGATTTGTTTGTTTCTGAATAATAAGGCCCCATTCGGCCATTCCAGAAATTTTAAAAAAAATTAAGCAGTTTATTTCATATTTTTAAACTTAAAAATAATGCAAATGAAAAATTATTTTTTATTTTTTTTACACTGTTTCAAAGATCTCAATAAGATCTATTATCAAATAAGATCCATATTGTTAAAAAAATTATTTACATAAACACATACTCCCTCCGTTTCAAATTAAGAGTCCATTATTCCATTTTGGATTGTTCCAAAATGATGGTCATTTTCCAAAAATGGAAGGAAAAATTTGGTGATTTTCCAAAAGTGTTCCTCACAATTGAATATAAGTGTTATAAAGTAGGTAAAATATAGGAATAATAGTGAAAATAATAGGCAATATAGGTGTAATAATTGCTTGTCCCCTAAAATAGTTGGAATCCCCAAGAGGGACTCTCAATTTGAAACGGAGGGAGTAATTTTTTAACTTAAAATTGTATTCTTAAAAAAATAATTACTTATTCGAATATATGGGGCCTAATCCTGCTACTAGTTGGCACTTGGCAGCAACGCAAACCCTGATGTGAAAACCTGATATCAAATCTGATGCCAGCACAAGAAAGAAAAGAAAAAAAAAAAAGACAGTGATTTTTTATTAAGAAAAATAAAGTATTTTCAATATATATATATATATATATATATATATATATATAATTTTTTAGAATTTTTTGACACCCAATTTAGAAATATATACTAATGTTTTGGCATCTGTACAATAATTAAACGATTTTTCGTTAATTTGCCGAGCAAAGAGTCAGAGGTAGGGCTGCCCGCAGATCGGTTTAAAACGGATTGGTTCGGTTCTCAATCCGATTTGCTCGTGGTGGATTGTCGTTTTCTCCATTCGTCAACCGTCCGTAGTGTTATTTGGTTGGGTCAGATTGGATGCGATTTCGGCGGATCAGTTTGGGCGATTTCAACGGATTTGAGCATGCAATTTATTTATTTTATATACACCAAAAAATTGAAAAAATAAAGTCCCAAAACTTCAAGTCCGCCACAAATTCAAAAAAGTCTAAACTAACATTAATACTTAGAATTAAGTTACATTCATCCACCCTAAGTTTAAAGATAAACTATTAGACGTCAATAACACTCGAATTTGGAGCTGGACTAGACCATGAACTTGATTCAGATTCTAATGTACCAAAAACATAGAGAAGGTTATTAACATTTTCACCATAAAACATAAAAACAACATAGAATACATGTTTGTTACTTTATTACCTATGATATTTTGTTCAAATTACTCAACATCATCCATAACCTTCGGAAAAGAAATAGGAATATTGCGGATTAGGCGGATTAAGCGTAACCAAACCAAACCGATCCGGATCCGTCAGAATTAGTATTTTTAGATTCATATCCGTCCGTAGCATGCCCCGATTTAGTTCGATTAGGTGAGAATTGGGTCACTTCGATTCATTTGCTGAACAGCCCTAATTAGAGGGATACATATTTATGTCGTTCAGATCTCTGATGGATCCCAACGAAGATGATGAACTGAAGAATGACTTTGTCCTCGTTTTTGGATTAGACTCAGATTTTATCTGCACAGAAACTTTTAGTAGTACATAAATTGACATATATGTTTGGGTTCATCCTTAAATCCTACTCCCTCCGTCCCCTTTTTAAAGTCCAGTATTCCATTTTGGGCTGTCCCTTAATAAGTGTCCATTTTGTAAAGTTAGTGGGTAAAAGTTGGTACATTTTCCATTTTGCCCCTAAAAGTAGATTCCATTTTGAAAAGTTAGTGAGTAAAAGTGTAATGATGATGTCTCCGTAGAGGGTAAGTAGGGAAAGTGGAGGTAAAAGTTGATGTGAAATGTGTAATGATAATGTTTTCTTAATAAGTTGGAGTTACGAAGTAGGACACTTAAAAAGGGACGGAGGGAGTAATTACTTTGGACCGTAGTATATTTTTTTTAGCCTGTGAGAGGATATTTTCGAAGAGAATAAAAAATTGGGTTTTTTACCACTAGGCACAAAAAATAAAAAGTACTCCCACCAAGTTACCTCCAATTAATGAAATACTAAAACTCTAAATCCTGAAAGTGCCTAAATCGTAGGGTACCCTATGCAAGTACCTAAATCGCTAAAACCCTGCTTGACCGACCGGGTGAATTAAAATAAAGACGCGTCCCAAGCGTAGGACTCTCGACCGGTGTAGCACAATATTCGGAAGTACCGGAGTCGAACCACAGAGATGGACGAACGGTGCTGACTCAAAAGTATTGAATTCTAGTTTAACTTGGCTCTTAGGTAGCCACCCCTTGTTCTATGAGGTTGATTTACTAACTAAATTACCAAACTGAATTAATTAAATTAGGATTTAAAAAGGAGAGTACAGCCGTGAGAACTCAGCGTCCGCAACTAACCTAACCAATGTTTACTCGGGCCACAATTATTCACTTTGTTGATTTTAGAATAGGAAAAATGATCCCTAACAAATGCGCACCACCTGTCACCAGTTTCCGTGCACATTCGAATTCCGGCGATGCCTGGGTTTTGTTTGTTAGAAGAGTTTTCGTCTTCTAAAATTGCTTAAAGATTAAATTAATTCGAACCCGAGTTAAAAACATTAATTAAACTAGCCACGAGACGCCTTCGCCCCGCGTCCGCACTCTACAAAATTACTCACTCATGACTTTATTAAACGCAGCAATAATTTTAACCCTAGATCTAAACATGCTTCAAACAATCGAAATAAAAATAAAAACACAATACCATAGACTTACGGAAAAGTAACGGATTCGATTACCAAAGAAGAACAGGAATTTAAAGCTGGAAAACCTGAAGAACTGAGATAAAAACTTGAATCTGCAATTAAAAACTCAGAAAACAGCAGCCAAAAGTTAAACAAAAACGTAAGTTATGAAATGTGTTACCCTAATTTCGAGTTAAAACGGGGTTTTTTTAGTAATCCCATTTAATCTACAATTAAAATCCTAAACAAATCGAAATTGGACCCGCAACGACCCAAAACGACACCGTTCCAAAGCCTGATAACCCCTCGGTAGCGCTACACCAAAAAGGGTGTAGCGCTCGCAAGCTCCCTTGAGGGCGTTGACTCCGATGACCGAGGCCTTGGCCGTTGACCCCTTTAGTTCTAGGTAGCGCTACACCAAAAAGGGTGTAGCGCTCGCTAAGCCTCTGGTCGTTTCGTGTGACATGCTATGCCACCTCTGAGCGCTATACTCATTCCCCTGTAGCGCTCACGAAGATTCTGATCACTTCCTCGCGATTTCTACTTCAACACTTAGTCTCCACAGCCCTCCTTGCTCTCAAGCTCCATCACAGCCTTTCCGGATACCTCTCATTAGCGCCAAAACATCTCAATTTCCTGCAAATTAAGCACAGACACAAAATCCAACCACGTGCACGCATTAAATGGAAAATGAGAATTAAATGCACGTCTAACGCGCTAATTTCCCTACTTAGGCGCTTAATTTCCCTACTTCTTGGAAATTTTTATTTTAAAAATAAGTTTCAAACATGGTCCTTCTAACCAAGTTTATAAATAGTCTAATACAACAAATGTTACCAAATCTAATTAATTCCGTTAGTTGCATTCAAGGATAGCATCAGAGATATTAAGAATGTATAATCATATGGGCTTCCAACTCGAATTCAATTTTTTGAACATTCACTCACTCAAAAGTGACAACCCTATCGCACTTGTTTCTTTATAACTCACCTAGAAAAATAGAAAAGCAAAATGATTCCAAAATTACATATAATCAAGTAAGGAGTAGAGTTTAAAACTCTGTCTACCCAAAAAGCTCCAACAAAAAACCTACAATTTTCAATCCTATACAGATCATGAAACTCCAAATCATCTAAACCAACAACTCAAGTTGTATTGAACAACAATTTTGTTCTCTTACCTATTAGTTAAAAAGAAAAAGAATCTAATGCGAAGAATTACTATTGGCCGCGAAGAATTACTCATGGCCGCGAAGAATTACTCTTGCCACAAATAATTATTCTTGGCCGCAAATAATTATTTCTGGCCGTAAAAAATTACACCTGGCCACGAAGAATTGCACTTGGCCGCATCGAATTGCTCTTGGCCGCAAAGAATTGCACTTGGCCGCATTGAATTACTTTTGGCCACATCGAATTGCACTTGGCCGCATCGAATTACTCTTGGCCGCATCGAATTGCACTTGGCCGGATTGAATTGCACTTGGCAGCGTCGAAATGATTTCACATAAATCAAACAACAAAATGTCTTGCACCAAAACAAACAGTCTTGATGAATAAGTGATCCCAAATCCGGTAGATACTGAGTCCATTCATCCAAATCGTATCTCGATGTTACAACAATGGGTCCTATGAACATTACCTACTAGGAAGTTGCAACCCACATCTTGGGCTTTAATGCGAAAGAGAATGAAAATATCATCTCAAACACCTTGTTGATTAGCACTGGCCGGGTTCCTCAGCTTCCACAAACCACCTGTTAACTCGTTTACGAGCTACGGATACCTGCAAAAAATACATATTATGTTTCCTCTCAAAATCCCTCATTTCCATCGACTTCGAAGATCAAAAAACGTACTTCGTTGAATTGTTTTAAGACGTACCAAGCACAACCAAAAAAAAACACACTTTAATGGGAACTTTAGTTAATCGAGAAAAATCACTGCCAGCCTGCTAGGATAGTATCAAAGCGAGGAAAGAATTCCGGAAGTCAAGAGCCATGAAAACACCCTTACCTGATTATCCCAATCAGTTTTGCAAGTGATTATGATGAGCACAATAGTTTGAACGAACGTGCCAAACAACATACCAATCCAGACACCCTGCAAAACAAATCCACAAAAGATATCATTTGCATGAAGAAACAACGTACTTATTCTGTGTATGTTTTAGAGGGCTTGAACGACCACATTAATGACTACGCATGGATCATGGATTTGCGAGGAAAAGGTGTAAGCAGTCGAAAAGATAGAAAAACAAACTAAAGCAAAAGATGTTTGTCCTACTTTTGTTTAGTGACATTAGACAAATGAGAAGCAAATGTAGTTATCAAAAAAATCTACATCCCTTGTTTGTCCTACTTTTGTTTACTGTTTACATCTCTTGTTTGTCCTACTTTTGTTTACTGTTTAGTATGTCTCAACAACCACAAGACCAAAACATGGTGTTTGTAAGTATAATTGGCACTAGGGACGTAAAATGAAATTTGATAACTTCGTTTTCCAACTGAAATATTATTTCAAGTTTTCTGCGAACTCAGACTGAGATCCCGTTTCTAAACTCCGCTCCAAGTTTTATGGGAAAAAAATGAGGAATGAAATAACTCACTTTGACTTGCATATGGAACACATAACCGAGCACTACTCCCACTGGAACCCCTACTAGGTAATAGCAAGCAATGTTAACATATGCGACAATGCTCTGCCAGCCAGCCCCAACAGCAACACCTGCATAATGAATTGAAATTGCACCAATCATTCACTAAAGGCGAATAATTCTTCCTTGGCCAGAGAAAACTGAAAAGTGTGGGTATCCCAAAATTTTACCCAGAAAGGGAAGTGCATAGGTTGGCTTCAAACGTGGCATAGTGCGGGTCATACTCGAAGAGTGAATTTGGTCACACTATTGGAAATTGTCTCACATCGGTTAATTATCACCTCAAAAACTAGTATATGAGCCTGGGCGGCCTCTCCTCTCATTGCCAATTGGTTTTGAGTTGGATGCTTTAACATGGTATCAGAGCTATATAGGTAAAATCCTGGTCAAGTTTTGTGGGTATGCAGGACGAAAGAGTAAGTATATTACTCCCGATAACATGCTACTTCTCCTTTTCCAAAAACAAAACAAAACATGCTGCTTCTCATCATTCATTGATCTCTTTTCTCATATATATTTCATATTTGTTGCCATCGTGATACAACCATAGGTAGAGTTGTTGTACAGAAAGGAGAAGATTACCAGAAAGAACAGGCTGAACACTGTTCATAAGAATTGAGCATGCCAAAAGAGGCGATAAATCTGCAACTGCAGTAGCTACCTCACTGCTATCTGTGAATATGTAAGCTAGGCGGCCCCGAAAGAACAGGAAGAAAATGAATAACGTGAATCCGATGGCAAACGATGTTAGCACTGTGTTCACGATTGAGAATTTTGCAGCTTTTGAGTTCCCTCTTCCAAGTTCATTTGAGACCCGTACGCTAGATATTTCCAAAGACAAAAGCGGTACAAGGCTAAGTGCAAAAATGCTTGACGGAGAGAAAAAGGAATGTAAAGCGAATAAAAAGGAAAAGAGCTGGACTTCAGGGTCATCCAAGGACCAAGATGTGACTGCGAAAATGACAAGCAATAACAAAAACAGCATTCTTCACAACAAATAACAAATACCGCAGTACAATAAAAGTACTCATACCTAGCTGCAGCCAAGAAACCAAAAGCTAACATCATTTCCCAGCCATTAATATTGAGGCTGCAGAAAGATGCATGTGATCAGTGATAAAAAGCTTTGGAACATTCAAGGGGGAAAGGGGAAGAGAGGTCGATGGAAGGGCAGGAAAAATAGTGTTACCAAATAGAGAGAGCATCTATTTCAACCTCAGCATTCTCCATGTTTCCCGTTAGAAGAAGCAGGACTGTGTTGTACCATAGTTCCAGACTGTCAGGCAAATCACAGGTTTAAATTGAATCGTTTTGTCATCTCAAAGAAGCAATATGATATATATCAATACATTACTTTAAGTGAAATGGTAAACGGTCCACAGGACATTGATGTGGTGTACTTCTTTATGGCTGCCACTGTGAAAATTGACAAATAAATAGGTAACAAACCAGACTATGAGAAAAGTAGAAAGCTTCCGCATTTGTGAGTGTACTAATACTCATACACATAATATGACAAATCATGAAAATGAAACCACAAAAAAGAGCAACACACAAATTCATAAGGATTTGTAGGATTTGGCTTATGGCCTACGCACAATGAAAGAGAAGAAACACTATGAGATGGCAAGGTCTGTAACCCTACACTCTCCCAGAAATACTGTAGCCCCAAATACCCCTTTGTAAAGAAAAACCAGCATACAGATTAGGTAAAAAGAATACCCAATAGGCAATAATAATATACGGGTCATGCCTATTGGGTCTGTGGGCCGAAAACTTAATGCCAGCAGAATTCGAGACACTCACCGCTGTATGTGAAAATAAATAAGTAGCCTAGTTTCGAGGTCTAGTCAAGCTCTGGAAAAAAACCATACAATCCAGGGCTTGTTTGGTTCACAACGCTTATTTGCTCATTTTAAAAGCATGCAATAAGCAAATGAGTTTGGTTAGCAGCTACCAAATTGGTTATGACATATTAATGCAAAACAACAACCTTAATACATAAAATCCAATAAGCAAATGAGCAATTGGCAGCAAACGAATTTTCTTACTTTGAATTTTTCTTAAGTAATAGGCAATGAGACACCAATAGGCAAGTTATCAAATGGCCCATCTTTAGCTCCAGAGGTTAAGAAGAACATGGAAACCCAAAGCAGGGTCAAAAACCAAGAAGTAAGTAAGTGGTGCCTAAGTTTTTTTTTCCCCTCCATAACATTGTTGGACCGGTCTTCATAATTCATCAATATGAAACAAAAAAGGTTATCAACTACTTATACACCAACTGGGATACAATTTAAGTGCTTTCAACGTAACTTGCAATGGATGGAAGAAGGCTTACCAAAGCATGGCACCAGATGATAAAGAAAGCTTGATGACTGGCCACAGATCCTTGAAAGCCAAGAATGAGAAACCCTTCCACGTGTCTCGGCACCCTCCACACATAACAAACGAAAGCTGGCCCATATTAGGAAGCCAATATGCTAAAATGGTAGATATCATGGCCCCAGGAATACCAAATTTGTATCTCACTGTCAAAAGCCATGAGAGAAAGATATGGACTGAAAGCGAACAAAATGCCAAGTATGAAATAATCATGTTCTTGCTCTGAGTCTGTAGGAACATCTGGCAGGTGTAGGATGGAATGAAGGAGAACATCGCAGGGATAAACCAGAGAGCAATTACGCCTGCCTCTTCTGCAATGGCTTCATCCTGGCCTAAAGTTTTCAAAATCGGAGTGGTCAAGCAGAACAAAGGGACAAGGAAAATCATGCAAGTGAATAGGACAATCCAGGACCTTTGAAGATACACGCCTAGCATGTGGCGTTGATTTGCACCATACGCTTGCCCACATAGAGTCTCTAATCCACTAGCCATTCCCAACTGCACAACCACATGAACCCATTTTTTGAAAAATTTTCCATCTCGTTTCGCATAAGAAACAAAAACAAATAAATTATTACCACCCGTTTCTGAGTTCCATATTCTATACATGGAATTTGAACATTATCCTGGATACTTTTGCTTGGAAAAATCCCCCAACTTGAGATTCAACTCCAAACATCAAAATTCTCACATTTACATTGTTAAACCAAAGCAGAAATTGCTTACACCAAGGTTGTGAAATTGTCTACGATTAAGCTTATATCATCATACTATTAGAAAAATCACAGAAAAGGGAAAAAAACGTAGCTTTATAAACCAAGTTAAGAGTGTACAACATTGACTGTCAAAATTTATATAGCTGTTTTGCCCCTTTCTGTTATCTTTTGGTAAACCAGTTACATAAGAGAAATGATGAGGGTCCTTTACAACATCATATATGGCCCCAAGATGCAGCCTTCCATGATTAGAAATCCTTCTTGAATAAGCTAAATTCCTGGAAACCATGATATTTAATTGCTTTGGAAAACAAACTTCACTTCTGTATGTTTTCTGGTCTTGTTCCTTACGTTGCTACTCATTAATAGTGTTTCAAAGATGACAAACTAGAGAAAGGTTACGCTTGCAACATACCAGGATACCATTGACAAACCTCAGGAAGACAGTTTGAACAAGAGCATATCCAGCAAGCTCTGTAGCTCCAATGTGCCCAACAAATGCCTGGCTAATGACACCTATACCGAAGGTTGAACATCTAGTGAATATAGCCGGACCAGCCACCACCCACATTTTCTTGGTCTCACTCCATAACCTGTCCTTCAGCTTTTCCTCACTAGGAACATCTTTTTGTCCTTTACCATTCGTCAATAGATTCTCATGAATATCAGGATCCATTTTGGTGAACTCCAATTCTTCTGGTGCCTCCAAACGTGCTGCAGAAAAGAAGATATGAATATCAAACTAGCACAACCCATGATCATTTTGCAGTGAATAATACTATACAGGGTCCTCTTTCTCAACTTATTGCCATTTCTTGACGCGAGGCAATTGAGCTAAATTAAAAAATGCACGTAGAACCTAGGAAGGATTCCTGAGTTACCATTTGAAGAGAGCAGCTCCTACAAATTGAAAAAGAATTCTACATTGACTTTGAACTTCCGTTGGGATTCTTCATTAGAGAAGCACATTGAGAACGAGCTTGTACTTAAGTCATGCTAGAATTGAACTATGTGTCTAAATAAGAAAGAAAGAGCAAAGATGGTTTCCGTCTGAGGGATGGCCAATGCTTGAATGTCCATTGGATTTACATAGAGGGATGTTGGTTGGATTTCTTTTGGGGTGCAATTTCAGCCAAATGTCTCAATGGTTACCTAAGGCTTATCAAAACAATGGGCATTGTAGTTGCATGTTTTGAAGGTTTTATGTTTGATAGTTAAACGTTGAATCTGACAATCAGGTGTCCAGGGAAAAACTTTGTGTGTTGTGAACAGATCATTTCCCTGAACCTATCCAAATGTTTTGAATGCATGGTGTCTCATCCAACCAAAGGGATGTCTTTCACCATTGGCGACTATTGGAAACTTGTAAATCAGTTACTAAAGAATTACGTTGTAGAATACTCGAAGAACTCCTCAAACTCTTGTCTATTCATTTCACCAATTTTTCCCTCAAAAGTGTGGTATCATCATGTTTCCATGTCATCTTGTCAAGACTGCTAAACAGAACAGCCTAACAAAAGTCATGTATCCTTAGATTGGATTTCCAAGACTCCATCTGCATCTGTAGTGGATACATTAAAATCTCGAAGAAAACACCTTGGACATATCTTGGATATGCTATATTCCTATAATTTTTGTGAGTTTTTCAATTTCTTCTTCAAAGGAGCTTTTATATCCACATTCATAGCGTATTCCACAGCCCCCTTTCTCTCAAGTGCACCCCTTCCGCAGCCCACCTAAGATTCACAGTGAGGGCAGTGGAAGATATGTTTTGAATGGCAGAAATTAAGCTTCGTCCATGTAAGTGCAAGTACATTTAGGCTCCATTTGGATATGTGTTGATTTCAAAGGAAAAGGCATTCCTCTAGTTTGAACACAGAAGAGTTTAGCTATAGGTGGCTGCAGAAGCAAGAGTGGCACATGGCTGAGGTAGAAAAGATGTGTTTTATTACAATCATCTCACTTCTACTAAATGAAATCCATCGCGTGATCATGATAAAGCTTTCAAACGCAGTGTTTCAAGATAAGTGCAGACTATAGAACATAGATTCAAACAAAGTCATTGAACAGTAATGTCAAATCCCTTCACGGAAATACATATCTATCCAAATGGAGCCTTATAATCGTAGTTGTCAAACTGTGAGTGTGAATCAAAATGGTCCTTTTCCAAATCGTGAAATTGCTCTTATTCGGTCATGAATTCACGAATAAGATGAACTATATATCTCTACACGCACATCAAAAGGCTTTTTTCAACACTGGAATCACCACACTTTTTTCTCACTTGATGACTTCAAGTAAATCCTTTTGCAGGCGAAACATGTAGATAAAGTGAATCCTTTACTATCACACAAAACACACACACTCCAGGATCTTATTTCGACAGCTTGGTATCTCAAATCAAATCGGACGATCTGAATCATCAATCGTACTGTTCTAATAACAGAGCTTATATTTAATGTGACATTTCTTTTTAAGTTTATCCTTTACTATCACACAAAACACACACACTCCAGGATCTTATTTCGGCTGTACTAGCATTTGTTTGCAACTAAGGAATCTACAACTTGAGCAAATATCACATTTGTTCAAAGAAAGCTACCAATCCAACAAGCACTTTTGATTTAGATCTTCCTCACCTGATGGACTCTATCAAACAGCTTAAGTATTTTCTTACCCACCAAATGAGGTGTTTGTCTAGTGGTGGAAACTCGTAATCTAATCGGACAAGGTCGTTGGAGTCCCATAGCCCCTTATTGGGCTAAACATACTTCTAACACCACTTTAGCTTCGGCCTCAACATAGCTGCGATAGGGTTCTATTTATTGGAGTGCGATGTGACGGGGCAATACCCTTGGTGGAGGTGACGAGTATCATACCAACACTACTATTTACCAAACCAAACCGACAGAGCCAGCTTAGAGGGGAAGCTAAAGAAGCAATCACTTCGGGGCCCCAATTTTTTGGCCCGGGGAGGGCCCCGAAAAATATAGCCTATACTAAACTATTAAAAATATTAAATAGTAAAGAGTTCCGATATCCTTCAAATAACTTCTACTTGGCAATGTGGCAGTTGAAGCTCTTTCATTGCTTAAGGATCTTGGTTTAAATCTCGGCCCCTTTTCTCAACCTTTTTCAGCAAAGGACCCCTTCTCGCAATCAATATGGACTGAGTTGAAGAGTGCGCAGGGAGCGCAACTTTTTCCCTTTTGTATTTTTGAAGTGTCAACTAACTCAACTTTATCTTGTCACTAAATTTTGTTGAATTCTGAAGTAGAAGACGAAGACGTTGAATTTTTCTAAAATTTCTTTCATTAGACTTTTTCTCTGAAATTTGAATTCTCGATTGATTTTTTTTTGTGTGTGCAAATTTTTGCTCAAAAATGTGTATAGGGTCTCATATTAGAATTTCGCTAGCCCCTAATATCTTTGAGCCGACACTACAAACTGAGGCTTATGTCTCAATTATTTAATGTACCACAAAAAGATATTTTCTGACCTGAAAACTTTTTCAAGTCAGAGAAATTATTCACCTCCAAACAAATCTGTGGGCACACCGAAAGGGACAGTCTGTCACTTTGGCACATAAATACAAACACTTGGTAGCTATCGTGGAGCCGAACAGTATATTGCAATTGTTACTTTCCAAAAGGCCGCTGATTTTGCCACTCTCTTTTTTGTTAACGGTACTCCTCTGCAAGTGTATTTTTGGAGCAAAATTCACTTGCAGGGGAGTGTCATTAACCAAAAAAAGAGAGTGGCAAAATCATTTCCCTTCCAAAATGCAAAATAAACAGACGTCAGTCAATTTTTTCTGGGTGACCAATCAAAATCCTAATTGGTAGAACGGAAAAAAAAAAAAAACTGTAAAAATGTGGATTTAGATGTGGGTTTCATTTTAAAAGAAACAGGGGAAAATGGGAAAGACAGACTTACAACGGAGAGCTAAGACGGGTTTTTGTGCAGAACTTTGCGGTGGTATCTCTCACTCTCGAGCAATGCTACAAATACACATTTAAAACACAACTCCGGAAATAACCGTGTCCGAAACCGTTAGATGCGCATTGATTCACATACATTTCACGGTTTCGGACACAGTTGTTTTTGTTGCCGCTAGCCTGCAGCTCCTTCTTTGTTGGTTGATGTGCATGGAGGGAGTGGAGAGAAGAAGGCGGCCAAGGGATACTCTCCCAAAGGTTTATCCTCTGGGAATAAGCCTTTTAAATTCTTTTTCAATTCCCGTGTGGGGCCTCTAATACACTTGTTTTGGGTCTCATACCAAATGTATGCTCGGAAATGAATTTGGGAATCATGTGACGGTGTTATAGTACATAATGAGAGGGTCTTCAATATAGAGAGGAAAACTAAATTTGGGCATCATGTGACAGTGTCGTAGTACATCATGTGACGGTTTATTTAGGATTAGGAATACACATGATGGGTGCATGTCCCAGTTGGCCAACTTTTATCTGCCCTGTCTGCAGTTTACTCCTCTTTAGGAACTGCACAGTCAGCTTGGGACCTCTGTTAGGTATTTGGATCATCTGTCGAGATAGTATTATTCTCTTAATATTGTGGTGGTTTTGACCACATGCTGCCGATATATTAATGAGAGAGGATCCAGAAGGATGAAAATGAAACTCTTCAAAATAATTTACACAAAGTCTGTTGTAACAGACATTTTGCACACATATCGTGCGCAGATCGCTGGGAGCCCTTGAAAAATGATTTTATATTTAATGAACGGCTCGAATCTTTTGTATGGGACCCACAGTGATCTCTATGCACAATATGTGTGCAAAATGTCTGTGTGTGTAGCAACTCAGAATAATTTACACTTGCGTGGTCAAGGCAAAATTTGTTTGGGGGTAACGGGAGAGAGTCTACCGCATCACTTGGACCCAATGTATTACTCATATATCCACTTAAAAGGCTAAGCCAGCTTACAAGTGGTGAGTCACGCAATTGTATATTAAAGTCCAACTCTTTATCTATTTATCTAATATAGGACTTAATGTTCATCACATGTTCTAACAATATTAAAATCAATGTGCAACGGAAGCTTTATTTTTTTTATAAGGTAGGTCAGTTCTTGTATGGAAAATAGCTATTGCTACAATCAAATCTTATGGTAGTAGTGTATAAACCCCAGATTAAGATAACTTAATAAAATGAAGGTACTTTCTGCATATTTTTCATGTCATTTGATAAGGTTTTTTTTCTCGGCAAAATAAATTTTAATAACTCAAAGCAAAAATACAATAAGAAAAAAGGATGAAAGCAAAAGCAACAATGTATGAGAGATATGTCCATAAAAAGGACACACCGCCTCACCAAAGCTAAGTTAACAGGCAAGGCCGGCTCTAAGATTCTCGAGGCCTAAGACGAAATTGTGAGGGGGGAAAAATATTCTCATAAGGAAGGAAAAGAGAGGCACCTTAGACTTGAATCATGTACCTATTAGATAACAAAAACTAAACTTTTTCACTGGGCTAGCTAGTTCATTTGTTATATTAGTGCTATATTGAATATATATTACATTTCTATCTGGGGCCCTAAGTTTGAACCAAAGTTCGGAGCTTAATTCGGCGGCCTCGTCTGACTTAGCTCAAAGCCGGCCCTACCAACAGGCTAAGTTGACAAGATGCCAACCAAAAACACCAATAGAAGGGGATGCAAACACCTAAGGCACAGAACACCAACGTAAATTGTACAGAACAACACCAACGTAAAATGTACCAACAGGCTAAGTTGAATCAACAGGCATACGTACGTGAAGGTGGAGAGGGACTTACGTACAAGGAAGCTGAGAGTAATATTAAGGTGTATAGTTTCTCTCTGTTGGTTCAATCGTCTTGATCTTCACACGAGATGAAGAGAAGAGGTGGAAAAAAATGAAACAGAGAAAACAAAAAGAAGGCTGAAGCAGCCTGAGCCAGCAACTAGTGGTGTTTAATCGAGAGAGAGAGAGAGAGAGAGAGAGAGGGAAAAGTAGGCTTTTGCATCTGCGAGAGAGAGAGAGAGAGAGAGAGAAGGAAAAGTATGCTTTTGCATCTGCACAAACATACCTTTCAGAGTGTATTTTGCTTTCTTGTATAAGAATAAAGCATTGAGAATATAAAGCATTGAAAAAGGAAGGGAATGCAACTGGTAGGCCTCCAAGAGTTCGGCTCGACTCATTTAATATTAGGTGATGAGCTCGAGGTATCTGAAAAGTAAGGAAATAGTGTAAATTACTACACACTGTAAAAGAAAATTTCATGAAGACAATTTCGCATTCGCGATCCTACTCGAGCTGAGTTATGGCTAACTCGAGCTCGGCTCGATTAAGAAATGGACGGGTTTAGAAAATTCTACTTCAATCTCGTTTATTAACTTACTGGTCGAGCTCAAACAAGCTCTTTACTGAGACAATCTTGTTGCCGCTGACGAATGACTTGTTAAGGAAATGAATTCTCACATTATTTGGGAATGGGATATGTTACTTAATACCATGAGGGGAAATGGGACATAGAACTTCACTCATTGTTAATTGGTTTTGAGCCAAATATAAAGTTTTCTATATGGTATTAGAGCGGGGCTCATTTATATCTCACATTTTAAAAATTCACAATCTACACCCAACTATGACACACCAGCAAAAATGTTACACGATGATAAATCCAAAATGAGACTACATGTGACAGACCTCAAACTCGACTGCACGTGAGGTAGATGTTAAGGAAATACAGTCCCACGTTACTTGGGATGGAACGGATGACCACTCAATAATACGAGGAATCTCCCGAGTCATTATTGATTAATTTTTAATAGTATGTTCTCAAAAGTCTTTACATTTAGTATTTACTGGAGTACGGAGTATATTTTACGATTTATTCTCTCAAAGCTCCCCCCTCCAGAAAAAAATTCACCGATTGTGTCCATTTTTAAGACCTTGAAGACGATTGTCGTCTATTTTTGGCTAGATCAAGTTAGAACATTGGAATAAAGAACAAATTTGTCCAAAAAAAATTGGGTCATCCACATTTGAACAGTCAAACAGTTATCTAGATTGATTGGGGGAAGAATTTGTAATTATATGGTTGGATGTTTTGTGAGGTTATTTTGTTGATACTGCACATAATTTGCGGAGAGAGAGAGATTGAGAGAATGGTTCTTCCACTCTGTTTCTTAGCTGCCATTCGTGAAACTTAGGAGTTGAGAAATTAAAAGAGGACCAGAGGGGAATGAGAAAACAGAGGGATTTTTGTGGGTTTGGTGATTGGGTTTCTGGGAAATGCATGATTGGGTTTCAGGGCCTATCCTTTCACACCTCCTTTTTTGCTGATGACTCCTTACTCTTCATGGAAGCTAGTCTCAAGAACTGTGAAAAAGTCAAGGAAATCCTGAGCTGGTTTGGGGAAGCCACGGGAGAAGAAATAAACTTTCAGAAATCAGAAATCTTATTCTCCCCCAACACTCGAGTGGAGCTCCAAGAGGTCATAGTAGAATCCATGGGGATGGGGATCATGAAGGATACGGCAAAGTACGAGCTGGGGGAAATCTAAATAGGAAACTCTGGGGTATGTTAGAGACAGAATCTTGACCAAGCTCCAAGGGTGGAAACAGTTACTCATGAATCCAGCGGGTAAGGAAGTGCTCATCAAAGATGTGGCCCAGACCATCCCTGCTTTCCCTATGTCTTGCTTCAAGTTCCCCAAAAATCTTTGTAAAAAAATGAGCTCTGAGATTTGCCGTTTCTGGTGGGGGAAAAGGAGAGTGGGAATAAGATCCATTGGATTAGATGGAAGGAGCTGAATAAACCCAAGGAGGTAGGGGGCCTAGGCTTTAAGGGCTTGCAGGCTTTCAATATGGCCCTCCTGGCTAAACAATTCTGGAGAATGGCTAAGGACCCAAACTCTTTATGGGCCCAAGTTCTCAAGGCTTCCTACTTCCCTAAGTCTTCCCCTTGGAAGCAAAGCGAGGCGCCTCCCCGTCTTGGATTTGGACCAGCCTTTTAGAGGGGGTCAGTTGCTGAAAAAAGGGGCACATTGGAGGGTAGGCAATGGGCAATCTATTGATGTTTGGAATGATAAGTGGCTGAAACTAAATGGTAATTCTATCTCCCTTGCTCAATTAATCCCAAGCAGACCCGTCGATTCGTTGAAAGTTTGTGATTTGTTGCATGAAGGGGATAGATCTTGGAATGAGGAAAAGATCGATGGCCTTTTTCCTACAGAGATTGGCTCAATCATTAAAGCCACCCCTATCTCTTGGACAGGATGTGATGATGCCCTGGTATGGGGTCAATCCTCTTCGGGGAACTACTCCGTCAAGTCTGGATTCCAATTAGCATTCGAGGGGGCCTATGCTATGGATGATATGCAAGGTAGTTCATCAACAGAGCTCAGTACTGCGATTTGGAAGGTAATTTGGCGCCTTAAATCCCCACCTAGGGTCTCACATTTTCTCTGGAGGGCTATTAGGAATGCTATTGCCACAAAGGAAAACCTGTTTACCTGGAAGTGTGCTCGGAATCCTATGTGCAGTTTGTGTGGAATTGAAATTGAATCTATTGAACATGTGTTGCTTAGATGTGAATGGACTCGAGGGGTTTAGGAGAATAGCGGTTTATCCTTTTTTACTCCTATTCAGAATGTGGTGTCTATGAAGAGTTGGGTGGAGGACCTCTTTTCAGAACTTGGGGATAAATTTTTTGATACTTTGGGAACCATTTCTCAGATTTGTTGGGAAATCTGGAAGCAAAGAAACAAATGGGTTTTTTCTCAACAAAAACCTAATGCTGAAAGAACTATTAAGCATGCCTTCCAAGTTCATGGAGATTTTCTGGCAGCAGCTTGTTCTCAGGAGAATAGACCGGCTCGTAATTATGGGGATAGTAATGTCTTGAAATGGCAACGTCCTCTTCACGATCGCTGGAAATTCAACTGTGATGGGGCCTTCAACCCCTCGGACAAGTCAGCTGCGTATGCTGTCTTGGCTAGAGATAACAACGGATCTGTGGTAGAGATCAACCATGGGAAGATCAAGGTCTCCTCTGCTTTGGCTGTGGAAGCTTGGGCCATTCGGGTTGCTGTGCCTATGGCTAAGGCGTGGGGGAAAACGGATGCTATCATTGAATCTGACTGTCAAGCTCGTTGGTTAGGATGCTACATCCAGAGTCGATTCGAAGGACTGGACTATTCAAGCCCTCCTGGATGACATATTGTCTATGTCTTTTGATTCTAATTTAATATTTAATTGGTGCAAACGTCAAGCTAATAGATGTGCTAACTGGTTAACCTGTAAAAAAAGGATGTGTGTGTGTGAGAGAGAGAGAAATCTATCTAATTAAACATAAGGGTGTGGGAATCACACAAACACAAGTTGAAAGAAAGGTTGAGATTCATTTAATCCAAGAGTAATTCGATGCGGCACCCAAGAGTAATTCGTAGCGGTCAAGTGCAATTCAATGCGGCCAAGTGCAATTCTTTGCGGCCAAGAGTAATGTGGGCTCCCGCGCCCGAAGCGCGATTTTAGACAGAGTCGCCACCCGGATTTTTGAGATGGATGATCCGAGGAACCGAGGGGTTTTGTTTTGAAAAGAAAAAGGCCTTTTGATCTAGCGAAACTGTTTGAGATTTTGGATCCGGGAGCCAGGTTACGAACGGGGAAGGTTTTGTTGAAAAGCACCCCGCTCGCCCGGTGAAAAACCGGTCTCTACTAAGCATTTTAAATGGGGGGATCAATACAACTCGGGAAACCTTGAAAACACATAAAAGGGGAAAGGGAAACAAGATAGATCATCACACGTTGTCGTGCTAGTGGTGCTTGCTGTACAGAGATGATAAAGATGACATGGTGATGATATAAACAAGGAAAGGACGTAGAAATGAACTGTCTGAATCACTGCCCTCCGTCAGACGGCATACCGGCTTGTAGCGCGCGGCTTACCAATATGCCGTGCGTGGTTCCGATCCCGATACCAAACTTTTATAGTTTTGTAAAGCTTCGCACGGCGTACCATTACATCGCACGGTTTTATTTTAAAACTTCAGACAACCCACAGCTGTTAGATCATCTCAGATCTGCACCATTCTTTCAAGCCACGAAGGGAAAACCATTTTTTGATACGTTTGCATTGTCTTGAAAAGATCTATGGAGTTTAAAACATGGCTTGTACAAATGGTCTCATTCTGAGACAGCTTTTGGTATACAGAAAGGACCCAACAACGGACGATCGTGATCCAGACAGTTTGATCAAGAAAACAGTATTCTTTTTGAAATGCCGTGCGTGTTGGTATGCTACGCCGTGCGACGCTATAAAGAGCCGCACGGCTTAGCACACCTTCGTACAGAGCCCTGGTTTTGTTTTGAAAAAGAGATTTTGGGTCAGATCTCAACCAAAAGGGTCAAGCCTGAAAACAGAAAGGGCCCCTCAGGGCCAGGATAGAGCCTAGCCCAAGGAAACTTGGTTTTTACCTTGGATCTGGAGCCTGAATGAGCTTTGATGAAGGAGGATGGACGTCGGTAGGTGGAAAAAGAAAGTAGGAGTGTGGATGTGTGTAATGGATGGGTATATTGGGTGGTTGGGACCTCAAAGTTAGTAAGGGACTAACTTCAATGGTGAGGAGAAAAATGGAGTAAAAGGCCTAGAGAATGTCTTTTAAGAACAACATTCTTAAGGCTTGGAAATGGGAAAGTGGGGGTGAAAGCAAGAAGAGAGAGAAAGGGTATAATGGTGATCAAGGGCCCTTTTTTCCTTGAGTGGAGGGGTGTATTTATAGGCAAGAGCCTTGGATTTTGAATTTCAAAAGTTGGAGGCATTTTCTGGGCGGGCCAGAAGTGTGCTTTCGGCTGAGCCGTATTGCAGCTGTGGCTCAAATAGGCGTGGCCGACAGCTTTCTGAGCCAGTCAGAACTTTATCCAAAATGCCGTGCGGTTAACCTCATGACTGCGTGCGGCATATTAAATTTCGATACGCCGTGCGGTGTAGAAGTGTTGTGCACGGTACTTTAGGTTCGATCCAGGGCTTTTTGGGCTTTCTCTGGGCTTCTGAGTTTTTGGGCTTTTCTGGGCTGATGGTTGGTTTGGGCTGCGGATGCTGGAGGAATACTTCATTCAAGCTCACAAAGGCTTTGTTTCCTTTATTTCATCATCGGGGCGATCAAAGACCTTTCGAGGTCCGGATTGGGGTGTCTACAAGTAATTATGTGCAATCAAGAGTAATCCTTCACGGGCATGAGTAATTTTTTGAGGCCATGAGTAATTCTTCACGGCCAGGAGTAATTCTTAGCGGTAGGAGTAATATTTTGCGGCCATGAGTAATTCTTCGCGACCAGGATTAATTCTTTGCGGCCAATAGTAATTCTTCGCATCAGATTTTTTAATTTTTTTTTAACTAATAGGTAATAGAACAAAATTGTCGTTCAATACAACTTGAACTGTTGATTTAGATGATTTGAAGTTTCATGATTTGTCTGGAATTGAAGATTGTAGGTTTTTTGTTGGAGCTTTTTAGGTAGACAGAGTTTTAAACTTTACTCCTTAGTTGGTTATATGTAATCTTGGAACTATTTTGTTTTTCTATTTTTCTAGATGAGTTAAAAAAAACAAGTGTGATAGAGGTGTCACTTTTGAGTGAGTGGATGTTCAAAAAATTGAATTCGAATTGGAATCCCGTATGATTATACATTCTTAATATCTCTGATGCTATCCCTAAATGCAACTAACGAAATTAAACAGATTTGGTAACATTTGTTGTGTTAGACCATTTTATGAACTTGGTTAGATGGACCATGTTTGAAACTTATTCTTAAAATAAAAAATTTCGAGAAGTAGATTTTGTTGGGAGAAGGAAAATTTTTCTAATTCACAGTTATTTGTAATGATCCTCTCGCATAAGGTGGGACCATACGCATATTTGGGACTCACCTCATGTGAAATGACGTTAAAAAGAACCGTTGTATCCAAAAAAAAAGAGAAAAATCAAATTTTTTGACCTTTTATATTTGACTTATGGTATATAATCAATAATGTGAAGTGTAGAAAGAGAAAAATCTTCTTTACGGAGGTGCTGTAAACAGCACTCAATCGTGACCGTCCAAAAGTGTTTTGGACGGTCAAGATGTTAATGAAATTTTTTCGGGGAATAGTTCATTGTGACCGGTCATAATTGAAAACAAATCTCAGCCCAAGTTTGCGCGAATAGACGGCTGAGATTGCACCGCTCCGTAAACAACATGTTCAGGTTGTTCACGGAGCCTCTGTGAAAGAGACTATATATCTCGTGTATAAAAGAACAAAAAATATTTATGAGAGAGTAGTCAAGGAAGTACTTTCTTTCTATCTACTCCAATAATGTATACAATTATTTGCTATGGACATATTACATCGGGATGCGAGACAGCTCTCTAGATTTTCTTGTTTGAAAAATAATAGAAGATGAATTTCTTTCTAGTTGTGTGTGAAGAATTTTCCTCCTTCATTCTTGATTTTTGTGAGATATCTCTAAGATTGTGGGAAGCGGATCCTCTCCGGTCCATGTTTGGGATTGAAAGAGACAGTTGCAATCTGAACTGTTCAATGCTATATAATCAAGGGTTCGGATCTACTCAGAGACTCTTCGCTGGAAGAAATGAATTCTTCATGCGAAGAGTCCCAGAAAAAATCCAAACTATTGAATTCCGTAGAGGATCCGACCCTTTTTGCTTAACGATTAAGCCCGATTCAAAAGTATCCAATTCCGCGATACGTGGGTAACTAGGAACCGGAGGTGCTGTAATGCACCCCAGTGCACTACAGCACCCCGGATCCGAGTAATACGGGTAACCAACCACCATGTGCAATTGTGCATCACATGTTGAGCCCAATTTCTCAAATACCCGAAACAGACCCCTCCTTTGGGTTCTACTCCACAAAATGCAGCCATATTTCCCTAAAAGTGAACAGCAGCTGATGTTTAAAAAAAAAGGAGCAAAATTGAGGCTCACACATGCTTATAAGTTTCAGCTGTGGTACGTCTACTGTTCAACATCTTACCATCTGTCTTGGCAATTAATGGTTCGAAATTTAAAATTTTCTTACAAGGAAGAGATTTAAGAGATTTTTAAAATTCAGACCGTCCAAAGCACGTTTGGACAGTGAGATTGAGAGCGGTAGCCCTTGGGAGGAAGAATATTTTAAAATTCAAACCGTCCAAAACACTTTTAGACAGTAAAATTGAGAGCGGAGGAAACGATTAATGTTAAGTGGTGGGCATAGACTCTTTGTATAAACTTTCTAGACTAGAAACGATGCATGTGTTTATAAAGCTGAAATTGTCCTCCTATCCCGAAAAGCTGATGAACCACCTATCTAAAGGAGAAAGGGGTAACTGTTAATAAAAAAAATGATGAATTAATTTTAGTTTAGATTCTCTCTTAAATTACTAATGATCACAATGTAGTTATGATAATGGTAGAGTGATGATTGTGGTGGTGGTGGTGGGTTGGTGGTGATGGAGCGAGGGGGTGGTGGTGGTGGAGGTGGAGTGGTGAGGGTGGGGATGGAGTGGTGGTGTTGGAGTGGTGGCGGTGGTGGTGGTGGTGTAATGGTGGGGTGGCGGTGGAGTGATGGTGGTGTAATGGTGGCAGTGAGTGGTGGCGGTGGAGTGGTGGTTGTGCAATGGTGGCGTTGTGGTGGTGGCGGCGGTGGTGGCGGCGGCGTGGTAGTGGTGGTGGCAGTGTGGTGGTGGGCTGGAGTGGTGGAGTAGTGGTGGTGGTGGTGGAGTGGTGGAGGTGGTGGTAGTAGTGGTGGTGGTGGTTGTGCAGTGGAGGCGGCGGCGTGATGGTGGTGGTGGTGGGCTGGAGTGGTGGTGTTGGTGGTGGTAGAGTGGTGGTGGTGGAGTGATAGTGGTAGTGGTGGTGGTGGAGTGGTGGAGGTGGGGGTGATAAAGTGGTTGTAGGAGTGGTGGTAGTGGTGATGGTATGGTGGTTGAATACAAATACACAAAAATTCAGCAAGAATTAAGTAACTCAAAGCAATTTAATTTTTTTCAACTTTTTAACCTACATTTTAAGTAGCACTTAATTTGTTAAGCAATATAAAATGTGGTTATCTAACTTACTGAATCACTTATTACTTAATTGATTCAGTTTTAAGTGTTGAATTTAGGTCATCAAACAACCCCTATATCTCGGGTAGAAAAGAACCAAAAATATTTATGAGAGAGTAGTCAAGGAAGTACTTTTTTTCTATCTACTCCAATAATACATACAATTATTTGTTATGTACATATTACATCGGGATGCGAGACAGCTCTCTAGGTTTTCTTGGTTGAAAATAATAGAAGATGAATTTTTCTAGTTGTGTGTGAAGAATTTTCCTCCTACATTCTTGATTTTTGTGAGATATCTCTAAGATTGTGGGAAGCGGATCCTCTCCGGTCCATGTTTGGGATTGGAAGAGGCAGTTGCAATTTGAACCATTCAATGCTATATAAACAATGGTTCAGATCTACTCAGAGACTCTTCGCTGGAAGAATTGAATTCTTCACGCGAAGAGTCCTAGAAAAAATCCAAACTATTGAATTCCGTAGAGGATCTGACCCTTTTTGCTTAACGATTAAGCCCGATTCAAAAGTATCCAATTCCGCGATACGTGGGTAACCAGGAATCGAAGGTGTTGTAGTGCGGCACCCCAGTGCACTGCAGCACCCCGGATCCGGGTAATCCGGGTAACCAACCACCATGTGCAATTGTGCATCACATCACATGTTGAGCCCAATTTCTCAAATACCCGAAACAGACCCCTCCTTTGGGTTCTACTCCACTAAAAATGCAGCCATATTTCCCTAAAAGTGAACAACAGCTGATGTTTTAAAAAAAGGAGCAAAATTGAGGCTCACACATGCTTATAAGTTTCAGCCATGTTACGTCCACTGCTCAATATTTTATCATCCGTCTCGGTAATCAATGGTTCGGATTTTAAAAATCTCTTTAAATGAAGAAATTTTTAAAATTCGGACCGTTCAAAACATGTTTGGACAGTGAGATTGAAAGCGGTAACCCTTAGGAGGAAGAATATTTTAAAATTTGAACCGTGCAAAACACTTTTGGAGAGTAAAATTGAGAGCGGAGGAGCGATCAATGTTAAGCGGGCGGAGTGGACTCATTGTATAAGCTTTCTAGAAACGATGCATGTGTTTATAAAGCTGAAATTGTCCTCCTATCCCGAAAAGCTGATAAACCACTTATCTAAAGGAGAAAGGGGAACTGTTATTACAAGGAACAACTTGGTATGCTGTGACCCATTATGTGAGCCCTATATTTTGATGTCTAACTTGATTGAAATTAGGATGGAATGGGATCCTTTCCGGGCTCTTTTCGAGTTCGTTTTGATGATTGGAACCATCATTGTGGTACTGAGTTTTCTTTGATTGAACTTTGGATGGTAAGATGGCTAGGTTCATGTATCTTGGGCAAAGGAGTGACTTGCACGAGTAGCACTCGTGTTAGTGCCTAAACCTGGATCGTGGGAGTCCGGGATAGGCACTCCCAGTGCCGGCTCTGGGCTAAGGCCCAAGAGGCGGGGGGCCTTAAGCCCCCAAAAAATCTCAAAAAATAGGGCCTCATTTATTTTTAAGACCTAGTATATATGTGTTGTTTTAGGGCCCAATTTTAAACTCAAGAAGACATTTTACACTTAAGACCCAATGGCCCAGAAAAATAGAACACGCAACGCAGGAAAAGGCAAAAGAAAAAAAAACAAAAGGAGGAAAAAAAGGTTGCAGGATCGCCAAAAACTCTCCGGGCCCTTCAAAACTATTCAGTATGGTGGGTGCATGGATGCATCTTTTTCCCCTTAAATGCTACTACTCCAGTACTTTCCGTTACAAACAAATACTATATCCGAATCAAAATTACTCAGTATGATCAACTTTTTATTTGATTTCCGTTTACAATTATTAAGGGCCTCACATTCGAAGATCGTCTTAGGCCTCCAAAATCTCAGAGCTGGCCCTGGGCACTCCGACCGTCAAGTCAATCCGAGGGAAGAAGAGCTTTAAATATATAGTATTTGGGGTTTCAGAGGGTAAGAGTTCATTACCTTCTTCTCGAGGGGGATTACTCCTTTTATAGGCAAATGTAGCGTGGAGATCAACCCCCGCGTGTACTACACGCGCTCGGTGATTGGCCCGCTATTCTCGGTGTTGAATCAGGCTCGGCAATCCTAGATTTGCCACAATCCCCACGATCTGCTCGTGTAATTAAGGTAACCGTATCACGCCACCCGCCACTCTTATCTAACTCTTCCTAACTTTCTCTTCAAGTCAGGGAGTAGGGGTGGCTCAGTGGCTTAAGGCTCTGCCGAACGATATGGCTTGGCTGAGATAAGCATTTCCGCAGACTTATCAACTGGTCCAGCGGATGTCCGCCAAACGACACGTGCAACCGAACACCCCATGTCCGGGTCCGTGACCAATATTAATGCAGACGAATGAGCGTAGTCCAGCACAAATGGTCCGGCAGGTGCACAGCTCCTGCATACTGCCGAACCATCCAGCCCACGTGTCTGCAGGCTTGGGTTAGCCACCGTGTTGTGGTCCGCTCCCCCGAGCCACCAATATTAATGCAGACGAATGAGCGTAGTCCAGCACAAATGGTCCGGCAGGTGCACAGCTCCTGCATACTGCCGAACCATCCAGCCCACGTGTCTGCAGGCTTGGGTTAGCCACCGTGTTGTGGTCCGCTCCCCCGAGCCGCGCCCGCCACAATCATTATTCTAAAAACATCAGGCCAAAAAATCATGCTAATCTGATATCGTTTTGTTTCTCGAACCATATTTATCTCTAGAGCAACATGATTATCCAGTGTTGTAATATTTTCTAAGCCCATTTTTCTTGAGATGATTATGTGTGTATTTTTTTTTTTTTTTGCTGACTAAGGTACCACTCCATAGGAGAGCCACACTATTTGAACCCACCTATAAAGTTAAACCTCCGGACAAGCCGAAGTAACCACCACCCTGGCCCACCAAATAAATCGCAGTACCATCTCTGAAGAAGAATTGAACCCTGCCCACTTCTAGGCAAAGCCCTTCCCCTTCCGTTGAGGCAAGCCCACGATTGCCCCTCATATTTGGGAAAATATAAAATTAACCATGTGTCATAACAAATAATTCCCTTGTTGTGATGTAATCGATAAAAAAATTCGTCAAAATCTGTCTGACATCATCAAATCTTAATCGCAAAGGACCACACTATCCTTTTGTGGGTTGTGAAAATACCTCACAGGCTAAAAAAAATATAATTCGGTCCAAAGTAATTAAGATTTAATGATGAACACAGACATATATGTCAATTTATGTGCTACTAAGTTTCTGTGCATATAATCGACGGGTCTGGCTCCAGCTCCGGCTCCGGCATCGTGGTTCCATGCATTTTTTTTTTTTTCTGTTTTCCCTGTTTTTTTTGTTTTGTTAATTTTATATTTTGAGACCGGTAGTGTCCCCTTATTGTACTATGTATCTTTTGGCTGGGTTTGATATAATGATGATTTGGTTTGCTCGAAAAAAATCTGAGTCTAATCCAGAAACGAGGACAAAGTAATTCTTCAATTCATCATTTTCTCTCTCCCTCATTTATTTCGTTGGGATCCATTAGAGATCTGAACGACAGAAATATGTATCCCTCTGACTCTTTGCTCGGCAAATTAACGAAAAATCGTAATCATTGTACAGATGCCAAAACATTGAGATTTCTAATGGAAGCTGATTTTCGCGTTCCAAAAAAATCCTCAGGCACTCCACCTTTTATTTTCATTAGGCAAACTTCCTGAATTACCCTCTCAATCTAAAACTTTTCTGTGGAGAAGTTCTTTCTTTTCTCTGGAAGAGTTCTTTATAGGTTTCCACGCTCCATAAAACACCTCAGGCGCTCTGCCTTTTTACATATTCGTTCTTTTGTATTTAATTTAAATTTAACTTAAATCTAAAAATTGTCTTTATTTGAATTTTTTTCACATTTGTTAGTTTTGCGTCAAATTTTTGTGGGTTATTGATTCGTCTCGATGAGAGGAATCGGAAAAGTAAATTTTTTTTACTTTTACCCAAGTATTTTGAGAAATAACCATTTTTTAGCGAAAAAATGTCATTTTTGCACTAAAAAGTGGTTATTTCTCAAAATACTTGGGTGAAAGTGCCAAAATTTTACTTTTCAGATTCCTCTCGTCGAGACGAATCAATAATTCAAAAAAGTTTGGCGCAAAACTAAAAGTGCGAAAAAAATTCAAATAAAAACAAAATTTTCAGGTTTAAGTTAAGGCCAAAAGAACGCTAAAGGATTTTTCTGGTGAAAATTTTAGATTGAGAGGGTAATTCAGGAAGTCTGTCTAATGAAGACAAAAGGTGGAGTGCCTTAGGCTTTTTTTTGGAGCGCGAAAATCATCCCCCATTCTAATTGGGTGTCAAAAAATTATACATGATAATACTTTATTTTCTTAATAAAGAATCACTGTCTTTTTTTTCTTTTTTTCTTGTGCTGGCATCAGGTTTTCACATCAGGATTTGCGTTGCTGCCAAGTGCCAACTAGCAGCAGGATTATTCAGAAACAAACAAATCATGTGGAGCTGATCTATCGCTGCACGTCACTGTGCATGTCACGGCTGGAAACTTTTGTCGGCCTGTATGGCATTTTACTTATCTAGACGATGAGATATTTGATGATCACCTTTTCAAATCCAGCTCCTCACTCTTTAAAATATACTCCAGTAAATACTACTCCCTCCGTTCCAAAATGAACGACAACTTTTGAAACTCGTGTCATTTTTCATCGCTTATATCTTTCAATTTATAATGTTTTTTTATGAGTTTGAAAACTTTGTATAATAGAACTAATCGAGAACTATCAAACAAGATCATATTGCATATTTTTCGAGATCTATATTGAAAGATATAAGGAATTGAAATTGACACGGATACCAAAAATTGACATCCAATTTGGGACGGATGGAGTAAATGTAAAGACTTTTGAGAACATACTATTAAAAATTAATCGATAATGACCGGAGAGATCCCTCGTATTATTTATTGGTCATCCGTTCCATCCCAAGTAACAAGGGACTGTATTTCCTCAACATTTACCTCACGTGCAGTCGCGTTTGAGATCTGTCACGTGTGTAGTCTCATTTTGGAGATCTGTCATGTGTGTAGTCTCATTTTGGATTTATCAACGTGTAACCTTTTGGCTAGTATTGTGAAAATTTAAAACATAAGATAGAAATGAGCCCCGCTCTAATACCATGTATAAAACTTTATATTTGACTCAAAACCAATTAGCTATGAGTGGATTAGTTCTATGTCCCTCATGGTACTAAGTAATATGTTCCATTCCCAAGTAATGTGAGAATTTATTTCCTTAACAAGCTGTTCATCGGCCGCAACAAGATTTTCTCAGTAAGAGCTTGTTTGAGCTCGACCAGTAAGTTAATAAACGAGATTAAACCAAAATTTTCTACGCCCAGCCATTTCTTAATCGAGCTACACTCAAGTTAGCCATAACTTAGCTCGATATAAAATTGTCTTCAAGAAATTTCGTTTTACAGTGTGTGCAGTAATTTACACTATTTCCTTATTTTTCTAAGAGATCGATCTCAAGTTTGAGCTTGAGTTCAACTCGTTTACCTTTCTTCGACTCGAGCTAGATATATCAGAGCTCAAGTTTCACACACACTAACAACCTCGAGCTCATCACCTAATATTAAACGAGTCGAGCCCGAACACTTGGAGGCCTAGCAGTTGCATTCCCTTCCTTTTTCAATGCTTTATATTCTCGAACAAGAAAGCAAAATACACTCTGAATGGTCAATTCTTATACAGTAAATTTCTTTCAAACGATTCTTATTTAAGCAAGGATACGTATGTTTGTGCAGATGCAAAAGCCTTCTTTTCTCTCTCTCTCTCTCTCTCTCTCTCTCTCTCTCTCGATTAAACACCACTAGTTGCTGGCTCAGGCTGCTTTAGCCTTCTTTTTTGTTTTCTCTGTTTCATTTTTTTCCACCTCTTTCTCTTCATCTCGTGTGAAGATCAAGACGATTGAACCAACAAAGAGAAACTATACACCTTAATATTACTCTCAGCTTCCTTGTACAGTTGTACGTAAGTCCCTCTCCTTTTTTCTTCGCCACCATTTTTTTACTGTTTCTGCACATTTTACGTTGGTGTTCTGTGCCTTAGGTGTTTGCATCCCCTTCTATTGGTGTTTTTGGTTGGCATCTTGTCAACTTAGCCTGTTGGTAGGGCCGATTTTGAGTTAAGCCAGAAGGGGCCACCGAATTAAACCCCAAACTTTGGCTCAAACTTAGGGCTCCAGATAGAAATGTAAGCAAATTTTCGTAGTCATCCCTCTAATTTTACGGTTGTCTCAAATTCATCCCTCTAGTTTCAATTATCTTAATTTTGTCTCTGTAGTTTGTTTTACGTTCCAAATTGGTAAAATCATTAACAATCTTAATGAAACTAACGGGAAAATATGATTAAAAAATTAAGTGCTCCAATTTTCAATTTGGTTGAACTAGTGCGAAGATCTTATTATTTTGATCATTTTATCCTAGATGGTCGTAATGGATTTTTGGCTCTAAGGCCTTTTAACGAGCACCCGAAGACTCCTTATTTAGTTTGAGGGCTCTCTTAGGGTGCCAATTGAAAGGCCTTAGAGCCAAAAATCCATTATGACCATTTAAGATAAAATAATCAGAAAAATAAGATCTTCACACTGGTTCAAACAGATTAAAAATTGGAACACTTGGCTTTGTTTGGTTGCCCATTTAGTTTTAGTTTTAGTTTTGTTTTCAATCATTACTCTATTTCTTTTTTCAATCATTATCCTATTTTTTCAATTATTACTTTCTCATCTCTCTCTATCTCTCTCCAATCATTACCCCTATCTTCAATCATTACTCTATTTCTCTCTCCACCCACTACCAAAACTAAACTAAACTAAACTCTCAACCAAACACAACGTTAATTTTTTAACTATATTTTTTAAAGCAATAGTGATTGTTGGATTGATAGCTTTCTTTGAACAAATGTGATATTTGCTCAAGTTGTAGATTCCTTAGTTGCAAACAAATGCTAGTACAGCCGAAATAAGATCCTGGAGTGTGTGTGTTTTGTGTGATAGTAAAGGATAAACTTAAAAAAGAAATGTCACATTAAATATAAGCTCTTTTATTAGAACAGTACGATTTATGATTCAGATCGTCCGATTCGATTTGATATACCAAGCTGTCGGATTGAATCTAGGGGACGAATCACTGGAGCACGAAAATCATACGATTCCCGATATGCAATGAACAACGCGGTTCTAGACATCTAAAATCGATTCACTTTATCTACATGTTTCGCATGCAAAAGGATTTACTTGAAGTCATCAAGTGAGAAAAAAGTGTGGTGATTCCAGTGTTGAAAAAAGCCTTTTGATGTGAGTGTAGAGATATATAGTTCATCTTATTCGTGAATTCATGACCGAATAAGAGCAATTTCACGATTTGGAAAAGGACCATTTTGATTCACACTCACAGTTTGACAACTACGATTATAAGGCTCCATTTGGATAGATATGTATTTCCGGGAAGGGATTTGACATTACTGTTCAATGACTTTGTTTGAATCTATGTTCTATAGTTTGCACTTATCTTGAAACACAGCGTTTGAAAGCTTTATCATGATCACGCGATGGATTTAAGTTAGTTATTTAATTTAGTAGAAGTGCGATGATTGTAATAAAACACATCTTTTCTACCTCAGCCATGTGCCACTAGCTTCTCCAGCCACTTATAGCTAAACTCTTCAGTGTTCAAACTAGAGTAATAATGCCTTTTCCTTTGAAATCCACACATATCCAAATGGAGCCTAAATGTACTTGCACTTACATGGGCGGAGCTTAATTTCTATCTTTCAAAACATATCTTCCACTGCCCTCACTGTGAATCTTAGGTGGGCTGCGGAAGGGGTGCACTTGAGAAAGGGGGCTGTGGAATACGCTATGAACATGGATATAAAAGCTCCTTTGAAGAAGAAATTGAAAAACTCACAAAAAATTATAGGAATATAGCATATCCAAGATATGTCCAAGGTGTTTTCTTCGAGATTTTAATGTATCCACTACAGATGCAGATGGAGTCTTGGAAATCCAATCTAAGGATACATGACTTTTGTTAGGCTGTTCTGTTTAGCAGTCTTGACAAGATGACATGGAAACATGATGATACCACACTTTTGAGGGAAAAAGTGGTGAAATGAATAGACAAGAGTTTGAGGAGTTCTTCGAGTATTCTACAATGTAATTCTTTAGTAACTGATTTACAAGTTTCCAATAGGTTCAGGGAAATGATCTGTTCACAACACACAAAGTTTTTCCCTGGACACCTGAGTGTCATATTCAACGTTTAACTATCGAACATACAACCTTCCAAAACACGCAACTGCAATGCCCATTGTTTTGATAAGCCTTAGGTAACCGTTGAGACATTTGTCAGAAATTGCACCCCAAAAGAAATCCGACCAACATCCCTCTATGTAAATCCAATGGACATTCAAGCATTGGCCATCCCTCAGACGGAAACCATCTTTGCTCTTTCTTTCTTATTTAGACACATAGTTCAATTCTAGCATGACTTAAGTACAAGGCACATTGAGAACGAGCTTGTAGTACAAGCTCGTTCTCAATGTGCTTCTCTAATGAAGAATCCCAACGGAAGTTCAAAGTCAATGTAGAATTCTTTTTCAGTTTGTAGGAGCTGCTCTCTTCAAATGGTAACTCAGGAATCCTTCCTAGGTTCTTCATGCATTTTTTAATTTAGCTCAATAGCCTCGCGTCAAGAAATGGCAATAAGTTGAGAAAGGGGACCCTGTATAGTATTACTCACTGCAAAATGATCGTGGGTTGTGCTAGTTTGATATTCATATCTTCTTTTCTGCAGCACGTTTGGAGGCACCAGAAGAATTGGAGTTCACCAAAATGGATCCTGATATTCATGAGAATCTATTGACGAATGGTAAAGGACAAAAGGGTGTTCCTAGTGAGGAAAAGCTGAAGGACAGGTTATGGAGTGAGACCAAGAAAATGTGGGTGGTGGCTGGTCCGGCTATATTCACTAGATGTTCAACCTTCGGTATTAATGTCATTAGCCAGGCATTTGTTGGGCACATTGGAGCTACAGAGCTTGCTGGATATGCTCTTGTTGCAACTGTCTTCCTGAGGTTTGCTAATGGTATCCTGGTATGTTGCAAGCGTAACTTTTCTCTAGTTTGTCATTTTTGAAACACTATTAATGAGTAGCAACGTAAGGAACAAGACCAGAAAACATACAGAAGTGAAGTTTGTTTTCCAAAGCAATTAAATATCATGGTTTCCAGGGATTTAGCTTATTCAAGAAGGATTTCAAATCATGGAAGGCTGCATCTTGGGGCCATATATAATGTTGTAAAGGACCCTCCTCATTTCTCTTATGTAACTGGTTTACCAAAAGATAACAGAAAGGGCAAAACAGCTATATAAATTTTGACAGTCACTGTTGTACACTCTTAACTTGGTTTATAAAGCTACGTTTTTTTCCCTTTTCTGTGAATTTTCTAACAGTATGATGATATAAGCTTAATCATAGACAATTTCACAACCTTGGTGTAAGCAATTTCTGTTTTGGTTTAACAATGTAAATGTTAGAATTTTGATGTTTGGAGTTGAATCTCTAGTTGGGGGATTTTTCCAAGCAAAAGTATCCAGGATAATGTTCAAATTCCATATATAGAATATGGAACTCAGAAACGGGTGGTAATAATTTATTTGTTTTTGTTTCTTATGCAGAACGAGATGGAAAAATTTTCAAAAAAATGGGTTCATGTGGTTGTGCAGTTGGGAATGGCTAGTGGATTAGAGACTCTATGTGGGCAAGCGTATGGTGCAAATAAACGCCGCATGCTAGGCGTGTATCTTCAAAGGTCATGGATTGTCCTATTCACATGCTCACTTTTCCTTGTCCCTTTGTTCTGCTTGACCACTCCGATTTTGAAAGCTTTAGGCCAGGATGAAGCCATTGCAGAAGAGGCAGGCGTAATTGCTCTCTGGTTTATCCCTGTGGTGTTCTCCTTCATTCCATCCTTCACCTGCCAGATGTTCCTACAGACTCAGAGCAAGAACATGATTATTTCATACTAGGCATTTTGTTCGCTTTCAATCCATATCTTTCTCTCATGGCTTTTGACAGTGAGATACAAATTTGGTATTCCTGGGGCCATGATATCTACCATTTTAGCATATTGGCTTCCTAATATGGGCCAGCTTTCCTTTGTTATGTGTGGAGGGTGCCAAGACACGTGGAAGGGTTTCTCATTCTTGGCTTTCAAGGATCTGTGGCCAGTCATCAAGCTTTCTTTATCACCTGGTGCCATGCTTTGGTAAGCCTTCTTCCATCCATTGCAAGTTAAGTTGAAAGCACTTAAATTGTATCCCAGTTGGTCTATAAGTAGTTGGAAGTTGTTGATAACCTTTTTTGTTTCATATTGATGAGTTATGATGACCGGTCCAATAATGTTATGGAGGGAAAAAAAAAAAAAAACTTAGGCGCTACTTACCTTACTTCTTGGTTTTTGACCCTGTTTTGGGTTTCCATGTTCTTCTTAACCTCTGGAGCTAATGATGGGCCATTTGATAACTTGCCTATTGGTGTCTCATTGCCTATTACTTATGAAAAATTCAAAGTAAGAAAATTCGTTTGCTGCCAATTGCTCATTTGCTTATTGGATTTTATGTATTAAGGTTGTTGTTTTGCATTAATATGTCATAACCAATTTGGTAGCTGCCAAACAAACTCATTTGCTTATTGCATGCTTTTAAAATGAGCAAATAAGCGTTGTGAACCAAACAAGCCCTGAATTGTATGGTTTTTTTCCAGAGCCTGACTAGACCTCGAAACTAGGCTACTTATTTATTTTCACATACGGTGGTGAGTTGTGTCTCGAATTCTGCCGGCATTATGTTTTCGACCCACAGACCCAATAGGCATGACCCGTATATTATTATTGCCTATTGGGAATTCTTTTTACATAATCTGTATGCTGGTTTTCCTTTACAAAGGGGTATTTGGGGCTACAGTATTTCTGGGAGAGTGTAGGGTTACAGACCTTGCCGTCTTATAGTGTTTCTTCTCTTTCTTTGTGCGTAGGCCATAAGCCAAATCCTACAAATCCTTATGAATTTGTGTGCTTGCTCTTTTTTGTGGTTTCATTTTCATGATTTTTCATATTATGTGTATGAGTATCAGTACACTCACGAATGTGGAAGCTTTCTACTTTTCTCATAGTTTGGTTTGTTGCCTATTTATTTGTCAATTTTCACTGTGGCAGCCATAAAGAAGTACACCACATCAATGTCCTGTGGACCGTATACCATTTCACTTAAAGTAACGTATTGATATATATCATATTGCTTCTTTGAGATGACAAAACGGTTCAATTTAAACCTGTGATTTGCCTGACAGTCTGGAACTATGGTACAACACAGTCCTGATTCTTCTAACGGGAAACATGGAGAATGCTGAGGTTGAAATAGATGCTCTCTCTATTTGGTAACACTCTTTTCCCGCCCTTCCATCGAACTCTCTTCCCCTTTCCCCCTTGAATGTTCCAAAGCCTTTTATCATCCAACTGATCACATGCATCTTTCTGCAGCCTCAATACTAATGGCTGGGAAATGATGTTAGCTTTTGGTTTCTTGCCTGCAGCTAGGTATGAGTACTTTTATTGTACTGCGGTATTTGTTATTTGTTGTGAAGAATGTTGTTTTTGTTATTGCTCGTCATTTTCACAGTCACATCTTGGTCCTTGGATGACCCTGAAGTCCAGCTCTTTTCCTTTTTATTCGCTTTACATTCACCGTCAAGCATTTTTGCACTTAGCCTTGTACCGCTTTTGTCTTTGGAAATTTCTAGCGTACGGGTCTCAAATGAACTTGGAAGAGGGAACTCAAAGCTGCAAAATTCTCAATCGTGAACATAGTGCTAACATCGTTTGCCATTGGATTCACGTTATTCAATTTCTTCCTGTTCTTTCGGGGCCGCCTAGCTTACATATTCACAGATAGCAGTGAGGTAGCTGCTGCAGTTGCAGATTTATCGCCTCTTTTGGCATGCTCCATTCTTATGAACAGTGTTCAGCCTGTTCTTTCTGGTAATCTTCTCCTTTCTGTACAGCAACTCTACCTATGGTTGTATCACGATGGCAACAAATATATATGAGAAAAGAGATCAATGAATGATGAGAAGCAGTATGTTTTGTTTTGTTTTGTTTTTGGAAAAGGAGAAGTAGCATGTTATCGGGAGTAATATACTTACTCTTTTGTCCTGCATACCCACAAAACTTGCCCAGGATTTTACCTAGCTCTGATACAATGTTAAAGCATCCAACTCAAAATCAATTGGCAATGAGAAGAGAGGCCACCCAGGCTCATATACTAGTTTTCGAGGTGATAATTAACCGATGTGAGACAATTTCCAATAGTGTGACCAAATTCACTCTTCGAGTATGACCCACACTACGCCACGTTTGAAGCCAACCTATGCACCTCCCTTTCTGGGTAAAATTTTGGGATACCCACACTTTTCAGTTTTCTCTGGCCAAGGAAGAATTATTCACCTTTAGTGAATGATTGGTGCAATTTCAATTCATTCTGCAGGTGTTGCTATTGGGGCTGGAGGTGTTGCTATTGGGGCTGGCTGGCAGAGCATTGTCGCATATGTTAACATTGCTTGCTATTACCTAGTAGGGGTTCCAGTGGGAGTAATGCTCGGTTATGTGTTCCATATGCAAGTCAAAGTGAGTTATTTCATTCCTCATTTTTTTCCCTGCATGCTACAATTATTGGGGCGGATTTTAGAAATGGGATCTCAGTCTGAGTTCGCAGAAAACTTGAAATAATATTTCAGTTGGAAAATGAAGTTGTCAAATTTCATTTACGTCCCTAGTGCCAATTATACTTACTAACACCATGTTTTGGTCTTGTGGTTGTTGAGACATACTAAACAGTAAGCAAAACTAGGACAAACAAGAGAAGTAGATTTTTTTGATAACTACATTTGCTTCTCATTTGTCTAATGTCACTAAACAAAAGTAGGACAAACATCTTTTGCTTTAGTTTGGCTTGGGTGGTTACAATTGGTCTCCCGCAAGCAGGGCGTTTACACCATTCTGATGTAACAGGTCACGGTAGCTGACTTACAAGGTGGCCACTTTTAGACAGTTCTATGTACCCCTTATGATGAAGTTGGGTTCATTGCGCTCTTTTGGAAACTATTTTATTCGAAATTCAGGACATTGTTTTACATTGTCAGCCAAACACCAGAAAATAAAAGGGAAAAGGTAGCAAAATGATTTCACATAAATCAAACAACAAAATGTCTTACACCAAAACAATCTTGATGAACAAGTGATCCCAAATTCGGTCGATACTGAGTCCATTCGTCCAAATCGTATCTCGAAGTTACAACAACGGGGCTATGAACATTACCTAGCTAGGAAGTTGCAACCCACATCTTGGGCTTTAATGCCAAAGAATGAAAATATCATCTCAAACACCTTGTTGATTAGCACTGGGTTCCTCAGCTTCTACAAACCACCTGTTAACTCGTTTACGAGCTACAGATACCTGCAAAAAAATACAAATTATGTTTCCTCTCTTTATAGTGAAACATTATCTATCAAAATCCCTCATTTCCATCGACCTCGAAGAAAAACGTACTTCGTTGACTTGTTTTAAGACGTACCAAGCACAACCAAAAAAAACACACGCTCTAGTTAATCACAAAAAATCACTGCCAGCCTGCTAGGATAGTATCAAAGTGAGGAAAGAATTCCAGAAGTCAAGAACCATGAAAACCCCCTTACCTGATTATCCCAATCAGTTTTGCAAGTGATTATGATGAGCACAATAGTTTGAACGAATGTGCCAAACAACATACCAATCCAGACACCCTGCAAAACAAATCCACAAAAGATATCATTCGCATGAAGAAACAACTTACTTATTCTGTGTATGTTTTAGAGGGCTTCAAAGAATCACAATCATGGAAAACAAATCAAGGAGAATATCGCAAGTGTATTTTCACTTGTCAGTGTATTGAATGACCACATTAAAATGAGATTTGATAACTTCGTTTTCCAACTGGAATATTATTTCAAGTTTTCAGTCTGCGAACTCAGATTGAGATCCCATTTCTAAAATCCGCCCCAATAATTGTAGTATGCAGGGAAAAAAAGAGGAATGAAATAACTCACTTTGACTTGCATATGGAACACGTAACCGAGCACTACTCCCATTGGAACCCCTACAAGGTAATAGCAAGCAATGTTAACATATGCGACAATGCTCTGCCAGCCAGCCCCAACAGCAACACCTGCAGAATGAATTGAAATTGCACCAATCATTCACTAAAGGCAAATAATTCTTCCTTGGCCAGAGAAAACTGAAAAGTGTGGGTATCCCAAAATTTTACCCAGAAAGGGAAGTGCATAGGTTGGCTTCAAATGTGGCGTAGTGCGGGTCATACTCGAGAGTGAATTTGGTCACACTATTGGAAATTGTCTCACATCAGTTAATTATCATCTCGAAAACTAGTATATGAGCCTGTGCGGCCTCTGCTCTCATTGCTAATTAGTTTTGAGTTGGATGCTTTAACATTGTATCAGAGCTAGGTAAAATCCTGGGCAAGTTTTGTGGGTATGCAGGACAAAAGAGTAAAAATATTACTTCCGATAACATGCTACTTCTCCTTTTCCAAAAACAAAACAAAACATGCTGCTTCTCATCATTCATTGATCTCTTTTATCATATATATTTGTTGCCATACAACCATAGGTAGAGTTGCTGTACAGAAAGGAGAAGATTACCGGAAAGAACAGGCTGAACACTGTTCATAAGAATGGAGCATGCCAAAAGAGGTGATAAATCTGCAACTGCAGCAGCTACCTCACTGCTATCTGTGAATATGTAAGCTAGGCGGCCCCCAAAGAACAAGAAGAAAATGAATAACGTGAATCCGATGGCAAACGATGTTAGCACTATGTTCACGATTGAGAATTTTGCAGCTTTTGAGTTCCCTCTTCCAAGTTCATTTGAGACCCGTACGCTAGAAATTTCCAAAGACAAAAGCGGTACAAGGCTAAGTGCAAAAATGCTTGACGGTGAATATAAAGCGAATAAAAAGGAAAAGAGCTGGACTTCAGGGTCATCCAAGGACCAAGATGTGACTGCGAAAATGACAAGCAATAACAAAAACAGCATTTTTCACAACAAATAACAAATACCGTAGTACAATAAAAGTACTCATACCTAGCTGCAGCCATGAAACCAAACGCTAACATCATTTCCCAGCCATTAATATTGAGGCTGCAGAAAGATGCATGTGATCAGTTGGATGATAAAAGGCTTTGGAACATTCAAGGGGGAAAGGGGAAGAGAGTTCGATGGAAGGGCGGGAAAAGAGTGTTACCAAATAGAGAGAGCATCTATTTCAACCTCAGCATTCTCCATGTTTCCCGTTAGAAGAATCAGGATTGTGTTGTACCATAGTTCCAGACTGTCAGGCAAATCACAGGTTTAAATTGAACCGTTTTGTCATCTCAAAGAAGCAATATGATATATATCAATACGTTACTTTAAGTGAAATGGTATACAGGACATTGATGTGGTGTACTTCTTTATGGCCGCCACTGTGAAAATTGACAAATAAATAGGTAACAAACCAGACTATGAGAAAAGTAGAAGGCTTCCGCATTCGTGAGTGTACTGATACTCATACACATAATATGACAAATCATGAAAATGAAACCACAAAAAAGAGCAAGCACACAAATTCATAAGGATTTGGCTTATGGCCTACGCACAATGAAAGAGAAGAAACACTATAAGACGGCAAGGTCTGTAACCCTACACTCTCCCAGAAATACTGTAGCCCCAAATACCCCTTTGTAAAGGAAAACCAGCATACAGATTAGGTAAAAAGAATTCCCAATAGGCAATAATAATAAACGGGTCATGCCTATTGGGTCTGTGGGTCGAAAACATAATGCCGGCAGAATTCGAGACACAACTCACCGCCGTATGTGAAAATAAATAAGTAGCCTAGTTTCGAGGTCTAGTCAGGCTCTGGGAAAAAAACATACAATTCAGGGCTTGTTTGGTTCACAACGCTTATTTGCTCATTTTAAAAGCATGCAATAAGCAAATGAGTTTGTTTGGCAGCTACCAAATTGGTTATGACATATTAATGCAAAATCCAACAAGCAAATGAGCAATTGGCAGCAAACGAATTTTCTTACTTTGAATTTTTCATAAGTAATAGGCAATGAGACACCAATAGGCAAGTTATCAAATGGCCCATCATTAGCTCCAGAGGTTAAGAAGAACATGGAAACCCAAAACAGGGTCAAAAACCAAGAAGTAAGGTAAGTGGCGCCTAAGTTTTTTTTTTCCCTCCATAACATTATTGGACCGATCATCATAACTCATCAATATGAAACAAAAAAGGTTATCAACAACTTCCAAATACTTATAGACCAACTGGGATACAATTTAAGTGCTTTCAACTTAACTTGCAATGGATGGAAGAAGGCTTACCAAAGCATGGCACCAGATGATAAAGAAAGCTTGATGACTGGCCACAGATCCTTGAAAGCCAAGAATGAGAAACCCTTCCACGTGTCTCGGCACCCTCCACACATAACAAAGGAAAGCTGGCCCATATTAGGAAGCCAATATGCTAAAATGGTAGATATCATGGCCCCAGGAATACCAAATTTGTATCTCACTGTCAAAAGCCATGAGAGAAAGATATGGATTGAAAGCGAACAAAATGCCAAGTATGAAATAATCATGTTCTTGCTCTGAGTCTGTAGGAACATCTGGCAGGTGAAGGATGGAATGAAGGAGAACACCACAGGGATAAACCAGAGAGCAATTACGCCTGCCTCTTCTGCAATGGCTTCATCCTGGCCTAAAGCTTTCAAAATCGGAGTGGTCAAGCAAAACAAAGGGACAAGGAAAAGCGAGCATGTGAATTGGACAATCCATGACCTTTGAAGATACACGCCTAGCATGTGGCGTTGATTTGCACCATACGCTTGCCCACATAGAGTCTCTAATCCACTAGCCATTCCCAACTGCACAACCACATGAACCCATTTTTTTGAAAAATTTTCCATCTCGCTTCACATAAGAAACAAAAACAAATAAATTATTACCACCCGTTTCTGAGTTCCATATTCTATATATGGAATTTGAACGTTATCCTGGATACTTTTGCTTGGAAAAATCCCCCAACTAGAGATTCAACTCCAAACATCAAAATTCTAACATTTACATTGTTAAACCAAAACAGAAATTGCTTACACTAAGGTTGTGAAATTGACTGTCAAAATTTATAAACCAAGTTAAGAGTGTACAACATTGACTGTCAAAATTTATATAGCTGTTTTGCCCTTTCTGTTATCTTTTGGTAAACCAATTACATAAGAGAAATGATGAGGGTCCTTTACAACATCATATATGGCCCCAAGATGCAGCCTTCCATGATTAGAAATCCTTCTTGAATAAGCTAAATCCCTGGAAACCATGATATTTAATTGCTTTGGAAAACAAACTTCACTTCTGTATGTTTTCTGGTCTTGTTCCTTACGTTGCTACTCATTAATAGTGTTTCAAAGATGACAAACTAGAGAAAGGTTACGCTTGCAACATACCAGGATACCATTAGTAAACCTCAGGAAGACAGTTGCAACAAGAGCATATCCAGCAAGCTCTGTAGCTCCAATGTGCCCAACAAATGCCTGGCTAATGACATTAATACCGAAGGTTGAACATCTAGTGAATATAGCCGGACCAGCCACCACCCACATTTTCTTGGTCTCACTCCATAACCTGTCCTTCAGCTTTTCCTCACTAGGAACACCCTTTTGTCCTTTATCATTCGTCAATAGATTCTCATGAATATCAGGATCCATTTTGGTGAACTACAATTCTTCTGGTGCCTCCAAACGTTCTGCAGAAAAGAACATATGAATATCAAACTAGCACAACCCACATTCATTTTGCAGTGAGTAAAACTATACAGGGTCCGCTTTCTCAACTTATTGCCATTTCTTGACGCGAGGCGATTGAGCTAACATATTAAAAAATGCACGTAGAACCTAGGAAGGATTCCTGAGTTACCATTTGAAGAGAGCAGCTCCTACAAACTGGAAGAGTATTCTACATTGACTTTGAACTTCCATTGGGATTCTTCATTAAAGAAGCACATTGAGAACGAGCTTGTACTTGAATCATGCTAGAATTGAATTATGTGTCTAAATAAGAAAGAAAGAGCAAAGATGGGTTCTGTCTGAATGATGGCCAATGCTTGAATGTCCATTGGATTTACATAGAGGGATGTTGGTCGGATTTCTTTTGGGGTGCAATTTGAGCCAAATGTCTCAATGGTTACCTAAGGCTTATCAAAACAATGGGCATTGCAGTTGCGTGTTTTGGAAAGGTTTTATGTTTGACATTTAAACATTGAATCTGGCACTCAGGTGTCCAGGGAAAACTTCGCGTGTTGTAAACAGATTTCCCTGAACCTATCTAAATGTTTTGAATGCATGGTGTCTCATCCAACCAAAGGGATGTCTTTCACCATTGGCGACTATTGGAAACTTGTAATTCAGTTACTAAAGAATTAATTACATTGTAGAATACTCAAAGAGAACTCCTCAAACTCTTGTCTACTCATTTCACCACTTTTTCCCTCAAAAGTGTTGTATCATCGTGTTTCCATGTCATCTTGTCAAGACTGCTAAAGAGAACAGCGTAAGAAAAGCCGTGTATCCTTAGATTGGATTTCCAAGACTCCATCTGCATCTGTAGTGGATAAATTAAAATCTCGAAGAAAACACCTTGGACATATCTTGGATATGCCATATTCCTATATTTTTGTTAGTTTTTCTTCTTCAAAGGAGCTTTTATGTCCACGTCCATAGAGTATTCCACAGCCCCCTTTCTCAAGTGCAACCCTTCCGCCACCCACCTAAAATTCACAGTGAGGGCACTGGAAGATATGTTTTGAATGGCAGAAATAAAGCTCCTTCAAGTGTAAGTGCAAGTACATTTAGGCTCCATTTGGTTATGTGTGTATTTCAAGGGAAAAGGCATTACTCTAGTTTGAACACAGATACAAGAGTTTAGCTATAGGTGGCTGGAGAAGCTAGAGTGGCACATGGCTGAGGTAGAAAAGATGTGTTTTATTACAATCATCGCACTTTTACTAAATTAAATAACTAACTTAAATCCATCGCGTGATCATGATAAAGCTTTCAAACGCAGTGTTTCAAGACAAGTGCAGACTATAGAACATAGATTCAAACAAAGTCATTGAACAGTAATGTCAAATCCCTTCACGGAAATACATATCTATCTTATAATCGTAGTTGTCAAACTGTGAGTGTGAATCAAAATGGTCCTTTTCCAAATCGTGAAATTGCTCTTATTCGGTCATGAATTCACGAATAAGATGAACTATATATCTGTACACTCACATCAAAAGGCTTTTTTCAACACTGGAATCACCACACTTTTTTCTCACTTGATGACTTCAAGTAAATCCTTTTGCAGGCGAAACATGCAGATAAAGTGAATCGATTTTAGATGTCTAGAACTGCGTTGTTCATTGCATATCAAGAATCGTATGATTTTCGTGCTCCAGTGATTCGCCCCGTAGATTCAATCCGACAACTTGGTATATCAAATCGAATCGGACGATCTGAACATCAATCGTACTGTTCTAATAACAGAGCTTATATTTAATGTGACATTTCTTTTTAAGTTTATCCTTTACTATCACACAAAACACACACACTCCAGGATCTTATTTCGGCTGTACTAGCATTTGTTTGCAACTAAGGAATCTACAACTTGAGCAAATATCACATTTGTTCAAAGAAAGCTACCAATCCAACAATCACTATTGATTTAGAACTTCCCCACCTGATGGACTCTATCAAACAGCTTAAGTATTTTCTTACCCACCAAATGAGGTGTTTGTCTAGTGGTGGAAACTCGTAATCTAATTGGACAAGGTCGTTGGAGTCCCATAGCCCCTTATTGGGCTAAACATACTTCTAACGCCACTTTAGCTTCCGCCCCAACATAGCTGCGATAGGATTCTATTTATTGGGGTGCGATGTGACGGGACAATACCCTTAGTGGAGGTGACAAGTGTCATACCTGCACTACTATTTACCAAACCAAACTGACAGAGCCAGCTTAGAGGGGAAGCCAAAGAAGCAATCACTTCGGGGCTCCAATTTTTTGGCCCGGGGAGGGCCCCAAAAAATATAGCTTATACTAAACTATTAAAAATAGTAAATACTCCGTAGTAAAGAGTTCCGATATCCTTCAAATAACTTCTACTTGGCAATGTGGCAGTTGAAGCTCTTTCATTGCTTAAGGATCTCAGTTTAAATCTCGGCCCCTTTTCTCAACCTTTTTCAGCAAAGAACCCCTTCTCGCAATCAATATGGACTGAGTTGAAGAGTGCGCAGGGAGCGCAACTTTTTCCCTTTTGTATTTTTGAAGTGTCAACTAACTCAACTTTATCTTGTCACTAAATTTTGTTGAATTCCGAAGTAGAAGACGAAGACGTTGAATTTTTCTAAAATTTCTTTCATTAGACTTTTTCTCTTAAATTTGAATTCTCGATTGAAATTTTTTTTTTTGTGCAAATTTTTGCTCAAAGATGTGTATAGGGTCTCATATTGGGGGAAAATTTTTCAGTGCCGAGCATGTACCACGTGGTGTCCGCTCGGCCATCCGAGCCGTCCATTTTATTTTTTAACGGCTCAGATTTGGAGAGAGAAAGTGTTTGGGGAAGAGGAGAGAGAGGGTTTTAATCCGAGCAGTCCAAAAATATATCGGACGGCTCGAATTCACCGAGCGAGTGCCGTGTGGACAATACCCGCTCGGCATTGAAAAATTCCTCCATATTAGAATTTCGCTAGCCCCCAATATCTTTGAGCCAACGCTACAAACTACAAATTGAGGCTTGTCTCAATTATTTTAGTGTACGACAAAAAGATATTTTCTGACCTGAAAACTTTTTCGAGTCAGAGAAATTATTCACCTCCAAACAAATCTGTGGGCACACCGAAAAGGCGAAAAGGGACAGTCTGTCACTTGGCACATAAATACAAACACGTGGTAGCTATCGTGGAGCCGAACAGTATATTGCAATTGTTACTTTATAAGGCTGCTGATTTTATCACTCTCTTTTTTTGTTAATGACACTTTTCTGCAAATGTGTTTTTGGTGCAAAATACATTTACAGGAGAGTGTCATTAACAAAAAAGGAAGTGGCAAAATTATTTCTCTTCCAAAATGCAAAATAAACAGCCGTCAGTCAATTTTTTCTGGGTGACCAATCAAAATCCTAATTGGTAGAACGGAAAAAAAAAAAAAACTGTAAAAATGTGGATTTAGATGTGGGTTTCATTTTAAACGAAAAGTCTACGGGAAAGACAGACTTTTACAACGGAGAGCTAAGACGGGTTTTTGTGCAGAACTTTGCATTGGTATCTCTCACTCTCGAGCAATGCTACAAATACACATTTAAAACACAACTCCGGAAATAACCGTGTCCGAAACCGTTAGATGCGCATTGATTCACATACATTTAACGGTTTCGGACACAGTTGTTTTTGTTGCCGCTAGCCTGCAGCTGCTTCTTTGTTGGTTGATGTGCATTGAGGGAGTGGAGAGAAGAAGGCGGCCAAGGGATACTCTTCCAAAGGTTTATCCTCTGGGAGAGTATCTCTTGGGAATAAGCCTTTTAGATTCTTTTTCAATCCCCGTGTGGGGCCTCTGATACACTTGTTTTGGGTCTCATACCAAATGTATGCTCGGAAATAAATTTGGGCATCATGTGACGGTGTTATAGTACATAATGGAAGGGTCTTCAATATAGAGAGGGAAACTAAATTTGGGCATCATGTTACGGTGTCGTAGTACATCATGTGACGGTTTATTTAGGATTAGGAATACACATGATGGGTGCATGTCCCAGTTGGCCAACTTTATCTGCCCTGTCTGCAGTTTACTCCTCTTTAGGAACTGCACAGTCAGCTTGGGACCTCTGTTAGGTATTTGGATCATCTGTCGAGATAGTATTATTCTCTTAATATCGTGGTGGTTTTGACCACATGCTGCCGATATATTAATGAGAGAGGATCCAGAAGGATGAAAATGAAACTCTTCAAAATAATTTACACAAAGTCTGTTGTAACAGACATTTTGCACACATATCGTGCGCAGATCACTGGGAGCCCTTGAAAAATGATTTTATATTTAATGAACGGCTCGAATCTTTTGTATGGGACCCACAGTGATCTCTATGCACAATATGTGTGCAAAATGTCTGTGTGTGTAGCAACTCAGAATAATTTACACTTGCGTGGTCAAGGCAAAATTTGTTTGGGGTAACGGGAGAGAGTCTACCGCATCACTTGGACCCAATGTATTACTCATATATCCATTTAAAAGGCTAAGCCAGCTTACAAGTGGTGAGTCACGCAATTGTATATTAAAGTCCAACCCTTTATCTATTTATCTAATATAGGACTTAATGTTCATCACATGTTCTAACAATATTAAAATCAAGAGGAAAAAACCGAAATGGTCCATGTAGTTTAGTGTTTGTGTCAATTTGGTTCTTACAGTTTGAATTGGCTCAATTTACACTTTCTAGTTTTCATTTTGTTTCAACTTGGTCCAATTACTAACTGCCGTTAGCCTCCGTTAACCCTAAACACAAATGGGTCCATTTTCTAGTGAATTACCGAACCCTTTCTTTTTTAACCTCGCAGACCTAAAGCATTTTTCTAAAAAGCAAAATGGAGTCACTTTTTTCTAAAAATTGGGTTCTCTGGCCCGTGTTCTTTTTTCTAAAATACTTGAATTATTCTTCTGATATTCAAGAGGTGACCAAACACACCAAAACTCTATGCCCGGTGGAGACTCTAAGTTTTTTTCTAAACCCCTTTTGTGGCCCGAATTATGGCCGGACCTAATTCTCTTTTAACAGGAGATATGTAGGCAGCTTGATGAAAAGCTCGGTCCCTTTTTAAAATAAAACTCACTTCATTTTCTAAAATTCAAACATTTTTAAAAAATATCCGAACCCCTTTTATAGAACACAAAACTCTTCATTTTTCCTTGTTTTTCAAGAACCACATCGCAATCCATAGGAATCGGATCACTTATTCAGGTCCTAATCCCTCTCACTCCTTCCCCCCGAAGGCGAACGAGACACGTTTCGATTGAAGGTAAAATCCCGGACGCGACAAATGGAGAATGAAAGCCGTGAAAAAAAATGGAGAATGGAACAATGAGGCTCTGTGTTTTTGTTTAGAGCTATATTAGGGTAAGAGGAGAATGACAGATTACGGTTTTAACCCTAGAAAAGGGGCTCATTCGTGTCTGGGGTTAACGGAGTCTAACAGAAGTTAGTAATCGGACCAAGTTGGAACAAAATGAAAACTACAGAGTGTAAATCGAGTCAATTCAAACTACAGGGACTAAGCTGATACAAACACTAAACTATAAGGACCATTTCAATTTTTTTTCCCTAAAATCAATGTGCAACGCAAGCTTTATTTATTTTACAAGGTTAGGTCTGTTCTTGTATGGAAAATAACTATTGCTACAATCAAATCTTATGGTAGTATTGTATAAACCCCAGATTAAGATAACTTAATAAAATGAAGGTACTTTCTGCATATTTTTCATGTCATTTGATAAGGTTTTTTTTCCTCGGCAAAATAAATTTTATTAACTCAAAGCAAAAATACAATGAGAAAAAAGGATGAAAGCAAAAGCAACAATGCATGAGAGATATGTCCATAAAAAGGACACACCGCCTCACCAAAGCTAAGCTAACAGGCAAGACCGGCTCTAAGATTCTTGAGGCCTAAGACGAAATTGTGAGGGGAAAAAAATATTCTCATTAGACTTGAATCATATACCTATTGGTTAACAAAACTAAGCTTTTTCACTGGGCTAACTAGGTCATTTGTTATATTAACGCTATATTGAATATATAGTGCATCAGTCAGTATTCTATGAGGGATCCCTTACGGCCTTACCGTAAAGGACTCCCCTTTCCCGATCGAATTGTGACGATTTGAGCCGCTCAATGTGTTTAGAACGTGATTTTAAGGGTACTCGCGAGAAATTGCCCAAAAAAATGACTAGAAAGGGCTTGATCCGAGCAGTTTTTCATAAAAACACTATAAATGCATTTTATGCAAAACTGTTCGGATCAAGTCCTTCCCGGTCATTTTTTTGGGCGATTTCTCGCGTTACGGTAAGGCCGTAAAGGATCCCTCATAGGATCCTGACTGTATATTGCATTTCTATATGGGGCCCTAAGTTTGAGCCAAAGGTCGGGGCTTAAGTCGGCGGCCTCGTCTGGCTTAGCTCAAAGCCGGCCCTGCCAACAGGCTAAGTTGACAAGATGCCAACCGATCGGAAACACCAATAGAAGGGGATGCAAACACCAAAGGCACATAACACTAACGTAAAGGCGTGTTTGATTGCAAATTTCGTTTTGGGGAGATTCGTAATGAAGTGGGATTAGGATTGGAATTGAAAATGAGTTGGGATTATTAATGAGGGGATGTATCATTTATTCATGTTTGTTTTGCACAGGATTCGATTGTAGGATTGTAAATAACATGTTTGTTTTGGCTAGACCCCATTTTGAGAGATTAACAATCCCATGGGACAACTAGTCCCTTCCACAAAAGTCTAACCAAACAAAGTATTAGGAGCTCCATAGGATTATTAATCCAATCCCCCCTCCTAAACCTCTTATCAAACACGCCCAAAATGTACAGAACAACACCACATTATAAGTTGAATCAACAGGCATACGTACGTGAAGGTAGAGCACTAGAAACAGTAAAAAAAATGGTGGCGAAGAAAAAAGGAGAGGGACTTACGTACAAGCTAGGAAGCTGAGAGTAATATTAAGGTGTATAGTCTTTGTTGATCAATCGTCTTGATCTTCACACGAGATGAAGAGAAGAGGTGGAAAAAATGAAACAGAGGAAACAAAAAGAAGGCTGAAGCAGCCTGAGCCAGCAACTAGTGTGTGTGTGTGTGTGAGAGAGAGAGAGAAGGAAAAGAAGGTTTTTGCATCTGCACATACATCCTTCCTTAAATAAGAATCGTTTGAAAGAAATTTATAAGAATATTGACCATTCAGAGTGTATTTTGCTTTCTTGTACGAGAATATAAAGCATTGAAAAAGGAAGGGAATGGAACCGGTAGGCCTCCAACTGTTCGGGCTCGACTCGTTTAATATTAGGTGATGAGCTCGAGGTAAAATTTGAGCTTTGATATATCTAGCTCGAGTCGAAGAAAGGTAAACGAGCTGAACTTGAGCTCAAACTTGAGATCGATCTCTAAGAAAAATAAGGAAATAGTGTAAATTACTACACACACTGTAAAAGAAAATTTCATGAAGACAATTTCGTATTCGCGATCCTACTCGAGCTGAGTTATGGCTAACTCGAGCTCGGCTCAATTACGAAATGGCCGGGCCTAGAAAATTCTACTTCAATCTCGTTTATTAGCTTACTGGTCGAGCTCAATCAAGCTCTTACTGAGAAAATCTTGTTGCCACCGACGAACGGCTTGTTAAGGTAATAAATTCTCACATTATTTGAGAATGGAATATGTTACTTAATACCATGATGGGAAATGGGACATAGAACTCCACCCATTACTAATTGGTTTTGAGCCAAATATAAAGTCTTTTATATGGTATTAGAGTGGGACTCATTTCTTATCTCACATGTAAAAAATTCACAATCTACACCCAACAATGACAGACCAGCAAAAATGCTACACGATGATAAATCCAAATGAAACTACATGTGACAGACCTCAAACTCGACTGCACGTGAGGTAGATGTTGAGGAAATACAGTCTCACGTTACTTGGGATGGAACGGATGACCACTTAATAATACGAGAAATCTCCCGAGTCATTATTGATTAATTTTTATTAGTATGTTCTCAAAAGTCTTTACGTTTAGTATTTACTGGAGTACGGAGTATATTTTAAAGAGTGAGAAGCAGGGATTTGAAAAGATGATCATCAAATATAGACTTGTTTTGTTTGGTTGGTAGTTTAGTTTAGTTTAGTTTTGGTAGTGGATGGAGAGAGAAATAGGGTAATGATTGGAAATAGAGGTATTGATTGGAGAGAGATAGAGAGAAATGAAATTAATAATTGAAGATATAGAATAATGATTGGAGAAAGATATAGGGTAATGATTGAAAAACAAAACAAAAACTAAAGAAAAATGGAGACCGAACACAACCGATCGTCTAGAAAAGTAAAATGCCATACAGGCCGACAAAAGTTTCCGGCCGTAACATGCACAGTGACGTGCAGCGATAGATCAGCTCCACATGATTTGTTTGTTTCTGAATAATAATCCTGCTGCTAGTTGGCACTTGGCAGCAACGCAAACACTGATGTCAAACCTGATGCCAGCACAAGAAAAAAAAGAAAAGAGTGATTTTTTATTAAGAAAATAAAGTATTTTTCATGTAGAATTTTTTAGAATTTTTTGACACCCAATTAGAATGGGGAATGATTTTCACGCTCCAAAAAAAGTCCAAGGCATTTCACCTTTTGTCTTCATTAGACAAACTTCCTGAATTACCGTCTCAATCTAAAATTTTCCCGGGAAAAAATCCTTTAGCGTTCTTTTAGCCTTAACTTAAATCTGAAAATTGTCTTTATTTGAATTTTTTTCTCATTTATTAGTTTTGCGCCAAATTTTTTTGGGTTATTGATTTATCTCAACGAAAGGAATCCGAAAAGTAAAATTTTGCCACTTTTACCCAAGTATTTTGAGAAATAACCGCTTTTTAGCGCAAAAATGACATTTTTTCGCTAAAAATTGGTTATTTCTCAAAATAATTGGGTAAAAATTACATTTCCGATTCCTCTCGTCGAGATGAATCAAAAACCCACAAAAGTTTTATGCAAAACTAACAAATGCGAAAAAAATTCAAATAAGGACAAAATTTTCAGATTTAAGTTTAAGTCCAAAAAAATGAATATGTAGGGAAAATACCATACAGGCCGACAAAAGTTTCCGGCCATGACATGCACAGTGACGTGAAGCGCCTGAGGTGTTTTGTGGAGCGCGAAAACCTATAAAGAACTCTTCCAGGGAAAAGAAAACTTTTACATGGAAAAGTTTTAGATTGAAAGGGTAATTCAGGAAGTTTGCCTAATGAAAATAAAAGGTGGAGTGCCTGAGGATTTTTTTGGAACGCGAAAATCAGCTTCCATTAGAAATCTCAATGTTTTGGCATCTGTACAATGATTACGATTTTTCGTTAATTTGCCGAGCAAAGAGTCAGAGGGATACATATTTCTGTCGTTCAGATCTCTAATGGATCCCAACGAAATAAATGAGGGAGAGAGAAGATGATGAATTGAAGAATTACTTTGTCCTCGTTTCTGGATTAGACTCAGATTTTTTTCGAGCAAATCAAATCATCCCAATATTATAGCAAACTCAGTCAAAAAATACACAGTACAATAAGGGAACACTATCGGTCTCAAAATACAGAAAAAAAACAGGAAAAAAAAAAAACAGGGAAAACAGGAAAAAAAAACCTGCATGGAACCACGACGCCAGAGCCGGAGCAGGAGCCGTCGATTATATGCACAGAAACTTAGTAGCACATAAATATATATGTTTGGGTTCATCAATATTAAATCCTAATTACTTTGGACCGAATTATATTTTTTTTAACCTGTGAGAGGGTATTTTCACAAGTCACAAAAGGACAGTGTGGTCCTCTGCGATTAAGATTTGATGATGTCAGACAGATTTTGTCAAATTTTCTATCGATTACATCACAACAAGAAGGGAATAATTTGTTATGACACATGGTTAATTTTATATTTTCCCGAATATGAGGGGCAACCGTGGGCTTGCCTCAGCGAAAGGGGAAGGGCTTTGCCTAGAAGTGGGCAGGGTTCGATTCTTCTTCAGAGTTGGTACTGCGATTTATTTGGTGGGCCAAGGCAGTGGTTACTTCGGCTTGTCCGGAGGTTTAACTCTATAGATGGGTTCAAATAGTGTGGCTCTCCTATGGAGTGGTACCTTCGTCAGCAAAAAAAAATAAAAAATTACCAGGAAGAGGAGTCGAACACCTTATTACACAACATATTTATCTCAAGATAAATGGGCTTAGAAAATATTACAACACTGGATAATCACGTTGCTCTAGAGATAAATATGGTTCGAGAATCAAAACAATAACTGGTCAGCATGATTTTTTGGCCTGACGTTTTTAGAATAATGATGGTTCCAATCATCAAAACGAACTCGAAAAGAGCCCGGAAAGGATCCCATTCTATCCTAATTTCAATCAAGTTAGACATCAAAATATAGGGCTCACATAAAGGGTCACAGCATACCAATTAAGTTGTTCCTTTTAATAACAGTTACCCCTTTCTCCTTTTCCTTTAGATAAGTGGTTTATCAGCTTTTCGGGATAGGAGGACAATTTCAGCTTTATAAACACATGCATCGTTTCTAGAAAGCTTATTACACAAAGAGTCTACGCCCCACCGCTCAACATTGATCGCTTCATTCACCGCTCTCAATTTCATTGTTCAAAAGTGTTTTGGACGGTCCGAATTTTAAAATATTCTTCCTCCCAAGGGCTACCGCTATCAATCTCACTGTCCAAACGTGCTTTGGACGATCCGAATGGTAAAATGTTGAGCAGTGGATGTAGCACGGCTGAAACTTATAAGCATGTGTGAGCCTCAATTTTGCTCGTTTTTTTTAAACATCAGCTGTTGTTTGGCTGCATTTTTAGTGGAGTAGAACCCAAAGGAGGGGTCTGTTTCGGGTATTTGAGAAATTGGGCTCAACATGTGATGCACAATTGCACATGGTGGTTGGTTACCCGGATTACCCGGATCCGGGGTGCTATAGTGCACTGGGGTGCCGCATTACACTGGGGTGCACTACAGCACCTTCGGTTCCTGGTTACCCACGTATCGCGGAATTGGATACTTTTGAATCGGGTTTAATCTTGAAGCAAAAAGGGTTGGATCCTCTGCGAAATTCAGTAGTTTGGATTTTTTTCTGGGACTCTTCGCGTGAAGAATTCAATCAGCGAAGATTCTCTTAGCAGATCCGAACCATTGATTATATAGCATTGAACGGTTTAGATTGCAACTGTCTCTTTCAGTCCCAAACATGGACCGTAGAGGATCCGCTTCCCACAATCTTAGAGATATCTCACAAAAATCAAGAATGAAGGAGGAAAATTCTTCACACACAACTAGAAAGAAATTCATCTTCTATTATTTTTCAACCAAGAAAACCTAGAGAGCTGTCTTGCATCCCGATGTGATATGTTGTACTCCATAACAAAGTACTTCCTTGACTACTCTCTCATAATTATTTTTTGTTCTTTTCTGCACGAGATATATAGTCTCTTTCACAAAGGTTTCGTGAACAAATTGTTCACGGATGGTTGTTTACGGAGCAGCGCAATCTCAGTCATTTATTCGTCCAAACAATGGCTGAGATTCGTTTTCAATTATGACCGGTCACAATGAACAATCTTCCCAGGAAAAATTTCATTAACACCTTGGCCGTCCAAAACACTTTTGGACGGTCACGATTGAGCTCCGTAAAGAAGATTTTTCTCTTTCTACACTTCACATTATTGATTATACCATAAGTCAAATATAAAAGGTCCAAAAAAAAAAAATTCAAACTTTCTCTCGTACTAAGATTTTCTGTAAACACTCATCTCTCTCCCCAAGTCCCCTAGGATAGAGTGGATTAAGATTAACGAATGGCAAAAAAAAAAAAAAAAACTCTCACGCAATTTTACCTACTTCCCTACAAGTGTGGATTTCAGATACGGGCGCCAAACTCTCAGAACCGATGGAATTCTAATTGATCATAAGCCCCCTTTTTACAAATAATTAACAACTTGAAATAATGTAAGAGAGGACGTGTGCAGTTTGTCCACTGGTAAGCATTATAGAAAAAAACAGCCGCCTCTCTTAGGGTTTTGAGAGCTCTAAGGCGATTTTGAGAAGCCACAGCCGCCTTGTTTTTCTGCCTGGGGGGAGGCATCCCTCTCCCTCCTCTCCCGGGCTCCTCCTCCTCCATCCACTCTCCTCTTTCTTCCCCCTCTTCCCTATAATTTTTTTTCTTTTCATTTTCACCTCCCTCAGATCTGACCCTCTCTGTTCGGCGGGTTCTGCCGTAACCGGAGTCGTTTGTCCGCATGTAATCCGTCGCCGGAGCCCTTGTGGCAGTAGTGGTGGAGGCAGTGAGGGTTGCGATCCGTTCGACGGTTTTTGGGCGGCTGGATTTAGAGCAAAATCTGGAGGAGTTTTATCTCTCCATGTGGGAGTTTTGTCTCTCCTTGTGAGAGTAATAAAATTCGCCTTTGGGCGATTTGTTTACTATTCGGGCTCAAGAAGATTAATATGCATATTTGGGTGGTTTGCTAGAAATTCATTAGTGTGCTCATTTCTGGTCGAAGTTCATCTGATCGTCTGGGTTCTTGTTGTCTTTTTTTCTTTGCTAGCAATGTATCTCTTTTTTAGACTGCTATAGGATATATGAATTTTCCGCTCAGCAGAAGATGCGTCAGGTCATGCCTGGGCTGGAGATGAAAGACATCAATTGCCTCATTCTTTCTCGTTTTGTATCAGTTAGATGATTAGTTTGACTTTGTCCAAGTTATCTGTAATGAATTTCATTGTGTAAGTGTTGTTGGGCTTTATCAATACAATACCTCTCACTTTTGTCAAAAAAAAAAAAATAATGTAAGAGGGGACTAATCCTCTACTATAAGTTTTCCTTCCCATTAGGAAAAGTTTAGAAAATGGATGGTTGGGATTTAATCCTGCCAAATAATATTGGAAAACTACTATACCCAATAGAAAAATTACATGCTTCCAAGTAAAATCGCATAAATTGATTAGCAAGACTCAATCTATTACTTTACCAATAACAATGGAATTCAAAATATTTTTTGAACAAGTTAGGTCGCACGAGTACATTAGAATAATATTATTTATTTTTTCCAACATCAACTTCTATATGCCACTATCTCCCAAAAAAAGAAGAAGAAGAAGCTTCTATATGCACCCCGGATTGGAGGTGGTGTTGTGCACATCCGGTCTGTCCGTCTTGACAATCAACGGTTTGGATTGCCGAGACGAATGGACAGTTGAGATTACGCACAGCACCATGCAATCTGGATCGTTAATTGCCGAGACGAACAGTCTGAATGTGCACAACACCATTCCTCACTCTCAACATGCAGTCGAATTCGACAAAAATAAACCTGGCACGTGATTTCTTCATATCTAACACTACTACATCACATGGAGCAGAACCAAGCACCATCTTTGGTTAAAAAATAGCAAAAAATAAATAAAATTTTTTATTAACACATTAGATTTCTTCATATCGGACAAGTGAACGTAAAAAAGCTAATAAGTGATTGTCTTCCATGATGTTGAATATTCAAATCCAACAGAGGCCAAACATATATACCTTGGGGCCATTAGAGGGTTTACTCGGTCGTTAACTTCAAGGCCCTAAAATCAGTTGATGTACGCGCAAGTTGGCTATATCTGATTATAAAAAAAGAGGTTGAATTACATGCATGATGCATAGCCATTGGAGGTGGTGTCGGTGGCTTCATGAATCATGATAGCAGCTTCTTGAAGGAATCATTCCAATTCGAGCATCATGGCCACAAACTTTTACACTCTGGCCGCAAACTTTTACGTCATAACCGCAATGTTGTACAATACTGGCCGCAAGCTTTTACCTTCCGACCGCAAACTTTTACACTCCGACCGCAAATTTTTACGTCATGGCCGCAAAATTTTACACATGGGACACAAACTTTTATCTTCGTCCGCAAAGTACAACCTCATGGATGCATTGTCGAACTTTTGGGTCATAAATTGGGTTTTCGAGTTGGGCCTTTTAGGCTTCTTTAGACTTCATTGGGCCTGTACTACTTCCATTTGAAGTTCAAAAATAACTGAAATAGGTCCAAAACAATTTCTAAAAATCTTTCAAGCGGTCCAAAATGTTTTTTTTTTTTTTGGAATAGAAAATCTGAGATAAATATTTTAAAAATCATTTTCTTGAAAACTAATTTTCTTGGCGGCCCCAATTTCATTTTTACCCCATAAACTATTTTGATATGGAAATTCTTTTTCTTCCAAAGTATAGTAATTGTGGCTTGAGATGTTTTTTTTTTTTTTTTTCAGATAAAAGAAGAAACTTGTTATGTTTCTATCTTTATGAATAACTAGTCTAACACAACAAATGTTACTAAATCTGTTTAATTTCATTAGTTGCATTTAGGGATAGTATTAGAGATATTAAGAATATATAATCATACGGGATTCCTGTAGAGACCCGTATTTATTTTATCCAATATTGATATTTTATAAATGCATGATATTTGGGAAAGAAAGTGGAATAACTGTATCTATGTGATTTGGGGTTAAAGTGATAGAATTGGTGGTGAAAGGGTGTAATGTGTGATTTGTGAATATACGGATATATAGGAGGGTGTGGGAGTATCACACACACACCCCTCTACACCCCCCCCCCCCCTCTCTCTCTCTCTCTCTCTCTCTCTCTCTCTCTCTCTCTCCAAAAATCACTCAAGAACCCACCAAAACAACCTCCAATCTTGCATCCTTATGTGTATTGTGGTCCGTATTCCGTCGGTGTGAGCTCGGTGTGGTGTTTTTCTGGTTGGATCAAGGTTTTTGGAAAGCTAGGGCTTGTAGCTTCTTGGGTTTTGTGCTTCGACCCCGAGGTAGGGATTGTACCTCTCAATATATGTTAAAGATGTGCTTTCTATCCTTGAATCCGTGCTTGTTGTTGTTGTAGTTGTTGGTGTTGTTGAAACCCAGAAATTCTGCTGTAAATCTGCTCGAAAGCCTCTCGTATCGATACGGCTCAAAATCCGTATCGGTACACTACTCGCTGGACTGCCTCGAAACTTTTCTGTATCGATACTAATTTGGTTAGTATCGATACAGTGAGCTTAGTGACAGTTTTTGCTGTTTTGCTTCAAACTCCATTGTTTTGACCCTCGATCGCTTCAAACATGTTCTAAACATCACCAAATCATTCCATAACCTTGTTAATCATATTCGTTGAGTTCGTCGTGTATCTTGACATTCCATTGCCCTTGTTTGATAAATCTAGACGTTGATCACTATATGAACTTCGATTGATTTGAAATGACACGTTATGAGAATATGAGATGCTTGAAACCTTGTTGACACAACGATGAACATTTAGGACCCATCGACGGGTGGGTGCCTGACAGGAGGTATCGGGATCCCTTAATTGGCCCGGCAGGAGCAAAAGCTCATATTAGTAACTTTCAGGACCTACTGATGGATATGGTGCCTGACAGGGGGTATCGGGATCCCTTAACTGGCCCGGCAGGAGCTTCGGCTCATGACACTTAAAGCGAAGCGATTTTGGACACATGGAAAGTTGAAACGGTTAAGGATTGAGATGCACACCAAATTTCGTATCGAGTTTGTTGGATTGTTAAGTCTTGGCCTTTACCCATTGATTGGTCTATCTCTTGTTCATATCTTATGATAATTCTCGCATTTCTCTTGCATATAATGTTAGCGTAGAATTTCTATTGGGCTAGTGTAGCTCAAGCCTTATATCATTTCAGGTACTAACTCAAGACAATAGCGTGCATGACTGGAGTGCTTGGATTGTGGACATTTTTTTTTGAAAGCTAACATTGAAGAGTTACTTAGGCATCTTTGTAAATTCCTTTTGAAGATGTATTTGTAACTTAGAGCATCCGCAATGCAATAATCAAAAGTGAATAATCAAAACTTGCCACGTCAGCTTTTGATTTTTCATTTAGAGGATTGCTAAAGTTAGCAATGTGAAATCCCGCATTGTTACTTTTGATTATTCAAATGCCCAAATTTGATTATTGGTTAGGAGGTTGCTAACTTTGATTATTACAATGTGAGCACTTTTTTAAGCACACATTGCTAACTTTAACAATCTTTTGATTTTGATTATTACATTGTGGATGCTCTTAAGTAATGATTCTTTTGATTATGGGATGTTTGTAAATTTTTAACTTCCTTGACACTTGATGCTTATATTGATTTGGGGCCGTCGAGCCGATGATGTAATATTTTGAACTCTTCGGACTTTGAAGTATGAGTATGGGAATCTAGCAATCTTTTGGGGAACGTATGGAATATTGCGAAGTTTTATTTATGAAAATCCTTTATATTTATGTTCAAAATCGAGGGTGTGACAATTCCAACTCGAATTCAATTTTTTTAACGTCCACTCACTTAAAAGTGACACCCCTATCGCACTTGTTTCTTTAACTTATCTAGAAAAATAGAAAAGCAAAATAGTTCCAAGATTACATATAACCAAATAAAGAGTAAAGTTTGAAACTCTATCTACCCAAAAGGCTCCAACAAAAAACCTACAATTTTCAATCTTAGACAAATCATGAAACTCCAAATCATCTAAACCAACAGTTCAAGTTGTATTGAACAACAATTTTGTTCTCTTACCTATTAGTTAAAAAGAAAAAGAATCTGATTCGAAGAATTACTATTGGCCGCAAAGAATTACTCTTGGTCGCGAAGAATTACTCATGGCTGCAAAATATTACTCCCAACCCTGAAGAATTACTCCTGACCGCAAAAAATTACTCCTGCCCGTGAAAAATAACTACTCTTGAGTCCAGTTGAATTACTGAAACCAAAAAGAGGGATCTTACATCGAAAATTGCAGGCATATTGAGAACACCAAACAATATAAAAAAGGGCTACAGAATGCACGAGACTCCCGCTACAGAGTCTGAGGAAGAGTTAGATGTACACAACTTTACCCGTCTCTGCCTGTCAAGTAGAGAGGCTATTTCCGGGATTCGAATCCTTACCTATGATGCACCGAACATTATGCATATTTAAAGAAGACAAAGATAATGCGCCCCAAACTCGTCACTCAAAATTCAAATGCCTCTGATTCTCTGCAAACATTTTTCTTGTAAACGGAAGAATAGAAAACAGACAATTGTACCAGATACAACATCAGGACTTCAATTCGTGTATTCCCTCTTTCTAATAGCACCAGAAAAAATGTATGTCCTTAGTCATCAATCAAACAATACCATGCCATGAGCAAGACAGTCGCCGGTCAACGACGACAACATTCTAGTTCCCTCAAATCAACGGTGGTGATGACTCTGGATGAAAACGAAACTCAAAATAGCACCATCGTCGCAAACAACCCCGTCCGCAATATTACAAGACTCAAAACAAGGATGACATCACTATAACTACAGTTCATACAAAACTGCATTTAGGTTAAGTTAATCCTCCGGGGACTCCGCTTCTTTGCTGCCCTCATTACTGGCTTCACTTCCAGTTTCTGCTACTTCAACTGGCTCCGCAGGTTCAGGCTTGGTAGGCCCTGGACCAGCCGATACCTTCACCATTGATGGACGCAAAAGTCGATCGCCGAGTTGGAACCCCTTTCTATATTGTTCAATTATGACGCCTTCTTCAAATTCCGTGGATTCATCGCGCATAATGGCCTCATGCAGCTTTTACACCAAAAAAGGCAAATTTAGAAACAACACTTGGAGCAATAGATAATTGCTAAGAAACAAAAACACTTCTAAACAGTTAAAGCCTACCAAGCCTGAACTCGGGAGTTTCATCAACATGAATAGTTAAAGCCTCAGTTCAAATGTGCATAATTGACATAACGTGATGTAAACGAGGTAGTCATCAAATTCTCAACTCCATGATCAAAAATATATACTTATCAATTTGGAACCCATTCTTCTCTAGTCAAACTGCTGAATTACTAATCCAGCAACTTATGAAACTTATGATACAAATATGGTAGTTAAATGAAACTCACCGAGTTGGCTCGAAACTCAAGAGTTCATTTGAATTACAAACGTATCCAGGTCTTCATAAAACCTGAACCAGCTTTATGGAGTGTTTGATAAAGTTCAAGAAGTTTTCTACTGATTTTCGAGCCAACTCGAGATCTCGCCTGCATTAAGCCAAAGATCAAGTACAAGAATCACTATTGCAATCAAGTATAGTGGGCCATGAATTCAATTACATGGTTCATCTGGGACAACTCTCCGCCTAATTATACTGGGGAGCATTTCTCTATTGGGTGTTTAGGATTTATCCTATGACATCTTACACTTATGAGAAGAAAAAAGAAGAGGACAAATAAACCCTTTAGTTTCCACATTCAAAATTGGTAAAGAGTCGGCACACCACGGGTAAAAGAGGTCAGAAAAGCTGATGAACTCACCAATGGATCAAAGGGTTTCCCTATTGTCTCCACAGGGACGACACCAAGGGACTCCAGAATCTCCACAAACTGCTTATAGATGCTCTGATAGCTGTTGTTGATTTTCTCCTCCGCCTCAGTCTCCACCTTTATCTGGGCTTTAGCTCTCTCAAAGTTGTCCAAAACAGGCAACAGATCCTCCACAACTTCCCCTTGTGCATTCGTCAGCAGTGAAAGCCGCTCCCTCTCTGTCCTCTTCCGAAAATTGTCAAAGTCTGCACTTATCCTAAGAATCCGTTCCTTCGCGGATGATAGTTCTTCAGACAATACAACCACTTTTCTCTCATATTCATTTTTCTCATCTTCAATGGACTTGATGATAGCCTCTATCTCAGAAACTCTAGACTCATCATTGCTTGCTATAGCTTCTTTATACGATTTCAGTAAAGCAATAATGGCTAAGGTAGGTTCCTCTGCATAGCCACTATCACCCTCACTTTCACCATCTTCCACGGCAACAGCACCATCTAAATTATCCTGTTCAGTAAACCAATTAGAGAACAAAAGAAGAGTACCGCCTTCAAGAATGTAACAATGATATCTTAATACTAAGTTTAGAGCATCTGCATTACACTCTTCAACACAATTTTTAGTGCCAACAATCAGTTTGGCGAGCCAAACATAATAGTCTTATCAATTGTAGCAGTTAAGACATGTTAGGCCACAGATACTGAAGACCAGGGAGCGCACACCCAATGGAGCACACATCTGTTCTGTAGACTAACAAACTTGTAACACACATTGAGCACCTCAATAATATCATCAGCTTTTGGCATCATAATACATGCTTTCAAAGTGTCCGAAGGGATGCTCTTAGGTATCTTGACAGTAAGGATATAGTAACAGTAGGAGAACATAAGTCACTAAAAATAATCTGCTTACATGAGTGCAACCTCAATCGATCAACTGAAGTTCCAAAAAATCAGATTACAAGTTTCTGCTAAACTATAGGTTAAAAGAGGATCAATGGCTACTATGAGTCAGAGTCACAAGTCATCCAACAGACTCACTTTGCAGATACAACCATGCACGCAATAGGCATTGAACAAAAATGTGGACTGTGAAACTCAAAACATGTCTTGCTTGACATACTGGAAGTAGCATAAAACGGAAACTAACAAGTTGGCCACAAGAGAAAAGAGAAAGTTGACCTACGACATTGGCCAAAGCAGTTCAACATCCCTGGGCACGTTACCAACCACAAATTATCAGGAAAGTACATTAATTATATGCCCAACGCATCATCACCAACTAGTATACAATCAAGGTCGGAGTTACTTTCAACTAGAGACCCCCTATGCATCATCAAAGCAGACATTGCAGGGATAGTGCGATTGACACATCAAAGAAGAGGGGCCGTGGAGTATTAGCAACTTTCGACAAGAAGCTGATCCAAAGAAATAGTATATAAGAGAAATTAAAAGAGAATGACGAGTTCTGAGAGACTTGACAACTACAGGAAATGCCACAAAGCATAACTAGCATGCATAATTTTTTGACTTGGCAGGTAGTATCAACAATCAATACTGAGTTCTTGTTAGACAATGCTGATTGCAAATTCTATTAACTCAGAATAACATTACAAATTCCAAGAACCTAAAAGTTGTATTTTTAATAGTTCAAACAAATAGCTCAAACTTAACTTCATTGTACTAGTCATTTGCTACAATGGAAAGTATGCTTAACTGCTAAGTGAGTCCTACTATTTCCCCGAATATCTAGAGAAGAAATGGTGGTGAAACACACCACTAGTCCTAGAAATGTAACTGTACCATGCCTTTTAACAATTATGAGTAGCTTACATAGATAAAGTTGGGGCTTGTACCAATATACATAATGAAAACCCCACAAGTTTTTTTTTGAACGGCATGAAAACCCCACAAGTAAACAGTCATAGTAAGATACTAAGATCCAATAAAATATTTCCAAGGCCAAAACTTGAGAAATTTGCACTCCATTAAACTGAGTCCGCCAAGCACAATGGTGGTTACTGGTTAGTGGCAAAGGATGGCTGGGTCGCAAAAAAGTACTAGTCAAGGGCAGCCTGGAAATACTAAGCATTCACAGAAGGCTATTATCAAAAGAATATCCATCATGAAAAGTAAGACTCAAGTCCCTTTTTATAGGCTATTTTCTATATACAGAGGGAGATCAATATCGAGGCATGGGTTTCCCACCAAGTTCTATATCCTATCTTTCTATTCAAAAAGAGTTTTCACAATATCTTATTACTCAATCCATGGCAAGCCCTCCTCCTTGCAATCGCTTCTCCCATCTTTGGCCAAGCCAATTCGCCATCTATCCGTCTAACCCCTGCAAGAGGATCAATATCCCATGGACTTTTTTACAAAGATGATAGCAAAATCTCCACCTGCACCCTCTCCTCCATACCCTTCTTAATACCACTCATTCTGAGAGAGAGAATTGGCGGACTTCTTAATTACAGTGTATTTCCACTATCTTTGTTCAACAACCATCGTAAGAGTCTCTATACTATTATCTATGAAATTATTCAAATTTCACAAGAATGAGAATTTAAATTTAGTCAAACAAGAAGTCCAAGAATATCATACCAAACGCCCCACTCTCCTGGGAGTTCAAAATGACCTTACTACATGGGAGCCAAGCTCTTATGGCTAAAGTGCTCACCTAGTGACAATAGTTATAAGTAATCAGGACTGATTTCTTATAGGAAGAAGAAATGACTTCGTGCTATATCTAAAATCGGAAACCACATAGATACAGGTGCACCGTGCACCCATACCAAGCTGTTAACTTCGCTGAGTTTACACAAGCTGAAAAATGAAAAACGGGCAAGTTATAGCAAAGTAAGTTGATGCACAGAGATCCAAGGGTTAGAGATATTCTAGTAAGGACCTGGGTCCAATACCGCAGATTGAGTGAAAGAAAAACATTGCTGAGCAAAAAGAAGAGTAGATCCCAAAGAGGGGTAAAAAAAGATTGTGGCGGCAGTGATGGTGGCAGCGGTAATGGTGGCAATTGAGTGGTAGTAGCGACGGTAATGATGGCAATTATCCAAGAGAATGGCATCTTAGATGAGAGGAAGGCTATTTCAAAGAAAGTACTAGTATCTCAACAGCATTTTGCTAACAAAAGTCGGCCCCAATTTCCTGTAGCAACAATCACAACTTGAGCACTAGTGCCATAAGAGCTTGCTATATGTATCTAAAATGCCAAAGGTTTGAAAGCTCGGAACACCGATGTAATAGGTCATTATTAAGATTGGAGATAAGGAATCTTTTGCGGCTGATCTCACGGAACTCTGAGTTGGGAGAAATAAAATTGCGCTCCCTGCTAAATTAGAACTTTCACAAATAACATCATTGAGAGTCTTCAGAGGGTTGTAGAATGGAGATTATGGAAATGAGTAATAAATAAGGGTGTTCCCATGTGTTCCATTACTTGGACTGGATAACAGAATTGCGATAAAGAGAGAAAGAAAAAAATCTCAACCACAAACCTACAGTGCAAAATAACAGAAATGCAAGAGTAGTACAAACTCAAACACATTTCAAAGCTTAGTCACATAATCCTTCAGTAAGGAGTTGAGTTTTGTTCACCCTCCACTTAAGAGGGTGAACATTACCCTCATTCTTATTGGTTGAAATGGTGTGGATCCCACCACAAAATGATGTCATGCTTACCAAAAAGTGTATTGCATGGTAAGCATGACATCACCTTGTGGTGGGGTCCACACCATTTCAACCAATAAGAGAAAAGGTAATGTTCACCCTCTTTTAAGGAGGGTGAACAAAATTGCACTCGTAAGTAAGCCCTATGCTCAATGCTCGTGCTCTCAAATGGCAAAGAACAAGCCAAGACCAGACAAGTTTCAAGATATGAAAGATATGAAAGACTGCATTCATATGAGTTGTGCGAGGAGCATGCATAAATTGACTGATTTTTCATGTTCGGTCTGAGAGACCTACTTGGGTTTTGGATTCTGGAGCCAATGATCATATGACTGGTGAGTCAATCCTCGCTCTAAGCTCATGCTCTCGATCCTCGCTCTAGCGAATCTTAGCACTTTGAGATATTTTTAAAAGACTCTTCCATGCTCGCGCTCATGCAACACGCATTACATGACTTAGTTTTAGAGCCCAAACATAACTTCCAACCAATTCCTTTACAACAAATATAAGGGCGCATTTCTGTTATATTATTGGACTACAGGCTACAATTGATCACAATAGTCAAATGTTGTTTCCGCTAAATGGTATTTTAGTTGGTATATGCGTGGAGAATGACCTACCTAAAAATCTGTGAAAATATGTGCTTTGGTCCATTTTGTCCATTTAGTTTAGCGGAAATGCCCCTAAGTGTACCTACTATCCATAACCCATTTGCAATCTCTACTCCATCAAAATAACTGAGGCATAAAAACACAAATACAGCTCTGTAATATAACACAAGAGGGTACCTGAATCTCGGGTTCTTGGACCGCTTCCTCTTCGTCGATTTCGGTGGTTTCTCCGCCGGCGGACGCAAAGGGCAGCAGATTAAGTGAGCGGCGGCGGGAAAGTTTGGAAGAAGAATGAGGAGAGGGGTAGTAACTGTAACAGCGATTTGAGTATGTCTGTGTTTTTGGTCTGAAGGAAACCCAAGTGAGCTGTTTACGGGATTTGGAGGGGTTGGTGTGGGTTAGGCGAGGAGGAGGGACACGGAGGATTGGGGTTCTGAGGAGGACGGCGTCCATTGGAAGAGAGGAGAAGAGACCAGAGAGAGAGAGGATAAAAAATATATAGTAGGAGAGGGGAAGGTGAGACTTGAGAGATTCTTGAAGGGGGTTGAAGATGCGGTTAGAAAACAGCGGGTTGCAGCTTAAAGAAATGTTCCTCTTTTATGGTCTGTTTGGAACTTGGAGAAAGAAAAGGATAAGAAGAGAAAATACTTACTAAATAAAGAAGGAATTGAGAAGAAATTCAGAAGAAAGTTGATTTGAAAATTGATATTTTCCTTCCCTTTTTCAAGAACCAGATAAGGAAAGAAAAATTTGTTAAGTAATACTACCTCCGTCCCAATTTAATTGTCACTTTTGGGAGTTCGTGCCACTTTTCAATTGATTATATCATGTAATTTATAATGTTTTAGGTGATTTTGAAAATATTGTATTATAGAACAAATCGAGATCTATCAAACAAGATCCATATTGGATATAAAATTCATTACCAATTTAAAGATATAACTAGTTTTTTTATCCAGTTAGAATAGAACTGGGATAAGTAAATTGGGACGGAGGGAGTATATTCTTTTCCACAACTTTCTACAAGCTTCAAACAGTTTTCATTGGATGGTTGATTTCGTCCTCTTCTAATTAGTTCAGTTGTAGGTCAGTGAGTTTACTTTTCACGTAATTGATTAGGTTTAATTCTTTGGGTCAGATCATAAGAACGGAAGCTGTCTTTGACCGAACCGAGTACATGATTAATGAAGGAGTGTGTAAGCTAGTCTCGAAACCACCGTCAAACCCAAACAAAAAAAAATCGCAAATACAACAGCATGCACAACATTATGCATGATTGTGTAAAAGTGTCACGCGGTGCTATCAACCATTATTTTTGTTTTCTATATATTGTACTAACATTTTCCCTCAAACTAATTTGTCTAGATTTGTAGTATGTGGCTTGGCTGCATCAATGCTCCCAAAACAACAACTACTACTAGTCGGCTACTTCTACCATTCATAGTTATTCAGTAGACCGAGACACTCTCACGCAGTCCCGGGGACCATTTTATTTCGGACGTTTTCAGAAGGGAGGTAGTTTTAGCACTCCAAATTTAGTGAATGACACTCCACTTTTAGTTTTATTTTTTTCACATGATTTACACATAAAGTGGAGTGTCAGTAGTAAAAACTGAAGTGCCAAAATTAATTTCCTTTTAGAATCCCATATTCACTTAGTCGTAGATTTCACGAAAATGTGTGGTCGTGAATGGTCCCGAGCAGTGACAAACTACTGGAAGTGTCACATATAAACTGAAAGTGTCACATATAAACAAATCCCAAATTTGTCCAGCTTTGACAGAAATGACCATAATCTAACGTTCAAACAGATTAATTTTTCACCGAGGATCTCCTGTCCAAGTTCAATCCGGATAGCTGCCTGTCCTATCCCTCGGAGTCGTTGATCTTGTAAATCAACGATTGAGATGTGTCAAGCCAAAACGATATCGTTTTAGAGCAGAAAGTGTTCGACACATCTCAATCATTAATTTACGAGATCAACAGCTCCGAAGGGTCGGACAGGAGATCTGGACTCTTGATTTTTAGCCTTTTTGATTAATTAATTAGTACTACCACTCCACATCGATTCTGTGTACACAGAGAAAGTGCACGTACGATAACGTCCTCTCCGCTCCCAGAGAAAAGGCCGGTCAATTTAAAGTTCGTCTCTTTTCCTCTTCAAATTTTCAAAAATCCTAAAACCCTAGATTCGTCCACCCCTCTCACTCCTCCCTCGTCAATGATCCCCGGAATCCCTCTCAAAAAAATCCCTCCTTTCCCCTCGAATCCCGCTAGAAAATTGATTTCTTGCATCGAACAATACACCAATCTTATCTAGAAGCTCTCGATTTTCATCTCCTTTTTTTTTTTTGTGGAAAATGACTAGTAAGAGGGAAGAAGAGCGGAACGAGAAGGTAATTAGGGGTTTAATGAAGCTTCCCCCGAATCGCAGATGCATTAACTGCAACAGCATGGTGAGATTTCTCTGTCTTCCTTTCGTTTTCCATGTTTTAGGGTGGGTTTTCCCTAAAAAGTTTGTCTTTAGACAAGTTGTTTCCGCTGAAGGGACTTGTATTCTATGTATGTGAGGAGAATGAACTGTGTCGAAATTCGTAATTTTTTTTTTTGGCTTTAGCCTGTTTAGTCCGTTTATACGATAGGGAAAACGGACATGAGCTTTAGCCCGTTTTGTTGTTGATGGGGCCTCAAGTATTGTGTTCTTGCCAAAGCTATTCGGTTAGTTTGGAAGATGTAGAAACCGAATCATAAAACGCGCGCCCGATCAAGGGGAGTTTAGGGTATAATGGATAAGCTCCTTTTGGAGAAATGAATTTGCCATTGAAATGCTCTCTCAACTTGGGTTATCACTTGTCAGAGCTATTTACCCCACGAGACCTGAGATTTTGTTCGATTGTGTAGGGAAAGGCTACGGTAGCATTAGGCGCATTTGTTCCTAAGAAATGCCACTTAGGTTCATACAAACATGTCTTTGGGTTGTAACTAAAACACCTTAAAGCTTCAAAAACAATGCCGATGCCCATTTGGGAAAATGTCCAGTGCGAAAGTTACTAAATGGGCAAGTCACCAATCCCTAAAATGGACTATATATGATACTTTATCTGCTGGGTTACGAGCGGACAAACTTTGTTTGACCATAAACATGGAACAAACCCTCGTAGCCTAGTAGAAGTTGAAGTCATAATTAACTCTGTTTTATAAGAATTATGAGAGTTTGGTACTCAGTAAGGGCATCTATTGCACCTTTTAGTGGTTCTTTCTTTAGTAACGTACCATATTTGTGTTTCCATAGAACGTCATGTGGCATCCAACTTCTATCTCTTTGTCTTTCCCTTTCATTCGTTTAGGCGGCCAAGTGACTAAGTGAGTTTAACATTGTTGAGAAACATAAGTCAATAACTACTTGTTTGTTTCTGACTTTTAAATTTATCGGGTTTATTCGTTTCCCTCTTTTACTTTCTAATTTATTTTGTTATTATTTGTGTCGTTCACATTACTATCTTGATGTTAATATGTTTGCAGGGACCTCAGTATGTTTGTACAAACTTTTGGACATTTGTCTGTATGACGTGCAGTGGGATACAGTGAGTATTGCAGTTTGTTTTATTACTTCTTCTTTTCGTTAATGGTTTGGATATGTATATTCGGAAAAAGATGTCCTTGTGTTCTACTTAAAGATTGTTTCTACAGGAGCTGATTTTCTATTATGGACCAAATTAGAAGTTGGGCCTTTTTTTTTTTTTAACGAGGGATTAAAGCCTAAATGTTGGTTATTGTAGATACATGCAATAAATTCAGCAATAAAATGCTGTGCCGATGTGTAGGATTGTAATAGCTAATGACTTACAAATATCTATCTTGATGTCTGAAAACATCCTGTTTAAATAATGTTTTCGGCTATGTAATGATGCTTTAAAGCCACTACTTCTAAAGGATGAACATTAAGGGATGGCAACGGGGTGGGTTTTGACAGGCGAACCTCCACTTTTTTCAAAGAGGGTCACCCTTATCATGTCCCAACCTTGAGGTAATGCTACTTGAAATCTAAACTTGGTAGGTTGGGTATCTAGTACCTGTAGTATAGTATTCTCAGTATTACGTATTAGTCGCTGCCGGTAATGAAGATCCACCTGGCACTCTAATAGTCATGTTGGAGTTGGCATTACCGCACCAAGAATCAAAGTCGCTTGGTTGTAGTGGTAGTTAGAGACGCAAAATATTTGTAGGATGCTTGTTTGTACGATCTTTCAAATGCAAACGTGTAGAATGGTTGTTTGCCTCTACCAACCGTGAAACCTATTTGTAGGCAGCTTCAATTGACAAGTTCTTGCAATAACCTACTTGGGCCCCATGGAGCCAATTGAAGTCGGATGTGTACAGTTCTCAAAATATCATGTATCAATGTTCTTAATGCTCAAAGTTATGTATCCGTGTTTGTTCTTGCACTTCTTTTTTTCCAGGTTTATATTACAGGGTATAGATTGACATGGGTGCTCGTATACATATTTTTTCTGTTTGTACTTCACTGTTTGTTATGGATTCACCTTTTGTGTATCACAGCCGTGAGTTCACCCATCGTGTAAAGTCTGTATCCATGGCCAAGTTTACTTTCCAGGAAGTTGAATCTCTTCAAAAAGGTGGTAATCAGGTACAATTGCAGTTTTATTTTCTTTCTTTGGTAGGAAGGTTTAGCTTTTTGCTCACGTGACATTCACTTTCTTCAGCGTGCTAGGGAAACTTTTCTGAAGGATTGGGACCCGCAGAGGCAAAGACTGCCTGATAGCAGGTGCAAGATTCACAACCTGATGCTCTGGTGCTAAGCAAATTAGATATTGCAAAAAAAAGGGATTCTAATTTTTTTTGTTGTCTTTGCAGTAATGCTGATAAAGTTCGGGAGTTTATAAAGAATGTATATGTGGACCGAAAATATGCTGGGGGAAAAACCTCTGACAAACCTCCAAGGGATATGCAGGCAATCTATTCCTAAACCAATTTTACTTGAGAAAGAAAAAAACAGAAAACAGGGAAATATATCCAAGCCAATAATTTATACTTTATAGATAAGGTTTGGGAGCTAAGGTTTGATACGTTTGTACTACATAGCTTTTTTGGTTGGTCAACATTTCTAATTCCAAATGGCAACCAAACACAGGAAAGCATGCAGAAAAAGCAAGTTTCTGCAAATTTGTTTTAAATGTTAAAAATGTTTTATGACAGAATATTCTTTGTCAAAAATAAAAAAGGAGCCTTATTGTTGGTTCACATGGAAACCTTTATTAATTGTGCTGCACTTGCTTTCCATTAAATTATCTTGCTTCAGTTTATGGGCTAACCTCTGAATTCTTAAATGAATTTAAACAGGACGTTAGACACCATGAAGAGGAGACACGACGAGCCAGTTCATATCACTCCTATTCTCAAAGTCCACCGTATGATTATCAGTATGAAGAACGGCGATATGGAAAACAAGCCCCTGCACTTACAAGGAAGCCTGGTTCAGATCGGGGCCTTTATGAGGGGAGAATCTCTAGTTTCTTCAGTCCTAGCCGTTTCAGTGACCAAATGCATGAGGACAGTTTTGCAAATGAGGGATCAAATCCCAGAGCTTCAGGCTATACTGTGTCTAGCCCTAGTGATGCATTCAGGTCTGATACCCAGTCACCAAGTTTCCAAAGAGACATTGGATTCAACAGTCCTCCTTATCAAACTTCAAGAGACATGCTAAATGAACAAATACCACGTCAAACTATGAGAACATTATCGGAGTCGCATGCCATGGCAGATGCAGACAAGGTTCACCGCCCACAGGTCTTGTTATTCTTACACCTGCTATTTTTTGACGATGATATGATGGTGTCATTCGTTAGGAGCTTAGGCTTATCTTTGGACAAATTGCTATAATATGCAACTGCAATACACACTTAAGGTCTTTCTCTTTCTTTGTCTTTGTGTACTGTAAGTGATTTCCATGGCATGACAGTGGGATTGTGTCCAACATGTAGGTTAGGGCAGATTTGAAACGAATGAAGATGGTTCTTTATCTATTTGACTGCACAAAGTTCTTCCTCTCTGTGTTATACTTTTCTCCCTCTTTAGGTTTTGTGGTTAGATTAAGGGGAATGAATTTTCAAGTGAATATTTAAGTCCCTTGTTTGATATATTTGATACTATGCACAATTGATATATATCCTACTGGTTTTCCATCTGAGTTCTCTTGTTCATTGCAAGGGCATTTTATTCCATGTTTCCGAACGATGTTTAGATTGTTAAATGCAGATGTAGGAGTCTTTGTCCCCAATATCTGTATTTGTATATTCTTGGGTTACACTTTTACATTCCTAAAGAGGCATTGTTTCCATGTTTTCGCTAAAGTTTTGATTGTGCATGCAAGTGCAAAACTATCACACATAAACATTTAAGTGGTTATGGATACATGGACCCAATGTTCAAAACTGCGAAGAAGGAATGCATGGATTGAATTTGTCGTCAATGTCTGTGAGATCATTCTCATGAGATTTTGCTTAGTTAAAGCATCCTGCTCAAGTCAAAACTAGTTGGCAATTAGTGTAAAGGTCGTCTTTCCGAGACTACTAAACAAATGATCCATAACATAGAGCTCACTAAGAAACAAGGAGCACTAAAGGAACCAACGAAGGGGCAATTAATCAAGTGAAAAGCATACGTAGTGGGAGGCTTAGGCTGAGAACTGATTAGCTGGGATGATAATTTAGGGCTGCCCGCGGATCGGTTTGGTGCGGATCGGTCCAGTTCCCAATCCGATCCGCTCGCGGCAGATTGTTGTTTTCTCCATCCGCCAACCGTCCGTAGTGTTGTTGGGTTGGTTTGGTTTGGATGCGGTTTGGGCAAATTTGAACATGCAATTTATTCTTTTTATAAACACCAAAAAATTGAAAAATAAAGCCATAAAACTTCAAGTGCATTCAAGTCTAAACAAAGTCTAACATTCGAGCGCTCTGATTGTGGAAGAAATTTCTTGGCTAACATCGGTATGTGTCACTTAAACAATAGTTAAATGAATTTATGCGGTTTCAAGACAACGATACCAAAGTATAGCACACTAGCATGCATAGGATATTGTCACAAAATTGATTAAAGAGAAGACGTGGAATGTGCTGGTTGCAGTTTAGGAGTGACTTTATGACTTTATTCATTTATTCTGCATTTTTTTAAAATTATAAAGTAGCGGATGCTTCGGTTGGAACCGGAACCGATCTGGATCTGCCAGAATCAGTATTTTTAGATCCGCATCCCTCCGTAGCATGCCTTGGTTTGGTCCTGTTTGGGCAGATTGGGCGGTTCGGTTGATTCGCTGGACAGCCCTATATGATATTGGCCACAAAAGAAATTTTATGAGTTCTGGCATCCCCTTTGAAATCTTTCTTCTGACTGCCATTTATACCATCAAGATTCTGTCTATCCAAAATCATCTAGAAATCTATTCCTTAGTAGTTAGTACATTTTACAGATCTTGAGAGGAAGTATAAACCTTCTTGATTGCTCCTGTTGTCTAAAATGCTATACCATGTGTGCCTTTTTAAGCTGGTGTATGACCTCTATGATAGGCATAAGTTTTGGGGTGCTAAATGACAGATTCTTGAGTGTTTCAAGGCTTTTTTTGGCCTCTTCCACTGTTGTTAATTGTTGGTTTTTGTATGAGTTTTACCACTTATGCATTCATGCTTATGGTAAGTATGGGTGGAACCAATTAAATGAAGATATTCTAGACTTTTTTTTTTCCCCTTAATGTTTACCACCTCGAGCAATTTAAATTGTTACACACTCAGGCACAGGACGTTTTTTCTTCACTGAGTTGTCTTGTTGGCTATATACCTTCTTATTCAGAGAACTGCATCTCTGGGCAGCTTTGGGTCGTTTGACAGCAATCCCATGTCTCCCAAGTCAGTTAGTTTAGTGGATGCTTCCTCAGAACCTGCAGTGTCTTGTGGGCACCACCAGAACCACCAGTACGCTGTTCCCTCTCTACCACAATCATCAGTTTCTGGGAATTTCGGTGGTTTGGACCTATTTGATGCACCGTTTGTGCCCCAACCCATCACTTCGGCATCAGCCGTTGACTTTTTTCAGTTGCCAGTGACAACATCAACTCCTCCCGTAGATTTGTACCAGCCATCTTCTATTTCTTCAGCTCCGGTGTCACATGCTCCACAACCAACCCAAACAACTCCATCTTTAGACTTATTCTCTGATATGCCTCAACAGCAGCCAGCTGCAATCTTGACTAACAAATCACCAGATGTTACTCCAAAGGATGAAGGATGGGCGACATTTGATTTGCCTCAATTTGTGGCACCAAATCTTGGTATTGAGAGTTCTACGCCTGCAGTAGCACCTCCTACTGATGAAGGATCTCTGGGAAAGTTTGACTCGCTTTCGTTGCCAAGTACAACCCTGCAGTGGCCAGCATTTCAAGATAGTAATGTCCATGGGCCTTCATTGGTCACTAATCCGTGGGATGAGGGTCTGAACAATGTCCAAATATCCGATGATGTATTGAACACTCAGGTAAGTGAAACCTTTACCCTGAAACTTCTTTGCGGTATTGAGATCTATTAGTTTTATTTGGTGCAATGTGGTGATATCTGCAGAAACTGAACAAATAAACTCGAATTATTTTAAATTAACTTTTTCCAATTTTTTGAGAAGTCATGGAATGCTTTTGAAGATGCCAGTGGAAACCTACCTCTTGGGAGCATTCAACAAAGTAGTGAAGGACTAGCTTTGCACGTACATTCTAGTACCACCGTGAATCAGCATTTGGATGTAAGAGTATTAGGAGTTCCTGGATTGTTTTTATGTAGTTATATATTCTAAACAAAGAATTCCGCTTATTCTTGGATTTTTAGCTTTGCAGGACTTCAATTGGGATGGGATTCATGGAGCTGCCGTGGATATCGGTCCTCCGATTCCTAATGTACCATTACATATCAATGGACCATCATATGCTTCATCTTCAATTCCTTCAATGGTTTGTATTATTTTGGCATCTCTTTTTCCCCATTTCAGCGTGTGAATGAAAGAAAATATTTTCTTTTCACAGGTAGGAGAACAATCCCATGTGACTGACCACAAGTCTGGGAATCCCTTTGATCTTTCCTATGGTTCTGACTTCGAATCCAGCAGTATGGTACGTTTCATATATTGGTTTTGGTCTAAGTCAAACTTTTGCCACAGTGCTGGAATGAACACTGCTTAGATCCTCTTGCATTATAGTTCTTGCGGACAAGAAGTTTTGGGTTTTGTGGTCGAAATGATTAACCCCTAGGCCTCCCCAATTTTTCCCAATTTGAATGGTACATTTTGGAGGAACCCATCCCCTATATTACCCAGATAACGTCTGCAAATTCATCCGGTTTGCATTCCGTTATACCACATTAGCCTGAATAGGACCTTCCGAAAATCATCTTCCATATCACAAATATCTTCAGATTTCCTTGTATTGAAGATGATACCTTAGTTGGCTGGAAATGGTAGATAGAAGAATTTTTACTCAGAAAACCTGTCCCTCACTACCTCAATCCTATTCCAAGATTCATGCCAGTTTTCTCTAATACATTCAATAGCATCATCCCATGATCCCATCCATGTTACATTATTGCTACTTCGTTTCCCTTAGTATTCGTGGCTTGTTGCTTGAGAAGAGGAACATAAGAACTCCTCTGTTTTCATAACTTCATTGGCTCCCTTAATTGTTCTTATTCACGAAGTGAAAGCGTGTGCCTGAGCGGAAGCAATGCAGTGCAGGGGAGTGAGAGGATATAGAGGAATCCAAGGTTGGGACCGTCTATAGACTATAGGAGTGTGTGCATGTGTATATGTACGTTATGTGATGTTTTGTTGTTAATCCTTGTACACATGTCAATTCGTAACTTGTGTCAACTGCAAATATTGGTTTTGTGAATGTAGTTAAATACTATGTCTATACTAAGAACTTAGTTTTAGTATCTTATCATTATTTCATATTTCTACTCAATAGATTTTCTTTTGTTTTATTTGCTATGTCTATACTCAATAGATTTTCTTTTGTTAAATACTATGTCTATACTAAGAACTTGGTTTTGTGAAAGTAGTTAAATACTAACTTCATTGTGTTTTATTTGCAGTTCTTGGACATGAGTTCTTTGCAAGCTGCACTGCCAGGTGGTCAGATTCCCAATTCGTTCCTTGATGATGGTTCTCAGCCATGGCTTCCTCAAAATCCCATTACGCCTTTCAGTCCAGGTGTACAGCGAGGCAAGTAATACTTAATTCCAGGAATCTTATTAATGTTGAACTACTGTCTAGTCTGACTCCGTTATGATTCTGCAGGTGCCTTAGGATTCATGGGAGGGCAAGCACCCAGCACTCAAATGCCGTAAGTCGTTTCCTTCTTGCACTCATTGTTGTATTGTTGCCTTGGTCTAGATCAAATAGACGATGGTACATATGAGGATTTTATGCAATCTCTGTTACTCTTACTCGTTCTCTCCTTTGGTCATGACTATCTTAAAGCAGTTAGGTTACTAAAATTGATCATAAATTTGTCTGCCGAGGTTTTGGGTTGCTGTATCCTCAAATTTGCGGCTGATACTATGCAGTATCATTGTATAGAGAGTCCTGTAATCATTTCATAATAGTTTGAAGGGCTGTTGCCGTGTTCCTGTTGCTTCTTTTGTGTATCTCCCTTCAATTTGCAGCAGGCTGGTGATTGCAATCATTGAGTGAGATACTGCACTGGAGATACATGTTCATATTCTAAACCATTGGACTTAACTGTCGTCTGGCCTGTGTTTGATTTGGATGTTTCATAATAGTTTAGTCAAGTCACTTGTTTGGAATTTGGATGTTCTTATCCTTGGTGAGATAGAAAGTTACCAGTGATTGTTTCCTCTCTCTTTTTTCCCAAGCAGAAGCTAAAATTTTGTATTATGTGATGGGGTAATTCTCAGTTTCTGTAAGTGTTTGGCATGCACAGCATTCATGGGTGGAACGTAGGAGTGTCCAACTATGAGTTAGTGATCTACAATGTTCATTCCCAGTATTTTGGTGGAACTCACCTGTAAGTTAGTGATCACCTATAGAAGTAATATAAGATGCTTCTGGCTCAATAAGGGTTGTCAAGACGTGGGAGGATAGGGATAACAGTCATTACATAGTCGATTTTATTGGAGTAATGGTGTTCATAATTATATCCAAGGATTGGTTTCAATACGATTAAGATTTTGTTTTGAAAACTGCTGATTAATGTTTGGTGGGCACCTTCCAAAAAAAATGTGGGGTGGATATTTTCGATGGTTTTAGGTTTTCTTTGTGGCTTCTAAGTGACATGATACATAATTTTCTCAAGACGCTTGAGATATGGAATTGGTCTCATCTTGAAATAACTGCTGCTTTGCATTCTACAATAAGTTGTACCACTGTCTGACGTTTGCTAATTTTCCAGGAATGTCCCGACGCAAGGCCCTCTTGCTTCCGTGGGCGGAAATCCTTTCGCATAGGGTGTTACTCAATGTAATCATTATTTTCATTTGGTGTTACAAGTTTTCCTGTGAATTGGTTCCCTATCTCTTGGATCATAATGTATTTTTTTCTTGTTAATTCGTCTATATATCCTGAATAAAATGTTCCGAAAAGATGGCTTTCAGTCTGCAAGTCCTCTGTACTCCATATAGTCTGCTCCAAATCGAGGCCCCTGGTTTGAACTGGACGATAAGCATGTGGCTCCAGAATCTAGACTTTGTTCGTATGGTCCATCAACATTTTGGGCCATCTCGAGTCCTTGCATACCCCGGTTGACAAGTTGAGTTGTTTAGGGATGCTTGTATTTAATCTTCCATCGTTTCGAGGTTATCCTGGAATTGCGTTTGCATTATTTTCCTTTGAAGGCTGGACGCCATGGAGAGTACTATTTTTGGCATCTTATTTACCAGCATTTGAGCTTTTTTGTTTGTTTGTATGCATTGAAGATGATTAGTGTGCGTGCTGATAAAAATTTGTCAAATGTGCTAGCTGAGTTGGTCTCTTCTGCATCCACCATTTACTGGGGTTGCTGTATTTCAAGAATGGTTCTTGCTCATAAGACAAAGCTGTCTCTTTGCTTGTTTTGGATTCTAAGCGTTTGATGATACGGATGTGAATGACATGAATTATTTATTTTGGTGTTGGTGGGACTAGGATTGGCTTGTGAATAAGAGTATCTACCCGATTAACTTAATTTTTTCTCCCAAATCCCAAGGATGTATGTTTGGTTTAAAGGAATCATTGTGGATTTGGAATTGAATAAAGACGGGAATTGAAAAAAATGGAATAAGGTGGGTACGATCATTCTTATTTCTGTGTTTGGTTGTGCATAGAAGTCAATTCAATGAATGAAAACTCAAAGCCCATTCCCATTCACTTATGCATGTTGTACAAATGATTGTGTTAATAGGCTTATCCATAAAATTAACCAAAATCAGCAGCCAAGGGTGCAGAAAGAACAGCACATGGAAAATGCAGCCAAGGCACAGCTAAGGGTTTGTCATAACCTGATGAAAATGGCAGAAAAGTTAATCCTCCAACAATGAGTTCGGAAGTACTGCATGTGCAGTACTTCCTTATTACATCCTTCGCAGACTCATCCTTGTATTTACTATTACAAGCAAAGTCAATATAGTTTGTCAAAGAAATCTAATAAAGGATGTGAAATGAGACCTTCATACTTAACATCGACAATGCATGGACCAGATGTTATTCCATCTGCTGTTACGCTGCCTGAGGCCATGAATAAGTCAATATGCAGCTCTGACACCCTTGGCCACAAGCAAGGCCGAACTACTTGTGAAATTATGCACCTAACGAAGTAATCAAAAGCAGAAAAGGAGCACCTAAACCGAAAGTGATTTCATTTTGTCTTGCAAAGCCATACCGTGTGAAAAAATGAAGTCTAAGCGATACATCTTCACCATTTCTGTGGTTCACTGATGAGGATCATGATAATAATGAAAGCACCAAATTGGGGATATTATCTAGGCATGCTTGGATACTTAAACACATGCATACAATGATACCTTTATGGAATTTATTGGCAAGAAAAAGATGCCCATAAACAATGCCAAGTTAGCTTCAGTCTGCCATTTAAAGCGGGGCTGCAGCTTTCCTCTTCTTCTCATAGGCTTGAGAACATGATACCACAATCAACCCCCCGAAAGAAAAAGTGATGACTTTACACTACAAAATTGTTAGGCACAAAACAACACCTTGACGTAGACGTTGGATTTTTTCCAACACCAAATCTTACATCTGCTTCAATGATAAAAATTTATCCTCTTAATAGCCTAACATTCCAAATCATTGGGAAAACGACACATCTCTGAAAAACAAATTTTGGTATCGTTCCAACCACCAAGAAGACAATAGAATGAGCTAGGGGGATCATTCCATTTGCTGCTCACAAAATGAATGAGCCTTTTGCAGAAGCCAAGAAAAAGGACGTTACAAGATAGCTGGCCATCCTCGTATTCAACAGCACGATATGCACTTGTTTGCGATAGATAGATGAGATATTTTCTCAAGCATATTTGAACTATTCACAGAATATTACCTGCTGCCCAGACTAAAGCTTTTAACCTTGTGAGCTTTTGTAAACTCTACAAGCATGTAATACATACGCACCAATTACCAACTTCTACTACCACAAGTGAGCAATTCTTCAATTTTCCCATGAGCATGAGTTGGCAGACTTAAGGATATAGCAGGATATACCAACTGCCCTTGTATAAAAATATTCAAAACTTTAGATATTAATCGCACGACAATGTTCGTACGGTAACCCACATTTGCTGAAAATCAATTTAACCAGGGGATGATTGAAAGAAGTTTGAACCCGATTCAGACGAGCCAGTAGAATTGGAAATACAAAGATAAAAGCAAGAAGCCAATACGCAGATGCCTTCAGAATCCATTTGTCAAAGAAATGCCATCTATGCCTTCTAACATATAATAGCATGTGTGCTTACAATTTAATCGTCTCCAATAATGCTGAATGAACAAGTTACCTCTAAGCACTTTTAAAACAAAAAAAAAACTGTTTTACCAGTAGTGCACACAAACCCCAGCAGCCATTCTCTTACTAAACAGCGCAATATGCACTTGTTTTCAAAAGTTAAGATAAGGTCTTTCCTCAAGCATGGTTGAGCTTTTCACAAGTTATTAACTACAGCCCAGACTAAAGCTCTTTGAACCTTGTAAGGGCTTTTGTAAACTCTACAAGCTTTTAATCCACACTCACCAGCCACCAATTACTAACTTCTACTACCAAAAGTGAGCAATTATTTAATTTGCATGAGTTAGCAAACTTAAGGATATAATGGGACACAAACCTACTGCCTTTGGATAAAAAGATCTAAAAAATACGATATTCATCACACTAGACGACATATCATAACCCATAGTGGCTGAACATCAACCAGAGGACGTTTGGGAGAAGTTTTGGCAAGGATTCAAAATTAGAGAGCCAATTAGTACTGGAGTATAAGGATAACAGCAAGAAGCAAATAAGCAATTTCCTTCAGAATCCATTTGGTCAAATAAATGTCATACTCTCTATATGCCTTCTAATGTATACTATGTCCGGTGTGCTTATATTTGAACCATCTACAATTATTCTGAATGAACAGGTTATCTTTAAGCACTTCTAAAAATGAAAAGCTGCCTGATAAGTAATGCACGCCAACCTGAGCAGCCAGTCAAATTACACATTAATCCCATACCAGATTGTGTCAGAGCATGAATTCTCCCACCCCATCTTGGACCATGGATAAGTTTGTATCACTTCAATTTCGAAATCGCCGTTGTGCAAGTGAAACAGAGTACTAAAACATCATCAAATTAGTGGAAGTCCCAACAACGAAAGGTTCCATCAACAACCGAGTCAAGAAGTAAAAGATAACCCCCAAAAAGATGGAAATTGGCAGCGCAGGCAGAGCATGACGACACACAGCCAACAGGATAAGAGTGCACCCAAGTCCCGAAACAATCGCAAGGTAACAGGCATAAACAGTCATTAGATCATACATTGCAGCTCTACCCACAAGAACACTATAAAACACAAAGTCCCCAAGCCCAAGTTTTATGCCCCTAGTAGTCATTCCAGAGGTCTCACACTCCTCTCTACCTTCTCTATCATTCCCCGAACCCAACATTTCCACAAGCGGGGACCTCTCCTCATCAACAACAATCTCAGATTGCTCATGCCCATATTGCCTGTTTCTATCTACCGAAACATCCACCGAATACTCTGAAGATTCACTACTCGATGATCGCCTTACCCCCACATCATTCACTAAACGAGACGTCTCCCCTTCTCTTCCCATCCCACCTTCCCCAATTCGAATAACAGAGTGTTCCGTATCCTCTACCCTCTCATTCTCACTAGATACCACCTGAAGCTCAACCGAACTCGACTCTGAAACCCCACCAACCAAAAGACCTAAACTAGAACCACCCCGGTTCCCATTTCTCGAAACCGTGGGCCTAGCTTCGTACACTAAAGCCGGGAGCTCATCCTCCCGGCTTGAAGCCAATTCGACCAAGATCTTAAGCGGCCCACCGGGGGCCAAAACTGCCACCAAATCATACAGCGCGAGCGCAACCAACAGAACCCAAGTGGTCCACTCGGGCAAATTGGTAAACCAGGCCGCCACGATGATCCCCAAAGCAACCATGTAACCCTGCCTCAGCAGAATGGGCACGGCGTTTGAGAACACGGATATGACGCCCACGGACGAGAAGTTGAAGAGGAGTAGGAAACAAGTTGGGGAGTCAATGGGCACGGAGAAGTTCTGGATGAGGGAGAGGAAGATGGAGCCGCCCATGGCGGCGAGGACGAAGAAGGCGGAGAAGCGCATGTAGTTTTTGAGGAAGTTGGTGAAGTTGTAGTAGTAGAGGAGGACGAGGAGGAAGGTGACGGCGGAGATGAGGAGGACGAAGACGAGGGCGTTGAGGAGGGCGCCCTGGAGCTTGTGGGAGGGGGTGTCGTCGGGGGTTTCGAGGTAGACGAGGTTGGCGGCGGAGCGGATGGGAGTGGTGGGGGAGGAGAGAGAGGAGGGAGGAGAGAGGGAGGAGACGAGGAGGACGACGAGGAGCATGCAGATGGAGACGGGGGAGAGGATGGTGGTGATTTCTTGGCCGATTGAGTCGAGGATGCTGGTGGTGGTGGCGGTGGTTCTAGACATGGTTTGGTTGGGGGATTTTGTCGAATGGGTGGTGGGAAATTGGATTGGATCGGATCGGATGGAGATTGGGTGGTTTGGTTTTGTTTGTAGTGGCGGCTAGGGATCGAAGGTGGGAACGGAGGAGAACATTGCTGGAGGATATGGATTTTACTAGTAGTAGAACGTTTTCCCCATTTGAGAGAGATGAAGTGAGGAGAGAGAGAGAGAGAGAGAGAGAGAGAGAGAGAGAGAGAAAATGTGGAAAGTGGAACGGGTCCAAAGATTAGGTTTTTTCTTTTTTCTTTTTTCCTTCAATCACTCCAATAATGTTGGCAATACGTACATTGAGGCATGTGACTCTGCATAACTCTAATCATACAACTTTAAAACATATACTCAATTGCGTACGAAACTGTTCGATGCATATAGCTTGGAACATGGCTCCGAGCTTAAATTGTAGGGTGCTTAATTATGGGTTGAACGACTCTGGACATAGTACGAAGCTGTTCGATGCATATAACTTGGAACATGGCTCCGAGCTTAAATTGCAGGGTGCTAACTATGGATTGAATGACTTTGGACATAGTACGAAAGCTGTTCGAGCATAGAGCTTTTAACAATGGTTCAAGCGTAAATTGCAAGGTGCTAATTATGAATCGAACTACTCTGGACGCAATAAGTAACTGTTCGATGCATATAGCCTTGAACATAGCTCCAAACTTAAATTCCAAGGTACTGAGGATGTATCAAACGATTTCGGACAAAGTTATATCTTATTATTGTATTGGTGGTAGGATTGCTCGATCGCCTTTGCAATTACAACCAAGCATCATATTCTTGTAGATTGTGCGAGATCAATATGTATTCAGCTCTACCGGACGAGCTTTGGAGACGGATACTGGAAATTGGGATCCAAAACCCTAGTAGTAATAACATCAAGAAATCTTGCCTAAACCACAAAGATCTCTGCTGCCTCTCCATCTCTTGCAGACGCCTCAACAGATTGTCAAACGAGGAATCCCTCTGGTCCTCCTTGCTCTCTTCCGATTTCCCCCAATTTCACAACCACCCAACACCACCACCACCACCACCACCACCACCACTTCACTTTTCTTCATCTTCTTCTAGCAACAACCCCCCATCTCCCAATTCCTCTTCCAAATCGCTCTACAAAATCAGGTACACAACCTCTCTCTCTCTCTCTCTCTCTCTCTCTCTCACACACACACACACACATATATATATATATATATGTACTTTGTTCCGCGAAACGAGAAAAGTTCGAGCTTTGTTTGAACTAACTAGCGGCAAAAAAGTTGATTTTTTTTCAAGGAATGTTCGAACTTTCTTTGATGAATTAAAAGAACTACCTCCTCGATGTCAGCTCTTTGCCATCTTGGGGCTGTAGTACGTTCCAAGGGTAAGGGTTGGGCTGTTCGCCCATTGAAGCGATACGTGAGCAGGGTTCAGAACGTCATGAGACAATTTTAGGGCAAATATCGAATTTATAGTATTGATTCGATATTTGATAAGATTTTGACACGTATAGTGGCAACATAATCGAATTTTTTCTGACACGTATAGTGTCATGCACACAAACCATCACCAAATTAAGCCCATCATCCGAAACCCTCGACGAAAATTGGTCTCTTTCCATCACTCTGCCCCCACATAATAATGGAGTAGCTTGTCTATGGAGTAATTTTTGGATAAGTCAGGTGTTTGGGTCAGCTTACTGTACCTCAATTGATTCCGAGGGACCAATTGCTCCGTATACTAATGGAAATCCTAATTAAGGTTGGGAAGAACTGGGTATGGATTGGCCCTCAAGAGTTGATGGTACTTAAGAGGTTTCGAATTTGAGCTAGGAGGGAGCAAACTACAAAATCCAGGCATTGACTGTCAATTCCCTGGGTTTAGGAGCTTTTATATATGACGCGTACGGCCTATCTAGTTGTTGAGTGCAAGTGCTATCTAGTTGTTGAGTGCAAGTGCGATTCAGACATGACTTGATCTTTAGAGAAGAAATTTTAAGCATTTAGTAAATTTGTTTTTCTTTTAGTGGAGTAACGTGAAAACAAAAATGAACCCGACAAAGATTAAATGGAACTCCAAGATTGCAAAATCTTCTTTCTTGTTTTCTGTGCTTCTTTTTTTCTTTTTGGTCCAAGAGTTCCTTTTGTAGATGATTGGTTAAAAGTAGTTACAAATCTGACCTCATCCAAAGCAACTGGAATCCGGAGCTTTATAAATGGCCTTCCCCTCCTTCCTCACCCCCCACCACCACACCCCCCCCCCCCCCCCCCCCCCCTCCCCCCTTTTTTTTCTTTATTGGTTTACTAGTGTTTTCTCCGTTTTCCTTATGTTTCTCGGTATTTAACTAATTTGTGACTTAATATTTTTGACAATTGGAAATAGGTTTGAGAGAGACAGAGCGCGTAAGCTTGCAGCTCATCGGCGGGCTGTTCTTAGAATTGAGAGTCAAATTGCTGAGCATTCAAGAAAGCTGCAAGAGATACAGCTTCGGGCAGCAGAGGAGACTGAGAAAATGAAGACAGCAGTTGCAGAACTATCAAACTTACGCAAAGCCAGGTAATATTGACCTTTGAAATTGTCTGTTATGCTTATTCTTGTTGATTAACTTTGTATGTACGTACAATCATTCGTCTACTCGTTAAGTTCTCGTTGAATATGCAGAAATATTTGCACTGCGAAAAGAATATGCAGAGAGATGGACTAGAGTTGAGTGAATAGGTTGCGTAGCTAGATTTTGTGATAGTATAACAAGATATTATGATGCTCTGATTGTGGATTTTAGGTACTAGGAAACCATGTGAATTTAGTTGTTTTGGACTTTTCCTTCTTTAGTAGCATCCGTAGAGACTAGAGATTCTATTGTGAAAATTATAAGAGTTTGTGTTTCACATAGCAGATTTTACCACTAGCTCTGGGGAATATGGGTTTTCTGCATTCACTTTTGTTAAAACATCCACCTCAAAACCAATTGGCAATGAGTGGAGAGGCTGCCTAGGCTCATATACTACTTTGGAGGTCATAATTAACCAATGTGGGACATGCATGAAAATACCTCTTCCTTTAGCCCCAATCAACTGTAACGGATGCCACACTGTCTCCAAATCTTTTGTGCAAGGGGCCTAATGGATGCCAATTGTCTACCCATAAGATTGTAGGTTTCCATGACCTATCTTATATTGAATCCAAGGCTGCCCCAGATGTCTAATGTTGACGACTTTCATGATGTTCCCTGAAGCATCAGCAGGAGTGTCCATCTTCCACATGCATTGCCTTTTAGTTGTATAGGAATGTACCCATTTAGACCACAGGGTACCAGAGAAATGGAAGTGGTATCCTATTCGTTAAGCATAAACCATTTCTCAAAAAAGTAGTGCTTTGCTCAGTTCACATTTTGAAAAAAAATTCTCAACTCAAAAAATACTCATTACCTCTACTTCCAATCATTACTCTCATTTCTCTCTTCATTCATTACCCCTATCTCCAATCATTATTCTCATCTTTCTCTATCTCTCTCCACTCATTACCCTACTTCCAATCATTACTCTCATTTCTCTCTCCACTCATAACCCCAAAAAATTTCTCAAAAACTCATCCAAACACAGCAGGTGAGAGCTTCTCCAAAGTCCTGTCCCACGACTCCCAGCTTTACCGATCTGGTCCTGGAACTTTGTCTCCATTAGCTTCCTCAGCTGAAACTGGTCTCACTAGATGACCTTTATGGCAAGGGGAACTTAGTTTGAATAGCTTGAGAATAGCTTGATGTCACTGATCCTTAGCATCAATCCGTCCATCAAACTTAGAACCCAGCAAACCTCTGTGGTAACTAAGATTTTCATGTTTGACTGCCCCAGGTTCTTCAAGCAAAGTACCATTTGACCCTGCAAACTTGGAGTTGTGTTCCTGGCCCTATTAGCATACATCTTTTGGTTGAAGTACTTAATGTTTTGGTCGCCAAGAGCCAACCATTTTATGCAACATCAGTGCTTGATCAAACATTGCTCAGCTGATCTCAACTCCCTATATTTGCCCAAACTTTTCTCTCCCTTTAGTATGGAACACTTGACTAAGCGGGGTTAAAAACTGTTCTTGTGCCCTAACCAACTCTTTTCTTGCCTCAAGCTCCCTCTTACTGATATTGGAATAGCATGTCAATTGCTAATGTTTCAGGATCCCTTTCAACCTTTTCAGCTTGCAGATAAAAGAAACATGGGCTGACCTTCAATAGCTTAACCCAGAATGCCTGCAATATCTCCTTGAACTTTGGGTTCTGCATCCAAATATTGAAAATTTTGAAAGACTTCTTCTGACTGCTGGCAGTATAGTCCAGTGGTCTGATACTCTAGGGGCAATGAGCACTTCTTAAAATAGGCAAAGGTATCCATCCATTCTGTAATTGCAGTAACTCTATCTATTCTGCTCTTATTATCTATAGACCCACCCCTTTTGGTTGTCCATGTATACCAGAAGACCATGGAGGGCATATCTTCATGATCAATATCCTAGAGCCACTCATTAAACTCAAGGCAGCAATAGCGAGTGCAATTTTGTTCACCCTCCTTAAAAGAAGGTGAACATTACCCTCCTTCCTATTGATTGAAATGGTGTGGATCCCATCACAAAGTGATGTCATGCTTACCATGCAATACACTTTTTGGTAAGTATGACATCACTTTGTGGTGGGATCCACATCATTTCAATCAATAGGAAGGAGGGTAATGTTCACCCTCTTAAGTGGAGGGTGAACAAAACTCAACTCCAGCAATAGCATCCACACCCACTAACTTCTCTGCAATCACCTTAACTAGATTGCAGTCACCTGCATCCATGCATTACTTTTACTTCCTACCATAGCAGTAGCACTAACTGACCTTATTCTGCTCAAAGCCTTCACTTATCAGCCGCCTTATTATGCCCGTACACTAGAGGCAGATAGAACCTCTTTTATCTTCCAAGACCCCAGTTTCAGCAATAATAATCTGATCATCAGATGTGTGGAGAACCTTAGTTGCATGAAACGAGAGTAGGTGCACGGGAGCGAGAGGATATGGAGGAATTTAAGGTTGGGAGCTTGTATAGGAGCGTATGCACATATACATTTTTATATTACGTAGAATAGAAACGCTAACAATATGGTTTTGTTGTTAGTCCTAGTATACTTGTCGAGCTGTAATTCGTGACAACTGCAAATATTTGTTTAGTGAGTATAAGTTACTATCTATTTTACTAAGTACTTGAGAAAATTTGAGTCAATATTGTTCTATTACCTTATCGTGAATTCATGTTTTTCTCTTGTTTGGTATCTTTACTATAGGAAGCTATATACTGAGGGGTTCTACTGTAGTTGGGAGTGCAGGAGCGAGGTTCTAAGATGGATTCACCACCCCGATAGGAGGATCCTGCTACTAGTTGAAGAACAGAGATACTAAACTCCCAGGGTCCAACCCCATAAGGATGCTAGCAATATTACAGTAGTGAAGTTATCAAAGACTGCCAATGCAAAAGAAAACTGAGTATATATAGATTGAATGTTGAACCCTCTAACCTTGGTTTGCTCCACACCCAATCAGTTAAAGTCTACTTGCAGCAATTAAAGACTTCAACTTTTTTTGGTTTAAGGGAATCATTGAGCCCCCTAATGTTGCATACACTTGTCATGATCTTGAGAATTAGTTTCTTACCTCCCCGGCCCTTACCTAGGTTGCCACTTACTATTACAATTGCCACCTTCACGGGGATAACATTACCTCTACCCCTCCCCGTTCTTTTCTCTGGTGGAGATTTCTCAGGGATCAAAGCTTGGTCCATGCCATCAACAATTCATCCTCTCTTGATCACATCAGTTACTGTGTCAGAGGTAGCCGCTGTGAAATGGAAAATTGATTAGGCCTTCCCTTATAAACTGAGGTAGAAGCCAATAGAACCTGGGCCGGTTTTGGGCTAAAGCCCAAGGTGCCATGGCTTTAGGCCTCCCAAAAAAAGGCTAATTTTTGGGCCCCTGATACATAGTAGTCCTGTATAATTTAGACCCAAAAAAACCAACCCAAAACTAAAGGCCCAACCCAATTGGCATCCAACCAAAGGGGAGGCCCAAAAATGCTCGGTGGCATGATTGTAAATTCTAGAAATACAAGGGTGGTTCATTTACGGCTTTTGCCCAAGGCCGGCCCAGTCTGTAATATGCCTAGCACCATTGGATTCATCTACCAACAGGTGATCATAATCGTCATATTGGATTTCTCCTGGTAAGGTCAATTCTCTGTGGAGAAACTGACCGAACTGAAACCAGAAACCGTACCACACTGAACTGATCCAGGCTACGGATTAGCACCATCGAAAACAGGAAAATCAACATCGTGATTACCTGTAGACATCATGATGAACAGCTTTCAGAGTTTTGTTGCTTGTTGAGCAAACATGCACAGTTCAGGAGCTATGATCCTGGGAAGTCAATGCCTAATCATATAGGACAAGATATGATACTCATTTTAGAATGTCGATTTTGTGCTTGAGTTTGTTGTGTTATCTGAAGAGTTTTGCAACTCTTGCTCGAATGCAGTTCTGGTATCTGAATTGCAAATGCATTCTTAATCCACCAATATTGTCTGCCAGTTTGAACCTTATGTTTAATGATTGAGGTCGTCTATTGTGGTGTAAATCAAAAATAAAATATATTGTGGGGATAGCTTATATGATTGAATCTCTGCCTAATCTTTCTCTGGAATGCTTGGGATTTTGTTAGAACAATTTTGAGCTTTTGAGATCATACAATTGGTTTGATCCTGCCAGGCAAGCTTCAGTGGCCTTAAATGTGTGGCAGCCGGAGGTTATTCGGGGCAGGCATAAACAAATAGTTGAGCAATGTGCTGTACCTGCTGACTCGAGAATCCATGCACTTGAGATGGAAGTTAGGCTTTGCAAGCAGCAGATTACGGGACTTGATAAGGCTTATGTATGTGCAGTGTGAACTTTACTGAATCCATGCTATTGGGCTTCACTTGTTGAATTTAATTGTACATCATATGATGGTTTATGTAACATGCCAGAAAGATGAGAGTATAAGGCTTGATGCAGCAAAGGAGCAGTTGGGATCCATAAAGTACCACCCTCTACGAGATTTCACCTCGACAAGTGGCAGGGTCGATGAATGTGGCATTAAGAGGAAAAAGTTGAGAAAAGACAATATTAAATGTAAGGGTTGGATTTCCTTCTTTGTTTCTGTACGATACATTACATAAGTTGGGGAACAAGTCGATTATTATTGTCTCCCCGTGTGTGTGTTTGCAAGATTAACTATTTTCCTTTAGCAAGCTTAACTATTTTTCTGTTTGTATTGCATAATTAAAATAAGTTGACTTGCAGGGGCTGCGACTCAAGTACAAGAGGATAGAAAACAATGAACCCGGCGTATCATACGAATTTTGAGTCTAAAGTGAAGACAGAAATTAATGTAACAAGGTCAGATGTTATTGATTCTGAATTAAGAAGTACAGTCGCTCGTGGATTTCTATTCACAGAAACAGATACTCTAATCCTTCTCTTCTAGAGCTTTGACTCAAGGGCTTGGCAGCTTCTATGTGACTCGAATGGGAAGATCTTTTTTGGTCTTTGCGATGCAAAGATGACGGAATCTGTTGGACCTTCACTTGAGGGCTTTGCAGTTTGTTTCTCAAATCAGTCTTCACGATCTTCTTCAACTGGGTAGAAGAATGTGTTGAGTTTTGAGGCTTCGGGACAAACTGTTCATGACTCCAATCTTCGGGTGTGGTAGGAGTTTGACGGAGCTTCATCATGAACGATCGCCTTGAAGCTGCCAACTTAGGCAGGAAATGCCTTCGGGGCTTTGGAGGCTTCAATCCTTGGAGCTTTCCCCGTTGGATGCATTCAAGTGTCGAAGGTGGACTTGTGTCAGCACGTTCTAAGAGCTTGTAGCTTTGATATCTATTTTTTGGCTAAGCAAAAGGGTGGGTTGGATTCAACCAGCGCCGGCATAGAATGTTCGGACTTAAGCCATAGCCTCCCCCTGCCGGGAAGAAAATATTGATCCATAATGACATCACGGGCTCCTTCACCAGCCCCCCACCGAAATGCAAGTTAAATTTGGAGCCCCCCTCTCTCAACCATCTGGTTCCAAGTATCGACCTCGAGACCGGTAGGAGAGGAGCCACCTTATGTTCGCTGCTCCAACCACTTGAACTACCACGTGGTTGTAGCTTTGATATCTCTCTGCATGATTTGCTTGATGTAGGATTGTAGACTTGAAGGTTGTAGGGCTTTCACAGCCTTATTTTTAGAGCTCTCTCTTGTTAAGAGATCTTGGGTAAAATTATACTGGAGGCGCCCCCTCTGCCAAATTTGTAGTATTGTAGAGAAACTATTCTTATGGTTAAATTTTTCATTTCATAACGTTCAGTGGGTAACTATCTCTAACAAACTGGTATATTGAACAAAATAAGATTTTATAATCTAGTGAAATATATCTTTTATTTTCGTGAATTTACCGTCCAATGAATGGTAATAATGATAAAGGTAGAGTGTATCTTTTGGATGTTAAATGCCTATCTATTTACATTTATGTATTGACAAAATTTATCATTTTTTTCTTGATAAATATATCAGTACTCCCTCTATTTCTTGTGGCAAGGAGATTGGATTCCGTATCCCTCTGTTACTTTTGTCGATTTAAAAAAAAAAAAAAACATACGTACCCATCAGTTTATATATGAGCGTACCACTGAGACCGTTACATACCCGACGACCGGCCCGTTAGGGTTTTTGCATTACATATAGAACCGTATTAAATGAGGATCAGTACACAGTGAGGCTCACCTTTAAGGGGCTCAACCTAACTAAACGATATAGAGACATATAATTGAGAGGTTCAGGAGTAAGCTTGAGAAATAAAGACCAAGATTATGAAGTTTCCTCATACCTTTAGGGGATGGCACGTGATCCCTAGTAGTGGGCCCAAACACACATGCATCAGGAAAAAAAATTCAACTTCATTTTCCCACTTTGGTTGCCCTATTGACTGATCACTACATTTTAAAGAAAAAGCAAAGGCAGACGTTTAATTAGCTAAGGTTTGTTTCGGGTGTTTTGGCTCTTTTTCGTGGTGTTTTTTGTTGGATTATTCTTGCTTTCTACAGGTTTTGGTTCTCGGGTGGTGTTTTTTTCGTCGGTGTGCCTGTGATCCGTTTAATCTTTGTAATCTCTTCGAAGATTAATACTGTAAAATCTTTTTGCTTAGCAAAAAAAAACTCAGAGTGTTTGAGCAAGTTTACGCGCGATGTGAACCAGTCTCACCGCCAAGTCACGATATATAAAGTCCCGTATGAACTGACCACAAAAATGAATAATCCCTCCTCCCCGAAATAAATGGCTGCTCCGCAAAACGAGAACTTAAAAATAATACGAATTTTTCAAGAAAAATGCAAACTTTTTTCAATACTTTATTAGATATTTATCATGAGTTCTTTAAATTTATGAAAAAAATTAAATTTTTCCTTGAAGAAAATGAATAATTTCGAAGTTCTCGTTTTACAGATCTAGCATTTATTTTGAAACGGAGGCAGTAGCACCTAGCTAGGAGGTTTCGCCGGCCCAAGAGCTAAGAGGAAGCAAGTTGCCACAAGAGCTAGCCAGGGATCAATCTTACCGTCTACTAGAGTCCATTTTAAAGTCACGATAAAATCTCATATACCTGACCACAAAAATTAATAGCACCCATGAGGTTTCGCGCGGCTGAGAGCTGCTAAAGAGGGAGCTAGCAAGTTGCCACAGGAGCTGATCAATTATGGAGTTTACATACCGATGATTGCTAATATAGTGATCTATATTTATTGTTCAAAATATATAGTACTCATGTATATATGTACGTATCACTGATACCGATATTTATCTCGATACCGCGACTTAAAATAGTGATGACGAGGCGTGTTAGATGAATATATAGGTGAACTAAGAGTCACCTTGTATTTATATAATGAACTCACATGTTCATGTCACTATTTAGGAGGTTCACAGAAGCCAGACAGAGAGAGCAAATTCAAGAGAGAGAGAGAGAGGAGAGAGGGGAGAGAGAGAGAGAGAGGGGGGGAGAAGGAAAGGCCATGGGGAGGCCTCCTTGCTGTGACAAAGTTGGAATCAAGAAAGGTCCATGGACACCTGAAGAAGACATCGTCTTGGTCTCCTACATCCAAGAACATGGCCCTGGAAATTGGAGATCAGTCCCCACAAATACTGGTAATTGCAACCAGAAACCCAATCTTTTGGTTTCCTGTTCGTTTGCTCATGGATTTGTTGAGCGATTTACAGAAGATGATTCCGATTATAGTTCCTATTTCCATATAGTTTTTCTTTTCCTTAGTATAAATCTCTCTCAAAAAAGTTCACGTTCTAAATACAACCTGAAGATTTTTTTCGAAGAATTTTCATGCTATCGATTATCCTAAATCTCATTGTTTTTTTGGTTGCAACAGGGTTGTTAAGGTGCAGCAAAAGTTGCAGGCTTCGATGGACGAATTACCTCAGACCGGGAATCAAGCGCGGAAACTTCACCCCTCACGAAGAAGGGATGATCATTCACTTGCAAGCTTTATTGGGTAACAAGTAATTCCCCAAGAACCTCTCATGGATATTGGCTGTTAATTAGCATCGTATGGGCGCCGTTTCGCAACGAGACACATATTGGCTGTTAAGCATCGTATTGCCCATTTTGAAACGAGAGTTTGGACCTCCGATACTGTTATTTATTTGAATATCAGCGATATTGTCTGACATCGTCTAATATATGGCTAGCTATATATAAATATATATATATATATATATATATATATATATATATATATCAGTGATGCCATATTAATGTTATGTATCTGTGTGTGCAATCTAAAAGGGTTTTTCAAACATGGGGTGCAGATGGGCAGCCATAGCTTCATACCTCCCACAGAGAACAGACAACGACATAAAGAACTACTGGAACACCCACCTGAAGAAGAAGATCAAGAAGTTCCAATCGGCTTTGGATCCGAAAATGGCAACGTCGTCAGATTCATCTACCTATCAGTTCGTATCGAAGAGCTTCAGCGACCGGAAAACCGCTTCTTTTGATATCAACAATACTAGCAGTACTACTACTGATCATCATCTTGTTCTTGCCTCAAACACTAGTCTCAACTTGAATCACTCTTGTTCAACGTCAGCCAGCTATGCCTCCAGCACCGAAAACATATCGCGACTCCTCGAAGGCTGGATGAGATCTTCCCCGAAAACTGAGAAGTTCCGCCAAAGCAACGCCACCCTTGAGATATTCGGTACCGTTGGCATGTCCAATGGAAATACAGCACCCAAGTCAGAACAAGAAGGTGGCCAGTTCGGATCGAACGAGGAGTTAGAATCGATTCTTTCGTTCGACAACATGAGCAATATTGCTTGGGATAAGTCCTCATGCGATTCTGATCATCATCATCATCATCAGCAGCAGAAGGAAAATCTTGTCCATGAGAGGAAGGAAAGGTCAGAAAATGAGCCTCCTTTATCATTTATTGAGAATTGGCTGTTGGGAGAAAATGGTGGCCAGGTAGAGGAAATGATGGAATTGCCTCAGATATTCTGATGATGATCGAGTGCAAAGTCCTTTTTTTTTTTTTTTTTGCTTCCTAATTTTTAGCTGCAGATTAAATTATGAGAAAAAACAATAAAAGAGCCAAATAAAAAAAATAAAAAAAAATTTGTGTGTTAACTCTGTTGATTGTACTCTTACGGTTAATCTTTTTTTGTCTTTCGTTAATTTCGGGATCCTGAAAAGTTGGGATCTCTTCTGCAAGATGTAACTTGAGTGATGTATTAATTACTGAATGAATTATTTGAACTAATTAATCTAGTTCGTTCACTGTATTCACTTTTTTTTTTAACTTTTTTGAAAGGTTTTTTTTTAACTGTTTAAACAGCCATTTTTAGATATTACCACTGTAGTGTCTAGTCTGTAGTCTACCTCTGCGCTACAGCGTACCTTAGTCTTCTTTTTTGACTTAGTAGTAATTTGTTAGTGTACGGGCACTTGACTTAATGAAAGCAAGGACCATCATTCAATTAAATCGTCCACTAGCTGCGTGGATTAGATTGAAACCAAACAAAAAACTAGGACATTAAAGTGAAAACTCCATTCAATCAAAATCCAAGGACAGGATGGTATAAGAGCTCTAGGAGAAATTTTTTGGTGCCGAGCGGGCACCAGTCACGTGGTGCCGAGCACGCATCTCGGCCGTCCGAACGTGTTTTGGACGGTCCAGATCTGTTTGGACTTAAGGGAGTGTTTTGGTAATTTTACACTTTAAAATTACCCAAACAGATCTGGGCTGCCCAAAACACGTTTGGACGGCCGAAATGGTGCTCGGCACCACGTGGCTGGTGCCCACCCGGCACTGAAAAACTTCTCGAGCTCTAGGGTAAGTTTGTTAATTTTTCTGAATTTCGTTTGAGTCGCGCGAATTTTTTTTATAGATTAATCATTCATTGTCACGAGAGGAATCTTAAAAATATAAAAATATGACAAAAAAACTAAAGGGAAAAGACGAAAAACTGATATCCCTTTGGAAATGAATGATCCCTCTAGAGTAAACATAAGAAATAAGAAATGCGAAAAAGAATGAACTTTGAAGAGAAATAGTACAAGTATTAACAAATATAAGCACACACAAAAAAAAAAACTTGATTATCATTCTGTCATTTCAAAATGTTTTTTTTTTTAAACATCACCCCTTATTGCATTTTAGCAGTAAAAATACTGTAGTATTTAATTAAGTGAAAGACGGCATTTGCCCAGAACTGGCTCCGGTGGAGAGTGAGTGTGGATAGGGATGGCAATGGGGCGGATCGGAGTCGGACTTAGCGTTCCCCAAACCCGCCCCGTTCTATATTGGATCGAAGTCGGAGCGGGGGAAATCGGGGAGGTGTTGGGGTCGGGGAAAAATCGGGTCCCCATTCACCATAATAATTTGACTAGTTTTGTTCTTTTTAGAGTATTTTGAAAAAAAACAAGATATTGATGATTGATGAGAGTTAAAAAAAATAGAAATAACAAAACAAAACAAAGACATATATTTATTAATTGGTATATTGCTCTTATTATATCAAAACAATGAAATTTATTTAGACATATAAATATATATATCTATAATCGGGTTCGGATCGGGTTAAAACAGGGCGGGGGAAGCAATACCATACCCGCCCCATTTGCCTATCGGATTGGGGAATACCTGCTCGGATCAGTGCGGAGAGGTCGGAGGCGGGGACGGATCAGATGTAATTGCCATCCCTAAGTGTGGATGCTTTTACACGACAAATACACAATTGAGGCCAAGGTCAATGTCGCTGGATTTAATGGCTATACCCATTTTTGTGGCTTGGATGTGGATTTATTTTAAACGGTTTTTTTAAGAAATTCCTTTAAGAGTAAAGCCAATATTTGTTGGAAAACTAGTTTGATTAACTTGTGGGCTAAATTAATCTTTTACCTCCACACATATGCTTCATTACCTCATACTGTATATAATTAGGAGGTTAGAGACTTGATTATGAGGTTGGAAATTAAAGGAATAATTGCCATTGAGTTGAAGATTTAATTATGAGGTATTCCTATTAAGGAAATAACAACCATTGAAGTGAATTGGTATAGTGTCACGAAATTCTTGCTTCCAAATATTGTAAATATTTGCTTCAAGATTTCTCTTTTGACAATAGCATGAGAGGGAAACATGTGAACTAAATGACCTTTCGGTGTGGGAAGCTACTGCCTCTCAGCCATGCTGTATCCATCATGGGTACCATGCTAAAAGAACACTTTCACAGGACTTTGTAAACAACCCAACTACGGGTCGAAAGGCGGTGTTTGGATGTTGATCCCACCTGCTGACATAGATGTTGTTTTTGGGCACTACGGTAGTTGGGTTTCAATTCTATTCGGGTGTTTTTTGTGTTTTCATTCAACCTTCGGTTGAATTCCTTTCCCTCTCCTCCAACTTGATGTACTTTTTGTCAAGTTTCTTAATGAATTTTTTTGCTTATCAAAAAATAAAGAAAAAAAGAACCCAACTATGGGTCTACACCAAATGTACACCAGATTGTGTGAGATCTATTTTGAAATCCAATATTAATGACCAGAGCCGTTCAATTTCTTTAGAACGTAAGGATCTCTTGCAAAAAATCAGCTCATTTGTATATCAGGTAAAGGCGCCTTTCAATTTGTTTGAAACATAAGGGTCTCTACAAAAAAAATCAGCTCATTCGAATATCGGTAAGGGCCTTAACGGTATTCAAATGAGTTGATTTTTCGCATGAACTCTGAAATACATGTTTCATATATCCACCTTGAATGGCTTCTATCATTTGAGTGAGACCCATCACAATACGGCGTAGATTTGTACAACAAATGATGTAATACCCTTGAGTTTTTTTTTGCTTTGTCAAATGGCAAGGAAGGGGGCGTTGATCTATATATATATATGCACCACCAATGATCACATCATGACATGTTCCATTGCCTGAAACGTCCATTTCATCTAAAAAAAATCAAAGTTGGCGGGCTTTCCAAAATAAGAGGATCCTAAAAAATAAAAAATAATTTGACTGTGTTATTTATTGCTCAGAAGCTTGTCTTCACAGATCGAGCCCACAAATTACTTAGAACTTGACGTCCCATAAACATTTTTTCTTGAATATAGATCCCTTTCTCTCTCTCTCTCTCTCTCTCTCTCTCTCTCTCTCTCTCTCTCATCAGAAGAACTGAGGAAGGAGAAGGACACGTGAGACTATTAAGCTAAAGTGAAAAAGAAGGAATTCAGTTAGCCCAGAAATGAATGCATGAAACTATTTGCCTGATAGACAGGGCACTGTTTTGACTCATTTATTTGAGATATCAGCCTGCGTGTACATATGCCTCATTTCGATCTGTCCGAAATCTCTGTCCTTTTCCGACACCGAGAAAATTACGTATCCCCAATAAGACAACCTCGTGATTGTTACTCCTACTTGTGAGGAGCATCATGTCACTCAGCGGCCAAGTTAGAATTTTAGATCATGTGAGAGGAGCCAAACTAGCAATATAAATTTTACCCGCCGTTAGAAACGTAACCTCATTGTTCTGTGTTCTTTCTTTTCGATCGCGTAGAATACATAAATTTTTGCGATCTAGATACTTATATGTAGTTATATGTCATTATATAGAAGGTAAGAATTTTTTTGAAGATGTAAAGTTTTTGAATTATGGACCAAACTTGAATTTAATTTATTTATAATTTAATAGACCAAAATCGTAATTGCATTGCAACTCATGTATTATTAATTTTAAATACATCACACCTCTTCCTAGAAACATAGAGAAATTGCAGGGGTACATGGACTGTCTAGTTATCTACTGCTTGCATTGTGTCAACATATTGAGTTTGGTGGTCACAGTGAAAAGCTATTTTCACATCCTTGCAGCATTTCATTTCACAAGTTACAAAAGGACAATATGGTTCATCGCTAGCTATTAGGATTTGATGATATCAAACATATTCTGTTGAGTATCTTGGCGACTACATCACGATAATAGAGTAATTTGTTATGCGACAGGGGGTATTTTGTTATTTCCCAGACGTAAGGGGCGCCGCAATCTATAATTTGCAAAAAATCTCGGGAGTGATTTTGATAATTTATCCAAAATTAAAAAGAAAGACCATTATTGTACGTACTCACTTTACACTTAACCCTTTTTTCATATTTTTATATAACAACAATACAAGTGGATTTCCATCAAAATGCGTCACCCCAATCTAAATCCTAGCTAGAAAACAAATATTGGGTTATTGATATGTTCTCCTCCAGAAGTCAAAATACTCACTCTGTCCTGTAAAATTAGTCACCTAAAAAATTACGTGCAATTTTTAAGCTTAAAAATAATACTCCGAATACTTATCGAAATAATTTTTCTGTCCTGTAAAGTTAGTCACCTACAAAATTACGTGCAATTTTTAAGCTTAAAAATAATGTACTAACCGAAATAATTTTTTCTACAATATAGATCTTATTTGATAAATCTCGATGAAATCTTCTGAACGATGCAGAAGAAAATCGAGTAATTAGTTCAGTAAATACATTATTTTTAAAATTTGAAAATTGTACGTAGTTTTGTAGAGAATCAACTTTATGGGACGGATGGGAATACTATTCAATAATCTTGCTAATTTAATGCCAATACTAACACGTACAATTAGGTGTTGTTTCACTTATTAAGCCGGCTGGCTGTACGATCAATAACAAGATCCATGACAAGAATACCCCCTGTACAGTGCCACTAAATTAATTAAAATAATAGCAGAGAACTACCAATTTTAATACGTTACCATGCATGATGTACCAAATTAAATGTGGTTGATAATGTAAGTTATTAATTGACCCATTATTATCGCCATTCATTTTTTGCTGCAGTTATTTTCAGTACTGTACTATACACGCACGGATCTACCCGGGGACCCTGCCGATCGGCACCCCTACCGAGCGGGTGCCAAGCGGTCAATCCGACCGTTCATCTCGGAATCAACGGCCCGGATCGAAACATCTTTTTTCTTTTCCTTTTCTTTTTTTTTAAATCCGTTCGGTACCTTTGCATCTGGGCCGTCCAAAACACTTTTGGACGGCCGAGATGCGCTTGGCACCCCTGCCAAGCACCCGTGCTTGGCAGGGTTACACACCAGTGAATCCAGGTTATAGGTGTTGAATCTTCTTGGCTAGATCAGCCCTAAGAAAAACATTAAAGCAGTCAAGGACGGAGTCGGAAGACGCGGGTTTGGAGGATGACGAGGGCTTCAAGGATATACGACGTCTGTCTCTCTCTGGAATTTTGATTCCATAGATTGGTGGTTTTGGTTTGTCGGATTTGTATCTTTCGGTTTGTCTTTTGGCACTTTTAGGGTTGTTTTCTTTTGGTTTGTGGCTGTTTTGGTTTTAGGCTAGTATTTTTCGAAAGGCTTTTGTGCTTCTTGTGGAGTTTTTGGTTGACTTCTTGCCTTTTTTTAGATGTGGTTCTCGGGTGTGGCATTTGCTGGTGTGTCCGTGATCCTTTTAATTTTTGTTACTACTCTATCATCTTCAAAAATTAATAAAATCTTCTTTTTGCCGATAAAAAAAGAAGGACGGAGTCGGAATATTAACCTATGGGTAGCGTAAAATATAAAATTAGTTGCCAATAAAAGATGTTGCATGTCACTGTAATCCGACCTCCAAACCCATAACTATACGAGAACTTAATTGTAATATGTGAGAAAATAAGAATATAAATTTTTCGATCGATACTAATATGATTGATTTACAGAAAGTCTACAGGCACAGCAAATCTGTGCACAGATTTTTATGTGGGGCCTACTATAGGTCTCACACAAGTGATTCGAGCCGTTCATTATGTTTAAAACATTTTTTCAAGTGCCCCCGCAAAAAATCAGCTCAATCCGACACCTATAAGTACTTGATCTAATCGTCTAACTTTTCATTTTCTAAAAACCAGAATGAAAAGTTAGATGATTAGATCAAGCACTTATAGGTATCGGATTGAGCTAATTTTTCGCGAGGGCCCTTGAAAAAATATTTTAAACATAATTAACGGATCGGATTATTTTTATGGGACCCTTAGTGGGCCCCACAACGCAATCTGTGCACAGATCTGCTGTGCCAATAGCAAGGTTCATTGATTTATTGGTCTTTTCACCTACTCCCTCCGTCCCATAATATTTGTCCGGTCCGCAAAACAAGGACGTAAAAATAATATATTTTTTGCAAGAAAAATTCAAATTTTTTTCAACAATTCATTAGATATCGATGAGTTCTTGTAATTTATGAAAAAAGTTTGAATTTTTTATTGAAAGAAATGCATTATTTTTTAGCCCTCGTTTTGCGGACCGGACAAATATTATGGGACTGAGGGAGTATTTAAAAAGGAGGCTATTAATGTCACAGAAGGATTTGTTTAATGCCATGGGCATTAATTACGTTGAATGCTGAAATGGCTTAACTGCCCCTGCCTAGTAATTAATATCAGTTTGACTTCTCCTCTATTTAGCTTTCCTAAACTACCCCTAAGTAACTTTTCGTATCTACTGCAAAAATATCTCTTTGATTAATCCTTTCCTATTCCTAATCTAATTTACTAATACTTCACCATTCACAAGATCCCAACCAAAGATCTTTCTTCTACAAAACCCAATTACCTCCGCCTATGCGACGAAGTCATTAAAGGATTAAACAATATTTCCTCTTTCCCAAATTGCTGAATCCCTATAAAAAGAAATGCAATTTTGCGATAAAAAAATAAATACTTCCGTGCATTTTTTTTTTTTGAATTTCTTTGCGCTATATTAAAGAGCTCATGAAGTACTTTAATTTGGTGTAAAACTTAAAAAATAAAGCTTGGAATTACTTTATTCTTTTGATTCGAAGACTTTTTGTAAGGGACGTGCAATTTGGGACGAAATTGAGTAACTTAAGTTATGCTCTTCAGGTCCACTACAAATCACCATTAGCAAGACATAACCAGATCCATTAAAAATCAAAATTAACATTTAATTTGGTTTCAAATCTTAGAACCCATATGTAACAGTTAAAAAACAAAAATAGACCTTAGGTATGTAAAAGAATATAAAAATACCTTGAATATGATAATGAGATGGAGTAGTGGGGATGAGGATAAAACAATATCATGAGTTTGAAAACTTTGTATAATAAAACTAATCGAGAACTATCAAACAAGATTCATATTGCATATTTTTTCAGATCTATATTAAATGATATAAGGAATTGAAATTGGCACGGATATCAAAAATTGACATCCAATTTGGGACGGAGGGACGGGGCAATTTTCCACGTGGCAGTACCCGTTGACGATCCGAGCCGTCCAAACACGTTTGGACGGTTCAGATTTATTCCTTCTCTGCTCCCTCACCCGACCACTTTCTCTCTTCTTTTTCTCTCTCTAAAATCCAGATCGTCCAAAACACCATTAAACGGTTGGGATCGCCGACAGGGTATCACGTGTGTGGTACCCACCCGGCACCCAAAAACTTCTCGAATCTATAAAATGCTGCTGCTTTGTAGTCCCAATTTTCTGAGCATTGTCACAGCTGAGCCTCTCGTACTAGTACACCTCTTTCCCTATGATCACGTTGTTGGTCCTGAAAAATCATACTACAGTATATGAAAATATTTTTGACAAGTTCTATATATAGAACCAACAGGTCTCTAATCATCGGAATGAGCTCGGAGTGGGCGGCACATAACGTAGATCATATTCAACCGCTTCTTCGATAGACAAAATAATTTGCTCGCATTTGTTGATTCACCCACCTAGCCGGTTAATTAAAATGCCAGAAAGGCTCTAATTTCTCTTCATTTTTTGAAATTTTACTGGTGTTTTTCCCTATTGTTAGATTAGACCCTTAATTTTCTTTCTGTACTTTGTACTATGGTCAATCTCATTAAGGAGTGTACATGGATCAATTAACCGGTACGGCATGGCCACAAGATTTTATTACTAGTAGTACTACTTACTGGTACTTAAATAAGAAGACAAAAACTTTTTTACGCAGTAACCCATAAATAAAGCTTAAGGTGTTCAATCGCGCGAGTTCAAAAGTGTTTTGGACGGTCTGGATTTTAAAAAAAACTATTCGCTAGAATAGTTAAACTCTTCTAGCGAATAGTTTTAATTTGTAAAATCCGGACCATTAATTGCAGAAATGAACGTCTAAGATTGCGCGAAGAGGTGAAAAACTTATTCACGGCACCGTGAATAAGTTTCTCTCGAATAAGAACCCTAGCTAGGTTAGAAGAAACTTAGATCCTGTACATCACTTTCACACATAACTATTCTCTCCACCTAACATGTATGCATGGGTCATGGGTTGGCACGTGAAATAAGAGCCACCTCCTATGGTTATGATCCTCATGAATAGGCACTTTCTCCATAGTTGAAAAGGGGGGGAAAAAAAGAGACAAGAAAAAGTATTAGGGGACCAAGAAATTAAATTCACTACTTGGTACACCTAGAGATCACCTAGGCTGCGTTCTTGTAAACTTTTAGTAATTTTTTCTTCGTTTTATGTGTTTTATTTGTCTTTGTTAGATTTGCGTTATATTTTTTAGATTAATCATCTGTCTCGACGAGAGGGGTCTGACAAGTAAAAAATTATGACCAAAATAAATAAAAAAAAGTCCACTAAAGACGAAAAAATATCAAACAACTATCTTTTTTGTCTGAAGTGTCATCTCATATGAACTTTTTTCAACGTCGGTCCATAACTTTATATTTTTCCGACTCTTCTTGTCGAAACGGACGATTAACCCTATAAATTAGGACGAAAAGCTAAGCAAAAAATAGCAAAAAGTAAAACATACCGAAATAAGTTCTGGACAAATAAGTTTATAAGAACGCAATCTTATTGAGTCAAATGGGACACGTGGTGTACAAGGCCTGCTAGGCAAACCTTTATTGATGAATTATGATGGCCTAAGATTAAAGATATAAAATGTATGTCTAGGCTATGCATGTGTATGGAGTGCGTATGCATATTCAAGAATTGTATCGTTAAGCATTCTATAATTAACCAATTTGGGCTAGCTCAGTTGGCTAGAACTCTTGCATCTCACTAGGAGCTCAGGACCAATAGGGGCTAGCTCAGTTGGCCAGAACTCTTGTATATCACTAGGAGCTCAGGAGTTCCAGTCTTTCCACATGCGTGTGGGCCGGGTGTTCTTTCCTTTGTATTTTTTGGGATTATTTCTCCCCTTAATGAGCAGAGCCCTGACTTTGTGGAGGCTTAAAGCTAAAACCAAAAGAAGGCCCTTTTTCAAAATATTTAATGAACAAAATGTAGGGAAAATAACGGCCTAGGACGTGTTTTGATAATTAATACCAGCCAAGGAAATGCTGATCGAGAACATTTGTTAATACTAAAAATGTCTTTGGCGGGTATTAATTATCAACACGTCCTTGGCCGTCATTTTCCCCAAAATGTAAGTAGATACCTAGGGGTACTAAAATATGAGGGGCTCTTAAAATTCGCAATTTTGAAAGGACCTAAAGCGACCGCAACGCTTGCTGTAGCCCTGGACCCATTTCCGACGATTTCCTTTCATACTCGGCAACGGCTTTATTAATGAGGCTTGTAGTTGAGTTGTGTTTTATAGTGATGTGCTCCTTTTGATAGGCTTATATATTCTATTGATTCAGTTGTTGGGCTTATTTATATTTGGTGTATGAATATCTCACAAATTGTGGCCCTACGATACTATGGGGACTATGGTAATATTAATCAGATAACTATCAATTCAGTGAAATTATAAATGTATGTAGGGAAGTGCTACAATACACACTCCTTATTTGGGTGTGTATCATATGCACCCTCATTGAAACACACCAAAATGTTATGATTTCCAAAATTTATGAATCTATTGCTAAAAAGTTACGAATCATATTGATGAAAAGTTACGAATTTTTAGTATAATAAAAGTTACAATACGAAATAAAATGTTATGAATTACCGGTCCAACAAATAATTTTTTATGAGGTGGCACAATATGAACCACACAATAGATACGTATGATACACACCTTAAAGGGGTGTGCATTGAAGACTTTCCCATGTATGCATATCCTATATATCTTTTCACTGTTAATCTCGTCGTAAAGCCAAAAATAAATAAATAAATGTTTACAATAGCAATCGAAAAACTAGACAAATGCTTTGCGAGCATAATTATTTCCCAATCACTATTATGATCCCACTGCTTTCAATGCCATTCAAGTTTGGTCATGTCTTAAAAACCAATCAGTGCACCTCATCTCTCTCTCTCTCTCTCTCTCTCTCTCTCTCTCTCTCTCTCTCTCTCTCTCTCTCTCTCTCTCTCTCTCTCTCGTACCACAAATCAACATCTTTCATTTATACAATGGAGAACGAAATGGGGTTTTCTTACTACAAAGTCTATACAATGCATTAAGTAACCACTTTTATGGCCTTCAAATTAGGCTCAAGCTGGGCCATTTGTATGTGACGTGATAAATGTCATTTGGTCATTTCCTCAAATGAGAAAAACTTCTTTACGGGGAAAGAAGATTTACGGTGCTAAATCGCGCGCGTCCAAAAGCATTTTGAATGTTCCAGATTAAAAACCAATTTTGACCGGTTAAAATTGAAAATACATCTCAGCTATTGATTACGCGAATGGACGGATAAAATTGAGCGAAGCCGTGAATAAGTTTCTCTCAAAACATATAGTACAATAGACTAACTTATGCATATGGGGAACTCATTGATGATAACCTTTACTATACACTATGAGAAATACATCACTTACAAGAAAGAGAAACCACTTGAATGCCTTCCTAGATCATTGCCATTGATGTGTCAAATCCATTGTCAAAGCAACAATTTAGCGTGGTTCATATACCAAAATATTTAGTAGAAAAAAAAAATTTCATCGAGTTCTGATAGAACCCTTAATTAGAGCAAGTTCACTAGCTGGTGTTAAAATGTATATGCCAAAATCGTATGTTATGTAGGAGTAGCTTACTACAGTGTCGAAAATAGTCAAAAAAAAGATAATAATGTAGATAAACGTCCTTGTCCCCGCAATTTAATGTGTATGCCAAAATTGTATATTATGTAGGAGTAGCTTACTACAGTGTCGAAAATAGTCAAAAAAAAGATAATAATGTAGATAAATTACGTCCTTGTCCCCGCAATTTTAGCAAGAAGACAAATGAACTTTTTGTGAATTCAATCCAAAATCACACACACACACACATACAAACACAATCACAATCGCATATAGAATCATAATCAAGCAAAACACACAGATTTTTTTTTGAAAGGCGAAAGCAATTTTATTAATAACGAGTAAACAGTACAAGACAAGACAATGGAAGGGATAAAGACATCACAACGAACGAATGACATCCCAAAGATTAACGTGCGTGATTCCTCAATTGGGTATATCCACGGCTTACAAGAATTTTTTTCTTTTTTACTATGTAGTATCAAATGGAGAAAAGAGTACAAAATACATCGGTTGTTGTGTATAACAAATACATATGCTAGGGTTCTACATCGCCAATTACTATAATTAATACCCTGGTTTAGGTTTTTATTTTAACCACGTCATAATGCTGTGTTTGGTTTGTGTTTTGAAAAGTTTTTTGAAAAATAGTAGGGGTAATAAGTGGTGAGAGATAGAGAGAGAAATGTTGAAAGTAGGGAGAATTTAGGGGGAATTTTTTGAAAAATACTTTTGAAAAAGCAAAGAGAATTTAGGGGGAATTCTTTGTAAAACAGTAGTACAGTACTACAGTCTATCATTTATTTATTGATGTGCACATACCACTACCAAAATGGGGGGTTGCTTCTAATTTCTACGAGTTTGCTACTGGCATTTTCCATCCACGAAAAATTTAACCCAGAAGTCCGTTCGGGGACAGGAAGTTGTATGCAGATCGAACATCGATCCAGAACCTTCCAATAAAAGCGGAACGATACAGAAAAATTTAACCTAAATTTTTTGTAATTTTGTTCATAGCAAAGAGTAACATGCATATGTACTCTCTCTTTTTCATGGTCCCAATTTGATGTTGTACTATGTACGCTGTCTTAGGTAACAGAGTGACCCAAGTGCATGTGGCGTAAATTGGTAAAGTTTAAACAACATAAAAGGAATGAAGAACAGCCACAGATCTCATGACTACAGTAGCTCTGGCGGTGCCCCAATTCAAACCTTAAATATAGCAATAAAACTGAAACGTACTGATCAGCATTCAAAAGGTTACCAATCAGCCATAGGAGTCCAACTAACTCACACTACAAGAAATTTGGGATCTCCCAACAGTTTTTTTAGCAACGGTTGAAAAAACCGTCGGTATAGATGGTGTGTAGCAACGGTTTTCATGCAACCGTTACTAGATTACAAGACTATAGCAACGGTTTTCCATAACCATTACTAAAAACCGGACTATAGCAACGGTTTTCAATAACCGTTACTATAAAGTGGACTACAGCAACGGTTTTCAATAACCGTTAGTATAAACCGGATTTAAAAAAAAAAGGATTAAAAAAATCTGGTTAGTATAATATAAATATTAAAAGGTTTAAGTTTTTACACAATTTATGGGCTAGCACAGTTGGTTCGTGCACGCGCGCACACACGCGATGTCGGCGGTTCGAATCTCGGGAGGAGCAAGGTTATTTCGCCACGCCACGTGGGCGCCACGCAAGAGCCACGTGGGCAACAGGTGGAGTCCACGTCAGCGACACGTGGAGGCCACGTGGCTGCCATGTCATATTTTACCCCAGATTTTTTTTTAAAAAAAACTTGCCTTTAACCGTTGCTAAAGAAACCGTTGCTAAAAAAAAATCTGTACCAACGCTCGTCAAAACCGTTGCTATACCTCTACACCAACAGATATCTCGCAACGGTTTGGCCAACGGTTGGTACTGCTTTTAGCAACGCTTTTTGTATTTTTTAGTAACGCTTTTGACCGTTGTTAGATCCCGATTTTCTTGTAGTGTCATCGTCTGTTTTTACATTGCAAAACCTAGCTACCTACGTGCCATAGAGTCAAATAGTGGTGGTTACCTAATTTTGCTTGCTTCGTGGGTGCTACGGCCGATACTTGACCGGTACAATAGCTTCAATTGTTCTGGAGCCGAAAATAACTTTGAAGTATTCAAGGTCGACCTTACACTTGACCCGATTCTCCTGAGTGACATTCGATAGTTTATGCCACCAAAATAACTTCGAAGTATTCAAGGTCGACATTACACTGGCCTGATTCTCCTACGTAACATTCGATAATTTATGCCACCATTACACTGCGCTATAGTTACCTTTACGCGGTCCTCTTCCGCTATGTAAAGCCTTGCTACCTGTACGATAGGTTCTTTTGCATGGTCAATGGCGAGCAAATCTTGAGTGACCTTATAAGCACACACTGCAATAAGAATGCAAGTAACAAACCGGTACTATATGGGTAATATGGCACTCTCAAAGTGCTAAGCTCCAAACTGCCCTATCCAAAATAAATATTCAAAAATATTTATTCCATTGAATTATTCATACTCTATATATATTTTGCCTTGCATTCTACTAAATTTCTCATGGTTCAATTTACAAATATGTGAACAAAAACTTCAAAGTAGCTAAAACGATACCAATTCATGAAAATGCATCTGATCTCTCAAGTTTGCGGTTCCGAAGCAAATTTCTGGTTCTGCCCCGGCAGTGTCACCTGTTAAGGAAATAGAATTTCATATTGCTTGGAATTAGAATTGGTGATCACGAAAAAACAGTTGGGACATCTCCATTCATTGCCAATTGACATTCAGTTGGATATAAAATTTTCACATGGTATCAGAGCGGGGCCTGTTCCACCTCACATTTTATAAAATTTATAATCCACTCCCCAAGATGACAAACCAGCAAAAAGGTTGCACGATGATAGGACCCAAAAAATAGTCACACGTGACAGACCTCAAACGCGGTTGCACGTGAGTGGAGATGTTAAGAAAATAGAGTCTCATATTGCTTGGGAGTGAAATGGGTAATCACTTAATAACATTTGAGATCTCTCCACTCATTGTCAATTAATTTTGAGATAGATATAAAGTTTCCATATGAACGAGAGCAGATCTCTTACCTAACGAGTGGGTGCTATATATATTGTCCCACAGACGTTCAAAACATGATGTTAGTTACAACGTTATGACCACCGAGGTGGTAGCCCAGTTGGTGAGGGCCACTACTCCCTTTAACGCAGAAGGAGGTTTGAGTCCCGGCAGGTGCTCGAAACCCGTCTGCGAACCAAGGGGGGGGGGGGGGGGGGGGGGGGGGGGGGGGGGGGGGGGGGGGGGGGGGGGGGGGGACTTTTCACCAGCTGTGCACTAAAGTGGTGCCGTGGTGACGGCCCGTCCTCCTGGACGGTAGCTATGGTTCGAACCGGACATTTCATTGGCGGGTAGGGAGCCCCTATGGTCACGCCCAAGGGGAGTTGCTACGCTGGTCGCCCCCTTCCACCCTTTTCGATTATCAAAAAAAAGAAGAAGAAGTTATAACGTTATGCCTTGTCATTGCGATTTGTTAATAATAAGTTATGATGGGTAGGCAGCACATAGTGTTGGTCTGCTTCGACAATACATGTCGTAAAGTTTGCTTTTGTAGTAGTTCGTGTTTTAAATTTGGTAGTTTTGATTCATTTTTGTCTATTGTGATGTAATTTTTGTCTTCGTGTTTTTTAATGAAATAAATTACTTGATACCGCTAGAGAGAGAGAAAACCGATTCCAGATCTGGGGGAGGGGGAGGGGGGCCCTCACCTCCCTCACCCTCCTCCCCCCTCTTCTCCCACCTTCCTGATCTACCTACCGTTGTTTCCTCCCCGTCCCCACCCCCCCCCCCCCCCCCCCTGTTCATACGATTCCGATCTCTGTGTCTTCTCCGGTGGCTTGACACTTGTGACAGGGTTCCGTCCATTTTGTTCGGCGAATTTGGTGCAGCTCAGAGTTGGGTAGGTGTGATGTGTGGTGGTCCGCAAGCGGCGGGCATCGGTATGGCTAATAAAGGTGAGGCTGGAGTTGGGGCTTTTTTTATTGTTGCTTTTCTTTCCTTTTTCCGGCTGTTTGGCCTGGTGGTTTTCCAGTTGGTCTCCCAATCCGACTTGTATTGGTCTAGTTTTTTTCTAGGTCTAGTGGGTGTTAGTGGTGGGTTAATAATTTAAGGTTTAGTGTCGATTGAGTTGTTTGGCCGGAGTCTTCAACTGCGTTAGGGTTTCGTTGCGTGTCTGGATTGTGCCGGCAGTTTAATTGGTTGCACGATTGGTTTGTAGCTGGAGGTTTCGGTGTTCGTCCAGATTTCATATGTGCTTTCTCGGGTTTGAGCTAGGGGTCCGTTCGGATTTCTCTACTACCTAGACTTAGATTGGTTCATAATCTAGGCGTTTCGTCGGTCTTGCTTTTGCAGGGGGTGACTATGTCGAAACCTTGGTAATTTTGGTTCATTCCTATAACTTTTGTTGGAATCTGTATTGCCTTTGGATTTTGAAATGAAATGAAATTGACATTTTCAAAAAATAAAAATAAAAATTACCTGCTGATAAAAAGAAGGGGAAAACCTGACATGAACCCAGGACGACCGAGCAACTTCCGTACACTGCTTGTGTTCTTTCTGAGAAATACTTGGTACTGTAAGTATTTGCGGGTACCACGTCGGTGATTCCAGCAGTCCAAAACAGTTTTGGACCACTCGGGTTTTTCCTCTCTCTCCCCTCAATCGATCACTTTCTCTCCTCTTTTTTTCTCCCTAAAATCCAAACCGTTCAAAACATATTTGGACTGCTATGATCGCTGACGGGGTACCACGTGTGTAATATCCAACCGACATCCAAAAATTTCTCGTTCTTTCTAATTGTTTCTTAGATTCTTGGGCGAGGAAAAGACAAATGTCGGAATAGGACCACACTTTATGTGACCTATGAATATAAAAAAGACTACCGTTGTTTTGTCCGTTCGATGTACGGAATAAAAAAAATATTAGATTTGGTATTTTTTAGGCTCCATGTATCAGATGAGCACAACATTAGTTGATAAAAAAGATGATTTACTTTCTTCTTCTTTTTCAGTCTCGTTCGATTCACGCTAACACTAGGTGATTTCTTTATGCTTTAAATTTTAAAATGCTCAATTGGTGATAAGATTTGCACATGTTCTTGCATAAGGGTCAACCAATAATTCACCTCACCAACTAAATAACATAATTTGACTTGCATTAATGTAGCTTTTGGAATTATTTTGGTCCACTTTTTATTGAAGAGGGATAGTGAGTGTTACCATCTATATGTTCGGCTTTTATTAGTTATGCTTAAGTACCTCTCCTAGCCAACCTCTTTAACACTTACTCGTTTCCTTGTTAATCCCAAGAGTCGGCCTGGTGATCAACGCCTGAGGCTTAGGGATTTGCTCTCCTCCTAAGCTCTCAGATTCAAAATCTCTCAAGTGCTATTAACTCTTTTAAGACTATTTCATACAAAGCTTTGCTCTGATCTTAAATAAGACCCCCCACTCGATGACAGTGAGATTGGTCTCCAAGATTAGTCGAGATGAGCGCAAATGGTAATAAACAACACTCATTTCAGTCATCACCTTCGAAAATATTAAGAGTTTCGGTCATCTGGGCCTCCTTGCAAAGTTACCACTCGAGAACTTGTGTTTCAAACAAATCCGATTTTAAGTAACTTCAGGACATCTTTAATCACTCACAAATCACTCACATGAATTTCAATCGAATGTTTTTCCTTTTAGTTCAGGGAAACAGATCGAACATTGTTGAGCGATGTGAAAGTAAATCACTAGAGTCGAGAAGAACGCTATCAAAGTTCGCATGCCTTTGAATTTAGGCTGTCGATGAATTTTGATTTGTGGAGATTTCGGTGATGTTCTTTCCTACACTTTTCCTAATTCCAACCAAAACCTATATCCTGATTCGCGGAAAGTTTAAGTCCGCGACTGCTTGAAGCCTTAGCCTGCAAACTCAAAAATGATGGCCATCCTCGCTATGGTAAAGCGGGAATGGACCGAGACGTCTGGTAGACTTGAAAATCTGGAAAAAGTTGAAAGCTACCTTCGTTGCATTTGTTGGTCCTCTCCCTCAATGAGGTCGAAAAATATACTGCCAAGATCCCTCTCTCCAGAGCTTGGAAAAACAACCTGTACCACAGAGAGAGAGAGAGAGAGAGAGAGAGAGAGAGAGAAGAGTTAGAGAGTGGAGACCAGCAGAGAAAACTATCAATTCGTTCACTCATGTTAATTTTCATATGCATGCATTTCCACAAATTCCACTTCACGACGGAAAAAGTATCCATGAGTGAGAATGCATATCCAGCACCCAAGATGCCCAGTTTTACAGCAGAGAGAGGTTGGAAGCGTATACGTCTTGCTATCTACACACACACACACGTGTACGTATTTACGTTCCTGAAAATGCCTATCGACCTTATTGATACTAAAGAACAAAGAGGTTCAAGAATCCATAAAAAAAATCTGCTAGTGCGACAAGTTAAACATTCACTATCAGCTTACGGGATCAGAGTAACAACTGACTAACATGTCACCAAAGCGAATCGGGTCTTACATTTCAATTCCCACACTACTTCATGAGGAGGGCAAGTTCATAAAAAACAAAACAGCGACACACTACTCTTTTCTACCTCTAGAACTCTTAGGGCAGTAAATTGTCAACTAAAATAAATCACGGCCAAATAAGCATAAAACAACTTCTATGAACTCCATTGAGCATAAATTGGTCTGCGATAAAAATTTAATATCCAAACATTAGTGGTTTCCTGAGCATGATCCAAGAGTTCCTAGTGTTATTTTCCAATTTCCATCAAAGTTCAATGCTGAATAGTGAATATATTCTTATGTAACTGCACAACGAAGATCACTAGAATAATTATTCCAATGAACTAGCAATGAGTATTGATGATGGCCATATCTCCACAAGCATAAAGTCAAATGTAGAAAGATCGTGAAGCGGGCTGTGCTGCGATGGAGTGATGGACTGTTCTGCTGAGGTCAGATCCTTTCGGTGACAAATCAGGTAGTGGATTCTGGACGAGAATTTTGGTTGTGATGGTGACTAGGATTGCCACTTTACCATCCGAGAAGGGTTGGAGATTGACAGGGGCCTTGAGGCTGGTAGACTGCAACGTTTGGGGGTGGGAGCGAGAGCCTAAACTCATATGGCAAAACTTATGCAGGACAAGTGCGGAGATGAGGAGGGAGTTTTGAATCACACAACGGCCAAAAGCCCTAACCTTCACACAACTCTCAACGTTTGCTCTTCAAAATCTGCTCTTGATGATTACAACATAAATCATCTTATTATATAGTTTAACTTCGTAAATAGAAGATACACTCAAAATATCAAACACAGATAAAATCTTATCACAATCTTCAAACTACACAAATCCTATCCTAAGATTCAAACTAAAACAAATAACTAAACTACCAAGCACAATTATTGGACCCAAACGATTTATTCCCTTGTGGCTTGATCCGAGGCTTCCAAAGAGGATTATTAAGCTCTAAAGTCTGAACAATTAACAGTTGCGCCATCACTCTAAATTTTTTTTCTTTGTAAGCATTCATACGCATATAAGGTTCAAACCAATTAGGGAAGGCAATCCCTACTCCATCTACTCAATCGAAGCGTGTTTCCTACTAGGAAGGTGGGAGCAAGGTTTCAAAGAGCATTCATCACCCTGAATACGAGGATGCTGAAACTAAGGGTCGCTCATACAATACAGAAAAAACACTCGAAAAACAAACGCTTATACTGAAAGCATAAAAAGTACACCAAAGCCCATACAACCTAGAATACCAAATCGTTCAACAAATCTGAAATTTCCCAAAACTGAGACTCCATCTTCCCAGAAACCACCATACATAAAAGACAAAAGGATCTCTTTTAACCTATTCGCAAGTTTCTCCAGAAACCAGAAGAGTGAAGTATTCAACCTCTGTGATGTGGTTTTCTAACATTTTGAATCACTCATATTACTGAAATTGATCATAACAACTCTCCGTATATAACGGAAGTGTAATTACTAAAGTAAATGAGAGAATACAAACAAATCATATCCTAAGTAGCTCAAAGTAATAGAGAAAGTGTAGATGCACACACATGCATGCACACACAAACACATATAAATATAATTCTGTACACACACACACACATGTGTGTGTATACAGTCCTTTTCAGGTCCAGTCGCCCGGATTTTGTTATGGTCAGGATTTGTGTCTTAGCTCCCATTTCCCGATCGATTTACGATGATCCGAACCGCTCAATGTGTTCAGAACGTGATTTTAAGGGTACCCGCGAGAAATCAACAAAAAAAATGACTGAGAAGGGCTTGATCTGAGCAGTTTTTTACTGAACCGTTCAATAAAAAACTGCTCGGATCAAGCCCTTCCCGGTCATTTTTTTTGCTGATTTCTAGAGGGTAACCTTAAAATCACGTTCTGATCACATTGAGCGGCTCGGATCATCGAAATTCGATCGGGAAATGGGAGGTCCGGACCTGAAAACAACTCTATATATATATATATATAGAGAGAGAGAGAGAGAGAGAGAGAGAGCGCAAAACAACTCCTTACAACAATGAGTTTTCCAGCATTCTCAGGCCTTTTCGCCATACTTATGGCGGCAACAGCAGCAGCTCCTGATGATATACCGACCTATAACAAGTTCCATACATAAGCAACAGCAACCAAGAAAAAAGCTTTTTAAAGTAGACAGGAAAAGTAGACAGTATCGTTTTGGAAGCCACAAAGGAGATACAAGTGAGATGATATTGAAAACCAAAGAGCTTATTCGGAAAACCAGAACAGGTTTCCTTGAAGATACTACACACCATGACCCAACTGGGCCTCTGTTGGGTAAGGGGTACAAGTTTTGAATCAAGATCAAAATTAAGCATAATTAGGGAGAACGGTACAGTTTAAACCCTCTCCTTCTACATGTATTCAGGATTCCGAGAGGAGAGAGATTTGTGCATCCCACCTGCCACTACATTTATTTTCCCACATCTTGCAGGAAAAAAGAGATGAAGTGATGTCAAAAGACTATACTTGGCTGGAGGGAAGAGAAGTTTGAGAAGTATAAATGCGGGAGAGGGGTTGTGGGTTTCACATAATTACAAATTTTCGGTAATATTGTATAATTAGTAGAGGTTATTAACCACTTGTTATTTTTGTGCTTCAAAACATCAACCAACCTTGAGCAGGAGTAGAGACTCTACTAGATAATGACGAGAAGTACAACACCTTAGCAGTTCACATATTGTACTTACTACTTAGAGGTAACTTCACTGCAAAATTATTGTATCATCGGTTGTACTTGGGAAGTTAAAGATGCTGTCATTAGACTCATTACACTTCCAAAACTTCAGAGATCAGACTCATTTTTTATCATTGTAAAAGAGACAGATTACTAATTTACGAATGCAATATGTACTTTATTTTGTCACTGATCATCAGAATTCCTAGGGACTGCAGGTGGCGTATTGTGCTAGTATAGAGATTGTTATGTATTCCGAAAAATTAATGGCTGAATTACGTAATTGAATTACCTAATACTTCAGTTCAAAAAAAAAGTTCACTTAATACTGATTCGATGATAAAACATTCCCTGAGCTTGTTTAGATTATTATCTCTAACTTTCAGCTTTATTTAAGAACTACTCCCTCCGTCCCAAATTCTTTGTCCGGTCCGCAAAACGGAGTGTTAAAAATAATACAATTTTTGCGAGAAAAAATCAAAAGTTTTTCAATAACTTACTAGATATCAATGAGTATTTTTAATTTGTGAAAAAAGTTTGAATTTTTTCTTGAAAAAATTGCATTATTTTTAACACTCCGTTTTGCGGACCGGACAAAGAATTTGGGACGGAGGGAGTATTAGCATTGTGATATTGCATTATCTAATAGGAAATTCCTCTTCCACAAATAAATAGCCCAAGCTTGAGCAGGAGAATAGGCTTTTCTAGAATAGAAAAATCATTGGATTATGTTAACAGGTTGCATTTGAGACATTATAGGTGCTTTAGTTACAATTGCTTTGAGTGACTAATTTAATTGTTTTTATCATTTCAGGAACATCTAGGGGCAAGCTATGCCTATAAAATCCAGAGGAGCCTCGTTTGCTCATGTCTTCCACCATTTTTTGGCAGATGAAATCTTTTGGACCATAGTGGAAAAGAGGCTCCTAATGCCTTTCTCTTCCCTTTGATGATCCAACCTACCAAACAATGGAAATAGCTTCCCTCATTTCCCTCGTTTGAGCTTTGTCCCATTCGGTAAGATAACATCTCCCAAACTAGTATACCATTCTCATGAGCTTTACCATTAAATGCAAAATTGGTTTTGAGTTGAATGCTTTAACATGGTATTAGAGCTAGATTTTCAGAGGCTTTTGGACAAGACTCTATGTCATTGATGGTTGGTTCCCCCTTTGTTTGTCGTTGATTGTTGTCGTATGTGTTAAATCGTTTGTTTACCTCACCACATGCGAGTCAGGGGTCGCACGTGCGGGGGAGTGTTAGAGCTTGTCCCACATTGGTTAAATATAACCTCCAAACCTAGTACATGAGCCTGGGAAGCCTCTCCACTCATTGCCAATTGGTTTTGAATTGGATGCTTTAACAGATGCATTTGATGTGGTTGGGACTGTTTTCGTATCCTAAAACCTAATCCTTATGGAATTCGAAAAAGTCCTAGTCCATTTGGGTTTTGAATAAGGTCTTTTTCCCTGTGCATTTTGGAAACAAGTTCCATATCTGCACCGAAAGGAACTTTATTTCCATCATGGTGAGTTTTCGAAAAATCCTGAAGTGACAAAAACCAACAACCCAAAGCTGCTTGATCACAAAGCCCTGGGAACAATAATTTTGTCTTCCTGTCCCTCACTGCATCCGTCTAAGAGAAAAACTAATGGAAAAGAATTGGAGATCACATACCCAGCCAAAATTCAAAGGCAAGCGTTGGGATTGTAGGGAAAAAAAGGTCACATTAAGCGACATTGCAGAGCATCAAAGAAACATGATGATAAGAATTAAGGTGATACCACTGATACAAACTTTTTTAATGTCTCAAAAGAAAATAGTTCCGGCACATTGTTTCTAGCTTTGGAGACTTGCAGTGAAACGTGGGGGATTGAATTAGGTAAATCATTTCAACACCTCTTCACATGTTCAATGTAATTTAGGTAACGTATATTTAGGGCTGCAAACGAGCCGAGTCGAGCCGAGCTTTGCAGTGCACAAGCTCAGCTCGCAAGAAAATAACCCAGCTCAAGCTCGGCTCGAACTCGAGACGAGCTGCACACAGTCTGCTCGAGCTCGGCTTGAGGAAAAAGTCCTCAGCTCGAGCTTGGCTCAAAAGCAGAAGCAACGTTGGAAACGCTGAAGGTGATGTTCGAGGTTGGGTTTTATAGAGAAGTTCCCACTCCTCTTTTCCATACAGGAGCAATGTGGGACTAGAAAAAATGGACTAAAGGAGAAAGGGAAGCTTTCCCATTTGTCCCACATCGGCAAAAAGTTGGAGAGGCTTTCAAAACTCTTTAAAAGCTCTTGTGGAGGCTGTGATCCTCTTCGTCCCTCACCTTTTCGACCCACTGTTCACTCATTTCATGTCAGATCTAGGGGAAATATAAAGGTGAGTGAACGAGGATATATATATATACATATATACTTAGGAAAAAAAGCTATATACTATATATATATATATATATATATATCACCTTTTCGACCCACTGTTCACTCATTTCATGTCAGATCTAGGGGAAATATAAAGGTGAGTGAACGAGGATATATATATATACATATATACTTAGGAAAAAAAGCTATATACTATATATATATATAATAATGTTGGCTTGCGAGCCAACTCGAGCCGAGCTTTGGCTAGCTCGAGCTCGGCTCGTTTATCAAACGAGCTGAATACCTTAGCTCGAGCTTGTTCATTAAGATCACGAGTCGAGCTGAGTCGAGCTATTATAGAGCCGAGCTTCAAGCCGCTCGCGAGCGGCTCTGTTCGTTCGCAGCCCTACATAAATTTTGGGAATGATCAGGTCTGTAACATTATTGGTAAAGTTCAAGATCATATAAACCATCCCAGTGGAACAGTCGTGGGAATCATGGATGTCCAACCTGTGGAGTCTTTGAAGAAATTTTTAATCTGTCAGGCAACTCACAGATACAGGTACTGTTACAACATTCACATTTTGCAGTGATTCCAGGCAAATGACTAAGGGATCTATGCTGGTAGCCGTTGTGAAAAAGAATGTAGTCATATATAACGTTGGGGACTCAGTGCTATCACACTTGCATCATCAGAAATTGAAGCATGCACTTGGCATTTCATGGGCCTGGGCATGTGAGAGAACAGAAGGGTCTGATAAAGAAGGAAAAGCATTGAGTTTAAGTGTGGACTTTGATTTCTGTGGAGACTGTGCCTTGGGAAAACAGAAATAGTGTCAGTTTCACCGAATACTAATGACTGGAGCTGGTTCATACTGGGGTACGTGGACCATCTCACGTGATCATCTCTGGGCAGTTCCCATTACCTCATTACTTCTATAAATGACTAGTTTTAACGAAACTCTTTACAGCTATAATGCTGACTAATTTCTCTGGGGAAAATCGTTAAGTAGCTGTTTGTAAAGGAAAACTAAAAATGAAGAGGACTTCTTTAACATTTGAACTTTGAGCATATATGATAATTACCAGCAAACCTTCCTCCAACGCCAACCTTTTTGCCATTTCAACAGCTTCCTCACTGGTAACCTAGATTTTTGACAGAAACAAGTATTCATGTCAAATTGCCCATAGAATTATATTGGATGCTTCCCAAAATCAAATGCATAAAGTTAAACCTTTGCAGGAAGATCAAGATGTGCAGAAGTAACGTTGATCGAAGCAGTGTAGATCTTAGAAGTTAGAATCAACTTAGGCAAACAGAAGTTAGAATCCACTAAGGCAAACACAAGTCGCTTGATCCTCTAGATTACTCTAACCATTTAATATGTGTACTGTGCATGGATTACTGACTACAAGGCCACAAAGAAGTCCAAATGGAGGATATAACCAACTAGATCACAAAATCTTAACAAGTTAATGGGTGCAAGATATTCTTCACTTAGTATGGGAAGTTAAGAGGGAATAGCTATCGTAAATGTTCGAGTTCAGATGATGCTAACCTAATAGTAGACACACAAGTAACTAGGATAGAAGCTTCTTTGTCAACCGGTCAACATTTAAGCCATAGGTAAACCCAATTCTCTTCGAGCCCAGATTTTAGGTAAAATGTATACGACATCCGGCACACCACTATGGAAATGAGGTTCAACAAGAAAAGCACAATTAATAAACAATGTGCACTAATGATAGGACCGTCATTGTGGATACGCTACAATTCTGGTAGCTCAAAGCCTAACAAGTGAACAAGAAAACAGACGAGAACAAAAAGGGTGTCCTTAATGCCACAAAATGAATTGTTGCTTCAACTGTTTTTGTAATTATCCTGAAGTTTGAAACTTAAAGGTACCATCTTGGAAAAAAGACGATCCACATCTCCTCTCTCGCTCAAAGCCACCATGCAACCCATAACCAAAAGACCATAACCACCCTAATTCAGCACTTCAACCTTCAATTGTTACCCAAGACCCATTCACTCCTCACCTCTCTACCTTGTAACCCTTGTAAGTCCCATACCGCCACTCACCTCAGGTGCATCTATCCTCCAGTAAGTACTCGTCGACGTCTTGCTTGGTACCCCGCTCTAGAATCTCATTCTCTTGGCAGACACAAGCAGTAAACTCATTTTCATGCTATAACTTCACTTCACAACCAACATCCTTGTCACCTAGTACACCAATGAGCTCTCAAACTAGCGGCTTTTCTCCAAAATAAGGACTATCTAACAACTCCAGTACATAAACAAATCAGATTGCATTAACCATTAATCAATCTCACAATAATGGGAGGGTTTCCACGATAGAAGATTTTAATAGATCTCAGAATGAAAGTGTCCAATCATATGAGACAGTCTATTGAAAGTGATCTTCACTGCCCCAGTGGTAAAAGGAAGAATCCTGGATTGTAATGGAGCCACACAGAGTCCTCAACAAGCAAGGGGAGATGGAAGATAAGAGATTGAAGCAATTGTTTGCTTGGCAGCGGCATTTTGTAGTTCCATAGTCTAAGGGTTCATACAAGGTGTTGGAAGTGGAACCAACTATTGGCTATGTGGAAGTAGGACCTCCCCAATCCAATGATAGATGCCAAACCTTGCAACACAGCCTTTCATTCCAGTTTTACGGATACAAATTTAACATAAAAAAGGGTGGAAACTAATGGACAAAGATGAACCCTTTTCTGCAAAAATAAGAGAATATACTTGAATTCCAATGGAGGCAGGGAGAGTAGGGAAGTTTCACCTTCAAAACTTCATCAAGCAAATCAACATCCATAATACTTGGGACGTAACCTGTACAATGTACTACATCTTGTAAGAGAGGATCCAATAAATATTAAATGACAGTATGATAGGGCAAAGCCATGAAAACATTTCTATACACAATTCGTCCACCTGCGTTTTCTCCAGATATTACATTCCTCTCGGCAGGTTCCACTCCAACTACCTGAGAATAGAAAATATATCATGCATAAAATTGCATTACACGTGATCTACAAGAGGGGATTGAAGCCAAACCAGCATCATAGGTATATAATAAAGTTTAAACAACTCATGTGTTCTACTGGAGGAAATGTGAAAAGGATGATGTTCCAAAGGTTAAACTTTCTGTCTATACCATTCTAGATAGCGAAAAAAAACCATTAAGGATTAAAATGAAGGCAGTCATGGAAAAACAGTTGTTACCTTTATATCTTTATTCATCATTTTCAAATAACGCCCAGTTCCTGTAACGGTACCACCAGTTCCTATGCTTGCGACAAAGATGTCAACTCTACCAATGGTATCCTCCCATATTTCTGGGCCCGTGGTGTCGAAGTGGACCTGTAGTTCAACAAGCTAAACTCTCAATACCAAAACATCAAAAAGTAAACTTATAAAATTCCTTTATACCGAAGAGCAGCCGGAGAACATTTGAAAGATAAGCAAAAATAACCTTTGAATTAGCCATGTTGTCAAACTGCTTAAACATATATGCATTTGGCATGCTCGAAACAATTTGTTCAGCTTTATCAACAGCACCTTTAAGACCTTTCACTGGGTCTGTCAAAAAAATCTTTGCTCCAAATGCACGTAGAAGGATCCGTCTCTCAAGATTGATCGATGCAGGCATGGTGACAATGACTTCATATCCCTTGGTTGCTGCAACAAAAGCTATACCAAGCCCTGTATTTCCAGTAGTTGGTTCAACAAGTATGCTCTGCATACAGTCACAAAATATGCACAAAGAAGATGTATTTTATCAGGCTTTAATTGCTATGCCATGTATTGTATGGGAAATGGCCTTATATGACTAAAACGTAACCTGATTTATGAAAAGCATCACTGTAATATCAGGCTATAGAAGAACAATGCTAACCTTTCCAGGAGAAATTGCTCCGCTTTCTTCGGCATCAAATATCATGCTACATGCAATTCTGAAACGTCAACCAGTTGAAAACAGTAAACATGATAATGTATCTCCAGTTCACAAGAAATAATTATTCAAAAGTGCGTTGGGTTTTCCCAGTTCAGATGTCCATTAAATAATCAGTGTTTTCAAAAGCATAAAAGGAGCTCTCCTCTTCAAGACCAGACGTCCAAAAAAAAAGCCTAAAGGCGCTCGAATTTGTGAGTCAGCTTTCAACGGAGCGCCTTGTCCATGGGGCGTTCTTCAAGGTTCACTTTTAAGTTTCTAGATGGTTCTTTAGAACAAAATGGTCTGTGAAGCTAGCTAAATCAAACAAAACACAAGAGGGGGAGAGGAGAGCTGAACCCGGGGCTTGAAAAGTGAATACTGAAGAGAGTGCCAAGCAGACTTAACTCAGATAGTTTTAGCTCGTTATAATGTGTGCTTCAGTTCAACACCAATGGTAATATATACTTCCAATTTTCCAGCCTTCAGAGTAATGTTCTGCTAGTCAGGCGGCTGGGCACCACCTAGTGCCTAGGCCACTTAATTGGATACTAATCTGCGCCCAAAGATTAGTCTTTCCCTTTTTTATTTCCAAAAAATATTTTCTTCCCCCCTCCCCAAGTTTTGAGTAAGTAGAACAACATAAAATGAACAAAACATTAAATAACATCCAAAGCGGAAAATAGAACCTACATATAATTTCCCAACAAATAGAGCCTACATACACATAATTTCACTTTATTTTACAACAGATGAAAAAAACAGTGAACACAAACAAACAGACCAGACAGAAAGAGATGAGTGAGGGGGGGAGGGGGGGGGGGGGGGTTGTTGTTTATTTTACAGTTGGTCCGTTTGTAGTAGCAACGAGCAGAGAAGACAAGGTTTAGATATATTGGTTACACTATATAGTGTACAAGTATATAACATGTAATTTAGAACTACAATAAAATCCTAATACTTTATTACCCCAACATTTTAACCCCTTAGATTTGCAAAATTACGTGTTTAATCCCCCAACTATACCACCTGACCACCTGATTCTCTGATTGATTCCGCTTAGCCGCCTAATTCTCCTATTAATCCTGCCTAGCAGCCTATTCTCCTGTCAATCCCACCCAGCCACCTAGCCGATTAATCATCAACTAATCCAGCCTAGCGGCTGACTAATCGTCCCGCCGTGTAATTAAGTGCCTAGGCCCCTAGTCAAGACAGCGGACCACCACCTAGCGATTAGGCGCTGCCTAGGCTGATTTTTAGAACACTGCTTCAGAGGAAGAGGATTGACTGAGAAGTCCTTTTATACACTTTATATACAGTGCCGCATGTAGGTGTGTAATTCTAAATTCGCTTTTTGTAAATTTCCCAAATACTATTACGTAAACTACCCTTGCTTGTATTGCAAGAGAAGACAAGGTTTAGATATATTGGTTACACTATATAATGTACAAGTATATAACATGTAATTTAGAACTACAATAAAATCCTAATACTTTATTACCCCAACATTTTAACCCCTTAGATTTGCAAAATTACGTGTTTAATCCCCCAACTATACCACCTAGCCACCTGATTCTCTGATTGATTCCGCTTAGCCGCCTAATTCTCCTATTAATCCTGCCTAGCAGCCTATTCTCCTATCAATCCCGCCCAGCCACCTAGCCGATTAATCATCAACTAATCCAGCCTAGTGGCTGACTAATCGTCCCGCCGTGTAATTAAGTGCCTAGGCTCCTAGTCAAGACAGCAGACCACCACCTGGCAATTAGGCACTGCCTAGGCTGATTTTTAGAACACTGCTTCAGAGGAAGAGGATTGACTGAGAAGTCCTTTTATACACTTTATATACAGTGCCGCATGTAGGTGTGTAATTCTAAATTCGCTTTTTGTAAATTTCCCAAATACTATTACGTAAACTACCCTTGCTTGTATTGCAAGAGATATGAATTTGACTCCAGTTTTCTTGAAAATAATACAAATAACCCTTTTAAGGTTGTTAGGGTTGTTACATATATTTTCTCTTTATCTCCCTCTATTATATTACATATTGCGCCATGATGTTTTAATCCATGGCACAAATTTATGGAAGAGAGAGAGTAGGAGAGGAGTGAGCAAGAGAATGAGAGAGAAAGGGAGAGACAGTTGAAGAGAGAAGGGGAGAGAGACCTACCTTTTATATCTTGGTACTATAATAGTCATACTTTCACTGAACTCAAGACTTCCAAATTTTATAATTTCAACCCACTAAAAATAATTGCATTTTTACTCTAAAGTGCCCAGAAAGTGTCCTGCGCTTGTCCTTGGGGTGACCAAGCCTGTTGGGAGAGTGTCCAATTGAAACTAATGAAAAAAACTTCAAACATGTTGAAATTGAGTTTGGACATGTGTCCAGAGTGTGTCCATGTCTGTGTCCAGTGTGTCTAACACTGGTATGTTGCCTTTGACTAAGTGTCCCGGCTGCATAGCATGTCATGTACCCCATTACAAGATTCCTAACTTCATAAATTTCAGTAACAATGTTTGTATCTTGGATCAGCATTGATGTCTATCTATACATGTATAAGAAAAAGACCATTCAAAAACGAGTGAGAAAATAACTAAAAAATTGGAAGTTTCTCTGTTTGTATTATTCTATCTTTATCAAAGGGTGAATAATAAATTTTCGCCTATCTATGTAATTCCGCACTAGAAAGGTTTTTCAATACCCAAATCACATACTTTTTCAAACATCTCACTGGAGATTCCATTTATTCCTTTTGCAAGTAAAGCATTTTGATAAACTGAATTTGATTTTTAGGTATATCGAACTGAATGGATATGTAACGTGAATGATATGGTTTTCGTGTTCTACGATTCACACCTCAGGTGCTGGAGGTATCGAAGTCAACAGTACAATACGTATCTTGAATCATTTGTAAACTCAAAATGGAGTATCCATTTAGAGAAGCAAAATGGAACACACTTGGAGGGAGTTGGTACTTGGTGCTCTATTTAGGAGTTAGAGAGCATGGTTGAAGATGCTCTTAAAATTGATGAGTGGCCACATACAAGTCATGGATAATCTCAAATAATATGGGAAACCCATTCATTTGATAGTTTGCTAATTTGTTTTAGGAAATATGCTTTTATCATCAGGCAACTAAAAGGTACAACATATCCACAAAGATCAGAAGAGTCCTAGAACATCATTAATTCAACAAAACTCCAGGTAGATGGTTACCTGTCCTTGACAGTTCGGCAAGGCTCCATAGATTCAAGTTTTGCAGCAACGTTTGCCGCACAGCCCTTTGTAACTTTGTTGAGATATACCAACGGTGTTTGCCCAATCAACTATATCAATTTGTCACAACTGCTAAATTAGTCAGTGGATTGAGACATAAGCCACAGAAGATACGTAACCAATCATAATACACACATTGCATCGTCCCAAAAAATGGGGAAAGATTCTCCAACAGTAGATAGTCAGCAAAAAAATTGGAAGGAAACTGATTTCTACACTTCTTTTCTACATTTCTACACTTCACTATAGCTTCTCAGGTCCTTTTATTTTTAGCCTCTCACTAGGGGAGTGTGAGACGGCAAAAGCGCAGTACTAATGTCATTTCCCAATCTGAAATTCCATAAGAGAATAAATGCTTCCCAGATTGTTGTGGCATCCCCCTAGTACTCCACACTGTGTAGAAGGTCTAAGTTGTTGTACTCTTTTTGTCCAACAGAATGAACTCCACTGAGAATCACATGTTACCCTAAACTCCCAAGAACAAAGCCCGACAACTAAACCAATATATTGCCAGCTAATCAGTTGCTCGACACACTTAGCCACAGAAAACATCAACAGCTTCAAGGAAACTAAATCAAAATCAGTTTCTCCATGAATAATTCTCCTACAACTAAGTCATTCTCACGGACATTGGAAATCAAAATGTCGAAAGGCGAATTGAACAAGAGAACATTCAAATGACACAAAAACCAATAAACACCCAGACAAGGAAAATGAGCAATTTTTTTTTTTATAATTCTGGATTACAAATGCTAGAGCTTGTCCCACATTGTTTAATTACAACCTCCAAAACTAGTATATGAGCCTGGACGGCTCTCCACTTATTGCCAATTGGTTTGGAGTTGGATGCTATAACACTCAGCAACAAGTACATTAGGTTGAAGACAAAAATCAAACAACCATACACTTTTCCCCCAAACTGAAAAAAATCTCCCAAGCACATTTCTGTTTTCGAAGCTGGAAATAGAAAAAACCCAAAACGTCCAAAGCGGAAACAGGAAAACCCATTTCAGTTTTTCCAAAGAGCACATTCAAATGACACAAAGAAAACAAACACACACGCAAACAAGCAAAATGAGTAATTTTCCACTGGGTACAAGAAAATTGCTCGAGGGAGACTTGAAAACAGAACCTGGGTTACGTCCTCGGCGATGTTGACGGCGTCGTGTTCTTCGCTCGTGGCGTAGCCGGAAGCGGTGGTGGTGGTGGTGGTGGTGGCAACTACTCCTGAAGAAGAAGAAAAAATGGCCGCATTGGTGATATATGAGGAACGGTTGTTGTGGTGGTGACGCCGTAGAGATAGAAAGGGTGGGAAATGAGTGGGTTGGAAAGGGCTGACTCTAGTAAAAGGTATTTGCTGAGGAGGAAGAGGAAGGAGAAGAGGAGGAGGAGGAGGAGGAGATAGTGCCGCCATTAGAGGAACCGGTCTGAAGAAGAGGTATGTTTTGGATAAATGAGGTTCGGTCCGTTCGGAGATCAAACAAAGAGAACCGGAATTTTGGGCCGTGTTTGGAACGTTGGAATCAATACAAATTAGTCGTCCCTTTTTATCAAAAAATTGAATTTTAGATTTATGAAATGGATGGTCAATCATTTTAAAGTTAAACTAGACCATCTTATAAATCAAAATTCAATTTTTGACATATTGACTGACTTGTGCCCGATTAAGTTCATTTTTTGTTTGGATATATTTTATAGTGAATTCTACAAGATGAACGATTCAGATTATTACAATAAATGTACTGAGACCCACAAATAGTAATGGTGGAAACAATTAAACTCATTCTTGAAATACTTAGAGCATCTCCAGCCTTCACCCATTTTTTCCCCCAAATTTTGAGTAAAAACCCATTTTGGGTAGGCACATCTCCAACCATCAAACCCAAATTCACTCTCGCTCTCTCTCTCGACCCCTCTCTCTTCCTCCTCTGACCTACCACCACCGCACCCCTACGTCTCCCCTCTCTCTCCCACCGACCCACCACCTCTACTACGACGACACTCCGGCAACTCCGACAGCACTCCGGCGACGACTCTGACAAATCTAAGAAATCACCGACCCACCTAGCCCTCTCTCTAATTCAATCCAATGTATGTTTCTCTCTCTCTCTCTCTAAATAGCTGTTAGGAAAATGGGGAAAGGGTTTGGTTTGTCCCAAATTTGGACAAAAAAATGAGTAAAACCCAAAATGGGAAAGAGTTTGGGTCAAAGATTGGAGACAAGTTTTTGTAGTTTTTGCCCAAATTTTAAATTTAGAGAAGGATTTGGGTCAAGGTTGAAGATGCTCTTAATTCTTAATTTTACTAACTGAGTGTAGAGAGAAAATGGGGCTGATGAGAACATTCTTGGGTACAAATAGAAAGTAAATGTTTTTTTTTATCTGCCCCTGTAAGAAAAAAAAATGCTAATCACAATCACCATCTACTTGGCGGTGATTAATGTCCAAAAAGTGCATTTGAAATGTATATAGATATCTTTAAAAGTACGTTGATATTTGTGAAAATTAATTGCATTGGAACTCTTTACTTTTTTTTGACATTATGTGTGCATTGTTCACTGCCTAATAGACTGTAGTTAGCAGAATCGATATGAAGAATTAGAAATAAATTTCACTTGCAAAAAGGGACTTTGAAAACATGATTGCGCTCATTAGAATTAAACAAGTCATAGCTATGTCATTAGGTGGCTGGTGTGAGACTTAAAGAGTTTGTTTATTCCAAGTAAATTCATGTTCGAAATCTCTTAGGTGCTATGAATTCTTGTAGGACAAGTTCACACGGTTGTGATCCTTTTCCGACATCGTTAACAGCCCCTTTGGATGGTGAGAAAGGGTGAGATAAAAAAGGAGAGTCATTTCTCACAAAATCTCACCATTTTTTGTGAGATTGGGTGAGAAAGAGGAGAAGCCAATCAAAACATTTCATTTTTGTACTTTTCTCGATCTCTTTTTCTCACCAAAATAGTCAATCCAAATGAATGATTTGGCTAGAAACCAAAACCATTTCTTTTCTTTTCTCTTAAAATTACTTCATCCAAAGGGACCGTAAATGTCCCCCAACTAATAGACGGGGACATGCAATATTCATGAGTGAGAATTAGGGAGACTCATCATGTAAAATGTCAAAAAGGAGACCTAGGCATCATTAACTTGCAACCAACAACAAACAAACCTACCTACATTTTCATACTAAGGCGGCCTTAAAATATACTATATCTATCTACCTTATAAATATATGACGTTGGAAATGGACTCTTCCTCTACCCTCCTTTCTCCTCCATATGACAACCACTTCTGCGGCTACCAGTACTAGAAAATTTAACAAGAGACTCAGAACAACAACTTCTAGATCTGCCTTTGTATCCCCGGCCGACTGCGATGACGACCGCGAGCTCGACCCCATGAAGCAGCTCACGAAAGAAGAAATCAAGGAGGTCTTGGTCGGCACAAATGGTGTTCTGAAGGAGAAGACCATGGGGGTGAGGTACAAGGAGTGCAGGAAGAACCATGCGGCGAGCATCGGCGGGCACGCTGTGGACGGATGCCGGGAGTTCATGCCAGCCGGAGAGGAAGGAACGGCGGCGGCTTTCAAGTGTGCTGCTTGTAGCTGCCATAGGAATTTCCATAGGCAGGAGGCTGAGAGTAATGATTGCTACTGTGATTGTTCTGCCATTTCTGCTACTACTAAATAATTCTAATCAATTAGATTGAGAAATCTAATACATATATATAGTAGTACTACTACAGAAGTGAAATAAGTAGTCTGAAATAAGTTACAGAAGTGATGTTTTAGGTCGAGGGCATGATAAGGGTGGTGCTTAAAGGAATGTACGTCTTTTTTTTTTTCCTCTGTAGAAATCATGAGCTTTGAATCTCCGTCAAATACATTGGAATACATGTTGTCTATCACTTGGTTAGGGCTAACACTCCGGCGAGTTACTTAAAAGAAGTGTTTGTTGGAGAAATTTTTTGAGTTGCATAATATCTTGTCTGACACTTAATACTTGGAGAGAGAGAGAGAGAGAGAGAGAGAGAGAGAGAGAGAGAGAGAGAGATCTGTTATAGATTATCTGGCATGTCATTGGAGTTTACAGGAGAAAAAAGAAGTAATGCATGTAATCTAGAGAATTGTTTCTGAAAAATATATCTAGCTAGGCAATTACTATTTGGGTTTTTTTTTTTCTTCTAACAGCGAAAAGAGGACTTTATTAATTTTTGGGGATTGTTACAAAGATTAAAATGATATATATATGGAACGGAACAAGATGGTATCACAGAGAGGAAACATTAAAATCAGGTTGGCAACCGAGTAACCACTCGACAATCATATGCCACTTCGAACTCGAAGAAGATACAAAAACCATGCACTTGGCAAGGAGTCAACCGAAGATAAATCAAACAATAGCAATAACATAGAACAAGGAACACAAGCATAATTGATGGGGCAAACCACCATGTTCCCAAACCCAAATATTTTTACCATGATACCTAGAAAATTTACATGGGTACAAATTTATCATGATTACTATATGCACTTGATTTTTATCACAATTAATTTATAGATACATACAAATCCGACCCGGCCACTACCCATCTTGCTCAATCATGGTGCGACTCCTGTAACAATAACAAAAGCATATCAAACAGACATGAAAATTTAAAAAAAAAAAAAAATTACCATACAATCATGTTTACAAGAAAACAGGGTAGAGAAGATCGAACCATAGTATTCATAAGATCCATTTTTACTATGTTTGATGGGATGTACTTATTTTTTATTATGATTCAAGGGTACGGTGATTATCTTTTAGTATCATTTTGACTCTGGCACTATTTAATATACCATGTTTATTGGTATTCGCTTATTTCTAACCATAATTCATATCTGCTCATATTGTTTCGCACGCACCAATCGATTCATTAAAACACAATAAATCAAGAAAAATTGAATTCAAATTACAAAAATGATATTCACACAACAATCCAAATACAACACCAAACACAACCTCTCACATATATGTGGACTTCACACACATTACTATGTGTGGACCTCATATGTATGTGAGAGATTGTGTTTGGATCGTTATGTGAATATCAATATTGTTGTTCAAATTAAGATAGATAGAGGCACTTTACGAACCCGGGCCGGGCCATGTAGAAATCGTCATCTTATTGGCCGTCTGGGTTTTCTTCTACAATGGAGGATGGCAACGAGAAGATTGGGACACGTTCGAAATTTGAGAATAGTGGAGGCGGATTACTCGGAGAATATCGAGGATTAATTGGGCAACGGATTACCCGGTGGTAGTTTCGGACTTCGGGTTGGTGCTGTGCAGAAGCCGTCGGATCGTGCATCCTATGGCTCAGATCTCATCTCGGCAACCAACGATCGAGAGTTATTTATTGCCAAGATGAGATCGGAGCCGTAGGATGCACGATCCGACGGCTCGGAGGTGCACAGCACAGTGCTGCGCACACCACTGCACAACATGCCATCCCCCAATTCGGTAGTTTCAAATGAAATCTGCTGACTATGACAACCTTAAAAAGGGGATTTGTTCATAGTAAAATCTATCCCACGAAAACCACGAGGAAGGATTAATGTTTTAAGTGAGCCTATATTCATATTTTGGGCAAATTATGCAGATATCGTACATGCACATGTGCTTGTTTTCAAGCAAAATCTGTGCACAGTTTATCTGTGTGTGTAGCAGGGTTCTTAAAATATGTTTTAAAACTATTACCGGTTAATAAATATTTCTTACCGTTAACATTCTGTCTTTAATCTGGATCGTCCAAAACACTTTTGAACGGCCGAACTAAATTGGCCTCCGTAAATTTTATTTACAGAGGGGCCCTCTAACATGTGATATCATTAATAATAAGTACAAGATGGGCAGATGTGGCATTAATAATAAGTACAGCATATGGGCTGTTTAAAAGTACTTATTAGCATAAAATATTGGAACGTCCCATCCGCAACATTAAATTGAGCTTGGAAGCGGTTGAAACGAATTTGCAGGACTCCATGCATGCTCTAATTAAGGAAATTAATTAACACTATATCCATGGAAGTTGAAGCATTTAATTCTTCTTCCTTTTCTTTCCCAAAATGCAAAAGACCAATCAATTGGCTGAGAAGTCGAAATGCAAGATCCAAACAGTGTCATTGGAATTAGGTTATAGGTGTATTGCCTTGTCCATCAAAGTAGCTACTGTTGAAACTACTGTGGCAGCTACTCATCGACATTATTGCACGTGGATTTCTGGCAAAGGGCGGAACTACAGCCAATGTGGGCTGGGCTATAATCCAGGGTGGACTTCAAAATAATAAACAAAATTTATGTGTATAATTTTAGCACATTAAATTTTTAGTCCACCTGGTCTAGGCAAAAAGTCGAAAGCTCGCTAGGCCAAAAACCTGAAAATGCGGCGCTAGGCAAAAGTTAGAGCGTAAAAGGATTTAGAACTTGATTTTAAGGGTACACGTGAGAAATCGGCAAAAAAAATGACCGGGAAGGGCTTCATCTGAGCAGTTTTTGTTTGAACTGTTTGATAAAAAACAAACAAACAGATCTGGGCCGTCCAAAATTATCTACATTGAAAGGGATCTTGTTGAAGATATCGACTCAAATTCGATAACAAATAAATTCTGCTCTCTGAAACAACGTACGTAGGGCACAACTTCAATAGGGTACAACTTCAATAGTATATGTTTTCTATACTTTTTTTTTTGTTTATTTTTGAATATTTACGTATTTATGTACAAATTTGCTGAACATTAATTATAAAAAAAAAATTGGTTCATATATATATTTCGGGTTAGCCAAGGGCAGATTCGAATCCTGGTTCTGTCCTTGATCTCCGACATTGTCTCGTCTTATCAAAGCTCGCTGACATATCCTATGGCTTATTTTACCGCGTAATATTACTATTGATATGGATATATATGTGTGTCGATGTGATATGTATTTTCTCCCTAGTTGCATTAATTAGGTAGCTTATTAAATTTAGCCTGTATTATTTCTTGCTCTTCCAAAAAAAAGTGCCCAAAGTAGCTGATTTGAGTTTTTAGGCCTAGTCCTTTTCAGAACCTAGCTAATTCTTCCGTTCTTTTAATGCACTAGCTAGGCCAATAATCAATAACACTTTTTTGGAGCTCCTCTAAAGTAGCTGGATTTACTAATTGCTGATCAGGTCCCTTCATTTGCTTATTGTACGTGATAAAAGGTGTTCGGAAACTCTGTCCCTACTCATCCTTACGTACAGTCACTCTCCCAAAAATACTACTAGTACTGATCCGAAGAGCCGAGGGGTAGATTGTTCGCTGTAAAGTGTTGGTCCAGTCTCGAGCAAAGGTTTTAAATAGCGGCCCTACGTAGCATATGCCGAATGCTATGTATTGGTTTTTCAGTTCTCTGATACCGTTACGAACTTTGTAATTAAGTGTATCAGCAAAAGTCAGTGGTACATACGCATCGCCCAGTTTTGATGTTTCACGTATAGTCGATACTTGACAACCGCATGCGACCACTTTAAGAGCACAATGGAACCAGGGAATAAATTTCGAAACCCCTAACCACCACCACGCCCGATTTTGATCCGTTGTGTACGTGACCTACCGCGCGTCCTGCTACTTAAAACACCTTGTCATTGTCCATCACTGGATCACATGAGAGCCAGGTTTACAAGAAGTGACAATACGAAGAAGAAACTAGTTGATTGAAGTACAGTACTGGAAGAAACTGAGATCTTTCCCTCCTATGGGCATGCCTGATTACAAGGGGAAAACCTCATTCACCTAAAAAGGAGGCTGCAGTTAATAGCTATCACACCAACCTCAGCCATTTAATTCATGCATGCATGTCAGTAATATAAATTTTTTTTTTTTTGAAAAGTGCGACCTAGATCTTATTAAGCTAACCAAAAGAACCAAAGTCCGGGGATGGAATCCTTTACAACAACTAGCCACTAGAGTTGTAAACGAACCGAGCAGCTCGCGAGCTCGGCTTGGCTCGACTCGTTTACTATTGAGCTTGGCTCGTTCGACAAAAGCTCGACTCGTTAAGGGAGGCTCAGCTCGATTAAAAGAGGCTCATTTAGTAAATGACTAAGTTCGGCTCGTTAAGGCTCGAGCCGAGTTTGAGCTCGACAAAGCTTGGCTTGGCTCAGTTCTTTTATAGCCCTGACAACCAACAAAACAACCACAAAAGACAGCCAGCATCTAACAAAAGAATACCAAAAGAAACTATATACAGGGAAGAAAATCCTGCTAGATTTCATCTTACCTTAATAAAAATAGGGTTGACAACAATTGACACCACATTTTCGAATCCTACTGAGGGCAAACACTCCAAATCTTGAGGTCACTGGAGAATTTGTCCAGTAGTTAACTTCAGGGGCTGGAACTAGTTGAAGTGCACACAAGCTGACCCAGCCATCCGGTTTTCAAAAAATAAAAGAAAAACAAATGACACTATAGCTAGTAGGTTACTGCAGGTTGGGGTATCCTACTCAGTTTTCAATGGGTTGTTTTCAAGTGGTGTATGCATTTCGACCCTTTTTCATCCTAAATGGGTTGTTTCTTAGTAGTTGTTAGTGTCCATTTAAATTACTTGTTTCTTGTGTAGATCTTCGGAAAACTGAAGTATTAATACAAGGAGGAATTATTAAATAGTCCGAGAGTATCGCCACGTGGTACTTCATATGTCATGCAAGATTTTAGCCAAAATATGTGATGCAAGTGGGTGTTGGTAGTGGGCTGATCACAGAAATCGACTTTAAGGAAAAACTTGAAACAATAGCAAGATTGTGTCCCGTATGTCATATAGTGGAGCACATTCTACTTTTCAATGGTAACACATCACATGGTACCTAAAATGTGATACCTAAATGTGGTACCGACTCCACAGCTATAGCAAACATGTATATATACTTATACTAAAATCTGAAATCGAAAATATGAAGTTTGAATGTAAAATATATATCCACAGCTACCGCAAGTACACTCGCTTAATTACATTAACAAAGTTGAGGCACTCCTATCAAACGTAAGCTTTTGACGCATTTGAAGTCATAGCAAAAATTTACTGAATCCAGATTTAATGAATTTACTGATCCAGAATGCGAAGTGTATATGCTATGGCTACATCCTAATCCACACAATTTCTTCTCTAAGTTAACCCCCCAAAAAGCATTATGTATAGGGATTCGGGGTAGTCCCCCCACTTGTGTATAGGGAGAAATTTTTGGGGCCCGGGCGGTACCCATCGGTAATTCCAGCCGTCCAACGTTTGGACGGTCTAGATTTATTCTCTCTATCTCTTCTCACTCGATCACTCTTTCTCCTCTTTTTCTCTCTCTAAAATCAGACTGTCCAAAACACATTTAAATGGTTAGAATCGGCGACGGAATACCACGTGGGCAGTACCGCCCGACACCCAAAAACTTCTCGTGTATAGGGTATGCATCCTTTAATTTATATGGTGATGTTATTTCGGTCCTGCTAACAAGCGCCCCTGGGGCATAAGTTTAGTGCATTAGTTTAGTAACAATAAATGATGTGTTTACATTTAATATTCTCCGTATTAATTGTCTTCTCATTAGTAATTTTTAGTTTCAAGATAAATCGGTGACATTTAATACAGCATTGGAAAAGTTTTGACAATGTCCAACATTACCCTTGTAGTTATATTATGCCCTTCATATTTGTTCTTAAAAAGATAGTCGGTGCCTTATATCATACTATGGTGGAAAATAGAAGTAATCAGAGTTCAAAGACAAATGATTCTTCCTAATTTTGTGTAGTATTTTTCGTTGTTATTTACTTTTTGTGATTTTTTGTTTCATTGTGTGTTTCGCTTTTCGTTGTAATTTTTGGGATTAATAATCATTTGTCTCGAGGAGATGAATTAGAAAAATGTGGACCAAAGTAGAAAAAAATTTCAAATGAGACAACACTAAAGATGAAAATACCAGTTATTTCAATTTTTTAAATCTTTAGTATATATTTTTTATATCGGTCATAATTTTTACTGGAGTATCTTTTAAACTCCTTGTCGGGATAAATGATTAAAACAATAAAAATAAGGTGAATATAAAAACTTGGGTTATTAAAAGTCCGAAAACTTAATCAATGATTGTGGTAATAATATTCTCGAAAGATAGAAGAAATTCCTAATATGAACTCTTTGAAGTGTTGAATTGAAAATTTGAAAGCTGAATATGTATGGTCATTTGAAATCAGAGTTCACTTTGGGAAGGTAAATAGGGCATACTTTGCACTTATTAGAATAACGTTGAATATAAGTAGTTGGATAGCTCCACATTTAATAACTCAATTAATTATATGACTATCCCAATGGTTTTACAACAACTTCTTAACTCATTTAATGCAACTTAGAAGTGCCCCAGAGGTAACCATTAGCATTTGCCATGTTATTTTATGCCAAAGTTCCAAAAAATTGAATATGAATATGATCATGTGCAGTCCCAAAGTTCCAAGAAAAACAAAATAAAAAACGAACTAAAATGCATAAAATCTGCACGACTGCACCTTATTCAAAAAAATTCCTAGTAACCAAAGCACCTCATCAGCTGATGACGCTGCAGGGGTCACGTACTCCAAAACTATTCGTGTTTAAAAAAAGGGAAATGATATTGGCATTCCAAAAATTGATGCAGGCACTCCAAAATCAGTGTAACCCCAAAGTCACTTTCCTTTGTTTTTTGGAGTGTCTGCATCAATTTTTGGAGTGCTAATATCATTTCCCTAAAAAAAACATCCCATCAACATAATCCCCAAAAGAAAAGGATTAAAGAAATAGAAATTGGTTTTCGCACTGCTTTTTTTTGTACTTTTTCTTTTCTATTTTTTTGGTTTTACAAGACCCGACACAAACTTACCGCAACACGAGCACAAACACGGAACGACACTACTTGTGTCTTGCGCGAACCCGGGCCTCGAGCTTTCTAACATGGTGTGCAATGACATGTTTAATAAATGGGCACGAAACAGGCTGGACAAGGAAATAAACGGGCTAGGCCAGCACGTCATCGACCATTTGACACCTCTGGTCATGATGCTTGTTGCTTTACAGACTTCTCCTTATAGCAAGAAAAAAAGCCCTAATAAACAAAGAAAGAATGAATCAATCAATCAAAGTAAAGTATTTCCTCCCAATTGGCAGCTAAACTCCTAAAAAATAATTTTATTTCTTCCTTTTCCCCTCCACTGTGTTTTTTTTTACAATGCACTACACACTTGTTCCAAAATCTGCAGGAAATTCTACTCCAGCTTCACCTTCCTCAAGCTATGTAACTGATTTTGTCACCTACCAAAAGAAAGAAAATCTGTATTATCCTCACTTAGAAAAATTAATTGGAATTGGAAGAGACCTTGGCTTTCTATTTCTAAGGGGATTGTAACGAGAAAATCGCCTAGATTTGTGAATCTTCATTCTGATAGCCGGAACCTTCCGTGCCACAGCCTGCCATATCATTTGAACGGCATCGCCCTCCTTTGAGGGGTACTGAAACTCAAACAAATTTTCAACCTCTTTCAGTCTGGCCCACATACGGGTCCAATCATCTCTCCCTATGCTTCGAATGAGATTGATGAGGAATTTTTCCTTGACTGCATCTGAAGTACGGACAAATACACAGAACTCTGAGTAGTCAAGGACATCTTCGTAAGGGAGCTCAATGTCATCGCTGATAATAACAGGGACACAATGGCTAGCAATGGCATCAAAGAGGCGGTTTGATGAGGGAGTGTCTCCGGCTATGTTGAGGCAGAACTTGGAGGAGTGCATTCCCTGGGTGGCTCTACGGATCCCATCTTTCAGGACAGTTCCAAATGAGAAATGTACGTCTTTTTCATCTTTTAAAAGGTAGAACAATTCTTGTCGTGCGAATCCACCCTGAATGTGAGAAATTTAAGAGTTAAGGAAACAGGATTGATTCATAGTAAAGCTACCTTTTTCATTACATACAGAGAGAAATCCTTCTACCACAATCCCATAACTATCATGTGGATTTCATAAAAGGAAATGGTGAACAGCATAAAAGGCCAGTAGAAAGTACTCGGCCTCAAAGTGGACATTTCAGTTATATCAGAGATGTACACAGATTGTTGGCAATGAAGGACAGTGGACAGTACTCAGCCGCAAAGTTGACATATCAGTTAGATATCTTTTTTTTCGGTCAAACGGAAATTTACATATCAGAGATTCATACGGACATCATGTTAGCATTGATTATGTTAGAATGCTTTCGAAAATGATAGCTGTACCGACGGCCACCCCACCGAAATCGTACCGACGGCCCCGGCGGGCCGTCTCCGGCCACCGGACGGCCGATCCGAACCGTCCAAAAATTCTATAAAAAAAAAAACGAGGGGACTTACGCGAGAATCAACGGCATCCGATGTGTGTAGGTGCTTGGATCAAGCACCCTATTTTTCGTGTATATATGAATATACACGAAAAATAGTCATATATACACGAAAAATAGGATGATTGATCCAAGCACCTACACACATCGGATGCAATTGATTCTGGCGTGGGCCCCCTCGGTTTTTTTTTTTGGAATTTTTGAACGGCTCGGATTGGCCGTCCGGTGGCCGGAGACGGCCGGCCGGGGCCGTCGGTACGATTTCGGTGGGGAGGCCGTCGGTACGGCTAGCATTACTCGAATGTTTTCATCGCAAGCACCGACAAATTACCTGGTTCATTATTCATCCACTAAGAAAGAATCAGCTAACACCCTGAAGTCAGACACAAACTTAGAACAAAAAGCAGAGATCCCCAGATTCACATTTCGATTTGCAACATAATCCTTTTGACTCTTCCAATCAAAGTCAACTACGGTATCAGGGCTTAAACTCGAAAAAGATGTCAAAAGCCAAATGACCAAAGAGTAAAGAATAGTTTGACATAGATTAAAATTCTCCCTGTACCATCTCCCTCAAGGTACTTGTAACCAAAAGGCCATTTCAGTAAAGAGTGACTGAGTATGCCCCTCCAAAATGTTGGGAAAAGAACAGCAACCCTGTAGCAAACAAAATCTTCTCCCCACACAAAAGACAGTTAAAGAGGACTTCTACAGAAGTGAAAAAAAGACATGGGAAATTAAGCTTAAGCCTCCAGGCTCCAAAATGAAATTGCGAGACATCAAAAGTATCCAAGATAGGACACATCAGTTCTGCACATGCAAACAGCCATTTGCTGGGCTACAACAACAACACTATTGCAGTACCATGTATGGGGTCAAGAAAAAAACAAAACCACATCTTAGACGGAGCAACCAATCTTCATACTGCTCTACTGTGAACAGTTTATCTTTCCCTACTCATGAGTAAGTCAAATATCACATTTTTAGAGCAATCTCAACATGACTGCTCTAACCTAATATTATTATCAGTGACCAATCCGTGTTACCTTATTGTCATATGAATTGTTGGGTAAATATCACTTCTAACCATTGAAGGCTGCTACAGACAAGGCATATACCACTGTCATTCAAAAGGATGCAGACCTTGAATCCTTGTCACTGCTAATTCACAATGCCCAAGGCCAAAAACCACCTACTTAACCTTGGAGGCATCGCTTTTCTTCCCCTCCAAGGGATGTGGACCTTGAATCTATGTATGTCACAATTCCCAATGCAGAAAGGATAGAAGCAACTACCAAGCCTCAGAGGCGTCTTCTTGTAACCAGTACAATTCACAAAAGAAACAACCTCTACAGTTCCCAACAGAAAAACCTTCATCGCCAACAAACCAGTGAAGTGCTCTTATGGAAATCTTCGCCATGGTTAAAAACCACGGATTTGGGCCCGATTAGTATGCCAAAGTCAAGTGTGAATTGTGCTGTTCAAACATCACAGCTATGATTTAAATACGGGGACATAACCCTTTTTGAGTTACCCTGAAACCTCAATATTCAAGATGAACGACATACAATGGCAAAGTTATGACGTTTCACTCTCAATTACTAAACAACATTCTCAGTGAGTTGATGAGTGGACTGACGCACGAGTGAAACGACTCATCCTCTCGAACAAGCATAGATGTGTCAATCATTAAGTGTACTATTCCTTGAATAAACACAGCCAATTACCTATAACTTTTCTGCATGTCAGTAAACTAACAAAAAAAGCAAAATGAAGCTGCTATTTAAGATGATCTATAGAGGGGAAAGGGAATGAAAGAAAGCCCTGAATAGTTATTCAAATCAAGGCCTAGAAGCTATAAAATTGAAGAATAGAGGATGGCTGAGATTTTAAAATGTACAGGACCTAAAATTATTGCCTTTCTTAAGACAAAAGATGCCTGCTTTTAGCTGAGCCTTCACCACACCTAAAACAATCTGCAACAGATACAACAGTTGACTAGTTTCCTCGTCCAAAACTAAGATAGCAACCAAAGGTCTTGAAAACTTATTCTGGAGACCACCAATCTGACATTGGAGCCTTTTCCAAATGCTTCTTAGGAGAACTTGCAACTTAGCAGCGTACAAAATAGTAATAAATGGGACAGGGACAAGTAGATAACTAGCATTTTTTATTAGAAAGCTTTGAATATGACATGAAGATTGTAAGGTTGCCCTACTGATATATGAAATAACAGGTAAACAGAAATCAGTATAAGCAGATATATGAAGTATGGAATGGCAAAAACAACTTGAACATAACTAAGGATAGAAGGTCACTTACATCTTTCCTATATATGGCTCCTTGAAAGTAAAGCAGCGTTGGACGGCTATCAAAATCAGAAGAATCATTCACAAATGTTCTGATGACATGTTTGTACGGTGCGATGACATCTTTGTCAACATTAGCTACATTTGGGGGATACCTTCCAAAATCGGAAAGTATAAATGTTGCAGGCCAAAGCTTCATCCTTGCGTCTAAGAGGCTGTTTGGGTGATGGGCTAAAACTATATGGTCCCGGCCCCCTGACCTCTTCCATTCCTCTTGTGCAACCAAAAACTTCACCAACTTTTGTTGAAGCAACTTGTTGGTGCTGCCCTTTTGGTGCGGCTTCAGCCTAGAATACCGGTTATAGCTTAAGGAAGAAAAGAAAGGGACAAACACAACATCAGCTACACTTGAGTTGTGAACTCTTATAGCACTACGAGCAATAGAAGGATCAGCGAATTCTGATGCAAGGAGATCCAATGTGAGCCAATACTCTATGCTGTGTTGCAAGTTTAATCCTCCAGGGTATTCAGGGACTTTGGTTCGAATATCAGGCCAAACACCTTTCCCCTCAGGCTTCCAATCTAATAGCTCAAAATGAAACTCTGGAGGTAAATCATACATAAAAACCTTAAGGACAGCATTATTATCTGGATTTGCTTTCACCATATTACTTCCCCGCAGTGCTGCCACTTGATCTTCAAGAATGACTGGGTTTGCTGTGATTGAGGGGTCATTATTACCATTTCGACTTCGGGTTGCGAGGTTCCCGCCGTGAAATGTAGAAAAAAGCTTGTGATTGGGTAACAGATTATGGTCAATGAAGTAAGGATGGCCAGTTGAACGCAGCACAAACAACCAAGATAATATAAAAAGGATGGAAGTTATTGAAAACAAATAAAACAAAGACTTCTTCTGCCCAATGGAAGATGCATTTCTCTCTCCCAATATACTCATAACCCCAATATCAAAGGAACTTGTACTCAACAACCTAATCAAACCAAACCGAGCCTTAAGTTACAATCAATAAAACAGAGAGAATACCAGTCTTATAAATTCCAAAGCACTTGTAAAGATCAAATGGACAAAACCAGAAACCAGCTATTCATTTGCTGCTCATGAATTACCTAAAAGGGCTCATACAGAAGTATTGGAACCTTAATTTCTTGAATACCAACATACACAGACTAACTTCCTTTCAAATGCAAAAAAGGAGCATCAAAATATAGTTTTTTAGAGTCATTCAATCTCTCAAAGCTACACAAACTGAATCATGCCTCTTTCTCTCTCTACATTGGTTCTTGATACTAACACCAAGAGAAGAAAAAGATCCCACCTCTAAAACAATCCCCCAAATGTCAAGAAAATGCAAACCCAGGTGAATTTGAACCCAATCTCAACTAACCCACATTCAGAAGAAGAAACCAAATTCGAAAACAAAGTTCGAAATGATGAAAACCCAGATTAGTTTTGAACCCAATTTTGAACAGATTAGGTGAGGTTGATGTGATGAAAGAAAGAGTGAAGGAGAAGGGAGAGGGAGAGGGAAAGGCGTTGTCGGTTCGCCGGAACGAATGGTGTGATAAGTAACGTAAAGAGACAACTCACCTAAAAAAACACAAACCCAGAGTTGTTTTGATCCAGCTCTCTCTCTCTCTCTCTCTCTCTCTCTGGAACGAAGGCTTCGTAGGTGGCGGGGAAATAGGGTCTTTGTGGCAGCGGACTCCCCGCATTGCACTCAAACATCTGGATCTTGATGTTTCTCTCTCTCTCTCTCTGTCTCTCTCTCTCTGTATTTTTGTATTCTAATTCTGTTTTTTCTGGTTGCCATCTTTAAGAGCATGTACACCAATGAAAATGTAAAAATGCTGATCAACAGTGCACTTTTTTTTCATTTTACCTACTCACATCTCTCTCAACACTACACCAATATTATCTATTTTACCTAACTCCAATTAAAATATATATTTTTCACTCATTTTTTTATTATCTTTATTGTTTAAAGAGAGGAAAAAGGAGGGAGGAGAGAGAGAAAGAAATAGTAATAAAAAAAAGAAAGGAGTATGAATAGTGCATAGGTAGAAATAGAGAACAACTATTCACAAATACATTTTAGCTCCTCTTTTAGCTCATTTGGTGTAGACTATTTTTTATGTTTCTCCTAGGTAAAATAGCAAAAAATGTATTTTTGTTCATCTAGTGTACTTGCTCTAAAACGCTGTTTTGCTGAACTTTTAGTAGCATTTTTACAATTATTCTAGGACCACACCCATATATAAATGTATGGGTGTATAAAGTGGATGTGGGTTGTAGAATTACTCGCATTTTTATTACATTTCTTGACTGTCATTCGAATTTTTTTTTGTATGTGTTGATTTTACGTCAAATTTTTGTGGATTATTGATTAATTTCGATGGGATTAATCGAAAAGGTAAAAAAAATTACTTTTATCCAAATATTTTAGAAAATAACCATTTTTTAGCCAAAAATTTTGATTTTTTTTTTTTGCTGAAAAGTGGTTATTTCTTAAAATACTTTGGTAAAAATAAAATTTATTTTTCCTATTTGTCTTGACAAAACAAATAGTAAAATTTAAAAAGTGACGTGCAAAAATAACAAACGCAAAAAAAAATACAAATAAGAACAGAACAAAAAAAATCCTAAAAGTCCTTAGTGGAACACCAATACTCCTCCATAGTATTTTTTGGAGTTCCTTTTTTGGGGAATGATTTTCACACTTTGGAGAGTGTGAAAACCATTTCCTATTTATTACTATGTAGTATTACTATTAATTAGTGCTTAACTGAAACTCAACCATAATTATTTTCCAGCATAATAATTAATAGAACTACTCCTTTATTGCAAAGTCCCCACAACTAAAAAGTAAAAACTATCATCCCGCAAATATAGAAAGAACAAAAAGGAGAATTAAAGGAAAAGTGAGATTTTCCTTTTAAGCGAAAATTTGTCTTTCTGGTTTAGAAAAAGAGAGGCTTCATCAATTTCCAATATGTATCTTTAAGATGTGCACGGGGCCGACCCGGATCGGTCGGTGGTGGCACGCGTGATAATTGATAAACAGGTCGAAGCTCACTTACTCTCTGTCATCTCTCCCCACAAAGTTAGAGTAATCCTTGCGAGTTGCGACCCGTGCGTACTACTAAAATTGCAAGTTAGAAACTTATATACTCACTTGGTTTCTTTCAAGTTAGAAACTTATATACTCACTTGGTTTCTTTCAAGTTAGAAACTTATATACTCACTTGGTTTCTTTCAATTTTTCAATGGTGTGACTCAAGTTCAATTACTACTTGGCCTACTTTGGAGTCAAGTATCATTCACTCCATACATGGGTTTTTTTTTCGAAATAATTACATGAATGTAATCCCCTAAGAAGAGGGAACAACTTCTACTAGTAGATTGCGTTCTTGTAAATTTATAAGTCTGAAATTTATTTTAATATTTTTTTATTTTTCTCAACTTTTTATTTAACTTTTCATCTTAATTTTTAGGATTAATCGTTCGTCTTGACGTGACGAATCGGAAATGTATAAAAATATGGACAGATGTTTAAAAAAATTCAAATAAGATGGCATTTTAGACAAATAAGACAGCTGTTTGATAATTTTTTTCATCTTCAATGAACCTTTTTTTTTTGCTGCTGATTTTGCCACTCCCTTTTTTGTTAACGCCACTTCCCTGCAAGTGTATTTTTGTAGGCGTTAACAAGAAAGGGAGTGACAAAATCATTTCCCTTTTTTTTTTTTGCTTCCGGTCAAATTTTGTGCTATTTATACTCCTCTTATCAAGACAGATGATTAATCCAAAAAATATCACTCGAATCTAACAAAAATTCAGAAAAAAACGAATCAGACACACAATATGAAGAAGAAGAAAGATGAGTTTAAAGGAATGGAGGTAATGTGAGTTGGACCCACTTCAATTAATTGCTGTAAAGCAAGCAAATCTCTTTGTCGAACATCCATTTTTCCAACACTTTTTGATATTGCGGTAGTGGGGTAATTGTTTGGTTACAGCACAGACGGTCTTGCTGGGACAGACTTCGATGTTTCTATTTCTTAGCAACTTTTGTTACTCTTTTGTCCTAATTTGAGCGTTAGATTCCAATATGATATACACGTACGAATACTTCATACGGTAAATGTGCGTGTTCACCGAGCTATTAGCATACAATCATTTTACGTCTCGTATTTAGTATTTATAATGTTTAGAAATTATTGGATCATGAAATTTAGAGTCATAGTGAGCTACATAGAGCAAATAAATGACTGCGAGAAACATATTCCTCGAATTAGATGTCGTAGTGTAACCAAAAAGTTGTAAAGGAATTTGTTTCGATCATGTACTTTAAAACAAAGAAGTAAATGAAATTAACAAACATATTCAGGATAAGCCATATAATTTAATATATAGCAACGTCTTATAGAGAAAGAGATATTTTGGTTATAAACTACTCAATTGTGCATGTCATATCAGAATCTAACGCTGAAATCCGAACGAAAGAGTGATAGAGGAGGCTAAGCGATATACATGAGAGATTAAGGAGGCAAACTGCAACGTTTTTTAGACGAAGGGGGTAAAATGAAAACGGGACATGTTCCTACAATTCTAATAATTCCTGGGCCGATGAGTATCATTAGTAATTCGGGGTAGCTCCAGAATACTTTTTTTTAAAATAAGTATTTATTTTTATATTTTTATATTTAAAAATAATGTAAATACAGTAAAAAAAAAATTGATTTTTTTTTTTACACCGTATAAAAGATCTCATCGAGATCTTTCACACAAGATTCATATTAAATCTTTTTAGATTTCAATAAACCCATTATTTTTTAGTTTGAAATTGTCGTCTTAAAAAATAAGGACTTATTTCTCATTCTGGAACGGGGCCGAATTCATCCAAAAAGTCTATAAACACCATTTTAAAACACAACTCCAGATACAATTGCGTCCGAAGCCATTCGATACATGAGGTGCATCGAACAGCTCCGGATACAGTTGTGTTTTAAAGTCGTGTCGGTAGCATTGCTCCCGTTGATATGACTCAAGTTTAAAATTCGCAACCAGGTTGTACGTTAGGAGTGGTACTTGACCTCTATTCTGTCTTTTTTCCAAATACCGAGTACTTATTTTATGCTTCTGGTCTCTCAATTCAAGATTCCTGTTTGAAGATTTTAATGACATCTATGTGTTATTGAATATATAAATGACAACCACACTACGATATTGTTTATTTAAAATGGAAAATTCTAAAATTAGCTCAATGGTCTGACAATAGTAGGTGTGTGAATGTGTAATAAATAGTGTAAAAAATAAACAGAAATACAGATTTTCCTTGCCTTCTAGTATGCTTATCGTCAGCCCAGTGGGCGACAATAGCAAAACCGATTTAAAATTATTAAGAAAGAGAAAATCTTATTTACGAAGCCTGGAGCTCAATCTCATCCATCCAAAAGTGTTTTGGATGGTCCTGATTAAAAACAAACTATTACCATAAAAATATATTTATTACCGATAATAGTTTAAAAGCATATCTCAACTATTGATTGCCGAAACGAACGGGTATAATTGCGCGGTTCTATGAATACTCTGTTCACGGAGCTTCTGTGAATAAGTCAAACTCATTAACAAAACCAGGCCATAACTAGTTCCGGCACAAGCCGACCAGAATTTTTTGAATTTCGTACCATACGACTATGGAGTATTTTTTAAGATATATAAAAAGAATTGAGTTCAATTACAGACTTTATTTTATGTTGAATTAACTATCCACACACATCACAAAATGACACAACCATAGTTAACATACACACATGATGTAATAATGCAATAAACAAAGGGAAGACACTAATTTCATGTGATACGAGATTATCACATGAATATTGTACTCTTTAATCGTCAAAATAGATTTATGTCCTTATAAAATCAATTACCATAATATTTAGTAGGGCTGCTCGCGGTCCGGTTCGGTTCGGATTTCTAGGAATCCGAGGACCGAACCGCTAGTCACGGTTTTTATAAAATGAAATCCGTGTCCGGACCAAAAGTCCTACGGTTCGGTTTTTACAAAATAAAATCCGATCCGTGACTCGCGGATCGGTTACGGTTTTGTCCACGGATTTTAACAAAAATAAAGCTTAAGTATATATCCCACACTAAAAGGGAAGAATGTTACATTCAAAATTAAGTTTAACACCACCAGAAAATACTTGTTACATAAACTACCAAAAACCTATTTTAAAAATCAAATTCAAAAGAATCTAAACACTAGTAGAATTGTATCAATATAGTACATAACATTAAAAAAATAAAAAAGAAACGAACTAGTGAAACTCAACTAGAGTTACCCGTTATTTATATGAAAACACTATAATTAATTTATTCCTTATATTTTATGTACATATACATTATATCCCATTATTAAGATAAATTACTAAAATTGGTAGAAAAAAGTGTTAACATTACTAACAATTTATTATATAAATACACATATATATATTTATATATATTATTTATATAAAATAAATATCTCACGGTTCGGTTCGGTTAATCCACGGTTTTGTAATGAAAAATCCGTGGACCGAACCGCGAGTCACGGTTTTCTAATTTTTCAATCCGTATCCGGACCATTAATCCACGGACAAAATCCAAAAGGTACGGATCGATTCGGTCCGGACCGGTTTCACGGTTCACCGGATTTTTTGAGCAGCCCTAATATTTAGTGCGTAGATTCCACTTTCACAATCACTCAACATCCTACATAGCATTATTTCGCTTTCAAGTGTTAACCAAATACAACTTTTGCAGGTAACAATGCTTCACTTTGGCTGTCACTATCAAAGATGTTAATCTGGTCTCGGCTTTTGTGCTTTTATTTTTCCCCCTCAATTGAAATAGTACGTATCGACACAGATGTGTATCTTAGTACAATTTCAATTTTTTTTTTTTTTTTTTTGGGTCAACCGGAAGATTAAATTTCAAATTTGACACAATACATATTTTATACTCCACATGTTTAGTATATTTATATATAACTGCAAAACTTGAAGAGGAGAAATAAAATAAGTTCTAGGTCATTCACAGTGGTATAATCAAAAGCCATTGTTTTTAAAGTTAACAATGTTGGTGTAAAAGATGGCTCACAATGGTATAATCAAACTTAGCAATATCCTTAGAAATAATCAAATTTTGAGCTTTGGATAACTAAAACTAACAACCTTTTTCAAAAATCAAAATTTGTGGACCCTACACCCCATAAGTTAATTGGTTCCAAAATTTGTATACACGCGTGTTTCAACTGTTATTTTCTTCTTCTCTTCTTCGCCTGCTCTATATCTTCTTCACTTTACCCACAAATTGTTTCTCTTTCTTTTCCTCCAAAAGTGAAGCTCATATCTCTCGATCATTCATAATTCAATCCATCGTCGCCGAATTAAGGTATTTCACTCTTTTTTTCTGTTTCTACTTTTTCCCCAAAAAAAATTCATGAAGGGAAGGAAGTCACTGATTTTTTTCCCAAAATTAAGGGAGGCAATTGATATATTTTTGCCCAAAAAATGCAAATGGAGGGAAGTGAATGGCGGGAAACAGAGGAGGGAGGGAGGGAGAGAGAGAGAGAGAGAGAGAGTGAGTGAAATTGCAGTGGACCTCTTATTTTGGTTATAGACTAGAAGTGACCATTGTAGACCTCAACATTGTTAAGTTTAGCAACCTCATAAATGAATAATCAAAAGCTGATATGTCAACATTTGATTATCCATTTTTTATTATACCACTGTGGATAACATTGGTTGGCTAGTAAATCTAATAGCGTTTCACAAGGAAATGTTCAAGAACAAAAGCTACCTTTCTCCCTATAGGAATTATCCTAGTACTCTATCTTAGAGTATGTGTAATTTTTCCCGTGGATGATTGTTGAAGAAATGGTTGTTTGTTCAAGACTTTTTCGCATTTTTGAGCCAAAATTAAAGTTAGACCCAAACACATTTGAGGTGGGTCTAAGTGGATTTGGATACTCCTAGGCAAAAGGGGTTGGAGTCGGCTATTTGCAACCCACTTTCTTCTCCATACAATCCAATTGCTTCATACAACTCACCCCCTTCCTAGTAACACAATTTTCTCCATACAACCCAATAAATTTACCAAAAGTTTTCAACATACCCCTCCCCTCTTAAAACACATAAAACTATCCCAAATTACTTGAAGGACAAAATTAAAAAGTTTGAAGGGAAAATGACGGTCAAGGACGTGTTTTGATAATTAATACTCGCCAAGGATATTTTCAGCATTAACAAATGTTCTCAAAATGTCTTTGGCGGGTATTAATTATCAAAACACGTTCTGGGCCGTCATTTTCCCAAATTTTTTGAATTGAAAACATGAAAACTCTCTCCCTCCCTCTTCGCTCTGAGTCCATCTCTCTCTCCCTCCATCCTCTCTATCCCCCCAAGGGCGGAAGCATGTATGGGCTGCATTGGGCTATAGCCCAGGTGGGCTCCAAAAAACACAAATATATATATATATATATATATGTAAATTTTTAGTCCAAATGAATTTAGCCCAACCCACCATCCGTTTTAATGGTGCGAAGATCTTATTTTTCTGATCATTTTATCCTAAAAGGTCATAATTAATATTTGTTTTTAGGGCTCTCATAATCAAATATCTGCTCTTTATTTGGAATCCTATAGAGCAGATACTTGATTATGAGAGCTCTAGAGGCAAATATTAACTATGACCCTTTAGAATAATATGATCATTAAAATAAGATTTTTGCACTGATTCAAACGAATTGAAGCGCTTATTTTTTTTAGATTGTTTATATATTAAAAATATAATTAAAAAATTAAATGCTCTAATTTTCAATCTGTTTGAACCGGTGGGGAGATCATATTTTTTTATCATTTTATTCTAAAGGGTTATAATTAATTTTTGTCTCTAGGACTCGCATAATCAAGTATCTGCTCTACAGGTTCCTAAAGAGCATATACTTAATTATGTGAATCTAGAGACAAAAATTAATTATGACCCTTTAAAAAAATAAGATCTTCGTACCGGTTCAAATGGATTAAAAAGTGGTGCACTTAATTTTTTTGAGACTGTTTAATAAATATAAGAGAAATCAGGAGAGAAAAGTGAAATCAGGAGCACTTAAAAGGGATTGCTGGATTGCTGATGAACAATCGTTCGATAGTATTATAGCGAAATGTATTTTATCTAAGCTTTTACCTATAGGTGGATTTTCTCGGCTTTAGGTAGCTATAATAGCTAATATTCTCCTTTTGCTACTTTGTTGTACATGCCTAATGGAACAACAAAATAAAAAGAGAAAAAAAAAAACTCTTTTATCGTTCTTAAAACTGTTTTGTACTTTTTTGCTTTATTTTTGAACATTTATATATTTATGTATGAGTTTGCCTCTTTTAGATTCATATATATAAATTTTGGTCAGCACAAGACGGAATAGATTCCGGGTTCCGCCCTTGATCCCCCATTGGCCACCACCACATATAGCGACCAACACCACCTCGGAACCATTGCCACACCACCGAAGCACCACTCTCTTCCTTCTTGAAGGTATCCCCCCACCCCCATATAAATATGTATGTACATAGGCCTGTTTGGATGCCACAAATAGAAATGGGTATTATAATATACACCCTTCTAATACGTGGGCCCTCCTTTATGGCGTGGTTTGGCAAGCTAATAACCGGGGATATCTTAATACCCCCTCCTCCATAACCCCCCTAATACCCCCTAAGGGGGGCTTACACATGGCTAGGGTGGGAGCCGGCAATGTGGAATCTCCCCTTATAATACACCCTCTTTCTTCCATTCAACTACAAAACAACATTATCCTCCCATTTTATACTTCATCCAAACCAAGTATTATTTAATTCTCCCGTCACATCAATGTGGACCCATCCTTCTTACATAATACCCCTACTATCCAATTCCTCATTCTTACATAATACCTCCAAACCTAATACCTCATCCAAACGAGCCGTATATACATACAACCATGCATTTTGAAAATTTTCCTAAAATTTTCATTCTGATAGCTGGAACCATGTGGGAGGAAAGATTGGACCCGTATGTGGGCCAGGCTAAAAGAGGTTGAAAATTTCTTTGACTTTCAGTACCAGTCGAAGGAGGTCGCTGCCTTAGAAATAATACGGCACCACGCTGTAGAACGGAAGGTTCCGGAGTTATGTTTTAAAATGGTGTTGGTAGCACTGCTCTCATCCATATTACTCAACTTTAAAATTCCCAACCAGGTTGCACGTTAGTACTACTTTAACCTCTTTTCTGTCTTTTTTTAAAAACGTAACTTAATTTTGGTCTCTCAATTAAGTTTTCAAGATTCCTGTTTGAATATTTAAATGACATACTGTGTACTACAGTATGTTATTGGATATATAAATGACCACCACAATAAAGAAGGGAATAGAAACAGTAGGAAAGTATTTTTATTTTCTAAAACAGAAAGTCTGTTCACATAGACATTTTATGCACAGATTGTGCACAAATTTTTATGTGGGACCCACCACGGGTCCTACACAAATGATCCGAGCCGTTCAGTAAATGTAGAACACTTTTTTAAGGTTCCCGTCCAAAATTAACTCAATCCGATATCTATAAGTGCTCGATCAAATCATTTAACTTTTTATTATCTTGAAATCTCAATGAAAAGTTAAATGATTGGATCGGGAACCTAGTATCGGATTTAGATAATTTTTTACGAGAACCCTTGAAAAGATGTTTTACTGAACGACTCGGATCATTTGTGTGAGACTCGTGATTGACCCTACAAAAAAATCTATGCACAATCTGTGCAGTTTTGTCTTTGTGGGTAGCAGCTTTCTTTCTAAAACTCAACATAGACTGGGTCGTCATGATAGTCAACTACCAGGCCATAACTGGTTCTAGCACAAACCGGCCAGAATTTATTTAATTTCGTACCATATACGACTTAATTTACAAGGTACTCCGGTCCGACGGGGTTACAAAAAAATTTACGATAAAAAGAGTTGAGTTTACAGACCTTATTTTATGTTGAACTATCCACACACGCATCACAAAATGACACAACCATTGTGCGTGTAGCATTTTTCTTAACCCATACACATGATGTAATACAATACAATACAATAAACGAAGGGAAGACCCTAATTGCGCCCCTAGAATCTAGGGTTTGTGTCGAGATTTTGAATACAAGATTATCACATGAAAATTGTGTTCTTTAATTGTTAAAACAGATTTTTTGTCCTTGTAAAATCAACCATAATGAAATTCGCTTTCACAATCACTCAGCATCCCGCATAGTTAACTCCAAGGGGGTGGCGAAGTGTTCTTGGCCTAAAACTTAAGGGTTTGCTCCCTCCTAAGGTCTCAGGTTCAAAACAACTCTTGGGGTCATCTCATCCCACGCATAAGCGAGTGAAACGACTGTTGAAGAGGCTATAGAGATTAATCTGAGATGCACGCAAATACTTTTTTTTTTTTTTTTGGCATATAACAATCAATTAATTTGGTTATCACTACCAAAGTGGTTAATCTAAGTGGAGAAATAAAATAAATTCTAACACTAGTTAGATAGTAAAACCGATAGGCTTCACCAGGAAAGGTTTAAGGTCAAAAGCTACCTTTCTCTATGCAGGAATTATTCATTGTACTCTATCTCTGAGTTTGTGTAGATTTTCATGTTAGTTATTCTACCAATTGGATGATTGTTGGAGAAATGGTCGTTTGTTCAAAACTTTTTAGCATTTTTTAGCCAAAGTAAAGTGAGATCCAAACACATTTTGAGGTGGGTCTAAGCGAGTTTAGATACTCCTAGGTAAGGGAGTTTAAACCAAGAGAAATTTGAACAAAATTCACTAAGTGTTGAATAGAAATTGTCTCATAATGCGGACATGGTTGAGAAGACGAAGAGCCACGTTCATCCCATATTACTCGAAGATCTAAACATTTGTGGATATAAGCCCTAAGAATTGATTATAGAAACATGAGTGTAATTAGTCGATTAATTAGTCAACAATGAAAAACATTATTTAGGCGAGTTAATAGATTGACCTTAAAACAACAATGATTAATTATTAAACAAGCTCGTATTTTATCTTCCTTATATTTTCTTAATAGTGAAAAATTACTTAAAATGAAAGAACCAAGTCGAATGCAGAAAAATAATACTCCGTACTAGCAGCTACATCTTCTCGAGGATCAAAACACATGGCTAAGTTCAGGCATATTTGGCTCATTTCTTCTTGTTGAATGCAGTCCCAACCTTAAGTCACAAAACCCACGTGCACGTGCACGAGCATGAAACGGTCTTTGAAACACATCTTAAACTACTATTAAAAGTCGCGGGAGCAAGGATTGAAATCGCAAGCGCAAGGCATTCAGAACGATTACGTGACTAAGATCTCAACAATGGGATAACTCGTGAGCTTTGAGAATTCACCTGGAAATTTCTTTATTGAAGTGGTCGGGAAAAAAAAAAAAAAAAAAAACCTTCACGCTGGGATGATCTTGTTTGTCAAAAAAAAAAAAAAAGTGGTCGGCAAAAAAGTTTACAGTGGCTCCGATACAGGACAGGTTCCAATAAAAACACCGAGAAATACAACACTACATAAACGAAGCAGTGTTTTGCTCAGCCAATGAAAGGGCTAAATATGCCTGAATTTGGCAAAGGACCACACCCCACTTGAAGAGGATCAGAACTGAAACTGCATTTCGGGTGAATATTCAAGAGCATCAAGATGAGCAGCCATTGCCTTGTTCATGGGTGGAGGACCACACCTCAAGATCTGCATAAAAGGTTTTGGTATTAGGGAAATTTCCCGCACTAGGCGAAAGCGGGAAAAGCCGCGTGGAGGTAGAATGTAATAAATAGGGACACAATTTTCTCAACTGCGATCTTAGGCGTATTGTGGCGTTACTTTTGACGCGACAAATCCCATGATCCAAACAGAGGCGTCAATTTTTTTTTCTATAGTATTGAACTATGGATAAGAAATATTCCTAGCCTTCAAAAAGAAGCAAATGTAAATATACCCGAATATCAGCAGCCGGCGCAGGGCAGTGGGCTTGAATCATTTCCTTGGATACAAAACCAACACCACCATTCCACAGTTCTGGAGGCTGCAAAATTATTTAAGCAGGCGGTCGTAAATCAGTAGAGTAAAACGTACAAGCTTGCATGCTCATAAAAGTTTCAGCTATATAACACTGGGAACTACTCTCCAACTATACTCGTGATCTGAAAAAACCTCTCAACGGTGCCAAATTATGGCGTGAAACATGTTAAATAGCAACCCTAAATGACATAGCAATTGATCTTGTTTGGCAAGTAACTAGCACATCCAAGAGAGAGAACTCCAATGCATCAACATTAAAAGCAACTATGTTCAACCATTGACTAACCTTGATTAATAGCCTTAATAACACCGTTTAGCTTCTCAATTAAGCTACCAGCAAGGAAATCCTGACATTGCTTGGTTTCTTTAAAGGCACTTTAGAACACTAGCATGTCCATGCCCTAGGTGTGTACAATTGGAATGAGTCTGGACCAATTTTTCATAATGACTCACTTTCGTCTTTAGTGGACTTTTTTTAAACTTTTGGTCACAATTTTGTCGTTTCAAGGAACAAATTGAGAAAAAATACAAACAGAAGCAATAAGAAAAAGTTTAGAAACCACAAAAAAAAGCTTCAAAAAGCTGGATTTTTTTTAGTCTTTTTAGATCATTTTGACCCAAAGTTGAGAATAAGTCTAGAAAAGACGCACACCCACAGACACAAGCACACACAAAAAGAAGCAAATAAGCAAAGTAAGGCAAAATGGCTTCTAAGACCAAACAAGAGAAAAAGTAAAAAAGAAGCTTAATTCTCCAGAAATTCTCAATTCTCCAGAAGTGACGGTAAGGAAAGAAGAGAAATGAGAACAAGAATAGATGTGCTACGCAAGAAGGTTGACTGACCTGATTCAGCACATAATATATATTGAAGCGATCAGGATAGTTGGCAGCAAGGCCATCCAATTCTTCCTGCAAATACATAGAATGTGAGCTCATTTGTTCCACTTTCATCAACCAGATGTCTTAATACTCCTAAAAAAATACAGCAAAACCCATTGTACTTCAAGTAACACCACCGGTCCCTATAATTGCCACTTGCCGGGATCATCCAATTTGGCATAGAAACTAAAAATGGTGGAACAATTGAAACAATCACATGCCATTATCACAAGCATAAAATAGAGACAGAAGCTTTATACCTCAAAAAAGTAAATCATAAATTGAAGGCAGCTAAGTATATTCAGTCCCAATGAGAAAAATAATAATTTGAGTATATTCAGTGAAAAAAATAAAAACAACAAACGCCATTACTCCCCCATGCCATTCTCCAAGACTGTTAATTAAAACAAACAACAGCACAACACCTCTCTTCCTCTCTGTCTCTCTCTCTCTCTCTCTCTACATTATACATGTGCAATAACTTATAAATGTGAATATTTATATGAAGTGCAGTACATATGTTTATATGGTATTGACTTTTGACCCCCATGCCATTCTCAAAGACTGTAAAAACAATGGCTCAACACACGACACATGTCTCTCTCTCTCTACATAATATACATGTAATAACTTATAAATGTGAACATATGTAAAGTGCTGCACACCTGTTTATATGGTTTTGACTACTGTCACTCCCAAGTCTATTTCATGATAACTCCTTTAAATCCAATAAGAACTTCTGTTCTCACTTCTCACTATTACATTAGTTCACATTAACAGGAGAAAATAGGCTTCAGGTAGAGAGAGTTCCACAACTGTTCTACTGATAGGTTATGTTTAATATTCCAGTCCAAAATCTAGACTGCTTTAACTTGAAACTACAATTGTATCTTAGGTCAAAGCCAATGCAATCCGTCCAACTCATAGAACCAGGGCAATTATAACCATTTAACTGCCGTTTGATTTCGGTTTCAAACCTGCTTCATGTTGAGATCCTCCCTCTGTCCCAAAATGGATGACCATTTTGACGCTTTTTGCTGTCCCAGATTCTATGTCCATTTAGAAAAGTATAAGGGACAAAACCATTGATTTTCCACCTTTGCCCTTACTCTAACTATTTCAGATACCAAACAAAAGGACAAAAGGAGTTATGATTGAAGGGTGTTCTTGGAAAGTTGTACCTTGAAAAGGGTAATGATTGTGTCTCCTAATATTTTTAGAATCCCTAACCCGATCATCCATTTTGGGACGGAGGGAGTATTATGCTTAGAATCATGTAAAATAATAAACTCAAAACTTATTTTTGAACAAATTCCACTGGAAGTTACCAAAAGCTACAAAAAAATCCAATGTACGTCATTTATGCATGAGTTAATTTTTAAAGGGTGATCCTCCATAACATTATAACTTTATGTATTTACTATTACATCCATACATATCTAGTTGCGGTTCGAAATGATTTGGAACCGGAACCCTTGGCAGAGATTCACAAACGAAACTATTTGATTCAATCTTTCACTTTCTAAACCAAGACCAAAATACATCTGCTCGGTTTTGACTGGTTCAAAATGGTTTCAATTAGTCTTGCTCACCCCCAATTACTACCACGAGATTCAATGCAAAATTTAATTTGTCAAGAGAGCCCACATGGCTTTTTCTGAGTCTATATATTCATTGCCAAAGTTGTAAACATGCATTCATGCATTTGGCCCATAGTAACCTTGAGATATCTTAGAAATTACCTTGAGAAGAATGTCCTCATGTGTAACATTAGCATAAATGAGATGCACCTTTGTCTTGTCCTTCGGGTTTTCTAAAATAGCTCTTGCAACCTAAAGTGAACAGAATAGCACAGGAACAAAGCAAAATAGTAACAATTAAAAGACAATAGCATTGAATAAACGGGACTTAGTAGTTCATCAACCACCCTATGATAGATTCTCATAAACATCCATACCTGGAACATTGGAGTAATGCCAGAACCCCCAGCAAGCATTCCGAATGCTCTCACTTGGCCAGGTTGATACTTAAAACGCCCCTGGAAAGATAATATTGCCCTCCTATTAGCACCTTCATGCTAGCAGTAACTTTGTTTCTATAAAGGATGAATGGCTATATGTGTACCCGGTGCATATACATTGCAAGAATAAGAATACAGGTTAGTTAAGTTCAAGAACTACTGACTTCACATCTGAAAGCTATAAGTGAAATTAGGAAATTGATTTGTGACAAGCCAGCAATCACTGCTTTTCAAAAAGATTTATACTTCAAATAAATCATTAAAGTCCATATTTTCTCAAAATTACTTTGTGTGGCAACTTTCGATGCCGTGATACGGAAGGATTTGGGCTTGCTAAATCTAAGTGAACAGGTAGCCTTGGAAATAACTCAATGTAAAATAGGATTCATGAAGCCAACCCCAATTGGATTAGTTTGGTTTGGTTAAGTTACTTGGCAAACCACAGAGCTAAACAGAGACATACATGGTTGATTATCACTAAGCACATTTTTGCAAACACCTGGAGGAGCTTTTTTCGCTTTCTCAAGCAAAATTAATGGTGTCTTTTTCTGTGAAATATTTCACCGCTCTAACACCACGGTTCATCAATATTAAACCAAGTTCACAAGTTTCTCAATAGATTGGACAGCATAGTTCGCATTACTTCACCTAATGCCATTGGGCAACTGAAATGTAGGATGCCACTACAAACTTGTCAAGTTGACACATGATGGCCGGGGGGGTTGCGGCGCAAAGAAAAAAGCTAGGCAAGGGGCATAAAGACCATGACTTTGACTTATGTAGAAGCTTCCAGCAAGATGATTTTTGTGAACATGTATCATGCAGATCAACTATGCCTTCTTTCCAGCACTAGAAATCTATCTAGCCAGCAGTAAAAAAGATAATACGGCACAAAGTCTCTGCCTTCTATAGGCCACAAGTTCGCTTCTAGAAACAAAAAAGCATGTAGACCAAAAAAAGTTCCATGATATTAACATTAGAGAAGGAAGTACATGCCTTTGGTCCCTTAACAGCAAGATAATCACCAACACGCATTTCTCGGAAATGATGTGACATCCTTCCTTGTGGATACATCTGTTTAAGCATAAAACACCAATCCGGTTAAGTTTATCAAAATGCTATAACATCATATATAGACTAATAAAACTTACAACACATGACTTAGAATAGTTTGTCCCATATACCTTTATGACTAATTCAAAATGTCCAAGATCAGAGTCTAGAGTAGTTGGGGTGTAAGGTTTGATAACCTCGTCACCTTGGCTATCCTTGCCCCTGTTTTGAGAATGAAATAAAAATAAAAAGGTAAGCACGGGTGGAAAAGGAAAAGAAAAAAGACAATGCGGAAAAAGAATGAACAGGCCTAATGTGTAAATGATCAATTGTGCAAACAAAGAATTAGTTTTGTGTTCAAAGTCTACGATACGTTGTATATATCATATGATTCCATTAGTTTAGAGGTAAAATTGTATGTATCTCTCCAACGTATGTTCGTGGAGAGGCGGTTGTTAGGTGGCAGATATTCCTTTCCCACTGCCCTCTCGTTGTTTCCACTCTACCGTCGTAGGCCGTTTGCATCATCTTGGTGGGTCTGTTGCGTTCCTTCATGCCGCCGGTCTCAACATCTGGGTGTGACCGGATCTGCTTAACAGCGAGGCTGTTTGGGGGGTGGTGCCGGTCCGGGCGGTGATGCTGGTATGCCTATGGTGTTTTGTGCGGCGGTGGTTAGGAAGTGGGTTAGGGTATTGTGGGTTTGGGTCTGCTGGGCGGGTCTTTTTGAGCCTGTTTGTTTTTTTGGGCTTTGTTGTATATTTGGGTAACGGGTTGTGCTAGATTGCTGTATTTTTTTGGGCTTCCCGTTAGACCTCAGGTGACTGAGTTTCGGCCCATGTGGTGTACTGTCCAACTATTGGTTGGATTCCCCTCTCCCCGTTTTTAATAAAAAATTTGCCTATCAAAAAAACGTATGTCATGTTTAAATAAATCTTATGAAATGCAAATGATTCCATGTATTTAGAGATAAAACCAATATGTATCTCGAAAAGTACCTTAGGTTGAAGCAAATATTCTTGCATGAGCAAAACATGTCATATAGTTGAAGGAAATTTTTTTGTATAATCAAAGTCTTCATGTGCAACAAATTTGGGATTTTATATTGGGTATGATTCATTTTCTATGTCTACACTTGTCGTTGACATTTCTTACCATACTCATGAGTATCCTAGTACGATAAATAAAATGAAAAAAGCTATGCTTCTCCAGTATTGACAACCAGCCTTGGCAATGCTTAAGCATAGTTACTTTACATTAAACTCAATAAACGAAATACCTGCAGCTTATGTGTTGTCCAATAGGAAGGCCCAAGACTGAAGTGGGTGTGGGGAGTTCAAATCTGAACTTAGCCACATTATGACTGATCTGCGTTTTCTTCACAAGCTTGAATTGCTTGAAGTTTTCAGGATCTAAGCACCCTATTAAGAAAATCCCACATAGGATTATGTAAGTACACAAAAATGCAAAATGGGTAAGAATTCGTACGCCATTCCATTAAATTTCCAACCAAAAAATACGGCTCTTCTCATTATTGCTTTAAAAAAAATATTGAACAACTCTTCAGCGTGTAAGAGCATGTATAACAGCTTAGTTACATGGAATTTTTAGCTATTTTGAGAAATGAAGCTCCATCAGCTTCAATAAGAGACTAGCCGATTTGGCATGGGCTCTAGCGATTCAACAAATGTATTGAGGCACTAACTGTCTATGCACCCATTAAACACACACACAAACAATAATGCATCGGACACAACAACACTCCACCACCACACCAACCAGATCCGCCAACGTGGCACTACATGATTGGTAACGAGGGAACAACCACTTTGCAACCACCAATCATCCAGTGCCACGGAGGCGGGTGTGGTTGGTGTTGTGGCCCGTCGTTGTGTTCTTAGCATTATTGAAAAAGAAAGCTTTTTTTTTTTGTACAAAAATACACTCTCTATCCCACTTATTTAATTTCTTTCTTTTTACTTGAATTCACAAAGAATAATGCAGGTGTGTGTACTATATATATATATAGTGTCGATAATTGCAATGGAGATGAAGAGAATAGAGAGCAGTGCCAAGAAAAAAAGTGACCGGGTAAAATAAAATAAGAATTCAATTTTGAGTAGCTATCTTTACACATCATTCTTCCACATGCTCTATTCTACATGCTCTAAGAAGAATTAACCATAAATTGTGAAAACCCACTAGAAATCACATCACAAACGCACAAATACATTCGATCGAAAGAGAGAAACAAACCCTTCTTGGATTTCTTGGTCGAAAAGTAGACAGCGGCAGCGACAATGGCAACAAGGGCAACAGCAACACCCACGATCTGTATATGAAATGGTTCCAAGAAATCCATCGGGATAGGTACTGGATCCCCCCGCAAAAGTGGAAACGTAATCAATCAAGAAAAAATGAAACCGTTGTAAAGGGCTGGATTTTTTGGGTGCAAATTCGTTTTGAATCTTGGGACAGGAATACACGACCGAAAAAGATAAGGAGAATCTGGGTACGGGTTGTATTTCACGTCACAGAGAAGACGGACGGAAAGATAGAGGAGGGTTGGTGGAGAAGTAGTTGAAGTAAGGGATCTGGTTCCCACCTACCCACTCCGGCACTACGCTACTCTCAGCTGCTAAACTGTGGGCTGAGAAGTTGGACTGGTGGTGGATTTGGCTTAAACTCCTATTTGGGCCTAATTAAGCCAAATAGTATACTCTTTTCTTTTCTTTATTCAACTTTTTTTTTTAGTATTTGTTAGCTTTTCATTGATTTTTTTTTTTGTAAATTATTACTTTGTCATGACGAGAAAATTCTAAAAAATAAAAAATTACGATCGAAACTCAATGGCCTTGTTCGTTTCCCATTTTTACTTTGTTTTAACTTTGTTTTCCAATCATTACCCTATTTTTTCAATCATTAATTTCATTTCTCTCTCTATCTCTTTCCACTCATTACCCCTCTCTCCAATCATTACCATATTTCTCTCTCCACCCACTACCAAAACAAAAATTTCCAAAGTAGCCAAACGAACATAGCCAATATTTTTTGAGTAAAGACAAAAATAAGCCAATTTTTTCTTTTTTATTAAAAAAATTGGGTTTCGATTGTAATTTGTTTATTTTTTAGATTCCTCTCGTCATGACGAAACAATAATCCATACAAAAAATCGTCAGAAAACTAACAAATGAGAAAAAATTAAATAAAACAAAAAAAAAAATCATTTGGCTTATTAGGCCAAAATAGGCCTAAGAAGGTTTTTTTTTTTTTTTTTTTGGGTTGAGAAATTTGGGATAAATGTGGCTTTGATCCTTAAACGGCCCTTAGGCTACTTTTGGTACAAAATGAAAAGAAAAGGGTGCAATTTCTCTTAATGATAAGAAAAGAAAAAAAAATAGTATGTTTTCTCATCATCTCATTTGGCTATACCTTACACTTTCTTTTTTTACCAAATCTTACCACTTTTGGTGAGAAACAAAAATGGTTGCACAAGGGGTTCTTGATTATCACCATCTCGCACCTCTTTAACCATCCAAACAAGAGAGAGAAAACTCTTTCCTTCTATTTCTTTTCTTTTCTCCTGAAAACTCCCATCCAAAGGTTAAGAGGTTGTTTGAGATATGAGTTTTGGTGGCAATGGTGAAGGGTGGCTCACGGTAGAGGTGGAAAGATAAGAGTAAAAAGGGAGTGTGTGTGTGTGCGCGAAAATGCTACGGCCACCAAAGCCAAAAGCGGTGGCCGGCCACCGCACGCGTGTGGGGCCCACTCCGGGCCCCGCACGGATAATCCGAGCCGTTCAATTTTTAATAAAAAAAAAACCGAGTGGGACTCGTGAGAAATCACCCCCGTCCAATACATGTAAGTGCTCGATCCAAACTTCCAAAAATTAGATGATCTGAGCCGTTCAAAAGAAAAAGATTGAATCGAGCACTTACACGTATCGGACGGGGGGTGATTTCTCACGGGTCCCACTCGGTTTTTTTTTTTAAATTATTGAACGGCTCGGATTATTCGTGCGGGGCCCGGAGTAGGCCCCACACGCGTGCGGTGGCCGGCCACCGCTTTTGGCTTCGGTGGCCGTCGCATTGCTCGTGTAGTCGTGTGTGTGTGTTTCACTGTTTCTTGACAGCAGTTGTCGCCCAAAGAATTGAAAATAGGAGAAAGGTGGACTTTTGGTGGCAATGCTGATGGGGACTGGGGAGTGCTGCCGTGCTGGTGGAGGTGGAAAAATGAGAGGGATAATGAGAATGAGTTTTAGGCTCCGTTTGTTTGAATGTAAAATGTTTTTCAGAAAACAAACTTCCAACTTTTATTTTTCGATGTTTGGTTGGCATTTGTAAATATTTTCAGAAATCGACAAAATAGTGTAGAGAGCGAGAGGGGGGGGGGGGGGGGGGGGGGGGGCTTCAATGGTGGAGAGATCAGAGAATATTGGAATTGAACGTGAGTCAGGACTGATGATCAAAAAAACTGAGCCGTGAGAATTATAGTAGAAGGCAGCGGGTTCATTTCGAAAAATAACTTACGGAAGATTTAAGAGTAAGTCATTTTCATCCAATTAATGGAAAATGTTTTACATGTAAAATGTTTTTCTCATTTTTTACACAACCAAACACCAGAAAAATAGGTAAAACATTTTACGCCAAAACAAACGGAGCCTTAGAGTAAAAAGGGGATACAGTGAAAAGAAATAAGTTGAAAAAAAACTTAATACCCTTAAATTATGTTGTTACTTGATTATCAAATTTATTAGTAGTCAGATTAAAAATAAATTATGATTAATTTAATTTCACATTATTTGGTATCGGTTTGTAGCTCTTAATTATTATTACTACTTGATATGTTCATAATAAGATAACAATTAAATACGACACAATCGCATAAATGTTTTTCGTGACTCTCTTAACGAACTGATTATGAAGAGAGGAAGACATTGTAGATTAACCTAAATTGTGAGAGCCAAAAGGCTTAAATCGGAGAGACGTCGCTCTTAACCTATATGGTTGTACCCCTTGCCTTGCAAGGGATGAGTTTGGGGTTCGAGTCTATAGAGAGACATCGAACCTCCTAAGTTGTTAACACATGCACTAATTTTTCCATTAACCCGGCCCAAACTGATGTATACCATATTTGAAAAAAAAAGGCCTAAATAGGAGGTATAGGGTACAAAGTGACATTGAGTAGAAAGTCAATGTGCACCTTTTCCGCTATTTTCTCTAGGTTGGTGAATGTAATCAATATTCCAAATCCATGGGCACCACATTCTGTGAGCATTTACTACAAAATGGAAAAAACTGTGGGCAACAACCTGTAGTCCTGTACTAATCTAGGTATAATAGTGAATGCTTAATTTTTACTAATACTTCCATGAGCGTGAAGAGGAGCTGGAATTACTAGCTTTAAGCAATACAATGACTTATTTGCTTTGTTAATGAGTTTCTTTAGTTTTTTTTTTTTTTAAAAAAATGTTTGACTTTTTGAATTTACTTCGATGGGAGGAATCGAAGAGTAAAAAAAAAAAAAAAAACCCAGATCAAATTTTAAAATGACTTATTTGCTTTGTTAATGAGTTTCTTTAGTTTTTTTTTTTTAAAAACGTTTGACTTTTTGAATTTACTTCGATGAGAGGAATCGAAGAGTAAAAAAAAAAAAAAAAACCCCAGATCAAATTTTAAAATGACTTATTTGCTTTGTCAATGAGTTTCTTTAGTTTTTTTTTTTATAAAAATGTTTGACTCTTTGAATTTACTTCGATGAGAGGAATCGAAAAGTAAAAAAAAAACCCAGATCGAATTTTAAAATAATTTTAGGAAAAAAAACTTGAAAGTTTGTCCCTTTCTAGTTTTCTATTTTTCTTTAGTGAACTTTTGATTATAAGTTTTTCATTTAAAGGCAGATGGGACACTGATAGGCGACCTCGCACGAGGTGCACGAAAAGTATTTAAAAAATAGACTAACTCCCTGAGGTTTTTGAAAATGCACTGTCCTGCCATCTGGTTTTGAACATATTCCATTCATCCCAATTTGTTTGTCCAATCTAAAAAATTCAACTTTTTTAGGAAACACGACGATTACACCTAAAAAAATACAACTTTTCACATTTACCCTCAATTTTTTTTAAAAAAGTTACTTTATTCCACTTAAGAAAGGGCAAAAAAGGAAAATCAATTCAAATACAAGTCAAATGGACAAACATTTTGGGACACTTACAAGTCAAAAAGTGGACAAACAAATCGGGATGGATGGAGTAATTAATACCAAAATAAACTCAATAGAAGTAGTTTGAATTACACTTATTTACTTTCCTTTCTAATGTACTAGCGTTCAACCCGTTCTATGTACGGGCAAAACTAACTCATTCTAGCGTTGTGCCCGTTCGATGCACAGAACAATTAATAAAAGTAGGTTCGAACGGACACAACGCTAGAGCGGGTTAGTTTTGCCCGTGCATAGAAAGGGTTGAACGCTAGTTTATTAAAAAAACATAATGGTAGCATGTGAATATTAAACACAATTACTGGTATTCAAACTATACGGTGACAATTAAAGAAACAACTCTTGAATTTAACCAAGTAAGTTGATTTCCTCTTTGTTGAGTTCGACGGGACCCCAACTCTATTTTCCGCCATTCTGTTATAAAAAAAAAAAAAACCAATATACAAATAAAGTGTTGTTTGAGAAGTCTCCAAATGACTATTTTTAATTTTCCAGAATTGTGGAATTTTCTTAATTGAACGAACATGTTGAAAACCAACTGCAAAACACGTGTTTTAAATTCCACCCCCACCCCGACGGCCTGCACCCTCTCCCCCGAGTCCCCACTCCATAACTGAACACTTGAATACGTCGACTCATTTAAAGTTGTTTGTCTTTGTTTGTAATTTATGCTTTCCGTGTTTAGTTTATGTTTTAATCTCCTCTCAATAATTATGTTCTCATTTGTTTTCTTAATTAATCTGATGCACACAGAGATAAAAAGCTTCAAGCTCTTTCCTGCCTCAATAACCCTAGGTTGCCACAACGTAGCTTACAACATTTTCCTTGGGTACTTGGTACATTTACAGATTGAGAAATCCGTGATTTAGCTTTCAACATTTTTTTTCTTTTCTTTTTTATAGTGAATAGACTTGGGGTAAATATAGCAATGTTCAGTCAGCCAAATACTTGGGCAAACCTACCTTAATTTTTTCAAGGAAAATTTGTGTGCTTTGCAATTTTTTTGTTGTTGTGATGTTACTTTTTTTTTTTTCCATCCCATCAAGCCTAGAGGTATCATATATCAGTAATTGGTTTTGGCAAGTTTAAGGTTTTGACCGAGTTCGGAGGCGAGAGGTCAATTTTACGCAGGAGTGACCGACTGAAACGCATATCGTGGGCTAATTCTCTCTCCTCCCGTTCTATGCACATCGACCCTGTGGTAAAGACCATGTGACCTTAAGGTTTTAGAACATAAAATGTATTTGAAAGCCAATCGAACACCCAATAAGCCTATTAAGATAAACTGACCCAGGTCAAAATGAGCCAAGCTAACATGTAAGGTTAGTAAAGTCATGAGAATCAATATCTTACAAAAACTGACTCAATATCGTACATGTAACATGTTAGTTTAAGTTTATCGCTGTCAATTTTTTCAGTTTGTCTTTTTTACTGACCCAATAAACCTATCAAAATTTCAAAAATTAACCTTACTAAATTAGATTCTAAATTGAAAAAAAAACAAAAACCCAATAAAATATTTTTGGGTTCAATCTATCAATTCTCTTGGATCAACTTACTTGGTTGAATTCAAGAAATCCCTGAAGGCTCGTGATCAGCAATTAACTTCATGCGATAGCTATGGTCAATTTATTAAAGTTGTACAATTATGGGCGGTAACGGATCATTTATGGCTTACCCAGCAAAAAATTCAAAACTAAACCATGAAATTGAAAAAGGGAAATTGTCATGTTAAGTACACGAATCCAATTACCAACTGAAATTAGGATGTGAGCATTCTATTATACATGAAAAAATTACGCCATTCAAACATCAATAAGAGTTAAACGAACGAAATTACAACCAAATTTTGAAGGAGGAAGCTATGGTACACAGGGTATACCGTATGTCTAAATTATGACAATTTGTGATTTTCATTATGCCGATTTTTGGTTTTCTAATGCATATTTATGATTCTAATTACGACTTGTAATTTAAAATTTACCTGTTGAATAGGTCATTAGCAAGTTACCCATAATTAAAAAATCTTGTTATTATGTAACCATAATTATTCGTACCGGAATCTATAATACTTGTACCATAACCAAATATATGCGTACAATATCAAAAATTAAATAATGCTATCCACAAATGTTATAACAACACCATAAATTGGCATTATCTTACCACAATGAGTCGTACCAATTTTTTTTTTACTCGTATGATATTCCGTAACAAAATCAAAATATATCGTACCAGAATCAACAATTGTTATACTCAAGCCAAAAATATTTGTAAAATGCCACAAATTTTATAAAATAACCACAATTGTTATGACAACACCTAAAATTGTCATTTTCTTAACACAACGTGTCGTATCAAAAGAAAACATATTTAAATATCACAAATTATATAATAAACCACAATTGTTATGACAATACCATAAATTGACGTTTCTTACCACAATGTGTCATACCAAAGGAAATTAATTAAAATATTTCATAATAACACATGTCTAAAATACCACAAATTCAGTAATATAACCATATTTGTTATGACAACACCATAAATTGACGTTTTCATACTCATAACGTGTCGTATAAAAAAATTCAATCGAAATATTCAATTAACGATAGTTATAATTAGCAAAATATCATACTACAAATTCAGTAATATAACCAAATTTGTTATGACAACACCATAAATTGACGTTTTCATACTCACAACGTGTCGTATAAAAAAATTCATTCAGAATGTTCAGTTAACGATAGTTATAATCGGCAAAATACCATGCCTTAACTAAATGTCATTAGCGAATATCTTTTTAGTATGATCGAGATAGTTATAATCGGCAAAATACCATACATTAACTAAATGTCATTAGCGAGTATATTTTTAGAATGATCGATCATAACTGTTAGAATATCAAGTCATACGATATTCAGCATTGTCACCAAAATTAGATATCATCAGATATCGACAACTGCGTAATTGAAAAATATTTAATGTATCCAAATACATTAAAGTCTAACAATGCAGCACCCGAGCCCCATTTAAGGCATTTTTTTTCTGATTGGAATCGTCTATCTTTTGCATAATATGAATAGATCACATGTACCAAGAATGAAGTTGATCGCTTATCATTAAACCCATAATCAGAAAAAAAAAATTCTTTTACTATTGAATTACATGGATTTTTTAATCAACAAATATAACGAAATCAATGGTTTTGATCGTCATTATTGTGTCGCGGTTGCAAGTTAACCGTACATTCAGTTACAATAGAGAAATTGATTTCATATCAAATATATTGAATGTACAATTCTAAATGTTCTTTTGGAACGGCACATTGTGATAAGAAAATGCCAATTTTTTGTATTTTCATAACAATTCTGGTTATGTTATATAATTTGCAGTATTTTACAAATGAGGGAGAGAGAGAGAGAAAGAGTCAAGGAGGAGAGAACAACCTATAACCTGCTAAGCCTTTTTTTCATTTTATTAATTGATTTAATAAATAGGTGGTCCGGATTATTCACTTTCAAATCCAATGGTTTAATATCATTGTGCGTACGGTACACCCCCTAATAAGGGGTGTGTACCAAAGGACTACCCAATTTTGAAAGAAGGATCCATGACCCAGTTCTGCATTTTTTTATGCACGGGACAAAACAGAATAGCGGAAAATGGAGTTGGGGTCCAATCTATCAATAATGTTGAACTTAGCGAAGAGGAAATCAACTAATTGGTTTTATAAACCAAATGCCAAACCCATGCCTAGAATCAAATCAAACGCAAAAAAAAAAAAAAAAAACACACACACACACACACATTAATTTAACTCAAACAATCATCATATCCACCCAATTCTTGATTCTGACACTAACCCATTTTCTATTTTACAAAACTAAGCAAACCCATTTCTTTTTTTTCGTTTCAAACAAAGCTAAATGAACAAAGAAACAATAGAAACCCACTGACCTCAATATTTTGTTGTGAAGATACTCGGATACCTCATACACCGAAGCACGAAATTAGCATCACTCACAGTCCTCTTGATCTGCAGTTGCTTGAGAGAGTAAAGGAGTGAAGGAGGAGTAGTCCTACTTTTCTGTCAAGGGCGGGGGTGGTACGGTTCTATCAAGAGCGGGGGGCGGGACGGTGGTTGGCGGCGAAGTCAATCTATGAAAGTTTGAAGGAGGAGTGAGGCGGGGGTTCATAGGCCATGAGAGAGTGAGAGGTAGGGGTGTGGGAGAGAGGCGTGGGGTGGTGGTGGTTGAGGAATGGAGAGAGGGAGAGAGATGGATGCCGGAGCCGAATTGGAGGAGTAGCTGTGCAAAACGTGGGTGGTTTTTTTTGAAATAGAAAATATAGGAAGTCGTGGGCTAGGGCTGTGCAAAACGTGGGTTTTTCTTCTTTTTTTTTCTTTTAAATAGAAAATATAGGAAGTGTGAGAGGGATGTGAACGTGGGTATTTTTTTTCTTTTTTGAGAGTTCAACTACATTCCCTTAGGATATTGATAGATTGCATAGTTGTTTGCATGAGTACACTATGATATTTGTGAGAAACCTGGTGGAAAAGTCACTGTAATTCTCCCAAAACGTATCAATGTGAGTTTTTGGCATCGTCAATATTTTCGACCAGCTCTAAAATACGAACCTTTTTGGATCATCAATTAGTTCCGGGAAGAACCCAAAAGACGATCGAAACTAGACCGTTGGTCGATACCGGAGAGGATGTTCTATTCAAATATGATTCTTTTACCTTTGTTTTAAGCAGAAGACACTAATTCGGCAAAGTTGTTGTTTTGGATTTTTGTTTTAATTCTTTTAACGAAATAAAAGAATTGATAATAAATACAATAAGATAGTGTACAAAATGATATAGACATACATAAACAGCCTAAAGACTCTGCATCGAGTTCTTTTTATCATCAGAGAAAATTTCATTATCATAAAAAAAATACAAAAAACAGTATAAGAAGAAAGAAAGTGCATTAAGAGAGCTTCGACGAGTATAACACTCTCCTGGTACTACAGCTCGCAAAAAACTAACTTACCCCTCAGCCTCTCAAGTTGACGCTCAATGAAAACCATGGGGGCGCGGAAGAAGGAAAATTTAGCCTGATGGGCATTAGAAGGGAACCTAGCCACCTTAGAATAGCCTACGTACCCCAACGCTTGAAAGCGCAAAAATAAGGATACAAGCATCCCATGGATTCACTTTCAGAACTCGCGTAAACATTTACCTATAATCATGCATATAAATCAAACAACATTCAAACGAAAAACAAAGAAAGCGTATCTGTTTCGGGAGAACCCTGAGATTCGTTTCAGTTATCTATGAATGAAAATCACAATGCAACTCAGTTCCAATCGAAGACGAGAATCAATATTGAACATACTGACATTTTGTTTTGTATTCACGTATGTATCTTTATGTGTATGAAATGTCAAGAAAAATACAAGACGTTATACATAGGATGGAAGACGAGAAGGACGGGAGTTAAATGCTCAGGAAATAACTTATCCGTCCAGCATGCTGATACAACGCATGAGAGAGATGTTCCCTTTCCTGGTTTCTGGTTTTCATCCAACACAATGATTCCTAGGCACAACCAAACATAGGAATAAGAATGACCATTCTGGCTTTATTCCATTCGGTTTTATTCCGGTCTTCATTCCATTCCATATCAACTTTGACTCCATTGAACCGAATATATAGTCTTCAGGTACAATATTATTCTCCTATCCTAATACCAGATGCTGATGCCCATATACGCTCTAAATCCCGAGTAAAATGCTTCTCTCTGTCGAGAATTACAGTTATATGGTCAGCATTGGGAAGAATTTTAAGCTGTGTGTGAGGAACTTTCATCTTGATGCTAAAGCTGCATTCCGGAGGAATTAACTGGTCCTGAGTACCATGCATGATGTGGACCTTTGCTCCAGAACCATTCAAAGCGTCCAAATACTTGTCCATTGATTTTGCACTGCCGCATATCACATTATGCATGGAGTGCCATGCTGACTGATGAGTGTGTCTTGCCAAGTCCATGACCAGGAAGTGTAAATCCCTGAGAGAGAAAACGGATACAAGCGAATTACACTTTGAGAGGAAAGAGAGAGAGAACAGAAAAAGGATCGAGTTTATATTTATGCAGAAGAATGCAGTTTAGACTTGAAGGGATTACTTTAGCCAATTTTAGGCCACCTTTGCTGAAGAGCTCATGCCTAGTGTTAACTGCTCTACTAAAAAGTGGTGTGACTTGAACCTCGACTGTGTTTAAAAGTTGTGTGACTTGAATCTGGACTGTGTTTGGACTCACAATATGCAGGAAGATACAGAAATTGATGCAGAAAATGAGAATGATGGATGTAATTCATTTAGGAAGAAGTGACTACCCGAAGCAATCAAATGGCAACAGACTTGACTGTTAATGGCGATCAATAACAGAAGCTTCTTACCGCTGGAAAATGTGACTATTAGATGCAAAATTTTCTTCAAATATATATCTAAACACACACACACACATATGCATACAACATAGCCCACATCTTACGGCAAATCCCAACTTGGCCTGACCGGCTTGGTGGGCGCGTGTGATAGTGAACTATGTAAAGCGAAGTTCCACATCACCTAGGTACCAAAGTAATATGAAGTATATAAGCGTGAGGGCACCCTCACTTCAAGAGCTAGCTTTTGGGGTTGAATTCTACACAAGACCGTGTCACAACCCAAGCATGGGTCCTCCTACAAAAACTTCAGTACCCTACCCCGAGGGGATGAGTCCCTTGTTCTAGTAGAAATGATATATAGCTAGCCACTCAAGCTACTGTACTTAACAGATACGGGAAAGAACCTTCTAACCATTCTTAACCAACGTCCATGCAATGGGATTTAGAGCCAATTTCTCATATACTCCTAAAAAGGTTTTGATCAAAAGAGAAATATACAACATTAATCTCCTTATGAAGGGAAAAACATTACCATATGAACCCGGCTAAAATATGTGTTGATGCCACATTCATTTTTGCTCAAAGTATGCCACAATTGTGTTATCGAAACCCATTTTCTAATGTTTTGTAACAAATGTGACAAGGAGCAATAAGTCAAATGTGTACGGGTTGCCAATATTTGGGAACTTAATGAAATGTTGTTACCTTTTTCTGGCTAGTAGCTTGAGAATCCACTCCCATGCCCTATGGTTCCGACAGATGAGGAAACATACACATCGACTCAAATGCTCATACCATGACATAACTGCTGATCCAAATGACAATGGTGGCCAAATTTTCCTTTCTGCAAGCCTTCCTAGTGCTGTCAAACTGGCATCACCTCTAGGAGAAGGGAAATAAGGCTGAAATTACAGCAACATTGACATAAGCACATAACAAGAAGAACCTAATAAGAACAAGTAATGAAAATTCATGAACATGCTTTTAAATTGGAGATTTTGCAAAAAGGTCCATAATATTTGTCAGATTGACATCTAGAACAACATCTAGTAAAGGTTGCAGAATTTACAGAGTATACCAAGGGAAAGAAAATGGTAGGGAAACGGGAAACCAAACAACTAGAATTCAGTGTCTTTTCACTTCATTATTTTTTGCTTATCATTTCTTCTCTTCCATGAATCCGTGATCCAAGCAGAGGGTTATAGGTTGAACAATACCATGGAAACATTTTGTGCACTTACCGGTGCTATAAGGGTGATAGATTTAACAGACTTGGAGTACTTTGCAGCCAATGCCAGTGCAATTACAGAACCCATGGAATGTGAAACCAAATGGAAAGAACCCAACTCGTTAGGACTGATGACTGATTCCTCAATCATTTCCAAGTGATCCCTCAGAGTGTATAAACAGTCTCTTGGCTTTGGGCTTCTTCCAAAGCCTAAGAGGTCCACCGCGAATAATCTGTAACTACGGTTGGTGGATTCGGATAGGTAAGGAAACACCATTTCTGTCCAAAGTGAGGAGGAGGAGAGGAAGCCATGTAAGAATATCACATTTTCTGTTGGCCTTTCACCGCAACCATGTCCAAAAGTAGCTGTGAAACACAAAATGGCAACATAAGTAACCATCTTCTACTTCTGCCAAAGAGAAGGAAAATTGTAGCTATCTTTTAACTAAATTTCAACAACTATTGCATGCGATGGAGTATAAATACGTATCAGTGAAATCAAAAGGCAAACTTGAGGGCAAAGGAAATCCCACTCCTGTTAGAACTTACAAAAGAAAGCGTTGACTTCGATAGATGAATAATCTTAAAATTTTAGGGGCATCTGTGGGGGACGCGATTAGAGAGAAGCCAAGGTTTAGCACGTCTAAAATTAGGTTCGTAAACGAGCCTACATATACAGGTTTCAGAAACACCTCCAAGCTTTGAGTTGTTTATTAATCAAGTCAATCTAAAACGAGTTTTAACTGAGTCAAACTCAACTACTTGGGGGGTTTTTGCAAGCAGTACAGGCTTATGGAGACAGGTAGTGGTAAGTGGTTTGTTCAAGTTTGATTCTAAAACTAAGAAGCTAATATGTGCTCAAGTTTGTTTTGTTCATGTAACCAAGCTTTTTGTACCAAGCAAGGTTTTAAATTGGTAACGAGACATGTATTCGTCGCGGTCGCAGTACAATGAGATTGGAAGGATCGAACGATACCTACCGGCTATGAAGCACCGACACTCCTGCAGATCGCGCATCGAATTGGGTCCAAAGTGTAAGATAAAACGTATGTGTTTGTGTAAGGCATACACTATTAGTCGATAATGAATTTAGTTTAGGGAAGGATTTCTTTGGACTTACCTTGTTGAGGTAAGTCCAAGGAAATCGACAAATGTGATAACTGTTCTCGTTTTCCGTCCGATGATTACGTAAATCGTGTTTTTCATCGGGTTGAGTACTGTATCTGCCTCTATCGATCTTTGTTCCGGTTTATTCCGAATGCACGTGGTAGGGAAGGTCAGCGTCCGAGAAGGAGTTGACCTGGTTGACGGGGGGGCCGGTGAGAGATCCACGAGGGATGCGTCCTCGCGCGACCACCGCTAGAGACGAGGGGCACGAGCCTCTATACACCAAAGAGATAGCTCCTCTGGGTAGCTCAAACAGAGACAAAGAGCCCGAGCAAGGGGAGAGGCGTTGGCATGTTCCCGAGAAGGGAGATAAAAGAACATTTGATTCACACATCGGACCTCTCTTATACCTTCCTTTTTTCTTTTTTTTTGATAATGGTGTGACAGGGCAACCAAAGTAGCAACTCCATTGGACACAATCATAGAGGCTCTCAACCTGCTGTGAAATATCCAGTTGAGCAATAGTTACTGTCCGGAAGATAAACTGTCACCACAGTACTAGCTAGGTACAAGGTGGCAGGAGCACGTACAAATCCGCCAGTTCGTTGTCACTGGCGAAACTCGAAACCAAATCTCACCTAGAAAAGAGGGAGGCCCTACCATCCAGGCTACCACCTTCGTCGGTGACCTCTCTTACACCTTATTAACGAGTCATACAAGCTCGAATAACTTCACATATTTAGCGATCCTACTATAATTCAGGATTTAATAGAATGAAAACAATTACCATCAGCAACTACGAATTGTGTACTAGCTCAATTGTAAATGGCACTAAATACCTTCCGATGGTTCTTTGACAACAACATGAAGCCTCCGATCGCCATTGCTCATCCAAGAAACACAAGACTCACACCCGCAATCGGACCACCTACTCTCCGCCACCCCCTTCCCGCCTCCATTTTCCTTCAACCCCTCCAACTTTCTCGGGAATCCAAGGAAACCCATTTCCCTGAACAAGTTTTTCCTCCCATGAAGAGTCTCTGACACTTCACTTTCTCTCTCATCGCTGCTCATGACGCTCGTCTCTTTCTCTCCCCTGCTGTGGCAGTAGCACTCCTTGGGGTCTCCTTCAATGTATTCATCTGCGATTCTGAAGAAAATGCAGAGAACAATGTCGAGGAAGTCGAGGACGAGGAAAACAACCCAACTTATGGCTGAGACAAGGACCTCGGCAGTTTTTCTTGGCCATTTTCCAGAGGAAATTGGCCAAGCCGTGTCCATGTGGTCGTGGAGAGAGAGAGAGATTGGAGCGTGGAACGTACTGGATCCGCAGGACATTTAAAGGGTGGGGATTGGGCCACGTCTAGAAATTTACAGGCTCCTGATTCCTTCCCGGGTATATGCGCTTGCGATCTCAAACCTCGCTCTCGTGAATTTAACTATTTTGGGGTATTTTTCAAAAGACGGTTTTTTGCTTGCGGTGGTGTTCACACACTCGCACGTGCGTTATGAAATAAACTACTTTGGGGTATTTTTCCAAAAAACGCTTTTTTGCTTGGGGTGCTCACACACTCGCATGTGTATTATGTGACTTAGCTCTCATCCGCTTGATGACCAGAGCATCTATATAGTTCAGTTTTCAGTTTTCAATCCTTTTTTAATTTTCTATAATGATCGAAATTATTCACATTTTAAAATTTATTGGGAGCATCATTTATATTAAAAATCACATTAATTGGATAGATCTTGTAATGATATGATCAACGCGATTTTCAGCATAATTGTGTTCTCGACAAAAATGTATCCAAATTTGATCATTATAATAGACTTGAAAAAGATTCAAAATAGCTAAAACGAGACCGGCCAATCCATCAAGTGAATCAAGCTCCTTTCTCTATTTTCCCTTTCTTTATGGAGAAGTAGGAACATATTTTTTGGAGACAACTGTATCCAAAATTGTTGGATGTATGTGAATTCACATGCATCGAACGGATCAATCTAAAATCCGCAGTTGCATTCTAAAATTATAAATAGCGCCAACTCTTTTGGGGTTAGTTGATTTGGAGTTTTGCCCCGCGTAAATAGACGGTGGGATTGGACTCTCAAGATTAGTCGATCAAAGTGTACATGCATAAGCTGGCCCAAACACCTGAGTTATCAATAAAAATAAAAATGAAAGAACAAAAGTGTGGGACATTTCTTTAGTTAGTTAATTTACTCTTTTCTACTCAACAAGGAGATTTGTTGGCCTAACTCGTCGAAAATAAGTAAAATGGTTACTAAATATATGTAATGAATATGAGTATACATGAATTATATATATACATACATACATACATCTATATAATGTATATTCATGGATACATATATAGCTGACTTTTGAAAAAGTTAGTCAAAGCACTTGTGACTTGGATGGTAGATGGATGGTGTTTATCTATCTTTGAAGTAGGTGAACAGAAATATTTACACAAAAATGAAGATAAAAAAGCCCAAAAATGATTTTTTTTTATATTAGTCCTTCCTCTTTCTTACCCAATTGCACAAAAAATAGTGAGATTTTGTGAGAAAATACTCTCATCTATTGGCTACCCGGGGTGGTAGCAAGGACGGCAATGGATTAGTCCCATTGGGTTTGGCTCTCATGCAGTCACGGGTTCGAAGCGTGTGCCTGCTTACGCCCCCTCCTCCCATTTGAATCCCATTAACCGCTAGCTTGTTGCATTCTTCAACCTTGGGTGGGGCGATACCTATGGGTTTCAAGTGAGGGGCGCCGCAGGTCTGAAGTCCCCGAGGGATGGTTGCTACACCTGATCATCCCCTCCTCCACCTTTTCGATTACCAAAAAGAAAGAAAAAAAAGAAGAAAAAAGAACCGTGTCTTGAGAATGAGGACGTATGTAGTGTAAAAAGTGGTTCTTTTTCTACTTTTTGCTAGTGTAGTTGGTAGAGCTTGTCAAGTGTGTTGGTAAGCAATTAAGCAGGCCTCAATTCCCATTTCTTTTTTCTTCTTATTTACTAACTCATATAGTACAATATTTGTTTCTAAAGTCAAGAATGGTTAGTTCACTAGTAAGATTCTCTTGGACGGTATTAGCTGGTGAGTGATTAAACAACCTCCGGTTGACACTTTGGGGTTGGTACATGTTTCCCCTTTATATTTGTTTGGTATCTTAATTATCTCCCTCTTTGGAATAGTGAATTTTTATGTTTGATCTACACTATTCAAGGCTTTGTTGGTAGATGCCATGTTCTTAACTTCAATTAATGCTAATTAATCTTCATTAATTGCATAACTATTATACTTTTTGTACTCCTATAATTGTATACTACTGTTAGGTGCCGTTCCGCTTTCTTTTTAAACCTTGTTTTTTAAAAAGAAGGTAATTTCAAGCTCAAATATAATGAAAATAAAAAATATTTTTTTAATTTTTTTTGCACCGTTTAAAAGATCTCAATAAGATCCATATTGGTAGGAAAATTATTTGCGTAAACACATGATTTTTGAGTTTGAAATTACCTTCCTTTTTTAAAAGTTCTTTTTTCCCGAAACTGGAATGGGGCCTTAATAGTTTTTGAACGTTGAAAAGTTTCTGAGAAATGCATATCATAACAATGTGCTTCTGTGCATCAAAGGTGTGGTAGGTGGCTATTGACAAAAAGCTCTTTTGCTCAAGCCTTGATGGCCATTGTATTGATTGAAATATGGCTCTCTCTCTCTCTCTCTCTCTCTCTTCTACCTATGTGTACATGTATATGGTCAGAGGAGGGAGCAGAGCGCGGATAGACAGAGAGGTGTGAGAGAACTATAGAACCAGAGGGAGAGAGAATTTCGTTTGCCTAACTCCATTTTTTCCTACGAAATAGTGTGTTCATCCGTGGAGCAGACATTCCGGTCAAATTCTAAAAATATTCTAAGCATCCCCTGGATTTATGCATATAGAATGCCTTCACTGTAGTATGTGTATGGTTCAAGCCCCACCATAATATTGTTAACAAATTTTTATTTCAATATTAAGTGGCCAGTGAACAACTATAACTAATTTACATGTGTGAGTTGCGACGAAGTCAAGAATGCGCAAAATTATTGAAGTAAATAAAGAACATATGATGTCAGTGTAATCTTGAGATAGTATGCATATATACAAGGAAGTGAGAAACAAAAGGAAGAATAAACTACGGAAATTGATTTTAGCACTCCAAAAATTGATGGAGGGGCTCCAAAACAACGTCGTTTTGTGTATCAACACAGTTCAGTTTTGGAGCCCCTCCATCAATTTTTGGAGTGCCAAAATCATATAGAATGTTCTGTTTGTATTCACCAGCTCCCCAAAAGATTCTGCTTATTTCTGCACAACTTAAATGGAGTCCAATTTGATCCTATGTACATGAGAGGTTCATAAGAGGGAGAGAGAGATGAGCATTCATAAGTGAAAGGTGGAAGATTGGAGAAGTTCTCCACCACACCTTCCTCCCTGTCATCACTACATCTTAATTCAAGAGTATAATTTGCTTGGTGGAAACTGGAATTCCCAGAAACAATTGCAGACTAAACAAGTGTCTACTCAAGAGAGAGAGAGAGAGAGCATAACGGAACATATAAACCAAATCAAATCGAACTTTGTGTCTTAATCAATTACCGTAAACTAGATGAACGTGTTTTTCGCATTAAGCTGACAAATTCTTAGATTTATTCATGCAAGTGCTTGTGGATGGTTGAACAGGTGCACTTTTCACTCGAAAATTATTAAGTGCTCCTACAGCACTGTGTGGTGCTTCAAGACCCTCCTTCACTCCTCATAGGTGGGACTCCACACAAAGCTTACATGTGACTCCCTCATCATTGTGTGGTGAAGAAGGCTTTAAAGCATCACGTGACGGTGCTCTAAGAGTACTTAATAAGTTTTTGAGTGAGGGACGCACCTCCCACTCATCCAAACCGGGAGGGCAATAGGTATTTATACTGAATCTTTGCGCATATATCAGCACGGAGAGAACTCAGAGAGAGATCAAATAAAGCCTTAAGATGAAGATTGCAGAGAAACAAAATTGGAAGAGAGATCGAAAGGAAGGGGTTTCACGAGCAGGGGGAGAGAGAGACGGGGTATTTGTGGCAGTTAACTTCCATACTGGTGAGAACCGCACATAAGGCTTTAGATGAGGAAGGATAAAATAGCCATTTCACTGAGAACCTTGGACCAAAAATAGACATTTTTCACTTATTAATAAAAAAACATAACCAAAGGGTTCCAAGCAAGGACCCTGAAGCACCAAAAATTTTACCTTTGGGAAAACTGAAAATGTGGTACTATGATACAAATGCAGCTGGAGAAAAGTTGATGACAATGATCATATTTCTGCCGCTCTTTAGCTTTCTTCATAAAGTTACAGAGAACAAAATTTGCTGAGACAATTGTAATGAATCTTGCGCAAAAGGAAACATTTTATGTTTTTCAGCTATTTTCGTTTTCCTTCTTCAGTGGATCCGAGCTCACTACAGGAAGATTCCTCCTGTACTGCGGAGATGTCAATCTTCTCTCTAGAGGTGTTTTCCTCTTGCTCACCACAAACCTGTTAACTCCTTTCCGCATAGGCATTATCGACGGAAAGTCTTCATCGGGTATTTGACTCAGTTCAGAGATGTCCTTGATCTGAGCAACACGCCGGAACCACCTCTGCGCCTTAGCCTCTTCTGACATGTCCAAAGGATCAGGTTCCTGCACCGCCGACCCCTCCAAGCTCTTTCCCGTCCAACCACTCCTGGAACTCTGACTTTCAGGCTGTTTGGTTGAACTCCCAGTCAAATCTGTGCTCTCAGTTCTCTCTTTTCTGGAAAAGCCAGTACTCCGACCATCTTGTTTGTTACTAGGGGAATCAAAGGAATTCTGCGTTGGGTTTCCACCGATTGGAGACCCATAAGTAATATGTTTTCTCTCATTTAAGTTTTCTCCTGAAGATAAATCTGTATTCTCAATTCTACTCTCTTTTCCAGAGAAGCCACTACTCCAACCATCCTCTTTATCACTACTTTGGGAATTGAAGGAATTCTGTGTTGGGTTTCCACTGGTTGGCGACCGATCAGTATCACGATTCTTTCTCTCATTTAAGTTTTCTCCAGAAGATTCCGAATTCAACACCCCCGTGCTGGTTTGTGGGTTATCCATGTTGTGGACGCTATTTGTGTCAGAATCAGAAGAAGTTTCACCGGTTGCTTTCACGGTTGAATCTGCCCCATGTGGCAGCTGATTATTCCCTTTAGCGAAATAGTCTGGTGGGAAAGGAACAAAGGGGACAAAATTGGTAGTGCTACTTGTTTGCTCCATCGCCATTTTCCTTTTGTACATAGGAGAAGATAAAGAACGGCTATTTTTCTTGCTCACTACAAAACGATTTTCTCCCTTACGCATAGGCATGATGTCCGGAAAGTCATCTGAAATTTCACTTTCCAAGTCTGCAGGCTCATGCAAATCTGCCAGCTTCTTAAACCAGCTTTCGGACTTCTCAACCTCATTTGATGGCTGTTCAGTTAAATTCAAATTATCCCCCGACTTTCTGGTCTCACTTTTCACAGGAACATCGCTAGTTTGCTCACTAGCCTTCAAAGAGGCATCATGGAAGGTATCTGTTACCACCCTCTCATTTTCCTCAATCTTTTCGGGATTTTTAGCAAACATGTCCTTGGGTAATGGCACAAACGGAACATAACTGGAATGGCTCCCCTTGGGATGCCCAAACTGTTGAGATGTTGATCTAGACAGTGAAGGAGAACTCGCTGTTTCAGCATTTTGTCCATTAGCATCAAGAATTTCAAAAGAACCAGTATTAGCTGCATCTCTTTGAAATTGAGAATTAGCAAGCCTCCGCTCCAATGGAGTCTTCCTTGTGCTTACAACAAACCGGTTTACCCCTTTCCTCAAAGGCATGATTTCAGGAAAATCTTCATCAGCAGCAGCACTACTCAAATCAGCAGCACTCTCCAGTTGAGAAGCCTTAGTAAACCACCGCTGTGCCTTTTCTTCATTGGCAGCTAATCTGCTCTCAATATCAGGCTTATTTGCATATAGCCCATTACCATGTCCCGAAACAGAGCTTGAATCAGTAATCCCAAATGAAGTGTCTACGGGTCTCTTGCAATCACACCTTATGCATAGTGGGTTCCTCCCATAGTTAAAGAAATCACATCTTGAGAATGAAAAGAAAAGGGTGAATTTCACAATTTGCACTTTTACATAAAATGTGCCTAGGAGTTAATCATATAGAGAAATACTCACTGAGGACACTCCCACTCCCCACCCGTCAACTGTCTCTTTGGTCTTGCCTCCTCACATTTAAGGCATTTAACGTTCCTTGCAAAGTTCATAAAAGTGCACCTGTTCAACGCAGCCCATGATTAACAATGCCTCGTGGCTGACAACAAGAATGAATCATAAATCATTTCCAAGGTTTAATTGTGCCACAATGGGTTTAAGTGAATATTAACCCTTTGTGTATGGAGATGCCACTAGCACAAACTGAATACACATGCATGTGGCATAATATAGGTTGCTAATTATGAGTTGTGACAAACGCAATTAAGCAACAAACACAAGAAGTTTGTCATTAATGATGAGTAAAAAGTACCTGTGGCACTGATACTAGCTTGCTGGAAAGTGAAAACAGCTGAAAGGAAGTGATTATTTAAAAGAAAGATAAGAAAATACCTAGGGCATATCCAATCACCTCTCTTCATTTCCGTGTTCTGTCCAAGAGGCCTTGAAGTTTGTCCATACCTATCTAGGAACTGATGCTGCACCGAAGCACAAGACTCTGGTGCTGGAATTCCAAAACCCAACCTAGTTAACTCACTCAGAAGGTTCCTAATGGCTGATTCAATAAGCCCTTCTGCGCGCAGATTGCTTTTTTCTGAAGAAACAGTAGGATTGCTTGCATAACTCAACAAATACTTCATCAGGTCAACCGTGTGCGCTTTATTGGAGTCGAACTCCTATATTTGAGCAAACAAAATAACAAAGTCTTATTCACACAGATTAAACCATGAACAGTTTGAATTCACTCTTGAGCAGGAACCACTGCACTGACATCAACTACATCAACATCATCACAAGTACAGGTAGAGACATGAACAGCGTGCTATTGTTTATATAGCTAGGATTATACTCGTCTTTTTCAACAAAGAAATTCCCATTGTCTTGATTATGAGTTCCGATATGTTCTCATTGTTTGAATATCAAGAGAAGTCTATAATATACAATAAGTATGTGTTTGACACAGCACTGTTTTTTCAAAGGACATAGAAAATCACACAAAAATCTACCTCAGCCACTAATAGTCATTTCTCCTCCTTAGGTTTCCCCACTTAACAAGAAAAAAGCTTTCAAACTTACCCTCACGTTCAAACTTTCCCTCTTAATAACATTTTCACATTTAATAATTGTCGCAAATCGATAAGTGGTACATATCATCTTACATAACAGATTTTCTTTCGTGCTGCCGTGTATAGGACGGGTACCTACTTATTGGTTAGATACGCAAATTTAAGATTATAACTTTTGGCCTTCAGGAAAATATACAGAGTAACTTGTCCTTCATTTGGGATCCTAAAGGAGGTTACTTAGAAATTGGATAGTTGCTTGAAGGCGCCACATCACTCCCCAAAGGAGGAGCAACATTGGCTCCTCGTAGGGGTAGCTCAGACCATCCAAGACGGTGTCTTGGTCCATGAAAGAGAGGGATTCCATCGAACCAGATCGACGGGATCGAAGCGATGAACAAGGTCTCTCTCTCTCAGAATCTCTCAGAAATTAGGGTTTGTGAAACCCAGATTAAGGAACGACTGGAGAAGAAATTAGGGTTTTAAAAATTGGGGAAATTTCAGAAATTAGGGCTCGATTTATATGTCAAACCCATAGTTGTTAAAAACCTACGATACACGATACATATCTTACGATTTGTATCGTCTCATTCGGAGAAGGATACGTATCCCATCATGTATCATTGTTGTATAAAAATCCTACGATACGACCGCGTATCCTACGATTTATACGCGTATCCTAATTCTATACGTATCCTACGATTACTTATTCGAAAAAGTCGGACCTTATTTCAAGACATTCTAGGCCACTCGATTAGAGCTCAGCCCACCGGGCCTCACCCTGTTGATCTCCGCTGCAAAGTACCCCACTATCAGAAGCCCCCTGATATTCAGAAGATCATTCACAGTCGCCCCCACTCGATGGCAACTTGGCTCAACACCCGTGGCCTAGCAAGGTCAATATGCGCATAGTCACATCTCATACAGGGTTGCAGTCCACAACACCCTTGGCATCTCTACCATCAACATGGTATCTTAGCTTAGGAGTAGGGCATAAGTACCACCACTTTGGACTAGTAGAGGAGGGACTACCAAACCAATGTAGAATGGAGGCTAGAGTGAGGGGATTGTCTGGTTGCATGGACGTGTTTTCATTGGAGCAGCTATACCTTAACTAGTTTAGACACAGAAGGAGCGCCCTGTTCACCAAGACAACTCACATCTCGAGTCATACTTCCCACTTGAATCCTATGTGAACTATAGGTCACATAATTTACCGAGGACCATGCACTAGCGAGCACATTATTGAATTGGGTGTCAAATTCGGCTTAATTCGCGAACTAGTTACCATTTACCAAAAACAAAGGGAAGAGAACAACGATTTTACAATGCCCAACACTCTCAGCAGGCAAGACTCCATGATTCCATCAAAGAGAAGTGTATTGCAAGAGTTTAGCACTTAGTTTTCCCAATGGAGTTTGACCAAAAGCTAAAAGCACCGTCTTCGCATGATGTCTCTATCTATAATCATGAGAGCTTGGTATCTGACTAACATATAAATGTACCATCTTCCCATCATGTCTCTATATATAGGTCAATATATTCGGCATGTCTAAGGTGTTTATACCAAGATCTTAAGTAATTACACAATCTCGTATAACAATCTAGTGCTTTTGATTCTTAATATGTTGGAAACTATGAAGCACTTGGGTACTAATATGATACAGGTATATGATAACGATTCAACAAAACCTGGCAGAAGTAGAAAACTATGAAGCACTTGGGTACTAATAAGATACAGGTATATCAATTCAACAAAACCTAGCAAAAGTAGGGTAGGGGTACAACTAGAATACGGCTAAAAAAATTGTATTTTTTGATATACAAGAATGTATAACATGAAAACTTGTAGTAATTGCACATGAAATTACTAAAATAGTTGAATCATGAATGACTAAGGAGACTAAGAATCCATCAAACCATAATGTAAGGCCAAACTCAAAGTATAAACCCGAGTTTAGACATTATATTAAAGAGCTTGCAAACCAAGATCTTAATTCTACAAGCATGCTAAGCATAGAACAAAAAAGGTCATATCGGGTTAGCCTCATCTCGGCATAAACAAAATAGTATTTTTGAACTTTATTTGCTCTAATATAGGCAAGTTCATCAACACCTGCACAACATTAAAGCATTTCACAGGAAAACAAACATTATTAAACTTACATTGCCAGCACCAATGCCAAGAAACGCCCTCATCCTCCGTGTAGTATCGAGAGCACTTTTGAAAAGAAATGGTGTTCCAGTTTCCACAACCATGCCAATATCACTTCTCGAAAGCAAACTGTACCCAACAAAAGAAGAAGACAAATAACAGTAATTGAACAGACCCAAATAGCAACAAAAACAGCCGAACAGCTTTAGCCTAGTTGGCATTTCATAGGCTCTCCCACAAGGGAGGTCTAGGGTTCAAACCTCGCCAAGTGTGAGTTGGTGTTTCTGTGGTGGATTATTCAAAGTGTGGTAGTTCATACTCCACATCCCCATCCCCATCCATTTTCGTATACATTACTGTAGATTCTTCTAAGTTGTTACTAAGAAAATTGCAAAGAAACAAACTAAAAAGTAGAGGTGATAAACAAGCCCAGCAGTTCAAGCTTGGTTTGGAAACTAACGAGCTTCAAAACATTTTCAAGCTTAACATGTATATGGTCTGCTTAACATGTATATGAGACCATCCGATTGAGCCGAACACGAGCCAATCTTGAATAGCTTGAATTTGTTATAAATCATTAGCCGAACGAGCCGAACAGTAGCTTGTTCGACCATGGTCAGAAACCAATTTTGAACGAGCTTTTAGCAAACAACACTAGCTCAAACTCGAGTAGCTTAGTTCGTTTATCAGCCCTACTAAAGAGGCGTGGAGGATGCAGCTTTACCCCATAAGATCCGTCTGGTCACGAGCGAAAGCCAGACAAGCGCTGGAGGCACGGACGAATTCGTCGGACAACTCCTCGTGCGCCACGAATGCATCGTCAGCGAGAATCTCTCGTGTCGGAAGATCGAAATACCCGCGGGAGGAGAGAGAATCAACGAGTGCGGACCACTCTGGCCACGGGTGGGCGGCGGGGGGCGGAGGAGAGGTGGGGGAAAAGCCGAGGGAGTCTCGGTTGTTGTCGTCTTGATTGGTGGTGGTGGTAGTTTGGGTGTGAATGCCGGCTTTGGCTTGTACGGGGCGGATTAAGCGTAGCTGAGGGCGCGGAGTGGGAGAGGGAGTAGAGAGAGGAGAGAGAGAGGGCGAAGACGGGAGGCGGCGGCGGGCGAGGCGGAGGAGGAAGGGGGAGGGAGTGGTGAGGAGCATTGTGAACCTTGACGCGCCGCCCATCAGGGCGGTGGAGGATGGGGTTTAATTGGAAATTGTGGATTGTAACCCTTGATAGGGTTTATTTAGCAATCTTATTAGCCTGCGAACGTCAAAAAGTGAGGGGAGGGATTTCCAGGTTCAACAGTAGAGAGACAATATCGTACACTCATGACTCCTGTAGGAATGGCAACGGGCGAGCGCCGTGCCGGTTTTTGCGTATCCCGACCCTCGCCCGAAAATTATCGCACGGTCCCAATCCCAACCCGATCCCACCCTGATTAAGGAACGGGTTTATTTACCCCGTCCGGCAATAAATTAAGAAAAAATTGTTAACCTCAAAAGCAAAATAAAAGAAAATAGATATAAATAAAATGGTAGTTTTAATATAATGGTGAAAATATAAAATTTTTTAGTATAATGATAATAATATTAGGATAAAAAATATATAGTTTTAAGTATAATGATAATTAGATTAGGGTAAAAGTATAGTTTTATATACAAATACATTTCGGGGTAGGTACATCAGGGCGGGATACTTTCACTCCGAAACCATCGGATTTTAAACTTTTTACCCCCACCTTATACTCGAAAATGAGGTAAAAAAAACCCGCCCTGTTCGTGATGGGGTGGTCTGATTGCCAAGCCTACACTCATGGGAACCATCAACCATACCACATTGTATGTGATGTCGATGGGAGTCGAACCTCAAACTTCACAATTCTAACCGGCTTGTTTCACGTGGAGAGAAGGTGGTGAAATAAGGAACAATGATTAATAAGAGTTGGATATGTTATAATAGAGAATTAGTTAAAGAGTTAATATGATAGTTTACTTAATTATTTCTTAAAATAAAAATAAAAAATGATTAGAGTAGATTTGAGGGGCACGTTAGTAAGAATTGTGCCCACCAAGATAAGCTTATCTTATGGGTGTGGGTGGGTTTTGCTAAGAGCATTGTAACGGATAAATCATCGGTCAGATAAACAATTTGTGTGCAAAGTGGAAATCAAACATTGATAAAGAGTAATTAACGGATTAGCTTATCTCCAACTCTGCAAGGGCCCGTTTGTTGGGGGAGAAAGAAAAGCAAATAATAAAGATGTTTGGTAGTAGGAGTAGGAATGAGAAAAAAAAAGGAGGGAATAAGAGCTTCTCTTTGGATCATGGATCTTCACAAATACCATCCCAATCCTAGGATTATCTAATACAAGTGGAAAAGAAAACGACCGAATTATCCCCCAAACTTTGTTTTGTATTCTTAATGCACTGATTTAACAAAATCAATTAATTTATCACACGATCCACTCTTATTCGTATAACTTTTTTTTTTTGACAAAAGGGAGAAGATTTTATTAATCTGAGAGGCGGAAAAACGCCTAAACATCAGAGAGAGAGAGAGAGAGGAACCCCATGGGGGCAAGGTAGTTGTCCACAAACCGGACAAACTACAAGAAAAGGCTTTCTTTGCACAAGTATGTGCAGCCCTATTACAATCGCGTTTGACAAAACTAAATTCACATAACTGAAACAAATCCTTCAATGCTAAACAATCTTGTACCAAAACTGCGATATCAGAGGGTGGATCTTTTGACATGGAACAGCTTCGGACAATCGACTCCGCACCCGATTCAATGAGAACACGTCCTACATTCAGAGCAACACCCAAATTCATACAATTTCTAACTGCCATAGCCTCTGCAAGCCATGGAGAGGTGAGGCTTTCATATGACTTAATAAAAATTTCCAAAATGGAGCCGTTCGCATCCCGAGGAATTGCTCCTGTTCTAATAGTGCTCGTTGCCTTTGATACTGCTGCATCAACATTAATTTTTATCATGCCTTCATCAGGTCTCCTCCAAACCAAAGTCTCAGGATTTGAAGAAGCCACTTGAGTAAGGGAAGGCTTGACATTAGCCTCTTGAAACTCAAAAAAATCTGCTTGTGCCTTTCCATTAATTGCCTTCGCAAGCCAATTTGGACCATTAAACACCAAATCGTTTCGGGTTTTCCAAAGCCACCAACAATACGAAAGGCTGAGACCCAATATTGAAGAGGGGAGATGAGCTAAACGGATACGATCGCAAATACAATGCCACCAGTTAGACATATGTCTACAGTCTTCGAGTTCCACAAGTCTAAGGCGAAAAGGCGAAAGAATCCACACTTTTGAAGTAAAATAATATCGGAATAACAAATGACAAATAGATTCCTCCGCATTTCCACACAGTGAGCAGATTGGATCAGAACGTTCCTTCTTTACGGTTAGGGCTAAGTTGGTTGCTAGAGCTTCATTGAAACATTTCCACGCAAAAAAATTTGATCTTTGGGTGGATAGGCAAGCCCCATAACTTCTTCCAAATCTGTGCCATAACATTAGCAGAACTAGATTGAGCTCCGTGATTATCTAGCTCATTGATCAAGCTCTCTTTTTCCAAGCAATAAGCAGATCTTACAGTGAATACGCCATTTGGGGAGTAGTGCCATACTTTGCGATCCCTTCTTTGCGTGGTACTAATAGGCAAAGAAAGGATAATTGTTGCCTCTTCCTCATTGAAACTTTCTTTGATCAGCTGCATCTTCCAAGGTTAGCCTGAGTTCGGTAAGGAGTAGCACCATAACTTATGTTTCGAATGTCTTTTCCTGAACGAACCTGCCACCTCCAACCTTTATTGAGTAACTCTCTAGCCCAACAAATGCTTTTCCAAGCCATGATGCCTGGTTGCTTACATTTGCATTGAAGAAAGTCGTGTTGGGAAAGTATTTACCCTTGAAAATTCGTTTGAAGAGAGACGGTTCACCGGAAATCAATTTCCACCCTTGTTTAGCTATCAAGGCCCTGTTAAAAGATTTCAAGTCACGAAACCCCAATCCACCTTTGCCTTTGCACTAACTTAGTTTATTTATCCAGTGAATTTTGCGTTCCCCTTCTTGCGAACCCCACCAAAATTTTGCGATCTCGGCAGAGATTTGATTCATGAGCTGTTTGGGCAACCGGAAACAGGACATAGCATAGCTCGGAATTGTCAAGAGGACCGATTTGATTAAGACTTCCCTACCAGCTGAGTTTGGCCTTGAATTTGTCCATGATCTTAACCGTTTAATCGTATGGTCTTTCACATATGAGAAAAGCTCACGCTTGGAATTTTCAAGGAAGACAGGGAGGCCTAAGTACTTAGCCTCTTTGGCTTCCATGGAGATCCCGACACGATTGGCTAATGTAAGACGAGCTTCAAGGGAGATATTTGGGCTGAAAAAAACCGACGACTTGTCTTTGTTAACTTTCTGACCGGAAGCAGCTTCATACAACACCAGAATATTATAAAGGGTAGCACAATCTCGCTCTGTAGCTTGACAATACACAATAGAATCATCCGCAAATAATAAATGAGAAACAACCGGGCAATGACGATTAATGCGAAAGCCATAGAGAAGCTTTTTACTTACATAATCATTGCAAAGCGCTGTAAATCCCTCACCACACAACAGAAATAAATAAGGTGATAAATGGCAGCCTTGGCGAATACCTCTACTCGGGTGAAAAGACTCCCCGGCTTCCCCATTCACGATTATAGAGAAGGATACCGTTTTTACGCATTCCATAACCCATCCAATCCATAAGGCGTGGAAACCTAACTGCCTCATTACCTGCTCAAGATAACGCCAATCCACCCGATCGTATGCCTTGACCATATCAAGTTTAAATGCAGCCACCCCTTTTGTGCCAGACCATTTATGCCGAATGTAGTGTGGTAGTTTATGCGCAATGAGTACATTATCCGTTATCTGGCGACCCCCTACAAAAAAACACTTTGGTTTTCCGAAACAATAGAGGACATAACCTGACGAAAACGGTTAGCCAAGACTTTTGCAATGACTTTGTAAATTGTGGTACAAAGACTAATGGGCCGAAACTGACTAACCTTGGTGGGAGTTGGAATCTTTGGAATTAAGACAATATTAGTACAATTCAAGCTTCTAAGCATCTTCCCACTGTGGAAAAAACTCCGCACAGCCCAACAAACATCCAAGCCCACTATGTCCCAGTATAATTTACTAGTCAAACTTCATTCATTAACTAATCAATTTTTGTTCAACTAATCTTCTAGGCACCGTAACCGGCACGCGCACGCCAACGCCTGCAATTAATTAATCTACTACGCAAATTAGGGAACAAACAACAACGGAATCAATCGCCCCTCGAATTTGATCGCCCAACCTTTCTAAAGTTTCTTTCTTTTTTGTTTTGTTTTTTTTTCTTTCTCTTCTTTCCCTTTTTGGTGTTTGCTTATATATCTCCTCATTTGGAAACCCTAGAAGACCAAACCAGAGAGAGAGAGAGCGCATCGCGGTCGGCCGCGCAAAGAGGGACAATGGTGTTCTACTTCAAAGCCCGACCCGAGGCCGGCGACTACACTATCTTCATGGGCCTCGACAAGTTCGAGAACGAGGAGCTCATCAAATACGGTTTCCCTGAAGACATCTGGTATTTATCTGTCTCTACACTTGTTTATTTTTAATTTAATAACTGAATTGATTGGTTATCCGTTGTCAAATTGTCAAATTGAGCATATCTTGGATCTTGGGAAGGTGAATTTTGGTACTAGGCTCTATAAAGGATTGATTTAGGGCTATGTGTTTGTTTATTTTGTTGGTACTCCACACCTGATAGCTTTCTTCCGATAGTGATCTACTCATACGGCTATGTTCTATTGGTAGGAATAAAAGAAAAATTGTCTTTCCGTCCCGTAGTGATTGCCCGGTCTGCAAAACGAGAGCTTAAAAAGAATGCATTTTGTCAGGAAAAATTTAATTTTTTTGCAGGTTACTGGATAAGATATCATTTAGTTCTTTCAATTTATGCAAAAAGTTGGGATTTTTAAGATAGAAGTACATCATTTTTAAGTTCTCGTTTTGCGGACCGGACAATTGGGATGGAGGGAGTATTTCGTTTTAGATGCTTATGTCGACCCTTCTTAGCCACGATTGATGGAAATCCAGCCATCCAGGTAGAATGAAAGAATTCTCATGAAGTTTGGTTTTCGTTTTCTTTGAGCCAACCCAGTGTAGCTTCAGTTTTTTGTGATCGCAAAATAATTAAAATTCCTCATATGAGGTCACATCCTTCTTTATTGCAGTTCCATGTTTTTTCTTTTCTGTGTTGAGATTTATGATTGTTGTGGCCACATGGGGTTAGCTCATTCTTCTAAATTTCTTATACTTGTGTGACAGCTTCAATATCAAATACTTTTGGCGGTGAACTAGGTAGAAGTTAATTGAAATATTGCAGCATTTTCCATTTTGTGATCGTTGATGATGTGAGGCGTTGATGATGTGAGGATTTTTTATTGTTTCTTTTGTCACTGGGGGTTGGGGTTTTGTATGCCAATCATGAGGCTTAGACGAACTTTCTACCTCAAGCGTGGTGCGATATTATCTTAGTTTCAGGGGGAAGTCAGTATGAGAGCAACAACATATCTAAGTGGCTTGAGATAGTACCCATGTGATGTATTCCCTATTATTTTTCCAATTTCTCTGATTAAGTGTAGATGAAAGTGAAAACAAGTAAAACTTGTAATCTTCTTCCACTTCTCTAACTTGAAGCCTTTGTTTCCTATTGTTGATTCCATATTGGTCAACCTGGGACTGTGACAGATTCGTAGGTAGATTGACAGGTTACTGATGTAATTCAAAGAAGTGGCCCACAAGTTTAAAAGTGCAGAATCTCGAGCAAGACAGATGAATATCAAATTCATGGAAACTAGATTTGACTAACTGTCTAATATGACAATGCATGTTCGAGGTAAGAGAAACGTAGGTCCATTTTGTTAGTTCAACATACTCCTACCAGCTTAATACTTGGGAACCATATTTTTGGAGAGATAGGGTAAAAATACAATCAGTGACACTACTTAAACTCACGAGAATAAATGGCTTGGTGATCACATGGAACAAGAATAGGCGTACCTATTAAGAGGAACTGGAGGAGTCTTCTAATTCTTTGCAACATTAGTAGGGGGGCCTCTATATTTTCTGAAGTTCTAGGGAGCTGGATAGGATCTCATGGATTTGGCAATGCTTTGTAGTTTGGGGGACAATCAAAGGTATTATTTCGACATTAATATATTTGCGCCAGTTGCATTGAGATGAATGTGATGATACGGACATTAGTGTAGATGGGTTTTACTTTTGACTGGTGAATCTAGAGCTCGCGAGACATTCGTACTTTTCTAAGTACCTTTTCATAATCTAATATAATGCTTTAGTTTGCATTAATCTCATTTTCTGTCCAATAAAGTTTGAAATAACGCTATAAGTTATGAAATTGAGTGTGCTTAAGCCCTAGAGGCTAGATCAAATGCGGAGATCCAAAGACTTTGTTTCCGTTCTTGACAATGTGCTTGGGCACTGGACCCACTAAGCCATGCCCCAAAACTCCCATGCCTTTCATGGGTAAACCAACCGGCGATTCAATATTGCGCTTGGGCACTACATTGAGAGATAGTGGATAGAGCTATTAGCATGCTAGATAGAGCGCTTTGAGTTTTGGGTTGAGATGGCGAGATACTGGAGCTATTTTGTGCGCTTGATAGTGTGTGGGCGCTCACCGCGTGCTCATGTGGTGAAAATTCTCTCGTTAGCCATTTCGTCAGTCCACTATAAATAGCTCGATTACATCTTTTAGAGTTAGAGCTCTAGAGCATCTAGGAGTCACCCTTTTATGGCTACTTCATTTTCTCTAAGTTGAACCCTCTATTATCCCAATTTAAGTGCATATTTGTCATGTCTTTTGTAAGATTCATCGTTTGTCGGGAGGCATTGCAGACACCCACTTTTTTATGATTTGCTTATTTAGTGAACCCTTAGCCATTGTGGTGACAGAACCTTTTGCGAATGGAGATTGAGAAGGTGCTTCTCATGGTGTCTATGGTATCAAGATTGGCTTGGGGGGCTCTTGATTCTTGATGGGAAACAAGTTAGGTGATCTAGTGTAAGGGTATTCATTCTTCTTGCCTAGTCTTGTAGTCTTTGGTTCATAGTAGAATTTGTTTGGGTGTTGGGTTTGTAGGTTTTGTTTCTAGTGTTGGACCTTGGGCTTTTCACATTAAAAGCACTATTTTCTTTGTTATCTTTATGTAAAGCTTTACGTAAAGAGTTCGTAGAATTTTATCAAGATTGCGTAAGATCTTAATTGAGTTAAGTTTTGTTGTTCACAGGTTCCGCATCTAGGCATAACTTTATTGACTCCCGTTTTTTTATTCCCTAAACTCAGCAAGTATTAAAAGTCCTTTTCATATTCTTGGTAGGATTTGTTTGGGTGTTGGGTTCGTAGGTTTTTGTTTCTAGTGTTGGACCTTGGGCTTTTCACATTAAAGCACTGTTTTCTTTGTTATATGTACGTAGAGAGTTCATAGAATTATCAAGATTGTGTCAGTTCTTAATTGAGTTAAGTTTTGTTGTTCACAGAATCACAGGTTCCGCATCTAGGCACAGTTTTATTGACGTTTTTTATTCCCTAACCTCGGCAAGTATTAAAAGTCCTTTTTATATGCTTGCCCTCTTCTTGCCTCATGAGCATGATGTAAATTATTCTAAAAGGTAGAAAGATAGCAATGAGGGCGCCATTTATTCGAGAAAATTAAAGGCGTGCCTTTGTTGAGCAAAGAGTCTAGTGGAATCCTTTTACAGAGTTATATGTGCTTGACTAAAGGGCCTCGCTCAGTATCATGGTTTTTGAATACTCTGCTGTACTGGCTGGTATGGCTGAGATGTACCACTGGGGTTTGGTTATAAAACAGTACATTTGACCTGCAATTGCGTTTTAGCTAGTTTACCGAACAATTCTAGTGTGTTAGGGAGATTTTGCTATGCTTTGGCAATACCAGCTTCTGGTACGATGATTTGTGTGTATACATGCACACACACATATGTAGAGCACTGGTTGGAGGCAATGTAGTACATGGTAAATATCGTAACTAGATATATTGTTAATCCCATGGAAATATTTTATATACCTATGAATCCAAAGCAGTATCCAGTAACCTGTCGGAACCGGTATGAGGTATCAGTATATATGATACCAATGACAAAAATGCATCTATATCTGGTGCAAGATTTAGAACCTTGCTCTGTGTAGTGAGCACCTTTTCCTTGCCTTGGAAAATCTCTTTTCCCCCCTTGGTAGTGGTGGTGGTGGTGAGAGGTGGGCATAGTTATTAGAATAGCATGATTTGCTATTGGATTCACAATTCATGCAAAATCAATACGAATCTATGGATGAATCAAGGTTTAGACAGAATCAGTGATGAACCGTACAATCCACAATTCAATTCATGCGAACATAAGAATTGTTGCATCCGACTAATATGAAGCCCCTTTTGCCTTCATTTTTTTTAATGGAAAAGCAACAACACAACTTTTTAGAGTATTAAGTACAAAATAATTGCTGTCGCATGCCAAATTTTGAATCATTTGTTGATTAGTATTCGTTTTGAATCGGAGCATGTTGTGAACCTTTTTTTTTCCTCATTCTTCTCAAAATATTGAAATAATCACCCTAAAGATGTTTGAGGCTAAGATACCTTGTACTCATGAATTATCTTTTGTTACTCTGTTGAATTTTATTAGTTTATTATCATGAGTAAATAGATGGTTTCAAACTATTATTGTACAATTTTTTTTTATACTTTTGGGTATAATATCACTACATGAACGGGAATTTTGAGAAATTAATATTTGTAGTACTTGTATTCTCCAAATCATAGATCTCTCGGAGCTTCGGACCAACCCACTTATGTTGCCATATAAGCTAGTTTCTTATCTATTAGGTGACGTGATCTTTGTTAACTTTTTATTACATTAAGGTTAAGCTTTTATTTTTACAATGAATCTCTAATAGGTATATGCATATATACTTTATCATATTCGTGTATGTTTTCTGATGGGGTACAAGTTTCTTGCCTATTAGACCACGTAATCATGAATTAGTGAAAGAAAACAAACTTCTATATTTACCTAAGTTTTTTTCCGCTCAAATTTACAACGTATCTTTAATATGCGATATTCTAATGTATGTATAACTTCCAATTTATTTAAGAATGTCGACCGAATTGTTACGATTCACGATTCAGAAAAGAATCGATGTGATACTTGATTTGATTCACGATTTGACTACCTGGGGGGTTGTTCTTGGGCCTTTGGCAAGCCTTTAGCCTTCAACGAATGAGGTTAACAATAGATTTACCTTTTATGATCCAGTTTGCTATTAGGATACATCCTCATTGCATGTTGCTGGTAAAGTTTGCTATGTTGTTATATGGCTTTCTTGCAAAAAAAAAGAGAAAAGACCCTGTGGTGAAGACATCCAACTAACTTGTTAGGGGTTTATTTCCAAATGGGAGCTTGTACTTACTGTTGTTTCTCTTCTTTTTAGTAGCACTTTTCTGACTACGTTGTTCTTCTGCAGGTTTCATGTTGATAAAATGTCTTCTGCTCATGTTTACGTGAGATTGCACAAGGGTCAGACAATTGATGATATGTCCGAAGGTCTTTTGGAAGATTGTGCTCAACTAGTCAAAGCGAACTCTATCCAAGGCAAATGCTCAAAGATTTAATGTGTTTTGAGTCAATTTGTTTCTTTAAATATTGTATCTTGGTGTGAAGGAAGTTTCGGGGTCTTGGCAACTGCTGTTAAGTTACCAATTGCCCCAAAAGCTAAAGCTGCTAGAAAATGGACTAACAATGTATGTCAAGCATATTGTGAAAGAATTCAAAGGGGATAAGCATAATGCAAACATGGAACAAATGCAAACAAAGAGATTCGAACGCAAGACATCTTCCAATCCGGGTTTCAATACCATGTTATGTTGCCAATTGCCCCAGAAACTTAAGTTGTTAGGAAATAGGCCAACAATGTATATAAAACTATCTAACAATAATATCAACTTTCCGCAATTCTGCATGAACTTGACCACCCTGATAACGATTATTATTGCAATTTGTGTCTTGCTTTTTTCTGCAAAGCATGATGTCAGGCCTGGGCAATACAGAATGTTCTTTGACATTCCTTTTATGCTACAGGAAATAAGGTGAATAATGTCGATGTTGTTTACACGCCATGGCATAACTTGAAGAAGACAGCTTCCATGGATGTCGGCCAAGTTGGTTTTTACAACTCAAAAATGGTGAGCTTTCTTATCGCAACTTGGTCTAATATCGTGTCCCTGATTTGCACTATTCTTCTTTGGATTTCGTCGATGTGGGTGATGGACCCTTGTATGATGTTGGTAACCTGTTTAGGTTCGCACTGTGAGAGTGGAGAAGCGAATAAATGAGATAGTTAATAGATTGAACCGGACGAAGGTTGAAAGGAAGCCAGACTTGAAAGGTACTTATATGTTCTTTGCTTGCTTGTGTGATTTTTAGATTTACTGCACACATTCATGAGCTGATTTCAGAGGGTATAGTGTTTTGTTCTATTTGATCGAAATGATGGGTTTCCAATTCTTTCTTTATAATTGTTTTTTTTTTCCTGTATGTTTTAGTGTAATTTTTTCTCTCATATTGGTTAACCTTCACCGTGTTATTTATGTCTGAGTCAGCGTTTTAATTTTAATATGAAGAGTTTTTGCTTGTTGGTGTTGATTTTATTTGTGCTTGTATATTGTGCAGCTGAGCGAGAAGCAGTTAATGCAGCAGAAAGAGCGGAAAGAAAGCAACAGCTGAGAGATAAAGTGAGTGCTGTATTTCTGTGCTTTTTTTTGCCAAGGTCGATCTGGGAATGCATGTTCTAGTGTGCTTTAGTCTCATAGTGATTGAATCATGCGACATGGGGCTACTACGTGTGTCGTACCATAGAAGAACTTCATGTCAAAAAGTTTCAAAATGGACGTCATTGCGATAAAAGTTTTCATAATGTGGACAAACTAATTTGTTTTGCAGACTACGGCTATGTTTGGGTCTCGAATTGGTTGGGGGAAAATGATTAGAAAGGTGAAAGATAGTAAACCAATATTGCTTTTGGGAAAAAAAAGAAGCTTCCTTCCTTTCTCTTTATTGGGTGGATTAGGAAAAGAAATGCGTATAGTTGTCAAAGGTTACTCTATTGTCTAGTCTTCATAACGAAGAATTTCTTAAGTAGTTCCATTTCCCTTTGCTTTGGTTTTTTCCTTGATGAATCCAAAGTCCAAAAATTGACTGCAAGTTGCTGATTGATAGAGATGTTGTCGGGTTTGCCAATTGTTGATATTGCGTTTTACCTTTGTCATTAGGTGACATCTGAGACCAAGTTTGGTTGATCGACACAAGAAGGTTGGATATCTTGGGAGGGGGTTGGGATAACCGGATATGAATATTATAGGATGGTTGCTATCCAATCCCATTTTTGGTTTTGACTTGATGGGACAGTTATTATACGGCCCCTGATTTTTTTTAATGTTGGGAAAAGTAAATTCTTGGTTGGATGGTGCAACTGAATATCGTCCAATGGCTCCCCACTTCTTTTATCTAGCAAACAGACACGAACTTTAGTTGAAGTCATCAGTTCCGTCTTGCTGCCTCAGCAGTGTCCTGGTCTGATTGTGGTGAGTCTAGTGACATCATGCCTGTATTGGTCGCCGATATCCTGAGCTAGACTTGTCGTTCGTGTTGATTTGAATTATTAGATGTTCTGTTTTTTTTTGCAGCAGCTGTTGCTGTTCTCTTCTGGATACTTTTCTTGGTCAACTTTACTCCCTAACTCTTTTCCTTTACAATGATTAATTTTTGCTTGTAGATATGCCATCTCCACAAACTTCTTAAACTTCATGGTATCATCTAAAGGATTTGTTCGTTTTTTTTTTTTTTCAAACTCTTTCATCCTTTCTACCTATTTTCTTCTGGTTACACATTTCTAAGGAAGATGCTATTCCTATGATTAGTATGTAGCCTTCAGTTTTCTGCCCTAGGAAGAACATGCTAACGGTCACCAGGTGCAGAAATTTTTGGTATTCAGAACAGGATAAACAAATCTGGTAAGCCAATTCACGCAAATATGGTGGCCTGAATGGGGTTGGATAAACAACTCCTAAGAGCATCTCCAATCCTTACCCATTTTTTCACCCAAATTTGGGTAGAGATTTGGGCAAGGCATCTCCAATGCTAAACCCATAGTTTTACCCAAATCTATTATTGGATGGCACACTTGTAATTAATGAGTGGCACACTTGTAATTAATGAGAGTGAAAAGAGGGTTTGAAAAAAATGGGTATGGGTTTGTGTCTCCCCAAATTTGGTTGAGGAAATGGGTAGAACTCAAAATGGGTAGGCAAGTGGGTATGAGTATGACATTGGAGATGAGTTTTTAGGCGCTTTACTCAAATTTTGGGTATGGGTAGTAAAATGGGTAAGGATTGGAGATGCTCTAATGCCTTGATTTTGAGTTTCATCTGCATAGTAGGCTGAATTTTGTTGGACTGATGGACCCTTATTATCTTTGTTAGATTTTAAATACTCTTTTTTGATTTGATCTCTCAAATTTTGATGGAATTAATGCCTATGTTTCTGGCAGAAACGGCGAGAGGATATGGAGAGGCTTGAAAAGGAGAGACAAGCAGAGGTTAGAAGCTACAAGAACTTGATGGTAGCTGAAAAGATGACATCTAACAAAGAGATAGCTTCAGCCAATAAGTCCTTACAAGAACTGGAAGAGGACTTCATGTAAGATGGTATAGATTCAACTCTTGAATACCTTTCACCTTATTACAGGAATCAAGATATCTTTCTCCCACAAATGTAAGGGTATGGGGATGTCTCTTCATTATTCTGTTTTATGGTCTTGGGCAAAAATGTACTCTATGGTGAGATGAATTTGATATAGAACGAACCTCTTTCATGAATAAGAAGTAAAAGACTTGTAATTTACAATGAAGGTGTACTTTGTTTTGTATCAACAGATTGGTACAATTTATGATGATGATGATAAACATGAGCTACATTTTTTGTTGGTTTGCGGTCCACAAAAGTGTAAGCTTGGGCTTGGCTTGGCTTTGTAGAGAAAACTATATTCCTGGTTTACATTGTTTTGTTTCCTCTGATTAATAGCATCAAATTCTGTTCAAATCTGAAAACCTAACTGTTATTGTATTGTTTCAGTTGTTTTCGACTGCGCTGAAGTTTGAAATGCTTTTCTGGGCCTTCCTATGTTGGTACATTTGGGATAGGTTTCAAGATAATGATAATTGACTTGACCTGTGTTTTCCTCACCAGAATTAGGCAAGGAGAGGGAATAGAAAGTTGCCACAACCTAGGAAGTTTTTGCTTTATAGGAATTAGGAAGCCAAAATACGTGGTCCTTTTTTCACAATCTTCTTAATTCGGCAATCTTCTTAAAGCGGGAGAACACGAGGATAGTTACAATCCCTCGTTGCTTGTGTTTGGACATAGTTCAATGTCAAGTGTCTCGATATCATATGATTGCTTATGGTTGCCAATTTATTTGTGAATTGGGGTATTTGGCTCTAAATAAAAGTTTACACGTACATTATGTTTTTGTCTCTTTCCTCTTTTGGATGTTTTTTAGACATGGAAGCAATCTAATTCAGAATGAGTTTGACAGTCTTACGGTTTCCCAATAGGGCCAGGTGCTCTCAAGAAGTGTCTGGGGAACATTGCTTTGTTTGATTGATTACCAGTAGGTTCTAAAAGTGGTATAGACATGGACACAACACGGACACAGAGAAACGTTATTTCTCCAAAAAGGATGCGGGCACATTGAGCATATGTTACATTACATAATACATATATTGAGCTATATAGTTAGGTATATATACGAGTTATATGACCATAGGATACAATATGAGTTTATTTGATAGTTTTAGTGTTTCCCAATAGGGCCAGGTGCTCTCAAGATCAAGTGTCTAGGGAACATTGCTTTGTTTGATTGATTACCAGTAGGTTCTAAGAAAAATGGATATAGACACATACACGTGGATACGTTACTTCTCCAAAAAGGACACGGGCACGTTGAGCATATCTTACATGACATATGTTGATAATTAGGTATAGATATGACCATAAGTTTGCATCCCAAATTTGTGTAGTAGGTGGGATACAATAAAGAATGAAGAATCTAGACAGACACAAGATTCAGGAAACCCTAGAACTTATCCTTAGCGTCTCTCCCCATTGCTTATAAGAGCCAGAGAATAGTACCTTCCCCACCCAAAATAAATGACACCTTTTAATTGAAGTTTAAATATGAATAGCCATAACGATACCATTTTTCCGATTTGTTTAAAACCATAATGTGCCAAGTTCCGAAGTTTGGTAATCAGTAAGCGTCGAAGAAGTGTCGATTATGTATTAATATCCGAGTCATAGACACCTAAGAAATGTCGGACACATGTCCCGAATCAAGATTGTTCTCTCACTATGGGCTTGAAAAAGAGAGTATTAGACGTGTCCAAGTGCCGGTGTCGGACAAAAGATACTTCACCTTTGTTGAAGTGTCTGTTGTTCTTAGAAGAGGTTGAGATTTTGGAGTGTGGGTATCCGGAATAACATCGCCAAGCTCCTCTGGAATCAGATGACTCCTCATCTAAGGCAAGTCCTTTAGGTTTCATAGAGTGAACAATCCCGTTCGAGTCGTAGTTAAGATTTTCATTTTTCCTTTAAAATAGGCTTTAATGTGTTCGTTTCTTTGCTGATGACTGATCAATCATTGTTATTTTTTTTTAAAAACAAATAGAAATCTAATTCGTCGACGTGGAAGACCCGGCTCAACTCGAATTTGGGCACAACTCTTCCAATTTACGGCCCTCCCAATCAAGGATAGTGCGGCTGAGCAGCTCAGTTTCTGTTGGATATTTGAAAGCCCAAAATAATTGCGCGGAAATCAAAATGCGCATTTAGTAATGCTTGCGGAAAATGAAGTCCTAACGGTTTTGACTTGCCTGAAGATTCAATTAGACAAGCCTCATTGCAATATCTAGGGGTAATGGCTAAGTAAGTGTTCAATGGCCCAGACAACGAAAAGAAATTCTTGTCTTTAGAAAAGAAAGAAAGAGCATAATTAAATGAAGAATCAATACTTTACTCAAAGTAGTACGTTTCAAATCATTGATGACACAGCTTTTGTATTGTTGAGAAAATAGACTTCTGTCGTCCCAAGACAAGTATTGAAATTTTTGGAACAAATTCTTGTCTTTGGAAAAGAAAAAAGAGAGGAATTAAATGAAGAACCAATACTTTACTCAAAGTAGTACGTTTCAAATCATTGATGGCACATGTTCTGGCTTGTTGAGAAAATAGGTATATATCGTCCCAAGACAAGTATTGAAATTTTCGGAACAAATTCTTGTCTTTGGAAAAGAAAAAAAGAGAGGAATTAAATAAAGAATCAATACTTTACTCAAAGTAGTACGTTTCAAATTATTGATGGCACAGGTTTTGGCTTATTGAGAAAATAGGTTTCTATCGTTCCAAGACAAGTATTGAAATTTTCGGAACAAATTCTTATCTTTGGAAAAGAAAAAAGAGAGGAATTAAAAGAAGAACCAATACATTACTCAAAGTAGTACATTTCAAATCATTGATGGCACAGGTTCTGGCTTGTTGAGAAAATAGGTTTATATCGTCCCAAGACAAGTATTGAAATTTTCGGAACAAATTCTTGTCTTTGGAAAAGAAAAAAGAGAGGAATTAAATAAAGAATCAATACTTTACTCACAGTAGTACGTACGTTTCAAATCATTGATGGCACATGTTTTGGCTTGTTGAGAAAATAGGTTTCTATCGTTCCAAGACAAGTATTGAAATTTTCGGAACAAATTCTTATCTTTGGAAAAGAAAAAAGAGAGGAATTAAAAGAAGAACCAATACATTACTCAAAGTAGTACGTTTCAAATCATTGATGGCACAGGTTCTGGCTTGTTGAGAAAATAGGTTTCTATTGTCCTAAGACAAGTATTGAAATTTTTGGAACAAATTCTTGTCTTTGGAAAAGAAAAAAGAGAGGAATTAAATAAAGAATCAATACTTTACTCTACGTTTCAAATCATTGATGGCACAGGTTTTGGCTTGTTGAGAAAATAGGTTTCTATCGTTCCAAGACAAGTATTGAAATTTTCGGAACAAATTCTTATCTTTGGAAAAGAAAAAAGAGAGGAATTAAAAGAAGAACCAATACATTACTCAAAGTAGTACGTTTCAAATCATTGATGGCACAGGTTCTGGCTTGTTGAGAAAATAGGTTTATATTGTCCCAAGACAAGTATTGAAATTTTTGGAACAAATTCTTGTCTTTGGAAAAGAAAAAAGAGAGGAATTAAATAAAGAATCAATACTTTACTCTACGTTTCAAATCATTGATGGCACAGGTTTTGGCTTGTTGAGAAAATAGGTTTCTATCGTTCCAAGACAAGTATCGAAATTTTCGGAACAAATTCTTATCTTTGGAAAAGAAAAAAAGAGAGGAATTAAATGAAGAACCAATACTTTACTCAAAGTAGTACGTTTCAAATCATTGATGGCACATGTTTTGGCTTGTTGAGAAAATAGGTTTCTATTGTCCCAAGACAAGTATTGAAATTTTCAGAACAAATTCTTGTCTTTGGATAAGAAAAAAGAGAGGAATTAAATGAAGAACTAATACTTTACTCAAAGTAGTACGTTTCAAATCATTGATAGCATAGGTTTTGACTTGTTGAGAAAATAGGTTTCTATTGTCGCAAGACAAGTATTGAAATTTTTGGAACAAATTCTTGTCTTTAGAAAAGAAAAAAGAGAAGAATTACATAAAGAACCAATACTTTACTCAAACTAGTGCATTTCAAATTTTTGATGACACAGTTTTTGTGTTTAGATTCGTTCGAAGACAAGTACTAGTACTATAATTTTCAGAAGAAATTCTTGTCTTCAGAAAAGAAAGAAGAGAAGAATTAAATTAAGAACTAGGGGTGTACATGGTCCGGATTGGTCCGGTTCTCTAGAAAACCAGTAACCGGACCATTTCAAACGGTTCTAGAAAATTGGGAACCAGAACCTAACCAATATATGCATGGAACCTAACCAGAACCAAACCGCAAGACCGGTCCGGTTTCGGTTCGGTTCCGGTTCTATCCAATAAGCATCCAAACACTTATTCACAAAATATGAACTCATAAAATTAAAAAAATAGGAAGATAATTTGCTGGAATAGGAAAAGAAGAAAGAAAATAAAAGCTTTCCTAACAAATGAGATTTCATCTCTAAATAAATTAAGTTTAGCAAGGAAAAGATTAACCTACCAAATTCAAATACATATTTAATTACACACAAATAGGTATTTCTATATTTATCTTAGTTTTAAATGGTCCGGTTCGGTTCTAACCACGGTTCATTAATTGAGAGCCAGTAACCGAACCGAAATTAACGGTTCTTATTTTTTTGGAACCATAACCTGACCGGAGAACCGCAGAACCAGACCAAATAGGACGGTTCGGACCGGATCGGACCGGTTTTACGGTTCGGGCGGTTTTGTTGAACACCCCTATTAAGAACCAATGCTTTACTCAAAGTAGTACTCCCTCCGTCCCTATTTAAGTGTCCTACTTTGACTTTTACGCAGTTTTAGGAGTCAACATAATTGTACCTCCAAAATATTACTTTCCATACTTCCCCTCTATGGAGACATCATCATTACACTTTTACTCATCAACTTTTCAAAAGAAAATCTACTTTTAGGGCAAAATAGAAAATGTACCAACTTTTATCCACTAACTTTACAATAGGACACTTATTTAGGAACAACCCAAAAAGAAATACGTTTCAAATAATTGATAGCACTGTTTTTAACAACAAAGGTTTTTGTTGTCCCAAAACAAAATCTTGTCTTTAAAAAATAAAAAAGGACAGAACTAAATGAAAAACCAATACTTTACTCAAAATAGTACGTTTCATGAATAGACAGCCAAATCATTCCTTCATCTAAGCATTTTTTCTCATGCACATGTATCTCTAACGAAGATTTTCCAAAACTTTTCAAATTCTACTTAAACTTCTTGACCAAAAGCAGTTTATTCTATGAAAGCATACTTCTTTTTTCTTCATCAATCCAAGAAAAATATGCCTTGATGGGGTTTGTTAACGTTGAATCTTTAGGATCCTTGATGGGGTTTTGCTATCTTAGGATACGACATGTCATATGATGTCGTGAGTTTGGGTGTTAACATAGTTGAGATGTTTTCTTTCCTTGTGATTCCGTCGCGTCTCCGGTCCTTTTAATCTTTTGTAAGCTCTTCCAAAGATTAATAAATTCCTTTCTTTTTCGCGGTTAAAAAAACCCTTAAAAGTCGCGTTTCTTGAATTGCTCTAAATCAGGTTGAAAAAGGTTTGCTAGTTTTGCTTGCCCCAGCTAGTGTTTCTACTTGTATTCTGAGCTGTGATGGTTTTTAGTTCTTGTGCATATATTAGTTTGTAACCATAACATTGGTGCCCAATGTGACATGCATGGGGGACCTCTTGTGCTCCTAATTATTGGTGCCCAATGTGATTAGAAGATTTATTTTTCCAAAAAAGTACGTCAATCTGACATCAATAACCCCACATGATATAATATTTCGTTCTTCAAAAAAAAAAATAAAAATTACATCAATCTAACATCAATAACCCCACCTGATAGAATAGGTTATCTACAAAGTGCATTCCTCAACTAAATATGATACATATTAGGTTAATTCAATTTGGGAGCACCTAATTAGGCCTTCGCCCCAAGGCATAACAACCCCCGAACGACCAACATGAGCGAGGCAAATGCTGCAGTCACAATTTAAGTTCGATCGAGAATGGCAATGTTAAAAGAGAGTCTACTGATATTGGCGTATATTTTCAGCAAAAAGATGAAAAGAAAGGTTAATTGTGTGTTAAGTCAAGCATTGTTCTGGGCTTCTTTTTTGTCAAAACAAAAACAAAGACTCGATTGAATTCCTCTACGGTCCTTGAATCTAAGTCATAGAGATATTTTTTTATAATCCGAACCATTCATTTTTTAAATCACTATTATTTCGTCATTCATGTGTTAAAAAGTAAAGTTGTTTGGCTACGAGTAAGTGCCCAATATCAATTAGTGTAAAATAAATCTTTTTCTTGAAACCGGGTGGCACGTCCCTCACCGCGCCACTTACTAGCAACTAGCTCCGCCCCTGATCGATGCTAGCTGCTGACCACTTTTATCAATCTTCTCAAGGAAGTTCACCAAAAGGGAAACACAAAATCGTAAAGGTATTCCAATTTGAGATATATAGAAGGAGACGTGTGATATACTACTACATTTCGTACAAATTAAAGTTGATATGAAGATGTTTTTCATCCTAGTCCTAGCTAATCAAAAGTGTGAATATGGGCCATACAATTCATCACCATGAACAAAGTATCAAAGTATCAGATGGAAGGTTGAGTAACATAAACCTCAATTCTACAGTAATGAAAAGATCTGAAGTGCCATAAGGAAGGAAAAAGAATGAAGAAAGGAATCACAAAATTAAAAGGGTGTCGTCAATCAATCTAGCTATTTAAATAGACGATCTGGCATCATAATCGAATACTATAATCTATTAATCTGTATAGCTTTCCACACATAAACACAACCACATATACATACATCAATGGCTTCCTCAAGCAATGTTAACGGTACTAGTTCTCCAACAGAGAAGTACCCATATACGACGGAGTTTGATGTGCTGGATTTTGTCCCCAAATTGTTGTCTGAACCCAAATTGTTGTCTGAAGGAAACTACAACAGTTGGAAGTCATCGATGCGGGACTTCATTGACAGTCAAGGTTTGATTGGTTTCATTGATGGCACGGATACTGATCAGCCGGAGCAAAGCAAACGAGATGATTATATGGCTTGGAAAAGATTAGACAATCTTGTACGACGATGGATACTCGCAACCCTCAGCGAAGAGACCCGCCTACGAGTGCTGCGCTTCAAAACTGCTAAAGACTTGTGGAAGGAATTGGAGAAAATATTTGATGCAACCAGATCATTATGGCAATTACGTGGTAATTAAATGACTTTTTCAGAGATGTTTTATTATGGAAATTTCCAGTTTTAGGAATTCTAATCTCCGGAAATAAGAGCTAGAGATCGATGTTGTTACTCAAGTCTTCGCTCAAAACTTTTAGCGAGAGCATTTTCAAGGAAGGTAACATAATTTTAGGGAAATGATTTTACCACTCCCTTTTTTATTAACGCCACTCCACTGCAAGTATATTTTTGCACAAAAAATACACTTGCAGGGGAGTGTCATTAACAAAAAAAGGAGTGGCAAAATCAGCAGCCAATTATACTAAATACAATTTTGGTGACACATGTAACAAGTTGAAGAACCACTTGCAACAATTGCACCCCAATAAACTTTTCAAACAAACGCGGGGGCTCTGCTGCCATGTTGGGACAGCAGCCCCTACCCACACTCTCAAAACATTTAGTAAGAGCATTATGTTTTTTTATTACTTACTTTTTTGCTTTGAGGGACCCACTTTGCCAAAACGATTAATGAGTTAACCAATCATAAATACTCCCTTCGTTCCAAATGTCTGGTCCTTCTTTTCTTTTATGGATGCCCCAAAATGTATATTCATTTTGAAAAGTTAACGTAAAAAGTTGTGCAATGTGGTTTCATTCAATCTCTTGTTGAATGTATATTTTCTATTTTTTCCTGTTCTTTTGTTTTGGCCTTCTCTGGATTTAAGATCTTCCTTGTATCTAGAGTTTCGGCCGTCATGATGTACTCTTTGTTGAGTATTAATAAAATTTTGTTGCCAATAAATAAAACATTACTCTTTCACCATTTCTTTTTTTACATTAAGTGTCATGTCAAATCATAATTAAAGTAGAGACAAATTGAAAAAGTCAATACCAATAATATTTCCTATCATTTAACCCTAAAAACTCGCTTCCCCAAAAGAGGCAAGCGAATTGGGACGAAGGAAGTAATAATTTTGATAACATGGAAGTTTGAAGATCCAGAGCTACACCAAAATGGTGTAACAAGTTAATTTGTTATCTCCCTTGAAATCCATATTGCTTTATATGAAATTAATATATGAGCTAGCTTTCCAGTGCTTTACACGTAATCTCATGCCATAAAATACAAATATACTCTCTCTCTCCCTCTCTATAGAAATTTAACTGACAGATTTACATGTGCGGTCTGTGCAGACGATGAAAGGGAGTATGGGCAAGGCCACTATCTAGCCTTGCACAAAGCTGCAATCAACGGGGATTGGGACGAAGCCAGGGGAATCATAGAACGCGAACCAGACGCTGTTAGGACTCCCATCACCCCTTTCTCACAGACAGCGCTCAGTGTCGCCATCTCGTCGGCGTCGGCGGGGAGAAGTCGCTTTGTGAGGGAGCTTTTGGAGAAGATGACACCAGAGGATGTTATGCTAGTTGACCACCGGGGCAGGACGGCCCTCCACCGCGCTGCAACCGCTGACAACATCGAAGGAGCCAAAATGTTGGTCAGCAAAAACCCGGATCTTCCTAATGTTTTTGACAAGCGGGGCGGGACGGCCCTCCACCGCGCTGCCTATTATGGGCGTAGAGATATGGTTGTTTACTTAAAGAAAGTCACTAGAGAAGACATTCTATTGGCGGATGACGTGGGTTCTTCACTTCTGTGTGTTCTTACACGCGGTGAACTTTATGGTGAGTGTTTGCTCTAACAGATTTTCTTAACAGAAGTGTTACATACATAATAATTCAAACACAACATCGAATATAACTTAGTGAGGTTGCGTGACCCACTTCTTTCTACGTCTCTCCGCCTGTGCTCTCACGTCAAATTTGAAGGAAAAATAGAGAATTGAAAAGGTTAGTTCATGTTTGAAGAGTCTGCGGAAAAATTAGAATTATTATTTTTTTAAAATTAGCATTCCCTTGCCTAAGATGGGAATGCTTACTACCATATTCGCACCAAATATTTAATGTAGAATAATATCCAAATAATTAATTGCCGAACTGTTTTTTGAAATACTTTAATTGCCTAACTGTTATCTTCCATCGATTGTGCTCCAGACATTGCTTTAACTCTGCTACAGCAAAATCCTAAGCTGGCATGCACGGAAACCAATCCTTTTGATATAATTGTTGAAAAGCATTCTTCATTCCCGAGTGGAAATTCCTTCAACTTCTGGCAGCGTTTAATCTATCTGGGTTAGTCACTCTCACTATTAATCCTACATACCTGCTCTGCAAATAAAAAAAACCTGAAGTTATCTTGTTATTATTCTTTTACATATGCAGGAAAAATGTCGTATTAGAAAATGGTACCCAGCAACATATTCTTCGTTAGCCAATTGCATCATTTTAATCTTACCTGAAGAATGACATGAACATTATTAATTCCTCTTAAAAATGGATCTTAGCTCTTCATAGGCTTCAAGGCCTATCCTCCTGTGTGAAAGAGCAAGCAGAAATTCCTCTATAAGAATGCATTTGGTATAATCAATGGATTGGAGTTGTTCAAAAACTCTTCCAGAACAAATGCCTACAATTCATTGCAGCAAATGAACGGTCCATAGATGGACTGTCTCGTCCATTCCAAACTTTAGACCGGAGAGGATCCATTAAAACTTTTTTATAGAGAGCACACGCTCAAGCTATGTCATACCTAGGGTATCTCTAATGGTATAACCAAAATTGGATATCGAAACTTGTCACCTCATCTTTTGGTTATCCATTTAAACAGTTGCTAATATTAACAATGTGAACTCCTACAATGATCATTTTTGAAGCATAATCAAAAACTCATTTTTAGTAAAGAGATAAATAGATAGAGTTGAAAATAAATATAAGTGAGTGGGTCCATTGATGGTTGTGGGAGGAGAGAAAAAGAAAGAGAAATGAAAGATTGAGAGTGTGGTTCCCATTAAATTTGGCCATTCGATGAGAAAAGGTTACTAGTTTTGTTTATGCAAAAATCAAAATTTGGTTATTAGTTAAGAGATTGCTAAGTTTGATTATATCATTGAGCAATATTATAGATCAATTTTGCTAACTTAATTTTTTTTTAGATTTGGTTATGTCATTGAAGACACTCTTATAACTCATTTCATTTTATTCCAAGAAAAAAGGAGAACAAATTATAATTACTAAGACTAATCTACCAATATATTTGTAACCAAACAACCCAACATGCCATAAATGAAAAATATTTCAATACAATGGTTATATTTATGACCTCTCACATAATGTGAGTCCCATGCATGTATAGGTCCAACCTGATCATGTGAGAGAGGCATTACAAATAACCGTTGTATTAATTTTTTTTTTTTTTTGCCATTGATGGGTCTCTCTCTCTCTCTCTAGCGTGGTACATTTTCTCTTGCACTTTTCACTGTTTTTATGTGTATACATTTATCTACTCATGTCTTCACTTGAACAAAATTAAAGCCTAAAACGCACTCTACCATGATTCGTGTAACTTATTGTTATGCGTCACATGTAGGAGTTCCAGTGAAATTAGAAGGCATTGCAAACCATCGGATTGAAGGAGGACGAAAAGGAGACATTGAGAATCCGGCCAATTGTTGCATCTCTGGTTTGGCTATCACAATATATACTTCTTTTCGTTTTTTGAATGGTCGAGAAAATTTTTATTTAGTGTTAAATAGGTAAAAATTGATTAAACAGAGGAATGTTAAAAATGATGTCGTCATTGTTAGAAGTATGATATCTTCCATTCTTTTTTTTTTTTTGAAAAAAAAAATCTTCTATCCTTTCCACCACAATACTCGTGAAAAGGGCTAAGTAGGCAACAAAGACGATATTTGCTGCACAAATTTACGGGCATTAATTTTAGAAGAGATTAAGTAACCAATTCAAAGAGCACATGAAAAAATCATTTGAAAGATTTGATGGGCAAGATCCTTAATTTCTTTGTTGGGTCAGAGATCAATTCACTCAAAATATATAAAATAAGGTATTCTTACAAACGAAAGCGATAATTAGCTACACTAAAAAACACATCTTTATTCAGTAGACGATTGAGCTAATTTTCTTTTATGGCAGACACTTGAGCTACATTAGAAAGATTGGGTGTGTAAATGTGGGAAGAAACGCGAGTAACATGTATACTAGGGCTGCTCAAAAAATCCGGTGAACCGTGAAACCGGTCCGGACCAAACCGATCCGTACCTTTTGGATTTTGTCCGTGGATTAATGGTCCGGACACGGATTGAAAAATTAGAAAACCGTGACTCGCGGTTCGGTCCACGGATTTTCATTACAAAACCGTGGATTAACCGAACCGAACCGTGAGATATTTATTTTATATAAATATATATGTGTATTTATATAATAAATTGTTAATAATGTTAACACTTTTTTCTACCAATTTTAGTATTTTATCTTAATAATGGGATATAATGTAGATGTACATAAAATATAAGGAGTAAATTATAGTGTTTTCATATAAATAACGGGTAACCCTAGTTGAGTTTCATTAGTTCGTTTCCTTTTCATTTTTTTAATGTTATATACTATAATGATACAATTCTACTAGTGTTTAGATTCTTTTGAATTTGATTTTTAAAATAGGTTTTTGGTAGTTTATGTAACAAGTATTTTCTGGTGGTGTTAAACTTAATTTTTAATGTAACATTCTTCCCTTTTAGTGTGGGATATATGCTTAAGCTTTATTTTTGTTAAAATCCGTGGACAAAACCGTAACCGATCCGCGAGTCACGGATCGGATTTTATTTTGTAAAACCGAACCGTAGGACTTTTGGTCCGGACACGGATTTCATTTTATAAAAACCGTGACTAGCGGTTCGGTCCTCGGATTCCTAGAAATCCGAACCGAACCGGACCGCGAGCAGCCCTAATGTATACATGTATATACACACATATGCTAGATAATTACAAAATATAAATTACAATCTGTATCCTTCTTTGAAAAATAAACGATAATAAACCGTTTATGATGAACTTTGAAGCTTTTCTAACTTCTTCCCGCTGTCTGACCAAGCATGTCTCATCGCGGGACTAGTCCCACACTTTCGGTTGGTACAAGTTCTGATACCATCTGTAACGACTCGCGCCAGCTGACCTGCTTAACCCTTAGTCTAACCACCTGGCTCAAAAAATTAACCTCAAATTATACAGTAGTTCGTCGCATTTCATTATATAATACCTTTAGCTTTTCTTTTTCCCCGATGTGGGACTATTCTCCGAAGTGGGCTCTCCCAGCATATAACGAGACTCACCGAGAGCACAATAGAAAATCTTATGAACTTCTATAAAAATATTTCCAAACGTTATGAACTTTTATAAAAAATAAAATAAAAATTCAACTCTTATCTCAATGTTATGAATTCAAAACGACTCTGGGGATGTGTATTAGCGCGCACTTCACTCCTATCAACACCAAAAACTCCTCAGTCATATATACCATTCGTAGTAGTTGATAGCAGCTGTAACTATCGTGTTTTTTTTTTTTTTTGATGGGCAACAAAATTTTATTAAAACTCGACAAAGGGTACATCGAGGGGAGACCCATTATGGACCTCAGAGAATGAGGTACCATAAAAGGCCAAAGAAAGAAAGAAAAAAGAGTAAAAAATACATTCAATGTAAATTGAATGAGCCCTGAGATTAAACACCCAAAGAACACCACTCTCATTCCATTTGAAGAAGGCACTGTCAGCATCAAGTCTCTAGACCGGAGTTGACTTCAAGCATTTAAGCAGACCATTTGGAATCAGCAATACCTCCAACTCAGAGATAGGTCTCCAAAAGCAGCAAAAATTCAAGCAGTAGTTTAGCAGATATATTGGCAGCCAAAACTCTTCTCCATTGAAAAGATAACCAATACTTCAAGAGCATAACAAAACCCGATTCATCGAACACCCACCTATAATCAATCTCAGCTTCTGATGACATGAAAAACCTCATGGATGAAACCGGCTTTGGGGGACCTTCATCCAGACATCAACTTCAAAATTGGAATGACAAAACAATCACAGTGGGATAAGAAATCCTTCAGCAGCAGCTTAACTAGATCTTCTATAGTATTAGCATATGAACACACCTTCATAAGCACACCTGAATAAGCTATAAGAATGGCAAATAGCGCATTAACCTTCAGAATTTTAGCCCTCCCGAAATTGAGAGAAATAAGATACTCTCCACTCTTAAACTCCTAGAATCAAAGTTGTATCAATCAGACCATAAGTAATTTCTGGTCTCTTTCATAAAGACTCTTAGCCCTCCTCTGTAATGGAGTTGAAAGAGTTATTGTAACTCCCCTCTGAACCTCTCGAGGTCTTCCACCAGGATTGAAAGTGAAACAAAAGTGTAGCATCAGATCACTACTAGCCCTCCAGATAGTTGGAGTTGAAAGAGCAGCAACACCGAAAACTATTATCAGATCACATCTATCAGACATTTTAAACTATGAGTGACCCCATTTTATGAACTCGTATTCAGTAGAGACTATTTTATGAACTCGTATTTAGTAGAGACTAGGTGAAAAAGTACCAATGCAAGAAGGTAGTCTTGAGCAGTGACCTCTTCCCTTTGCATTTCAAGTAATTTTTTATTTTAGTTAGATGTAAATACTTAATAAATTGAGTAAATGTAGATTCTTATTGTGCAGTGAGGCAAAGATTGCATTTTATGATTTGGGAAGTCGCTGAAAAACTTGGTAAGGATTGGTACTGCGCGCAAATATATATACCATTTAATTATCATCAATGCTATATATAGACTAGTATTCATTGAAACTACGTTATTGCATTCTCAAAAAATGAGAGATGATTTTACAGTGCCACATGTCAAATCCATCCGAGAAAAAAAACTGGGACAACATCATGCATTAGAGTTTGTCAAATTCCTCTGCATGGAAGTCGCAAAATCAAATCTCTCAAATGTGGAAAGGATACTCAAACCAGCATTGCGCAAAGCAGCATGTTTTGGGATACCTGAAATTGTTGAAGAGATTATATTGGCATACCCTTTGGCGTTGTATTTTTTGAATCTAGACAAACTAAACATCTTCAAATATGCAATTCTATATCGTCGTGAACGTGTGTTCAACCTCATATATCAAGTTAACGCTGGTTGGAGATATATATCTGGAGTGGATTATTCGTTGAACAATGGTCTGCATTTGGCTGCACGTTTGGGATGTGAGCAACAAATCAATCTCAAAGCTAGTGTTGCTGGTGCGGTTCTACAGATGCAGCGAGAAATCCAATGGTTTAAGGTCAGCTTTCCCCATCTCCCCCATGTAAAGGAAATTAATTGAGAAATGCTTTTTTGTCACCGGACTTTTATACAGTTTTTTCGTTTTATAGCAAGACCGCTTAGTTGGATGCTCGTGATTGTTTTCATATTTGCTTCAAGTATATTTGAATGAAAATCTGATGGTGAATTAATCGGTAATAAAAGAACAATTACATACAATGCTCTGCTTTCTTTTTACATCCTTCTGAACTTATTTGGCTAATTTGTGAATGTTGGTTGGTTATTTGTTTCGTAACACCGTACTCAAGTCACATTGCCTTAACCAAGGGGAGATTTAGGGGGTCGATTGTAACACCGTACTCAAGTCACATTGCCTTAACCAAGGGGAGATTTAGGGGGTCGATTGTGCTTTAAGCACAACACGATTTACTGTGATGTCCTATGAAGCACTCCTAAAAGTTATCGTATCATTGTTGGACACTCCGAGACACGTATGAGACAAGTCACCTGTTAGTCGATCCATTATATTTTAATGTTTTTGGAACAGGATGGGGACACCCACGGCAACACGGCAAGGTGATTTTGTTATCCTTTTTAAAAGCTTTTTCGGGCTAAACTATTTTGTAACTTCAAAAATACTATGCCAAAATTGAATATAAAACACGCGTACTTCTGAAGTAGTAGGCCGAAATTGAATATTAAACTATTTTGTAACTTCAAAAGTACTATGCCAAAATTGAATATAAAACACGCATACTAAGTACTAGGCCAAAATTGAATATAAAACATGTGTATATGTATAAGTATACACCGTTAATCAATAATGCATTCAATGGAATTTCTAACATAGATATTTAGTGGTTATAATGTAGGTTTGCATAATTGCAAGAGTTAATTTTATTTTTTTTATAAAAGAAATAGTTGCATTGTGTTTTTTGCCATGTCCGTGTCCTTATTGTTTGAGAATTGTCTTATTCTGTGTCTATATCTTTGCTAAATAGGTGATGGCACACGGATGCCATATACATAGGAGGGAATTTCTTAACTTTCTTGCTGTGCTTAGAGCATCCCCATTTGACCATTGCCTTGACCATTTTACGCATCTTTAGTGTTAGATAACTTTAAGAAGTAGTTAAAGGAGATTTTGTAAATTTTTTGCTCCATTCGACCTTTTAAGGACCCTTTTTTATGATCCAATTTAGTGTCATATTTTATATGTTCTTTTTTTTTTTTTTTTATCCGCATCAGATTTTATGTGTTCATTAGCTATGACTCGGAGGATGGGGTTTATTGGATGGAGTTGAATGAAAGAAAATAGTTTGGGGCATTAAATAGCTAAGCCAATGGACAGGAACGCTGCCTTCAAATTAATTCCCATCGAGTCGGGCCTGAATCATTAAATAGTACACCCTTAAGGTAAGTCAAAATTTTATATTAAAAATACTCCTTTCACCACTATTGATGACTGTTGACTGAATATCGGAGTTGACTGTTAACCACCGACGTTGACCGCTGAGAATGTCCTCAGACGTTCTCAGATCTGAGAACATTCTCAGCACACGCCTAGACTTAACGGTAATACTGACAGCTCTGAATATTTAAAAGCTGAGAACGTTCTCAGCACACGCCTATATCTCAACACATGCCTATTCTCAACTCTGGATATTTCAAAGCTGAGAACGTTCTCAGAGCATTCTCAGCTTTGAGAACATTCTCATGACACATTCATTCTCACACGTTCTAAGTTTTGAGAACATTCTCATACGTTTTCAGCACTGAGAACATTCTCATCTCAGCATTGAGAACATTGTCAGCACATGCCTAGACTTAGAGGTAATTCATTCGCAGACATTCTTAACATCAAGAACTTTCTCAGCACACGCCTAGACTTAGTGGTAATTTGTTCTCTGATGTTCTCAGCTCGATCTGAGAATGTTCTCAGGACACGCCTAGACTTAGTGGTAATTCATTCTTAGATGTTCTCAATTCTAAGAACATTCTTATACGTTCTCAGCCCTAGACTCGAAGGTAATTTATTCTTAGACGTTCTCAATTCTGAGAACATTCTCAAACGTTCTCAGTACACGCCTAGACTTAGTAGTTATTTGTTTTTTGATGTTCTCAGCACATGCTTAGACTTAGTGATAATTAAAAAAAGCGTTATATTTTAATGAGAATTAAGTTACAATTTTTTGTACCTAGTGGTAAAAAGCCCTTCTAGTGGGACCTTAAAGAGAGAAAGAGGAGAGACATGAACACAAGGAGAGAAAAGAGGAGAGAGGGCTGCCCCTTGTCAGGAAAAGAAAAAAGATACAGCGGAGAGAGAGAGAGAGAGAGAGAGAGAGAGAGAGAGAGAGAGAGAGAGAGAGAGAGAGAGAGAGAGAGAGAGAGAGAGAGAGAGAGAGAGAGAGAGAGAGAGAGAGAGAGAGAGAGAGAGAGAGCCGTTCGGCTAAATAAGCCAATTGGCTTATTTTTTTGTGCCAATTGGCTTATTTTTTTGTCCTTATTCAATTTTTTTTCGTATTTGTTAGTTTTTCGTTAATTTTTTGGGGATTATTGCAACGTCATGACGAGAGGAATCTAAAAAGTAAAAAATTATGATCGAAATCCAATTTTTTTGAATAAAGGCAAAAATAAGCCAATAAGTCAATTTTTTCGTCTTTATTCAAAAAAAATTGGATTTCGATCATAATATTTTACTTTTTAGATTCCTCTCGTCGTGGAGATACAATAATCCCCAAAAAATTGACAAAAAACTAGCAAATACGAAAAAAATTTGAATAAGAACAAAAAAATAAACCAATTGGCTTATCTAGGCGAACTCATTTCTCTGCTTGCACTTCTCTTTTTTGTTTTCCTCTATTAGATGAAGTTACTAAACAGCCCATATACTTTACAATTTCACTTTCTCTTATTCCTTAATTGACTGAACTAATCTCACATGGAGTGAAATCAAACTTGTCGAGTTGGTTGTCTCATTTCTCTTCCTTGTGGTGACCTAAGTTTGAATTCCACAGGGAGCATGTTCGGGGTTCAGGGCTATGGATAACCTCTGAATCCCCCGTTACTAACAAATTAACACCCCGTTAACCTTCGCTAATGTATACCGTATGAAGAAAAAAAAAACCTCGCATGTCTAGCCGGGAAAAAAGAAATTGAACTTTTTACTTCCAGAATTTTCTTTTGTACAGGGTAGAGAGAGAGTTCTTATTTCCTTCTTCTATCAGTCCCTTTCGTTTTCATCTTCTATGCCAGTAACTTTTGTCTCTAGCTCTCACAATCTTCCTTCATCCCCACCCATTTTTATTGTCTCAGTGTTTCCTAAACATCATCTAGAATGTACGCTACAAGTCTTTCACTGTTTAATTGTTCAAAAGTAGAAATTCTTGTTTCTCATTCCAAATCACCTTATTGATACAGGAAGTGGAAAAATTAGCAGCACCTGGTGACAAAGAAAAAAGGAATTCCGATGGAATGACACCTGCTGAAGTATTTTCTGACACACACCAAGATTTGGTAAAGACGGGGGAGCAATGGATGAAAGATACAGCCAATTCATGCACCACAGTTGCTACCCTTATTGCCACTATGGTTTTTGCAGCTGCCATTACAGTTCCAGGTGGAAACAACAGTAATAATGGCCAGCCATTACTTTCGGAACGGAAAGCCTTCGCAATTTTTGGCGTATCTGATGCACTGGCTCTATTCTCATGCATCACTTATGTGTTCATGTTCTTGCCTATCCTGACTTCTCGATATGCAGAGCAAGATTTCCTATTTACCTTACCCACAAGGTTAATTACTGGTCTCCTAGCCCTATTTGTCTCCATGTTTTCCACATTGGTAGCCTTTGGTGCTATATTGTATCTCGTGTTTGGAGATAATAAGGTATGGATTCTTATCCCTATTGTCGCATTGGCTAGTATTCCTGTCACCTTGTTCGGAGCTTTGCAGTTTCCTCTCCTTATAGAGATGATCCGATCCACATATGGTCCAAGCATTTTCCGCAAGCAAAATGATCGTGTGCTTCGATAGGTTAAATATCAAAATTTGGGAGTATTGCAAACGCACTTGAGGGTATTTGATGTTATATATTTCACTATATATGAGTTGCTTTATGATGATGTGTATCTCAGTGAGTAGGAATCTTTCTTTGCTTATTATCTACTACTGGATTTATATGTACATCTTTCAGTCCTTACCACCTGGGATGATAGAAAACTAATCTTCGCCAATAAATGATTTAAGGCTTTTCCTCAACTAATTGCATCGGTTATTTCTCTAACATATATTAGATTCATTACATTGTTGCTCTTTGACTGGTTTGTAGTACACATGGTTGTGGGCTTTTGTTATTCCAATTGGAAGAGCCCAATCGAAAACTAATTAAAGCATAGATTAAGCCTAACTCCCACCCACGTTGAATTCTAACTATGAGGCATTTCAAATTTTTGATAAAATAAAAATCTCATCTTCCAGTTTATTGAAGACCGAAGAATATTGTCCTTATGGAGCTTCTTTTTTTGAGACCTATATATCTTAGTATATACTATCCAAGATCCATATTTGAGGCCATTCTGCCCAAAAAAATTTAAACAGAAAAGGTCTGTTCTCTCAATTCCACCTTACAGTTACTGCCTTGGGCTTTAGACTTGAAAACACGAACTGTTTTTTCACTTCCAAAGCCTCCCGCCGTGTCGTATCGCCTTCTCTTCCTCTTCATTCTCTCTTAGTTGTGCCGTTTTGAATGAAACCATCATATGCAATCAAATCACAATAAAAACCTACGCCAATTGGTCAGAGTTTGCACCTAAGCACATTAGAGGTGTACCTCTGCCAATAGAAACCAACAGCAACAGGACTACAAGGAAAAAAGAGAAAAAAATGCTTCAGTGAACGTAACATTCATGAAATGGTACAATTAGCACCAACATTTGAGGAAAAGTTAAGGAAGAAAAGAAAAATATGGTTTGTTCATGTGCGATCGATAAAAACCATTAAGTAACCATTTTAATGGGAGACCAAAATTGACACGGGATGTCACGAAAAATAATAAACTGAGCATATGCCTCTTGATGGAGGGGATTCAGGGGAATGGCAACTAAGGATAAACATAGCTAGCCTGAATTGGTTGGGGTTGGGATAGGAATGTACCCTATTTTAGAGCCATTCTTCCCAACAAGAATCTTGCGCTTGCTCATCTTTCGAGTGACCAAGTGTCGCTCGACTCTAAGAGAACCATCTCGTAACTCCTTCCAATCAGCCAATCTACCTCTCGGCATGGGAGATCATTGGAAGATTTGATCCCCCTGACCTCTGAAGGGAGCTCAGCTAGGGTTCTGTTGGAAAGTCGTCGGAGTTTGGGTGTTCTGACACATGCCGGTCTTACCCAAACTGAGTGAGATGGGTTCTTTCTAGTAGGGGGAGTCTTCGCTGAGGGTGCCAATACATTGCACTTCCGGGTTGTTAAGAAGATTCCTCACGTGTCCAAAATCCTACTTAATGCACGCTCCTGGCGTATGACATCATAGAAAAGCTTATACTAGAAGATATTTCGCGTCGCAATGCGTGGAGCCACTTGATTCGCCTTGGAAGCGTCTAATGATCACCTGACTGCTGAAAAGGAGTAAGCAGAGACAGCTTGCTCGATCCAATTGAGAGAAGAGCTCCTTCAATAAGCATGTTATGGCTTAATTTCATACTCGTAACTTTTTGTATACTTGAACCTTCTCGGTCATATGATCTCCATCGTTTTTCTTCGTGACCGGTGATGATGGCTGGGGGACTGTAACCATATTAATGGAATCCATATGAATAAATAAATTCCTTTTTAACACTGATCATATATTATCACCTTCCACAATTGCCCCATAGCTCACGCTTTCTTGAGACACGCTCGACGTGTTTTACGCATAAGGCTGCAAGCTAGTCATGTGACCTGATTTTGGGAAAAGTCTGAGAGCCCATTCGAATTCCCGTTGATGGTTGATTTTTGACTTAACAAATGCGATTATGCGATAAGAAGCCGTCTCAGCGTTTCAATACTAACGCAACAGCCGGCATGCACACCTCTTCGTTCGTTATAAATTCCCGCGTGAACCTTTTTTTCCCAAGGCTATTCAAGTTTCTTGAAAAACCAAAAACCGTTCTCCCACTGAAGCCCATTTTCGGATTTCTTTCATTGCTATCATTTGCGCATCTTTTGCTATTTCGCCCTCATTAGCACGTTGTAAGTTTTGCTTGTTCTTTTCTCCTGCTTGGTAACAATGCCTAGGGAACCTAGGAAAATGGTTTCTGGCATTAATCTTCGCCATTTTATGTATAATATCCTCGATTCTGTTAACATCGAACTTCTGGGCAAGGATCATGCATGCATTCTTCCCTTTCGATGATGATAATGACATTGTTATGCCCTTGATCGCTATTTTAGATTGTGGCATTAGGTTTCTGGTCTCTAATCTGTTTTGAGAGATCTTTCACTGAAAAATCTCTCTGCGTCAAGTAAACATGAATTTCTTCCGTATTAATTGTGTTGGGGATGGAGGTTTTGAATCGCATGTTAGGTGTAAACCATGGTTTGGGTGCCCTTCGTCACTGCCACTCCTTTATGTGTGCTCCTCGTATCAAAAGAACGCAATAGAGGATCCTAGTGCCGAAAAGGATAATGATGCCCCAAGGGAGGCTACCGCAAAGGAGCCGGAGGCCGAGGCCGGAGAATCCTTCAGTCGGCAAACTGGAGTCCAGTCTGGAGGAGTGACATCATTTTTGTATTTGGGCTTTCTATTTTTGTTTTGTAATTGGGCTCTCTTAATTGGTTAGGCCCAAGTTTCTTGTGTAAGGAACCCCTAATATTTAAAGTCATTTGGATTGAGAGAAAGACAAGTGTGCTACCCCTTTTTTTATTTTTTCGGCTGCTGTGATTCCTCTGCTTTCCAGAGGCTACTCTCTTTCCTCCCCTGTTTTTCTCTCCACTAAAAAATCAAGGTTAGGCTAGGAAAAAGCCAACACACGTTCCATTGGATTAAATTGGCTTATGATTGAATATTTGAAAGCCCAAAATAATTGCGTGGAAATAAAAATGCGCATCTAGCAGTGCATGCGGAAAATGCAGTGCTAATGGTTTCGGCTTGCCTGAAGATTCAATTAGACAAGCCTCATTGCAATATCCTGTGTTATGGCTAAGTAGTAGTAGTTCAATGTTTGGGCAATTTACCTCTAGGTCCAGAAAATAGAAAGTAATTCCCACCAAGTCTCCTCTAATTAATGAAACACTAAAACCCTATGAAAGTGCCTAAAACCATAAATACTGAAAGTGCCTAACCCCTAGGGCACCCTATGAAAGTGCCTAAACCTTAGGGTACCCTATAAAAGTGCCTAAAATCCTATGGTACCCAATGAAAGTGCCTAAACCGCTAAAACCCAATAATAGGAAAGTGCACCCTAAAACTCCTATGAAAGTGCCTAAACCTAAACCCTAGGGCTCTATAAAAGCGCCTAAACCTAAACCCTAGGGTACCTTAAACCCTAGGGTATCCTAAAACCTAAAATCTTTAAGTGCCCTAAAATCCTAGGGTACCCTAAAACTCTAAAATCCTAGGGTATCCTAAGATTTTAGGGTACCCAAGGGTACTAGGGTACCCATTAGGGTACCATTATAGCCTAGCATACCCTAAAATCCTAAGGTGACACTTCCATTAATGTTAAATGTATTTTTGTAAAAGTGGACTTAGTGGTAATTAAGTATTTCATCTCTCCTTAATGGGAATTAAGTGTCACTTTTCTGTACTTAGAGGTAATTTTCTGTAGTTTTCAATGGCCCAGACAACAAACTAAGTTAGTGTTGAGATATGTAGTTGATGTTCAACTTCAATATTGAGGCTTTCCCTTTTGCCAAGCAGAGAATAATAATATTGTGGCTTTCCGCTCACATTACACAATGCAAAGAAACAAAACAACTTCGCTTTTAAGATAGACAATTTTGATGAGGCTTGCTTTGAAATCATTGATGACACAGTTTTTGCGTTATTGAGAAAAAAAAAAGGTTTCTATCATCTCAAGACAAGTACTAAAATTTTCGGAACAAGTTCTCGTCTTTACAAAAGAAAAATGAGTAGAATTAAATGAAGAACCAATACTTTACTAGCTCAAAGTAGTACATTTCAAATAATTGATGGCACAATTTTTTCGTTGTGGAGAGAAAAGGTTTCTGTCGTCCCAAAACAAGTACTGAAATTTTCGGAACAAATTCTTGTCTTTAGAAAAGAAAAAAGGGACAGAATTAAATGAAGAACCAATACTTTACTCAAAGTAGTACGTTTCATGAACAAAAGGCTAAATGATTCCTTCGTCTAAGCATTTTTTTTTCTCATGCATATGAGATTTTCCAAAACTCTTCAAAATCTACTTAAATTTATTGACCAAAAGCAGTTTATTCTATGAAAGCTTCTTTTTTCATCAATCCAAGAAAGATATGCCTTGCTTGATGGGGTTTGCTAATTCCTTAGGATCCTTGATGGGGTTTTGCTATCTTAGGATATGACATGGCATATGATGTCGTGAGTTTGGATGTTAATTCATATAGTTGAGATGCATTCTTTCATTGTAAGCCATGTCTCCGATCCTTTTAATCTTTTGTAATATCTTCCAAAGATTACTAAATTCATTTTAAAAAACGCTTGAAAGTTACGTTTCTTGAATTGCTCTAAATCAGGTTGAAGAAAATTTGCTGTTTTTTTTTTTTTATCGGCAGATTTGCTAGTTTTGCTTGACGCAGCTAGTGTTTCTACTTGTATTCTAAATCAAGGAAGTTCACCAAAAGGAAACACAAAATAGTAAAGGTCTTCCAATTTGAGATATATAAAAGGAGGCGTCTGATACACAACTACTATAGATTTCATACAAATTAAAGTTTGAAAAATTAGCCATAAGGACGGTAAAATAGTTTTCATTTAGGAGAAGGACTCCAGCAAAATAGTTTTAGTGGAGGTCCTTCAACTTTTTGAGTCGAGTTTTAATAAAAAATTTCGCCGATCAAAAAAAAAAACACTTAAAATATATTTAGGCACTTTCATAGGGTTTTAGGGTGCACTTTCATACACTACTACAATAAAGCATAACAATCACAGTTAATGGCAGTGATAGTTAGTCTTCTATCACACTCCTCCTACCGTGATAGTTAGTCTTCTTCTATATTATAGGGTTTTAGTGGTTTAAGCACTTTCATAGGATACCCTAGGATTTTAGGCACATTTGTCCTTATGTTTGATTGCAAAAGGTGCTTGTCATTGAGCTCAAAAAATATGAATATGAGAAATTTTTGGCTAAGTCTCCCATTAAAGTTGATATGAAGATGTTTTTCTTCCTTAGCTAATTAAAAGTGCATGCATATATGGGCCATACAATTCCTATCACCATGAGCAAAGTATCAGATGGAAGGTTGAGTAACATAAATCTCAATACTACAGGAATTAATGAAATGATCAGAAGTGCCACAAGGAAGGAAGCAAAAAGAATGAAGAAAGGACTAACAAAATTGAAAGGGTGGCATCATGATCGAATACTATAAGGGAACTGATTTTCGCGCTCCAAAATTTACTGCAGGCGCTCCACCTTTTTGTTTTTATACTGTGATGTTGCTGGCAACATCACAGTATATTTTGTTTCTACACTGTGATATTGCCAACAACATCATAGTGTAAAAATAAAAAGGTGGAGCGCATGCAGTAAATCTTGGAGCGCGAATATCAAACACAAGCACAAACACACACACCAGCTAGTGTTTCTACTTGCATTTTGAGATGTGATGTAAGCTTTATTTCTTGGGGAATTTAGAGGCCAACCCTAAAAAGTAGGTTTGGACTTAATTTAGTCCTGACAAAAATATTTCTTATTTATTTCAGTCATTTTTCTTGACTTTTCATGCATTTTTACTACTTTGCCAATTCTTCTTAACTTTTTGTGTACATGTCTATTTTTAGTAAAATTTATATTTTTAGAATCAACTTCTGACCCAAATTATTTCGGACAAAAATACCCTTTTGTGAACTGGCTATGAGAACTGCCAATTCTCATAGTCAGTTAACATAATATTTTGGACAAAAATATCCCCACCAGTTCACATAGCCTGAGTTAACATATTATTTTGGACAAAAATACCCCTGAACTATGGCTATGAGAATTGAGGCTATGAAAGCTATATTTTTAGAATTAATTCCTGAATCATATTATTTGAGACAAAAATATCCTTGGCTATATGAAATGTCTATGAGAATTGTCAAATCTCATAGTCATCTCTATGAGAACTGGCTATGTGAACTGTCAATTCTTATAGTCAGTTCTATGAGAGCTATCATTTTTCATAGTCAGTTCTATGAGAATTGGCTATGAGAAGTGACTGTTCTCATAGAGAACTAATTTTGTGAACTGGTTATGAGAACTGGACTACGTGAACTGGCTATGTGAACTGAAAAATACACAGTTCACATAGTTTTACCACACACTAAAATACACAGTTTTCATAAAAAATATATAGTTCTCATAGAAAATACACGGTTCTAATAGACAGTTCTCATGGACAATACACAGTACTCATAAAAAATACGCAATTCTCATAGAAAAATACACAGTTCTCATAGACAATTCTCATGAACAACACACAGTTATCATAGAAAATACACACACGAACAAAAATTGAACAAAAATAAAAAGGTAATCAAAATCAAATATTGTTATAAATGTTCTCACCGCCATGTCTCTTAAAAAAGTAATCAAAGTAAAAAAGTAATAGTTCATATAGGAAATAAATTGATTTAGAATTGAATTTTTAACTGTCAAGTCTCATAGTCAGTTTCTATGAGAACTAATTGGCTATGTGAACTGAGCTATGAGAACTGGCTATGTAAACAGCCAATTCTCATAGTTAGTTCTATGAAAACTGATTGTTCTCATAGAGAACTAGTTTTGTGAACTGGTTATGAGAACTGGACTATGTGAACTAACTATGTGAACTAGTTATCATAGACAATTCGAATAGAAAATACACAGTTCTCATAGAAAAATATACAGTTCTGGTAGAAAATACATAATTCTAGTAGAAAAATACACAATTCTCAAAAAAAATATATACACACGAACAAAAATAATTCTCAATGTCACATGAAAAATACACAATTCTCATAGAAAAAATACACAGTTCTCATGAAAAATACACAGTTCTCATAGAAAAAATATACAATTCTCAAAGAAAATACACAGTTCTCATAGATAAGCTGTCAATTCTCATAATCAGTTCTATGAGAACTGCCAATTCTCATAACATGTTACCGTTGCTTGCTTTTCCTATTGCAATGGATCAAGTCCCGATAAGTAAACTGGTCGCGGAAGATTGGAAGATCGGGTGGAAGGCGAAGGGCACGAATAGTGATTTGGTGAGGAGAGAGGAAATCACTGAGCTTGTGCGGAGGTTTATGGATTCAGAAAATGTTGGGAGGAAAGAACTGGTGGAAAGAGCAAGAGAAATCCGAGAGACGTGTCGACGAGCTATTGGAAAAATACACAGTTTTCATAGAAAAATACACAGTTCTTATAGAAAATACACAATTCTCATAGACAGTTCTCATAGAAAAATACATAATTCTCATAAAAAAAACATACACAATTCACTAAAAATACACATAGCCCCAACACACAAAATTTACATAACTTACTACGCAGTTCACATAGCCCAAATACACACTAACTACCACATAGCTCCAATCAAGGTATTTTACATCAATTGAAGTAATAATGTTGTGCAACAAACAAAATCAAACTCACAAGCGGTAAAACAGAAAGTGTATTGAACTTCAACTTTCTATACTCGTCTGGTAAATCATCGTCGGTCATCATCGTTAATTTCACTACTTGTTATATTGCTCCGTTGGGTCCAACAGTCTCCATTTGGTCTTTGTCATCAACAAGCTCTATTAAACGAACACCTCGATCGTCGTCGTCGCCGCCGATGAAATTGGACCGGCGGTGGACCGACATCCTTGCATCCATTGACCGACATTATCACAACATGCCAAATGTAACACCTAGTTTCTCGACACAATGGTCAAGATTATAACAATAGATTGAACAATAGGTGATTAACGTGAACATTGAATACAAAAAAGGGCACTTCCATTGGCAGGAAAAAAAAGTAAGGAACTAATTGCAGACGGACACTGCAGCGGTGGTGCTGCCGCGAGGGGTCGGGCTCTCGACGAACAGATCGCATCTGAGCGAGACGCTGAGCAGCGGCTTTGGCAGTGAAGTTCTGGTTCCGGTTGATGTTGGAAATGCCAGTGGCGGAGGAGGATTGGGCGTGGGTGGTGGTGGCGCCACAGATCTCTTTGAACAACGCCGTCGCCGCCCTTTTTCCGATAGTAATAGCAGACGTTTTGGAGAGAGAGAGAGTTACAGCGGAGGTTGTGTAACAGTCGTCTGGAATAAAAAGGGCAACAAAGTCCTAATATAAAATATCCGAGCCTATTTAGGTTCAGAAATAATATTTAGGGTTAGGATCAAAACGAACCTAAAAAGGAGGACTAGCCTCTAATTTTCTATTATTTCTTCTTCTTCAAGTGAAAAAATATTTATTCTCCGCTGAGACAGAAAAAGTTCCGACCCTGCATTTTTATAAGTCTTCACAATATAATTTATATAAATAACCCCACGTGATAGAATAGGTTATCTACGAGGTGCATTCCTCAACTAAACATGATACAATAGGTTTAAATTGTCTGATTTTATTTTTTACGGAGTATGTTCTGCCTAACGAGTTCTATAACATAAATGGCGTAGATCAAATTTTCATTTTAATTTTTAGCTTGGGATGAAATTCATTTTGGGAGCACATGATTAAGCCTTCCCCCCAAGGCATAACAACCCTTGAACTACCACTATGAGCGAGGTCAGTACTGAAGTCACAATTTAAGTTCCAGAATGGCAATGTTTAACGAGAGTCTACTGATATTGACTCTCGTTAAGTATTTTCTTTCTCTCTAACCGAGAGACTCTCTCTCTAGCCCTATAACCCTTGGACTTCAACCTCTTGTTCCGCCGCCTGGGGCGGGGGGGCGCTCCTCTATCCCCCTAGGCTTCTCTCCCCCTTCTATTCCTCCTCCTCTACCCCCTTCTCTTCTCTTTTCTTTTTCATTTTTTTTTTTTTGTGTGTGTAGGTGATTGATGTGGGTTTGGCAGATCCAACGGAATTGTGGTCGTTGCCGGTGTCTTTCTGACCATTTTTGGGGCTAGCGACGCACGACCGGCTCACGGTGGCATCGGCCTCGTCTTCTCTTCCAGATCCATGCCTTCCCTTTCCTTAGCCATCTTGCATGCAGATCCATTTCGCCTCACTGCCCTCTTGGCCGCTGATCTTCTTCACACCTCGTCCTCTTTTCTCCGATCGTGTCGCTGGCTATCACAGATGGTGTAGCCGCAGGGCCGGCCAGGGGGTAAGCCCCGCAAGCCGGCCGGCTCGGGCAACCCCTGGCAAGGGGCAACAAAAAAAATAAAATATACGTATACAAAAAAAGAAAAGAAATCCAGCATAAAATATATTTAGGGGCATCATCCAAATTTTTTTTTAAAAAGTAAAATATGTATGGTTTCCACCCACTTGAAAAAATTATGATACTTAAGAAAATTAGGAGGGCAAAGAGAGGTTTTCTATACCTGGGGTAAATAACAGATAAAAAAAATTAGGAGGGCAAATTATTAAGAGAAAAAATTAGGAGGGCTATCAGATAAGAAGAAAAAAAGAAAAGGGACACTATAGCCAAAATGAGAAGGGACGGGATTGTGCGAAACCCTTACTCTGATTTGCCCCCAAATTTACCTGGTGTAAACCCATACTCTGATTCTGTGAAGAAGTTAAGAACAATACCGAACGCCAACGCTTGATTGTGCGAAGCTATTTTCTTTGTTTTGATCAAGACTTAAGAGTAGATTCAAGCCCAAGGTTCTCTCTCTCTACTCTCTAGTCTTTTAAGACCAGACTTTTTGTTTCTCTTTTTCGGTAAGTGAACTTATTTTTTTTATTTGGTTAGTGGAGCATAATAAATTAGTATAGTTGGTCGTAGCAGTGGAGCATAAAAAATTAGTATAGTTGGTGGTAGTGAACTAAAGTGGAGCATAATAAATTCATAAGAAAAATTAAGTATGAAATCTGATTCATTTCATACATGCACACTTCTTTGTTCTAAACCGGTATTTGCAAAAAAAGAGTTGTTCAAAGAAAGAAGCAATTTGATGAGAATGTGGGAGATGATGCCAATAAAAGTCTATCACCAGAAGATTGTTTAAAATTTTTCTATTTCCTCCACATCATAGGTCAAGCTCTTGCATCACTTAAATTTAAGAAAAACTAGCCCCATATTGATTATTCGTCGGTTTCAGATAAAATTGCCATACCTAGATACCTAGAGCTAAGGTCGGTCAATGCAAAATAGTGAAGAAATTGAGAGGAAAACGGTTCATTAACGTTTAATTGATAATGATCGAAAAGAAAGGGAAAGAAGCCATTAGATATAGCCAACTAACGTTCTATAGATCGAGAGTTCTATTATCTGATAATGATACTTGACTTGCCAAAGTCTTTGCTGTATGGAGTAGTCTTAGGAACATATATAGCCACCAGTAATTGCAAGATTTTTTTGAATGAGCTAGGCAGGCCCACATTGTTAATAATATAAAACAAAATAGAGATTATTCTTGTCTTCTCTGATAATGACCTATATTGGCTTTTCCAAGTCTTCGTCAATTGCTTTATGGAGTCCAAGGAATACAGCCATGAGTGATCACAAGACTTTTTAAACGAAGCAAGGCAAGCACACATTGGTAAATGGAACCAACACGGAAAGATGGGACCAGAATGACAATGATCTATATTGGCTTTTCCAAGTCTTCGTCAATTGCTTTATGGAGTCCAGGGAATACGGCCATGAGTGATCACAAGACTTTTTGAACGAGGCAAGGCAAGCACACATTGGTAAACGGAACCAACACGGAAAGATGGGGCCGGTTTGAGCAATTTGAACTTTATGAAGCAATCGTTGGATTTTTGTTTAACGTGAAATTCAAGAGTGTTGCTGAAAAGCAATTGATGGAGCATTGCACTAAACTATAAAGTTTCTTGGAATACAATCAACATGTTGATATTCACGAGAAGGAGTTATTCCAAGAATTTAGACATTTGAAAACAATATTGCCGAGAGAAGTAACAAAATCAATCGACATCCTTGATTTTATAATGTCTTATTGGAAAGATGGCGGTTTTCAAATGGTTTGGGTTGCTTATCGAATTTTGTTGACTATTCCAATCATAGTTGCTTCAGCTGAGAGGAGTTTTTCGAAGTTAAAGTTGATAAAAACTTATCTTCAGACTATCATGTCACATGAAAGATTAAGTGGATTGGTTATGATATCAATTGAAAATAAGTACTTTGATAAGTTAAAGTATGATGATCTGATAATTGAAGAATTTGCTTCAAAAAATGCAAGAAGTTATTTTCTTTGAATATGATCGTGTTAATCATAAAGTACTATACCTGGGTGATGTAATTCAAGCTAAATGGACAATAGAATCTTGTTTTTTTGTTGTTTTTATTTTATTTTTTTTGTATGTCTTTTTTTTTTTTTAATACTTAACACTAGTGGGCAACCAAGCGGAAGGTCGGGCTTGGGCAACCCATATGTCGGGGCCGGCACTGTTTGTACACAAACCCTAAGCCACATAAAACGCATGCGAGTGTACGAGCGTGAAAACGTTTCTCAAAAACCTCCAAAACAACTAAAAATCACGGGTGCGAGGATTGAGAGCTCGAGCGTTGATTATTTTGAAAGATTATGTGACTAAGTACAAACCTGCCTATTAAAAAAAAAAAAGCACAATCCTTATCACCAGTGCAAGCCAATTCGGACAACTCCTCAAATCCATCTTTCAAAGATCATAAAATTCTAACAAATCAAAGAGAAAAATGTGCCCCACTAGGAACAATTATCTCTTCCTCGCTTTCCATTTCCATCATGCATTTATAAGGTCATAAACTGATGTGCCCCACTAGGAACAATTATTGCCCAAAAATATTGTGTACCTAGCATTATTCAAAGCACATGCAGCGTACGTTGTCCCACTTCTTTGGCTCAAGTCCCGCTCATATTTATTGACTTTTTTTAAAGAAGAATACCAGTAGAGAGATCGATTGGTCATTAATAAGTGGGTCTCCTCCACTTATTATCTATCACATTTTTCTCTTTGATTTGTTAGAATTTTATGATCTTTGAAAGATGGATTTGAGGAGTTGTCCGAATTGGCTTGCACTGGTAATAAGGTTTGTGCTTTTTTTTTTTTTAATAGGCAGGTTTGTACTTAGTCACATAATCTTTCAAAATAATCAACGCTCGAGCTCTCAATCCTCGCACCCGTGATTTTTAGTTGTTTTGGAGGTTTTTGAGAAACGTTTTCACGCTCGTACACTCGCATGCGTTTTATGTGGCTTAGGGTTTGTGTACAAACAGTGCCGGCCCCGCATATGGGTTGCCCAAGCCCGACCTTCCGCTTGGTTGCCCACTAGTGTTAAGTATTAAAAAAAAAAAAAGACATACAAAAAAAATAAAATAAAAACAACAAAAAAACAAGATTATATTGTCCATTTAGCTTGAATTACATCACCCAGGTATAGTACTTTATGATTAACACGATCATATTCAAAGAAAATAACTTCTTGCATTTTTTGAAGCAAATTCTTCAATTATCAGATCATCATACTTTAACTTATCCAAGTACTTATTTTAAATTGATATCATAACCAATCCACTTAATCTTTCATGTGACATGATAGTCTGAAGATAAGTTTTTATCAACTTTAACTTCGAAAAACTCCTCTCAGCCGAAGCAACTATGATTGGAATAGTCAACAAAATTCGATAAGCAACCCAAACCATTTGAAAACCGCCATCTTTCCAATAAGACATTATAAAATCAAGGATGTCGATTGATTTTGTTACTTCTCTCGGCAATATTGTTTTCAAATGTCTAAATTCTTGGAATAACTCCTTCTCGTGAATATCAACATGTTGATTGTATTCCAAGAAACTTTATAGTTTAGTGCAATGCTCCATCAATTGCTTTTCAACAACACTCTTGAATTTCACGTTAAACAAAAATTCAACGATTGCTTCATAAAGTTCAAATTGCTCAAACCGGCCCCATCTTTCCGTGTTGGTTCCGTTTACCAATGTGTGCTTGCCTTGCCTCGTTCAAAAAGTCTTGTGATCACTCATGGCCGTATTCCCTGGACTCCATAAAGCAATTGACGAAGACTTGGAAAAGCCAATATAGATCATTGTCATTCTGGTCCCATCTTTCCGTGTTGGTTCCATTTACCAATGTGTGCTTGCCTTGCTTCGTTTAAAAAGTCTTGTGATCACTCATGGCTGTATTCTTTGGACTCCATAAAGCAATTGACGAAGACTTGGAAAAGCCAATATAGGTCATTATTAGAGAAGACAAGAATAGTCTCTATTTGTTTTATATAATTAACAATGTGGGCCTGCCTAGCTCATTCAAAAAAATCTTGCAATTACTGGTGGCTATATATGTTCCTAAGACTACTCCATATAGCAAAGACTTTGGCAAGTCAAGTATCATTATCAGATAATAGAACTCTCGATCTATAGAACGTTAGTTGGCTATATCTAATGGCTTCTTTCCCTTTCTTTTCGATCATTATCAATTAAACGTTAATGAACCGTTTTCCTCTCAATTTCTTCACTATTTTGCATTGACCGACCTTAGCTCTAGGTATCTAGGTATGGCAATTTTATCTGAAACCGACGAATAATCAATATGGGGCTAGTTTTTCTTAAATTTAAGTGATGCAAGAGCTTGACCTATGATGTGGAGGAAATAGAAAAATTTTAAACAATCTTCTGGTGATAGACTTTTATTGGCATCATCTCCCACATTCTCATCAAATTGCTTCTTTCTTTGAACAACTCTTTTTTTGCAAATACCGGTTTAGAACAAAGAAGTGTGCATGTATGAAATGAATCAGATTTCATACTTAATTTTTCTTATGAATTTATTATGCTCCACTTTAGTTCACTACCACCAACTATACTAATTTTAGATACTCCACTGCTACGACCAACTATACTAATTTATTATGCTCCACTAACCAAATAAAAAAAATAAGTTCACTTACCGAAAAAGAGAAACAAAAAGTCTGGTCTTAAAAGACTAGAGAGTAGAGAGAGAACCTTGGGCTTGAATCTACTCTTAAGTCTTGATCAAAACAAAGAAAACAGCTTCGCACAATCAAGCGTTGGCGTTCGGTATTGTTCTTAACTTCTTCACAGAATCAGAGTAAGGGTTTCGCACAATCCCGTCCCTTCTCGTTTTGGCTATAGTGTCCCTTTTCTTTTTTTCTTCTTATCTGATAGCCCTCCTAATTTTCTCTCTTAATAATTTGCCCTCCTAATTTTTTTTATCTGTTATTTACCCCAGGTATAGAAAACCTCTCTTTGCCCTCCTAATTTTCTTAAGTATCATAATTTTTTCAAGTGGATGGAAACCATACATATTTTACTTTTTTTAAAAAAATTTGTACAAAATTTTTTGGATGATGCCCCTAAATATATTTTATGCTGGATTTCTTTTCTTTTTTTTTTTGTATACGTATATATATATATATATTTTTTTGTTGCCCCTTGCCGGGGGTTGCCCGAGCCGGCCGGCTTGCGGGACTTACCCCTGGCCGGCCCTGCGGCTACACCATCTGTGATAGCCAGCGACACGACCGGAGAAAAGAGGACGAGGTGTGAAGAAGATCAGCGGCCAAGAGGGCAGTGAGGCGAAATGGATCTAACATTGGATAGCCACTTTGTGGACCCCCCTTGATTGAATCAATAGTGTGTTTTTTTGTTACAACTAAATGAGACGTACATACCACCGAGGTGGTAGCCCAGGTGGCAAAGGGCATCACCTCTCCCCAACACAAGCCCAGGTTCGAGCCCCGGAGGCACTTTGTGCAAATTTCCGGTGGTACCCCATGGCTTAATTTCGAACCCGCTTTGTGGACCAGAGAGGGGGCTTCTTTGCCAACTGTGCACTAAGGTGGCGCCGTGGTGACGGCCCGTCCTCCCGGACGGTAACTATGGCTCGAACCGGACATTCCACAGGCGGGTTTGGAGCCCCTATGGTCACGCCCAAGGGGAGTTGCTAGTTGCTACGCTGATTGCCCCCTCCAACCCTTTTTGAATATCAAAAAAAAAAAAAAAAAATGAGACGTACATGACCCGCTTATACAAGAGTCTACAAAAGAATCTTGCCAGCTCATCACCAAAATATCTACCTATCTGCCCAACTGTTTCGAGAATTTTTTCGGTGCCGGATGGGTATATCCCACGTGATATCTGTTCGGCACATCCGATTCGTCCAATACACTTTTGGATGTCTCGAATTAAAATCCTCTCTCTCTTTTCACCCTAACACTTTTTCTCTCGAAATCCGAACCGTCCAAAAATGCAATGGACGGCTTGGATGCACCGGGTGGGCCACCACACTGAAAAATTTCCCAACTGTTTGTTTCACGTGCTCCATTGAATCACGTAGTTGCAGTGACATCAGCAGCAGCACTGGTAGTTGACTAGTTGCGTATATACAAGGGAATTAATTTTGTCACTATCTTTTCTCTAATGCCACTTCTCTTTTCTTACAAAATAAATCATCTACTAAAGACACAAAGAAGAGTGGCGTTAGTAAAAAGGGGAGTGACAAAATCACTCCCCATATACAATAATCAATAATCTATTAAGCTGTACACATTTCCACACAAACACACAGACACAGACACAGACACATACATCAATGGGTTCCTCGAGCAATGAGAACAGTACTAGTTCTCCAAGAGAAAAGTACCCAAATTGGAGAGAGAGATAATGATTGGAGAAATAGAGAGAGAAATGAAATTAATAATTAGATATATAGGATGAAGAAAGGAATCACAAAATTAAAAGGGTGTCGTCAATCAATCTAGCTATATAAATAGACGATCTGGCATCAGAATACTATAATCTATTAATCTGTATAGCTTTCCACACACAAACACAACCACATATATATATACATCGATGGGTTCCTCAAGCAATGTTAACACTAGTTCTCCAAGAGAGAAGTACCCATACTCAACGGAGTTTGATGTGCTGGACTTTGTCCCCAAATTGCTGTCTGAAGGAAACTACGACAGTTGGAAGTCATCGATGCGGGACTTCATTGACAGTCAAGGTTTGATTGGTTTCATTGATGGCAAGGCTGCTGATCAGCCAGAGCAAAGCAACCGAGATGATTACATGGCTTGGAAAATATCAGACAATCTTGTACGACGATGGATACTCGCAACCCTCCGCGAAGATACCCGCCTACGAGTGCTGCGCTTCAAAACTGCTACAGATTTGTGGACTCAATTGGAGAGAATATTTGATGCAACCAGATCATTATGGCAACGAGGTAATTAATTGACTTTTTCAAAGATGTTTTATTATGGAAATTTCCAGTTTTAGGAATACTAATCTTCAGAAATAAGAGCTGGAGATCAATGTTGTTACTCAAATCTCCAATCAAAACTTTTAGTGAGAGCATTTCCAAGGAAGGTAACATAATTTTACACCAAATTCAATTTTGGTGACACATATAACAAGTTGAAGAACCACTTGCAACAATTGCACCCCAATAAACTTTTCAAATGGACGCGGCGCTCTGCTACCAAGTTGGGACAGTAGCACTTACCCATACCCTCAAAACTTCTAGTAAGAGCATTATGTTTTTTTATTACTTACTTTTTTGCTTTGAGGGACCCACTTTGCCAAAAAGATTAATGAGTTAACCAATCATAAATACTCCCTCACTACTACAATAAAGCATAAAGATCACAGTTATTGGCCGTGATTATAAGTTTTCCATCACGCTTTTGCTACCGTGATGGATTTGGGTGTGATTGTAAGTCACTTTCTTTTATCACGGTTATAAACCGTGATTGTTTCATTGAAAGAGAGAAACAATCACGGTTAAAAAGCGTGATCGTTTCTCTTTTATCACGGTTAAAAAGCGTGATCGTTTCTCTTTTATCACAGTTATAAGCCGTGATTGTTTCTCTTGGGCGTGATCGTTTTTCTTTTTGGGTGTGATTGTATGTCACTTTAGATCACAGTCTATAACTGTGTTTGAAAGTTCAAAATAATCACACCATAAACTGAGATGGAAAATCATTGCTTGTGATCTTTTCTTTGTATCTATTAGACCTTCTTTTCTTGTCATTGCCAAGTTTCGAACCTATGCACCCTTGGTTGATTTCCCAAACCCTTACCACTAAGCTAGCCAAGAACTTCTGTTACAATAGGAAAACAAAAATATTTATACTTACTTCTTAAAGTGAGAAAACTTTTTTTTTTTCTTTAAAATTTGCTGAATTTTTGGAAATGCAATTAACATGATATAGACAAACTTTATGAAAATTATCACAACCTGTAGATTGTAACATTATGGACAAGCTTTACATTTTTTTTTATAAACTAACCATTTCACATGAATTTTGTGTTTATATTGAATTTCAATTTCAATGGTGGCTTCCCAATTAGATTTTAATCATTTTCAGACAAGGCTAAGCCATAATAATATAATTATTTTTTTACCTAATGTGTCAAACACTTGAAAGACATCCGAAATAACTAAATTTTACTACTACAATAAACTATAAAGATCACAACTTGCCAACGTGAAAATCGGGCACTAATGGAATAGTCCGCCCGTCGTTTTAAGAAACAAGTGGGCACTAATGGAACCTAGCCATGGAATTTGCCTTCTCTCTCTCTCTCTCTCTCTCAATTTTTTTGGGCGTGAAGATGAAGATGAAACGTAAAGATCTTTAGAGGTGAGTGTAATTAGAGCTTATCTTCTTACCTTTTGTTAAAAAAAAAAAAAGAAGAACTTTTCAAAGTCCTTAAACGACATCGTTTTCATCACATAACTTTTCAAAACCCGCCTAAATGAGTACCAGCCTGCCCACGTGAAAATTCAGACCGCGCGCCTAAAATGGGTAGGCTTTTTATCTCGCCGCAAGAGTGAGATCATTTATCTCGCTTTTTTCCACACTAAATTTTTTTATAACGCCACAAGGGTGAGGTCTTTTCTCTTTTTTATCACACCACAAGGGTGAGATCTTTTCTTTTTTATCTCGCCACAAGAGCAAGATCTTTTATCTCATATTTTTTCGCCCTAAAATCTTTTATCACACCGCAAGGGTGAGGTTGTTTTTCTTTTATCTCACCGCAAGAGCGAGATCTTTTATTCCACGCTAAAATCCACTTTTTATCTCAGTTTTGGATTTAAACTGTGATAAAAAAAATTTAAGCATCACTTTTTATCACGCTTTCACTGAAAACCGTGATCTTTGTGAATCTCCTTAGTGTGACGCATATCTATTATTGTAGTAGTGCCTCCGTTCCAAATTTCTGGTCCTTCTTTTCTTTTATGGACGTCCCAAAATGTATGTTCATTTTGAAAAGTTAACGTAAAAAGTTAGTGCAATGTGGTTTCATTCAATCTCTTGTTGAATGTATATTTTCTCTTTTTTTCTTGTTCTTTTGTTTTGGCCCTCTCTTGATTCAAGATCTTCCTTGTATCTAGAGTTTCGGCTGTCTCGATGTACCCTTTGTCGAGTATTAATAAAATTTTGTTGCCTATAAAAAAAAAAACATTACTCTTTCACCCTTTCATTTTTTACATTAAATGTCATGTCAAAGCATAAAGTATGGACAAATTGAAAAAGTCAATACCAATAATATTTCCCATCATTCTACCCATAAAAACTCGCTTCCCCAAAAGAGACAAGCAAATTGGGATGAAGGGAGTAATAAATTTGATAACGAGTTTGAAGATCTAGAGCTACACCAAAATGGTGTAACAAGTTTGTTATCTCCCTTGAAATCCATATTGCTGAAGTGTATCTTCAAATATGGATTAAATTTTGATTTTGTTACCTCCCTTAAAGATGATGCTATAAAAATGCAATTAAAACTCTCCTAACTCCTCTAGTCAAATCAAACTCATTCAAATGATTATAGAGGAATGCTACTAAGAGCAGGTACATCAGGTGTGGTAAAATGGCTTTATAGCTATTTTCCACAAGGAAAACACTCAAAAACAAGCAGCAGCAGAGGCGGTATTTGAAGAGGTAAATTGGCTCCTGATGAAATAATGGTGAGGCAAATGTACCGAACTCCTGTTCACCATCTTTTCATTTCTTTATTACTTTCTCTCTCTCTCTCTCCTCCAAAAAAGAAAAAGGGAAATAAAAGTAATAGTATTTTAATAGAGAATAGGTTAAATAGATAGTATTAGTGTAGTGTTGAAAGAGATGTGAGGAGGTAAAATGAAAAAAGTGCACTGTTTACTAGCAATTTTACATTACAACTGATAAACTTGCTCTAACACCGCAAGTGTGGCAGGCTCTACACAAACACTTATGTAGAGACCACCACATTTGTATCTATGTCTATGGAGTGAAAAATACGAATCCAAAATGCGGTCACTACCTTGTTCTCTTTCCTCTTCAAAAAGCATTTTTCAAAAAATTTCCCCTAGATTCCCCCTACTTTCAACATTTCTCTCTCTATCTCTCTCCACTTATTACCCCTACGTACTATTTTTCAAAAAACTTTTCAAATACCAAACCAAACACATCATAAATTTTTCCATGATTATAACTCGATCGAAGTAAACTAGATGTTACAGTTATGCCATTGATAAAGTTTTTAACTGAAAATTTTACTTTGATTTGAGTTTTTCCAGTGCTTTATATGAAATTAATATCTGAGCTAGCTTTCCAGTGCTTTACACGTAATCTCATGCCATAAAATACAAATATACTCTCTCTATCTCTAGAAATTTAACTGACAGATTTACACGTGCAGTCTGTGCAGGCGAAGAAAGGGAGTATGGGCATGGCCACTATCTAGCCTTGCACAAAGCTGCAATCAACGGGGATTGGGACCAAGCCAGGGGAATCATAAAACGCGAACCAGACGCTGTTAGGACTCCCATCACCCCTTTCTCACAGACAGCGCTCATTGTCGCCATCTCGTCGGCGTCGGCGGGGAGAAGTCGCTTTGTGAGGGAGCTTTTGGAGAAGATGACACCAGAGGATGTTATGTTAGTTGACAACCGGGGCAAGACGGCCCTCCACCGCGCTGCAACCGTTAACAACATGGAAGGAGCCAAAATGTTGGTCAGCAAAAACCCGGATCTTCCTAATGTTTTTGACAACCGGGGCAGGACGGCCCTCCACCGCGCTGCCTATTATGGGCTTAGAGAGATGGTTCTTTACTTAAAGGAAGTCACTAGAGAAGACATTCTATTGGCGGATGCTGTGGGTTCTTCACTTCTGTGTCTTCTTACACGCGGTGAATTTTATGGTGAGTGTTAGTTTGCTCTAACAAATTTTCTCAATAGAAGTAGATATCATATAATCCAAACACAATATCAAATATAACCTCTTACATATACGTGGGGCTAGCTCACACGCACTAGAGCATATTTTTTGTTTTCTCTATACCAAATCACTTTTTGATAGTTAGTACTCATGCGCCGGGACAGAGCCAGGATATGTAGTTGGTGGAGTCAAATAGTAAACGTATACCTGATTTGTTTTTCTTTGTGCAAAATTTTAATGTATGTGAGGTCAAATACATAAAATATCAGAACAAATTAAGCCTACCCTATGAAAAGAAATTCTAACTTAGTGGGGTCGCGTGACCCACTTCTTTCTACGTCTCTTCGCCTGTGCTCTAACGTCAAATTTGAAGGAAAATAGAGAATTGAAAAGGTTCATGTTTGAAGAGTCTACGGAAAAATTAGAATTAATTTTTAAAAAAAAAATTAGCATTCCCGTGCCTAATATGGAAATGCTTACTATCATATTTGCACCAAATATTTGCCTAACTATTATTTTCCATCGATTGTGCTACAGACATAGCTTTAACTCTGCTTCAGCGAAAACCTGAGCTGGCATGCATGGAACCCACTCCTTTTGATATAATTGTTGAAAAGCATTTTTCATTCCGGAGTGGAAATTACTTCAACTTCTGGCAGAGTTTAATATATTCAGGTTAGTCTCTTCCATCTCTTTTATCTCCTGTTTCTATTAATCCTACATACCTGCAGCTCTTGCAAAAAAAACAAAACGTAAAGTTATCTTGTTTTTGTTTTTTTTGTTTTTTCTCGGCAAATGAACAATTTTATAAAGCTCGAAGGAGTACATTGAGAAAAGTACAACTTAGCTCAGAGAGCCAAGAAACAACTGTACAAACAAAACCAACAAACAAAACAACACATCCAACAATATATCAGTTGAATGAACCACCTGAGTGAACCACCTGAGGGAGAATTTACAACTTTACTCTCCGAATACCATCTAGGAACACCTTAAAATCCTCCACCGAATACACTTTTATATCAAATTTTGCCTTCATCCACATTGCGACCCTTGTTTTAACTAGATCCCCCACCTCCCTTGCCCGCGTTGATGCGTTGTTGAACGCGTAATCGTTTCGAACCAGCCAAACGAATTCAAGTGCATTCAGGTAACGCCACTGTTTTTTGGGAACATAACTGGTTGGGAGAAATGTCCTTCAAAGAGGAATATCCAAGAATAATAACACGATAACAATGAGATACCTAAAAGTTATCTTGTTATTATTCTTTTACATATACAGGAAAAATGTCGTAGTACAAAATGGCAGCAACATATTCTTCGTTAGCCAATTGCATCATTTTAATCTAACCTGAAGAATGATATGAACATTCCTCCTCTTAAAAATGGATCTTAGCTCTTCATAGGCTTCAAGGCCTATCCTCCTGTGTGAAAGAATGCATTCGGCAGAATTTCTTTCTCTACTTCATGTTACGGAGCCACTATACCACCGAATGCATCATTATTATTTTTTTGAACACGAAAGATTTGGTTTTGGCACAGATAATCAACAGAGATAGATGTACAGGAGATTGAAACTAAGGGAGAATGATGAACACGTTAAAGAATGCTTGTACTATGGAAAAAGCGAAACATATCAAAAACACAGCAGCTAATTTGATGAAAAAAACATCTAGATGTTCAAAGAGAATAATCGAGACCAAGTTTTGCCCACAAGATCTTGTAGATTTGATGCAGTCAAGGTTTTTTTTTCCTTGGTAAATACAGTCAAGTCAAGTTGATTTGGGAGCTATTCAAACATAACTCTCCATCTCTCTGGGGAAACTTTTGTATTTTGGTTGATCCTTTGTCAACTTGTGTATTTTTCTTTTCGGGTCCGTGTTTGACGTATGATTTGTCAAGGATTTGGGTGCCAACATTGTTGGAAGCCTATAAAAAAAAAAAATTGTTGGAATACTTTTTTCTTGTTGTGATGTTGCTTTACATGTGTTCCCTTTAATCTTTATAACCCTCTTTTTAAAGATTAATGAAATTCAATTTGCCGTTTCAAAAAAAAAAGATGGACCCAGATTATATACACAAAATGAATCACATCATGTTTGTTACCAATTAGATTTCTTGAAAGATTGTAACCAAAAATTAATTGGCAATAGTGAGCCCCTCTTGCTGAGTTAGCACGCCACATGTGCGGGGTGCAATTGGGGTGTGGTGGAGAGATGTGTCTGTAGCATTATTGCTATTGAAAAGCTAGTGAAATATCACTAGCTTTATATTCTTGTGAAAGTCCATTAATGTTCAACATAAATCTCATGGATCCAGATCCTCTCCCGTTAATAGGTTTGGACTGAAATAACAGTCCAAATCAGGACCATACATTGGTATAATCAATGGATTGGAGTTGTTCAAAAACTCTTCCAGATTAAATGTCTAAAATTCATTGCAGCAAATGAACGGTCCATAGATGGACTGTCTTGTCCATTCCAAACTTTGGATTGGAGAGGATCCATTTCTAACTTTTATATAGAGAGCACACCCTCAAGCTATGTCATACGTAGGGTATTTCTAATGGTATAACCAAAATTGGATATCAAAACTTGTCACCTCATCTTTTTATTATCCATTTAAACAGTTGCTAATATTAACAATGTGAACTCCTACAATGATCATTTTTAGGGCATAATCAAAAACGCATTTTTAGTAAAGAGATAAATAGAGAGAGTTGAAAATAAATGTAAGTGAGTGGATCCATTGATGATTGTGGGAGGAGAGAAAAAGAAAGAGAAGTGAAAGATTGAGAGTGTTGTTCCATAAAATTTGGCTATTTGATGAGAAAAAGTTACTAGTTTTATTTATCCAAAAATCAAAATTTGGTTATTAGTTAAGAGATTGCTAAGTTTGATTATATCATTGAGCAATATTATTGATCAATTTTGCTAACTTAAATTTTTTTTAGATTTGGTTATGTCTTTAAAGACACTCTTATAACTCATTTCATTTTATTCCAAGAAAAAAACGAGAACAAATTACTAATACTAATCTACCAATATATTTGTAACCAAACAACCCAACATGCCATAAATGAGAAATATTTCAATACAACAGTTATATTTACGACCTCTCACATAATGTGAGTCCCATGCATGTATAGGTCCAACCTGATCATGTGAGAGAGGCATTACAAAATAACCGTTGTATTAATTTTTTTTATTTTTTTTGCCATTGATTGGTCTCTCTCTCTCTAGCATGGTACATTTTCTGTTGCACTTTTCACTGTTTTTATGTGTATACATTTATCTACTCATGTCTTCACTTGAACAAAATTAAAGCATAAAACGCACTCTAACATGATTCGTGTAACTTATTGTTATGTGTCACATGTAGGAGTTCAAGTAAAATTAGAAGGCACTGCAGACCATCTGATGGAAGGAGGACGAAAAGGAGACATTGAGAATCCGACCAATTGTTGCATCTCTGGTTTGGCTATCACAATATATACTTCTTTTCGTTTTTTGAATGGCTGAGAAAATTTTAATTAGTGTTAAATGGGTAAAAATTGATTAAACGGAGGAATGTTAAAAATGATGTCGTCATTGTTAGAAGTATGATATCTTCCATCCTTTTTTTTTTTTCGCTCGGCAAATGAAACTTTTGTATAAGTTCGAAAGGGTACATCGAGAGGATTACAAAAAGAAAGCGAACATAACTATCCCATCCAACAAAAAGTTGAAAGGACTCAACACCTCAACATGAGCTACAACTTGAGCTTACGAATACCATCAAGAAACACCTTAAACTCCTCTACCGAATAAATCTTGATTGCGAACTTGGACTTCATCCACATCGCGACCCTCGTTTTTATCAATTCCCCACCACCTCAACACTCGTGGTAGCATTGTTAAACACATAGTTATTCTGAGCTAGCCACAAAGATCACAAAGTGGCAAAAAAAGACGCTTCCCAGACATTTTTCTCTAGATTCCGAAATCTGGAGTCCAACCACCATAGAGCCAGATCAGACCACGAATTTGGACATACCCACGTAACATGCCACCAATCCATAATTAGGGACCAGATATTCCAAGAGAATTGAAAAGTGCTAATTAGGGACCAGATATTCCAAGAGAATTGAAAAAATTCCATCCTTACCACCACAATACTCGTGAAAAGTGCTAAGTAAGCAACAAAGACGATCTTTGCTGCGCAATTCATACCTTCCAAAATAGTTATAATCCATCAAATTCATGGTATTAATCAAAATTATGCATTTCCATTTGATTTTCACTTAGTCCGATATCATATAAACGTTTCATCAAACTGACAAGGAATATCATCAATATGTAACCGTTTTCATGGACAATTTGTAAAATAGGCTACACATGCTTTCTTATCAAAAGCAAGTAAATAAGGCATATGTAATGACCCGCACAAGTTGACCTACTTAACCCTTAGCCTAACCGTTGGTTTAAAAAGTTAACCTCAAATTATACAGTACTTCGTTGCATTTCATTATATAATACCTTTAGCTTTTCTTTTTCGCCTATGTGGGACTATCCTCCCAAGTGGGCTCTCCCAGCATATAACGAGACTCACCGACAGCGCATTAGAAAATCTTATGAACTTTTATAAAAATATTTTCAAACGTCATGAACTTTTATATAAAAAAAAATTCAACTCTTATCTCAATGTTATGAATTCAAAACGACTCTGGGGATGTGTATTAGCACTTCACTCCTATCAACACCAAAAACTCCTAAGTCATATATACCATACATAGTAGTTGCTAGCAGCTGTAACTATCGGATTGCTATGCGTGACCTCATTTTATGAACTCGTATTCAGTAGAGATTAGGGGTGGCAAATGGGCAGGTTTGGGCTAAAATGGGTAAGTAGCAAGTGGATTGGGTCTTTAATGGGTCATTGACCTATTTAGACTCATTAATTATGAGTCTAATTACCTATACCCATACCCAACCCGACCCATTTATTTAAAAGCAAACCCGCCCCGCCCATTAGCCCAATTACATACTATATACTAAAATTTAAAATGACTAAAATATCAATGTACACTAAAATGACTATATTACCCCTATAAATTTAAATGACTAAAATTACCATACTATCCCTCTACTACTAAAATGACCAAATTACCCCTGTACACTTAATTTTTCCGATATGTAGCGGGAGTAACATGTCACTAGCTATCGTGAATTTTTTAGAACGCCTTAAGCGACTATATAGGAAGCAAGCTAAAAATCGGATAAAAAACAATTCATCATGGAAATCGACTATGGCCCCATTCAGCTAAATAAGCCAACTGACTTATTTTTATTTTTTATTATTCAATTTTTTTTTCGTATTTGTTAGTTTTTCGTCAATTTTTTAGGAATTATTGCATCGTCATGACGAGAGGAAATTTGAATAAGGACAAAAAAAATAAACCAGTTGACTTATTTAACCGAACGGGGCCTATGTCGTGAGGGCCCGAACGAAAAAGAATTCCATTCATGTAGTCGATTTTCAAATTATGAAAAGCGTTATTGAGAGAGAGAGGGGATGGGGCCGGTCTAGTTGATTAAGGTAGTAAAATATAGGTTTAAAAAAAAAAGGATAGTATAAAATACAGAAAGCAACTCAGAGAGAGAGAGAGAATGAATTTGGATGATTTGGGGTGGGGTCGGGGGTGTGTCCGGGGGGGGGGGGGGGGGGGGGAAGCAATTTCCAGTACAGGGCTTTTTGTTTATGGGAGAGGAGAAGTATGCACGAGACTCGAGAGAGGGGAGGAGATCATCTTGAGGTTTTTTTTGTTAGTGGGTTATGTTCATGACTTATTGGGTCATTTAAGTTGACCCAATTGATGCCCAATTAAGACCCAATAATAGATGGGTTAGATGAGTTGAGACTCATTCTAACCCAACTAATAAATGGGTTGGGTTGGGTTTAATTTTTGGTAGGTGGGTTTAGATTTACTAATGGATTTGGGTTCAATTTGCGACCCCAGTAGAGACTAGGTGAAAAGTACCAATGCAAGAAGGTAGTCTTGTGCAGTGACCTCTTCCCTTTGCATTTCAAGTAATTTTTTATTTCAGTTAGATGTAAATACTTAATAAATTGAGTAAATGTATATTCTTATTGTGCAGTGAGGCAAAGATTGCATTTTATGATATGGGAAGTCGCTGAAAAACTAGGTAAGGATTGGTACTGCACACAAATATATAGACTAGTATTCATTGAAACTACGTTATTGCATTCTCAAAAAATGAGAGATGATTTTACAGTGCCACATGTCAAACGCATCCGAGAAAAAAAACTGAGACACCATCATGCACTAGAGTTTGTCAAATTCCTATGCATGGAAGTCGCAAAATCAAATATCTCAAATGTGGAAAGGATACTCAAACCCGCATTGCGCAAAGCAGCATGTTTTGGGATACCTGAAATCATTCAAGAGATTATATTGGCATACCCTTTGGCGATGTATTTTATAAATCTAGACGACCTAAACATCTTCAAATATGCAATTCTGCATCGTCGTGAACGTGTGTTCAACCTCATACGTCAAATTGATGGGGGTTGGAGATATATATCTGGAGTGGACCATTCGTTGAACAACGGTCTACATTTGGCTGCACGTTTGGGACGTGAGCAACAAATCAATCTCAAAGCTAGTGTTGCTGGTGCGGTTCTACAGATGCAGCGAGAAGTCCAATGGTTTAAGGTCAGTTTTCCCCATCTCCCCCATGTAAAGGAAATTAATTGAGAAATGCTTTTTTGTCACCGGACTTTTATACAGTTTTTTCTTATAGCAAGACCGCTTAGTTGGATGCTCGTGATTGTTTTCATATTTGCTTCAAATATATTTGAATGAAAATCTGATGAGTGCATCATATCCTACCGTGGATATGGTGAATTAATCGGTAATAAAAGAACAATTACATACAATGCTCTGCTTTCTTTTTACATCCTTCTGAACTTATTTGGCTAATTTGTGAATGTTGGTTGGTTATTTGTTTCGTAACACCGTACTCAAGTCACATTGCCTTAACCAAGGGGAGATTTAGGGGGCCGATTGTGCTTTAAGCACAACACGATTTACTATGATGTCCTATGAAGCACTCCTAGAAGTTATCGTATCAATGTTGGACACTCCGAGACACGTATGAGACAAGTCACCTATTAGTCGATCCATTATATTTTAATGTTTTTGGAACAGGATGGGGACACCCACGGCAACATGGCAAGGTGATTTTGTTATCCTTTTTTAAAAGCTTTTTCGGGCTAAACTATTTTGTAACTTCAAAAATACTATGCCAAAATTGAATATAAAACACGCGTACTTCCGAAGTAGTAGGCCGAAATTGAATATTAAACTATTTTGTAACTTCAAAAGTACTATGCCTGAGATTTTGTGTTCTTTTTATATGTTCTTTTTTTTTTAATCCGCATCAGATTTTATGTGTTCATTAGCTATGACTCGGAGTTAGGGGTGATACAGGTCCGGTTTCGACCGGTTTTGGCATATTTTTCGTTCAAAACTGGTTATTCGGTTTGAGATTTTTTGAAATCGGAATCGGTTGAGATAATCCGGTCTGGTTTCGACTAGCTCAACCGGTTTTCGGTCCAATTTATCTGTTTTTCGTTCATGGGCCATATTTTGGGCACAACATATCAAAAAATTCACAATTCAACCCCTTTTTTTGGGCTCAACAAAAAATGATCAATTTTGAACCCAATACATTAAAAAAAAAACCCCATGAAAACATAATTAAGCCCATAAAAACAGTTTTTATATATATATATGATTGATTTTATATAATAAATATATTTATTAGACCAATATACATATATATAACCGGTCCGGTTTCGACCGATTTTTAAAACACATAAACGGGATCGAAATTATTTTTCCGGTTTATAAAATTTTATAAACCGAAACCGGATCGAAATTATTCAACCGGTTTAAAAAATTCGATTTGGTCCAATTTTTTCGGTTTCGATCGATTTTCCGGTCTCAGATAACAGCCCTACTCGGAGGATTGGGCTGAGATAGAGTTGAATGAAAGAAAGTAGTTTGGGGGCATTAAATAGCTAAGCCAATGGACGGGAACGCTGCATTCAAAGAAATTCCCATCGAGTCGGGCCTAAATCATTAAATAGAACACCGTTAAGGTAAGTCAAAATTTTCTACTAAAAATACTCCTCCAACATTATTATTGATGATTGTTGACCGAATATCGGCGTTGACCGTTGACCACCAACGTTGACCGCCGAGAATGTCCTTAGACATTCTCAGATCTAGGAACATTCTCAGCACATGCCTAGACTTAACGGTAATATTTAAAAGCTGAGATTATTCTCAGCACACGCCTATATCTCAGCACATGCATATTCTCGGCTCTAGATATTTCAAAGCTGAGAACGTTCTTAGTACAAATTCATTCTCAGACGTTCTAAGTTCTGAGAATATTCTCATACGTTTTCAGCACTGAGAACATTCTCATCTCAGCACTGAGAACATTGTCAGTACACGTCTAGACTTAGAGGTAATTCATTCTCAGACATTCTTAACACTAAGTACTTTCTAAGTACACGCCTAGACTTACTGGTAATTTGTTCTCTAATTTTCTCAGCTCGATCTGAGAACGTTCTCAGGACACGCCTAGACTTAGTGGTAATTCATTCTCAGACGTTCTCAGTTCTAAGAACATTTTTATACGTTCTCAGCCCTTGACTCGAAGATAATTTATTCTTAGACGTTCTCAATTCTGAGAACATTCTCAAATGTTCTTAGCACATGCCTAGACTTAATGGTTATTTGTTTTTTGATGTTCTTAGCACGTGCTTAGATTTAGTGATAATTAAATAGAGTGTTATATTTTAATGAGAATTAAGTTACAATTTTTTGTATGTAATGGTAAAAAGCCCTTCTTGTGGGACCCTAAAGAGAGAAAGAGGAGAGAGGGCTGCCCCTTGTCAGGAAAAGAAAAAAGATATAGCGGGAAGAGAGAGAGAGAGAGAGAGAGAGAGAGAGAGAGAGAGAGAGAGAGGAGAAAGGGCTGCCCCTTGTCGGGAAAAGAAAAAAGATGAGAGAGGGAGAGCGGGGGGGTGGATTAATGAGATGAGTTCTCTACTTGCACTTCAATTAGTTGTCTTGTCACACATCTCATTTCTCTACTTGCACTTTTTTTTTTTTTCTCTCCATTAGATGGGGAGTTGTTTGATATCTCATATTCAGCATTTAAAACTGAAACAATTAAGTAATAAGTGATTAAGTAGGTTTGATAATTACATTTTACATTACTTAACAGATTAAGTGCCACTTAAAATACAGTGTAAAAAGTTGATATATAAAAATTAAGTAGTTTTGAGCTATTTTATTCTGGCTGAATTCTTTTATACTTGCATTCAACTACCACCACTACCAATCCACCACCACCGTTGTCACTCAACCACCACCACCACCACAACCGCCACCACTCCCACTACCATTCCACCACCGCCACCGCCACCATCACTACTCCACTACCACGCTACCACCACCACAACCATCACTATTTCACTACCACCACTACCATGCTACCACCACCACAACCACCACTACTCTACCACCATCACTCCACCACCACTACCACCACCACGACGCTACCATTACCACCACCACTATTCCACTCCACTCCACTCCCACCACCATCACTTCACCACCACCACGAAACTACCATCACCACAACCATTACCACCCACCACTAGTCCACTCCACCCCCACCACCACCACGCCACCACCATCACTCTTCCACCACCACCACTACCACACCACTACTACCACGTCGCCGCCGCCGCCGCCGTCACCACCACAACGCCACTATTGCACCACCATCATTTCACCGTCACTATCACACCACCATCTCTCATGTTTATCAAACAGCTCTTTATCTTAAAAAATTCAGTATTCAGCTTTCAGTACTTAACTTTTCAACTTTCAGTTTCACTTTTTAGTTTTATCAAACAGCCCCGAAGTCACTAAACAGCCCATGTACTTTACAATTTCACTTTCTCTTATTCCGTAACTGACTGAACTAATCTATGTAGAAATCAAGCTTGTCAAGTTAGTTGTCTCATTTCTCTTCCTTGTGGTAACCTAAGTTTGAGTTACACGGGGAGTATGTTCGGGGTTCGGGGCTATGGATAGTCTCTGAACCCCCTGTTGACCAACAAATTAACACCCCGCTAACCTTTGCTAATGTATACTGTATGAAAGAAGAAAAAAAAAGCCTTGCATGTCTAACCTGGAAAAAAGAAATTAAACTTTTTAATTCCAGAATTTTCTTTTATACAGGAGAGAGAGAGAGAGAGAGAGAGAGAGAGAGAGAGAGAGAGAGAGAGAGAGAGAGAGAGAGAGAGAGAGAGAGAGAGAGAGAGAGAGAGAGAGAGAGAGAGTGTGTGTTCTTATTTCCTTCTCCCTTTCGTTTTCACCTTCTATACCAGTTACTTTTGTCTCTAGCTCTCACAATCTTCCTTCTTCATCCCTGCTTGACGATTTCCTAGTCCTAAAATAAAGGGTTGCCCCAAGCACAGGGCGGAGACCGACGCAGCACAATATCCGGTAAGATCGGAGTCTAATCCACAAAGACGGTGATGTGTGCTGACTAAAAACTCGGGTTGTTACTTATTTAAACGGGCTCTTAGGTTGCCACCCCTTGTATTCGATGCTGAGATTTAACTAAACTTACGGAATTGTTTGGTTTTTTTCAAATAATTAAAAGGAAGGTATGGTCGTAGGGTTCATAGCACTCGTAACCAGTTCGGATTAACCTGCTCTGTTTGGAGTTCTTAAAAACATTTAATTCTAGATTGAAAAAGATACCCCGCAAGATGTGAGACCCTATGGTCGCCGTATACCCATGCGCAACGGAGAATGAGTTTTGAACCCCCATTCCCCCGTTCACATGGGCTCCGACAATGCCCGAGTTCGTCTAACGAATGTTCTTTGTTAACCTAAAATTGCCTTTTCTTCATTGTTTGAAAAACAGGAGCAGAACGTGTCCAACCTGGCCACGGTGTGCTAATCACCCCGCGACCCTACCTATACAACTACTCACTCATTATTAATAAAGAAACAAAAGAAACCCTAATTTAAAACATGCTTCTATTACGCGAAATGAAAAATAAACAAGAAATATCAACTAATCAAATATCAACAAATAACTTTTATAAAGAACTGAAATTAAAATGAGTTACCGAAATGCGAATAATTGAACAGAACTTAAAAACTAAACAATATTGAATCTCGGCAGTCGGCAGCCCCGTTCTTTCTTTTCTTCCGGCCGAAAACCTCTCTGAATGTCTGCTGCATGCGTGTCTTTTATATATGCTACCCTCTTTTATTTCCTTTTTATTCCAGCCGACTCACCTTTTAACCTAGGCCCACCATTTAGACCAAATAACTACCAACCATTGGGCCCATCATTTAGACACAAGTCCAAGTCCAATTCTTAATTTCTTCTTACAGTGAGAGTTTAACTCTTTGGCTCCATATTGCAATTTAGACCTTCCACTAGATTGAACTCAAACGATCCAACTTCGAACACCATTCAATATTCCAATTTTTGCACTTTTTTGTATCAAACTCTCCAAATACCTACAACACAAAAATAAAGCATAAAACTCCAAATAATAATATAAATAGACATAGCAATGGCAAATTAGGGAGCGCGTATGTGAATATTTACGCGCCTATCAATCCCCATCCATTTTTATTGTCAAAGTCTTTCCTAAACATCGTCTAGAATGTACACTACAAGTCTTTCATTGTTTATGCTGTGTTCTCTTTGCTTCTCAGTAAGAATTTTTCAAAAGATTCCCCATACTTCCAATCATTTCTCTCTCTATCTCTCTCCACTTATTACCCCTACTATTTTTTCAAAAAAAATTTCAAAAAGCAATCCAAACACAGCAATTCAAAAGTAGAAACTCTTGTTTCTCATTCCAAATCACCTTATTGATACAGGAAGTGGAAAAATTTACTGCACCTGGTGACAAAGAAAAAAGGAATATCGATGGAATGACACCTGCTGAAGTATTTTTTGACATACACCAAGATTTGGTAAAGGCGGGGGAGCAATGGATGAAAGATACAGCCACATCATGCACCATAGTCGCTGCCCTGATTGCCACTATGGTTTTTGCGGCTGCCATTACAGTACCGGGTGGAAACAACAATGATAACGGCCGTCCGTTACTTTCGAAACAAAAAGCCTTCATTATTTTTGGCATATCTGATGCACTGGCTCTATTTTCATCCATCACTTCTGTGTTAATGTTCTTGCTTATCCTGACTTCTCGTTACGCAGAGGAAGATTTCTTATATACCTTACCCAAAAGGTTAATTACGGGTCTCATAACCCTATTTGTCTCCATCTTATCCACGATGGTGGCATTTGGTGCTATATTATATCTCGTGTTTGGAGATAATAAGGCATGGATTCATATTCCTGTTGTTGCATTGGCTAGCGTTCCTGTCACCTTGTTCGGAGCTTTGCAGTTTCCTCTCCTTGTAGAGATGATTCAATCCACATATGATAGAGGTATTTTTGGCAAGCAAAGTGATCGTCCGCTTCTATAGGTTTAATATCAAAATTTGGGAGTATTGCAAACGTACTTGAGGAGTTGAGGGGTATTTGATGTTATTTCACCAAATATGAGTTGCTTTAATTTACCTTATTGAGTAGGAATCCTTATTTGCTTGTTATCTGCTTGATTTTTATGTATATCTTTCAGTACTCGTTGTTGTTTTTTCAAACAAATTTGATGTACACCTAATCCATCGACTCGAAGATTTGGGCACAGCTCTTGCATATTACGGCCCTCCCAATCAAGGATAGCGCGGCTCATGAGCTGCTCACATTCTGTTGGATTACTATCTGAATTCAAGCGTACGTAGGGGTTAATTGCCTTATGAATGATTTGAAAGGCCATTTTGTGTGTAGGAGAATTTTGGCTCGGCGGGGGTCCGGTCGCAACGCTCTATCGGTCGGGTTTGGCGCTGAAGCTACATCAAACTAACTCAATTAATATTTTTGACATAAAAAATATTTGAGAAAAAAATCGAAATGATCCTTGTAGTTTAGTATTCGTATCAACTTGGTTCCTGCAGTTTGAATTGGTCCGATTTACACTCTGTAATTTTTATTTTGTTCCAAATTGGTCCAATTACTAACTGTCGTTAGATTCCGTTAACCCCAGACACGAATGGGCCCCTTTTTTAGGGTTAAAACCATAATCTACCATTCTTCTCTTACCCTAATATACATCTGAACCAAAACACAGAGCCTTATTGTTTCCTTCTCCATTTTTTTTCATGGCTTCCATTCTCCATTTGTCACGCCCGGGATTTTACCTTCGACCGAAACGTGTCTTGTTCGCCTTCGAGGGGAAGGAGTGAGAGGGATTAAGGCCTGAATAAATGATCCGATTCCTATGGATTGCGACGTGGTTCTTGAAAAGAAGGAAAAAATGAGGAGTTTTGTGTTCTATAAAAGGGGTTCGGATATTTTTGAAAAATATTTGAATTTTAAAAAATGAAGTGAGTTTTATTTTAAAAAGAGACTGAACTTTCATCAATCTGCCTACATATCTCTGAGTAAAGGAGAATCAGGTCCAGCCATAGTTCGGGCCACAAAAGGGGTTTAGAAAAAAATTTAGAGTTAGAGTCTCCACCAAGCATAGAGTTTAGGTGTGCCTAGCCACCTCTTGAATATCGAAAGAATAATTCAAGTATTTTTGAAAAAAGAACACAGGCCAGAGAACCTGATTTTTAGAAAAAAGTGACTCCATTTTGCTTTTTAGAAAAGGCTTTAGGTCTGCGAGGTTAGAGAAGAAAGAGTTCGGTAATTCACTAGAAAAGTGACCCATTTGTGTCTAGAGTTAACGGAGGCTAATGACAGTAAGTAATTGGACCAAGTTGGAACAAAATGGAAACTACAGAGTGTAAATCGAGTCAATTCAAACTGCAGAGACCAAATTGACACAAATACTAAACTATAGGGACCATTTTGGTTTTTTCCCCAAAATATTTTCATGAAACGAAATACTGTGAATGCTAAATTAATTGCGTGAAAATCAAAATGCGCATTTCATAATGCATGCGGAAAATGCAGTCCTTGATGCTGCGACTTGCCTGAATATTCAATTAGACATGCCTCATTGAGATAGACAATTTAAAATAAACGTTGCTTTGAAGATAGACAATTTAACTCCAAGTGGTTAAATTCTGAAGTCTCAGGTTCGAAATCTCTCTGGAGCTATTACCTCTCTTAGGGCCGTTTCAGGAGCACTTACTCCGACTTCAAGTGGTGCCCCTGTTTTAGTGGATGGTGGGTTTATGGTCGTCCAAGATTAATTGAGGTGGGTGTAAAGCTGGCCCTGACATCTGGTTATAAAAAAGAAAGAAAGAAAAGATAGACAATTTTTATGAGACTTCGTTTGGGCAAAAATACTTCGATCGGCACTTGTGGCTTGCTTTGAAGTCATTGATGACATAGTTTTTGCATTGTTGAGAAAAAAATGTTCTTGTTGTCCCAAAGCAAGTACTGAAATTTTCGAAACAAATTCTTGTCTTTAGAAAAGGGAAGAGCAAAATTAAGGCTCTGTTTGGAACTTAAGGGAAGGAAAGGAAAACTAAAAAAATTTCTCTTCTATTGTTTGGTTTGAAGAGAAAGAGAGAAGAAAATAACAATTCTCTTTTCCCTCTCATTTTCCTCCCATTTTATTTTATTTTCCGTAGGTTCCAAACATAGCCTAAATGAAGAATCAATACTTTACTCAGTGTAATACGTTCATGAATAGAAAGAAAAATGATTCCTTCGTCTAAGCATATTTCTCATGTACTCTAAGGCAGATTTTCCAAAACACTTTAAAATCTTTTTAAAGTTCTTGACCAAAAGCAATTTATTGTAGGAAAACATACTTCTTTTTTCTTCATCAATCCAAGAAAGACATGCCTTGATGGTGTTTGCTGAATTTTTAGGATCCTTGATGGGGTTTTGCTTTCTTAGGATACGATATGGCTTATGATATACTGTCGTGAGTTTGGACGATTCCTCATAATTGTGATGCTTTCTTTTGTTGTGATACCGTCGTGTCTTCAACTCTTTTGAATTTTGTAATCTCTTTCGAAGATTAATAATTTCCTTCCTTTTCGCGGTTCAAAATAACGTACATTGGAAGTTACTTATGCTAATTACTGTAAATATGTTTGCTAGTTTTGCTTGACCCAGTTAGTGTTTCTACTTTTATTTTGAGCTGTGATGGTTTTTAGTAGAGGTGGCAATTTCAACCCATATTTTTTAACCCGCACAAATTTGTCTACTTATAACCAAACTCAACCCGTCCATATTGTATAATGGGTTAAACCCATATAAACTCATATATACATGGATTTAGATGAGTTAAAAATGGGATCAATATGAGTTTGAATTAAAAGAACCATTCCTTGCACAAGATTTGTTTTACTCCTGAAATCCCGTAACTTTGTTTTCGGAAAATTTGTTCACATCATGTCAGCGTTACTCTCTCTCAATTGATTTGGAAAATCACAAAAAAGTTAATTACGTGAATAATCGAACAGAGTTTTAAACACAAAATTTGACCCAAATACGCTAATAATCGGAGTTGTTTAATTTGTTTAAAACATGTTTCTAAGAATTCTTGTTAAAAAATCAACCCAACCCTGTTGGAGTTTTTCAAAATAAATTGGATTTTAGTTTGAAATTTTTGGAAAGGTACTGAGTGAGATTTTGTGAAAGGTTACACCTTTTCATATGAGTTGTGACTTTATGTAAACTAGTGTTTGCCCGTGCCTACGGCACTACGCATCCCTGTTGGAATTATCTGTGCCTGCGGCACTTGCTAGCTAGTGGTTCTAAACACTAAATCGATTCATTAGTGTGTAGTATGTGATACTCTTCTTAGTGGCACGCAAAGAGAATTACCCGTGCTTACGGCACTCCCCCAACTATACATTTAAGCTAGCTATAAAGAACTATCAATTTGCTTATAAAATTCTAGTAAATACCAGGTAAAAAGTTAAAACCAAGGAGTACATCAGTTAGTGTTCTGTATCAACGAAATCAGAAAAAATCTAAGCATACCAGCCAGTGCTTTGCATTTAACAACATAAGAGCATATGTAAATTTTATTACGCCGTGTCATGTTCATAAATTTTGATAATGGCATGTTCATAAATTATGAACAGAATACTTTTTTTTTTTTTTGATCCACAACAGACTACCTATTAAGCCAACAACAATATTATCTCCTCCTTCAATCCACCAATAAATTCCTTCCCTGTTCAGTAAGTCGACAACTTCCTACACAATGCATGCAACCAAGAAAGAAAAAATATGATAAGCTCAAAGCCATACACAGAGAGAGAGAGAGAGAGAGAGAGAGGGGGGGGGGGGGGGGGGGGGGGGGGGGGGGGGGGCTTCAATTAAAACGTGAATCAAAGAAAGACAGCACGTCAAATTTTGTTAACCTCACTGGATGGAACAATTAAAAAATAGTAAAGTTTAATCCTAATGATCAAGATAACTTTTGGAAACTTACCAAAAACAAAAAACTCTTGGAAGCTAAAAATAAATGCACAGATTATACTCCGTTTCATCCATTTGTTTTTCCCTAAAACTTATGCTTTTGATCAAAAGAACCTTTGTTAGTAAATAAATAAAACACAATGTAGACACTCGTATTCACTAATAAATAGGTTTTCTAGTTCCGAAGAGAGCTGTACCGATTGAAGTCAATATATAACTTCCGGCAAAGCATACACCCTTGTAGCATGCATTACCAAAAATTCTATTGCAATATAAAGTATTAAAGTTCAAACAAATACAATACAAAAAACTCTTGGAAGCTAAAAATAAATGCACAGATTATACTCCGTTTCATCCATTTGTTTTTCCCTAAAACTTATGCTTTTGATCAAAAGAACCTTTGTTAGTAAATAAATAAAACACAATGTAGACACTCGTATTCACTAATAAATAGGTTTTCTAGTTCCGAAGAGAGCTGTACCGATTGAAGTCAATATATAACTTCCGGCAAAGCATACACCCTTGTAGCATGCATTACCAAAAATTCTATTGCAATATAAAGTATTAAAGTTCAAACAAATACAATGAGGGACACTGAGAATAGGTAGTTCAAACAAATACAATGAGGGACACTGAGAATAGGTAGCCAACAGTCCGGATAATTTGACCTGAACTTAAATGTAAAATGCTTATTTTATGTGTATGTTGATCCTGTCACGCCCTCGATTTTCAACATAAAAACACAATATAAACCATTTCAGCAAAAGATCCTCGCATAAAGTAAATATTACCCAAAATGGGTTCCCACCTGTTTAATTACAAACGAAGTTCCCATGTTTACAAAATAAAAAACCTTGGCACTCCGGCCCAAATTAACTTAGATACAAGCACAAACGTTTAGAATATTACACCTTTAGTCAAAGATTGTTCAAGAGGGAATTAGTTACAATGTCATCTTTAATCAAAAGTAAGTCTTTACAAAGATGATCAAGTAACTAAAACATAGTTAGCTTCTAAAATGTCTTCACATCTTAACCCTCGAAACATGCACGCTATTGGCCGGCGTTTAAACCTGAAAAGAAGGATTTGGCTGAGCTACACTAGCCCAGTAGGAAATTCTCTACGAAATCTACATGCAATGAGATGATAGGTATGAAAAAAAGGCGAATCAAATTAAACGACAACTCCGAATAAAATGTGCGTCAACATCCTTGTTCAAATGCCATGACAAATTCCAATCACCAACTCAAACGTACACACACACATGCACACACACCTTCCAACAAATTTCCACCCCTTGCGAGATTGTGTTTCCACCTCTTACGTCACAATAGACTCCACCCCTTGCGAACCGTGTGTTTCCACCCCTTGCGTCACACTAAATCCCTCATTTACTTCACAACAACAACAAAAACCGCATACACAGACGTTATCCAATATAACACATATAGCTCATGGGCCATAGCACTCATTACCACAATACGGCTATCAAAGGTTATGCAATCCTCAAGCCATAAAACATTATATTTGACCACATATAGCAAATAAACACCCAAATCACACATAATCACCACAAAACATGTAGAAGAAGAGAGAAATCCCTACCTAAGTGGGTTTTGAGCAAAACCCTAGGTTTACCAAGAGTAGTACGCTTGAAACCACAAAAACTGAGCTCCACCCGATCTTAGATACATGACCTAGAGTGAATACGATCCATAAACATGATAAACAATCAAAGATCAACAAGTGTATGAGAGGAGAGAGAAAAAAACGTGGGTGAGAGCCCCAAAGTGAGAGCAAGAACATGAAACTTACCCCTTGTTCACCAAATGTGAGATTCAAGTGATTTTGATGAAGAAAACCCTTGGATCTTGAAGATTTGAACTTGAAATCAAAAGATTTGGGTGAGATTGGAGTTGGGTGGGTGAGAGAGGGTTTTGAGATCTAATTTCGTGGCCTTTGGGTGTGAGAAATGACATAAAAGGGTATTTATAGTGGTCCAAAAAGCGTGCTTAAAAAGTGCTGAAAACAGATATGTACCAGTACTGGGCGACTCCCAGTACCGGTTCATGAGCCTACAAAATGTCAGAAAACATAAATTCTGGACATCATGTACCGGTACTAGGCAACAGCCAGTACCGGTTCAAGCAGGGCAGAAAATGATTTTTTTTGCGACTGTTACCGAATCAACTCCACATGCTACCAACACTTCCAAGCAACAATACAACATCAAAACTAATATTTTACTATTCTCCGAGAGTCCGATACACACCCGAATACGTATCTCCGTACACCCCCATAAACGTACGTACAACTATATTAATTTACACGATCCCCATTAACCATTAAACGACTTTCGAATTAACAAAAAATTTGCGAGTCTCTACAATCTATCTTCCTTAAAAAAATTTCGTCCCGAAATTTACAATCCAAGTCAAACATACTCATACATCAAGTAGTCATGCCTATACTGCATCATATGTCATGAAACAATCAAGCTAACATTCACAAAATCGAAATTTGAAACTCACATTGATTCAATTTGAAAATAGATGCGGATATTTCTCCCTAACCTCGTCTTCCCTTTCCCACATCGACTCTTCCTTTCCGAGATGACTCCATAGAACTCGCACTAACGGAATGGTCTTTCCCCTCAACACTTGGTCATGCGAATCTAGGATACGTATCGGCTCCTCCCTATAGGACGCATCGGCTTCCAACTCCAATTCGGACCACTTTAAGACATGTGACGGATCCGGCTCGTACTTTCGCAACATCGATACGTGAAATACGTCATGAACTCCCGATAATCTCAGTGGTAAGGCCAATCGATACGCGACTTCCCCAATCTTCTCGATAATATCAAATGGACCGATAAAACGCGGTGAAAGTTTGCCCTTTTGCCCAAAACGTGATAGCCCCCGACGTGGTGACACCTTAAGGAATACATGATCCCCCACTTCAAATGATAACGGTCGGCGACGACGATCGGCGTAACTCTTTTGCCTACTTTGCGCGGTTAACAATCGTTGACGAATCACTTTGACTTGCTCGGTGGTTCTCCTTTGTGCTTCAAGAAGACGTTGACGAATTGCTCTCATGCTTTCGGAGGTTTCATTGATCAAATCCGGCCCAACCAATGTAGCCTCGCCCAACTCGGTCCAACAAACGGGTGATCGACACGGTCTCCCATACAAAGCTTCATACGGTGCCATCTCGATACTAGATTGGTAACTATTGTTGTACGCGAATTCGACTAACGGTAGATGATCTTCCCAACTTCCCTGGAAATCCATAATGCAAGCCCGAAGCATATCTTCTAAAATTTGGATCGTTCTCTCGGATTGCCCATCCGTTTGAGGATGATACGCGGTGCTAAAGAAGAGATTTGTGCCAAGAGCGGCCTGCAGACTCTGCAAAAAACGCACGATAAATCTTGGATCTCGATCCGATACAATGGAGACGGGGATTCCATGAAGGCGGATAATCTCACGAATGTATAGTCGACTAAGTGTATCAATCGAATCTGAAACTTGAATAGGTAAGAAATGCGCTGATTTGGTCAATCGATCAACTATCACCCATATGGCATCATGCCCCCTCAGCGACCTCAGTAAACCGGTGACGAAATCCATAGCCACGTTCTCCCACTTCCAATCGGCCACAGGTAATGGTTGTAGCTCCCCTGCGGGTCGTTGATATTCGGCTTTGACTTGTTGGCACGTAAGACAATTGGATACGAAAACTACGACGTCTCTCTTCATTTCCGGCCACCAAAACTGTCTATGCAAGTCATGATACATTTTTCGTTCCTCCCGGATGCACGGCTAACGGTGAATGGTGAAATTCCCTTAAGATTTCCTCCCGACACGAAATGGGTACGAACAATTTTCCTTGGTATCGCAAACTTTGATCGGCATGAATCATCCACCCCTCTCGAGCATTTCCGCTAAGGAACTTGGCGCGAAACTCTCCCGCTTCTTCATCTTGTTGTTGGGCCTCAACTACTCGAGTCGACAAGGTTGATTGTACGGTTAAGTTGCACATGGTGACTCCATCACGGACCTCTTCAAAATGCAACGCATACGAGCCTAGGTCACTCATCGTTTTCCACTCGTGGATGGCTAAGCTCGCAAGATGTGTCGATTTTCTACTTAACGCGTCCGTTACCACGTTCGCCTTGCCCGGATGATATTGTAACTCAAAATCGTAATCTTCTAGATATTCCATCCAACGGCGTTGACGTAGATTGAGCTCCTTTTGAGAAAATAAGTACTTAAGGCTCTTATGATCGGAAAATATTTCGAATCTCCCACCGTATAAATAATGATGCCAACTCTTCAAAGCAAAAACAACGGCCGCAAGCTCTAAGTCATGGGTAGGGTAATTCCGCTCGTGAGTTTTTAATTGCCGTGATCCATACGTCACCACTCGCCCCAATTGCATCAATACGCACCCTAACCCCTCTTTCGAAGCATCACAATACACCGAGTAGCCGACTCCCCGTTCGGGCACAACCAAAACCGGCGCAATAGGCAACCTTCTCTTCAATTCTTCAAAGGCCTTCTCACACGCGTCGTTCCAAACAAAACGAGTTCCCTTACGAGTCAACTTCGTCATTGGAGCCGCTAAACGAGAGAAGTCAAGGACGAAACGGCGATAGTATCCGGCCAAGCCCAAGAAACTACGAATCTCGAAGACACTCTTCGGTCGTTGCCAACTCATTACGGATTCTATCTTCCCCGGATCAACGGACACCCCATCCTTCGATACGACGTGACCCAAAAACTTAATTTCGGATAACCAAAACTCGCACTTATTAAGCTTGGCGTACAATTGGTACTCTCTCAGGAGTTCAAAAACGATGGAAAGATGAGATTGATGTTCCTCCTCCGAAGGCGAGTAGATAAGGATGTTGTCCACAAAGACGACCACGAAACGATCAAGATAGGCATGAAAGATGCTGATAGGCGCGCAATATCACAGATATAAGCGCCTAAGTAGGGTGTTTTAGCGCGTTAGAGGCGCGGTTTATTCCCCTTTCCGCTTGATGTCGTGCTTTGTCTTGTTTTTGTATTTTTGTTAGTTTTGCAGGAAATAAGGTGGTTTTTGCGCCGAGTTTGAATTGAGAGGTATTCGGAAAGGCCGTGATGGAGCTTGAGAGCGAGAAGGGCTGTGGAGACTAAGTGTTGAAGTGGAATTGACGAGGAAGTCATCGTAGTTATTCGTGAGCGCTACAAGAAAGTGGTATAGCGCTCAGAAGTGGATAGCAAGGCCCTCGAAACATACAGAGGATTGGCGAGCGCTACACCCTTTTGGGTATAGCGCTACCTAAAAGCTTAAGGAAGTCAACGGTCAACGTCAGCGGTCAACGGAAGTCAACACGCCCTTAAGGGGTTAGGTAGCGCTACACCCTTTTTGGTGTAGCGCTACCGAGAGCTTATCATGCCTTGAACGATGCCGTTTTGGGTCCGATTCCGATTTATTTTAGGATTTTAATTGTTTTATTAAAGGGATTACTATTTAAACCCCGTTTTAACTCGTAATTAGGGTTACACGTTTTATAGTTTTACGTTCGTTTAACTTTTGGCTGCTGTTTTCTTAGTTCTTACTTGCAGATTCAAGTTTTAATTGAAGTGTTTTTTTTCAAGTTTTCCAGCTTTAATTCCTGTTCTTCTTCGGTAATCGAATCCGTTGCTCTTCCGTAAGTTTGTGGAATCGTGTTCTTATTTTCATTCGATTGTTCAAAGCATGTTTAGATCTAGGGTTTTAATTATGTCTGTGTTGAATAAAATTATGAGTGAGTAGTTCTGTAGAGTGCGGCCACGGGGCAAAGGCGTCTCGTGGCTAGTTTAATTAATGTTTTACCTCGGGATCGAATTAATTTAATCTTTAAGCAGTTTTAGAAGACCGAAAACTCTTCTAACAAACAAAACCCAGGCATCGCCGGAATTCGAATGCGCACGGATACTGGTGACAGGTGGTGCGCATTTGTTAGGGATCCTTTTTCCTATTCTAAAATCAACAAAGTGAATAATTGTGGCCCGAGTAAACATTGGTTAAGCTAGTTGCGGACGCTGAGTTCCCACGGCTGTACTCTCCTTTTTAAATCTTTATTTCAATAATTCAGTTGGGTAATTTAGTTAGTTAATCAACCATTTGAACAAGGGGTGGCTACCTAAGAGCCAGGTTAAACTAAAATTCAACACTTTTGAGTCAGCACCGTCCGTCCGTTTCTGTGGTTCGACTCCGGTACTTCCGGATATTGTGCTACACTGGTCGAGAGTCCTACGCTTGGGACGCGTCTTTATTTAACACACCCGATCGGTCAAGCATTTTTGGCGCCGTTGCCGGGGACGGCGACGTGTGTTCTAGAGTGTGAGTTTTCGTGTCTTTTGTCTTTTAGTTGAGTCAGCATAGGTAGAGAGAAGAAGGTGTCCTTTAAACAGGACCCTCTTTATTATCGCGACCCGACACATCGTTTAGTTCGAAAAGAACTGGAGTCGAGTCAGCCTGTGTTGTCTAGTTCTTCATCTTCTAGTTTAGAGTCAGACTCAGCTGAGCACCAGTCAGAGTCTATTCCCATTAGTGATTTTTATATAGATTTGCCTTTTGAGTCAGTTAGTGTCAGCAATCCACTTTTCCAGTCAGTTCCAGAGTCAGTTTCGGAGTCAGAATCAGAAATAGTCGAGATGGGAGATAGGCAATTAGTCAATCCGCCGTCCTTGAGACAGCACATGCATCCCGAGAGGACTACTCCTCTCGGACCCATTGTATTCCCTCAAGAGACACAAGAGGCACGCAATGCCTTTACAGTCAAACCTGGTGTCCTTAATAGTCTCCCTAATTTCCACGGGAGGGAGTGCGATGATCCGTACGAGCATGTGCGGACATTCGAGGGATTAGTGCGCAACCTTGCGTCTAATACCCAATATGAGAATGCGTGCCTCAAGCTGATTGAGGCGACGTTGAAAGATGGCGCGCTTCTGTGGTTCCGAATGCAAAAGTCTCAATCCTTCACCACTTGGGCACAAGTGCGCGACGCCTTTTATAGGAAGTATTTTTCTGAGGCTAAGACTAAGAGTTTCAGGTGTCAAATTCAAGGCTTTAGGCAGGAGAGGGATGAGTCATTTCTCAAGGCATGGGAGCGTTTCAAGGAATTGCTCCTAAGGCTGCCACACCATGGCTTTGAGAGAATTCAGTTGATCGGTTTCTTTCATCTGGGTCTCAACGCTGAGTCAGTCCAGCACATAGAATATTCTTGCAAAGGGGACGATTTCTTGTCCAAAACAGCAGATCAGGCTTGGGATTTCTTAGATGACTTAGCTGATAGGCAGAGGGCTTTAGAACCATCCGATTTTGAGCGATCCGGACCTTCTGTGTCCAACGTTGTCCCGGTTACCATCCGTGACCAGCGACTCCAGGCTCAGGTTGAGAAAATGGCTCAGAGATTAGAGGAGTTAGAGGTGAGGCATGTTCGTCCAGTTAATGAGGTTTCAATTGAGGAAGTGTGCGTGTGGTGTGAATGCAAAGGGCACACCGCAACCGTTTGCCCTGGGCTTATTGCCGCCAAGGGGGCGAGTCAGTTTAATCAAGAAGAAGTTAATGCAGTCAGGACTTGGGATCCTTATTCTAGCACGTATAATTCGGGATGGAGGGATCACCCCAATTTTGGGTGGTCGGACTCCAGACCCGTAGGTGGAGGCCAAGCTCAATCCTTTGCGCTACCTCCGCCGCAGCAGTTTCGGCCTCCTCAAGGCCAAATGACTCAGTTCCGTTACCAACCTCAGCAGCAGCAGGGGTTTGGTCCTTCATCTTTTGGACCACCCCCTGGCATTAATCATCCCCCGCGGGATAAGCAGACTGATGAGATGATGAAGGCTCTCATGCAGTCTCAAATTAGCTTTACTGATCAGACCAATCAGGCCATTGGTGACATTAGGACCCAATTGACGGCAGTAGTTGGGCAAATACAGCAGGAGAAGGGAAGGTTCCCTTCTCAACCACAAGTCAATGCCGCCGGTACTCATTATGTGGGCGATTTTTCTGGCCCAAGTAATTCGAATCTCAGTCTGGAAGAGGCTAAGGCGATCACCACTCTCAGAAGTGAGAAGGTGATCAACAAGGACTTACCTACCAAGCAAAAATCGGTGCCACACCTGGTGTCGGTAGATGCACCAGTAGTTATTCCAGATTTGGGAAGTGTCCCTGAGGAGGAGAAAGAGGTGGAGTCTCCTGAGGTGGTGGTGCCTGCAGCTGCAGCCCCCACGACTCCAACGCCGCCAACTATGCCAGTAGCTCCATTTCCCCAAAGGCTGGCGGTGAAACCGAAGCAGAATATGAACCTTAAGATGTTCGAACTTTTCAAGAAAGTTCAATTCCCTATCTCTTTGATAGAAGCCATTGATGCAATCCCTCAGTTTGCAAAGGTTTTGAAGGATCTATGCATGTCAAAGCGGAGAACCAAGAGTCAGGACAAAGTGTTTCTGACGGAGCAAGTGAGCTCCATTCTCCAGGCTGAGATCCCCACCAAGTGCAAGGACCCTGGTTGTCCCACCATCCCTATAGCTATCGCGGGCCAACAATTTGATAAGGCTTTACTAGATTTAGGAGCGAGTGTCAATTTGCTCCCTTATTCGGTATATTTGAAGTTAGGCTTAGGCGATTTGAGAGCCACACCGGTCAAGCTACAGTTGGCTGACCGGAGTGTGAAAATTCCAAAGGGAGTGTGGAAGATGTGTTAATTCAAGTGGGTGAGTTTCTGTTTCCAGTAGACTTTATTGTCTTGGATACTTGCCCGATTCCAGAGGTCTTTGAGAAGACTCCTATCATCCTTGGTCGTCCATTTTTAGCCACCTCCAGTGCTGTCATGAATTGCAAAACTGGACAAGTCCAACTGTCGTTTGGGGACTTGAAAATGGAGGTGAAAGTGTTTAATGCGGATAACCGAGTCAAGGATGATGAGGAAGTGTATGCGGTGAGTTTGCTCGACACGCTTGTGCAAGAGCATGTCGATAATATTTTTTATAAGGATCTTCTAGAGATCGCCAAGGAGGCGTCATTCTTAAATTCTCCAGAATTAGGGAGTTTGATGGAGGTGTTTGCAATTGAGGATATGTGTGGCGCCGCTTGGGACCCAGTTCTTGAGCCGCTGGGCACCTCATTGTCTACAGCTCTCCCATCGTCGGTCCAGCCTGATGACCCTGTTGACGTGTCGGATGATCCTGTAAAGGTGTTGGTCGATCCTGTTTATTCGGATGACCCTGTTGAGTAGCCATTGTGGCCATGTTTTGACATTCTTATATTTTAAAATCCAAAAAGATTTTCTTTTCCGTTTGAGCTTTTGACTTTGTGGTCTTGTATAGCCACCCGTTTCTTGCCTACCGGCAAGGGACGGGGAGAAAAGTATGACACGTTAATCGCGTGAAGATTTGGTGGAGTTTTCTTCTTTTTATTTTTTATTTTTGGTTTTGGGAGCCCGGATACCACGACCGGGCATTACTAATGTCTTTTGCAGGATTTGGTGGTTTGCGTGGAGGCCGGAAACAGCAAATTCCTCGAACATCGGCCGAGGTCATGGTGGTTGGCTGCCACCCGTAGGTCCATCTCTTCTCCCTTGTTCTTGATTTTCTTATTGTCTTCATGCTCTGAGGACATAGCATGTTCTAAGTTGGGGGGAGGGTGTACTTCGTACTTGTTTTTATTCTTTTTGAGTGAAATTTTTTTTGGATACTTGTGTGCAACTATTCTTGGTTGATGGCTTCTAATTAGCACTATAGTGGTTGTTGTGCGAGTCGGAGTCTCGATATGATTTTGTAGATAGACTTAAGCTCGTGAACATGATGTTGAAGAAGCACTTGGTTAGCCAGTATCATCTATAGTTGGATAGCGTTTGGTCACTTGAAAACATGCTCTCACACACACACTGCCCCGGCCACATGAATATTTACCGGTCTAGAGTTTGATTCGCATGCTTTTGGTATTTCGGTATAAGCTTGTTTACTGGAATTTTTGGAACTCCTTTCCCAATATAAAAAAGAAAAAGAAAAGAGAGTTATGTGTGCTATATTGTTAATGCTTATCCGGGCATCCATTGAGTAGTAACCGGGCAATCGGGGTATGTTCCCACCGTGTTGTTCGCGTCAAAAGATGGATAGACTTTGTGAAAGTATCGTTCTATGTGGTTAGCTTGGATCTCAACCAAAAGCCTTTTTGACTTGAGCAATTAAGTCCGTAGGGGTCTCTTAAAACTTGGTGCTCTAAAGCCGTTTGGCTTGGGGATAACCGACCCAAAGCTCGCTAAAGAGTCAACTAGAAAGCCCGAGAGATCCGGGCATTGCACGACCATGAGAAAAACACAAAAGAAAAAAATAGAAAGAGAAAAAATGCAAAAAGGGAAGGAGTGCGCTTAAGAAATATTGGGCTATCAACGGTGTGTGAACTGTTCTCGAGGTTGGTAAATTTCTCTATGTGGTTTTTCCATACACGCATGCCATTTGAAAATTCTCTATCCGATCGTAGGTGAGAGGATTAATTTTTGTGCTAAGTTTGGTACGAAGTTCACTTGTTTAACTCTATCCATGGATGAAATATCTTGCATTTGACTTGTCTGATAGTCATTGTAGTGTTTTTTTTAAAGGTTATTGATTGGGTTGAGTTGCATTCGAAGTGTCCGAATCCTTTGTGTTTTGTGGGTGATCACTGCTGAAAACCCTCACGAGACTTCACTCGTCCTACCGGGGCCGCCCGGGGGTTTAAAAGATCTATCCTTTTATTTATTTGTTTTATTCTTCTTGTCGCTAGGGACTAGCAACCTTCAAGTTGGGGGGTGTGATAGGCGCGCAATATCACAGATATAAGCGCCTAAGTAGGGCGTTTTAGCGCGTTAGAGGCGCGGTTTATTCCCCTTTCCGCTTGATGTCGTGCTTTGTCTTGTTTTTGTATTTTTGTTAGTTTTGCAGGAAATAAGGTGGTTTTTGCGCCGAGTTTGGATTGAGAGGTATTCGGAAAGGCCGTGATGGAGTTTGAGAGCGAGAAGGGCTGTGGAGACTAAGTGTTGAAGTGGAATTGACGAGGAAGTCATCGTAGTTATTCGTGAGCGCTACAAGAAAGTGGTATAGCGCTCAGAAGTGGATAGCAAGGCCCTCGAAACATACAGAGGATTGGCGAGCGCTACACCCTTTTGGGTATAGCGCTACCTAAAAGCTTAAGGAAGTCAACGGTCAACGTCAGCGGTCAACGGAAGTCAACACGCCCTTAAGGGGTTAGGTAGCGCTACACCCTTTTTGGTGTAGCGCTACCGAGAGCTTATCATGCCTTGAACGATGCCGTTTTGGGTCGTTTTGGGTCCGATTCCGATTTATTTTAGGATTTTAATTGTTTTATTAAAGGGATTACTATTTAAACCCCGTTTTAACTCGTAATTAGGGTTACACATTTTATAGTTTTACGTTCGTTTAACTTTTGGCTGCTGTTTTCTTAGTTCTTATTTGCAGATTCAAGTTTTAATTGAAGTGTTTTTTTCAAGTTTTCCAGCTTTAATTCCTGTTCTTCTTCGGTAATCGAATCCGTTGCTCTTCCGTAAGTTTGTGGAATCGTGTTCTTATTTTCATTCGATTGTTCAAAGCATGTTTAGATCTAGGGTTTTAATTATGTCTGCGTTTAATAAAATTATGAGTGAGTAGTTCTGTAGAGTGCGGCCACGGGGCAAAGGCGTCTCGTGGCTAGTTTAATTAATGTTTTACCTCGGGATCGAATTAATTTAATCTTTAAGCAGTTTTAGAAGACCGAAAACTCTTCTAACAAACAAAACCCAGGCATCGCCGGAATTCGAATGCGCACGGATACTGGTGACAGGTGGTGCGCATTTGTTAGGGATCCTTTTTCCTATTCTAAAATCAACAAAGTGAATAATTGTGGCCCGAGTAAACATTGGTTAAGCTAGTTGCGGACGCTGAGTTCCCACGGCTGTACTCTCCTTTTTAAATCTTTATTTCAATAATTCAGTTGGGTAATTTAGTTAGTTAATCAACCATTTGAACAAGGGGTGGCTACCTAAGAGCCAGGTTAAACTAAAATTCAACACTTTTGAGTCAGCACCGTCCGTCCGTTTCTGTGGTTCGACTCCGGTACTTCCGGATATTGTGCTACACTGGTCGAGAGTCCTACGCTTGGGACGCGTCTTTATTTAACACACCCGATCGGTCAAGCAGATGCGGTTCATTAGATTCATGGAAGTTGCCGGTGCATTCGTCAATCCAAAAGGCATAACAACGAATTCATAGTGGCCATAACGAGTACGAAAAGCGGTTTTAGGAATGTCCTCCCTCCGAACCCTCAATTGGTGGTAACCGGACCTCAAGTCAATCTTGGAAAAATAGGTTGCGCCTCGAAGTTGGTCAAACAAGTCGTCGATTCTAGGCATTGGGTACTTATTTTTAATGGTGACACGGTTTAACTTACGTTAATCGATACACAAACGAAGCGACCCATCCTTCTTCTGAGCGAATAGGGCCGGTGCTCCCCACGGTGACGTACTCGGACGGATAAACCCTAAACCCTCTAACTCTTGTAACTGCGTCTTCAATTCCCTCAATTCGGCGGGCGCGAAATGATAAGGAGGCATGGAAATGGGAGCGGTACCATGCAGCAAGTCAATAGAAAATTCGATTTACCTTTTCGGGTAGTAAACCAGGTAACTCCTTTGGAAATACGTCCGAAAAGTCGGAAACAACAAGGGGTAACTCCCCACGCGCGGATACATCCTCATCTAAGGCCAAACTTGCTAAAAAGGCATACATCGACTCCTGCTCCCGAGACCCACACAAATACGGTTCTAACGGTTCCTGACGCTCCTCGAAGAACTCAAAACAAGGACCCCCAGGCGGACAAATATGGACCCGACGCTTGAAACAATCAATAGTAGCAAGAAACGTTGACAACCAATCCATTCCCAATATAAGATCGAAACTCGACATATTCAATACAATGAAGTCAAAGGTAAAACGACGATCTCGGATGATAAGTTCACAATCCCGGCAAATACGATCTAACGGCGACCTACCTCCTATAGGTGTCTCAACGAACAAAGGAGGACTAATATTCTCGGTTTCCAATTCCAAAACACAAGCAAAAGATGCAACAATGAAAGAATGCGATACTCCAAAATCAAATAACACTCTAGTAAAGGAGTTAAACAATAGAAATGTACCCCTCACAACTGAAGTCTCTAGGGTCTGAGAAGTGACAAGTGGTGGTGGCGGAATAGCATAAGTGATAGCAAATGCTCTACCCTGAGTCATCTGACCCTGAACATGTCCACCTCGCTGACCAGAACCCTGAGCGGGTGTCGAAAAACTCGCTCCTCTCTCAGCCTGTGACCCCTGAGCTGACGTGGCCTGACGGAAGTGAGGCTGCTGCTGCCTATCAGCACCTCGAAATGATTGCCGACCAGAACTCTAACCACCTCTCGGTTGCTGCACCAAACCCGATTCGCTTCGTGTCCCCTCCCCAAGCGGACAATTCCTAGCAAAGTGACCGGCCTTCCCACAAGTAAAGCACGTGCCCAAAAGCTGCGGACACTGAGCACGAATGTGTCCCGCTTGACCACACTCGTGACACACAACCGGAGGCCTATTCGAATTTCCCCGAGTCCCAAACGAAGAAGAAGATGGTGGTCTAAAGTTCGACGGACCCTGCGAAGCAGAAAACTGATCTCGTTGCCTCTTCCTTCCCTGACTACCAAAACTCCCTGAAGAAGAACTCACACCCCTTACCGGTTGCCTCGGTTCCTAAGCCTTGGGATTTCTCGGTACTTCCCTAGGAGTCTCAATACTCCTCGCACACTCCACAACCTCAGAAAACTTCCCTTTGCGTTGTGTCACAACAAACTTCTTCACTGTATCATGCAAACCCTTTTCAAACCGCCTACATTTCCTTTCTTCAATTGCCACCAATTTCGGTGCAAAACGGGATAAAGATTGGAACTTTAGAGCGTACTCTGACATGGTCATACTCCCTTGTTCTAACTTCTCAAACTCCTCCCTCAACTGGTCACGGCTAGTCTCCGGAAAGTATTGCTCTTCGAAGAGCACTTCAAACTCGGCCCAAGTTAAATTCTCCACATCCGGTTCATTCACTTGAGCCGCGGTCCTCGCCGCCCTCCTCGCGTCCTTCCTCGATTCTAAAATCGACTCCCACCACTCATTCGCTTCCCCGGTAAGTTGGACGGCCACAATGTTGACTCGCAAGTCATCCTCCGTAATCCCAAGAGCTCTGAAAAGCTTTCGAATCTGTGCTAGCCAATGATCGGCTATAAGAGGGTCACTGCTCGACCCATCGAACGTCGGTGGATTCCTACTGCTGAATTCCCTCATAGCTGACAAAGCACAACTGTCTGCACCTTCCCTAGGAGCCGGGTTTAAAAGGTTAGCGGCCGCAAGAGCCGCAACGAAGTCCTTAGCAAAAGGATTTTGGATAACCGGTACTTCCTCTCCTTGACCATGTCCGGCTCCCTCTCCCGAATTCCCACTCGGATTCTCCCCATACTGACTAACCTCATCCTCAATTGGCACCCCTTGGCCATGACCATGGCCACGGCCGCGGCCACGACCACGACCACCCCGACTCTCGGCCTCACCTGCTCTAGCACGCGTTCTCGGAGGCACTTATCAACGATAACATTATTTAATGAGGTTTAAACCCCAACTATCCCAACAAGAGCCAAATCAACTTAACACCACCCTATCATGTTTAAAATGCAATGCCACATAAGCCAAGTCACGATCAATACACATAAACACAACTATGTTATGCAAATGGCGTGATTTTTGAACCCATGAGACTAGAAGTCTCATCACGATCTCAAAGTATTCAAACCTAGATGCTCTGATACCAATTTGTCCCGCCCGCGATTTTCAACATAAAAAAAAATATAAACCATTTCAGCAAAAGATCCTCGCATAAAGTAAATATTACCCAAAATGGGTTCCCACCTGTTTAATTACAAACGAAATCCCCATGTTTACAAAATAAACAATCTTGGCACTCCGGCTCAAATTAACTTAGATACAAGCACAAACGTTTAGAATATTACACCTTTAGTCAAAGATTGTTTAAGAGGGAATTAGTTACAATGTCATCTTTAATCAAAAGTAAGTCTTTACAAAGATGATCAAGTAACTAAAACATAGTTAGCTTCTAAAATGTCTTCACATCTCAACCCTGGAAGCATGCACGCTATTGCCCGGCGTTTAAACCTGAAAAGAAGGATTTGGCTGAGCTACACTAGCCCAGTAGGAAATTCTCTACGAAATCTACATGCAATGAGATGATAGGTATGAAAAAAGGCGAATCAAATTAAACGACAACTCCGAATAAAATGCGCGTCAACATCCTTGTTCAAATGCCATGACAAATTCCAATCACCAACTCAAACGTACACACACACACGCACACACACCTTCCAACAAATTTCCACCCCTTGCGAGATTGTGTTTCCACCCCTTGCGTCACAATAGACTCCACCCCTTGCGAACCGTGTGTTTCCACCCCTTGCGTCACACTAAATCCTTCATTTACTTCACAACAACAACAACAACCACATACACAAACATTATCCAATATAACACATATAGCTCATGGGCCATAGCACTCATTACCACAATACGGCTATCAAAGGTTATGCAATTCTCAAGCCATAAAACATTATATTCGACCACATATAGCAAATAAACACCCAAATCACACATAATCACCACAAAACATGTAGAAGAAGAGAGAAATCCCTACCTAAGTGGGTTTTGAGCAAAACCCTAGGTTTACCAAGAGGAGTAGGCTTGAAACCACCAAAAATGAGCTCCACCCGAGCTTAGATACATGACCTAGAGCGAATACGACCCATAAACATGATAAACAATCAAAGATCAACAAGTGTATGAGAGGAGAGAGAGAAAAATGTGGGTGAGAGCCCCAAAGTGAGAGCAAGAACATGAAACTTACCCCTTGTTCACCAAATGTGAGGTTCAAGTGATTTTAATGAAGAAAACCCTTGGATCTTGAAGATTTGAACTTGAAATCAAGAGATTTGGGTGAGATTGGAGTTGGGTGGGTGAGAGAGGGTTTTGAGATCTAATTTCGTGGCCTTTGGGTGTGAGAAATGACATAAATGGGTATTTATAGTGGTCCAAAAAGCGTGCTGAAAAAGTACAGAAAACAGAGCTTGTACCGGTACTGGGCGACTCCCAGTACCGGTTTATGAGCCTACAAAATGTCAGAAAATATAACTTCTGGACATCATGTACCGGTACTAGGCAACAACCAGTACCGGTTCAAGCAGGGCAGAAAATGATTTTTTTTGCGACTGTTACCGAATCAACTCCACATGCTACCAACACTTCCAAGCAACAATACAACATCAAAAATAACATTTTACTATTCTCCGAGAATCCGATACACACCCGAATACGTATCTCCGTACACCCCCACAAACGTACGTACAACTATATTAATTTACACGATCCCCATTAACCATTAAACGACTTTCGAATTAACAAAAAATTTGCGAGTCTCTACAGATCAGAACTGTTCATCGCCAATTGAACGGCAAAGATTGCCCACTACATGCTTGTAGTGAGCCGAATCAAATGGAAAAAGACCAATGGAATCTCACCTTCGATGCAAAATAACTACTCCATAGTACGTACTTCTCTTTTTCTCTCTCTCTCTGAAAAGTGAGTGTATAATTTTATTCGGTAGACTGAAATGATTTTGAATTTCCATTTCTATTTGGATAGCCATGTATAAAAATAGGTAAGTAGAGAGAAATCTCAAAGATATGGTTTGGAAAGATTTATAGACTTCAAATTAAAAAAGATTCATATATTTTAAATTCAAAAAGATTAATAGATTATCCAATAACTTCTTTCTTAAGATAGGAAACTTATGTAACTCAATATGGTGTACTTTAAGGAAATGAGAAACTGAAGTTTGTATTCTTTGTTATTTAACCCCAATAATTTACCCATATTTACCATAAATTTCAAATTAGGTTTCCTTCATTTTTTTTAAGGGAAAAAAAAAGGTTTCCCGTTATCCCCACCATTCATGCCTCAATCAATAGGCTCAGTATAGTTGTTTTCCATTATTGAATAGTTAGCCCCAGGATTTTAAGCCCGGATTGCACACTATTTACAAAATATGCCATTAGTTTGTATGTGAAGGGTAGGGAAATCTAGATCGTTGGATTTGTTTGTATGGGTAGATAAAATTTGTGTCAGGGAGAAATCTGAACCGTTGAGAGAGAATATTCTTTAGAAATATTCCTAAACACCCTTCTGTTTTATTATATAGATGGTTGTAATACCCATTAAATTGGAGTGTATTCGTTTGGAAAAGATGTGATTGTTAGGAAGGGATGTGAATCATGAGGTACCTCCAAGAGGCATGACCTTTCCTAATTAATTGTTTAAAGGGTGCCTACTAATAGACATGTTCCTTATTAGTTGTTGTCTTTAAAAGGCATGATCTTTCCTAACTGGTGTCTTCAAAATACATGACCATTCCTTATGGTTGTTTACTTGAGACACAATCTTTCACACAAGGGTGCCTATAAGTCTATAAATATGCCATTTGTAAAGTCATTCGATATACCAAAAATTCCATACTGAATTGCTCTCTTTCTCTCTACACATTCTCTCCATAAAATGACAAACCAATATTCTATTATTCCATAGAAATATTCCATAGAAATAGAATATCAGTCCTTGGTTCTTTTACGTTCGCTAAGTGGATATTTTGTCTGTCTTCGTTTGTGCAAACGCAAATAGAAACAACCTAGAGTTCGGATTCGATTTATCTTGAAGGCGGATTTGCTGTAACCCGGTGCACACCTTCTGGTGGGGGCAAATACTGTATTTAGGAAAGCGTTCTCCAACGCGACTCGAATAGTTTCTTTTGTTTCCAGATTTTGAAGAGACGATCCCATTACTTTTATCATTTTGAAGACCGGATTTCCAATAATCTAAAGACAGTATTTTGCAAAGATGGAAGTGGATTGATGATGGTATGGGTCGGTGATTTTCTTAAGACGATGACAGATAGAGGTGATTGGAGACTTCAAAAGAAATGATGATCTAACCAATTTATTATGGCGCTTCGGTAAGTTGCCTTTCGTCGTATACTTAATTCAAGGAGAAAGGTATGCCATAAACTCATTTTGACATGCCTACTGTCTATTGTTTTTGAAATGCAAACACAAATTACTTCGCATGGGCATGTTTGATTTGCATGAATGCATGTTCCGGGGAGAATTGTCAAAGAAGATAATTTTGACATTGTGATTCTGATTCATAATCAGGAGACATGGCAAAGTCGTGTCTTGATATGAAAGCCACGGGGCATACGTGTGAGCGTATGTGTGATGGGGAAGTCACATAGGTTCTTTTAGATGCTTGCAAAATGGTATGTCGAATGATGTGATCGCTACTGTTGATTGTGTTCGGTTAGTTCATGATGGTGTCAGTCCATTTACCCGTTCGGGTGAAACGAGTGGATGTGGACGGTTATGGCACTAGTTTGTATTACTATATTGCAATATGCAAATTTATTACACCTGGGTGCATGTATGTCAGGTTGATCAAGTGTGTTGACTTTAAGTTTGATTTGTCCTCTTATGAACTCAGTACGTTTATATAGTTTGTGGCTATATATATGTCGTTGCTATTATTCTTTAAAGTGCTTATTTAGTACATGATCAACCGCGGGTTCTTGAGAAACGGTGGCTTCGATTGTTGTTTTACTAATTATTGAAGTGTTGCACCGCATGGAGGTATTAGATTAGTTAACTGCTGTGATGACCGTTGCAGTTGGTTTGTGTCTTTTGAAAAAGACACTTCGTTGCCTATAAATAAGTGCTTTGCATGTTCATTTTTTTTATATACATACTGCATCACATCCATTCCGTCAAAATGTCTTTAGAAATTCATTTGAATATCATACGCCTTTCGGTTCTTTTTCTTCCATCGTTTAACATCGTTTTTGGAGACTTTTCAACACCTCCAAGTCCCGATGATATTCTTTGGTTTAAAGAATGGAAAAAGGTCTTTGCAATGCGAGGCCTCTTGGATGAGAGTCAACCAGTGATGATTGATATCTTTTCTGATGAAGAGGACTCTTTTATGGTGGAACGTTCAGTCCAAAATGTTACGGCTAATCTGGTTAAGAAAATATTGGAACATGGGTCTCAGGAAATTGGAAAGGATTCATCCGCGTATGATGATTTTCATAGTCCAAAGGAGATGGCTCCATTGAAAAATATGGAGGATTCCGATGAGTCTACCGCAGCAATGGGAGGTTCGCCTAACGGTATCAACCGTGAATTGTCCCCTCCGCCGGCATTTGAAGGAGTGAGCGAGAGTGTTTTTACTTCGACTCCTTTGCGTCAATTGCGGACAATGGAAATAGCGCGAAAGACACGTTTTTGGTCACAAAGGGCCAATAATTAGGTGAACGGCGCATAAGAGCATTCCTTGTCCTGGATCTTTAAAGAAGATCAAATTTTCGGTTGATTAGGGTGTTGAAATATGTGTGATAGCTTATGTATGCACATGCTAAGTAGGTTTGATAACATTTCTTTATTTTTGGAGATGTAAATTGTGTACTCTTGTGCTTTTAATAAAGTGTATTTAGTTGACAGTTTTGGCAGTGATAATACTTTATTCTATGTATAGTACTACATATTATTTGACGTTGTGAAGCATTTCGTATTTGTATATGAAAGTCTTGTGTTACCGCATGAGAAAACTCTTACACCGTTTGAAGTTTTTACTTATACACCTTTTTGTATTCTTGGATAAACAAATTAGACGACTGTGTTTTGTTGTCGTTTATTTAAAAGATCAAATTGGTTATATGGGCTCACTAGACTTGTAGAGAATTGATAGGTGCTGAAAAGCACCCTTTTATTCTCATTAACTTAGGCTTTGTCGATCATTTCTAATGTTATTTAACGAGCTTTAATTGGTTTGTGGTGTTTCAGGCCTTACGGAGCATTCGGAAAGGATTTGGAGTAATAATCGTGAGTTAAGAATGTTCCGGAGGGATCCGCGGCGAGAAGAGGAGCGAAAAGGTGAAGGCTGGAAATTTGGTCCGGACCAAGGATATGTTGGTCCGGACGACCAAGATTGGAGCACGATATGAACAATCTGTTTTTCTGGTCCGGCCAATGGAACTGCTGGTCCGGACCAGCGGGCAGCAGACGCTGCAGACGGAAATTTGCTTTACGTTTTTTAAGTCTTATTGTTTTGGGCCAAGACTATAAAAGGGAGGCCTTAGTTTATTATTTAGGTCACGTTATCTTTTTCCAGCAGCTATTGAGAGATCAACGGCAAGAATAAACTGTTGAAGGAGAGTTTCTCCATGTTCTTCATTCGTTCTTCAACTTCAAACGGATCTTCTTTCTCCATGGCCGGCTAAACCCCTTATCTAGGGGGAAGATGAAACTTCGTATCAAGTAACTATATTTTTGTGTAGGGTTTTGGTTTTGTTATTCGAATCGATTGTGAGACTAAGAACCCTTTCCGTTTCAATTGAACGGATTGATTTTACTTTTTCTTATCTATTGAGTATTTGTATTCCGGATTTCAAATACTTAGTCTTGCAATGGTTTTCATTGATCGTGGTTAGAGTTCTGAGATAGATTATGCTCGTAAGACGGATCGTGCCATTAGGTGGCCAAATTGTGCTACTGAGAGACGGTCCGTGCTATGGGATAGTCTATGCCTTTTAATAACCCGATTATTTTCTTGACGATTATTTTTAGGATTTGCAAGTCCTAGCGATACTCCCTTTTGATTCGAATAAATAAACCTAACCTATGCATATTATTGTTACGCGGTCGGAGCGGATTCCAAACCCTAGATATTTTCCTCCATCGTTTTCAATCTTCTTAATTCATTGTTTTAATTTAATTAGGTTATTCCAAACAAACCAAATCAATCAACTCTTTTCTTTCTGAACTAATCTGCAAACTAATCGAATTTGTCGTAACTTAGCCATTCAGTCCCCATTGGAATGATACTCGGTCTTAACCATTATTCTACGGAGTAGGAGTAAATTCTCAGTTTTATAAATTTATTTTTGACACGGAACGACACGGTCAAATTTTGGCGCCGTTGCCGGGGACAGTTTGCACGGTTGCATAAGTTCGATACGTTTTTAGTTTAGTTCATTGTTATTTATTTTTATTTTGTTTGTTAGTTTTGGTACTCTTAGCAACAGGTTACGAGGCGACAAAACGAGCGAAAATTACTTTGGAGGAGCGGCGGAAAAGTGATATAAAGCGATTTCGTTGATCCACTGTGAGTTTTGTTCTTCTTTTTGGGCAAATTTGTGTCTGTGTCTAGAGTGCCCCGTTCTTACAATCGAGGGGTATTGAACTTGCATGCTTGGTCATCGGTCACAGGAACCTGAACTCGTACCTCTTTATTTGGACTTAGAAAAGAGACGTAGGGGTAACAGAAAGACCAATTTAGTCACAATGGGTGATGAGCAGAGGGATTTAGTTGTACCTGACCCCCTCCCTCTCAACTCACACTTCGCCCCCACAGCGTACACTACACCATCATGTGTACGATTACCCATGATCACGGCTAACAACTATGAGATTAAGCCCGGTACACTCCAAATGCTCCCTAAGTTTCAAGGGCAATCTCAAGAGGATCCATATCAACACATCACTGAATTTGAAGCCCTCAGTTCCACGCTTTTAATTCATAATTTTCCGATGGATGCATTGAGATTGATTTTGTTTCAATTCACTCTGATAGGGAACGCAAAACATTGGCTTAGTACTTTGCCAGCTAATTCTATAACATCTTGGGCACAAATGAGTGCGGCATTCCTTAAGAAATTTTTCCCCATAGGAAAAACACTCAGACTTCGACAAGAGATTACCACTTTCCAACAAGCTGAGAATGAACAGTTCTATGAGGCTTGGGAGAGATATGGGGATCTCATTCGTAAGTGTCCGCACCATGACATACCTAAGTGGCAATTAGTACAGAGTTTTTATTCCGGGCTGCTTCTGCCGCATCGTGTGATAGTTGATGCCTCATGTGGAGGCTCTGTGATGGTTAAGAATGAAGAGGATGCCTGGCAGTTGTTTGAAACTATGAGTGAAGGGTCCCTGCAAAATGTTTCTTTTGAGAGGAGAGCTAAGTCAGTCACCCCTGGTTCTGATAAACCACGAGGTATGTATGAGATTAAACCATCTCATGACCTCCAGTCTAAAGTAGATGCACTGACTGAGAAAGTTGAACAGCTTCTCACCAAGGGATCGGCCACCTCACAGCCTCCCCCTTATCAGGAGGCATGTTCTTTATGTGCTAGTCCGGCCCATTATATTGTTGATTGTCCTGCAGCACCACAATTCCCTTTGTTTGTGTAGGAATAGGTTAACGCTGCACAGGGGTATGCCAATGCACGGGGTTTCTCCCAACCGGGTAATGATCCGTATTCTAGTACTTACAACGCGGGTTGGGCCAAGCATCCTAATTTCTCATGGAGATCACAAGAGCAAGGCAGTTCTTCTGCCCAGCAGCCTAGGCCTTTTAATACTCCATTTAACCCTGCAGCCTATCACTCACAGAACTTCCAGCAAGCACCTCCCCAGCCCTCGAGGGATCCATCTTTTGAGGAAAAGGTGCTACAAGCGCTTGACAGACTAAATGACACCCAACAGCAAGTGCGCACCAACACACAGTCCATCGCGAGGCTCGAGACCCAAGTGGGTCAAATAGCTAATGCACTGAGTCGTAGGGAAGAAGGTAGGTTGCCCAGTCAGCCTGTCCAGCCCCCTAAAGGGCAGTTTGTGGTTCACGAAACCGCCCCTGCTGACGCTAAGGTAGTCATGACATTGCGCAATAAGAGAGAGGTTGAAACCCGACCAGAGAAAGCAAAGCCGAAGGAGCATTTGGCTCTCTCCAACCCCGATGACTTTGGGGAGGAGAGTTCACAGAGTAAGGAGGGAACCCCTCCAGTCACACCTGCATCACCCACTTCCGTGTGCGCGAGCCCTAAGGTGCCACCCTATGTGCCTAAAGCTCTGTTCCCATCATGTTTGAATGCACCATCTCCCTTTCCTAAGAGGGGAGCATCTATGGAGGATACCCTTGAGGTATTCAAGCAAGTGAAAGTTAACATCCCAATCCTAGATGCTATCAAACAAGTCCCAATCTATGCAAAATTTCTTAAGGACCTCTGCACACAAAAGAGGAAAAATAGAACCAATGTGTCTAAAAAGGTCCTTCTCACCGAGCAAGTGAGCTCTGTTTTTCAGTCTGACGCTCCCCCTAAGTTGCAAGACCCTGGTACCCCAACTATTGATATAGTCATTGGGAAACATGCCATAGAGCGCGCACTTTTAGACTTAGGGGCTAGTGTTAACTTGATTCCGTACTCGGTGTATGAACAATTGGGGCTTGGGGAGTTGAAGGCCACGTCGGTTACCTTGCAATTAGCTGATAGATTTATTAAGGTGCCACGTGGAGTAATTGAGGACGTTCTTGTTAAGGTTAATGATTTTTACTTTCCGGCTGATTTTATAGTCCTTGACACAGAACCGGTGCAAACCCTCAAAAAGCAAACTCCGGTTATTCTTGGTCGTCCCTTCTTGGCGACCGCTAATGCAAACATTCATGTGAGGAGTGGGGAGATGGAGGTGACCTTTGGGAACATGACTCTTAAGCTTAATGTTTACAAGGCTGCGAGACCTTCTTCAGTAGAGGAAGACTGCTTCGCAGTCAATGTCTTAGAGGACTTAGTGGAGGAGGCGTTGCCTTCTATTTTGACCGATGATCCATTGGCCGCTTGTTTGGCTCATTTTGACTTTGAGAATTTTGATATTGGCCAGTCTATTGAAGAGGTTAACACTTTACTTGGTTCCACACACCTAATGGTCACCCCTCCTCGACAAATCGAAATTGAGCATGCACCCACTCTTGTGGGTGAACCGTCCACTCCTTTTGTAGGGTCCCCATTAGAGCTTGGGTTACAGCATGTGCCGCTTGAATCTATGGCTCCATGTGTTAATTTATTAGAGGCTTTCACGATAGATTGCGGACATACGGAGTGTATTCAAAGTTGGGGGGTAGGTGGTTCTTGCATAGACATTCATGGTTCAGAGGGAGAGATGGAGAGTAATGTGTCTTGTCCGGTCTTAATTTTTCGGATGAGTTTCAAAACTTTGCCATTTAAGCACATTTTTCCTTGGTATGATGATTTTATTCGTATGGTGACTAGAGGGACAATTCTGACTTGGTTATGTAATCAACTATCTTCCATTTTTCTAGTCGGGTCGAATGTTATCTTTTGGAATGATCCATCAACTATCTTCCATTTTTAAATGAAACGTTGTTTCATTGGACAGAATGTTGATAATGTAGCCTTCAGTCACATGTTCTCCTGTGTATATTAGAGATTAAACATAGATATGGAGTGGAATGACAAATTCCTATTATCTTGGTTGCATAGTTGTTCCAAACAATTATGGTCCACAAGTTAATTAAATCCAAATTAGTTTATTTGGTGGAGTTGGTTTTATGCTTGTAATTGGTATCCATTAGTTATGATGGATACAAAGGCGCTTGATATAATTGAAGCATAAAAATCATGGATAAATAGTAAGTCTATTTTTTGAGGAGTTCTCTCTTGGATTTAAGTGAGGATTTTATGATGAGATGGAGTGACATGGTATTTTGTCACGGATATATTTCTCAGTAAGTCACTCAAGAAAGAGGGTTGATAGTTATGATTGTGGTGGTAGTCCGGACAAGTTAATCACGTCATAAACTATGGTGATATAGCTATGGAAAGTATTGCTTTCACGGCAATGGTTTTATTTATTCTTGCAAGAGATTTGGTATGGAAGACATCAAAGGGGGATGAGACTTTTGCCCAATTAATTTGTCACTCTTGGTGGGAACTCAACTCAACCGGTTGATGCTCTCAATCTCTTGAGTTCAATGAGAAACTACATCATATGTCGTGATTGTAAGCATTCAAAATGTAATTTTATTCATCCCAAGATAGAGTGCTTGGTACTTGTAATGTCTAAACAAAGGAGGATGAGCTACTTAGCTCTTAATGGATTTTAGGTGTTGTTATTAATTACAGGGGCACTAGTAAGAATCTATCTATGTGAGTGTGGAAGTGGTGCCGCTTTCTATAGGTCAAGGGGGCTAGACCTTAAAGCACTCATGAAATCAAGATAAAGACCCAAGGTCAGTTCACGGGTCAACTGATTGGGATATCTGCATTATTTGGAGGATTGTGTGTGAGACATGTCCAGTTGGTCACTAGAGGACAACTAGTTCAAAGATATGTCTACTATGCTGCCCTGACTAGTTTTGACATGGTTCACTAAGTGGATGGTTGAAGTCGTGAGACACTATTTATGTAAGCACAAGCCTTCTGAGAGAACCAAGAACTCTTATTCTTTATTTCGAAAATGGTGGGGGATTGTTGGAGTTTTTCAAAATAAATTGGATTTTAGTTTGGAATTTTTGGGAAGGTACTGAGTAAAATTTTGTGAAAAGTTACACATTTTCACATGAGTTGTGACTTTATGTAAATGATTGTAATACCCATTAAATTGGGGTGTGTTCATTTGGAAAAGATGTAATTGTTAGGAAGGGATGTGAATCATGGGGTACCTCCAAGAGGTATGACCTTTCCTAATAAATTGTTTAAAGGGTGCCTACTAATTAATAGACATGTTCCTTATTAGTTGTTGTCTTCAAAAGGCATGATCTTTCCTAACTGGTGTCTTCAAAAGACATGACCATTCCTTATGGTTGTTCACTAGAGACACAATCTTTCACACAAGGGTACCTATAAATCTATAAATATGCCATTTGTAAAGTCATTCGATATACCAGAAATTCCATACTGAATTGCTCTCTTTCTCTCTACACATTCTCTCCATAAAATGACAAATCGATATTCTATTATTCCATAGAAATAGAATATCAGTCCTTGGTTCTTTTACGTTCGCTAAGTGGATATTTTGTCTGTTTTCGTTTGTGCAAACGCAAACAGAAAGAACCTAGAGTTCGGATTTGATTTATCTTAAAGGCGGATTTTGTAACGCCCCGCTATTTTCTAATAATAAACTCCAAAATACATTGTATTTCAAACACTTCTAGACCTCTATTCTTCTCATAAATAAATTACATCACCAAAATAAAAAAAAAAACCGCCAACTAAATAATCTTCTAGATCCTCCAAAATTATCAACTCTTCTAAAACCTCATCCTTATGTGCTCCGATTTAATTTCTCCTAATCCGGCTCCACACCTGAAAAAGAAATTATCCGAGAAGTATACGATACAACAGAATAACAAAGCTCATAAGTGGAATCAATAAACGATAATCGACCACCAAGTCGAAGCAACAATCACAAGGGACCTCATACCAAGTCCTCCTCAGTACATGACCAGTGACCCTTCCCCAATACCTTCCTCACCGAGTCATCTTCGACCCATCCTGGATATTGGACAGGCTATTGGTGCATGAGTTCACTCGATCCCTGTACTAAACAGTTCTATAGTACTCAATCAACAACATCATATTCGATACCAATTATTCCACTTTTCAACAATATTCCACAGGATTGAACAAAGATCGTGAGATATTCAAAAGGAGTACAAAAATGAGAGTGAAGAAAGGATTCCGGAAGTGGGAAGCATATCGTATACAACCGGATTACCTCAAATATGGCCAGCCGTTTTGTCTACAAATCAATGCCTTAGCCCATCAATATTCACCATTCAAAATATCACTAATTCTTTCAAGCTTTTTCCTCTTTTCTCTTTCTCCCCTTCTATTCTCTTCTTCTTTCTCCCTCCCTCACTTTCCCTCTCTCTCTCTCTCTCTCTCTCTCTCTCTCTCTTTTTCTCTTGGTGGTGTGTGTTGTAGGTGGAGGGGAGTGGAGGGCTATTTATAGTGTTGGATCACAAGATCTAGAATCTTCTACCATATCTAAATCAAATCTTATAGAATCTAAGAAAATCCAACAAAATCCGGTAGATTCTAAAGGATAAGATCAAATCTTATAATATCTAAACAAAATCTTCTAATATCTAACAAAATCTTATAATATCTAACAAAATCCAAATCTAATCTTATCCTAATCTATTCTAATCTTATCCAAATAAAATCCAATCTAATCTTATCCTAGATTTTTAGGATTACAAAGTAGGGCTAGGGTTTCCTAGAAAGTCTAGGTTTAGATTTATCAAATAACAAAATCAATTATATCTACAAAAATGCTTCAATAAAATATTTAATTTTATCCGGAAAAATTGGGTCGTTACAGATTTGCTGTAACCCGGTGCACACCTTCTGGTGAGGGCAAATACTGTCTTTAGGAAAACATTCTCCAATGCGACTCGAATGGTTTCTTTGTTTCCAGATTTTGAAGAGACGATCTCATTACTTTTATCATTTTGAAGACCGGATTTCCAATACACCCAACCCGGGTTAGGTTTGAGTTTGACTTGATCCATATTTAACCCAACCCGTTTTAACCCGCCTACTATTGACCCGTATTCGACCCGCTCATATTCAACTCATGACCCGTTTCAGTACTTTTTTGTGCATTACACTACAAGAAAATCGTTCTATAGCAACGGTCGAAAGCGTTGCCAAAAAGCCGAAAAACCATTGGTAGAGACCCATTTAGGCTATACCAACGGTTGGTCAAACCGTTGCAATTTATCCGTTGCTGTAGGGGTATAGCAACGGTTTTGACGAGCGTTGGTACAGATTTTTTTTTACTAACGGTTTCATTAGCAACGGTGACAATTTTTTTTTTTTATAAAAACCAACCATTGTGTGACGTAAGCCTCCACGTGGCGCTGACATGGCGCCCACGTGGCGGGCGAAATTACCTTGCTTCTCCGGGGAATCGAACCCCCGACCTCGCATGTGCGCGCGCGTGCACGAACCAACTGTGCTAGCCCATAACTTGTGTAAAAACCTAAGCCTTTTAATATTTATACTATACTAACCGGACTTTTTAAATCCTTTTTTTTTTTAAATCCGGTTTATACTATACAAACACTTCTAATATCATTTTTTTTTTCGATCGGAAGCGTCTATTTTTTACATAATAAGGAGTACAATATTTCTACGAAGAATGAAATTATTATTACATAGAATTTAACGCTAGGTTCAATAATTACCTTTTAAAATTGGTATAAATTGACATGCACCTTGTACCAAAAAAAAAAAAACCTCTCTATTTTCCTTTTTTTTTTCAATATTAATTTTGCCTTTTCTAAATTTTTGTTAGATTCACATAAATTTTTTTGATTGGTCAGTTATTTCTATGAGATGAGTCTAAAAAAAAATAATAATGCAATTAAAAGCATAAAAAATCAATATGGGCGAAAAAATATCAAACAACTAACATTTGTTGTCTTTAGTGTCATCTTATATGATATTTTTTTTCAACTTTGGTCCACAATTTTATACTTTTTTTATTCTTGTGAAGATCAATGATTAATCCCAAAATGAATGATTAGCTTCAAAAATTACCACAAAATGCTAAAAAAATACGTTAAATAAACAATACCGGAAAAAATACCAACAAAAATTTAGGAAAAATAGCCCTAACAAAAGCAACGGTCTCGATCATCATGATTGTGTCACGGTTGAGTGGCTAAAGTACGTTCAAGAATGAAGTTAATCGAGTATCGCTACATACTTATCGGACAAAAAAATTCATTTTATTAATGAAATTGTCCATCGATAAAGAAATTTTCTAAATCCGATCGAGCCAAATTTGTACGAGAACGATTTAATCAACATGAAAAAAAAGTCAATCGTCTCGATCGTTAGTTCGGATTTGGAAAACCGATCGCATGAAAGAAAATTGGTTTTGGCGGTGTGAAAATCTAGTAACGGTTATTAGAAACCGTTGCTATAGGCCGGTTTATAGTAACGGTTATTAAAAACCGTTGCTATAGGCCAATTTATAGTAACGGTTATTGGAAACCGTTGCTATAGGCCAGTTTTTAGTAACGGTTGCATGAAAACCGTTGCTATAGTCCTGTTTCTAGTAACGTTTTGAAAACCGTTGCTACACACCATCTATACCAACGGTTTTTTGAACCGTTACTAAAAAAATCGTTGGGAGATCCCAAATTTCTTGTAGTGTTAGTATGTAACCTTTATTTCTCCTCCTTTAAATGAAAAAAAATTCTTCTCCGCCGATAGGAAAAGTTCCGACTCTGAATTTATATGTCTTCACAATATTTAGACCTTCTATCCAAAGCATTTTGTTCACTTTTTTTAATTCTGTTATTAAGGTGTTTATATGAAGATGAAAAAGAAATCCGGAACCATAACAATGGGACATGCATGGCCACATGGGGGTCCTCAATGACATCGATCCTTATTTCAGGGGGAAAAAAATGTAAAAAAAATTTCTTCTGAAACTTTTTTATTAGTAAAAATAATGTTTGTTGACAACTTTTTTATTAGTAAAAATGAGATGATAAGATGCTGAAACTTTTTTTTAGCAGAAATGAGAGCGTAAAATGCATTATATTTTAAGTATTTTTTGTTAATAAAAACAGGGCCGAGTTCACGTCTTTTGTTCTGTTATTTGATGGGAGGAGGAGATTCACAAACAAAATAACAAAATTGTATTGATAAAAGCACACTGATTACAATCTCTCTTTCACGTCCATACAAGACAATATACATCCACACAATGTAATACTTTTGCACTACAACCACACACTTTATACCAACTCTCAACCAATATTGACATTTAAAGCACCGAAAACAATCGATACGATTTACGACTATCAGGACCCCACATATTCCTATTATAATTTGACTACTTTAATTTGTTCAATTTTTTTTTATAGGAAAATGATTTTGACAGTCGAATTTTAGCCATTGACATTTCACTTTGTGTGTTGATCATGTGAGAAAACAAAATTAAAAGTGTAGTACTATTGGCTAAAATTGTAGCGCCAAAATCACATCTAATAATTTTGTTAGGTTAATTTCTTATTCGTATGATAACGTTAGAAATCTAACATTGAATACCCACTTTGTGGATTCACCCCCTTGATTGAATCAATTGTGTGTGTGTGTTTTTTTTAATCCGCAATTGTGTGTTTTTTTTTTTTTGTTACACTAAATGAGACGTACATGACCGCTAATACAATACTAGAGTACAAAAGAATCTAAGCCAGCTCATCACCAAAATATCTACCTATCTGCCAAGAAAAATAAATGTTTAACACAATACATTAATTTTTAATACTGTTAACATTAATTTTGACAAGAGCGATAGAAATTCTATAAAAAAGATGAGGACAATGCATTAATAATTTTTTAACACAATGCTTACAGAGAACAGGGGGAATTTATCCGAATAAAGAAGTCTGACCATGCAGGCAAAAGATTGCAAGAATGGCGTGGGATTCGGGCGGGATTCGCGCGCCATTGACAGCTAGTTTTATTTTGAAGGGAGTACGGAGGGAGTAGAGTGGAATGGGTCTTTTAGACCTTTGTAGCCAAGGCAGGACAACAAACTAGAAAAAGAAGATAGGGCTAGCATTTCTAACTCCATTGATCAATCAATTGTGTGTTTTCGGACGTACATGAGACCTCTTTATGGAGTACACTAGCTTGCTCATCGCCAAATCATACCACAATTTATTGATTAGTGTGGTAAAATGACATACATTTTACAAGGAAAGGAGCATAACCGAGTGAGAGTCACCGGAGGTGGATCAGCCATGCGAGAAGAGAGGTAGACCACAAGGAAAGGGGGGCGGAAAAAAAAACGAAGAGGAGGAGGAAAAAGATAACAGATATAAAAACACTCATACAAGGAGCATCAAAAGTCAAATTCACAGCTAGCATTTCATTCCATTGATCAATCAATTAATTGTGTGTTTTCAGACGTACATGACCTCTTTATGGAGGACACTTGCCAGCTCATCACCAAAATATCTCCCCGTGAGAAACTCATCTACGGAGTAGCTCTTTACAGAGCTAAGCGATCTCAATTGTCTGTTTCGACAATTAATGGTTGAGATATATTTTTAATATTTGGCCGGTAAGAAATATTTCTTACCGGTCAAAGATTAACTTTAATCCGGATCGAACGGCCAAAATTGAGCACCTATTTACGGCGCTCCGTAAATAAATTTTCCTCATATCTACTACTCCATCCATTCCAAACTGAGTGACTTTTTGGGACTCCGTATCATTTTAAAATGCATATATCTTTCGATTTATAAAGTTTTATGTAATTTTGAAAATTTTGTTTAATAGAACTAATTATAATCTATTAAACAAAATTCATATTGCATTGTACAATATTTTTTAACATTAATATTAAAACATATAAGCAATTAAAACTGACACGCTTTAAAAAAAAGATCACTTATTTTGTAAAGGAGAGAGTATCACTTTTATCTGCCTAATAATTTTGTGTTTCACGTGCTCAATCGAAGCACTGGTAGTGGCAGTGACATCAGCATCTGCACTTTCTTGTGGTGCCATGTTTGAATACAAATACTCCTTTAGCTGTATAGCTTTCCAGTTCCACACACACGCACATACACATCAATGGGTTCCTCGAGCAATGAGAACGGTACTAGTTCTCCAAGAGAGAAGTTGTTTTCTGAAGGAAACTACAACAATTGGAAGTTATTGATGCGGGACTTCATTCGCATGCGAGGTTTGATTGGTTTCATCGAAGGCGCGGCTGCAGAGGAACGCGACCGAGATGAGGCCTGGGAAAGATCAAACAATCTTGTACGAGGATGGATACTAGTAACCCTCAGCGAAGATATCCGCCCACAACTAGTGCTGAGCTCAGAATCTGCTAAAGGTTTGTGGACGAGATTGGAGGAAATATTTGATCCAACCAGATCAACATAGCAACTTGGTAATTAATGACTTTTTCAAAGATGTTTTATTACAGAAATTTCCAGTTTGGAAATTCTAATCTCCGGAAATAAGAGCTGGAGATAGATGCTTTTACTCAAATCTCCACTCAAAACTTCCAGTAAGAGCATCTGCTGCATCTCTAAGTGAGGTAACATAATTTTATCCCAAATAATAATTTTGGTGACAAATGTGACAAGTGCACGTACTCTAATGAACTTTTCAAATATTATATATGTTTTTTTATTACATTTTTTGATTTAAGGAATCCACATTGCCAAAAAGATTAATGAGTTTACCAATCATAAATGGTAGTAAATTTGATGACACGAAAGTTTGAAGACTCAGAGCTACACCAAAATGGTGTATAGTAGCAACTAGCAAGTTTCGTTATCTCCCTTGAAATTCATTTTGCTGATATAGATCTTCAAATATGGATTAATTTTGACTTTGTTATGTTCTTGGATCACCACACTTACATCTATGGAGTAAAAAATGCGGTGTCAATGAGTTATCCCATTGGTAAAGCTTTTAGACAGAAAATTGTACTTTGATTTGGGTTTTTCCAGTGCTTTATATGAAATACTTTCCAGTGCTAGAAATCTCATGCCATACAATACAAAATTACAAGAGCTAGAATACTCTCTCTCTCTCTCTAGAAATGTACAGTAACTGAAAGATTTACACGTGCGCTCAGACGAAGGAATGGAGTACGTATAGGCAAGGCCACTATCTAGCCTTGCAAAAAGCTGCAATCAACGGGGATTGGGACAAAGCCAGGGAAATCATAGAACGCGACCCAGATGCTGTTAGGACTCACATCACACTGACGCAGCGGAATTCACAAGAGACTAGTTGCGTACTAATCAAACGAATAATAGGTACTCGTAGCCACGAGCAGTTCTTGAATCTACAAGAAAAAGAGATAAACTCAGAGGTTTTATGAATGAAAAGTTTAATAATTGAATAGATTACAGCCCTTTTTATAAGACCCTAACCCTAGAAATCCTACTGTAAAAGAAATAATAAATCATGCCAAAACAAGCGGCATTAAATAAAAGATATTTCCTAATTAATTAAAATAAAATCCTAATTCTTGTAGACCAAGAATCCTAATAAAGGTAGAAATCAAAATCAAACCGAATACGGAAAGTTAATAATTCTAACCTAAACGAAAATATTCCTAGCCAAAATCTTATTTTAAAACAATAAAAATAAAATACAAAAATTCTCCATTTTTGTCCTACATTAGTCTCATTTTCTTCAAAAGAACTCGCCCTCGAGTTCTCATTAGAAACTTGCCACCTTCCATTCCAAAGAAATAGGTATTTGGAATACTTCAACCTCTCGCTCGTCTTCCAAAAGAAATTTAGAAAGAAGTACAATTGCCAAGGTGATTTTTTTGCGCACTTCAACTGATGGACAATATCCATGGTACGAGAATTGAGTGAAAACTCAAACTGCTCCAACCCAAGAAAATCAATAAATTGAACGTCATACAGAAATTTCAGTTTTTCTTCATGAGGTCCATCAACTAGACCACTGATATTCCCCTCAAGTGATGAATGTTGACCGATAAGAGCTTTGAGGTGATGCCCATTGGTTGACTCATGTGCCCCCGCGTCCCGCCTATCATCTTTCTCCTCCGAACTCTCTTCAATTTCACAAGTTATTGCTTCCCAATTAGCAACTGAAAGAATTAACTCAGCTGGGCTATCAACAAACATCTCCTCTTTCCCCATCCTCTTTCTCTCTAATATTACTTGGGACGTTTTCGGTAAAATCATCCCTAGTCAGCAAAACCCAATTGTCGAGGTCAACGTGATCCACTTGAAGAGAGCTCGGCTCCTCTTTAACACAAATTTTAGTATCAACCATCTCCAATGGATAACTGTTTTGGCCCTCAACAACTTGATCGCCAACTTCTGTTTCAATTTTTTTTATCAACAACTCCCTCTATGACCACCTTATCAATTTCTTCAATGACATCTTTAGCAAGAGTAGTTGTATTCTGTTGATTTGATCCGTACTTTTCATCCAACAATTGTTTATAATTATGCGGCAAAAATCTCTCCATCAGACATTTTTTTATTCTTGACCATGCACAAATATGGCGTTTGTTCTGTTGATCTCGCAAAGATTGCAAGTCTAACCACCAATCTAGGGCTGGACCTGTAAGCTTTAACAACACGTACTTCCACTTTTCTCCATTCGAGATTTTCATATACTCAAAAGCATCCTCAAGATTAAGTATCCAATCTAGAATATCCTCAAAATATTCAGAACCACTAAATTTAGGTAAATTGTTATAATACCTGAAATTTGCTTGTCGCTTTATCGACTGATAATCATCGTGGTTCTCGAATAACTCGCCTTCAAATTCATTCTTATTATCGTAGTGATAATAAGAATATCCTCCAAAGACGTTTTGGTGAATAGGTTGGTTGCGGGCAAATCCCTCAACACGGTTCCTATTCTGGTTAGGAGGTTGGCGATGGGCAAATCCCAACGCGCGATCCTTCTCAACCCTTTCTGGCCTTTGGCGATTTTGTAGAGTCAATCCTTGCAACAACTCACGGATCTCTGCGAACTGAGTGCGAGTATCCTGACGGAACTCGGCTAACTGAGTGCTTTGATTCTGCAACTGTATTCGGTTATCCTCCATCATCTTCCTTAGGTCAGCAAGCCCACGACCAACGTCAATGGGTGTGTCTTCTTCTGTGTTTGGTGCCATCAAACCAGGAAAAACGTGGCTCTGATACCACTTGACGCAGCAGAATTTACGAAGAGATTAGTTGCGTACTAATCAAAACGAGATAGGTACTCGTAGCCACGAGTAGTTCTTGAATCCACAAGAAAAATAGACAAAGTCTGAATATTATTGATGAAAAGTTTTATAATTGAATAGATTACAGCCCTTTTTATAAGACCCTAACACTAGAAATCCTACTGTAAAAGAAATAATAAATTATGCCAAAACAAGCGGCATTAAATAAAAGATATTTCCTAATTAATTAAAATAAAATCCTAATTCTTGTAGACCAAGAATCCTAATAAAGGCAGAAATCAAAATCAAACCGAATACGAAAAGTTAATAATTCTAACCTAAGCGAAAATATTCCTAGCCAAAATCTTATTTTAAAACAATAAAAATAAAATACAAAAATTCTCCATTTTTGTCCTACATCAACGGGGATTGGGACAAAGCCAGGGAAATCATAGAACGCGACCCAGATGCTGTTAGGACTCACATCACACCCACCTTACAAACAGCGCTCGCTATCGCCATCTCGTCGGGGTCGGCGGGGAGAAATCGTTTTGTGAGGAGGCTTTTGGAGAAGATGACACCACAGGATGTTGTGAATCTAGTTGACAACAACGGCGGGACAGCCCTTTTCGAAGCTGTAGTCGTTGGCAACGTGGAAGGGGCCAAAATGTTTGTCAGCAAAAACTCCTATCTTCCTAATGTTCGGAATAAATTTGGAGATACAGCTCTCCATTTCGCTGCCATGTGTGGGTTTAGAAAGATGGTTCTTTATTTGAAGGAAGTCACTAGACCAGACATTCTATTTGCGAATGACTACGCGGGTGCTTTTCTTCTGTGTCTTCTTACACGTAGTGAAATGTATGGTGAGTATTTCTTTCTTTTTTCTGATCGGCTATGGTTAGTATTTGTTACAAAATTACAGTATATACATATACATACACACACGGTACGCATGCTGCTGTTGTAATACCTCCAAAAACCCCTATTTTCTTTTCCTTTTTCCAAGCCGCACTCCATATTAAGCCTTGGCCCACCATTTTTCTAATTGTGAATCATTGGGCCCACCTTGTTTCCTTAGGTAATTGAGCACAGTCAAAGAGAATCAATTTCTTCCAGGAATTAACCCCATAACATATCAATAGGCCTGCCATTTAATTTAGTTGATTGACCGTGCCTTGCAAAATAATCCCCAAACTCATGGGTCAATATATCTTTGCACAAATAAAGCCCATTCGAATGTTACGCTTCTAAATACTTACAATACAGAAATAAAGCATAAAATTTCAAATAATAATATAAAAGGACCTAGCAAGGATAAATTAGTAGGCGCTTATGTGAACATTTACGCGTCTATCACTTCTCCGCCATGTAAAATAAATTAATAGAGAAAAATATAATTATTGACAAATACTTTTTTGTCACTAGACTTTTATACCGTACGTTGTCTTCCAAGACTGTTTTGTTGGATGCTCATGATTATTTTCCCGTTTGCTTTAAGTATATGTGAATGAAAATATGATGATCCGCTTTCTTTTTAAGTCCTTCTGAACTTATTTGGCTAATTCGTGAACTCTCGTTAGGTATTTATTTTGTAGCACCATACTCAAGTCTAATTGCTTTAATTAACAGTATCACCCATTCCCCTCTCCAAGTCCTCTAGGATAGAGTAGGTTAGGATTAAGGTATGGCAAAAAAAAAAAACATCCAGAGGCCCAAACATATAAATTACATTTAGGTTAAGGCATTAGCTCAGCCATTTGATCGGGCGTACCTCAAGAGCTGAGCTTAGTTCACCATCGTGGTAAAACAGTCTAGCAAGCACAAAAAAATTTGTTGTATAACTTTTACTATTTTCATACATGTAAAAAAATTTAACCACCACCCTTTCACAACTTTTTTGTCCCAAGAAATCCTCTAGAATGTAGTCTACAAGTCTTGGATTGTTGATCTTTTAATAAGTAGGTAGAAACATTCTAAATCACCTGATTGATACAGGAAGTAGAAAAATTTTCACAACCTGGTGACAAAGAAAAAAGAAATGCCGATGGAATGACACCTATAGAAGTATTTTCTAAAACACACCAAGCTTTGGCAAAGGAGGGTGAGCGATGGATGAAAGATACAACCACATCATGCACCATAGTTGCTGCCCTTATTGCCACTATGGTTTTTGCAGCTACCGTTACAGTACCAGGTGGAAACAACGATCATAACGGCCAGCCGATACTTTCAAAACAAAAAGCCTTCATAGTTTTTGGCATATCTAACACACTAGCTCTATTCTCATCCATCACTTCTGTGTTAATGTTCTTGCTTATCTTGACTTCTCGTTACGCAGAGGAAGATTTCCTATATACCTTACCCAAAAGGTTAATTATTGGTCTCGTAACCCTATTTGTCTCTATCTTATCCACGATGGTAGTCTTTGGTGCCATATTGTATCTCATGTTTGGAGATAATAAGGCATGGATTCTTATCCCTGTTGTCGCATTAGCTAGTATATATTCCTGTCACCTTGTAATTCGGAGCTTTGCAATTTCCTCTTCTTATAGAGATGATCCGATCCACATATGGTGGAGGCATTTTTGGCAAGCAAAGTGATCGTGTGCTCCGATAGGTTAAATATCAAGAGTCAGGAGTATGGAAACGTACTTGGTGGTATTTGATGTTATTTCAGTGAGTAGGAATCTTTCTTTGCTTATTATCAACTACTGGATTTATACGTAATGTACATCTTTCAGTCCTTACCACCTGCGATTGAAAACTAATCTTTGCCAAGTAATGATGTAAGACTTTTCCTCAACTAATTGCGTTGGTTATTTCTCATCATTTCATTACATTAATTCTCCGTTTGTTTGGACGTAAAATGTTTTCCGGTAAAATATTTTACCTATTTTTCGGTGTTTGATTTTGTAAAAAATTAGGAAAACATTTTACATATAAAATATTTTCCATCAATTGGATGAAAATGACTTACCCTTAAATATTCTGTAAGTTATTTTCTGAAATGAACCCGCTGCCTTCTACTGTAGTTCTCACTGCTCAGTTTCCTCGATTGTCAGTCCTGACCTACGTTCAATTTCAATATTCTCATAGCTCTCCACCGTAGCTATAGATGATTGGGATTCTCCTTCCTTTGATATAGCTTCTATCCCAATCAGTTTATTCCGGTTATCAAGATATTTGTGGATTGGTTTGGAGATGTTTTGCTCACAGTTTTTTGCAGCATGTCCTACGCAAACATGCCTGAGGTCAAAAATTCTGTTTCTCATTCTCTGTTTTTTGATGGCTGGTGCTTTATCTTTATAGCTGTATATGATGGGGAGTTTTGTTTCCTTTGATTTTGCTATAATCCTGGCCTGCTCTGTGGAGTTCTGTTTGCTTATTTGAGGATTATCTGCTCCGTGGTGTTATCTCGAAGATCCAGTAGTCATCATTTGTGCTCAATTCGTGTGTGTCCTACAGTTTTCAACAACTTCAAAGTTCCCCGCCTGTTTTGGGGTATTGGTAGTTATGTTTGGATTTTTCTGGTCTTTGTTGCTGGTTTTGGTTGGTTAATTTCTCGCCAACGTCTTCCCCCTTTGGTAGCGGGTGGTATATGATTGTCCTCGGTCTAGATAGGTGCCAATATAGTTCGGATGTAGGTTGTTGATTGTGATGGCGTGTTTCTCTGTTTCCTTTTAATCTTTGTAACTTCGGTTATTTGATTAATAAAATTTTCTTTGCCGATAAAAAAAAAACCATTTTAATGGGAGACCAAAATTGACATGGGATGTCACGAAAAATAATAAACTGAGCATATGCCTCTTGATAGAGGGGATTCAGGGGAATGGCAACTAAGAGCAAGTTTACCAGGTGAGCTAAAACCCCTCTTGTAGCTATTTTACCGACAAAAACAACAAAAAACAAGGTTCAGCTTGAAACGGCTTGGTAGAAATACCGACGCCCTGTTCATAATCTTTCCATTAGACAATTATTCTCTCTCTCTCTCTCTCTCTCTCTCTCTCTCTATGCCTTTAGAAGAAAAAAATTAAAAGTAATAATATTTTAATAAAGAATAGGTTAAATAGATAGCGTTGGTGTAGTGTTACAAAAGATGTGAGTAAGTAAAATGAAAAATGTATACTGTTCACAAACTTTTTTAGCAAATAACTGATGTACTTGCTCTAAGGATAAACCTAGCTAGCCTGAATTGGTTGGGGTTGGGTTAGGAATGCACCCTATTTTAGAGCCATTAATTCTTCCCAACAAGAATCTTGCGCTTGCTCATCTTTTGAGTGATCAAGTGTCGCTCGACTCTTAGAGAACCATCTCGTAACTCCTTCCAATCAGCCAATCTACCTCTCGGCACGGGAGATCATTGGAAGATTTGATCCCCCTGACCTCTGAAGGGAGCTCAGCTAGGGTTCCGTTGCAAAGTCATCGGAGTTTGGGTTTTCTGACACATGCCGGTCTTACCCAAACTGAGTGAGATGGGTTCTTTCTAGTAGGGGGAGTCTTCGCTGAGGGTGCCAATACATTGCACTTCCGGGTTGTTAATTAAGAAGATTCCTCATGTGTCCAAAGTCCTACTTCATGCACGCTCCTGGCGTATGACATCATAGAAAAGCTTATACTAGAAGATATTTCGCATCGCAATGCGTGGAGCCACTTTTTTTTTTTTTTGAAAGGCAATGCGTGGAGCCACTTGATTCCCCTTGGAAGCGTCTAATGATCACCCGACTGCTGAAAAGGAGTAAGCAGAGACAGCTTGCTCGATCCAATTGAGAGAAGAGCTAGCTCCTTCAATAAGCATGTTATGGCTTAATTTCATACTCGTAACTTTTTGTACACTTGACCCTTCTCGGTCATACGATCTCCATCGTTTTTCTTCGTGACCGGTGAGGATGGCTGGGGGACTGTAACCATATTAATGGAATCCATATGAATAAATAAATTCCTTTTTAACACTGATCATATATTATCACCTTCCACAATTGCCCCGTAGCTCATGCTTTCTTGAGACACGCTCGACTTGTTTTACAAATAAGGCTGCAAGCTAGTCATGTGACCTGATTTTGGGAAAAGTCTGAGGGCCCATTTGAATTCCCGTTTGATTTTTGACTCAACAAATGCGATTATGCGATAAGAAGCTGGCTCAGCGTTTCAATACTAACGCAACAGCCGGCATGCACACCTCTTCGTTCGTTATAAATTCCCGCGTGAACCTTTTGTTCCCAAGGCTCTTCAAGTTTCTTGAAAATCCAAAAACCGTTCTCCCACTGAAGCCCATTTTCGGATTTCTTTCATAGCTATCATTTGCGCAGCTTTTGCTATTTCGCCCTCATTAGCACGTTGTAAGTTTTGCTTGTTCTTTTCTCCTGCTTGGTAACAATGCCTAGGGAACTTAGGAAAATGGTTTCTGGCATTAATCTTCGCCATTTTATGTATAATATCCTCGATTCCGTTAACATCGAACTTCTGGGCAAGGATCATGCATGCATTCTTCCCTTTCGATGATGATAATGACATTGTTATGCCCTTGATCGCTATTTTAGATTGTGGCGTTAGGTTTCTGGTCTCTAATCTGTTTTGAGAGATCTTTCACTGAAAAATCTCCTCGCGTCAATTAAACAGGAATTTCTTCCGTATTAATTGTGTTGGGGATGGAGGTTTTAAATTGCGTGTTAGGTGTAAACCATGGTCTGGGTGCCCTTCGTCACTGCCACTCCTTTTTGTGTGCTCCTCGTATCAAAAGAACGCAACCGAGGATCCTGGTGCCGAAAAGGATAATGATGCCCCAGGGGAGGCTACCGCAAAGGAGCCGGAGGCCGAGGCTGAAGAATCCTTCAGTCGGCAAACTGGAGTCCAGTCTGGAGGAGTGACATCAGCGCCTCCGTTTGTTTGCAAATTAGAAAAATGGTATCTCATGACGCTGGAGGGTTTGAGTATCGTTTATATCTTAATTGGTTAGGCCAAAGTTTCTTGTGTAAGGAACCCCTAATATTTTAAAGTCATTTGGATTGAGAGAAAGGCAAGTGAGCTGCTGTGATTCCTCTGCTTTCCAGAGGCTACTCTCTTTCCTCCCCTGTTATTCTCTCCACTAAAAAATCTAGGTTAGGCTAGGAAAAAGCCGATACACGTTCCGTTGGATTGTTATCTGAGTCCAAGCGTAGGGGAAAATTGGCTTATGATTGAATATTTGAAAGCCCAAAATAATTGCGCAGAAATAAAAATGCGCAGTGCATGTGGAAAATGCAGTCCTAACGGTTTCAGCTTGCCTGAAGATTCAATTAGACAAGCCTCATTGCAATATCCAGTGTTATGGCTAAGTAGGAGTAGTAGTTCAATGGCCCAGACGACGAACTAAGTTAGTGTTGAGATATATAGTTGATGTTCAACTTCAATATTGAGGCTTTCCCTTTTGCCAAGCAGAGAATAATAATATTGTGGCTTTCCGCTCACATTACACAATGCAAAGAAACAAAACAACGTTGCTTTTAAGATAGACAATTTTGATGAGGCTTGCTTTGAAATCATTGATGACACAGTTTTTGCGTTATTGAGAAAAAATAAAAAAGGTTTCTGTCATATCAAGACAAGTACTAAAATTTTCGGAACAACTTCTTGTCTTTACAAAAGAAAAAAGAGTAGAATTAAATGAAGAATCAATACTTTACTCAAAGTAGTACATTTCAAATCATTGATGGCACAATTTTTTCGTTGTGGATAGAAAAGGTTTCTGTCGTCCCAAAACAAGTACTGAAATTTTCGAAACAAATTCTTGTCTTTAGAAAAAGAAAAAAGGGGCAGAACCAATACTTTACTCAAAGTAGTACGTTTCATGAACAAAAGGCTAAATGATTCCTTCATCTAAGCATTTTTTTTTCTCATGCACATGAGATTTTCCAAAACTCTTCAAAATGAACGGTGCTACTGGTACAGATTTTAAATCTGTACCAGTGTGTACAAACTTCTTTTTTGTCCCATTTTGAGTCTAAAAAAATGATCGAAACCGCTCATTTTGTTTAAAAGACTTTGTTTACAGCTCCTATGAAAAATAATTTCAATCCGATATCGGTTAAGGCACCTACAAAATGCTCAACTTTGTCCCAAAATTCAAGCCTGAATTATAGAGCAAAGTTTGGATGTTTCGTAAATAGCTTTACCGATACTGGATTGAGCTTATTTTTTACAAGGACCATAAGAAAAGTATTTTAAACAAAATGAGCGGCTCGGATCATTTTTTTTGGACCCAAAATGGGCCCAAAAATAGATTTGTATCCACTGGTACCGATTTAAAACCTGTACCTTTAGACTTTCTGCTTCAAAATCTACTTAAATTTAGGGAACTGATTTTCGCACTCCAAGATTTACTACAGGCGCTCCACCTTTTTGTTTTTACACTGTGATATTGCTGGCAACATCACAGTACATTTTATTTTTACACTGTGATGTTGCCAGCAATATCACGGTATAAAAACAAAAAAAGGAGCGCCTGCAGTAAATCTTGGAGTGCGAATATCAATTCCCTAAATTTATTGACCAAAAGCAGTTAATTCTATGAAAGCATCTTTCTCATCAATCCAAGAAAGATATGCCTTGCTTGATGGGGTTTGCTAATTCCTTAGGATCCTTGATGGGGTTTTGCTATCTTAGGATACGACATGTCATATGATGTCATGAGTTTGGATGTTAATTCATATAGTTAAGATGCTTTCTTTCGTTGTATGCCGTGTCTTCGATCCTTTTAATATTTTGTAATATTTTCCAAAGATTACTAAATTCATTTCTTTTCGTGGTTAAAAAACGCTTGAAAGTTACATTTCTTGGATTGCTCCAAATCAGGTTGAAGAAAATTTGCTGGTTTTTTCTTTTTTTTGATCGGCAGATTTGCTAGTTTTGCTTGACGCAGCTAGTGTTTCTACCTGTATTCTAATCAAGGAAGTTCACCAAAAGGAAAAACAAAATCGTAAGGGTCTTCCAATTTGAGATATATAAAAGGAGGCGTCTGATACACTACTATACATTTCACACAAATTAAAGTTTGAAAAATTAGCCATAAGGACGGTAAAATAGTTTTCATTTAGGGGAAGGACGCCAGCAAAATAGTTTTCAGTGGAGGTCCTTCTACTTTTTGAGTCGAGTTTTAATAAATTTTTTTGCCAATCAAAAAAAAAAACTTTTTTAGTTTTTTAGCCATAAAGCCAAAACATGTTTAGGCACTTTTATAGGATTTTAGGGTGCACTTTCATATTATACGATTTTAGTGGTTTTAGACACTTCCATAAAATACCCTACGGTTTTAGGCACTTTCATATGCCCTAGGATTTTAGGCACTTTTATAGGGGTATTCTAGGATTTTAGGCACTTTTATAGACACATTTGTCTTTATGTTTGATTGCAAAAGATGTTTGTTCTTGAGTTCAAAAAATATAAATATGAGGAATTTTTGGCTAAGTCTTCCATTAATATGGGTTTGAATTAAAAGAACCATTCCTTGCACAAGATTTGTTTTACTCATGAAATCCCGTAACTTTGTTTTCGGAAAATTTGTTCACATAATGTCAGCATTACTCTCTCTCTCTCTCTCTCAATTGATTTGAAAAACCACAAGCAAGTTAATTACGTGAACAAATCGAACAGAGTTTTAAACACAAAATTTGACCCAAATACGCTAATAATCGGAGTTGTTTAATTAGTTTAAAACATGTTTTTAAGAATTCTTATTAAAAAAATCAACCCAACCCAACCCGGGTCGGATTTGAGTTTGACTTGACCCATATTTAACCCAACCCCTTTCAACCAGCCTACTATTGACCCGTATTCGACCCGCCCATATTTAACTCACGACTCGTTTCAACCCGTCCAAATCAGCTCATTTGCCATCTCTAGTTTTTAGTACTTTTTTGTGCATTAGTATGTAGGGAAAATCTTCAATACACACCCCTTTAAGGTGTGCATCATATGCACCTATTGTGTGGTCCATATTGTGCCACCTCATAAAAAATTACCTGCTGAACTGGTCATTCATAACATTTTAGGTCTATCGTAACTTTTATACCAAAAATTCGTAACTTTTCATTCATAATATTTTTCTTACAAATCATAACCTTTTAGTGCATTCGTAACTTTTACACTAATCAATCGTAACTTTATAGCAACAGATTCATAACATTTTTAGAATCATAACATTTTGGTGTGTTTCATAACTTTATAAAAAAAAATCGTAACATTTTCAGTTCGTTACATTTTCACTATGGAATCGTAACATTTTAGTCCATTTCATAACTTTTAAATAACGAATAATCAATTGTGCAATCAATTACTTAATTAATTTTTTTAATGGTAGTTAATCAAATATGTAATCTATAATGTCAATATTCAATTCCATAATCGATTAGACTTTATAATTGATTTTTCAATTGATTAGACATCATAATCAAATATATAGTTGATTTTGCAATTTTGTAAATAGAAATTATAATAAATTAGACATCATAATCGAATATGTAATCAATTCTGTTATGTTCAATATTTATGTAATCGATTAGACAATATAATCGATTTTGTAATTGAATTGAGTACGATTGGGAAACAATGTGAAGTCGATTACTCAATCGATTTGCTAATTGATGGGTCTCAGTAAGTCCTCTAATCAATTGCGAAATAAGTTAAAAATAACATTGCAATAGATTTCAAAATCAATTGTTCTGAACAACACAAATAATTGATTACATGATAGATTATATTTTTCTACTGTTTCAATTGCGTAATTGATTGGTATCGATAACACTTGTAATCGATTACATTATCAAATATGAGTATTAGTTATTTGTAATTCGGATGCGAGCACTAATTTACAAAACTCCAGTAGTATGTCTATTGCCAAAAAATAAATAGCACGTCCTAAATATTGTTGTCTTTTACACATAACTCTAAAATGTATTGGTAAATTTATCTCGCCACCATCACTCTCTTGATCACCCATTAACTTTGTTAGTGTTTCCTACTTGATTAATACGGATGATCGACTTCGCTATTCCTTTTAATTGGACTATTTGTGTGAAATATTTTTTTTTGATCTACATGTGAAAGTTTACTATGCAATTAAAGGTATTGTGAAAAATGTTAAATATCATAATATTTCAAAAAATTCAAAAAAAAAAAAATTGGCTACATATATGAAACACTTTAAAAAGGGGGTTGATTTTGGCACTCCCCATTTTATTACATTAATGGGGAGTGCCAAAATCATTGGCCTTTAAAAATCCTATAAAAAAAAAAATGCCTTAACTTGACTTTTTATTACATTATGATAATGATAGTATCTTTTTTCTTTAATAATTATTGAGAACAACGTATTTTAAAGAAGTAAATTATTTTCACTTGAAATAATTTTAGCTTCAAAGTTTTAAAAAAATAAAATTATTATTTTTTACACAAATAAATTATCAAAAATAAAATTGGGCCTAATTTTTCGAAGGAAAAGAAAGATATACGCTGGTTGGGAAGAGAGTGAGAGGCTTGAGAGGATTTTCTTTCCATTTTGGTTAATTCATAGGGTTTACTTGTTGCACTGGTAAGAGGTTATTTGTTAGTAACCTATCGTAACATTTTAAAGGGTCCAGATCATTTTTCAAACATCCAATGATAATCAATGAGGGTGCATATGATACACACCCAAATAAGAGGTGTGTATTGTAGCACTTTTTTTTTTTGATAGGCAACAAAATTTTATTAAAACTCGACAAAGGGTACGTCAGGGGAGACCAATTACGGACCATAGAGAATGAGGTACCATAAAAGGCCTCCAGAAGAAAGAAAAGGAAAAAGATTACATTCAACAGAATTGAATGAGCCTAGGAACAAAGAGGCCCACAAACTGCTCTTGAAGCCTTATGGGAAGGCGAGACCAGCAATAGAGCTCTAGCTTAGGGGTAATATCAGTCATTTAAGACATCCAGCTTCACCACATCTTTCAATACACGACCGTTGAAGTCACCAGTTGCATGTGTATTCCAGAACAGCTTCCATTGGAGTTGAGATACCCAGCACAACTAATTCAACCAACACAGCAAATTATAACTCAAACCTCAACATAAGGTCAAAAGCATCAGTATCAGCAAAAACTCCCCTTGGTTCATACGAATCCCAGCAGATATCAGTATGAGGAGTAGTCAATCAGCTTAACCATGAGGAAGTTAGTAAAGATAATTCATCAGCGTTCAAGAGAAAGCTCCCAGCCCTCCCAGGAATTAGGAGTTGAGAAGAGTATATTCCAAGAATCAACAAGCACGAGAGAAAACAGACGACCAAAACTGAAGTAGTCATCAAACTACATTTGCAGCAGAGTTGATTGATATTCCACTAATTTCTCTTAGCCCTCCTCAGAATTGGGAGTTGAAAAGAGACACACTCGTCATAAGTCATCAAGTATTTGAGAAAGAAACACCCAAAGTTGAAGCAATCAACCAACACACCAGCCATAGTGGTTGTTTGCTGCTACTCTAGGATCTCTTAGCCTTCCCAGAAATAGGAGTTGAAAAGAGACACAACTAATCTGAGCCGAAAGCCATCTTCAATTGACACCAAAAGAAATAGACAGTTAAGTCTCCAAATAACAGCCCAACACACAAGAGACAATCTTAGCCCTTCAAGACAGTGGATTTGAAAGAGTAGAAGAAACTGTTTTACATCTTTATGGTTGACAGCACAGCTTCATATCTCAAACCTCTCCTGTCACCATACCAAAGTGTCTATGTACAGTGACATTCCTTGGTTTAAATTTGACAGGGTTCCAAACAGTCAAAATTCCCCCAGATATTCCATGGATCCAGATTCAACATATTCTACTTCAGCTGCAACCCACATTCTATGGACAACCGACATCTCCAACCGACAGTCAAAAGTGTATTGTAGCACTTCCCATGTATGTAACCTTTATTTCTCCTCCTTCAAATGGAAAAAAATTCTTCTCCGCCGAAAGGAAAAGTTCCGACTCTGAATTTATATATGTCTTCACAATATTTAGACCTTCTATCCAAGCATTTTGTTCACTTTTTTTTATTCTGTTATCAAGGTGTTTATATGAAGATGAAAAAGATATCCGAAAAAGTTCCGACTCTGAATTTTTATAGGTGTTGATTACAATATTTATGCCTTGTTTGGTTTAGGATTTGAAAAGAATTTTAAAAAAAATTCCCCCTACTTCCAACATTTTTTTTTCTCTCTCTCTCTGTACTTATTACTCCTATTATTTTTTAATTTTTTTTCAAAACACAATCCAAACACAACATTAAAACGTTTTAGCCAAGCATTTAAGAGGTATTTTAAGTAGTGAAAAATTTATAGATTTTTATTTTTGATCATGTACGTCTCATTTAGTTGTAACCAAAAAAAACACACACACAATTGTGGATAAAAAAATAGAACACACACACAATTGATTCAATCAAGGGGGTGAATCCACAAAGTGGCTATTAATGTTAGATTTCTAACGTTATCATACGAATAAGAAATTAACCTAACAAAATTAATAGATGTGATTTTGGCACTTCACTTTTAGTCAATGACATTACACTTGTAATTTTATTTTCTCACATGATCAAGATACAAAGTAGAGTGTCAATAGCTAAAATTCGAGTGCCAAAATCATTTTCAATCGTGTTTGTGTTTTTTTTTTTTATCCGCAATTGTGTGTTTTTTTTGGTTACAACTGAATGAGACGTACATGACAGCTTACTGAAGTACAAAAGAATCTTGCCAGCTCACCACCAAAATATCTATCTATCTGCCCAAATGTTTCGGAGAATTTTTTCGGTGCCTGATGGGTAGGGCTGCTCGCGGTCCGGTTCGGATTTTTAAGAATCCGAAGACCGAACCGCTAATCATGGTTTTTACAAAATGAAATCCGTGTCCGAATCAAAAGTCCTACGGTTTAGTTCCAATCCAATCCGTGACTCGCGGATCAGTTACGGTTTTGTTCATGGATTTTAGCAAAAATTAAGCTTAAGCATATATCCCACACTAAAAGGAAAGAAGGTTACACTCAGAATTAAGTTTAACAGCCCTAGAAAGTACTTGTTACATAAATTATCAAAGACCTACTTCAGAAATTAGATTCAAAAGAGTCTAAACACTAGTAGATTGTATCATTGTAGTAAATAACATAATTTTTTTTTAAAAAAGACACGAACTACTGAAACTGAACTAGGATTACCCGTAATTTATAAAAAAAAAAGAAGCTACGATTTACCCCCTATATTTTATATACATCTACACTATATCCCATTTTTAAGTTAAAATACTACAATTGGTAGGAAAAAGTTTTAACATTACTAACAATTAATTATATAAATACACACACATATATATATATTTATTATTTATTTATATAAAATAAATATCTCACGATTCGGTTCGGTTAATCCACGGTTTCGTAATAAAAAATTCGTGGACCGAACCGCGAGTCACGGTTTTCTAATTTTTCAATCCGTGTCCGGACCATTAATCCACAGACAAAATCCAAAAGGTACGGATCGGTTCGGTCCGGACCGGTTTCACGGTTCACCGGATTTTTTGAGCAGCCCTACTGATGGGTATATCTCACTTGGCACCCGTTCGGTACATTCGATCCGTTCAATATACTTTTGGATGGTTCAGATTGAAATCTTCTCTCTCCTCTCAGCCTAACACTGTCTCTCTCAAAATTTAAGCGTCCAAAAATGCAATAGACGGCTTGGATGCGCTGGTGGACACCACACTAAAAAATTTCCCAACTGTTCGTTTCACGTGCTCCATTGAATCACGTAGTTGCAGTGACATCAGCAGCTGCACTGGTACTTGACTAGTTGCGTATATATAAGGGAATTGATTTTGTCACTCATTTTTTCTCTAATGCCACTTTTCTTCTTTTATAAAACTAATCATCTACTCCACTAAAGACAAAAAAAGAGTGGCGTTAGTTAAAAAGAAAGTGACAAAATCACTCCCCATGTACAATAATCAATAATCTCCTAAGCTGTACACCTTTCCACACAGACGTAGACACACACACACATACATCAATGGGTTCCTCAAGCAATGGGAACAGTACTAGTTCTCCAAGAGAAAAGTACTCATTGTTTTGAAGGAAACTACAACAATTGGAAGTCATTGATGCAGGACTTCATCCGCATGCCAGGTTTGATTGGTTACATTGAATGCGTAAAAGATGGCTCGATTGACGGTTCGATTAGCGTTTGATTTCAAACTTAATGGCGCCTCCAAGCGGTTGTTACTAATCAAAGTCTTTTACTTTCGTCTGACCATGCAGGCAAAAGATTGCCAAGAATGGCGTGGGATTCGGGCGGGATTCGTGCGCCATTGACAGCTAAAGGGAGTACGGAGGGAGTAAAGTGGAATGGGTCTTTTAGACCTTTGTTAGCCAAGGCAGGACAACAAAGTAGAAAAAGAAGATAGCGCTAGCATTTCATAAATCAAAGATCTATCATAATATATACATCACCCAAAGCATATTTACGATGAGACTCAAAACTACCAAACTCAAATGTCAAAGAGCTTCATCATGGCCAAATTCAATCAACAGTTCAAAAAATATAATAATCTCAAAAATATTTGTGCAAAATCAAAATGAAGGGTGTGATTGCTCTCATTCCACAATTGATCTGAGCTCTAATTTCTTGTGGTATGCATCACCTTATCCTATACAAAGAACAAATAATAAAAAATAGGAAAATTTTTAAAATAGCACATGACATTTCACACAAATCACACATAGGCACCTGACCTTTTAAAATTATCAAAAAAACACCTGATCTATTTAAAAATCCATCAATTTCCAACCCACCGTTAACTTCCCATCCAAAACTAACGGAAATGTTTTTTTTTTTGCTCGGCAAAAGGAAATTTTTTATTGAGCTCGACAAGGGTACATCGAGAGAGGAGACCACTTAGGTCCCACCCCAAAAAAGGAGCAAGAGACCAAATGGCAAAAGGGAAACGAACTACAAAACAAAAAAAACAGAGGGGACACTTCCAACAAGTCAGTTGGAGGTGCAAAAGTTAGAAATCACAACACTCCCATAATTCTACAGTCAAATCCTCTTACGCCTTATCACCTCTATGCCCCTTTTGAAGTCTTCCACTGAGTATTCCATAACATTAAACTTTGCCTTGATCCAAAACGCCACTCTAGTTTTGATCAAGTCCACAACTTCCGCTACATCCGGATGCTTGTTACTAAAAATAACCTCATTCCTGGCAGTCCAGATTGACCATAAGCCTGCAAACAAAATTGATTCCCAGCATTTCTTTTCCAGGTTTTTGAAAGAGTTGTTAAACCATATTGCTATGAAGTCCATAATTGTTGGAGGACAGATCCATAGAACGCCCCACCACCTCAATATACCCGTCCACACTTCCCACGAGAATCTGCAGTGGAGTAGTAGGTGTCTTGGGGTTTCGCAAGTCTCTGCACAAAGGGGGCACTCTTGCGCCCCTTCATCAAAAATTAATCCTCGGCTCGTCAAAACAGATCTTGAAGCAATTTTGTCTTGAGCTGCCATCCAAACAAACACCTCCACTTTAGGGGGGGAGAGGTTCTTCCAAATACGGTGAAGGTTTGAATCTTCATTACAGTTGAGTTCCTCCCATTTGATGTAGGCTGATCCTACAGAGAAAGAGTTGCTCTTGTCCTTGGTCCACAATAACCTGTCATCTAGATCCCTTACTAAGTTGATCTCTGCCAGCTTGTGTTGTAGCTGAAGCAAACTCGCCTTCTCCCTATCAAATAAGTCCCATCTGAAATTAAGTGACCACCCGCCAAGTGTTGAGCTATGTCCTATATCAGCAATTCTGGTATCTTGTTGTAAGGATGCCGCATAAAGTCTAGGATATTGGCTGCTGAGAGGAGTCTCCCCAAGCCACTTGTGCTCCCAGAATTTTGTTAGGTTGCCCGATTTGACCTCAATCTTGATACCGTCATGAAGGAACTTGCCAAATTCCGAGGAGATATCGCCCACTGAACAGATATCTTTCCAAACAGTTGACGATCTTGAAGGCATTGGGAGCTGCGGTAACCATTCACGATTATCCAGCCCGTAATTCATAGAGATCACCTTGTGCCATAAAGCTCCTTTCTCCTTGTAGAATCTCCACCACCATTTCGCAAGGAGAGATAAGTTGTGATCCAAAAGTTTCTTGATACCTAAACCACCCCTTTTCCTGCTTTTCGTCAAGCAGCTCCATTTTACCAAGTGTAACTTCTTTTTCTCCAATGTGTCTCCCCAGAAGAATTGCCTTTGAATTTTCTCAATTGACTTGGCCACAGCGATAGGCATTTTGAACAAAGACATAAAGTAGATAGGTAAATTGCTGAGAGATGATTTAATCTGAGTTAATTTACCCCCTTTGGTCGTGCGCCTCCCTTTCCATGTTGAAAGTTTCTGCTTTATCCTATCCACAATAGGCTGCCATGTACTAATTCTTCTTGGGCTTGCACCTAGAGGAAGTCCAAGGTACTTCAGAGGAAGTTTGTCCACTCTACACCCCATTATGTTGGCCATTTGGGTAATAGTAGCTTCTGGAATGCCAACGCCACACATTACACTCTTCGAGAAGTTTACTTTAAGCCCGGACAGCAACTGAAAACATCTCAGAATTCTTTTGATATTGCTAATTTCCTATATGTTGTTGTTGCAGAAAATGATGGTGTCATCTCATTCGCTATCAAGACCCCATCGAGAATTTGTCTGCCATTGACAAACGCAGTTTGAGCTTCCCCAATCAGAGCTGGAAGAGTCTTCTTAAGTCTGTTTGCTAAAACCTTTGCCAACAATTTGTATAAGCCACCCACCATACTTATTGGTCTGAATTCCCCTGTGTCCGCACAATCAGTTCCCATTTGTTCTCCCCTGCATCTGTGAAAATTCGTGGGCCTCCACTTCCATCATTCTCCTCAGTAACCTCTCTTCGTTGCCCTTGAACTGCAAATTCATACTGAGACCCGCAGCAAGGGTAGCTTGTATCTCTCTGCTTGGTGAGAGCGGTCCCGCGTCTTGAGGCTCTAATTGTGGAGAGCCTCCTTGACCCTCCTCCCCTTGCCCTTCTGATAATTGCTCCTGAGAATCGAACATTGCGTTCAGTAATCTCCTTCTTCTTCTCCGTAAAAATGGGACAACGTTCATTTGTTACACCTACCATTCTTTGTCTTCACTTTGCACAACTACTTTTCTTTCTCTGTCATCACTTTTCACACCTACCTAAGACTATTCTATGTTTTTTGTTTTTGCCTTTTCCTTTGTTTAATACAGAGTAATCTTGTTTGGCTGCATAGTTATGGATATTTAATTACTAAATTAAGCTTGACTTCTTATTTTGGGTGGGTTTGAATTGAAAAGTTAAGTAATTTTGGTGACTTATTGATTTGTTTTGGCGCAAAACTAACAAATGCAATTTTTTTTGAATAAAAACAAAAAATAATTCATGGGTAGGTTATTTTTTTGTAGGGATAGTCAATTAATAACTTACTACCTCCATTCCAAAATGTTTGTCCGGTTCGCAAAACGAGGACATAAAAATAATTCAAGTTTTGCAAGAAAAATTTAAATTATTTTCAACAATTTACTAGATCTCGACGAGTTCTTTTAATTTATGAAAAAAGTTTAGAATTTTTCTTAAAAGAAATGCATTATTTTTTTGTCCTCGTTTTGTGAATCGGACAAATAATTTGGGATGGGGGAGTATTTATTTTTAGTCGATGAGGGTATAAAGGCAGATAGGGTTATCAAATATGATGTTATGTGGGACCATTCTTCTTATTCGCGCCAAAATGCACACTTTCTACATTTCCGTTTGTTTTGGATGGGAAGTTAACGGCGGGTGGGAAATTGATGGGTTTTTAAATAGGTCAGGTGTTTTTTTGATAATTTTGGTCAGGTGCCTATGTGTGATTTGTGTGAAAGGTCAGGTGCTATTTTAAAATTTTCCCTAAAAAATAAGTTCAAGACTAGATAAGGGTGTAAGGGCCCGTTTCAGTTTGTAGAAAAAGTATTTTTTGAAAAAAGAAGATAATTTCAAACTCAAAAATTATGTGTTTACGCAAATAATTTTTCTACCAATATAGATATAGTTTGATAGATCTCATTGAGATCTTTTATACAGTGCAAAACAAATGAAAAAATTATTTTTCATTTTCATTAGGGAAAATTTCACGTAGGCACCTGGCCTTTCACACAAATCACACATAAACACCTGACCTTTCTTAAATTTCATATAAACACCTGAGCTTTCTAAAAACTCATCAATTCAACACCTGACCTTTCTTAAATTTCATATAAACACCTAAGCTTTCTAAAAACTCATCAATTCAACACTTGCCGTCACCCCTCCATCTAAAACCAAACGGAATGGCTGAGGTGCTCCAAGCAAAAATAGTTAAGTGCTCCAATTTTTAATTTGTTTGAACCAATGTGAAGATCTTATTTTTTCTAATCATTTTATCTTAAGGAACCATAATTAATTTTTTACTCTAAAGTTCTCGTTAGTCAGTCTTAGAGTCAAAAATTAATTATAACCCTTTAAAATAAAATGATCAGAGAAATAAGATCTTCGCACCGATTTAAACAGATTGAAAATTGGAACACTTATTTTTTTAATCATACTTTTTAATATATAAACGGTCTATACATGGTTGAAAAATTAATTGCTCCAATTTTCAATTCATTTGAACCGATGTGAAGATCTTATTTCTCTGATCATTTTATTCTAAAGGGTCATAATTAATTTTTGACTCTAAGGATATCGTTAGTTAGTCCTAAGAGATATTTGATTCTACGACTTTGGTTTAAACGGATTGAAAATTGGAGCATTTAATTTTTTAACCATATTTTTTAATATATAAACGGTCTATACATGGTTAAAAAATTAATTGCTCCAATTTTTAATTTGTTTGAACCAGTGCGAAGATCTTATTTCTTTGATCATTTGATTCTAAAGGGTCATAATTAATTTTTTACTCTAAGGCTATCGTTAGTTTACCCTAAGAGATATTTGATTCTACGACTTTCTTAGGGCTGACTAACGAGAGCTTTAGAGTAAAAAATTAATTATGGTTCTTTAAGATAAAATGATCAGAAAAAAAAGATCTTCGCACTGGTTCAAACAAATTAAAAATTGGAGCACTTAACTTTTTTTGCTTGGAGCACCTCAGCCATTCTGTTTGGTTTTAGACCGAGGGGTGACGGCAGGTGTTTAATTGATAAATTTTTAGAAAACTCAGGTGTTTATATGAAATTTAAGAAAGGTCAGGTGTTTAATTGATGAGTTTTTAGAAAGTTCAGGTGTTTATATGAAATTTAAGAAAGGTCAGGTGTTTATGTGTGATTTGTGTGAAAGGTCAGGTGTCTACGTGAAATTTTTCTTTTTCATTATGTTTGAGTTTAAAAATTGAAAAAAGAAGATAATCCGAAACAGGATCTAAATGTAGGGAGAAAATGCAATTAAATAGACTTGATCATGTGTGGGACTCAGCCAACCACGGTTAAGCAAACCAAAAGCCCCTTTTGATGCTGCTACTTCACTACCTACAATTTTAAAGAAAAAGCTGGCGTGTCAGTCCGTGATTGGATGTCAGGACAGAGTGGGTTCGGGATACAACTTTTTCTCGTTACAATATGTAATGTTGAAAAAGTTGAAGGGGTTATTGACTTATTGGTTTATTGACTTATTAAAGGGAGTGCGGAGGGAGAAAGTGGAATGGGTCGTTTAGACCTTTGTAGATAACAAAGGGAGAAAGTTGAAGGGGTTATTGACTTATTGGTTTATTGACTTATTAAAGGGAGTGCGGAGGGAGAAAGTGGAATGGGTCGCTTAGACCTTTGTAGATAACAAACTACAAGGAGCATCAAAAGTCAAATTCACAGCTAGCATTTCTAATTTCATTGATTGACTTATTGGTTTATTGACTTATTAAAGGGAGTACGGAGGGAGAAAAAGGAATGGGTCTTTTAAACCTTTGTAGATAACAAACTACAAGGAGCATCAAAAGTCAAATTCACAGCTAGCATTTCTAATTTCATTGATCAATCAATTGTGTGTTTTCGGACGTACATGAGACCTCTTTTATGGAGTACACTAGCCAGCTCATCGCCAAAATATACCAAAATTTATTGATTAGTGTAGGCAAAGTGGTAAAATGATATACATTTTACAAGGAAAGGAGCATAACCGAGTGAGGGTCACCGAAGGTGGATTAGCCATGCGAGAAGAGAGGTAGACCACAAGGAAAGGGGGGCGAAAAAAAAAGTAGAGGAGGAGGAGAAAGATAACAGATCTAAAAACCTTACCATTCGCCAGCTGAAACCCCCCTAGAAATAGTCCTCGAGAAACCGGCACCAATCTCCATCGCCACCATCTTCTGCCGCCCGTTACCTAAGCCAATCAAATTTTGAAATGAAAAGAAAAAAAATAAGAAAGCCCAGGGGAGGAAGGGAGCTGGGGAGGGGCGATGCCTCCCCCCAAGGCGACTGGAACCCTAAGAAAGGCCAAGAACTATTCGTTTCCTAGAGAGAGAGAAGGGGAGTTAATTAATGTGAAAGTTTTTATAGTGAATTAAGTTTTGATAAAAGTTTGTTGCAATCAAGTTGTTAATTATTTATGATAGTAAATAAGTTGTAGATGGGTATGTGAGTAAAAAGTTGTTGAAAAAAAATTGTTGACAAATTGTTAGTAGTTAGTATGCACAACAAAATTAAAAGGTCAAAACTTAGTAATTAGTATGAACGAAATGATAAAATGACGTTTTTTTCCACCAAAAACTAGAAAAAGAAGATTGGGCTAGGTTAAAGGGAGTGTGGTTTCCTCTCAATGTATTACTAGTATATTATAACAAAAAACTCATACAAGGAGCATCAGGTTCCGTTTCGCTTTCTCTCAAAATCTTTTTTTTCAAAAAAAGGTAATTTCAAAATTAAATATAACAACAATGAAAAATAATTTTTCAATTTTTTTGCACCGTTTAAAAGATCTCAATGGGATCTATCAAACAAGATCCATATTGATAGAAAAATTATTTACGTAAACACAATTTTTGAGATTGAAATTACCTTCTTTTTCAAAAAGAAGATTTTCAAAAAAGTGGAACACCACCTCAAAAGTCAAATTCACAGCTAGCATGCTAATCAAAAATTCTAACAGCAGAGACGATTTGCAGAGAACCACACAGAGAAAAACGCGTTTGGCCCCATTTCGGGGCCCAAACAAATCTAGAAAAATATCCATAAATTTTTTAATATTATTTTATGGGACCCTATAAAAAATCAGCTCCTGCGGATATCGGTAAGTATTACTTTTGGATTCGTAGGGGCGAATTGCTCAGTTAATCTACGGTTTCGTAAGTATTAATCTACGGTTTCGTAATGAAAATCCGTGAACCGAACCGCGAGTCACGGTTTTCTAATTTTTCAATCTGTGTCCAAACCATTAATCCACGGACAAAATCTAAAAGATATGGATCGGTTCGATCCGAACCGGTTTCACGGTTCACTGGATTTTTTGAGTAGCCCTAAAAGGAACCCTAAGAAAGGCCAAGAGCTATTCGTTTCCTAAGTTTTGACAATACTTATTTTGTAACGGAGGGAGTATCACCTTTATGCCTAATAATTTTGTGTTTCACGTGCTCAATTGAAGCAATGGTAGTGGCAGTGACATCAGCATCTGCACTTTCTTGTGGTGCCATGTTTGAATACAAATACTCCTTTAGCTGTATAGCTTTCCAGTTCCACACACACGCACATACACATCAATGGGTTCCTCGAGCAATGAGAACGGTACTAGTTCTCCAAGAGAGAAGTACCCATACCCGACGGAGTTTAATGTTCTGGAGTTCGTCCCCAAATTGATTTCTGAAGGAAACTACAACAATTGGAAGTTATTGATGCGGGACTTCATTCGCATGCGAGGTTTGATTGGTTTCATCAAAGGCGCGGCTGCAGAGGAACGCGACCGAGATGAGGCCTGGGAAAGATCAAACAATCTTGTACGAGGATGGATACTGGTAACCCTCAGCGAAGATATCCGCCCACAACTAGTGCTGAGCTCAGAATCTGCTAAAGGTTTGTGGACGAGATTGGAGGAAATATTTGATCCAACCAGATCAACATGGCAACTTGGTAATTAATGACTTTTTCAAAGATGTTTTATTACAGAAATTTCCAGTTTGGAAATTCTAATCTCCGGAAATAAGAGCTGGAGATAGATTCTATTACTCAAATCTCCACTCAAAACATTCAGTAATAATATTGTTGAAAAACCACTTGCAACAAGTGTACTCCAATGAACTTTTCAAATATTATGTTTTTTTATTACATTTTTTTGATTTAAGGAATCAACTAGAAAGTTTCGTTATCTCCCTTGAAATTCATTTTGCTGACATAGATCTTCAAATATGGATTAATTTTGATTTTGTTATCTTTCTTGGAGATGCTATAAAAACGAAATGAATAGAGGAATGCTACTGACCCCGCAATTGTGGGGGACTCTACACAAACACTTCTCTACAGACTACCACACTTATGTCTATGGAGTAAAAAATGTGGTGTAAAATGAGTTATCCCATTGATAAAGCTTTTAGACAGAAAATTTTACTTTGAATTGGGTTTTTCCAGTGCTTTATATGAAATACTTTCCAGTTCTAAATTTCCTGCCATACAATACAAAATTACAAGAGAATACTCTTTCTCTCTCTCTCTCTTGAATTGGTCGTCTTTGTGTGCCGAATTCCGGTTGGCGGCCTTTCTGAGCTCTCATCCGGGCGAGAGGCCGGCAGTTCGTCTTTCTGGTTTGAGGTTGCTGCTGCTGATGGTCGTTCTAGTTGCAGGGGTCTGTTTGTTGTTTCATGTTTGGTGGTGGTGGTTGGCCCTCCGGCCCTGACTGCTCCGGCCTTCACTTTCGTAGGCTGGATCCCGCCGCCGGTCTCTACATCTGGGAAAGGCCGGCTCGGCTTAACGGCGAGGTTGGGCTTCGGTGGTTTGTACGGCGGTGGCTACCGGTGTAGTTAGGGTTTTGTGGGATGGTTTGGGCGGGCCAGTCCAGGCTTGGGCCGGATCTTGGGTGTTTGGGCTGTTGTTGTTTAATTTGTGTTTGGGTTGAGCTTATTGTTTTTTCTGTTGTGGACCCTATTAGACCTTTGGGTGTTTCGGGCTTTGCCCTTGAGGTATATTATCAAACTGTTTGTTGGATTCCCTTTTCCTTTTCCCGTTTTTAATAAAATTCATCTTTGCCGATCAAAAAAAAAAAAAAACTGAAAGATTTACACATGCGCGCAGACGGAGGAATGGAGCATAGGCAAGACCACTATCTAGCCTTGCAAAAAGCTGCAATCAACGGGGATTGGGACAAAGCCAGGGAAATCATAGAACGCGACCCAGATGCTGTTAGGACTCACATCACCCCTCAGTTACAAACAGCGCTCGCTATCGCCATCTCGTCGGGGTCGGCGGGGAGAAATCGTTTCGTGAGGGAGCTTTTGGAGAAGATGACACCACAGGATCTTGTAGTTGTAGTTGACAACCATGGCAGGACAGCCCTTTTCGAAGCTGTATGGATTGACAACATGGAAGGAGCCAAAATGTTAGTCAGCAAAAACTCGGAGCTTCCTAATGTTGTGGATGAATCTGGAATGACACCTCTCCATTCCGCTGCCATGTTTGGGTTTAGAGAGATGGTTCTTTACTTAATGGAACTCACTAGTGAAGACATTCTATTGGATGACGACGCGGGTGCTTATCTTCTGTGTCTGCTTACACGTAGTGAAATGTATGGTGAGTATTTCTTTCTTTTTTTTGATCGGCTATGGTGAGTATTTGTTACAAAATTACAGTATATACGTATACAGTGCCAGCCCCGACATTTGGGTTGCCCTAGCCCAACTTCCTACTTTGTTGCCCATTTACAATTAAATCATACAAAATAAAATCGGGGAGGTTCCGGGAATAACTAATTAGACACCTAAAAAAATACCTCATAGTTCCCGATCAAATTTTAATGATTCGAGCCGCTCAATGTGATCAGAATGTGATTTTAAGGATATCTTCGAAAAATTAACAACAAAAAAAGACCGGGAAGGGCTTGGTCTGAGCAGTTTTTAACTTAGATCGATTTGATGAACGGTTAAATTAAAAACTGCTCAAAACGAGCACTTTCCGGTCATATTTTTTGCTAATTTCTCGCGAGCACCCTTAAAATCACATTCTGCATACATTGAACAGTTCGGATCATAAAAATTTGATCAAAAATTATGAGATTGAGATTTAGGGTGTTTTTTTAGCTTGAATAACATTAAAAAAATCAACATCAAAATGTAAAGCCCGGTTATAGTGTTTTATGATTAGCATGATCCGATTCAAAGAAAATAAATTCTTCTTATATTTTTTGAAGCAAAATTTTCAATTGAGTTATTGTACTTTACTGATTGAAGAATTCAGGACCCGTTCCGCTAACTTTATCTTTTTGGGCCTTTTAGTTAATATATGTGAGGAGTATGACCTGTCTTGAAAAGCGTAAGAAGTTTAAAAAAGCCCCCAAATGCCAAAAAATACTTTTAGTGGAACGACGTCTCATTTTCAATTGAGATCATAGTCAATTTCTTTAATCTCTCTTGCGAAATGATAGTTGGAAAGTAAAAATAAAAATAGTATTAGCTTGCTCGATTTGTAACCTTTTTTAATAAAATAAGAACATATCACTTATACATTACTGTTGTGTTTATTAAATCAAAAATTTCCAACAAAGTTGATTTTTCACAATATTAAGCATTGGGAGAGAGAGCAAAACGAGGTAGACCAAATCAAAAGTGGGGAAAAAATTAAAGGGGCGCGTTAGGGCCGAACTCAGACCACGGGAACTTAAACAAGGCTGCATGACCACGGCACCAACGGCAATCACCTGTACTAGTATGGGAAACTTTATTATATATATATGTTACCTAAAATTTTTTTTTTTTTTGGTTGCCCCAGCCCGGGGGGTTGCCCAAGCCCAAGGACTTGCGGGGCTTACCCCGGGGCCGGCCCTGTACGTATATATACACACACGGTATGCGTGCTACTTTGTTTTTGTTTTTTTGAATTGATTTTGTCACACTTTTTTTTCTCTAACGACACTCTCATTCTCTCACAAAACAAATCACCTAATAGTGACACAAAAAATAGTGTCGTTAGATAAAATGGATAGGAGTGACAAATCACTCTCTTTTTTTTTTTTTTCCCCTGTTTACAATTTTCTATGATATATTACACAAGCAGCGTCCCGTGCAATGCATGACAAAATACGTACTTGCATAGGCGTTTGACTTGAGTTATTTATAATGGTAGTTATTGCTCATTGATAGACAGTTTAATTTTAATGGTGAAGATTTTATTAAGGACGAGATAAAATAAAATAAAATAAAATAATTGAGTGAGGAACACATTGAGTGAAGAGCGCACAAGCTCTTCAGGTGCCCGGTGGTAACTTGCTTTCCCCTTTTTCCTCCTCCTCCTTCGGTAGCGGGTGACATATGATTATTCTTGGCCTAGGTGCCAACATAGTTGGGATGTTAGCCGTTGGTATAGTACTAAATTTTTTCTTTTATATTGCTATCTTAATTGTTTGCTACAACAGATTTTCTCAAAAACAAATAACTATTAGTTCGTATAACAAATATGTTTGTGTGTCCCCTTCTAGCTAGTTAGTGATCCCTTACTTTCCTACGGTGTGGACCTCATAGTTCGGAGCCCCACGCTAATAATCGGAGCCGTTCAACTTGTTTAGAACATGTTTTTAAGAGTACTTGCAAAAAAAATCAGCTGAAACGAATATCGATAAGTGCTTGATCTAAACAGTTTTTTATAAAACAGTTTCTGTCAAGCTTTATGGAAAATTGTTAGGATTAAGCACTTTCCGATAGTCGTTTAAGCATATTTTTTGCAAGTACCCTTAAAAACATATTTTAAATAAGTTGAACCGCTCCAATTATTAGCATCGGGCTCCGAACTTTGAGGTCCGCACTTAAAATCCGCATTTAAAATCCTTACTAGAAGCTCACTGTATATATATTTTTGTATTCATACGCAGGGCGGAGCAATGATATGTAGTTAGTGGGGTCAAACATATAAACTTATACCTAATTTGTTTTTGTTCGTGTTAATTTTTCGTATATATGAGGTCAAATATGTAAAATATCAAGACAAATTAAGTCTATCCTATGAAAGAATTTCAAATTGGTGGGGTCACGTGACCCCACTTCTTTCTATGTCCCTCTGCCTATGCTCATACGTCAAATTTGAAGAAAAAGAAGGAATTGAAAGGATTAGCTCGTGTTTGAAGAGTCTGTAGAAAAATTTAAGAGTTCACAAAGAATTAAGTTTTTTCACATACAACAGTAAGGGTTTGATGGAGATGCTCTAATATGTTACTACTACTATGATATAAATTAGCACCAAATATTAAATGTAGAATAACATTCGAATAAATCCCTAACCATTATCTTCCATCAATTGTGTTGCAGACATAGCTTTAACTTTTCTTCACCGAAAACCTGAGATGGCAAGCCTAGCCATGGGATTCATGGAATTCAATCCTTTTGCTATAATTGTCGAAAAGCATTCTTCATTCCCGAGTGGAAATTCTTCAAACTTCTGGCATAATTTTGTCTATTTAGGTTAGTCTCTTTCATCCCTTTCTCTCTTGTTTCTATTACGCCTATATACCGGCTTTGCTCTAAAAAAAAATGAATTTGAGATTTCCATAATGAATGAAACCCTCATGGTCACGGATTAAATGACAGTAAATCTCATGTTGTTACAATATTCATTTCATCGACATTCAATCAATAACTGGCCGGTCGACCAAACACGTGATATTGGAATTAGCCAGATATATGATAAATGACGGTAAATCTCATGTTGTTACAATGTTAATTTCATCAACATTCAACCAATAACTGGTCGATCAAACACGTGATATTGGAATTTGCGAAAAGTGATTTATATTGACTAGTTCCACCCTTTTTGAAAATGAATAAGAAAATACTTCCAATTCTAAAGATTTTTGACACAAAATTATTAATTTTGCCTTTTCTAAAAAAAACCTGTTCTTTCGAGGAAAAAAAAATATTTATTACTCTTTTTTATTAGGGTTAATTTCACTGACATCCCCTCAAGTTTCTGACAAACACAAGGATCTCCCTTGAGTTAGCTAGGAATATACAAACATTAAAAAGATACATGAACTTTGTTGCTGTCGGGTCTTTTGTTGTCGGGTCACTACAAAAATAATAGCCTAAAACACACTTTAATTAGCATGATATCTGATTCGTGTAATTTTTTGTACTTACGTGTCCCATGTAGGAGCTCCAGTGAACCATCGTAACGAAGGAGGAAGAAAAGGAGACATTGATAATCCAGCCAATTGTTGCATCTCTGGTTTGACTATCACAATACATACTTCTTTTCATTTTTTGAACGGAGAAAATTTTAATTAGTGTAAAATAAATAGGTAAAAATAGAACCGCAATAGTACTCGTTAAAAGTGCTAATAGGAAACAAAGACGATCTTTGCCACACCAATTTACGACGGTAATTTCCAAAGAAATTAAGCAACCAATTCAAAGAGCATGCACGTGAAAAACTCATTTGAAAGATTAGATGGCCAAGATCGATCCTTTCTCCGTTGGGACTTGGGAGGAAAGGTAAGATCAATTCACTCAAGACAAAATAAGGTATAAATTTTATCTTATTGCTCTCTTACACTTGAAACGTGAGTAAAGTAACACACACACACAGATAACAGATAATTTGAATACGAACTATAAATTCTAATAGTTGTACGGCAGGTACAGCAAAGGCTGTACAGCAGCCGCGCACAAATCGATTTTGCGCCCGTTTCGGATTCCACAAAGATGATCAGAGTTCGCTCATTCTGTTGGAGATATTTTGTTTAGAGTCTTTCTAAAAAATGATCTCAATCCGATATCGGTAAGGACGTTTACGAATCATCCAACTTTGCTGCCTGAATTCTAAAGCAAAGTTGGATGATTCGTAAACGCCCTTACTGAGTTACCGACATCGGATTGAGATAATTTTTCCCAGAGACTCTAGACAAAATATTTTGAATAAAATGAGCCGCTTCAATCATCTTTATGGAATCTGAGACGGCTGCAAAATCGATCTGTGCGCGGCTGCTGTACAGCCTTTGCTGTACTCATATCATTACTACTGAAATCCTAGTTTGTATTCTTCTGTGAAAAAGAAACGATACTATATTGATTATATATGGTAACTTGAAGCTTTTCTGGCAACTTTTTTTCGCCAAATTTCATGAATTTTGAAGTTCAAAGAGCTTTTGCAGCAACTTGCTTTTGTAGCAATTTGTATGCAAATGTATGAAATTTTATAAAGATATTTTGAATTCTTATCTCAATGTCACGAATTCAAAATGACTCTCAGGTGCGTATTAGGACTGCAATCCTATCAACACCAAAAACTCATCATTCATACATACTATACATAGTACGTAGTTGATAGCTGTAACTATCTTGGTGATATGAATGACCCCATTTTATCAACTCTTATTCGGTAGAGACTAGTGATCAAGAAGGTAGTTTTGACTTTTGAGCAGTGACTTTATTCCCAATGAATTTCAAGTAAATTTTGACTTTTGTTAGATGTGAATACTTAATAAATTGATTACTCGTAGAATCTTATTTTGCAGTTTGGCAAAGATTGCATATTATGATTTGGGATGTCGCTGAAAAACTTGGTAAGGATTGGTACTGTGGTTATATATATATATGCCATTTAACATCAATGCTAATGAAAGTTACAGACTAGTATTCATTTTGAAAAACATTATTGCATGCATTCTAAAAAAGAAGATGATTTTACAGTGCCGCATGTCAAATGCATCCGAGAAAAAAAAGAGAAACAACATCATGCACTACAGCTTGTCAAATTCCTCTGCATGGAAGTTGCAAAATCAAATCTCTCAATGGTGGAAATGATATTTAAGCCAGCATTGCGAAAAGCAGTACGTGCAGGGATACCCGAAATTGTTGAAGAGATTGTATTGTCATATCCTTCAGCATTGTTTTTTATGGATCTAAACGGCCTAGACATCTTCAAATATGCAATTCTATACCGTCGTGAACGTGTGTTCAATCTCATATATCAAACTGATCATGCTGGTAAAAGATTTATAATCGCTAAGGACTTTTCTTTGAACAATGGTTTGCATTTGGTTGCACGTCTGAGACATGAACAACAAATCAATCTCAAAGCTAGTGCTGCTGGTGCTGTTCTACAGATGCAGCGAGAAGTGCAATGGTTTAAGGTTAGTGTGCCCCTTCTCCACCATGTAAAGTAATAGAGAAAAAATATAGCTGAAAAATACTTTTTTGTCACTAGACTTTTATACTGTTTTCTTGCAAGACCGTTTTTTTTTTTGGCTCGGCAAATCGAAAATTTTATTAGCTCGAAAGGGGTACATCGAGGGGAAAGCTCATTAAACACACACGCTTAAAGAGCAAGAGACCACAAAACCCATAAACAAAAGGAAAAGGAAGGAGACCATCCAACAGAGAATTGGACCTCGCCAACCCTCACCAAAAAAAACATTACGCTTTCACCTTCCTCATACCATCAAGATAACCCTTGAAATCTTCTACCGAGTGCACCTTTAAATCGAACTTCACCTTAACCCACGTTGCAACTCTCGTTTTAATTAGCTCCCCAAGGTCCTTCACTCGCCAAGAAGCATTGTTGAAAACAAGATCGTTCCTTACCAACCAAACGGACCAAATTGTAGCATGGAAGGTTGTCTCCCACATAAACCTCTCCAGATTTTTGAATCCAATACCTATCCACCATGTAAAGAGATCTAACAAGGAGGCCGGACACACCCAACTGACATGCCACCAGTCTAAAATCAAAGACCAAACATCCCAAGCAAAATGACAATGAAGAAAGAGGTGCGCCGGCGTTTCAACATGTAATGAGCAAAAGGGGCATAACACCGATTGATCCTCAAGGATCATATTTCTGCTCGTGATTGTTTTCACGTTTGCTTTAAGTATATGTGAATGAATATTTGATGAGCGAGTGATTTACAAAAGAAAATAAAAATCTGATGAGTGAATCATATATATCCTGCCATGTATGTATGGTGAATTAAATCGATGATAAAAGAACAGGTACATACAATGGTCCGGTTTCTTTCATTTGAGATGCCAATTGCTGTAGATACCACTTGACGATGCCAAATAGTTTTCTAAGAGCATCTTATTTTTTTCTTTCATTTGAATTTGCCATTTTTGAACTTTGTCTTAGTCAAAAAGAAGAAATGCCTTTTTGAACGGTGAAGAAAGTTTTATTAATGTGAATCAATAATTTCATAGGAGGATTGAAATGAGCATGTGTGAGACTAGGCACCCAAACGTAGACCACAAAAACATGACCAATGAAATACTTGGTGGTTTTTGGTGGTTTATTACGGTGGGTTGCGGTGTTTCAGCGGCTAGGGTTCTATTTTTTTTATTTATTATTTTTGTATTAATTTGGGCTTAGCCCTTTAGGTGTATGGGCTTGTCCCAATGGGTGTTATCTGGGCTTGGCCCATTAGGTGTGGGCTTGCTCCAATTGGTGTCCCCTTGGTTGGCTTCTTGCTAACCTCGGGTTTGGGTCTTGGATGGACATACGATTATTCTTAGTTTTGTAACTCAGATGGGTTTCAGGTTAAGAATATAATGTTATCATTCTTTGTTCATGTTAATCTCTGTAACAGTTTCAGTGATTAATAAATCAGAACTACTATTAATCCGAGCCGTCCATTGCCAAAATAGACGACCAGATTGGCCCCCCTACAGCCGCATATGGCATTGTATATAATTAGATTGAATCCTCCACTTGGGTAAGACACCTAAACTAGGAACATCTACAACCCAATGATTACCCTCCACGGTGGAGGCTCCACCCATCCACTCCTTACCTTGTTATTTATCACGGCTTAAAATGTGTGCTTCTTCAGGCCAGTCGTGTCATCATCCTTTCACTTAAGAGTCTTAACCTCAGCATCCTTCTCGGCCGAACAACCAACACGCTAACAAATATGCTTCGGGCCACCCCGAACAATTTTAAAGGTGAACGACGACATTTTAATCCCTTCAAACACCCAGAGGCCAAAATAGTAGAATATAAATTACATTTAGGTCAAGGCATTAGCTCAGCCATTTGATCGGGCGTACCCTCAAGGCTCAAGAGCTGAGCTGAGTTAACCATCATCGTAAAACAATCTAGCAAGCACAAAAAAGTTTGTTGTGTAACTTTTACTATTACACTACATGCAAAAACATTTAACCACCACACCCTTCACAACTTTTTTGTCTCAGGTCATCATCTAGAATGTACGCTTACAAGTGTTTGATTGTCGATCCTTTAAAAAATAGATTTTTTTTTCTCATTCCAAATCATCTGATTGATACAGGAAGTAGAAAAATTTACACTACCTGGTGCCAGAGAAGGAAGGAATAGCGATGGAATGACACCTACAGAAGTATTTTCTGACACGCACCAAGATTTGGTAAAGGAGGGCGAGCGATGGATGAAAGATATAGCCACATCATGCACCATAGTTTCTGCCCTTATTGCCACTATGGTTTTTGCAGCAGCCATTACAGTACCGGGTGGAAACAACGATCACGATGGCCAGCCGTTATTTTCGAAACAAAAAGCCTTCATAATTTTCGGCATATCTGACGCAGTGGCTCTATTCTCATCTATCACTTCTGTGTTAATGTTCTTGCTTATCCTGACTTCTCGTTACGCAGAGGAAGATTTCCTAAATACCTTACCCAAGAGGTTGATTCTTGGTCTCATAACCCTATATATCTCCATCTTATCCACGATGGTAGCATTTGGTGCTATATTATATCTCACGTTTGGAGATAATAAGGATTGGATTCTTATCCCTATTGTTGCATCGGCTAGCATTCCTGTCATCTTGTTCGGAGCGTTACAGTTTCCTCTCCTTGTAGAGATGATCCAATCCACATATGGTCGAGGCATTTTTCGCAAGCAAAGTGATCGTGTGCTCCGATAGGTTAACTATCAAAAGTTGAGAGTATTGCAGACGTACTTTAGGGTATTTGATGTTATTTCACTATATATGATCGAGTTGCTTTATGATGTTGTGCACCTCTGTGAGTAGGAATCTAATTTCTTTGCTCATTAATTATTATCTACGTACTATTGGATTTATATGTACAACTTTCAGTCCTTACCACCTGGGATTGAAAACTAATCTTCGCCAATAAATGATTTAAGACTTTTCCTCAACTAATTGCGTTGGTTATTTCTCATCATTTCATGAATGCTCTTCGTGTGGCTTGTAGTACACATGGTTGCGGGCTTTTGTTATTCAACTTATTAATTTCTGCTCGATGTTGTTGATTGTGTTTGCGTTAGGTTTCCCGTCTCAAATCTGTTTTGAGAGATCTTTCACTAGAAATAAATTATTAACCCATTAATTATTTAATCACATCCATAATTAATTTGGGTTTTCCCAAATGTGGCCCAAACACAAACAAAGTAGACATCTAATTAATTTATCGACTTGGAAGACCCAGCTCAACTCGAAGATCTGGCCACAACTTTTTCATATTACGGCCCCTCCCAATCAAGGATAGTGCGGCTGTGCAGCTCACGTTTTGTTGGATTATTATCCGAGTCCAAGCATAGGGGTTAATTGCCTTATGATTGAATATTTGAAAGCCCAAAATAATTGCGCGGAAATAAAAATGCGAATTTAGTAATGCATGCAGAAAATGCGGTCCTAATGGTTTCGACTTGCCTGAAGATTCAATTAGACATGGCCTCATTGCGATATCTAGTGTTATGGCTAAGTAGTAGTAGTTCAATGGCCTAGACAACGAACTAAGTTAAGTTAGTGTTGAGATAGTTGATGTTCAACTTCAATATTGAGGCTTTCCCTTTTGCCAAGCAGAAAATAATAGGAATATTGTGGCTTTCCGCTCACATTATACAATGCAAAAAACAAAAACTTTGCTCTGCAAAAAGACAAATTTTATGAGGCTTGCATTGAAATCATTGATGACACAGTTGTTACACTGTTGAGAAAAAAAGGTTTTTGTCGTTCCAAGGCAAGTAGTGAAATTATTGGAACAAATTCTTGTCTTTAGAAAAGAAAATAAGAGCAGAATTGAATGAAGAACCAATACTTTCCTCAAAGTGGTATATTTCAAATCATTAATGGCATAGTTTTTGCGTTGTTGAGAAGAAACAAAAAAAAAAAGGTTTATGTCGTCCCACGACAAGTACTGAAATTTTCAGAACAAATTCTTGTCTTTAGAAAAGAAAAAAGAACCAAATTAAATGAAGAACCAATACTTTCCTCAAAGTAGTATGTTTCAAATATTGATGGCACAATTTTTTCGTTGTTGAGAAAAACGGTTTCTGTCGTCCCAAGACAAGTACTGAAATTTTCAGAACAAATTCTTGTCTTTAGAAAAAAAAAGGGGGGGGGGGGGGGGGGGGGGGGGGGGGGGGGGGGGCGCAGAATTAAATGAAGAACCAATACTTTACTCAAAGTAGTATGTTTCATGTACAGAGAGAAAAAATGATTCCTTCATCTAAGCATTTTTTCTCATGCACATGAGATTTTCAAAACTCTTCAAAATATATATACTTAAATTTCTTGACCAAAAGCAGTTTATTCTATAAAAGCATACTTCTTTTTTCTTCATCAATCCAAGAAAGATATGCCTTGCTTGATGGGGTTCGCTGACTCTTTAGGATTCTGGATGGGGTTTTGCTATCTTAGGATACGACATGGCATGGCATATGATGTCGTGAGTTTGGATGTCAACATATTTGAGATGCTTTTCGTTGTAATGCCGTCGCATCTCCGATCGTTTTAACCTTTTGTAATATCATCCAAAGATTAATAAATTCATTTCTTTTCGCGGTTAAAAAATCCTTGATAGTTACGTTTCTTGAATTGCTCTAAATCAGGTTGAAGAAGGTTTGCTAGTTTTGCTTGCCCCAGTTAGCGTATCTACTTGTATTCTGAGCTGTGATGGTTTTAACATTTTGTGCATTAGTCTGTAACCTTTATTTCTTCTCCTTCAAATGAAAAAAAGTTATTCGCCGCCGATAGAAAATGTTCCATCTTCACAATATTTAGACCTTCTAGGCTTCTAACCAAACATTTAGTTCACTTTTTTTATTCTGTTATTAAGGTGTTTATGTGAAGATGATCGAAAAAAGATCCAAAACCATAACAATATGACATGCACCACCTGGGGTGGTGGTCTGGTGGTCAGCCTGCTTTGGTGGGATCAGTATGACATGGGTTCGAGGTGTGCTATCGATGCTCGCTCGAACCCTAGGGCAGTGGTCTCACAGTTCGGGTCTTTGGACCCCTCTGATCCCCCTTGTTGAGCGCTTTGACCCAAAGTGGTGCAGTGCTCACCTTTGGGTTTCGGTTCTCTCCCAGCGACTCGCTACAAGTTTAGAAGGCTCTATGGTCATGCTCAGGAGCAAGTCACCATGTCTGGTCGCCCCCTTCAGCCCTTTTAACTTAGCCAAAAATAAAGGGTCATGCAGGGGGACCTCTTGTGCTCCTAATTATTGGTGTCCAATGTGATTAGAAGATTTCTTTCTCCAAAAAAGTACGTCAATCTCACATCAATACGTAAGCCCAAACCCACATGATATAATAATTCGTTCTTCCACAGAAAAAAAGGGTTCTTACTAGCCGGCCCTATTTTGTGACAGCTTATCTGTCCAAACCCACCACATGTCACACCAAGAATTTACACCCCCAAGAATTCACACCCTCAAGAATTCACCCCTCTAGAATTCACACTCCAAAAAATTTACACCTAAACAATTCACATCCTCAAAAATTCTGCAAAAGAGCAAAATAAAAATTGTGCAAAAAGGTAAAATAGTAAAAGCATATTTAAAAAGGGGATAGATGGAATAGCTTTACAAAAAGGGGTTTGTATGGAACTCTAAGCAAAAAATGAGACCGGCCAAGAATTTTCTGAAGAAAAAATTAAAACCTCAATCTAACATCAATAACCCCACATAAAATGAAGGTTATTTCCTGGAACATGTTTGGGAAGCATAGTTAAGAAGAGATTCCTCACAAAGTTGATTATGGATAGGTGGGCCCTGTTCGTTTTGGAATTTTGGATTTGTGGGTAATGAGTATAGAAAGAAATAGAGTAATGATTGGAATTATGGGTAATGATTGGAGAGAGATAGAGAGAAAAATGAGAGTGATGATTGTAGAAAAATATGATAATGATTAGGATCCAAAATCCAAAACTCTTAAACGAACGAGGTCGAATGTTTCAGGAAACAAATGTGGAATTGTTTGATAATCCCACAGTTTGGGGTTTCTTGGGGGTGGGCTTGGTCCACTTTGTTTGGGCCTTGCTTTTAGGTGTTTGGGACTTGCCCATGTTTCACAATAAACTTTTTACCGTTTCAAAACAAAAAAAAAAACAAAACAAAACAAAACAAAACAAAAACAAAAACAAAAACTAAACATAATATAATAGGTTAAAAATGTCTGATTTTATGTTTTCACGGAGTATGTTCTGCTTGACAAGTTTTATAACATGAGACCAAATTTCATTTTATTTTTTAGCTTGGGATGAAATTCATTTTGGGAGCACATAATTAAGCCTTTGCCGCAAGGCATAACAACTCCCGAAGCAAGGCCTAGTGCTGAAGTCTCACAATTTTAAAAAGATGAAAAGAAACGTTAAGTGTACTGTAAAATCAAGCATTGTTCTGGGCTTTTTTTTGGTTAAAACAAAAATAGAGACTCGATTGAATTCTTCTACGTTCTTTAAATACAAGTCAGAGAGATAATTTTTTTTAAAAAGGATCAAAACCATTCCTTTTTTTTAAATCACTATCCTTTCGTCATTCGTTTGTAAAAAAAGTAAAGTTTTTAATTGGATACGAGAAAGTGCCTAATATCTATGGGTCTATTAGTGTAAAAATAAAATATTTTCTTGAAACCGGGTGGCACATGCCTCACCGTGCCACTAACTAGCAACTAGCCAGCTCTGCCCCCCTGATCGAGGCTGCTGATCACTTTCTCAATCTTCTCAAGGAATTGTTCACCAATAAAAAGGAAAAACAAAATCGTAAAGGCATTCCGATTTCACACACACATATAGTTAAGTAAGGGCGTCCTTATTTTAGTTAAGTTGCGGATGTTCCATTTTCCGACCAAATTTCGATGATCCGAGTCGCTCAATGTGTTCAGAATGTGATTTTAACGGTACCCATGAGAAATCAGCAAAAAAAAGGAAAGTCCGGGAAGGGGCTTCATCTGAGTAGTTTTTATTTGAACCGTTCGATAAAAAATAAACAAAAATTGCTCAAATTAAGCCCTTCTTGGTCTTTTTTTTGCTGATTTCTGGTGGGTACCCTTAAAATCACATTCTGAATATATTGAGTGGCTCGAATCATCGCAAATTGGTCGGGAAATGGCGTCCTCACTATAATACGGTAAATGCGCCCTTACTTGAAGTTTTGTGTATATATAAAAGGAGATGTGCGGCTGATGTACTACTGCATTTCGTACTAATAATTAAAGTTGATCTGAAGACGTTTTTCATCCTAGCTAGCTAATTAAAAGTACTGCATGGGCCATACAAGGAAGGGAAAGAATGAAGAAAGGAATCACAAAATTAAAATGTTCGTCAATCCATCTAGCTATATTTAAATAGCCGATCTGGCATCATGATTTTGAATACTATAATCAGTTAAGCTGTATAGCTTTCCACTCACAAACACACACCGTATATTTATATACATCAATGGAGTCGTCAAGCAATGTTAACAGTACTAGTTCTCCAAGAGAGAAGTGGTCATACCCGACGTCGGAGATTAATGTTCTGGACATCGTCCCCAAATTGTCATCGGAGAGAAACTACCACAATTGGAGGTTATCGACGCGGGACTTCATCCGCATGCAAGGTTTGATTGGTTTCATTGAAGGCGCGGCTGCTGCTGCGGGGGAAAGCAATCGAGACGAGGCTTGGAATGGATCAAACAATCTCGTGCGAGGATGGATACTGGCAACCCTCAGGGAAGATATCCGCCCACGAGTGTTGCGCTACGAAACTGCTAAAGATTTGTGGACGGAATTGGAGAAAATATTTGACGCGACCAGATCGTTATGGCGACTCGGTAATTAATGACTTTTTCAAAGATGATGTTCTCATTAGGGAAATTTCAGGTTTGGAAATTCTAACTTCCGGAAGTAAGAGCAGGAGATGCTAAGAGCATGGTCAACCCATGACTTCAAATTGGAAATGCCTTATTTTTTTAAAAAACTTGTGTGGCATTTTGTCCAACAAACTTTCATCTCCAACTTCGATGTCTAAGTTCTACATATACACGCATAAAACACCTACTTTATCGATTAAAAATGCCAAAAATTAATAGATTTAGCAAGATTTTAAAATTGAAGCAAATGGTGTAGAGCCAAATCTACCTTAGATTTGACACTAGACCATATGCGAGGGGATATAGAGGGAACATAATAATGTCGTATTATATACCCAAAGAAGTTCATATTTGCCCTCGTTAAATGACCATAATATCCCTCATTCCTTCCCACATTTATCCAGTACAACTCAAAGCAAGAGCAAATTAAAAAAAATAAGAAAATTGACACATTTCTTCATCATCTACCATACCAACTAGTACAAAACAAATTAAATATATACTCCGCAAATGGGTTCCGGTAGTGCACCCTAAGCACTACAAGAGTTTAGTGTGCCATCGAAACCGTTGGTTTCCGCAATTGATGGTTCAGATTCATTAAAACACTCTTACATGGTCTGAATTTATTTGAATCGGTAAGAATTAACAAACATATTTGAACCATTCATTGCTAGATGAACGGCTCAAACGGCGTACTACAAAGTGCACTACAGGATCTGCACTAGAGGACCCCCGGTACTCATCCTCCTATATAAAATTATAGACCTTACAAAACATCTATCCCCATTATAAATCTCATTCTATAATATTCCCCTCAGTGGCGGATCCAGAAATTCTGCGAAGGGTGTTAGAAATTCCTACTGCCCCTAGAAACCACAACTATATACACAAACAAAAATAATCTATTACTTGGGTTGCACACATTAGATTAATTTGTGACTTGATTTTTGGGTTGTATGTTCAAATATTTTGGATAGGGTGTTCAAATATGTTTGGGTAGGGTGTTCATGAAGGGCTAAACTAAGCTAAAACTAAAAATATTACATGTATTCTGTGGAAAAATAAATTCTTGGGATGTTCAAGACTTCAAGTGACCACCCTTGCCAAAGGGCGAAGCCGCCACTGATTCCCCTTCTGCTATTTTCTCTAAAATTTATGCCACTGACTAGGCCTGTCAACGGGTCGGGTCGGATCCGGATCCGATAAGACTCAAATCCGAAAGTGGTAATCCGGATCCGATCCGAAAAATTTGGATCCGATCCGAAAACTTTTTTACTTCAAAAATTTTAACAAAAAATATATATATTTTTAAAAAAATACAAATTTTTTTCAAAAAAAAATTATTTTCCAATAAAAAAATTTAAAAATTTATAAAAAAAATACAACTTCTAAAACATTTTTTGTTCAAAATAAAAAATTTACTGTTTTTGTAAAAAAAAATTTAAAAATTTATAAAAAGTTAAAAAAAAATAAAGTTCGGAGTCGGATTCGATCCGATCCGTAATAATCGAATTCGGATTACCGGATTACGGATTTCTGTTATCGGATTCGGATCGGATTTTTTGGATCGGATCCGATCCATTGACAGGTCTACCACTGACGAACCGGCTGTTCCGTATTTGTTAGCGGGACCAGTCCTAAACTTTTTGGAAGTCCAGGTTGGTTTGGGGTAGAAGGCAATCAAGGCATGCATATTCAACATTTTTTATTTATTTACAGAAGATATATATTTTTTCTGAAACGGTAAAATATTATTAGAGAAAATTTGACAATTGATACATCAAGTAGAAGATACGTTAAATTGAAATGGTTGAAAAATCCTTACAAACAAGTGTTGTGGCTTGTTGGCTAAGGCGTATCGTATCTCTTTAATTCTCCCTCATGGCAGTTCGAGCCTCTCTGGAAAATGTATGTCTGCCTTTTCGAAGATCCTCCCTCCTCTCTCTCTCTCACACACTATTTATTTATTTATTTATTTGCATAAATCTCCCAATGGCTGTAAAATTTTTCAATAATTGGAAAAGAATGTGGACCATTGGACTTTAACTTTTTTTATTGGCATCGGACAATAAATTATTTTTTCACAAGTTTAATTAGTATTTTTACTGTATGTTTTCTTATGAATTATATAGTGGATGTGAATAGAGCATATAAAGTGAATTCACAATCATATGAATTTACGTACTTTTACGAATAAGCTACGGGTTACTCTTCTTTTTTCTACAATTATGTGCTTTCAAAATCTAAAACGAATCGAGCTGCTTGCTCTAACCGAAAGAGATGACCAAAGCAAAAATTCGATATATCTATAAATATGTAGGTATTTATACATACACTTATACATACACACGCACCAAAAGTGGCCCAAAAAAAAAACAAAAAACCACGACATATATACACCCCTTTTTAGGAGTGTATTATAAGTACCCCTGAAGAATTAATCACCATTGTATCTTGATCACCATGCTAATTACCTAATCACCAGAGTTGCAGGCCTTGACCCCTAAGCCAATCACTTGGGGTTTTGTTATTAAGTATGTCGATGGGATGATTAACTTATGAAAATAATTAATCTTAGAACACTTGTACTTCTTTTTTATGCCACTAGTTCGCCTATATAAATTATAAAAGGCTTTCCGTTATTAGTTACATACAATATACCTCTCTCTCTCTCTCTCTCTCTCTCTCTCTCTCTCTCTCTCTCTCTCTCTCTCTCTCTCTCTCTCTCTCTCTCTCTCTCTCTCTCTCTCTCTCTCTCTCTCTCAATATAACTGAAAGATTTACATGCACTTGCAGATGAAGGAACAGAGAATAGGCAAGGCCATTATCTAGCCTTGCAGAAAGCTGCAATCAATGGGGATTGGGACAAAGCCATGGTAATCATAGAACTCGAACCAGATGCTGTTAGGACTCCCATCACCCCTTTCTCACACACAGCTAGCGCTCAGTCTCGCCATCTCGTCAGCATCGGCAGGGAGAAATCTTTTCGTGAGGGAGATTTTCGAGAAGATGACACCACAGGATGTTGTAGATCTATCTAACGACCAGGGAGCCACAGCCCTTCACTACGCTGCATCCATTGACAACATGGAAGGAGCCAGAATGTTAGTCAACAAAAACCCGGATCTTCCTAATGTTACGGACAAATCTGGAGAAACACCTCTTCATTACGCTGCCAAATATGGGTACAGAGAGATGGTTCTTTACTTATACAAAGTCACTAGAGAAGACATTCTATTGGATTTGGCGAATGGCCGCAAGGGTGCTTCCCTGCTTGTGTGTCTTCTTACAAGTAGTGAGCTTTATGGTGAGTATTTGTTTTACATTCATCTGTTTTGCTACTCACTCCGTTCTATTTTAAATACTCTCATTAAAAATCGTGTATTTTTTTACCTCAAATTTAAAAATATTCAGAACTAATTTTAAAATTTTTTTGCAAAAAAAAAAAATATTCGAAAAAATATTTTGAGAAATACTTTTTTTTAAAAAAAGTTAAAACGCACAACTTTTCATGAGGAATATTTAAAATTGGACAGAGGGAGTACTTACACAGACGTTTTAGTTTCTGTTATTTGTAATGGTAGTTATTCTCATTGATAAACGATTTAATCTTCATTGTGAAGATTTTATTAAGATCGAGAAAAGGGAAAAAAAAAAAGAAGAGTGAGGAACACGATGAGTGAAGAGCCAATTAAAAAAAAACAAAAAAAACACGTTGAATGAAGAGACGCAGCAGCTGATCTTTAGAGTTTGTCTAGTGAGAGCTAGAAGTCTCGACTACTTTCTATTTCGGTATATATTCTAATTGTTTGATCTAACAGATTTTCTCAATACCAAATCACATTTTGTAGTATGATACATACATACATTACGTACATAATTAATGTATGTATGTATGTATTTTTATAAAGGGAAAAAAACCCAAATGGTCCCTGTAGTTTAGTATTTGTGTCAACTTGGTCCCTGCAGTTTTAATTGGCTCGATTTACACTCTGTAGTTTTCATATTGTTCCAACTTGGTCCAATTACTAACAGCTGTTAGTCTCCTTTAACGCCAGATACGAATGGGCCTATTTTTTGGGGTTAAAACCGTAATCTCCCTTTCTCCTCCTGCCCTAATTTGTTTCCCACTAGATTTTTTCTTCTCATATTTTGGAGCAGACTATTTTGTGGGAGGAAGAAGAACATCCATCTCCTTGGTTGACTTCAAGAGATGGAAGAACCAGATATGGCTTCTTACTGCAGATTTGATGGATTCATGCCAAAATATGATGAGTTTTTTTATTCATAAACAGTAGAAAAAGTTCTGCTCAAATACTTTGTTACTTTTATGGGACAAAATCATACAGTACGTGGTTCTATTTTATTCATCAAAGTCCAAGTCTTTTTTGTTGTATATCAATATTATATGCATAGAATATGTATATATTGGATTTGTTTTGCATAGGCATAAGTAAATGATATTAACACTCCAAAAATTGATGCAGGCACTCCAAAACTAGTGTAATTCCAAAGTCACTTTTATTTGTTTTTTGGAATGCCTCTATCAATTTTTGGAGTACTAATATCATTTTACGCATAAGTAAATGGTCAAAAGATTGATAGGTTTATTGTAACTTGGTTGAGTGGTTTGTTATGTCTATGTATTAGGTTTTGATTTGCTATTAGGTTATGACTTTGCTAAAATTGGAACTGAATTTATGTAATATTCTGACTTTTGACATAGTTCTATATCATGTTGTGACTTTTGAGCTTGGTATAGGATTTGGCATTTTATGCATTTTCAGTATTATGCAGAAAAATTCAGTTTGTCCACAGGTGGAACAGGTAGGACAATACCAGTGGTGATAAGGACATTGCCATGTCTTTTTGTCTACTAACAAACTACACACTGCCATGTCTTTTTTCCCGTTCTGCATTTCCATGTGCTTAGAGGTTGGAGTTTGCATTTCCCAACAACCATGAAGCAGCTAATGCCAACATGATTTGCTTCACTGTTGGATGTTCTTGCATGCGCATTCAACCCACAGTGGCAAGTCATGGTCTTCTTCGATTTTCTTCTGCGTCCCTATCAATGGAGAATAGAAGCTGTGGGGAAACAAAATGGAGAATGGAAGAATGAGGCCCTCTATTTTGATTCTGAGATATAATAGGGTAAGAGGAGAAAGGGAGATTACGGTTTTAACTCCAGAAAAGGGGCCCATTCGTTTCTGGCATTAAATGAGGCTAACGGCTGTTAGTAATTGGATCAAGTTGGAACAAAATGGAAACTACAGAGTGTAAATCGAGCCAATTGAAACTGCAGGGACCAAGTTGACACAAACACTAAACTGCAGGGACCATTTGGATTTTTTTTTCTTTTATAAACTTACAATTCATACATAGTGGCAAACATGAAACTCTCTATCTATTCCATTGCACCCAAAAAAAAAACATGATACTCTCTCTATTCCTTTTTAAATGTCTACTACAGTTTTGCATGCCATTTTTAATGACTTTTATATCTCTCGACGTATATTATATTTTATATTTTTAAAACTATTATTTTATAAAAACAATTTAGTTCTATTTAACAAGATTCATATTACATATGTAGTATTTTTTACAATATACATTTAGAGATACGCAATTGAAAATGTTACGCAGAACCGTAGTGGACAATTAAAAAGGAACGGAAGGAGTATATAGCTGGTGAGGTCAAATATATAAAGGTATAGTTGATTTATTTTCTTCGTGTACAATTTTAATATATGTGAGGTCAAATACGTAAAATATCAAGACAAATAGAAATTTCAACTTATAGTGGGGTCACTTGACCCTACTTGTTTCAACGTCCCTCCGTCCGTGCTCATACGTCAAATTCGGAAAAAAAAGAGAAAGATTTTAAAAGGTTAATTAATTCGTGTTTGAAGAGTCCGTAAAAGATTATTTTAAAATTTTACAAAATCTTAATTTCTTATGTAATTCAGATAGGAAGTTTGGTTGCATTTCGGTTTGGTTTCCGGCTCTGATCGTTGTGTTTCTTTTGTTGACATCTTGTCGACTTATTCTGCTTCGGGTCTGTGGCATATTGTGATGGCGTTCTCACGTATTTTTCTTTAATCTTTGTAATTCTCCTTTAAAAGATTAATGAAATCTTTTTTGTCTTTAAAAAAGAGCATTTAAGTGTTTGATGGAGATGCTCTAAGACCAACGGCAGCTGCACACCCAAGGTATTGTGTGCAGTTAAATCCGAAGTTTTTTCTTAGTAGTAGTAATTTTAGTTTATGGTATATTTTAACACTCAACCAATACTTTATGAACCCCCATAAATCTAGGTAATTCATAAATGAACACCTAATATATTAGCTTGAACAAAGCTCACACTCATATTGAAAGACACTTCTAGAAAATGCGAGAACAAGAAGAATTTATTGTTGTAGGTATCATGCTCTATGTCCATTGTTGATGGGCTTAATGTATTAATTTCATATTCATGAAATTAACTGCATCTTTCATGTTACATTTTTCACCTGTATAGACACTTTAGGAGTTTTGGGCTAGGCCTATTGGGTGTTTTCTTTGTTGGCTTCTTGCCAATAAGGGCTTGTTTTGTAAACCTTTTTCAGATCAATAAAATTTTTGTTTTGCCTTTAAAAAAAAATAGTTTTGTTCAGCTTATGGAATACGGACAAGCTTTAAAAAACCTTGTTAACGGAAAAATCTACCTTCGAATTCAAAAATCTGATACAAAATCTCGCAATATCATCCAAAAGAAGAGCATATCTTCAAAAAGGTCCGTCTCAATCGATTCATCACAATTTCTTTAAAAAGAGTATTGGTAATTTTTTTTTGAAAAGCAATTTTTTTTTTTATAATCTTTGAAATTGTTACAAAGATTATTAAAGGAAAAGGGATGATGGCATCATATTCCTAAATCTATGAACATAAAATTCCTAACATTGTTACAAAGAATATTGGTAAATTAATGCGTATGCCAGTTTAACGTTGGCATAAAATGTGAAACCTCGTTCAAGAGACTATAAAATTACATCCCTCCATCCCAAAGGATTGTCAACTATGCCAGACGAGAACTTAAAAAGTTATAAATTTTTTAAATGAAAAAATATTTTAAAATTTTTCATTTTGCATAGTGAACAATTTATTTGGAATGGAGCTTATGTTTTTTTACCACACTATTTATACTAACATATACTATATATGTGAGGTTATGTGCATATATTAGTGGCAATTGAACTACTAAAGTTAAGGTAATTCTGAAACACCCTACATAAAATTTATGAAGCCGCCACTGTCTAAGGTGTTATCTTCCATCAATTGTGTTGCAGACATTGCTTTGACTCTGCTCAAGCGAGAACCTGAGCTGGCATGCATGGAACCCAATCCTTTGGAATTTATTGCGGAAAAGCATTCTTCATTCCGGAGTGGATATTCCTCAAACATCTGTCAAAGTTTATTCTATTTGGGTTAGTCTCTTTCACCCCTTTTTCTCCTCTTTCTATTACTCCTACACACCTGCTCTGTTTCAGAAAAACGAAACAAAAATGGGTAAATTGCACCGACGCTTCTTGAGATTAATTTGTCTTAATTACGGATACCCCTTCACGTTTTTAAAGGAGTCTTTGTTTCATAGTGTTATTAGGCCAACTGATGCCCTCAGAACTTGAGAATGAGCTCTCAACAAGTTTTAAAACATGAACGATTTCGATCATAAAAATGGGTCCAAAAGGATCTAAAAGGCAGACAGCTAATCAGCATAATTGTCCAATCCAAAAACCAAGATCGGAGAGAATCCTTTTCACAATGAGAAAGATGTATACATTTATATACTCATATCTTCTCTTCAACAAATCTACTCTCACTATAAAATTAAAGCCTAAAACACACTTGAGCATGATTCATGTAACCTTTTGTTTTGTGTCCCGTGTCGAAGTTCCAGTGAAATCAGAAGGCATTGTAAACCATCATAACGAAGGAGGAGGAAGACGAGACATTGAGAATCCGACTGCGGCCAATTCATCTCTGGTTTGGCTATCACAACACGTACATAATTTCTTTTCTTTTTTCAATTTTAATATATATATATATATGTATATACACAAAACTTCCTATAAGGGCGCCCTTAACTTGTTAAGATAAGGACCTCCCCTTTTCCGATCGAATTTCGATAACCTGAGCAGCTCAATGTCTTCTAAACATGATTTTAAGGATATTCGCGAGAAATTCCTGATCTTTTTTTTTTTGCTGATTTCTAGCGAGTACCTTTATAATCACGTTCTAAACACATTGAGCGGCTCGGATCATTGAAATTTGGTCGGGAAATGGGAGAAAATAGGACGTCCGCAACTTAATACGGTAAGGACACCCTTATAGGAAGCTGACTGAGATATATATATATATATATAAGTAGTTAGTCAAGAAGGTAATCTTGAGCAGTGACTTATTCCCATTGCATTTCAAGTAAATTTTGATTCCTGTTAGATTTGAATACTTAATAAATTAAGTACTCAGTAGAATCTTTTTGTGCAGTGAGGCAAATATTGCATTCTATGATTTGGGATGTCGCTGAAAAACTTGGTAAGGATCATGGTACTGTGATTATTTTTTGATAGGCAACCAGATTTTATTAAAAATTCGACAAAGAGTACATCGAGTTGAGATCAACTACTAGCCATCGAGGGGAGGCATAGTAACAGGCCTAGGAAAAAAAAAACACAAAAGAAGAAAAATTACATCCAATGGGAAAATTGAATGAGCCCATAGCTATCACAGTCAAAGCTTTCTACACATAAGGACACATTAAACCACTCCTCAAGGCATATGTTAGTAGCAATTGAGACTAATTCTTGGCAGGACTTGAGAAAATCCATGCGTAGCTTTTGACAGAAATGAAAGATATCATTGTAAATCCTTGCAGCTAGCAGAAAGAAATAGATATCAGCAGTATTGTAGTCAAGCCAAAGACTACAAATTCAGCACCAGAACCTTTTTCACAGAGTACATAGCAGCATGAGTTTGTCAACAGCATCAGAAATCGCATAATAGGAGTCATCACAGGATCAAGACGACGAAATATGACACATTATCCAGCAACAGCACCAGCAGCAAAAATTCACTCTTGGCACAAGCTTCTGCATTTCATTCAAACCAAACCAATCCCTCTTGTCCCGCCCAAGGTAGGAGTTGGAAAGAGGGTACAATACGCCCAGCCTCTTAGCCCTCCTAGGTTAGGAGTTGGGAAGAGGTATTATAAAGATTAAAACAACATTACACTCCAACATTATAGCAGCATCAACAGAGAAATTTCATCTCTTTGCACAAACTTCAGAAACTATCCACTCTTAGCACTCCAAGATTTAGGAGTTGACAAAGAGTCAGTCCACCAGCAGCATGGAGGACACAAGCAGCATCAGCAAGAATGGAGGACACAACCTACTCCAAACCAATAGACACTCCACTACTTACCCAGCCAAAACAGACTGACCAAGACAGAGACTAGACACTGACACATAAACAAGACACTAAAACACAAAGCAAAACAAGACACACAAGAACAAAAGACTGAAAACCAGCAGAAGACAGAACCGCACCGCCACCAGACCAGAAAACAAAGACAAAAGACCATCCAATCCCAAAGAAAACCCAAACGAAACAAGAACCCTGACCAAACCACCAAGACAAAAGCAAAAATCAAGACCACCTTAAAAACCTACCCAAACAACACACCTAGCTTGACCCAAACAACCTAACCCAGCTTAAAACTTTACTTTTCTTACCGCAGCCAAATTCCACTTGAAATCTTCAAAGGAGTAGTCTCAGATATTAAATTTGCCCATAATCAATATTGCCATTCTTGTTTTAGCCAAAACTGTTATTTCCTCTGCCATCCACACTTTTTTCTGTAACACTACCTCATTTCCTGAGCCCCAGATTCAGCATACTCAAAATTATTGCCACCCCAAAACCTTTGAACAGTCGAAGAAATCAAAACTTCTCAATTTTAGTTTCCTGAATTAATATAATATTAGGACATCTTTCTTTAATGAATATTCGAAAAACGTTATTGCATTCTCAAAAGAGAAGATGATTTTGCAGTGCCACTAGTCAAAAGCATCTGGAAAGAAAAATTAAGACACCATCATGCACTTGAGCTCGTCAAATTCCTCTGCAAGGAAGTCGCAAAATCAAAGCTCTCAAAAGTGGAAAGGATATTTAAGCCAGCATTGCACAAAACAGCACGTATTGGGATACCCGAAATTATTGAAGAGATTGTATTGTCATATCCTTCAGCATTGTCTTTTATCAATCTAGACAATGTAAACATCATCAAATATGCAATTCTATATCACCGTGAACGTGTGTTCAATCTCATCTATCAACTTGGCTAGAAATATATATACGGAGTGGACAATTCGTCGAACAACGTTCTGCATTTGGCTGCACATCTGAGACGTGAGCAACAAATCTATTTCAAAGATAGTGCTGTGCAATGGTTTAAGGTCAGTTTGCACCTTCTCCACCATGTAAAGGAAATTAATAAAGAAAATTTATAATTCACAAATGTTTTGTCACTAGACTTTTATACCGCTTTAGAAAGCAAGACTTCTTAGTTGGATTCTCATGATTGTTTTCATGCTTGCTTTAAGTATATATGTGAATGAAAGTCTGATGAGTGCATGTTTTAGTATAATTTTTTCATGCTTTTTTTTTTTTTTCCCTGTATGTTTTAGTATAATTTTTTCTCTCAAATTGGTTAACCTTCACCGTGTTATTTATGTCTGAGTCAGCGTTTTAATTTTAATATGAAGACTTTTTCCTTGTTGGTGTTGATTTTATTTGTGCTTGTATATTGTGCAGCTGAGCGAGAAGCAGTTAATGCAGCAGAAAGAGCGCAGAGAAAGCAACAGCTGAGAGATAAAGTGAGTGCCGTATTTCTGTGCTTTTTTTTTGCCAAGGTCGATCTGGGAATGCATGTTCTAGTGTGCTTCAGTCTCATAGTGATTGAATCATGCGACATGGGGCTACTACGTGTGTCGTACCATAGGAGAACTTCAAGTCAAAAAGTTTCAAAATGGAGGTCACTGCGATAAAAGTTTTCATAATGTGGACAAACTAATTTGTTTTGCAGACTACGGCTGTGTTTGGGTCTCGAATTGGTTGGGGGAAAATGATTAGAAAGGTGAAAGATAGTAAACCAATATTGCTTTTGGGAAAAAAAAGAAGCTTCCTTCCTTTCTCTTTATTGGCTGGATTAGGAAAAGAAATGCATATAGTTGTCAAAGGTCACTCTATTGTCTAGTCTTCATAACGAAGAATTTCTTAAGTAGTTCCATTTCCCTTTGCTTTGGTGCTGATTGATAGAGATGTTGTTGGGTTTGCCAATTGTTGATATTGCGTTTTACCTTTGGCATTAGGTGACATCTGAGACCAAGTTTGGTTGATGGACACAAGAAGGTTGGATATCTTGGGAGGGGGTAGGGATAACCGGATATGAATATTATAGGATGGTTGCTATCCAATCCCATTTTTGGTTTTGACTTGATGGGACAGTTATTATACGGCCCCTGATTTTTTTTAATGTTGGGAAAAGTAAATTCTTGGTTGGATGGTGCAACTGAATATCGTCCAATGGCTCCCCACTTCTTTTATCTAGCAAACATACACGAACTTTAGTTGAAGTCATCAGTCCGTCTTGCTGCCTCAGCAGTGTCCTGGTCTGATTGTGGTGAGTCTAGTGACATAATGCTTGTATTGGTCGCCGATTTCCTGACCAAGACTTGTCGTTCGTGTTAATTTGAATTATTAGGGCTATGTTTGGTAACACTGTCACTTTTCTGTTTCCTGTTTTCTATTTGCTGAAATCAGTTTTTACTTTTCCTAAAAAAAAGTGAAAACAGAAAACATGTTTGTGTTAATCTGTTTTTAAAAAAAATATCAATTTCTGAAACTAGTTTTTACTTTTTCTAAAATGGTCTTCCTTGCAATTTCTCCACTAGTTCTCAAACTATACAGAGGAGAGAGAGAGAGAGAGAGAGAGAGAGAATCATCCAAGCCTTAATTTGCAATCATGTTAGAAACAAATTCCATACTTGATATTCTGAAAGAAAGGGCTGGGTGGATAGACCAGGCATAGCCGGCTTAGAGAGGAAGCCGAAGAAGTCGTTGCTTTTGGCCCCTGATTTTTTAGCCTGAAGAGGGCTCCAAAAAATACAGTTTTTTAGTTTTAAATAATAAGAAGTTTCAATTGCCTTGCTTTAAGTAACATCTTTTTGGTCATGTGGCAGCTTAGGCTCTTTGAATGCTTTAGAAACTGGGTTCGAATCTCCACCCCTTAGTTTTCCTCAACATTTCGCAAAATTTTGTTCAAAGATGAGGAGATAAATGGCCCCCCTATTGCAACTTTCGCTTCGGACCCAAATATCTTTGAGCTGATACTGAGTCCAGATGATTGGGTTCTTCTTTCCTAGGCCGAAGTTATAGTATCAACTTTCATAAAATGATGGCTTCATAAGCCCAACGTATCCCTTCCGGCCTCCTCTCATCTCTAAGTTAAGAGAGTGTATATATATATATATAGATGAAATACATGTGAAATTTTCTAATTCCAAAGTCAATCCTTTATTGACTATAAGGTTTTTCTTATTCGATAAGTATCTTTTATTGACTATAAGAGGGAGGGAGGGAGGGAGCGAGAGAGAGAGTATCTTCAATGGCCTGGGTTTGAGAGAGAGAGGAAGAGGAAATGAAAAAAAGACCTCAAAGGAATTGTAGCGGAGTAGCCTGTTTTTTGTTTTCGAAAATAGTGAAAGTTGAGTTTTGTTACTTCCTCAAATTATGAAAATAGTGAAAGTGATTTCCAGAATTTGAAAGTGGAAGTAGTGCACCAAACAAACTTTCAAAGTTAACTTTTGAAAATACTGAAAATGAAAACAGAAAACAGAAAATAGAATGGCTACCAAACATGACCTAGATGTTCTGTTTTTTTGCAGCAGCTGTTGCTGTTCTCTTCTGGATACTTTTCTTGGTCAACTTTACTCCCTAACTCTTTTCCTTTACAATGATTAATTTTTGCTGGTAGATATGCCATCTCCACAAACTTCTTAAGCTTCATGCTATCATCTAAAGGATTTGTTCGTTTTTTTTTCCAAACTCTTTTATCCTTTCTTCCTATTTTCTTTTGGTTACGCACTTCTAAGGAAGATGCTATTCCTATGATTAGTATGTAGCCTTCAGTTTTCTGCCCTAGGAAGAACATGCTAACGGTCACCAGGTGCAGAAAATTTTGGTATTCAGAACAGGATAAACAAATCTGGTAAGCCAATTCACGCAAATATGGTGGCCTGAATGTGGTTGGATAAACAACTCCTAAGAGCATCTCCAATCCTTACCCATTTTTTCACCCAAATTAGGGTAGAGATTTGGGCAAGGCATCTCCAATGCTAAACCCATATTTTTACCCAAATCTATTATTGAATGGCACACTTGTAATTAATGAGAGTGGAAAGAGGGTTTGAAAAAAATGGGTATGGGTTTGAGTCTCCCCAAATTTGGTTGAGGAAATGGGTAGAACTCAAAATGTGTAGGCAAGTGGGTATGAGTATGACATTGGAGATGAGTTTTTCGGCGCTTTACTCAAATTTTGGGTATAGGTAGTAAAATGTGTAAGGATTGGAGATGTTCTAATGCCTTGATTTTGAGTTTCATCTGCATAGTAGGCTGAATTTTGTTGGACTGATGGACCCTTATTATCTTTGTTAGATTTTAAATACTCTTTTTTGATTTGATCTCTCAAATTTTGATGGAATTAATGCCTATGTTTCTGGCAGAAACGGCGAGAGGAGATGGAGAGGCTTGAAAAGGAGAGACAAGCAGAGGTTAGAAGCTACAAGAACTTGATGGTAGCTGAAAAGATGACATCTAACAAAGAGATAGCTTCAGCCAATAAGTCCTTACAAGAACTGGAAGAGGACTTCATGTAAGATGGTATAGATTCAACTCTTGAATACCTTTCACCTTATTACAGGAATCAAGATATCTTTCTCCCACAAATGTAAGGGTATGGGGATGTCTCTTCATTATTCTGTTTTATGGTCTTAGGCAAAAATGTACTCTATGGTGAAATGAATTTGATATAGAACGAACCTCTTTCATGAATAAGAAGTAAAGACTTGTAATTTACAATGAAGGTGTACTTTGTTTTGTATCAACAGATTGGTACAATTTATGATGATGATGATACATGATCTACATTTTTTGTTGGTTTGCGGTCCACAAAAGTGTAAGCTTGGGCTTGGCTTGGCTTTGTAGAGAAAACTATATTCCTGGTTTACATTGTTTTGTTTCCTCTGATTCATAGCATCAAATTCTGTTCAAATATGAAAACCTAACTGTTATTGTATTGTTTCAGTTGTTTTCGACTGCGCTGAAGTTTAAAATGCTTTTCTGGCCTTCCTATGTTGGTACATTTGGGATAGGTTTCAAGATAATGATAATTGACTTGACCTGTGTTTTCCTTACCAGAATTAGGCAAGGAGAGGGAATAGAAAGTTGCCACAACCTAGGAAGTTTTTGCTTTATAGGAAGCCAAAATACGTGGTCCTTTTTTCACAATCTTCTTAATTCGGCAATCTTCTTAATGCGGGAGAACACAAGGATGGTTTCAATCCCTCGTTACATGTGTTTGGACGTAGTTCAATGTCAAGTGTCTCGATATCATACGATTGCTTATGGTTGCCAATTTATTTGTGAATTGGGGTATTTGGCTCTAAATAAAAGTTTACACGTACATTATGTTCTTTGTCTCTTTCCTCTTTTGGATGTTTTTCAGACATGGAAGCAATCTAATTCAGAATGAGTTTGACAGTCTTACTTACGGTTTCCCAATAGGGCCATGTGCTCTCGAGAAGCGTCTGGGGAACATTGCTTTGTTTGATTGATTACCAGTAGGTTCTAAGCGCAGATATAGACACGGACACGACACGGACACAGAGAAACGTTATTTCTCCAAAAGGACGTGGGCACATTGAGCATATGTTACATTACATAATACATATATTGAGCTATATAGTTAGGTATAGATATGAGTTATATGACCATAGGATACAATGTGAGTTTATTTGACAGTTTTAGGGTTTCCCAATAGGGCCAGGTGCTCTCAAGAAGTGTCTAGGGAACATTGCTTTGTTTGATTGATTACCAGTAGGTTCTAAGAAGAATGGATATAGACACATACATGTGGATACGTTACTTCTCCAAAAAGGACACGGGCACGTTGAGCATATCTTACACTACATATGTTGATAGTTAGGTATAGATATGACCATAAGTTTGCATCCCAAATTTGTGTAGTAGATGGGATACAATAAAGAATGAAGAATCTAGACAGACACAAGATTCAGGAAACCCTAGAACTTATCCTTTGCTTTTCTCCCCATTGCTTATAAGAGCCAGAGAATAGTACCTTCCTCACCCAAAATAAACAACACCTTTTAATTGAAGTTTAAATATGAATAGCCATAACGATCTACCATTTTTCCGATTTGTTTAAAACAATAATGTGCCGAGTTCCGAAGTTTGGTAATCAGTAAGTGTCGGAGAAGTGTCAATTATGTATTGATTTCCGAGTCATAGACACCTAAGAAATGTCGGACACATGTCCCGAATTAAGATTAATTGTTCTCTCACTATGAGCTTGAAAAAGAGAGTATTAGACGTGTCCAAGTGCCGGTGTCGGACAAAGATACACCTTTGTTGAAGTGTCTGTTGTTCTTAGAAGAGGTTGAGATTTTGGAGTGTGGGTATCCGGAATAACATTGCCAAGCTCCTCTGGAATCAGATGACTCCTCATCTAAGGCAAGTCCTTTAGGCTTCATTGATGGGGTTTGCTGGAAATTAGGATATGTTTGGTTGGATGGAATCAAGGTTGGAATGAAATAGTCATTCCAATGACTTTACTTATTCCAAAGTTTGGTTCACCATTGAGTAATGGAATGATGATTCCATTTGGAATCACTATTCACATTTGTAAAGGAATTGTCATTCCATCCAAAAAAAACTAAGGAATTGTTATTCCATTTCTTTGGGGGGCGACTATTCACAGCCCCCGTATTTTCTCTCTTACCCCGTTAAAAATTTTCAACTATACTCGACAGTTAGTTACCGAAATTGAAATACATTTTCAGCATCCAATTACCGAAATATAATCTTTTTTTCAACAGCTATTTATCGAAAATGTATGTTTGGCAGTTGTTTACCGAAGGTTGAACATATTTTCGACATGTAGTTACCGAAATAATTAAAGTCTTATTTTCAACAATTATTTACTGAAATGTTATGTATGATTTTCAACAACTATTTACCGAAATGTAGTGGGCTAAGGGAGAAAATACGGGGCTGCGAATAGTCACCCCCTTTCTTTGTCACACTAAAATTACTAGTGTTACTCCAACATTCACTATTGTCACTCCAAAAAATGCTATTGCCACTTCAGAAAATGCTATTGTCACTCCAAAAATTACTATTGCCACACTATTCCATTGGAGATGAGAATGACTATTCCTAAGCACAACTAAACATGAATGAGAATGATTATTCCATTCTCAATTCCTCCAATTCTATTCCATTCTTAATTTCATTCCTATTCACATTCCATTACATCCAACCAAACGCACCCTTGCGAGTTTCCCCCCAGGAGTTAACAATCTCGTTCGAGTCATAGTTAAGATATTCATTCTTCCTTTAATATGGCTTTTGATGCGCTCATTTTTTTTTGTCGATGACTGATTATTCATTGTTATTTTTTCAAACAAATAGAAATCTAATTCGTCAACTTGGAAGACCCGGCTCAACTCGAATCTGGGCACAACTCTTTTAAATTACAGCCCTCCCAATCAAGGGAGTGCAATTTTTTTCACCCTCTTTAAAAGAGGGTGAACATTACCCTCACTCTTATTGGTTGAAATGGTGTAGGTCCCACCCGTGCAATCCACTTTTGGTAAGCATGACATCACTTTGTGGTGAGATCCATACAATTTAAACTAATATGAAGGAGGGTAATGTTCACCCTCTTAAGTGGAGGGTGAACAAAACTCAACTCCAATCAGGGATGGTGCAGCTGAGCAGCTCAGGTTCTGTTGGATTTTTATCCGAGTCCAAGCGTAGGGGTCAATTGCTTTATGATTGAATATTTGAAAGCCCAAAATAATTGCACGGAAATCAAAATGCGCATTTAGTAATGCTTGCGGAAAATGCAGTCCTAACGGTTTCGACTTGCCTGAAGATTTATGGAAAAATGATGGCCCATGATGTGTTTTACGTAATAATTAATACCCACTAAGGACATGCTGAGAATATTTGTTATAGTGCCAAAAAAGTCATTGGCGGGTATTAATTATCAAAAAACATCCTTGATCGTCATTTCCCAAGATTGAATTAGCCAAGCCTCATTGCAATATCTAGGGGTAATGGCCAAGTAGTAGTTCAATGGCCCAGACAACGAAAAGAAATTCTTGTCTTTAGAAAAGAAAAAAAGAGCTGAATTAAATGAAGAACTAATACTTTACTCAAAGTAGTATGTTTCATGAACAAAAGGCTAAATGATTCCTTCATCTGAGCATTTTTTTTTTCTCATGCACATGAGATTTTCCAAAACTCTTCAAAATCTACTTAAATTTATTGACCAAAAGCAGTTTATTCTATGAAAGCTTCTTTCTTCATCAATCCAAGAAAGATATGCCTTGCTTGATGGGGTTTGCTAATTCCTTAGGATCCTTGATGGGGTTTTGCTATCTTAGGATACGACATGGCATATGATGTCGTGAGTTTGGATGTTAATTCAGATAGTTGAGATGCTTTCTTTTGTTGTAAAAAAAAAAAAAAAGGTCGTTTCTTCGATCCTTTTAATCTTTTGTAATATCTTCCAAAGATTACTAAATTCGTTTCTTTTCGTGGTTAAAAAACGCTTGAAAGTTACGTTTCTTGAATTGCTCTAAATCAGGTTGAAGAAAATTTGCTGGTTTTTTTTTATCGGCAGATTTGCTAGTTTTGCTTGACACAGCTAGTGTTTCTACTTGCATTCTATATCAAGGAAGTTCACCAAAAGGAAAAACAAAATCGTAAAGGTCTTCCAATTTGAGATATATAAAAGGAGGCGTCTGATACACTACTAATATACATTTCATACAAATTAAAGTTGGAAAAATTAGTCATAAGGATAGTTTTTATTTAGGGGAAGGACGCTAGCAAAATAATTTTCAGTGGAGGTCCTTCAACTTTTTGAGTTGAGTTTTAACAAATTTTTTCGCCGATCAAAAGAAAAACATTTTTAGTTTTTTACCCATAAAGCCAAAGCATGTTTAAGCACTTTCATAGGGTTTTAGGGTGCACTTTTATAGGATTTTAGGGTGCACTTTCATAGGGTACCCTATGGTTTTAGGCATTTTCATAGGGTACTCTAGGATTTTAGGCACTTTCATAGGGTTTGAGATTTTGGATTTGGATTTATAGGTAATGAGTGTAGAAAGAAATAGAGTAATGATTGAAAATAAGGGTAATGATTAGAGAGAGATAGAGAGAAAAATGAGAGTAATAATTGGAGGAAAATAGGATAATGATTAGAATCCAAAAATTCTTAAACGAACGAGGTCCTAGGGTTTTAGGCACTTTCATAGACACATTTGTCCTTATGGTTGATTGCAAAATGTGCTTGTCCTTGAACTCAAAAAAATATAAATATGAACTTTTTTTGGCTAAGTCTCTCATTAAAATTGATATGAAGATGTTTTTCTTCCTTGGCTAATTAAAAGTGCATGCATATATGGGCCATACAATTCCAATCACCATGAGCAAAGTATCAGATGGAAGGTTAACATAAATCTCAATACTACAGTAATGAAAAGATCAGAAGTGCCACAAGGAAGGAAGCAAAAAGAATGAAGAAAGGAATCACAAAAATTAAAAGGGTCTTCTCATCAACGCAAAAACTGTGCCATCAATGATTTAAAACGTACTACTTTGACTGAAGTATTGGTTCTTCATTTAATTCTTCTCTTTTTTCTTTTCCAAAGACAAGAATTTGTTCAAAAAATTTCAATATGTCTTGGAACGACATAAGTCTATTTCCTCAACATTGCAAAAACTGTGCCCTCATTGATGGCATAGTTTTTGCGTTGTTGAGAAAATAGGTTTCTGTCGTTCCAAGACATGCAAGTGCTGAAATTTTTGGAACATATTCTTTTCTTTAGAAAATAAAAAAGAGAAGAAGTAAATGAAGAAGCAATACTTTACTCAAAGTAGTACGTTTCAAATCATTGATGGCATAGTTTTTGTGTTGTTGAAAAAAATACATTTCTTTCATCCCAAGACAAGTACTGAAATTTTTGGTACAAATTCTTGTCCTTAGAAAAGAAAAAATAGAAGAATTAAATGAAGAACCAATACTTTACTCAAAGTAGTATGTTTTAAATCATTGATGGCACAATTTTTGCGTTGTTGAGAAAATAGGTTTCTGTCGTCCCAAGACAAGTACTGAATTTTTTGGAACAAATTCTTGTCTTTAGAAAAGAAAATTAAAAAGAGAAGAATTAAATGAAGAATCAATACTTTACTCAAAATAGTACGTTTCAAATCATAATTGATAGAATAGTTTTTGTGTTGTTGAGAAAATAGATTTCTGTCGTCGGAAGACAAGTATTGTAATTTTCGAAACGAATTGTCTTTAGAAATGAAAAAAGAGAAGAATTAAATGAAGAACCAATACTTTACTCAAAGTAATACGTTTTAAATTATTGATGCTAGAGTTTTTGTGTTTAGAAAATAATTTTCTGTCGTCCCAAGACAAGTACTGTAACTTTCAGAACAAATTCTTATCTTGAGAAAAGAAAGAAGAGAAGAATAAAATGAAGATCAAATACTTTACTCAAAGTAGTACGTTTCAAATCATTAATGGCACCGTTTTTAACAACAAAAGTTTCTGTCGTCCCAAGACAAGTATATTGAAATTTTTGAAATAAATTCTTGTCTTTAAAAAGTAAAAAAAGGACAGAACTAAATGAAAAATTAATACTTTTCTCAAAGTAATACTTTTCATGAACAGACAACCAAATCATTCCTTCAACTAAGCATTTTTCCTCAAGCACATGTATCTCTAACGAAGATTTTCCAAAAACGCTTCAAATTCTACTTAAACTTCTTGACCAAAAGCAGTTTATTCTATGAAAGCATACTTCTTTTTTCTTCCTCAATCCAAGAAAGATATGCCTTGCTTGATGGGGCCTTAAGAGGGTGAAACATTACCCTCCTTCTTATTTGTTGGAATGATGTGGGTCCCACCACAAAGTAATGTCATGCTTATCAAAAAGTGTATTGCATGGTAAGCATGATATCACACTTTGTGGTGGGATCCACACTATTTCAACCAATAAGAAGAAGAGTAATATTCACCCTCTTTTAAGAAGGGTGAACAAAATTGCGGTTCAAAAAACCCTTGAAAGTTGCGTTTCTCGAATTGCTCTAAATCAGGTTGAAGAACCCATTCCACTTCTCTTTAACTTTTTCTTAACTCTGTTACTTCACCCCTTCTATTCCCTTTTAATTCCCTTAATGAATCAGATCACGGCCAAAACTTCCCACGACGCCCAGGTTCATCCAATTAACACCAATTCTATTCTCTTGATGCTGATTTCGGAGAAGTGCGCACTAATCAATTAACTTTGGAATTTAAAGAAAAAATTAACTTTGGAATGAGGAAGAAATCCCCAATTACTGCAACTGAACATATGCACTATTTACCAGAAAAATAAAAACTGAACACATGCATTATTCAGTGAGTGCTTTGATGGATCTGAGCCAGTTATTAATCCTGGGAGACCAATCCTGCATCCACTCTTGGGGGTCCCAATTAAAGTCAAGGCAAAGCTTTGTATGGACTGGCCCTAAAGAAGTTGATAAACCGAAGAGGTTTTGAACTTGAGATCTTAGTGCTGGTTAACAAAGGGTAGTTTTGGTTTAATAAATGAAGTGACTTTTTTTTGTCTTTATTCAAATCAGAGTGCATTCTTCTAAACTCAATTTTCTTCTTTATTTTGTGTGTTTTGTTCGACTTTTCTGAATTTTTGTTAGATTCACGTGATATTTTTTGGATTAATCATCCGTCTCAATGGGAGGAGTTTAAGAAGTATAAAATTATGACCGAAAGCATAAAAAAGGTTTACTAAGATGGAAAAAATATTAAAACGGCTGTCTTATTTGTCTAAATTGTTGTCTGATTTGAATTCTTTCAACATCGGTCCATAATTTTATACTTTTTCGATTCATCTCATCGAGGTGAACGGTTAATTCCAAAAATTACGACGAAAAACTAAACAAAAATTTACAAAAAGTAAAAAATATCAAAATAATTTTCAGACTTATAAGTTTAAAAGAACGCAGCCAGTCTTTTTGAATTATTTTTGTCTTTTTAAAAAAATTATGAGTTTCGATAAAAAAAAAATCTACTTTCTTGATTCCTCTCGATAACACGAATCAAGAAATCACAAAAGTTTAACGGAAAATTAACCAATACAAAAAAAATTGAATAAAACCAAAAAACTAAGTCATTTTTTAGCAAAACCACCCAAATACTCATTAGGAATTTTTTTATTTTTTTTTTAAAAACAAGTGCCGAAGTGTAGTTTTACTACTGCACTTGAACAAATATTGTTTCTTGGGATGACAGGTGGTTTCTTGGGATGACAGGTGTTAAAGAATTGGTCTGAATCATTTAAGGGAACTAGTAATAAAAGGGAACGGAATTGGGTTGAACTAACGGAGTTGAAGAAAAACTTGAAGAGGGTTGGAGTGGGGCAACGTGGCAGCTAGAGAAGGGTGGGACAGAGGGGTAGGATAGGGAAACTCGGACAGAGGATCCCGAGTTATTCGGGCAACCCAGTGCACGAATCTCCTGCCATTGCCGGAGAATAATGATACAATATTTCTAGAGTTTCAGGCTACTAATATTTATAGGTTTTTATCACATAAAACGAAGAAGTACTACATGTAGAAATTCAGGTCGTCACAAGGAGTTTTTCGAAAAAAATTCTTGTCTTTAGAAAAGAAAAAAAATAGAAGAATTAAATGATGAACCAACACTTTATTGAAAGTAGTGTGTTTAAAATCATTAATAGCACAATTTTTATGTTGAGTAAAAATGGTTTCTGTCGTCCCAAGACATACAAGTAATGAAATTAATTTTTGAAACAAATACTTGTCTTTAAAAAAGGAAAAAGAAGATTTAAATGAAGGACCAAAACTTTACTCAAAGTAGTACATTTCAAATTATTGATGGCACAACCTTTGCGTTGTTGAGAAAAAAAAGTTTATATATGTCGTCCCAAGATAAGTACTAAAATTTTTGGAACAAATTCTTGTCTTTAGAGAAGAAAAAAAGGGAAAAATTAATATTGAAGAACCAATACTTTACTCAAAATCGTACGTTTCATGAATGGGAAGCAAAATAATTCCTTCATCTAAGCATTTTTTCCCATGCACATGTATCTAACGAAATTTTCCAAAACTCATCAAAATCTACTTAAATTTCTTGACCAAGGGCTGTTTATTCTATGAAAGCATACTTCTTTTTTCTTCACCAATTGAAGAAAGATATGCCTTGATGGGGGGTTTTGCTATCTAATTAGGATACGGCTTACGAGATGGCATATGATATATTGTCATGAGTTTGGGTGGCAACATAGTTGAGATGCTTTCTTTCGTTGTGATGCCGTCACATCTCAGATCCTTTTAATTTTTTGTAATATCTTCCAAAGATTAATAAATTCATTTCGTTTTTTTTATAGGCAACAAGATTTTATTAAAAACTCAACAAAATGGTACATCGAGACGAGACCAAATACTAGCCACAGAGGATGAGGCATAGTAAAAGGCCAAGGAAAGGAAACAAAAGAAAAGAAAATTACATCCAATGGGAAAATTGAATGAGCCCATAACCTTCACAACCACAGCTTTCTACATAAATGGACACATTTAGCCACTCCTCAGGATACGTATCAGCAGCAATTGAACCAAGTCTTGGCAGCACTTGAGTAACTCCATACGCAGCATATGACAGAGAATGGCTAATATCATTGCAGAGCCTTAGAACTAGCAGGATGAAAAAAATATCAGCAATAACTGTAGCCAAAACAGAGACTACAATTACAACACTAGATCCTTGTTCACAATGTACATAGCAGCAGAGATCATGTTGTAAACAGCCACAGAAATTGCATGATAGGCAGCATCACAGGAATCAAAAGACAGGAAGATGACACAATGTCTATCTAGCCTCTAGCCCTCCCAAGTTTGGGAGTTGGAAAGAGGTATATATTAAAGAGGATACATCAAAATTTCAGGACGTATTCCAACAAACACAGCAGAGAAGATTTCACTTTTAGCACAAACTTCAGCATTTTCATTCGACTACAACAAAAATTACATTTTACAGCGTTCGAAAAACGCTATTAAATGTCATAGATAGCGTTTTTCGAAACGCTGTATTAGCCGATGCTGTTAAAAGTCAAGAATTTTAATAGCGTTTTTTGAACACTGTCTTAGATAAACTTTTAATAGTGTTTTTTGAACGCTATCTTAGATAAACTTTTAATAGCGGTTTTTGAACGTTGTCTTATATAAACTTTTAATAGCGTTGTTTGAACGCTGTCTTAGATAAACTTTTAATAGCGATTTTTGAATGCTGTCTTAGATAAACTTTTAATACTTTTAATCGCATTTTTTGCATGCTAATTTTGAGATTCTTTTAATAGCATGTTTGTCATTGCACTACTCATTTAATATTATTTGTATTACATTCAACACCAATTGTAAAACAATTATTAGAAAAGCACGAATATAATTAACCAAATTCATTCAATTGGACAAGTATTCATTGCACCAGCTTTCGAAACAACTTGAAAACACAAAGTACATGAAAGGGTTGCAAGAATTACAATGGATTCATATAGTACCTAGGTGTCCAATGTTACCAAAGGTAGCCATAAACAAGCTAACCAACATATCACTTGAAAATTTTCAATGCTGCAAGCTTGTTGAAATTGATGCAATTTTCGAGCAATTTGGTCTCTTTCCTCCCAAAGCCAAACACGTGGAATTGATGCAATCCTCTTGATTCCCTGTGGTACAAAATTTTAGATCAATAGATGGGTGTAGAATAAGCTCATGATTCGCAAAAGTATTCATACTATAAAAGCACAAGCATTATTAGATAAGTGGATCACTACGGAAGTGCATATCATGGTAGAAAAAAGGTGGGGTAAGGACCAACATTAATGTGTTTAACAGCCAAGCCATGCATTGTTATGTCATGTTTCAAGAAAGTACCAAGTAAGCCACAAATGATGGGGAACTTGTCACTTAGGAGTTTCGCTTTCCCCTAAACGTCACCGAAAAAAGCCCTTCGTTACCCCAAAGCTGCCCTTCTTGATTGAGCCTGATTAATAACATCATCTATCTGCAAAACAGTTTACCAAACAAGGTCATGAAATACAATAAGAAAAGATCATACAGTAAAGAAGTTAACTGATAGTAATACAAGGAAAGCATAGAGGGCAATTTACAGTTAAAGCTTTTTTTCTCTCCTTTTATCATTTTTCTATGATGTTTAAATTGGAACAAAATCATTTCATCTTAGGGTAACGAATCGGGATTAATTGACCTATACCACCAAGGTTTGAAACAGCACAAGAAAATGTTCATTCCATTTACCTGACCAAGGCCAATGTTTCTGTATCCAAGCATTGATATTATCCACTCCAAATGCTAGTAACACCCTCTATAACTCAAGCTCAAACATTGCTATGCTATTTGAAAGGAAGACTCAACTCTCAAGGGTCACTGCACAAATGATATTAGATAAATTCCAGTTCGACAACAATGAAACCAAAGAGAATTCTAGTTTGTCATATGCATAAAAGCAGCTCTCACCAAAAAATAAACAGTTATTACGTACACTAACGTGGCCGCTGCACCTCATGTACTAAGGTATACAAAAGAAAATGGAAGCATGCTCATACAACAACCTTTTTCAAGTACCCATGTTTCATAGCTACAGAGTTCACCTCAAACAAATAGCTACACAGAGTTGAAATGTCATAGAGGTAGTCCAGATATTTCGGAGAATCAATTCGATACATATCCGATATGCATCTGCATCCATCATGTCCAGATATGGATACTAAAACCTATTTTTAAGTGGTTATGCTTCCGATAGAAAAGAATATAAACATTGTGCATATAATCTAGAAACTCTCAAGTATCAGTCGAAAAGTATATGGCGTCGAATTCTAATTGTTAAGGGCTTAAGGCTGAATGTTGAAACCATCCCTTTCCAAGCATCTAGCAACTTATTGCTACATGAGCAGAAGCTTCCTCACATCCCACATGCATTGTAAGTGAACTCAGCCTAACTTCTTGAAAAATCACAACTTTCTGATTACTCTGGGAAGGAACTTACACATTTGACAAGAACTTGAAAACAAGAAACATAGGGTACTAGCAGCATGAACTATCACCTGTTTGTAACTTGGGCTTGGAAATTTTTAAGAGCAGTTTCATGGTCTTTCTGCAAACTATAGCAATTTCCCATAGTACACCTGCAATATCAAGTCAACAGAAAGTATAAGGATGCTGAAGAAAGATAACAAAAGCACACTTTCATGCGCCTCCAACAAACACATTGAAAGGTTTTCAAAGCTCTAAAACCTCAAAATCTGCTCCAAACCACCTCACTATTGAAACTAAGGACAACTAGAAAGGTCGCTTAATTGCTTATGTAGCATCATGCCAATGCAAGTACAATAACTTGCGAGCCCTCCACAAATACCCTGCTAAACTAATTGCCAACTATAGAAAACAGTAACCTATAGCTAACTATAAGCAAAACTTTAATGCTTCTAGAGCTCACTAAGAAAAATGCTGAAGACATTGCCGAAGACATTTTCAGCTGTTTACAACGAGGGCATGAGGATAAGCAGCTGACAAGCGGCAAGAGCGAAGATACAACCCCACAGTATAAACTCGCGAGACAAAAAGTACATACTTAATAATGCAATCAGCTTCACAGATAGAATTCTGTCTAACACTGCAATGAAGGTAAGAACAAAAAAGCAAGTGGAAAAAATTAATTGCAAGAAAACCTATGTGGAGTAACAAGGTTCCATGGTTGCTGGGTTCAAATGAAGCATATACTGTCACATCTTCATCCTGAACCTAATGATATTTTCCACTTTGGGCTAGGCCCTCATGGCTTTAGAACACATCGGCATCCTTACTAGTAAGGGAGGTAAACTCACTAATAGTCCAAGAACTTTTTGATGTACGCAATAAAAAAATGAACCTTAAGAAACCCTAGGAATCCAGCTCAACCTTAAGAAACCCTAGGAATCCAGCTCTAGGGGATGAAACACGATCCATTCCATTACTCAATAAACCTGAATTCATTCCATTCATCCTACCAAACATAATGTGAGATTTTTAAATAGACTCTTACAGATAAAGAAAGGACAAAGATAGCCTACTAAATAACAAACAAGATAAATCCTACATAACAATTAGGATAATCATAAATAACTGTAAGTCAACTAAATAGAATCTTCCAACCCAGCCGATGAGAGACAAGATGTTACATTCTTACCTTACAGGGCCACGTGTCCTTGTGTGGTGCACGGTGTAGCACTTCGCTATATACAGTACTTTGGCACCACTCATGGGAATCAAGAGGTGGCTCATACAGCTGACACCACTTGTAACGTCCACGTCCCCATCCCGAAAAGTAATGATAGTCAGCTTTGTGATAGTTATGTAGGACAAGATTTGGAAGATTTATATTCTCATTCTTATTATTCGGGAATTAGACTTTTACTAGGATTGTCTTTGTAAGCTTAGAAATATGGTGTATACTTATTTGAGTTGATTTTGTTTTCCTAGATCCTTGGGAACTTTTAGCTCCAGTCAAATAAGCTAACATAAATTGCAGAAAGAAAAAATAAATAAAAGCTGGTCTTGTAAGCAATACAAAAAATCCAAGTCTATGCTATCATAACAAAGCTACTTACTATGTCGGTCTCCACCGAAGAAACATCCACCTTAAGTCCTTTGATTTCATTCAGTCCATCTAGAAAACCAAATTCAGAAATACCATGAAACAGAGACATCAGCTAAAAATAAGTAGGGAGTCTAGCGACATAGAGTAATATGTAGCATTTGTACTTATAGTTTATCATGCATTGGGCGCAATACAGTACTGTAACCATGGAAAGCAACGATCAATCTTGAGCTTTCCAACATTATCATGCACTGCTACAGCAGCTACGGTGTTATTGTGCATTGTACTCAAAAGATAGGTGTTCTACACGATAAGGTGTTAAACAGGTGGAGTAATTTACCTGCTAGCCTTCTTGTGATCACCACATTTTTTACCGAATAAGCATATGATTACAGGTCGTATGTGTTCAAATGAACCAAAATTAAGAAGCTGAAAAAAAGAGACTCAAAACATTCCCAGTAGTACTGCAACTACCGAGACAAGAGACAAGTGATCGGTCTCGTTTTTTAGCACCTTAATCAATTCGACAAACAAAACCAGAACTACACAGTTACGTTGGCCACCTTAATGGTCACTGTCCAAAACATATATCACCTTTCATATCCAAAGAATGAGTTTTGTTCCAAGAATATGGAAATAAGAATCTAACATTGACCCAAAAGAATAGAACTAATGATCAAATATTGAGGCTTGATATTGCATGAATACCCTAGAACTAATTATTAGCTTTAACAATAGCAATTCATTGCTTATAAAGAATAAAGCATACCAAAGTTTGGACACCAAAAATCTGAAATGGCTAATTCTACCACAAACAGCCTATATATACCTAGAAAGAGGCAAAGTCCTTGACCTAAGTAGAAAAGTGTAAGAGGCAACAATACATACATAGTGACAACAAGCACATTACTCCATCAATGTGAAATCTATTTTCAAATAGTCTTATGGTTGAAGCTAACAGGTCCAAATAAAATTTTATGCGTTGAGGAGAGATTCTGACGGATTGCTTCGGGTCCGCAAGATTATCTCTCCACCTTAAAAGAAATAATCAATGGGTTCTCTAATGTGATATACATAAACCTTTTCACCTTAAATGCCATTGCCATGTGTGGCTTGTGATTCCCAATAATACTTGAAATTTACTTAGGAGTCAGGATTCCTATATACCTTCAAATCACTCTAAATTAGAAGAATAAGACGAATTTGGGTTTTAAGAATGACCATTGAGAGTGTGTAATTGCGAATGGCGAAAGTAGCGTACATGTACTTTTTGATTGAAGGCTTTTACTCAAAATTGCTACTTTACTCAAAATTGTTTCGAAAATTTTACATTACTCTTTCTGCACAAACATTGCGTGTGCCCCAGCCGCTAGTCTCTAACAACACGATTACCAGCAGACGTATGACAAATACCAACAACAGAAATTTAGGGTTTACCCAAAAGAGAAGCTCTGAGTGCTAGCAAAATCATGAATCTGCTGCCTAACAACATCGATCCCGTGTTCATCTGACGCATTCAGCTCCAAGACCATATTTTGCATCTGCATCCCGTACAGTTTCCGGGCCACCACGAGAATCATCGACGTCTTGCCGGTCCCAGGAGCCCGTACAGTAACAAATGCGGCAATCTGTTCTCGCTAGTAAGTCTATCAACTGTTCGACAAAAAAATGCCCAAATCAAATACACAAACCACAAAAAAGCCCGTCAACTGTTCGAAGAAAGTCACCGATCGAAAACAGAAACATAGATACACGAAAATGGTACTATTTAAGCCCTAGGAAATTGGGGAAAGAGGTGGTTACTGGTGTCAACGATATCGCGATGGGCAGCCACGTCGGCGAGGGACTGGGGGCGGTACTTTTCGACCCAAGGGTGTCGGGAGGTGACGACATTTTTGCCCTTGTTGTAGCTCGGTTTGGGGGAGTTGTTGTCGCCGTGGTTGTCGTCGTCGATGTCCATTATAGCGCTCCTGAGGGAGAAGAAAAACGAGAAGATTAGTCGATCATTACGGTTTGAAGATTATTGAAAACTAGAGGAGAAGGAACAAACCCTAGCACAGCTGTAATCGATCCATCCTCAGCCAACACCGCTTCGCACGAAGTCGATTGAAATTTCAGAGGTTGTGAGAGATTGGCGCCTAATATTTAGGTGCACCAATCATTCTACCTCCACACCCAAACACACACCCACTTACACACCCACACACACAATAGAGGTGGAGCCCGCACACACTATACACCTAGTGTGTGTGGGCCCCACCCCTATTGTGTGTGTGGGTATGTAAATGGATGTGTGTTTGGGTGTGGAGTTAGAATTTTCCATAAACTTATGCTATTAAAGCCCCTATTTGTTGTAGACCCTCGTAGCCCTCCCAAGGTAGTAGTTGGAAGGGCACAATATACCCATCCTCTTAAAATTAGAAGTTGGAAATAGGAATTATAAACATTGCAATCCATAATACCAGCAGCATCCACAGAGAGAGTTTCATTTAGTTTTATTAAAAAACTTGATAAGGTACATCAAGTCATAGATATATTTTGGGCAAAGTCCACTTTGACTTCCTGTGGTTATCGCCATGTGCGGATACCCCCCTCATGGTTCAAAACTGAGCACATAACTTACCTGTGGTTTTGAAAATGTGGGGATAGTGGGGATAGACCCCCTGCCATCATATTTTTCATCCATATTAACGGACACAACATTAAAAGACCGATATACCCTCATCATGTCCCTTGATTCTTCTTCTTTTTTAAATCTAATCACACCATCTCCTATACCAAAAATTAAATCCAAACCGTTGATATTATAAATTTTGACGAGTACTATATCTATGTCAAAATTCAAGTCAATCAAAAAATGAAAAGCTTATGGTTGAATTGATTTTGTTATGAAATTAAAATTTCAAATTTGAATTTACTAAAAATTAGATCACTGGGTTATTGATACCTGATCGAGATGATTTTTTATAGAGATACTATATTCTTTATTAATACATTATCATGAACGACTCAGATTACATTCTAGATACGTGTGAGATAAACCTCCGTTAATATGGACGGAAAACATGACGGCAGGGGATCTATCCGCATATTTTAAAAACCACAGGTAGGCTATGTGCTCAATTTTGAATCATGAGGGGGGTATCCGCCCATGACGATAACCACAGGAGATGAAAGTGGACTTTGCCCTATTTTTAATGATCCGAACCATTCAATTATTGAATTGCTATTATTACGTCATTCGTGTGGTAAAAAGGTAAAATTGTTTGGATACGAGTAAGTTCCTAATATTTACTAGTGTAAAATAAAACTTTTTTTTGAAACCGTGTGGCACGTGCCTCACCGTACCACTTACATAAACCACAATACTACGTAAGTTCAAAAGATCAGAAGTGCCACAAGGAAGGAAGGAATAACAAAATTAAAAGGGTTGTCAATCAATCTAGCTATTTAAATAGCCGATTTGGCATCATGATTGAATACAATATCTATTAAGCTGCATAACCCCCCCCCCCCCCCCCCCCCCCCCCCCCCCCCCCCCCCCCCCCCCCCCCCCAATCAATGGCTTCCCCGAGCAATGTTAACACTAGTTCTCCAAGCGCGAAGTACCCATACCCGACGGAGTTTAATGTGCTGGACTTCGTCCCCAAATTGTTTTCTGTAGGAAACTACAACAATTGGAAGTTATTGATGCGGGACTTCATTGCATGCGAGGTTTGATTGGTTTCATTGAAGGTGATGCTGCAGAGGAACGCGGCCGAGATGAGGCTTGGGAAAGATCAAACAATCTTGTACGAGGATGGATACTGGTAACCCTCAGTGAAGATATCCGACCGCGAGTGCTGAGCTCAGAATCTGCTAAAGGTCTGTGCACGAGATTGGAGGAAATATTTGATCCAACCAGATCAATATGGCAACCTGGTAATTAATGACTTTTTCACAGATGTTTTATTACGGAAATTTCTAATTTGGAAATTCTAATCTCCGGAAATAAGAGCTGGAGATAGATGCTCTTACACAAATCTCCACTCAAAACTTCTAGTAAGAGCATCTGCTAGATCTCCAAGTGAGGTAACATAATTTTATCCCAAATAATAATTTTGGGGACAAATGTGACTAGTTGAAAAACTACTTGCAACAAGTGCACTCTAATGAACTTTTCAAATATTATGTTTTTTTAATTACATTTTTTGATTTAAGGAATCCACATTGCCAAAAAGATTAATGAGTTTACCAATCATAAATGGTAGTAAATTTGATGACATGAAATTAGCATGTTTCGTTATCTCCCTTGAAATTCATTTTGTTGACATAGATCTTCAAATATGGATTAATTTTGATTTTGTTATCTTTCTTGGAGATGCTATAAAAACGAAATAAATAGAGGAATGCTGCTGACCACGCAAGTGTGGGGGTTCCACACAAACACTTCTCTACGGACCACCACACTTATGTTTATGGAGTAAAAAATGCGGTGTCAAATGAGTTATCCCATTGATAAAGCTTTTAGAAAGAAAATTTTACTTTGATTTGGGTTTTTCCAGTGCTTTATATGAAAAATACTTTCCAGTGCTAAATCTCATGCCATACAATACAAAAGAGTAGTGCTATAGGTACCGACGGCCGCGCTGGGCCATCTCTGGCCACCGGACGGTCGATCCGAGCCGTTCAAAAATTCTTTATAAAAAAAAACGAGGGGGCTCATGCGGGAATCATCGGCATCCGATGTGTGTAGAGTGCTTAATCTAAACACAATATACATGAAAAATAGGGTGTTTAGATCAAGTATCCCACATCGGATGCCATTGATTCCCGCGAGAGCTCCCTCGTTTTTTTTAAAGAATTTTTGGATGGCTCAGATCAGCCGTCCGGTGGCCGGAGACAGCCCGACGTGACCGTCGGTACGATTTTCCTGCGCTGGGCGTCGGTACCTGTAGCTTTATCGAATACAAAATTACAAGAGAATACTCTCTCTCTCTCTCTAGAAATGTACTGTAACTGAAAGATTTACACGTGCGCGCAGACGAAGGAACGGAGTATAGGCAAGGCCACTATCTAGCCTTGCAAAAAGCTGCAATCAACGGGGATTGGGACAAAGCCAGGGAAATCATAGAAGGCGACCCAGATGCTGTTAGGACTCACATCACACCCACCTTACAAACAGCGCTCGCTATCGCCATCTCGTCGGGGTCGGCCCTTTTCCAAGCTGTACTCGTTGGCAACATGGAAGGAGCCAAAATGTTAGTCAGCAAAAACTCCTATCTTCCTAATGTTCGGAATAAATTTGGAGATACAGCTCTCCATTGGGCTGCCAGGTGTGGGTTTAGAGAGATGGTTCTTTACTTAATGGAAGTCACTAGTGAAGGCATTCTATTGGATGACGACGCGGGTGCTCTTCTTCTGTGTCTGCTTACACGTAGTGAAATGTATGGTGAGTATTTCTTTCTTTTGATCGGCTATGGTGAGTATTTGTTACAAAATTACAGTATATACGTATATATACACACACGGTACACATGCTACTTTGTTTTTGTTTTTTTTAATTGATTTTGCCACTGTCTTTTTCTCTAGCAGCACTCTTATTCTCTCTCAAAATAAATCACCTAATAGAGGTACAAAAAATAGTGTTGATAGATAAAATAGATGGGAATGACAAAATCACTCCTTCTTTTTTCCTTTTTTTTCTTGTTTACAATTTTCCATGACATATTACACAAGCAGCGTCCCGTGCGATGCATGACAAAATACGTACTTGCATAGGCGCTTGACTTGAGTTATTTATAATGGTAGTTATTGCTCATTGATAGACGGTTTAATTTTAGAGAAATGATTTTGTCACTCCCTTTTATGTTAACGGCAAAATACACTTGCAGGAGAGTGCCATTAACAAAAAAAAGGAGTGTCAAAATCAGCAGCCTAATTTTAATGGTGAAGATTTTATTAAGGACGAGAAAATAAAAAATAAAATAAAAAAATTGATTGAGGAACACGTTGAGTCAAGAGCGCACAAGCTCTTCAGGTGCCCAGTGGTAATTAACTTGCTTTCCCCTTTTTCCTCATCCTCCTTCGGTAGCGGGTGGAAAATAATTGTTCTTGACCTAGGTGCCAACATAGTTGAGATGTTGGCCATTGGTTGTGATGCTTTTTTTCCCGTTTCCTTTTAATCATTGTAACTTTGGTTCTTTGATTAGTATTTTTTTTTTTGGTGATCAAAAAACTTGCTTTCCCTTTTTCCATGAGAGTGAATGAGACGCGCAAGCTCTTTATGGGACAATTGCCGATCGGATTAAATTTTGATGGATAAAAGAGCATATATATTCGCCCTCTATATCTAGTCGACAAACGGACCCTTAGAATTCATCGACTGAGAGAAATCTGTAAATAACAAACTTCGTAATTTATTCCTTACCTCAATTCATTATTTGAAGAGTGAAAATTTTAGAGTGCACTCAAATCAACTCTTCAAAATTTTGTTGTTATAGTGCTAAATTTTTTCTTTTATATTGCTATCTTAATTGTTTGCTATCCTAAAGGTAATATTCAACAAGAAAACTTTCTCCATAGAACAAATCATATTGTTGCAAAGTACTATTTCCTTGCTGGTAATAATTATGGGGAACTAAAATCATTCGTCGAACACCCGTCACATCTTCCTTTTGAAAAATGGGATAAAATGTCCATCACCTTTGGAGAAAGCTAAAGCAATTGGAGAAAGCTAATGCCTTGTTTGGATAGTGATTTGAAAAAAAGATTTCAACCCAAAAAATATTCATTACTCATATTTTTAATCATTACTCACACCTATCTTCAATCATTATTTTCATTTTTCTTTCTATCTCTCTCCAATTATTACCTATACTTTCAATCATTACTCTCATTTCTCTTCCCACTCAAAACCATACAAAAATTTTCAAAAATTTCTCAAAAATTCATCCAAACATAGCATAAGCAAAGGGAGAAAGATATATATATGGTAATGATTATTAGCAGCAAGGCTACAGTTCCCGATGGGAGAAATCCCGATCGGAATCTCGACGCCCCGCCGGGTACTGTCTTTTTCTCTAGCAGCACTCTTATTCTCTCTCAAAATAAATCACCTAATAGAGTAAGAATTTATTCCTTACCTCAGTTTATTATTTGAAGAGTAAGAATTTTAGAGTGCACTCCAATCAACTCTTCAAAATTTTGTTGTTATAGTACTACAGTAAATTTTTTCTTTTATATTGCTATCTTAATTGTTTGCTATCCTAAAGGTATTTGCCTTATTCTTTTTACTTTTCAAAAAGTATTTTTTAAAAAATTCTCCCTATATTCTTCCTACTTTCAACATTTTTCTTTCTATCTCTCTTCACTTATTGTTCCTATTATTTTTTAAATTTTTTTTCAAAACACAAACCAAACACAGCAAATATTCAACAAGAAAACTTTCTCCATAGAACAAATCATATTGTTGCAAAGTACTATTTCCTTGCTGGTAATAATTATGGGGAACTAAAAATCATTCGTCGAACACCCGTCACATCTTCCTTTTGAAAAATGGGATAAAATGTCCATCACCTTTGGAGAAAGCTAAAGCAATTGGACCCGTCACATCTTCCTTTTGAAAAATGGGATAAAATGTCCATCACCTTTGGAGAAAGCTAAAGCAATTGGAGAAAGCTAAAGCAAATGGAGAAAGATATATCAGAAATGCTAGAGGCACATCGGTGCGGTACACACCTCTCAAGATATATATATGGTAATGATTATTAGCAGCAAGGCTACAGTTCCTGATGGGAGAAATTTCGATCGGAATCTCAACGTCCCGCCGGGCACACTCCGGCCACCAGATGGCCGATCCGAGCCGTCCAAAAATTCTATAAAAAAAAATTGAGTGGGCTTTCGCGAGAATAAACTGCATCCGACGTGTGTAGGTGGCCGATCCAAACAATCCATTTTTGTGTTTGGATCGGCCAAAAATGGAGTGTTTGGATCGGCCAAAAATAGAGTGCTTGAATCGGCCACCTGCACACGTCAGATGTCGTTTATTCTCGCTTAGGGTCTACTCGGTTTTTTTTTATAGAATTTTTGAACGGCTCGGATCGACCATCCAGTGAACAGAGTGTGCCCGACGGGACGTCGGAATTCCGATCGGGATTTCTCCCATGGAGAACTGTAGCCTTGCTGCTAATAATCAGCCCTTTGGCGGATGATAGATTTAGCCTAAAAAAGTAAACACTACCTCAAAAGTCAAATTCACAGCTAGCATTTCTAATTCCATTGATCAATCAATTGTGTGTTTTCAGACGTACATGACGTCCTATTTATGGAGGACACATGCCAGCTCATCACCAAAATATCTGCTCGAGAGAAATTCATCTAAGGAAATGAGCGATCTCAGTTATTCGTTTCGACAATTAACGGTTGAGATAAATTTTTAATATTTGGCAGGTAAGAAATATTTTTTCCAGTCAAAGATTAACTTTAATCCGGATCGGACGGCCAAGATGGCGCGCCGTAAATAAAATTTTCTCATATCTACTACTCCATCCGTTTCAAAATGAGTAACATTTTTGGGACTTTGTATTATTTTAAAATGTTTATATCTTTTAATTTATAAAATTTTATATAATTTTAAAAATTTTATTTAATAAAACTAATTAAAATCTATCAAATAAGATTCATATTACATATTATTTTTTTTAAAAACATTTATATTAAAAAACGCGCTTTAGGTCGCTTATTTTGTAAGGAGGGAGTATCACCTTTATCTGCCTAATAATTGTGTTTCACGTGCTCAATTGAAGCACTGGTTGTGGCAGTGACATCAGCATCTGCACTTTCTTGTGGTGCCATGTTTGAATACAAATACTCCTTTAGCTGTATAGCTTTCCAGTTCCACACACACGCACATACACATCAATGGCTTCCTCGAGTAATGAGAACGGTACTAGTTCTCCAAGAGAGAACTACCCATACCCGACGGAGTTTAATGTTCTGGACTTCGTCCCCAAATTGTTGTCTGAAAGAAACTATGAAAATTGGAAGTTATTGATGCGGGACTTCATCCGCATGCGAGGTTTGATTGGTTTCATCGAAGGCACGGCTGCAAAGAAACACAACCGAGATAAGGCTTGGAAAAGATCAAATAATCTTGTACGAGGATGGATACTGGTAACCCTCAGCGAAGATATCCGACCGCGAGTGCTGAGCTCAAAATCAGCTAAAGATTTGTGGACGAGATTGGAGGAAATATTTGATCCAACCAGATCAACATGGCAACCTGGTAATTAATGACTTTTTCAAAGATGTTTTATTACGGAAATTTCCAGTCAAAACTTCCAGTAGAGCATCTCCTGCATCACCAAGTGAGGTAACATAATTTTATCCCAAATAATAATTTTGGTGACAAATGTGACTAGTTGAAAAACTACTTGCAACAAGTGCACTCTAATGAACTTTTTTGATTTAAGGAATCCACATTGCCAAAAAGATTAATGAGTTTACCAATCCAAATTTCCAGTGCTTTACGTAAATCTCATGCCATACAATACAAATACTCTCTCTCTCGATCGATCGAAAAGTAACTGAAAGATTTACACGTGCAGACGAAGAAATGGAGGATAGGCAAGCCCGCTATCTAGCCTTGCAAAAAGCTGCAATCAACGGGGATTGGGACAAAGCCAGGGAAATCATAGAACGCGACCCAAATGCTGTTAGGACTCACATCACCCCTCAGTTACATACAGCGCTCCATATCGCCATCTCGTCGGGGTCGGCGGGGAGAAATCGTTTTGTGAGGAATCTTTTGGAGAAGATGACATCACAGGATGTTGTGGACCGAGTTGACAAAAAGGGCCGTACAGCCCTTTTCCAAGCTGTAGTCGTTGGCAACATGGAAGGAGCCAGAATGTTAGTCAGCAAAAACTCGAATCTTCCTAATAAATCGGCCGAACATGGAATTATGCCTCTCCATTACGCTGCCATGTGTGGGTTTAGAGAGATGGTTCTTTACTTAATGGAACTCACTAGTGAAGACATTCTATTGGATGACTACGCGGGTGCTGTTCTTCTGTGTCTTCTTACACGTAGTGAAATGTACGGTGAGTATTTCTTTTTTTTGATAGGCTATGGTGAGTATTTGTTAGAGGTGGCAAATGGGCGGGTCTGGGCGGGTTTGGGCGGGTTGAAACGGGTCGCGGGTCAAATATGGGCGGGTCAAATATGGGTCAAATAATAAACGGGTTGAAACGGGTCGGGTCAAATATGGGTCAGGTCAAACCCAAACCCGCCCGACCCGACCCGTTTTCCTTTTATTTTATTTTATTTTATTTTATAATTTTCAGAAACTAATTTCCCTCTATCGAAACTTAGACTTGCTAAAAAAAATACCACATCTACAAACGTTTCGAAGAATACGATCGCACCGAAAATCATTCAGATTTCAAATTATACTCGAATGAAGAAATCTAGAGAGAGAGAATACGCACAGTTGGTTTGCCCCGTCGATTTTCTTTGTTTTTTCGTTTAGCAAAATGTCGACGTAAAAATGGTAGTAAAATTGTTTGGAAGTTGTCTCATAATTTTTTTTATTTCTGGACTTTTTATGTTGAAACAGAGGTAGGGATTAATAGTGGAACGGAGGAATGGGATTGATGAACAGAAGTAGGTAGGAGAGAGAGAGAGATTTGTTTCTAGAAGTGGGATGAGAGAATTGATTTGTGTTTACAGAAACAGAGATTGAGATGGAACAGGATTCTATTTAAGGGGAGAGAGAGAGAGAGATGCTGCTTCTCTGGACCAGTGTGAGTTTTGGACTTATGACGGGAGCAATTAAAAAAAGTTTTGGACTAAAGACGGGAGCAATTAAAAAAAACAGGCCAGCATGAATCTTTTCCTTTCAACCCATATTGAACCCATTTTTAACCCATCTAAACCCATAGAAATGTGGGTTGATATGGGTTCAACCCATATCAACCCATTATATAATATGGGCGGGTTGGGTTGGGTTATAAATGGGCGGATTTGGGCGGGTTAAAAAATATGGATTGAGATTGCCACCTCTAGTATTTGTTACAAAATTACAGTATATATGTATATATACACACACGGTACGCATGCTACTTTGTTTTTGTTTTTTTGAATTGATTTTGTTATTCTTTTTTTCTCTAACGACACTCTCACTCTCTCACAAAACAAATCACCTAATTGAGACACAAAAAATAGTGTCGTTAGATAAAATAGATGAGAGAGGCAAAATCAGTCTTTTTTTTTTTTTTCCCTGTTTACAATTTTCCATGACATATTACACAAGCAGCGTTCCGTGCGATGCATGACAAAATCAGTTATTGCTCATTGATAGACGGTTTAATTTTAATGGTGAAGATTTTATTAAGGACGAGAAAATAAAAATAAAATAAAATAATTGAGTGAGGAACACGTTGAGTGGAGAGCGCACAAGCTCTTCAGGTGCCCGGTGGTAACTTGCTTTCCCCTTTTTCCTCCTCCTCCTTCTGTAGCGGGTGGCATATCATTGTTTTTGGCCCAAGTGTCAACATAATTGGGATGTTGGCCATTAGTTGTGTTGCTTTTTTCCCTGTTTCCTTTTAATCATTGTAACTTTGGTTCTTTGATTAATAAATTTTTCTTTGCTAATCAAAAAACTTGCTTTCCCTTTTTCCATGAGAGTGAAAGAGATGCACAAGCTCTTTACGGGACAATTGCCAATCAGATTAAATTTTGATGGGTAAAATAGCATATATATATTCGCCCTCTATATCTAGTCGACAAACGGGCCCTTAGAATTCATCGATTGGGAGAAATCTCTAAATAACATACTTTATAATTTATTCCTTACCTCAGTTTATTATTTGAAGAGTAAGAATTTTAGAGTGCACTCCAATCAACTCTTCAAAATTTTGTTGTTATAGTACTAATTTTTTTCTTTTATATTGCTATCTTAATTGTTTGCTACAACAGATTTTCTCAAAAACAAATAACTATTAGTTTGTATAACAAATATGTGTGTGTCCCCTTCTAGCTAGTAAGTGATCCCTTACATTCCTACGGTGTGGACCTCATAGTTCGGAGTCCCACGCTAATAGTCAGAGCCGTACTTCAGCTTGTTTAGAACATGTTTTTAAGAGTATTTGCAAAGAAATCAGCTCAAACAAATATCGGTAAGTGTTTAATCCAAACAACTTTCCATAAAGCTTGACAGGAATTGTTTTATAAAAAACTGTTTAGATCAAGCACTTACCGATATTCGTTTAAGCTTATTTTTGGCAAGTACCCTTAAAAATATATTTTAAACAAGTTGAACAGCTCCGATTATTAGCATTGGGCTCCGAACTTTGAGGTCCGCACTTAAGATCCGCATTTAAAGTCCTTACTAGAAGCTACTGTATATATATTTTTGTACTCATATGTAGGGCGGAGCAATGATATGTAGTTAGTGGGGTCAAATATATAAACTTATACCTAATTTGTTTTTGTTCTTGTTAATTTTTCGTATATATGAGGTCAAATATGTAAAATATCAAGACAAATTAAGTCTATCCCATGACAGAATTTCAAATTGATGGGGTCGCGTGACCCCACTTTTTTCTATGTCCCTCTGCCTGTGCTCATACGTCAAATTTGAAGAAAAAAGAAGGAATTGAAAGGATTAGCTCGTGTTTGAAGAGTTTGTAGAAAAATTTAAGAGTTCACAAAGAATTAAGTTTTTCCACATACAACAGTAAAGGTTTGATAGAGATGCTCTAAGATGTTACTACTACTATGATATAAATTAGCACCAAATATTAAATTTAGAATAACATTCGAATAAATCCCTAACCATTATCTTCCATCAATTGTGCTGCAGACATAGCTTTAACTTTTCTTCACCGAAAACCTGTGCTGGCATGCATGGCATGCATGAGATTCAAGGAATTCAATCCTTTTGCTATAATTGTCGAAAAGCATTCTTCATTCCCGAGTGGAAATTCCTCAAACTTCTGGCATAATTTAGTCTCTTTCATCCTTTTGGGTTAGTCTCTTTCATCTCTTTCTCTCTTGTTTCTATTACGCCTATATACCTGCTCTGCTCTACAAAAAAAAAAAATGAATTTGAGATTTTCCATAATGAATGAAACCCTCACAGTCACGGATTAAATGACAATAAATCTCATGTTGTTACAATGTTCATTTCATCGACATTCAACCAATAACTGGCCGATCGACCAAACACGTGATATTGGAATTAGCCAGATGATAAATGATCTCATGTTGTTACAATGTTCATTTCATCAACATTCAACCAATAACTGGTCGATCAAACACGTGATATTGGAATTAGCGAAAAGTGATTTATATTGACTAGTTCACCCTTTTTGGAAATGAATAAGAAAATACTTCCAATTCTAAAGATTTTTGACACAAAAGTATTAATTTTGCCTTTTCTAAAAAAACCTGTTCTATCGAGGAATAAAAAATAAGTATTACTCTTTTTTATTAGGGGTAATTTCACTGACCTTCCCTCAAGTTTCTGACAAACACAAGGATCTCCCTTGAGTTAGCTAGGAATATACAAACATTAAAAAGATACATGAACTTCGTTCCTAACAAATAGGGAAAATTTCAAAATGGCACCTGAACTTTCACCCAAATGTCACATAAACACCTGAACTTAAGTTTATTTCAATTAAACACCTATACTTACAAAACCCCCAAATTTAGGCACCTGCCGTTTCCTTCCGTCCATTTTGTCCACAAAAGTGCTGAAGTGGCATCTTTTACACGTTAATTGACCCAGATGCACATGGTATGAAGTCCAAGGGATGCACACAATCAAAATCCTTCCATTTACTTCAGCAACCCCAGCCACATATTTTACCACACTACAACCGTTTCTCTCTCCACCCCCTCTCTCTCTTTCTTCCCCGATTTTTTATCCTTCTCGTCCTCACCCATGGGTGAATCCTTATCAAATTTTTGAAGACATTTTGTTAAAAGGAGAGAGAGAGCATCGCCGGAGACAGAAAATCAATCACGGATTGAGCATTCGGATCGGTGGGAGAACGCCGAGGCAAGGAGGGAGGCGATGGCGGAGTGGTACATGGGATCGTGAAATGCTTCCATGTTGGTCGTCATCAGCCGGAGCCTTCTCGCCTTCGCGTCGGTGAATTAAGGCTTTTCCGGTGGGGCTTATGGTGGCCGCCGGTGGCGCATGGGCGGAGTCCGATTGGTCGGATGGATACAAGGCTAACGGCTAAAAGCATGGTAATGGGAATAAAATAAACTCCCAGTGGTGGATAGCATGGCCATGGGAGGATGATTGCTGTAAAAAGGTAAAAAAGAGAAAAACGGGAAGAGGGTTTGTAAATTCCTTTTCAATCTTCTACTGTTACATCATTTAGATTGTTAAATATACAGCCTGCGTCGGCGTATTATCCGACTGAGGAGGAGAGAGAGAGAGAGAGAGACGGGAAGGGGGAGATACAGTGGTCGATCAGTGCTCGGTGGGTATTAGGGAGAATAGGGTTTTGATTTGGTGAGAAGAGGATTTTGATTGTCTGCAACTTTTTTGGGCTGCTGTTGTGTGTCAATGGGTATTTAACGGAGAGAAAAGCCACGTCACCATAAATTGGACGAAAGGAAACGGCAGGTGCCTAAATTTGGGGGTTTTGTAAGTATAGGTGTTTAATTGAAATAAACTTAAGTTCAGGTGTTTATGTGACATTTGGGTGAAAGTTCAGGTGCCATTTTAAAATTTTCCCTAACAAATAAGTAAAAGTTAAGAATTGCCATTCTCTCTAACTTTTTTTTTTTTTTTTGGTCAATTACTTTTTTTTCGTTCATAATTTTTCGTCGTCCTATATATTGCCACTAAGTTTCAATAAGTTGTTGGGTCATCGACCTTACTCTATTTTCAAAATATGGTGGATGATCGATGTATACATTTATCTACTCAAGTCTTCTTTAATTTCAACAAATCTACACTCAATGTACAAAACACACTTTAGCATGATATTTGATTCGTGTAATTTTTTGTACTTACGTGTCCCATGTAGGAGCTCCAGTGAACCATCGTAACGAAGGAGGAAGAACAGGAGACATTGAGAATCCAGACAATTATGACATCTCTGGTTTGGCTATCACAATACATCTTTCCGTTTTTTGAACGGAGAAAATTTTAATTAGTGTCAAATAAGTAGGTACAGTACAGCAGCCGCGCACAAATCGATTTTGCGCCCGTCTTGAATTCCACAAAGATGATCAGAGTTTGCTCATTCTGTTGGAGATATTTTGTTTAGAGTCTTTGTAAAAAATGATATCAATCTGATATCGGTAAGGACATTTACGAATCATCCAATTTTACTGCCTGAATTCTGAAACAAAGTAAGATGATTCGTAAACGCCCTTACCGAGTTACAGATATCGGATTGAGATGATTTTTTACAGAGACTCTAGACAAAATATTTTGAATAAAATGAGCGGTTTCAATCATCTTTGTGGAATCCGAGACAGCCGCAAAATAGATATGTGCGCGACTACTGTACAGCCTTTGCTGTACTCATATCATTACTACTGAAGTCCTAGTTTGTTTTCTTCTGTGAAAAAGAAACGATACTATATTGATTATATATGGTAACTTCAGCTTTTTTTCCCCAAATTTCATGAATTTTGATGTTCAAAGAGCTTTTGTAGCAACTTGCTTTTGTAGCAATTTGTAAGCAAATGTATGAACTTTTATAAAGATATTTTGAATTCTTATCTCAATGTCACGAATTCAAAATGACTCTCAGGTGCGTATTAGGACTGCAATCCTATCAACACCAAAAACTCATCATTCATACATCTATATTATATTATATTATAAAACAGAGCGGTTTTTCATCGAAAATGTCTATGCATACAAACAGAGCTACCTCTATAACCGTTCGATCGTACTTCTTGTTAACTTTGTATCCATCGGATCGAATGCATATTTCCTAATTATAAACCTACAATCTATATCCTAATTACACATTTCCTAATAAATCCTTAAATATATCCATATCCTTAATTTTGTTCCCTTTTCCGAATTGAAGTAAATCAATTGACCCTGTTCAATAATGTAAACTTTTTTAAACGTTTCCGAAATATTTCTATGTTCCCTTTTTCAATTGATTTTCCCATTTCCAATTGATTTCTACAACTCATCACCACGTCTCTCTCTCTGGTTCAAATGCAGCACCTTTCGGAAGTTACCACAACCATCGCCACCAGCACCATCGTACAACACCGCAAACCACAAACCACCGTCGTCGGCAACAACAGCCACAAGTCCTTCATTGTCGGTCGTTTTCTCAATTAGGTTTTTTTCTTGATTTCTCTTACTTCTAAATAATTTCCTGTTTGATTTCTACCAATTGTAATTTTTTGGGTGCTTTTGTAGTTATCTGCAGAGAAGGTTTGATTCAGTTGTGTTGGTTTTTATTAGGGATTTATTTTGACCATAGTATTTACTCAGAGCATTCCTCTCTCATTTACCCGTCCGTGTTTACCAACGTTGGCTCCTCCACAACCGGAGCCACAAACCACAGCTTTGAATAAACAGTAACTACTATGGTATCTATAGCATTTTTGACTTATTCGCTGAATCTCACGTTCCCTCTATTTATCTCACTGTTTGTCTAATTTTGAGTAGTTTCGCCCCTATGAATCCAAAAGTAATATTTACCGATTTTCTTTGCGTGGTTCTCTGCAAATCTTCCTTGCGATTAGGATTTTCCATGTTTAAAACATATTTAACTATTAGTCGGCTTGGTTGGCGAGGTGGTCAGCAACATTCATTTAATATATGGAATTTTTTTTCAAGTACTATTATGCATTACGTAGTCGCCGTGAAAAGAGTTCATGTATGTTAACCCCAATACAACTTAGGATCGATGTATAGTACTGTGGTGGCTGGCTTTCTTCGGTTAGACCTTGTGGCTTGGGTGGCTGAGACTTGGATGTGGACGGACTAGACCTGCGCACGAAACAACCGCGTTAGTGCCCAAACCCGGAGCGTGGTGTCCGGGGCAGGCACTCCGACGCTCTAGTCAGTAAACAGGAGAGGAGATGTCAAGGTATTGCTTTAGGGTTTGAGAGAGTATTCTGGACGTACCTTATTAAGGAGGTGAATACCTCCTTATATAGCCAAAGGGATGCAGAGTCCAAATCCCATTAGGATACTTATTCGTTGCATGATGAGCCCGCCTATCTCGGATCCAGATAGACATCCCAATTCTGAACCTATCCAATCTCCTATACTCTGCTCCTGAATATAAGGGATTGGATAAGACGTGAGGCTGCCTTCCCCTGCCCAACTCTCCATAACTTTCTCTCCAAGTTAGGGGACAAGGGGCTCGGCGAGAGTAGGTTCTGCCGGACCGTTTGGTACGGCAGTGATGACTTCAACAGGGGCAATCTCCAGCCCGTTCGGCGGAGAACCGCCGAACCAGATCATATGGATGGATACACACGCCGAACCAGATTGTTCCCTTCCGTGGATCGACACTTTGGTTACCTTTATCCAGGCCCGGCCGTACTCGGATCGGCTACCGACCCAAACCGCCGACCCATGGGTAGTAGATTCACGGCCCTGGCTAACTGGTGCAACGTGGCCACCGTCCTGGTCCCTCCGCCGGACCACGCCCTCCACAATAGCCCCTCAACCTCTTCCTCCTTTGCAAAAGGTGGGAGGGGTTGACCATACAAGGAAGAGTTGCTACCGAGGGCGTCCTGAGACAAAGAGTGCCGAGCATATACCGCCGGTCCAGTGTGGGCTGGTGAAAGAGCCTTCTCGAAACTTGGGGTAATGATGCATCCGCAGCAACCGAGGGCTGATGGGACCGCTGGGAGTCAGAGATCGAACGGTCCATCAGGAAACCCATACGGCGTGATGTGCCACGTGGTGGAAGGGGAAACGACGCCGGTACGAAACGGCGCAGGCTTTCCACGTGGCACGAAGAGAGTGGGCGGGACGGCGACGCTTCGGTTCTCGTGCTTCGACGTTTAGGGTTCCCACCCGTTCAATTCATCCTCTATATAAGAGGAGAGGCGGGACAGAATACCACTTTCTGCTCTCGCCTCTTTTGCTCTGCAACTCCAACTGCTGCCGCCTTTCCTAGCGCCTCCGTTGCTCCGCCACTCACCGCCATCCAACACCAGCATTCCCAGGTAACTCCGCTACCCCTGCTGATTCTTTCTAAGTCTTTTAAGATGCAATACTCCAAGCACCTTCCCTCATTTGCACAAAACATTGTTCTATATGAATAGTATCGTTCTCCCATGGCCGCTTGCGGCCGTGGGCCGCCGTCTGGGCTGCCAACAACGGCGGTCCTCCACCGAGCCAATCCCAACACTTTGATAAGAAACCATGGCTTCCGCCGAGGAGGATCCTAAAGGGCCCCCCTCGGCAGGGATCTAGATGCACATGAGTTACCATGCTGAAGTAGGAATTCTCATCACCCTTCCAATTTCTTTACTATGTTTTAGGTCTTCAGTATGGTGGATCCCAACTCACTCTTGCCGAGCATCAATACTGGAGCTTACCCAGACCTTCAAGAAACCATCCAGGCGCTCGGCAGAGGGTACAGGAGCTTCAATGAAAGCTCCAGCAACTTCTCCCAGCAGGCCGGTGGCCCAATCATCCCTGGCATCCACATTCCCCTCCAAATTGATGACAGGTCCTCCAGGGACATCCTATACGGGCGGAGTGACTCCCCCGGCGAATCCGCCGAGGAAGACACACACGGCTCCGTCCCGGAAGAGGCCAACAGGGAGCGAACAGCCTCCGGGGCCCAGGCCAGCACATCGACCTCGGCTGATGCGCCGCCGAGCACCTCTGATACAGCAGGAGGTGCCGAACCACCTGCGCCGAGGGACGTCGATCTCATCCCTCCGCTACCAACGGGTCTTGGGCCCATGCCGTATAGTCATTTCTACGGCGACGGCCCAGGTGGCTTCACACAGGCTTTCCGGACCAAATACTTGATCCCGGATGACGTCCTAGTCGAAAGGGTCACCACCGAACGAATTACCTTCGGCGAAGACTTCATCATTCTTCCTCTCTACGCCATCACTGAGGGAGGGGTAAGGTTCCCCATGAACCCCTTCCTCCGCTCCTTCTTGTCAGACTACAACCTTGCGCCGATCCAGGTCCCAGTCAACAGCTGGCGCATCTTGAGCTCGGCGGTAAGGTTGGCAGAGATCAACAACCTGCCATTCACCCTTGGGGACCTGATGCTAATGTACGTGGTATCAAGGATCCCCAAGTACGACAAGTACTACCTCACCACCCGCCAATACTTCGACCACCTGGTGGACCGCCTCTATGACACTGAAAAGTGGTGGATGGTCTTGGTCAAGGTGTCCGGCAATTTCGAGTGGGGTCCCATCAACCCCCTACTCGACTACCCCTTTCCGACCAGGAAAGGTTCGGAGATTGAGAGACCGCACAAAATCCCTCGAGTGCGAGGGTTCCCCGGCCACGGGGACAAGCCCGGTATACATCTCTCTCTATACACTGTCTTCTATACTTGTATCCATTCATACTGATCTTCTTTCACTTGCAGATTGCTCGGCACCGAACAAGGGACTCCTCGTTACTGGCAAGTGGACGAACCTGATCGACCTGCTTCGGTGCCCCAACCGAGACGCGCCGACCCTCCTCGACTACAAGCCTTTCTACCACGGGTACGTCGGCAGAAAAAACAAAGAGAATATGGTGAGGAAGAAGGTCGATCTTGGTACTTTCGCCGGAGAGGCATTGAAGCTGCAATACCTGGCCCAAGACCTTTCTTCCTCTGGGCTGCCCCAAAAAGAGGAGAAGGTGCCAGCCCCCACCAGCAAGCCGGAGCCCCAGGGGAAGCCCACCGAAGCCGCTGCTGTGGTACCACGCTCCACCCGCCGAAGGGAGAAAACCACACCCGCCGAGGGAAAGGGCCCTCATATTGCTAAGAAGGCCAGAGTCTCCAAAGAGGACGTGCAGGTCTTCAGTCCCGGCCACCCTGAAGGTGCATCCACGGAGCCCTTTGTTCCGAGCCTGGTTTGTTCCAACGGGCACGTGATCTCTACCGGCGACAGCCTGGGGGAGATCCCCCATCTGGCCATGACCCTCTTAAAGGGCCTGGCCCTCCCAAAGGACATGGAGAAGCTGCCACCCGGCAAGGCCGACAACATGGCCGAACTGTGCCTTCACCTTGCCCAGGTATGGATTCCCAACCTTAACCTTAAAGTTGAACATCCCTTTTTCAAATGCTAATTCTCGCTTCTCCTTTGGCAGGCCGGGCAATGTGCCAGTAAAGCTTTCAACGATATGGAGGTCCTCCTTGCTGCTCGGAAGACCCAGAAGGGGGACCTTCAGGCAGTGAGGAAGCAGGTGAAGGAGGCCAACGACCAAATCGAGGCGTTGGAGGCTCAAGTTGCCGGGGCCAAGGCCGGCCTGGAGGAAAGGGACCGCTTGTTGCTGAAGCTCAAGGAGATTGAAGCCGAGCGGGACCAACTCAAGGAGGAGAAGAAGCAGATGGAGGACGAGCTGCCGGCCCAGCTGGAAGAGGCCGGCGATGCAGGTTACAACGAGGCCGGCGAAGACTACAAAGAGCAGGTGGCAGTCCTTGTCACCAAGGCTTTCAAGGAAGGAGAGCGGAAGGGTTTTACAGACGCTCACGCCTCCTCTTTCCTTCTTGGGTTCCACGTCGGCCTAGACTATGCCAAAGTCTCCAAGGATGACCACCGAAGGGAGAACCCAGTGGTGCCAACCGTGGATTTGCCGAGGCACCTGCTTCTGGCTGAAGAGGCCAACCCAGCTGCTGACGTGCCACCGAGCCCGGTTGACAAGCCGCTGAGTTCGGCCGAACCAGCCAAACCTGCTGAAAACTCAGACTCCAGCACGGCCGAGCCCATCACCCACGCCGAGCAGTCTAACCCCACTCCTGCGGAGCTGCAGTCTTCGGAAGCCCCCACCGTAGTGTAGACCTTTCTTTTCTCTTTTTGTATTTTGTAGGATCGAGGGTCGGCAAAAGAATCTTGTTCAGCCGAGCCCCTGTTTTTGAATTGTAATGGACCAACCTTTGGTATAATGAAAGTTTCAAGTTTTTCTGTCTATGTTTCATACTTTGTGCACTTCATGCATGTTAAGACTCATGTATTGCACTTCATGCACATGGTTTTAACTAAAAGATCTCTCTAATAAGTATCCGTCCCAGCTCGCCGTACCCAGCCCCTTGACCCGGAGGAAACCTACCACCGAGGTTGGTTCCACCGGATCAAAAGGAACGGCCGAAGCTGGGAATGCCCCCTTCAGGAAATGGCATGCAAAGTCTTTGCCGAACAGAATCTGAGAAAGCGTGCCTCGGCAATCCGAGCATAAAAATACCACCGAGGCTAACAAAATACATTGAAAAATAGAAACAACCAATCTTTATTGAAAACAACTCTTGTAAAAAAAAACTGAAGGCTTAACACATAGCCGAGGCGAAAAGCCAAAAAGAAAATTAAGCGTAAAATTTTCGAAGCAGCTGTGCGTTCCAATGGTTCGGTATCGCCGTACCATCCATCTCGGCGAGTTCATATGAGCCATAGCCAACCTTCTTAACCACCCGGAATGGACCCTCCCACTTCGGCATAAATTTCTTCAAATGTTCCTTCTGCACTATCTGCCGAAGGACAAGATCATCCACATTGAAGGGGCGGCTCCGCACATTCTTGTTATAACTCCGAGCCAACTGCTGCTGATAAGCTGCATACTTGATGTGGGCATTGTCTCGAAGCTCATCTGCTCGGTCTGCTTCGGCGGCTAGCATTGCATCGTTCGTTGGAACGTCAAATGTTGCAGTTCGAGACGTGGGCCGAGTAACAGCTACTGGGAGCACGGCCTCAACGCCGAACGCCATGGAGTAAGGAGTACGACCAGTGCCGCGCCGTGGAGTGGTTCGGTAGCCCCATAGAACATCAGGCAACTCTTCCGCCCACTTGCCGCGCTTGTTTCTGAGTCGGCGCTTCAGGCCGGCAGAAATAGCTTTGTTGGCAGCTTCGGCCTGTCCGTTTCCCTGAGGATAGGAGACTGACGCTGTCTTCATCTGTATGCCGCGCCTCTTGTATATGGCCTTAATTGCGTCGGCGACAAACTGGGTACCATTGTCCGATACAATGGCGTATGGTACGCCGAACCTGGTAAAGATATGTTTCCAAAGGAAACTTTCTACGTCGGCGGCGCTGATTGTTATGAGTGCTTTGGCCTCTACCCACTTGGTATAATAGTCCGTAGCAGTGATGATGTGGGTAAAGCCGCCAGTAGCTTTCGGCAGCTTGCCGATAATATCCACCCCCCATTGAGCAAAGGGCCATGGACTAGAAACCGGTTGCAATGGTAGGGTCGGCTGATTTATAAGAGGGGAATGCTTTTGACAGGACTTGCATTGCTTGGCAAACTCTGTCGCCGTATGTACCATTCTCTTCCACCAATAACCCTGGGAAAGGGCTCGGTCAGCCAAGGATCGGCCGCCGGTGTGACAACCAGCACTTCCACCATGCAACTCTTCGAGGATGCCGGGCACCTCCTGCTCGTGTACCACACGTAGGTCTGGACCAGTGTATGATCGGCGGTACAATGTGCCGGAGGGATCGAGGAAATAAGAAGCAGATTGACAACGGACTTTATGGGCTTCCTTGCGATTGGCTGGAAGCACGGCATGCTTTAAATAGGAGACGACGGGGTCCATCCAGCTCGGCGCCAGATGGATGTCCATCACCTCATGTGGTTCCGGCTCGAAGCTCGGTGACGGGACTTCGCCGAGGACGATCGTTCTTTCCCCTCCTTGATCGGCACATACAGCTCCCAGTCCGGCAAGAGCATCGGCATGAGAATTGAGATCACGACCCACATGGTCAAAAAATACATTTTTGAAGGAACCAGCCAAGGCAACAACTTGACTTACGTACTTGTTCATGCGTGCATCCTTAGCCTCGTAATCATCATTGAGCTGATTAACCACGAGCTGTGAGTCGCTATACACCTGAACCTCTTCGGCACCCATATGCAGAGCTAACTTGAGCCCGGCAATGAGGGCCTCATACTCTGCTTCGTTGTTGGTTGCTGGAAACCCAATGCTCAATGAATGCTCGTGCAAGGTCCCACTCGGCGACACTAGAACAATCCCGGCACCAGCCCCTCGGTTATTAGACGCTCCGTCTACATGGAGTCTCCAAGCGTGCCCGGTGAACAAGCTCGCTCGGCGTGAAGGGATGGGCCGCTTCGTGATGTATTCTTCGTGAGCTGGATGGCTTGACCGAGGTCCAGGGGCTGGCCCGGTGGACTCTTTGGCCAGATCCTCTTCACTGCTTCTGCCGTCTTCCACCCCAGGGGAGAACTCGGCGACAAAATCGGCCAACACCTGACCTTTGATTGCCGTTCTAGCCTGATAACGGATATCAAAGTTTGCCAATTCCAGGGACCACTTGCACAATCTGTTGGAGAGATCTGCCTTGCGTAACACCGCCCTTAAGGGGTACTCGGTGACGACCACAATGGTAAAGCTCTGGAAGTACGGCAGGAGCTTCCTCTTCGCCATTACCAGTGCCAAAGCCAGCTTTTCTATCGGGAGGTAGCGGGTCTCGGCGGGGAGAAGCGCCTTACTAATGTAGTAGACTGGCTTCTGGTCCGTGCCCGTTACGCCTTTTGAGGTCTCCTGCCGAACTAAGACAGCGCTTACGGCATGCTCGGAAACTGCAAGGTAGAGGTGAAGCTCGTCCCCCTCCTTGGGCACAACCAGCAAAGGAGCCTGGGATAGACATCTCTTCAGCTCGGTGAGAGCTTCATCGCAGTCCGGCGTCCATACGAAACTCCTTCGGCTGTTGCCTTTAATTGATTGAAAGAACGGTCGGCAGATATCCGAAGATTTGCTGATAAAGCGACTAAGGGCGGCGGCCATGCCGGCGAGGCGCTGAACCTCCCTCACCGTGGCCGGAGCCCTGATTTCCTGTATGGCCTTGATCTGACTTGGGTCGGCCTCAATTCCTTGGCGAGTAACCAAATGTCCAAGGAATTTGCCAGAGCCAACGCCGAATGCACATTTTTCAGCATTCAGCTTCAAGCCGAACCTCTTGAGAACACCAAAAATTTCGCCGAGGTGGATAAGATGATCGGCTGCTTCCTTACTTTTGGCGACCATGTCGTCAATGTATGCCTCCATTATCCTGCCGAGGATCCCTTTGAACAGCAAAGCTACCATACGCTGGAATGTAGCCCCGGCGTTTTTTAAACCGAAGGGCATTACCAAGTAACAGTAAGTGCCACTAGGAGTGATGAACGCCGTTTTCTCCTGATCCTCCTCATCCATGGCAACTTGATGGTACCCTCTGTAAGCGTCCATAAAGCTCAGCCGAGCATATCCAGCGGTAGCATCCACCAACTGATTGATCCAAGGGCACGGGAAACAGTCCTTAGGGCATGCGTCGTTCAGATCGGTGAAATCGACACAGACGCGCCACTTGCCGTTCTTCTTCCGGACCACCACCGGATTTGCTAACCATGTTGGATACTGGACCTCTCGAATAGCTCCGGCATCAAGGAGGCGTTCTACCTCTTCATTCACTGCGTCGGCGTGTAGGGCCGAAGATCGCCGAGGCTTCTGCACAACGGGCCGCCGAGCCGGATCAACGTTCAACGAATGTTTTATCACGTCGGGACTAACGCCCGGCATTTCATATGGAGTCCAAGCAAAGACCTCCATGTTCTCTTTGAGGAACTCGACCATCTCTGTTTTCTCGACCTCATCAAGAGCCGAGCCAATGAGAAAAGAACGGGTCCCATCTTCGTTGACCGCAATCCGAACCAAGTCTTCCACGGCCCTGTCGCTCGCCGGTCTTCCAACCTCTTCAGGCCCTTGCAGCGCCTCTCTCGTCTTCTCTTCGGTGGTGCCCTCATCTAGTAACTCAGGTACCTCTATACTCTGTACCTCCTTTGCTCGGCCCTTTCCGCGGACAGAGTTGACGAAACACTTTTTTGAGGCCACCTGGTCCCCCTTGATGGTTTCCTGTCTCCCAGACTCTCCAATGAATCTAACACATTGGTGAAGCGTAGATGCCACAGCCCTCATGCTGTGCAACCAATTTCTTCCCAGGATTGCGTTGTATGGGCTCGGCGAACTAACCACGATGAATTCCATATCCAACTTCACCGAACCAGCATATACTGGGAGTACGATCTTGCCGAGCGGGTAGACCGGAATTCCAGTAAAACCAATCAAAGGGGCTTCCACCGGGGCCAATTGCTCTTTTGAGAGACCTAAAGCTTTGAACGCTGAGTAGAATAGGATCTCCGCCGAGCTTCCCTGATCGACCAATACCCTCCGGACAAGTTTCCGCTGGAATTGTAGAGAGAGGACCAAGGCATCATTGTGGGGTAGAGATAAACCCTCCAAATCTTGCTCGGTGAACCTGATCTCCCACGTGCTACGAGCATCCATCTTCCGCTTCGACGAATTTTGAAGCATCATCACCCCAAGTGGGGTAGGGCTGTATAGTTTCTCGTGGAGCTCGTTGGCCTGGGCTTTGTTCATTGGCCCATGAATACAATGCACCACGCCGTCGAGATCTTGGGCTCTCGGCGGGATCCCTGCGTTTGGTGACTTGGTCCGGTCGATCCACCGATCCATCTTTCCCTGCTGGACTAACTCCTCGAGGTAGATCTTGTAAGGCTGGCATGCCGTCGTGTAGTGCCCTTGCTCGTCGTGGAATGAGCAGTATACCCTAGGGTTCGGTTCCCGGCCATCGGCAGTTCCCATTTTCTCCGCCGCGCCTGTTGGCCATTGGAAACCAGGAAGCCGTCCACATTCTCGGAGCATACGGAAGATTGGCTCCTTAAAATAGGTCGTGATGGCAAGGTGGTCCCGCCCATCGCTCGGCGGGCGGTCCCACGTCTTTCCATTTCCTTTGTTTCCACCGAACCCTGTGCCATCTTTCTTGGACACTATGTTAACCTGCTTCTTTACTTCCTTGGCCGCCGTCTTACCCAGCTCGGCGACTGGAGCTACTTCGGATCCACCGATGTATTCCTCAAGCTCTATATACCGAGCAACGGTATGCATGAGCTCTGTCATATTATTCGGCGGCCGAAGCATTAATTCCTTGGATAGGTCAGAGTTCCTATCCAATCCACGTTTGAACGATGTAGCCGCAGTCTTTTGGTCACAGCTTTCAACCATGTTGTATACGTTGTAGAAGCGCTCAGAGTAATCTTTCAAGGACTCGCCAGTTTTTCGCCGAAGGTCCGTTAAGGCTTCTATCGTTTTTGGCCTCCGGTTACTCGCCACAAACCGTGCCGTAAACGAACGCTCCAGTTCACCGAAGCTGCTTATTGAACCTGGTTTTAGCTGTGTATACCAAAGCATGGCAGTGTCCGGGAGGCTCAGGGAGAACGTTCGGCACATCATTGCCTCGCTCAATCCGCAGAGCGCAGCCATGGATTTGAACTGCTGCACATGGGTCGGTGCGTCCGACTTCGCGTTGTATACAGTGAATTTGGGGACCTTGAAGTGGGGAGGAAGAGGCTCATCTGCTATGGCCTTGGAAAAGGGGGAGACACCTTTCGCCGAGGTTGCTGTAACCCCTTCCTTCGGCGGAACTACTGCCGAAGGGGCGGGGCTCTTCTCTCGAGCATCATCCCTTGTCCTTTTATTGATTGGTGGGGTTCGAGCCCTTCGGCCGCTCACACTTGGCTCTGGGGTTCGGCGCTTCGTCCCCGAGGCTCTCCTGTTTCCCACTGCCGGGGGTTCTTCCTGGTGCCGGATGGGCCGGTAAGTGGTTCTCTCGCCAGTGCGAGTATTTACTACTATTAAAGCCCCACCACCGGCGCTGATCTCGCACCTCTCCTCCGGTAGCAGCCCCTGGCTGTTCTCTTCCTGAAGTCTGGATTGTCCGGCAGATCGACCCGGCAATCGTCGGTGATGTCCCTGGTCAGACTGCCGAGGGTGGGAGCGACTGGTAGAGTGGGCCGGCGACCGCTGACGGCGCCGAGTGCTCGTTTCCCTTTCCTCCTCTTCATATCGCCGCCCCTCGGATAAGCTCGCTCGGTGGTTACCCTGGTGACCTCGCGACCCAAAAGGGTGATCAAGAGGGTCTCCCGCGTTATCTCTTGTGTCGCCGAGCCGGGGAAGTCCTTGAGTTTGGTCCGGCCTTCCCCTTGACTTCGAACGAGCGCTTGATGCCGTGGCGCTTGTTGTGGGAAATAATGCTCGGCGAACATTATCGTTTCCGGACGCATTGGTTCGGTGTCCGGGTTCTAGGTGGATAATGCCATTAGTATCCACGCGACACAGTGGGCCGAGCCTTGCAAAGGCAGAGGCCCTAACAGTGTCAGCCGTTCGAATAGCATTCCTCCTACGTCGCCGTTCCTGCGACCTGGAAACGGGTGGGGCGCTGTGAAGCGCCTGGATCTCTTGTACTTGTGTCCTTAGTCGCATTAACTCCTCCGCCATGCTCACCGGGAGTACTGCTGGGGGAGGAGGAGGAACCGTGAGGCTTGCCGCAGAGCGGTGCACACCATCTATGTGGAACGCCGCTGCTCCTAAATCCTGGTTGCTAGGATCAGGGATGTTTGAACCCACCACTCTGGGGTCGCCGGGACCCCCAATGAGGATGCCATCCTGCCCTACCACCGTCCGGTGAGAGGAGTGGTGGCCCAGGTTTTGACCGAAGTTATTAAGACCGAGAGGTCGCCCGTCCGGGGTTGTCATTCTGAACTTGGAAAAAGAAAGGAAAGAAAGCTGCACCACAAGATGTGTTTAATCTTTCTCCCCAGCAGAGTCGCCAATTGTGGTGGCTGGCTTTCTTCGGTTAGACCTTGTGGCTTGGGTGGCTGAGACTTGGATGTGGACGGACTAGACCTGCGCACGAAACAACCGCGTTAGTGCCCAAACCCGGAGCGTGGTGTCCGGGGCAGGCACTCCGACGCTCTAGTCAGTAAACAGGAGAGGAGATGTCAAGGTATTGCTTTAGGGTTTGAGAGAGTATTCTGGACGTACCTTATTAAGGAGGTGAATACCTCCTTATATAGCCAAAGGGATGCAGAGTCCAAATCCCATTAGGATACTTATTCGTTGCATGATGAGCCCGCCTATCTCGGATCCAGATAGACATCCCAATTCTGAACCTATCCAATCTCCTATACTCTGCTCCTGAATATAAGGGATTGGATAAGACGTGAGGCTGCCTTCCCCTGCCCAACTCTCCATAACTTTCTCTCCAAGTTAGGGGACAAGGGGCTCGGCGAGAGTAGGTTCTGCCGGACCGTTTGGTACGGCAGTGATGACTTCAACAGGGGCAATCTCCAGCCCGTTCGGCGGAGAACCGCCGAACCAGATCATATGGATGGATACACACGCCGAACCAGATTGTTCCCTTCCGTGGATCGACACTTTGGTTACCTTTATCCAGGCCCGGCCGTACTCGGATCGGCTACCGACCCAAACCGCCGACCCATGGGTAGTAGATTCACGGCCCTGGCTAACTGGTGCAACGTGGCCACCGTCCTGGTCCCTCCGCCGGACCACGCCCTCCACAAGTACAGGTTGTTGTGTAGTTCGAATTTTGCGAATGGGATCTTGGCCTTCAAGAGGTTAGAGGGACGAAACTGAATAATTTGTTGAATACCAAATTCGAGCCGTGCCTTCAGGCACGGACATACGCTATACTATACATAGTACGTAGTTGATAGCTGTAATTATCTTGGTGATATGAATGACCCCATTTTATCAACTCTTATTCGGTAGAGACTAGTCACTAGTGATCAAGAAGGTAGTCTTGAGCAGTGACTTTATTCCCATTGAATTTCAAGTAAATTTTGACTTTTGTTAGATGTGAATACTTAATAAATTGATTACTCGTAGAATCTTATTGTGCAGTGTGGCAAAGATTGCATATTATGATTTGGGATGTCGCTGAAAAACTTGGTAAGGATTGGTACTGTGATTATATATATATGCCATTTAACATCAATGCTAATGCAAGTTATAGACTAGTATTCATTTCGAAAAACCTTATTTCATGCACTCTCAAAAAGAAGATGATTTTACAGTGCCGCGTGTCAAATGCATCCGAGAAAAAGAAGAGAAACAATATTATGCACTACAGCTTGTCAAATTCCTCTGCATGGAAGTTGCAAAATCAAATCTCTCAAAGGTGGAAATGATATATAAGCCAGCATTGCGAAAAGCAGTACGTGTAGGGATACCCGAAATTGTTGAAGAGATTGTATTGTCATATCCCTCAGCATTGTATTTTATGGATCTAGGCGGCCTAAACATCTTCATATATGCAATTCTATGCCGTCGTGAACGTGTGTTCAACCTCATCTATCAAACTGATCATGCTGGTAGATTTATATTAGGAGAGGACTATTCATTGAACAATGGTTTGCATTTGGTTGCACGTCTGACACATGAGCAACAAATCAATCTAAAAGCTGGTGCTGCTGGTGCAGTTCTACAGATGCAACGAGAAGTGCAATGGTTTAAGGTCAGTTTGCCCCTTCTTGCTTGACGATTTTCTAGTCCTAAATTAATGGGTTGCCCTAAGCGTAGGGCGGAGACCGACGTAGCACATATCCAGTAAGACCGGAGTCGAATCCACAAAGACGGTGATGTGTGCTGACTAAAAACTTGGGTTGTTATAATTTGAACTGACTCTTAGGTAGCCACCTCTTTTCGTTTGATGAAAGATTAACTAAACTTATGGAATTGTTTGGTTTTTTTCAAATAATTAAAAAGAAAGGTACGGTCGTAGGGTTCATAGCACTCGCAACCGGCCCGGACTCATATGCTCCAATCGGTGTTCTTTAAAACGTTGATTTTAGACTGAAAAAGATACCCCGTAAGATGCGAACCCTTATGGTCGCCGTTTGCCCATGCGCAGCGGAAAATGAGTTTTGGACCTCCGTTCCCTCGTTCATATGGGCTCCGACAATGCCCAGGTTCGTCTACGGGAAGTATTTTATCAATCTAAAATTACCTTTTAACATTCTTTATTTCGAAATAGGAGCAGAACGGATCCAATTCGGCCACGGTGTGCTAATCACCCCTCGACCCTACCCTGATGAGTACTCACTCATCATTGAACAAGAAACAAAAGAAACCTTAATTTGAAACATGCTTCAATTACTGGAGATGGAAAATAAACAAAGGATCTAAGTTAAACAAGAATCAATGAACAACTTTTACAATGAACAAAAATCAAAACAAGTTACCGGAGTACGAATAAATTAAACAAAATTTGAAAACTAAACAATATTGATGCCAGCCCCGTTCTTCGTCTGTGAACAGTGATCGTAGCCACCCACGAATTATGTCCGTGGCCTCCCTTTTATAAGCTGCTGCTGTAATACCTCCAAAAACCCCTATTTTCTTTTCCTTTTTCCAAGCCTTGGCCCACCATTTTTCTAATTGTGAATCATTGGGCCCACCTTGTTTCCTTAGGTAATTGAGCACAGTCAAAGAGAATCAATTTCTTCAAGGAATTAACCCCATAACATATCAATAGGCCTGCCATTTAATTTAGTTGATCGACCGTGCCTTGCAAAATAATCCCCAAACTCATGGATCAATATATCTTTGCACAAATAAAGCCCATTCGAATGTTACGCTTCTAAATACTTACAATACAGAAATAAAGCATAAAATTCCAAATAATAATATAAAAGGACCTAGCAAGGATAAATTAGTGGGCGCTTATGTGAACATTTACACGCTATCACTTCTCCGCCATGTAAAATAAATTAATAGAGAAAAATATAATTATTGACAAATACTTTTTTGTCACTAGACTTTTATACCGTACGTTGTCTTCCAAGACTGTTTTGTTGGATGCTCATGATTATTTTCCCGTTTGCTTTAAGTATATGTGAATGAAAATCTGATGATCCGCTTTCTTTATAAGTCCTTCTGAACTTATTTGGCTAATTCGTGAACTCTCGTTAGGTATTTATTTTGTAGCACCATACTCAAGTATAATTGCTTTAACAGTATTACCCATTCCCCTCTCCAAGTCCTCTAGGATAGAATAGGTTAGGATTAAGGTATGGCAAAAAAAAAAAAAAAACATCCAGAGGCCCAAACATATAAATTACATTTAGGTTAAGGCATTAGCTCAGCCATTTGATCGGGCTTACCTCAAGAGCTGAGCTTAGTTAACCATCGTGGTAAAACAGTCTAGCAAGCACAAAAAAATTTGTTGTATAACTTTTACTATTTTCATACACGCAAAAAAATTTAACCACCACCCTTGCACAACTTTTTTGTCCCAAGAAATCCTCTAGAATGTAGTCTACAAGTCTTGGATTGTTGATCTTTTAATAAGTAGAAACATTCTAAATAACCTGATTGATACAGGAAGTAGAAAAAATTTCACAACCTGGTGACAAAGAAAAAAGGAATGCCGATGGAATGACACCTATAGAAGTATTTTCTGAAACACACCAAGCTTTGGCAAAGGAGGGTGAGCGATGGATGAAAGACACAGCCACATCATGCACCATAGTTTCTGCCCTTATTGCCACTATGGTTTTTGCAGCTGCTGTTACAGTACCCGGTGGAAACAACGATCATAACGGCCAGCCGATACTTTCAAAACAAAAAGCCTTCATAGTTTTTGGCATATCTAACGCACTAGCTCTATTCTCATCCATCACTTCTGTGTTAATGTTCTTGCTTATCCTAACTTCTCGTTACGCAGAGGAAGATTTCCTATATACCTTACCCAAGAGGTTAATTATTGGTCTCATAACTCTATTTGTCTCTATCTTATCCACGATGGTAGCCTTTGGTGCTATATTATATCTCGTGTTTGGAGATAATAAGGCATGGATTCTTGTCCCTGTTGTCGCATTGGCTAGTGTTCCTGTGACCTTGTTCGGAACTTTGCAGTTTCCTCTGCTGGTAGCGATGATCAAATCCACATATGGTCGAGGCATTTTTGGCAAGCAAAGTGATCGTGTGCTCCGATAGGTCAAATATCAAAATTTGGGAGTATTGCAAACGTAATTGAGGTTATTTGATGTTATTTCACTATATATGAGTTGCTTTCTGATGTTGTGTACCGCAGTGAGTAGGTATCTTTCTTTGCTTATTATCTACTACTGGATTTATATGTACATCTTTCAGTCCTTACCACCTGGGATAGAAAACTAATCTTCGCCAAGCGATTTAAGACTTCTCCTCATGCTAATTAAGCCGGTTATTTCTCATCATTACATTAATGCTCTTCGTGTGGCTTGTAGTACACACTGTTACGGGCTTTTGTTATTCCAGTTATTAATTTCAGCTCGATGTTGTTCATTGTACATGTTTGCGTTAGATTTCCCGTCTCAAATCTGTTTTGAGAGATCTTTCACTAGAAAATCTCCCCGTCTCAAATCTGTATTAGTATTAATTACGTTGGTGATGGAGGTTTTGAATCTGAGTATTATAGGTGTAAACCTTGGTCTGGGTGCCCTTTGTCACTGCAACTCCCTTATGTATGCTCCTGCCTCCTCGTTTGAAAAGAACGCGGCCAAGGATCCTAGGGCCTGTTTGGATGGAGTAGAAGAGGTGGGGATATGTTAAGACCCCTCTTTCATACCTGGCCCCACTTCTAATCCCCCGTTTGGGAAGGCAAAATGGCAGGGGTCTTCGATCGCTATCCCCTTCGTTGGGTAAGACCGGAGCAGAGGGCATACGCCGGTGTTATTTTCGGCCAGGGTTTGAGGAGGGCATACGTTATACCCCCAATCCCCTTGAAATCTGACGATTTTACCCTTCTTTATCCCCCTTCCCTCACCCCCAATCTTCCATTTCTGTAACCCACTTTATCACACACATGCACACCAGATTGGGTAAAATGGAAGAGAGAGAGAGAGAGAGAGAGAGAGAGAGAGAGAGAAGGGGGGGCGTACAGTGACGACGGCGAGGAGCCGCCGACGATCGACGATGAATTGGGACGACGGCTGCTGCTGCTGCGCTTCTTCTTCTTTCGTCGTTCTCTGATCCCTCTTTCTCTCTCTGTCTACATCAGTAACAAGGAGATTAATACTAAAAAGGGCTAGGAAAAATTATTCAGTGCATGTGTGCCCATGCAACTCCACCATCCACTGTGCTTAAAAAAAACAAAATTATTGCTTGCCTTTGATCCAAAATAAACGAAATTATAAAATAAAACACTTTAAAAAAACAAATTATAATTTTTGATACTTATTAAATTGATTAAATTATAAGTAAAATAAATTATTACGGCTTAAATTGTGAAAGAATAATTAAATTTGTAATTATATATAAAACGTAATACATAATTAATTTAGGGACTGCACAAGGGCAAAATAGTCATTTGACAGCTTTTTATATCATCCACCCTTCCTTATACCCCCTATTAATCCTGCATCCAAACGAAGTACTATTTAATCCCCCTTCTCTAATACCTCATCCAAACAACCTACTATTTAATCCCCCTCCATAAACATCACATCAATGTGGGCCCTCCCTTATTAACTAATACCCTCTACTATCTTATCCCCCTTATTAACTAATACCCCCAATTCTGTACCCGCATCCAAACGGGCCGCTAGGGCCGAAAAGGATAGTTAGGCCCCATGGGAGGCTACCACAGAGGAGCCGGAGGCCGAGGCTGAAGAATCCTTCGGTCGGCACGCTGGAGGCTATTTGCTCCATATCTGTGATTTTTTTTATCCCCGTCGATTGAGTGACACATGGCATGAAAAAGAGTGACATTATTGGAAATTGAAAGGTGACCCTAGTTTGCCTTAATATCATGGGTTTAAGTTAAACAAACTCGATTAAGTAAAATAAAGGGAAAAATTCAAAAAAATCCTTGAACTTTGAACCCAATGTCAAATAGGCACCTGAACTTAAATAAATTTCAATTGAACACCTGAACTTTCATTCCGTTATTCAATTTATCCCCTGCCGTCTCAATCTGTGACTTTCCTAACGGCAACCGCTGAGCTGGACACTAATAGACAAAACAAAACGTTAGAGGGAGAAATTGGAGGGAAACAACAGTGATCTGGCACATTTTTAAGGCCCCGTTCAGCTAAATAAGCCTACTGGCTTATTTTTTTGTCCTTATTCAATTTTTTTGTATTTTTTTATGCCTTGTTCTCTTTACAATTCAAAAAGAATTTTTCAAAAAATTCTCTCTTGATTCTCCATACTTCCAACATTTCACTCTCTATCTCTCTCCACTTATTACCCCTACTATTTTTCAAAAAAAATTTCAAATACCAATCCAAACATAGCAAGTTTTTCGTTATTTTTTTTTTGGGATTATTGCATCGTCATTACAAGAGGAATCTAAAAAGTAACAAATTACGATCGAAACCTAATATTTTTGAATAAATACAAAAATAAGCCAATAAGCCAATTTTTTCGTCTTTATTAAAAAAATGGATTTCGATCATAATTTTTTACTTTTTAGATTCCTCTCGTTATGACGCAATAATCCCCAAAAAATTGACGAAAAACTTACAGATATGAAAAAATTTGAATAAGGACAAAAAGTAAGCCAATAGGCTTATTTAGCCGAATGAGGCCTTAAAAATGTGCCAGATCACTACTGTTTCCCTCCAATTTCTCTCTCTAACGTTTTGTTCTGTCTGTTAGTGTCCAGCTCAGCGGTTGCCGTTAGGAAAGTCACGGATTGAGACGGCAGGGGGTAAATTGAATAACGGAGTGAAAGTTCAGGTGTTCAATTGAAGTTTATTTAAGTTCAGGTGCCTATTTGACATTGGGTTCAAAGTTCAGGGGTTTTTTTGAATTTTTCCCTAAAACCATGACAAGGGTTTGAGCATTATCCTCCCGTCGATTGGTCAATATGTGGTTGCTTGACCGATCGGGTGTATTAAAATAAAGACGCGTCCCAAGCGTAGGACTCTCGACCAGTGTAGCACAATATCCGGAAGTACCGGAGTCGAACCACAGAGACGGACGGACGGTGCTGACTCAAAAGTGTTGAATTCTAGTTTAAACTGGCTCTTAGGTAGCCACCCCTTGTTCAATGAGATTGATTAACTTACTAAATTACCCAACTGAATTAATGAAATAAGAATTTAAAAAGGAGAGTACAGCCGTGGGAACTCAGCGTCCGCAACTAGCCTAACCAATGTTTACTCGGGCCACAATTATTCACTTTGTTGATTTTAGAATAGGAAAAAGGATCCCTAACAAATGCGCACCACCTGTCACCAGTATCCGTGCGCATTCGAATTCCGGCGATGCCTGGGTTTTGTTTGTTAGACGAGTTTTCGTCTTCTAAAACTGCTTAAAGATTAAATTAATTCGAACCCGAGGTAAAACATTGATTAAACTAGCTACGAGACGCCTTTGCCCCGTGGCCGCACTCTACAGAATTACTCACTCATGATTTTATTAAACGCAGCAATAATTTTAACCCTAGATCTAAACATGCTTCGAACAATTGAAATAGAAATAAAAACACGCTTCCACAGACTTACGGAAAAGCAACGGATTCGATTACCGAAGGAGAACAGGAATTAACAGCTGGAAAACTTGAAGGATTGAAATTAAAACTTGAATCTGCAATAAAGAACTTAGAAAAACAGCAGCCAAAAGTTAAACGAAACGTAAACTATAAAACGTGTAACCCTAATTATGAGTTAAAAATGGGTTTATATAGTAATCCCCTTTTACAAAACAATTAAAATCCTAAAATAAATCGGAATCGACCCTAAACGACCCAAAACGGCAACGTTTGATGGGCCTGATAAGCCGTCGGTAGCGCTACACCCAAATTGGTGTAGCGCTCGCGAATGCCTATGACGTGTACTTCGTTGACCGCTGACGTTGGCCGTTGACCCCTTTAGTCTTTAGGTAGCGCTATACCCAAAAGGGTGTAGCGCTCGCCAACTCTCTGTATGTTTCGAGGGCCTTGCTATCCACTTCTGAGCGCTATACCACTTTTCTGTAGCGCTCACGAATGAGTACGATGACTTCCTCGTCAATTTCACTTCAACACTTAGTCTCCACAGCCCTTCTTGCTCTCAAGCTCCATCACGGCCTTTCCGGATACCTCTCATTAGCGCTAAAACATCTCAATTCCCTGCAAATTAAGCACAAACACAAAATCCAACCACGTGCACGCATTAAATGGAAAATGAGAATTAATTGCACGTCTAACGCGCTAATTTCCCTACTTAGGCGCTTAAATTCATGAATTCCGCGCGCCTATCACATCCCCCAACTTGAGCGTTGCTAGTCCCTAGCAACGAACGAAATAAAAATAACAAAACAAAATAAAAACTCAACAGGGGATACGATGGTTATGCAACCTGTACAAAAATTTAGTGAATACAAAATTTCCTCCTCACTGCCACCTTTAACTCAGTCACATGCATGCCCTAACTATACTTCGAACAATTCCGCACTAAAACAAATAGAGATAAAAATGCCCCCACAAAGTCACAAAGTCACTCTCACTTACCGGAACACTCAACATCCCATGCGAGGCGCTTGGCGACCAACGTGGGATGGAACAAAAAAAATCACCACGTGCCAAACAAAACAACGCCAATTATAACAATGAAAACTCAACGAAATAAAGATATCACACATCCATAGCTAAATATAAAACATGCATGCAAGAGAGTTAAAAACGTGCATCGGATCAACTAAGGAGTTAAATAGGCTTATAACGACCGTGGTTACAAAAAGAAAAAGGAACATGCAAAGGGTGGCGGCCTATAGAAACGCATGGACAGCCTACCCTGACTGGCCGCCACCTTGACACTGGCACCACACCGGTGCTCAACACAAAACATTAACAATAAAATATAACGAAGTACGGGTTATTACACAATATATGAAATGACACGACTCTAACCACCGACTCACAAACCACATGAAATAACATATAAACTGACATGACACGACAAAGACACATAAGATAACACCACCACTAGCCCAGCTCTATGCTCAAATATCATCCCCAGCATCCGAATGCTCCTCCTCAGGTTCATCTGCGAAGTCATCGCTCACCTCCAATACCGGCCACCGCCTAGGTCGAAAAGGCCCTGGATTCTGCCCAGAAATCTGCGCCTCCAGGTGGCGCTGCCTATCAAGTATATCCGCCTGATTTCTAGCTAATTGCCTCTGCTCTCTCTTCAACTTGCGCTGGCTCCTAGCAAGGCCCGTCACACAACCAAAAATCTTCTCCAGCCAAGTCTTAGTACTAGCGCTAGCCGGTGGTGGAGAAAGCAATGATCCTTCAATCCCTCTTAACTGAGCCCTACTCCGCTGAATAAACGAGGAGTCCAAATCCCCAGGCAGTAGATCATCATTGCTATAAAAACGCCTCCCCGGGACGTTTCTGCTCCTCAGAATTTTAGTAACCAAGCACGGGAAAGGCATTCTCAATGTCGTTGGGGCATCCCTAAAATCACACATCTGCCCAAAAACATATAGGGCCCAATCACAGACCGTGTCCTCCTCCATGAATGCAAACATTAAGTTCCCAACCGACCTCTGGGGTGCGCCCTCCCGACCCCTAGGATGCAAATTGTAGCAAACCACTTGGTTGAGGAACCTATATGATGTTATGAATCTACCAGGCCAATGGGGAATCCTAGCATTCCTCCGGTGCTCATACATATATCCAGCCATCTCATCCTGATTAAAGGTCTCATCCGGCCTAGGGAAGTTTACGGGTCCCGTGGGCCTCTGATACCCCAAAGCAGTGGCTATCTCAGCCGTATCAACAAATACCAGAGTATTACCTATTTTTGAAGTAATCCGGGCACCCGGAGCCAAAAAGTGACCCGGCTCCGGCACAATCATATTCTTATAAAACTCCTCAACTAAAGCATTATTATACCCAGGATTAGGTTCAAACCAATACCTCAACCCTTGGTCCCGAATGGCGAGAAAAGGAGGGAAGTTCGCCGGCCATAAACCGTCATCAACAATGTGCCTCTCGTTCTTTACTCCCCGTTCCTTAATAGACGCCTCCCATTCCGCCTGATTATCCCTCTCAATCTGCTCACGATCCCTACGCTTAGCCCGGCTCTTTGGAACTTCCTCCGGCGCGCCAGAGGCTCCAGCCACTGCCTTCCCCTTGCCTATATTTTGCTTTTTGGGTGCCATAACTTGGTGGGTTTCGGGCTAAAAAAAGTGGGTTTTGAAATTTTCGGATCTGAAAATTTAGGAGGTTAGAATGAAATTTGGGTTGGATATTGTGGTAGAGGAGGGTGAAAGGAGTGTTTTTGTGGATTTTGGTGAAGATTGGTGGAGTTTTGAGGAAGATATGAAGTTTTGGAAGTTAGGGTTTAAGTTGGTTATGGAGGATGGAAGGTCTGATTATTGGGAGAAAAGGGAGAAGATGATGGCGATGGAAGGAAGAGAGAGAGAGAGAGATTCGTAGGGGCATGGGGAAGTGGGGAATCCTGATAATGATGGGATTGGAAAGACCCCACCCTTTGACCGTCCTTTTGCCCTCTTTTTTTTTTAATTTTGCTGACACACCCTAGCGCTACACCACTTTGGGTGTAGCGCTCCCGAATGCTTATCCCCTTTTTTTTTTTTTTAAATAAAAAAAAACTGGACGGTCAAAAGGGTCAGTTGACTTCTTCTCTCTTTTATTAAAATGGAATTATTGGTGGGGATTAAATGGCTTAAGGGTTTGGGTTTTGGCTGGGAAAAAGGTTAGGTTTTTTTTTTTTACCAAGATACAGTAGCCAAAAGCAAAACTCTAATTCCCCAAAAATGACGATGCTCCTTTTATCTCATCAATTCGCAACCTCTAAAATGTGCACAGAGCTGGACTATCGAACTAACATCCCATCCAAACACCGGTTCCCTAAGTTTGACACAGATATGACAGACACGGACGGGTCTAAAATGGATCAACGGGACTCATATAGTGGTTTAATCACACAAGAACTGCCTTGTTTCATCCCCTAAGCCTGTTTCCAACTCTCAAAACATGCATGCAAAGTATTCAGACTACGACGAGTGGTGCAAACGCCTACTATTCTGTGCAATTGCGGAAATTGATGAACAAAGAAACATGTGAATGCTTTTAGGGACACACTGTGAACTAAGTGGGAACACCTACTCAACATTGCTTATGGTGCGAAAGTATTCAAACAGAATGCCAGATATATGCATGGGAACGAGTTGAACAGGCAAACAACGAGACAAGAATCTAGCATGCTCACCTAACTCATACAAACAGGCATAACAATCGTATCCCCATACAAAATAAAAATATAAAAATTAACCCTAAACCGACTAACAACGCTCAAAATACACGTGTACAAAGTACACCCCTTCCCCCAACTTGAAATGCGCTTGGTCCCCAGAGCATGAAGACAAAGAAAAATAAGAACAAAGAGAAGGAAAGAGTGAACCTGGGGCGGCAGCCAACCACCATGACCTCGGCCGATGTTCGAGGAGTTTGTCGCTCTTGCATTCCACATGCGAACCCTGCCAAAAGATTGAAACCACAACTATCCGCAGATGCAAATGGCATTAGTCCTGCCTGATTCGTGTTATTCGGGCTACAAACAAAATGAAACAAAATAAATGAACACCACCAAACCTTCACGCAGTCGTACGTGTCATACTTTTCTTCCCGTGTCAAGCGGATGAGCAAGACACGGGTGGCTATATAAGACCAATAAGCAAATACCCAAACGAAAAAGAAAATCTTTTTGGATTTTAAATATATGATTTTTTTTATGTTTAGTTTTTTTTTTCTGTATTTTTTTTTTTGAAATTAAAAAGAAAAGAGAAAGAAAGAACTAGATATTAGAATTACCCTTACTAACCGGGGCTGGGCACACGATCCTTATTTTAATAGCGGCGTGCGAAGCTATAAAATCCAAGTCAATGATGGGTACCCCTATCGCTAGGAGCCGGGTCCACACTCAATGAAGAGCATGGTACGCGTGAGCTACCCGTCAAAACATGGCTGATAAAGCCTATGCAACCGGATCATCCTTATAGACAGGACTGACCAACTCCTCATCGGGTTCACCCACTTCTAGAAATTCCAAATATGGTTTGAGGCGCTGCCCATTAACTTTAAACACATGATCATCCTTAGAATCTTGGACGTCAACTGAACCATTTGGATACACCTGAACCACTACATAGGGACCGTCCCAACGTGACCTCAACTTTCCTGGAAACAAATGGAGACGCGAATTATAGAGCAACACTTTCTGACCAACTCTAAAGGTTTTGCGCTGAATATTCCTATCATGATACGCCTTAACCTTAGCCTTATAGATGTTAGCGTTCTCATACGCGTCATTCCTAAGCTCCTCGAGCTCACACAACTGTAACTTCCTATGCTCACCCGCCTCACTCAAACTAGAATTGACTTTCTGAATGGCCCAATTGGCCTTCTTCTCTAACTCAACTGGCAGATGGCAGGCCTTACCGTAAACAAGCCGATAGGGTGAAGCACCCAACACGGTCTTATAAGCAGTGCGGTAAGCCCACAACGCATTGTTTAACCTGGTGGACCAATCCTTCCTCGTCACACCTACAGTCTTCTTTAAAATCCTCTTAATCTCTCTGTTAGCTAATTCGGCCTGCCCATTAGTCTGGGGGTGGTAAGAAGTGGATACCTTGTGAGTGATTTGAAATTCCCCCATCAATTTCGCAAATGACCGACTCGTGAAATGCGTGCCCTGATCCGAGATAATGGCGCGTGGCACGCCAAACCTCGACAAGATATTAGCCTTAAGAAACTCTAGCACGACTTTAGATTCCAAAGACTTAGTGGGAATTGCTTCCACCCACTTCGACACATAATCCACCACACCCTTAGGTACTCTCACACTCCTGTCCGCCAACTGTAGCGTGACAGGAGTGGCTCTCAGATTTTCTAGGCCTAACCTCAAGTATACTGAATAAGGGAGCAAGTTAACACTTGCTCCTAAATCCAATAATGCCTTATCGAACATCTGGCCTGCGATAACTATGGTAATAGTGGGACACCCAGGGTCCTTGCACTTGGCAGGAATTTCAGTCTGAAGAATAGAGCTCACCTGCTCAGTCAGAACCACATTGTTCTGACTCTTGTGCTTTTTCGTGCAAAGGTCTTTCAATACCTTCGCGCACTGGGGAAAAGACTCAATCGCCTCCATCAGGGTGATAGGGAATTGCACCCTCTTGAAAAGTTCAAACATCTTATGGTTCATATTCTGCTTATGGTTCATATTCTGCTTAGGTTTCACCGCCAACCTTTGGGGAAATGGAGCTACTGGCACAACGGGCGGTGTTGGAGTCGTGGGGGCTGCAGCTGCAGGCACCACCACATCAGGTGACTCCTCATCATCCTTTACCTCTTTCCTAGGGACATCAACAATATCAGGAGTTGCTCTTGGTGCATCAACCGGCTCCGGGGGTGGAGTTGGTTTCTGTTTTGGCGGGATGGACTTATCGATCTCCTTCCCACTCCTGAGAATGGTGACCGACTTAGCCTCCTCCTGATTTGGGTTATGAACATTAGGACCTGAAGAATTTTCCAAATAATGGGCACCCGCTGTACTACCCTGGGCCGGAAACCTACCCTTTTCCTGCTGCAGATGACCGATTACCGCAGTGAGTTGTGACATTTGGGTTGTAAGGGCCCCAATTTACTGTCTCGTTTCCGTCTGAAATGTCATCTGTGACTGCATCAGGGAATTGACAGTATCATCTAACTTATGATCACGCACGGTCATCTGTGAATAACCTGGGGGAGGACCACGAGTGGATGGTCCTACCCCTCTACCAGCCTGTGGCTGGAAGTGAAATGGGATGACCTGCCCCTGAGGGGGCCTGGACGATTGGGCCTGTTGAAACTGCTGCGGCGGAGGTGGCGCAAAGGATTGAGCTTGGCCTCCACCTACGGGTCTGGAGTCTGACCACCCAAAATTGGGGTGATCCCTCCATCCCGCATTATACGTGGTAGAATAAGGATCCCAAGTCCTGACTGCATTGACTTCTTCTTGATTAAATTGACTCACCCCCTTGGCGGCAATAAACCCAGGGCAAACCGTCGCGGTGTGCCCTTTACATTCACACCACACGCATACTTCCTCAATTGATACCTCATTAACTGGACGAACCTGCCTCACCTCTAACTCTTCTAATCTCTGAGCCATTTTCTCAACCTGAGCCTGGAGTCGCTGGTCACGAATGGTAACTGGGACAACGCTGGACCCAGAAGGTCCGGATCGCTCAAAATCGGATGGTTCTAAAGCCCTCTGCCTATCAGCTAGGTCATCTAAGAAATCCCAAGCCTGGTCCGCTGTTTTGGACAAGAAATCGTCCCCTTTGCAAGAATATTCTATGTGCTGGACTGACTCAGCGTTGAGACCCAGATGAAAGAAACCGATTAATTGAATTCTCTCAAAACCATGGTGTGGCAGCCTTAGGAGCAATTCCTTGAAACGCTCCCATGCCTTGAGAAATGACTCATCCCTCTCCTGTCTAAAGCCTTGGATTTGACGCCTGAAAGTCTTAGTCTTAGCCTCAGAAAAGTACTTCCTATAAAAGGCGTCGCGCACTTGTGCTCAGCTGAGTCTGACTCTAAACTAGAAGATGAAGAACTAGACAACACAGGCTGACTCGACTCCAGTTCTTTTCGAACTAAACGATGTGTCGGATCGCGATAATAAAGAGGGTCCTGTTTAAAGGACACCTTCTTCTCTCTACCTATGGTGACTCAACTAAAAGACAAAAGACACGAAAACTCACACTCTAGAACACACGTCGCCGTCCCCGGCAACGGCGCCAAAAATACTTGACCGATCGGGTGTATTAAAATAAAGACGCGTCCCAAGCGTAGGACTCTCGACCAGTGTAGCACAATATCCGGAAGTACCGGAGTCGAACCACAGAGACGGACGGACGGTGCTGACTCAAAAGTGTTGAATTCTAGTTTAAACTGGCTCTTAGGTAGCCACCCCTTGTTCAATGAGATTGATTAACTTACTAAATTACCCAACTGAATTAATGAAATAAGAATTTAAAAAGGAGAGTACAGCCGTGGGAACTCAGCGTCCGCAACTAGCCTAACCAATGTTTACTCGGGCCACAATTATTCACTTTGTTGATTTTAGAATAGGAAAAAGGATCCCTAACAAATGCGCACCACCTGTCACCAGTATCCGTGCGCATTCGAATTCCGGCGATGTCTGGGTTTTGTTTGTTAGACGAGTTTTCGTCTTCTAAAACTGCTTAAAGATTAAATTAATTCGAACCCGAGGTAAAACATTGATTAAACTAGCTACGAGACGCCTTTGCCCTGTGGCCGCACTCTACAGAACTACTCACTCATGATTTTATTAAACGCAGCAATAATTTTAACCCTAGATCTAAACATGCTTCGAACAATTGAAATAGAAATAAAAACACGCTTCCACAGACTTACGGAAAAGCAACGGATTCGATTACCGAAGGAGAATAGGAATTAACAGCTGGAAAACTTGAAGGATTGAAATTAAAACTTGAATCTGCAATAAAGAACTTAGAAAAACAGCAGCCAAAAGTTAAACGAAACGTAAACTATAAAACGTGTAACCCTAATTACGAGTTAAAAAGGGGTTTATATAGTAATCCCCTTTTACAAAACAATTAAAATCCTAAAATAAATCGGAATCGACCCTAAACGACCCAAAACGGCAACGTTTGATGGGCCTGATAAGCCGTCGGTAGTGCTACACCCAAATTGGTGTAGCGCTCGCGAATGCCTATGACGTGTACTTCGTTGACCGCTGACGTTGGCCGTTGACCCCTTTAGTCTTTAGGTAGCGCTATACCCAAAAGGGTGTAGCGCTCGCCAACTCTCTATATGTTTCGAGGGCCTTGCTATCCACTTCTGAGCGCTATACCACTTTTCTGTAGCGCTCACGAATGACTACGATGACTTCCTCGTCAATTTCACTTCAACACTTAGTCTCCACAGCCCTTCTCGCTCTCAAGCTCCATCACGGCCTTTCCGGATACCTCTCATTAGCGCTAAAACATCTCAATTCCCTGCAAATTAAGCACAAACACAAAATCCAACCACGTGCACGCATTAAATGGAAAATGAGAATTAATTGCACGTCTAACGCGCTAATTTCCCTACTTAGGCGCTTAAATTCATGAATTCCGCGCACCTATCAGTGGTGTATTTCCGTTAACAACTAAGTATTATTGGACTTGTTTCTATTGACGGTTCACTTACAGGTGTTAAAAGAAGATGTATACAGTTATTCCCGTGATCGTGGGGGAAGTTTTGCTTAGTCATATATGGAGCAGTTCCACAATGTGGAAGTTATTTGTTTCACTGATCGTGGGAGTTATTCAAAGGCATGAGGAAATAATTGCCATTTTGGAGGGAGTATTCAAATTCGAATTGAAGGAGGCCTATTTAAGTACAAGTTAATAGCAGTTTCAAAAACACACAAACAACCCCAACATGCCTTTTATCTTTTCTTTTCTAGGAGTAGGAGTAACTGTTAAGTAAATTGTGCTCTGTCGATTAGGCCAATGCCCTGTCGATTTTGTACTTCTACTTGGAGATTCAATAAAAAAGTCTCTTTTATTAAGTCTTCATATCCATTCCATTTCATCCCATATAACTACGTTTGCTTCCAAAGAAGTCCTGAAACACGGCAAGTAACCAGACTTCACTTCACAAAACACCCACATTCCAGCAAACATCGAATTCTATTTCTGTCAATTGGTTCATCCCTGTCGATTTAGAAGAAACTAGGAAATTTAGTAACAAAGGCGAGTCTGATGGAGTGACGTCGGGCGCCTCTGTTAATTTGTTTGCAAACCAGAAAAATGGTATCTCCCGGAGTGAACAAACCCGTTCGAGTCATAGTTAAGATTTTCATTTTTCCTTTAATAGGCTTTGATGCGCTCGTTTCTTTGTTGATGACTGATCACTCCTTGTTAATTTTTCAAACAAAGTAGACATCTAATTCATCGAATTGGAAGACCCAGCTCAACTCGAAGGATCTGGCCACGACTCTTTCATATTACGGCCCTCCCAATCAAGGATAGTGCGGCTGTGCAGCTCACGTTCTGTTGGATTATTATCCGAGTCCAAGCATAGGGGTTAATTGCCTTATGATTGAATATTTGAAAGCCCAAAATAATTGCGCGGAAATAAAAATGTGAATTTAGTATATACGTAATGCATGCAGAAAATGCGGTCCTAATGGTTTCGACTTGCCTGAAGATTCAATTAGACAAGCCTCATTGCGATATCTAGTGTTATGGCTAAGTACGTAGTAGTTCAATACTTCAATGGCCCAGACAACAAACTAAGTTAGTGTTGAGATAAATAGTTGATGTTCAACTTCAATATTGAGGCTTTCTTTTTGCCAAGCAGAAAATAATAGGAATATTGTGGTTTTCCCTTTTGCCCGAAATTGTACAGGTGCCAGAGTTGGTTACCGTCATTGGGAAGAAGATGTTGACCGACGAAGGTCTTGAATATGTAATAAAAAATAAATAAATAAAAATGACGATGACGGGGAATGTGTGGAAATAAATTTATATATCTGTTGAGATTTAAAACACATACATAATATAAATAGGAACAAATAAATTCATCTGTTGATTTATAAGAGTTATTTACACTTGATGATGACCGGGAATGTCTATCTTGTTGGGAAGATAGAGAGAACAGATTTTGGACAGATAGCATTATCTGTTGATGTTATTAACATAACAGAGTTCAGATTTTCATAGATAACCATATATGTCTGTGTTTTCACCATTATGTTTATTCTTTTATATATATTTTTTATCCAACAGTCAACATAACCAGTCAATATCTAATTCTTAATCGGTCAAACATCTTCTTACCCACCGGTCACCCTCTCCAGTCATCATCTCCGGCGCTGGTGACCAACTTCGGCGCCAACGACTTTTTCAGCCAACTTTCTGGCGCCGGTCAACTTTTTGGCTACTTTCTGATGCCGGCCAGTTTTTCTATGAACTTCCGGTGTCAGGAAATTTTTCCGTCAACTTTCCAGCAATGATGTGGCAGGAGGGGTAAATAATTTTTATTTAATGTAAATGTTTTGTTTCAAGGTGGACCTAATGGGGTTCAAAATAAGGATAATGGACTTGAGAGTAAATCTCCCTTCAAAATATGGTGGATATGATTTATGATTGATTGCCCTTGAGTAATGGGAAAGATGTACTCCCTCCGTCCCTTTATTACAGTCCAGTATTTCATTTTGGGCTGTCCCTTAATAAGTGTCCATTTTGTAAAGTTAGTGGGTAAAAGTAGGTGAATTGTCTATTTTGTCCTTAAAAGTAGATTCCATTTTGAAAAGTTAGCGAGTAAAAGTATAATGATGATGAGTAAGTAGGGAAAGTGGAGGAAAAAGTTGATGTGAAAGGTATAATTATGATGTCTTTTTAATAAGTTGGAGTTACGAAGCAGGACATTTAAAAATGGACGGAGAGAGTATACTTTAATGTATTCATGCCTTCTCTTACACAAATCTATGCTTACTATAATATTAAAGCGAAAAGCGCACTTTAGCATGATTTCTGTAACTTCTTGTTTTGCGTCACATGTAGGAGCTCCAGTAAAATTAGAAGGCATTGCAAACCATCGTAACGAAGGAGGAGGAAGAGGAGACATTGAGAATCCGGTCGCGGCCAATTGTTGCGTCTCTGGTTGGCTATTACAATACATAATTTCTTTTCTTCTTTTGGAACGGCCACGAAAATTTTAATTAGCGTTGAATGGTTAAAAAGAGATTAAACTAAGAAATGACAAAAAATGGCGTCATTGTTAGAAGTATGATATCTTCCATCCTTCCACAGTGGTATAATCAAAACTAAAATGTTGCTAAGGTTAGCAACATTTGCTCAAAAAAGAGCTCACAGTGGAATAAACAAACTTAGCAACCTCTTAGCAACTCATCAAATTTTGACCATTGGATAATCAAAACTAGCAACTTTTTGCCAATAATCAAATTTAGTTGTCCCCACATTTTCTCAATCAAGTACACCATCATTACACAAAAACCTTATCTCTCTTCCATTTTCAACATATTTCTAAGAAAAATACTTTTAAAAAAAGTTTTTATTTTTTGCAAAAACTTTTTTTTTTGTTGCGAAAACTGTTATTTTTATTAAAACTGTTTTTTTTTTTGTTGCAAAAACAGTTTTTTTTCATAAACTGTTCTTTTTTAAAAAAAAAACTTTTTTTCAAAAACTTTTTTTTTATTCGAAAACTGTTTTTTTTAAAACTTTTTAGCAAAAACTTTTTTTTTTAAAATCAAAGTTTTCAAAAAACTATTTTCTAATAACCTATTTTTATTAATTTGAAACCTATTTTTAAAAAATTGTTTTCTATGTTCACAATTTTTAGATTTTTATAAATTGAAAATGTAATGTGGCAAGTTTTGGCTATTCAAATTTGATTGTACCATTGTGGATCTCTACATTGCTAACCTTAACAACCTCTTAAATGCATAATCAAAAGATGATGTGACAACTTTTGATTATTCCATTGTGGATGCTCTTACAACCACAATACCCGTTAAAAGTGCTAAAAAACAATCTTTGCCACACAAATTTACGGGCGTTAATGCTGAAAGAAATTAAGTAACCATTTCAAAAAGCACGTACATGAAAAACTCATTTGAAAGATTAGATGGGCTACACACCTTTCTTCATTGGGAGGAAAGCGATCAATTACTTAGATCAATTACTTAGATCAATTCACTCAAGATAAAATACGGTATTCTCACAAGCAAATGCGATAATTAGCAACAAGGGAAAAACATTCTCTTTATTCACGAGACACTTGAGCTAATTTTCTTTTATGGCGGACCCTTGAGCTATTAAAAAGCTTGGGTACATAACAGTGGAAAACTCCTACACTTGAAACGTGAGTAACATGTATAGATGCGCACACACAGAGATTCAAGATAACTTGAATAAGAAACGTACGACAGTATAACGATTATGATGAACTTTGACAGGTAAGGTAAGGTAGGCTGGTGTGGGCCAGCATTTGCAAATGGGGTTGGCCCAATTAGGTTGCAAGGTCTGGCCCTTTCCTGGGCTTAGGTGCTATCGGGTTGGACACATTAGGTTGCTGGGCCCAATAGGGTGTTGTAGGTATCTTGCCACCACACAGGGTATTTTAAGCGCTTATGATGTAATTTCTTATAAAAAATGAGAGGAGCAGATGTAGGTTAAGATTTCACGAAAAGAAGTTGCTCAACATGTTTCTTATCTTACTGTATTGTACTGATTTCATTTTATATCCCAATTTTATCGTGATGAATGAAATTATTTTTGCTGATAAAAAAACCTTTTTTTTGGCCGATTTTGATGAATTTTGAAGATTTCAAAAAGCTTTTCAAGTAAGACTTGCTTTTGTAGCAATTTGTATGCAAATGCTATAAACTTTTATATATTTTGAATTCGATCTTCTTTTTTTGTGTGGATAAAATAGCTTGAAATTAAAAAGAAGATAACCGAATGTACATGTTTACAAGGGGTAAACCCCAGGCAAACGAAAGCAAATAAAAAAAACTACAAAAATCTAAACCAAGCAAAAGAGATATCCGAAGACGCTCAAAGCACACTTCAAAGAAGCAACACAACTCTAAAAGGCAAGCCTCAACCACCTAAGCCCCAACTACCTAAGCTCTCGAAGCCTTTAACATTTTTATCTTCTCGTGAAGCTTCCTTTTATTTTCACCTTGAGAGGATGAAGATCCCCCTACCAACGGATTCGGGTCATGCCAAGGCCCTACGAAGTCACCTTCCAAAGGAATCCTTGGAGGCTTTTGAATTCGATCTTATCTCAATGTTACATATTCAAAACAAATCTAGGGGTGTGTACTTATTAGCATTGTGCTAGCTCCTATCAACACCAAAAACTCCTCATTCGTATACACTATACATAGTACTATCTTGGTGATATGAGTGCCCCCATTTTATCAACTCGTATTCAGTAGAGAGTAGGTGATCATGAGTACCAACAAGGTAGTCTTGAGCAGTGACTTATTAATTCCTATTGCATTTCAAGTAAATCTTAATTTCTCTTAGATGTGAATACTTAATAATTGAGTACTCGTAGAATCTTATTGTGCAGTGAGGCAAATATTGCATTTTATGATTTGGGAAGTCGCTGAAAAACTTGGTAAGGATTGGTACTGTCAATATTAATATACAACAATTTAACATATATGTTAATGCACGCTATAGCTAGACTAGTATTCATTCAAAGTATGTTATTGCATTCTCAAAAAGAAGATGATTTTACAGTGCCATATGTCAAACGCATCCGAGAAATAAAAGAGAGACAACATCATGCACTAGAGCTTGTCAAACTCCTCCGCATGGAAGTCGCAAAATCAAAGCTCTCAGAGGTGGAAAGGATATTTAAGCCAGCATTGCGCATCGCAGTATGTGTTGGAATACTCGAAATTATTGAAGAGATTGTGGCATTGACATACCCTTGGGCAATGACTTTCGTGGTCCTAGACAACCTAAATATCTTCATATATGCTATTATGTATTGTCGTGAACGTGTGTTCAACCTCCTATATGATAGGGGTCGTGATTTGAGCTATATATATGGAACGGACAACTCGTTGAACAATTGTCTGCATGTGGCTGCACGTCTGAGACAAGAGCAACAGATCAATCTCAAAGCTAGTGTTGCTGGTGCAGTTCTGCAGATGTAGCGAGAAGTGCAATGGTTTAAGGTCAGTTTCCTCCTTCCCCACCATGTAATAGAAATTATAATTAATAGAGAAACGGTACTGGATAAATGTTTTTTTTTTGTCACCGGACTCTTATACTCCCTCCGTCCCAATTTGTTTGTGTTTTACATAAATTCGTGTCATTTTAAACTTAAAAACTAGAACTGGGTTTTATTTTACAGTACCTGAAATTGTAGGCAAGAAATCTCTAGTTGAGCAAGAATCCTCCATGGAAAAGCAATTTGTATTCTATATATATGGATAACATTCCACCTGCACTTCCATTGGCATCAACTTAATTCCAACAAGGGTCAAACAATTGATGATATGTTGATAAAATGTCTTCTGACTACGTTGTTCTTCTGCAGGTTTCATGTTGATAAAATGTCTTCGGCTCATGTTTACGTGAGATTGCACAAGGGTCAGACAATTGATGATATGTCCGAAGGTCTTTTGGAAGATTGTGCTCAACTAGTCAAAGTGAACTCTATCCAAGGCAAATGCTCAAAGTTTTAACGTGTTTTGAGTCAATTTGTTTCTTTAAATATTGTATCTTGGTGTGAAGGAAGTTTTGGGGTCCTGGCAACTGTTAAGTTACCAATTGTCCCAAAAGCTAAAGCCGCTAGAAAATGGACTAACAATGTATGTCAAGCTTATTGTAAAAGAATTCAAAGGGGATAAGCGTAATGGAAACATGAAACAAATGCAAACAAAGAGATTTGAACGCAAGGCATCTTCCAACCCAGGTTTCAATACCATGTTAAGTTTCCAATTGCCCCAGAAACTTAAGTTGTTAGGAAATAGGCCAACAATGTATATAAAACTATCTAACAATAATATCAACTTTCCGCAATTCTGCATGAACTTGACCACCCTGATAACGATTATTATTGCAATTTGTGTCTTGCTTTATTATGCAAAGCATGACGTCAGGCCTGGGCAATACAAAATCTTCTTTGACATTCCTTTTATGCTACAGGAAATAAGGTGAATAATGTCGATGTTGTTTACACACCATGGCATAACTTGAAGACAGCTTCCATGGATGTCGGCCAAGTTGGTTTTTACAACTCAAAAATGGTGAGCTTTCTTATCGCAACTTGGTCTAATATTGTGTCCTTGATTTGCACTATTCTTCTTTGGATTTTATTGATGTGGGTGGTGGACCCTTGTATGATGTTGGTAACCTGTTTAGGTTCGCACTGTGAGAGTGGAGAAGCGAATAAATGAGATAGTTAATAGATTGAACCGGACGAAGGTTGAAAGGAAGCCAGACTTGAAAGGTACTTATATGTTCTTTGCTTGCTTGTGTGATTTTTAGATTTACTGCACACATTCTTGAGCTGATTTCAGAGGGTATAGTGTTTTGTTCTATTTGATCGAAATGATGGGTTTCCAATTCTTTCTTTATAATTGTTTTTTTTTCCTGTATGTTTTAGTATAATTTTTTCCCTCATATTGGTTAACCTTCACCGTGTTATTTATGTCTGAGTCAGTGTTTTAATTTTAATATGAAGACTTTTTGCTTGTTGGGGTTGATTTTATTTGTGCTTGTATATTGTGTAGCTGAGCGAGAAGCAGTTAATGCAGCAGAAAGAGCGGAAAGAAAGCAACAGCTGAGAGATAAAGTGAGTGCTGTATTTCTGTGCTTTTTTTTGCCAAGGTCGATCTGGGAATGCATGTTCTAGTGTGCTTTAGTCTCATAGTGATTGAATCATGCGACATGGGGCTACTACGTGTGTCATACCATAGAAGAACTTCATGTCAAAAAGTTTCAAAATGGAGGTCATTGCGATAAAAGTTTTCATAATGTGGAAAAACTAATTTGTTTTGCAGACTACGGCTGTGTCTGGGTCTCGAATTGGTTGGGGGAAAATGATTAGAAAGGTGAAAGATAGTAAACCAATATTGCTTTTGGGAAAAAGAAGAAGCTTCCTTCCTTTCTCTTTATTGGGTGGATTAGGAAAAGAAATGTGTATAGTTGTCAAAGGTCACTCTATTGTCAAGTCTTCATAACGAAGAATTTCTTAAGTAGTTCCATTTCCCTTTGCTTTGGTTTTTTCCTTTATGAATCCAAAGTCCAAAAATTGACTGCAAGTTGCTGATTGATAGAGATGTTGCCGGGTTTGCCAATTGTTGATATTGCGTTTTACCTTTGGCATTAGGTGACATCTGAGACCAAGTTTGGTTGATGGACACAAGAAGGTTGATGGACACAAGAAGGTTGGATGTCTTGAAGTCATCAGTTCCGTCTTGCTGCCTCAGCAGTGTCCTGGTCTGATTGTGGTGAGTCTAGTGACATCATGCCTGTATTGGTCGCCGATATCCTGAGCTAGACTTGTCGTTCGTGTTGATTTGAATTATTAGATGTTCTGTTTTTTTTTGCAGCAGCTGTTGCTGTTCTCTTCTGGATACTTTTCTTGGTCAACTTTACTCCCTAACTCTTTTCCTTTACAATGATTAATTTTTGCTTGTAGATATGCCATCTCCACAAACTTCTTAAACTTCATGGTATCATCTAAAGGATTTGTTCGTTTTTTTTTTTTTTCAAACTCTTTCATCCTTTCTACCTATTTTCTTGTGGTTACACATTTCTAAGGAAGATGCTATTCCTATGATTAGTATGTAGCCTTCAGTTTTCTGCCCTAGGAAGAACATGCTAACGGCCACCAGGTGCAGAAAATTTTGGTATTCAGAACAGGATAAACAAATCTGGTAAGCCAATTCACGCAAATATGGTGGCCTGAATGGGGTTGGATAAACAACTCCTAAGAGCATCTCCAATCCTTACCCGTTTTTTCACCCAAATTTGGGTAGAGATTTGGGCAAGGCATCTCCAATGCTAAACCCATAGTTTTACCCAAATCTATTATTGGATGGCACACTTGTAATTAATGAGTGGCACACTTGTAATTAATGAGAGTGAAAAGAGGGTTTGAAAAAAATGGGTATGGGTTTGTGTCTCCCCAAATTTGGTTGAGGAAATGGGTAGAACTCAAAATGGGTAGGCAAGTGGGTATGAGTATGACATTGGAGATGAGTTTTTAGGCGCTTTACTCAAATTTTGGGTATGGGTAGTAAAATGGGTAAGGATTGGAGATGCTCTAATGCCTTGATTTTGAGTTTCATCTGCATAGTAGGCTGAATTTTATTGGACTGATGGACCCTTATTATCTTTGTTAGATTTTAAATACTCTTTTTTGATTTGATCTCTCAAATTTTGATGGAATTAATGCCTATGTTTCTGGCAGAAACGGCGAGAGGATATGGAGAGGCTTGAAAAGGAGAGACAAGCAGAGGTTAGAAGCTACAAGAACTTGATGGTAGCTGAAAAGATGACATCTAACAAAGAGATAGCTTCAGCCAATAAGTCCTTACAAGAACTGGAAGAGGACTTCATGTAAGATGGTATAGATTCAACTCTTGAATACCTTTCACCTTATTACAGGAATCAAGATATCTTTCTCCCACAAATGTAAGGGTATGGGGATGTCTCTTCATTAGTCTGTTTTATGGTCTTGGGCAAAAATGTACTCTATGGTGAGATGAATTTGATATAGAACGAACCTCTTTCATGAATAAGAAGAAAAAGACTTGTAATTTACAATGAAGGTGTACTTTGTTTTGTATCAACAGATTGGTACAGTTTATGATGATGATGATAAACATGAGCTACATTTTTTGTTGGTTTCTGGTCCACAAAAGTGTAAGCTTGGGCTTGGCTTGGCTTTGTAGAGAAAACTATATTCCTGGTTTACATTGTTTTGTTTCCTCTGATTCATAGCATCAAATTCTGTTCAAATATGAAAACCTAATTGTTGGTATTGTATTATTTCAGTTGTTTTCGACTACGTCCCTACGCTGAAGTTTAAAATGCTTTTCCGGGCCTTCCTATGTTGTACATTTGGGATAGGTTTCAAGACAACATTAATTGACTTGACTTGTGTTTTCGTCACCAGAATTACGCAAGACAACGATAATTGACTTGACGTGTGTCTCCACCACCTAGGAAGTTTTTGCTTTATAGGAAGCCAGTTTTTGCTTTGTAGGAAGCCAGAATACGTGGTCCTTTTTCACACTCTTCTTAATGCGGCAATCTTCTTAAAGCGGGAGAACACGAGGACCGCTTCAACGATGATGTCAAGCGTTTAGTAACAATCCCTCCTCATTACTTGTGTTTGGACATAGTTCAATGTCAAGCGTCTCAATATCATATGATTGCTTATGGTTGCCACTTTTTAATTGAAGTTTAAGTATGAATAGCCATAACAATACTATGCCGAATTCCGAAGTTGGTAATCAGTAAGCGTCGAAGAAGTTTCGATTATGTATTAATTTCTGAGTGATAGATATTAGACACCTAAGAAATGTCGGACACATGTCCCGAATTAAGATTGTTTTCTTACTATGGGCTTGAAAAAAAGAGTATCAGACATGTGGCTAAGTGTTTGAGAAGTGCCGGTGTCGAACAAAGATACTTCACCTTTGTTGAAGTGTGATGAGTATATTTTTGAACACGCCTTGCCGAGCTCTGAAAATGCGTCACGTCTCAAGGAATCCTGCTCGGTGAACAAAATTGGCCGTGAGAGTCAATATTCTGCTCGGTATCGGTCAACAGGCTTGAGCGGTAAGGAAACCCGAGAAACGGTTGGGTCATCCCATAAATCACTCTCCCACGGGACAAGCATAACAGTCATAACTCCCCCACACGATCTCATAACTTCCCATGACCAACCTCCATTTCTCCCACGTTCTCCTACAATCTAGGTACCATCATCCCATGAACAAGACTCCTCCCACCATTCCAGGAGGTAACCCCACTCACCCACAATTCGGGACCATAATCGGGTGAGAGACACACACCAGAGCATATGCCTATAATATGTGCATGACAGATTGACAGGTATCCTTGCAGGTGAACACTCTATTTCCCTCTTTTAATATACTTTCTCTCTATCATTCCCCGACTAACTTGATCGTCGGAGGGTCCACGACCGGAAACACCACCAATCCTTGGACTTGTTTTGCAGGAAATCCTTTCCGAAGGCTCTCGACGTGATCATTCAGATTTGGCAGGAGTCCTCTCGAAGTACTTGGATCAACTGACCATTTTTGTGCATCAACAAAGGGTCTGTTGTTCTTAGATGAGGTTGAGATTTTGGATTGTGGGCTATGATGCACGGACACGGACACGGACACCGAAACCGACACCGGGACACGGAAATTCTAAAAAAATGGGGACACGGACACGGCGGGGGACACGCCACGTGTATATTTATTTATTTATTTATATATAATTATAGTTTAACACCCAGAACTTTAAAAAAATTACAATTTGACCCCTTTTTTTTTAAAATTGCAGTTTGACCCCCAATTTTTTTTAAAATTATAGTTTGGCCCCCAATTTTTTTTTTAAAATTACAGTTTGGCCCCTGCCGTGTCCCCATCGGTTTCCCGCCGTGTCCCCCTCAAAATTTAATATTAAAATATGGGACACGCCACGTGGCGTGTCCCGTACGTATCTCCGAGGTGTCCCGCTGTGTCCCCGTATCCTGACACTGCGATTCGTCGACCTCTAGAGGTGTCGGTGCTTCATAGATTGTGGGTATCCGGAGTAACATTGCCACGTGCACTAACCAGGGGACCAGTAGTCCCGTGGGTAGGGCAAGTAAGCTCCTTTGGAATCAAATGACTCATCTTAGGCAAGTCCTCTAGGCTTCATGGACCTCCATGCATCCATAAAGGGACCTCCTTCGTGGAACCTCTATACCATCGGACTATGATGCGCGCGTGACGAGATCATTGTGTATATCCCATTCTCGACACACTAAATCCTTACTCCACCATACCGCCTAGGTACCTTGCGCGGGACCTTAGGGGGAAAGTGATCCAATCTACCTCTTGGCATGAGAGATCTTTGGAAGATTTCCCCTTGACCTCTGAAGGGGGCTCAGGGTTCTGTTGCAAAGTCGTCGGAGTTTGGGTGTTCTATCACATGCTGGTCTTACCCAAACTGAGTGAGATGGGTTCTTTCTAGTAGGGGGAGTCTTTGCTGAGGGTGCCCATATGGCCATACATTGCTGATAAGCCCTCAATAGCGTAAATAAATGGGATCTCTCTCATTTTTGTCACACACATGTGCAAAATTTGCTTGATTTGAACGATATTGCATGAAAGGTGTGTTTTTGGTGTTTTCAAGTAAATCTTGTGAATAAGGTGAATTTGGATGCCATGGATAGCCCCGAGTGTGTCCAAGTACCCAAGACCACGTGTCACTCCGCGACCGAGTCCCAAAAGTCATAAAAATAAACTTTGAAGCATACTCGGTTTGCCCAAGGGTCAAGGGAAGTGAAGAAGATGCGAGAATTTTACCAAAATAATTCATCTTCCGACCGACTGAGGGTAAAATCGTCATATCTTTTGATGTACAAAATATTTTTTTATCTAAACCACCTGAGTTAGAAAGTAGACTCAACAAGCTTTTCAACGGTCCAAAAAACATGCAAATTCGAGTTTGGGAGTGTTCGGAATGAGCCCGCGAAGTTGTGCAGAATCCAGCAAGCAAGGGTATCGATACCCCAAAACTTGGTATCGATACCCAAGCCATTTCAGCAGCTAGAGAGCACTGGTATCGATACCCCAACACTTGGGTATCAATACCCAAGCCAGTTCGCGAATATTTCAGTGGCAATTTTGTAATTAACTTATTAAGGGGGGGTATATATACCATCCTTAATTAGTCCAATTTTAGGTTATTCTCCTTTTTTAGGACTTCTCTCTCTACCTCCCTCTCCTCATCTCTTCTCTAGCTCTCCTTCTCTCTTTAAAGGAGGAGGATCGCTAAGGTTTTGAGGCTTTTTTCTTCATTAATGTTGTATGTATACTTGTGTTCTTTATTAATCTAGCTTTTATTTCAAGTTTCATCCATTTTTTCATTTCTCTCTATATTTTCCCTTGTGTTTACACCCACTATGGGTAAATAGTGATCAAGGCTTCGTCATAGGGTGATTATACCCAATGATTTAGGTAGTTTAATGGCTTCTTTCAATTCTTGTGTTTAATGTGATTTGTGAATAGTTTTAAGTTTTTATCGTTATGTAACAAAACCTAGGAACCTCTTTGATTTTGTGTAGGTAAGGACTTGATCTCTTGCCACATATAATGCTTGGAGCTATGTCACTCTAAGTGTTTGTCAAAATGCCTCAAAGAACTTGTTGAGCTCTAATATTTGGTCTAAACTTAGAGTTGTTAACTTCTTTGATTGGGTGTAGACAATGAGTCTCCTTGACACACACAATGCTTGAAACCATGACACTCTATGTATTTGATAAAATGCCTAAATGAGTTCCTTTCCATTTACAAACACTATTGTATGAGTTAAACTTGATTTTCATGGCTAAATCTCCTGAGTGAGAGTCTTAACGCCAAATCCAAAGGTTGGCGGTCCTAACTCTAAAAATCCTTCGTAAATCAAACTTCCATCCTAGCTCTATTGGCTCCCTGTGGATTCGACCTCGGACTTTCAAATTTAGTATGCTACAACCGACCTAGCCCTACGATTGGGGCACTCTTCACGACGACAAACTTTGGTGGAGCAAGCAATTGCACTGCCGGGTTGTTAGGAAGATTTCTCATGTGTCCAAAATCCTACTAGAAGCTTATACTGGAAGATATTTCTCGTCGCCATGCGTGGAGCCACTTCAGAAGTGTCTAATGATCAATAACTTGAGTACTGCTGAAAAGGAGTAAGCAGAGACAGCCTGCTAGATCCAATTGAGAGAAGATCGAGCCCCATCAATAAGAGCATGTTATACTGGCTTTCATAACTTTTTGTATACTTGTCCCTTCTGGGTCATTCGATCTCCCTCGTTTTCCTCCGTTACTGCTAATAGTTCAATGGCCCAGATAAGGTGGGTTTCCGGTAGTGAAAAATTTGTAGATTTTTATTTGTGGTTGAGAAGTTGTTACGTGTTTTCGGTAGTGAATAAGTTGTTGAGAATTCAAGTTGTTTCCGGTAGTGAATTAGTTGTTGATTGGTTTGTGACTAGAATTACTATAGCAAAAAAAGAAGTTGTTTTTGTTGACAATTTTTTTGTTAGTGAAAAAGAGATGGTAAAATGCTGAATTTTTTTTGTTAATAGAAACGGGATGGTAAAATGCATTAAGTTTTTAGTGATTTTTGTTAGTGTAAATGGGAAGTGTTGAAATAGTTGATGCTCAACCTCAATATTGAGGCTTTCCCTTTGTCCGAGCAGAAGATAATAATATCGTGGCTTTCCGACCAGATTACACACTGCAAAAAAAGCAAAAACGTTGCTTTGAAGATTGACAATTTTGATGAGGCTTAGGCCCCGTTCTGCTTAATTTTTTCTAAAAGTTAGTAATATTTTGTCCTAATTTGAATTTTTTTGCGCTTGATTGTTTTGTGCCAAATTTTTTTGACTTTCCGATTCAAAATGGTTTTTATTCAAAATATTTGGGTAAAAGTATTTTTTTTTTACTTTTCCGATTCTTCTCGACGAGATGAATCAAAAAGTCAAAAAAAATTGACTCAAAACTAATGAACTCGGGAAAAATTCAAACAAGGACAAAACAAAAAAAAAGTTCAAAAAGTCCTTAGAGAAACTTAGCCTTACTTTGAAATCATTGATGACACAGTTTTTGTGTCGTTGAGAAAAAATAGGTTTCTGTCGTCCCAAGGCAAGTATTGAAATTTTCGGAACAATTTCTTGTCTTTTAGAAAAGAAAAAAGAGCAGAATTAAATGAAGAATCAATACTTTACTCAAAGTAGTACGTTTCAAATCATTGATGAGACGGTTTTTGCGTTGTTGAGAAAAAAAGGTTTCCGTCGTCCCAAGACTGGTACTAAAATTTTCGGAACAAATTATTGTCTTTAGAAATGAAAAAAAGAGTAGAATTAAATGAAGAACCAATATTTTACTCAAAGTAGTATGTTTCAAATCATTGATGGCACAGTTTTGTGTTGTTGAGAAAAATGGTTTCTGTCATCCCAAGACAAGTACTGAAATTTTCGGATAAAAAATTCTTGTTGGAAAAGAAAAAAAGAGCAAAATTAAATGAAGAATTAGTACTTTACTCAAAGTATATAGTAGGTTTCAAATCATTGATGGCACAGTTTTTTTTTTTTTTTGATCGGCAACAAAATTTATTGAACTCGACAAAGGATACATCGAGGTGGTCCACTCTAGATACAAGAGAACTTGAATCATATATAGAGAGGCCAAGGAGAAAGGAGAAAAAAGAAAAGAAAAGTACATTCAACAACAGAAATTGAATGAGACCACAAGGGAATGTGGAGCCATCCATAAGACAAGCAAAATTCTTCAACAATCATAATGCATCACTGTCCCTTTTCCAAATCATGTAGCATCATCAATACTTCAGGGATAGATAGGAGAGAAACATCTTCAAATCACCAAAAAACCAGCCCCAGCGTGAAGGGCCAGAGATATCCACATCAGCTAGTATCAGTCCATCCAAAACAACATTATTACTAGCAGCATAGCAGTAGCAGCCTTAGCATTAAACGGGAACTGCAATAGATAAGTATTCCACCTAAAGCAGTATTCATAGGCAGTAACATCACTAACAGGAAACAAAAACTGTGCCAGCAAAAACTGTTCCAACAGTAGACATTTTTTGTTTACTGTTAGTGATGTTACTGTGTTTGGATGAGTTTTTGAGAAATTTTTGAATTTTTTTTGGGATTATGAGTGGAGAGAGAAATGAGAGTAATGATTGAAAGTAGGGGTAATGAGTGGAGAGAAATAGAAAGAGAAATAAGAATAATGATTGGAGATAGAGGTAATGAGTGGAGAGTAATGATTGAAAGTAGGGATAATGAGTATTTTTTGAGTTGAATTTTTTTTTTCAAAAAGGGAACCGAGGAAGGCATAAATCTCTTTGACTAACTAAATTACTTCAAAAACTTTGATAAAAAAAATAAAGACATGATTAGAAGAATTGAGAAACGCCTCAGGGGTGTTCCAGATTCTCCAAAAAGTATTTTTTGAAAAAGAATGTAATTTTAAGCTCAAATTTTCTGTATTTATGTAAATAATTTTTCTACTAATATCGATCTTGTTTGATTGAGATCTTTTATACGGTGCAAAAAAAATCAAAAAATTATTTTTTATTTTCATTATATTTGAGTTTGAAACTTGCAAAAAAAGAACTTTTAAAATGAGAACCTAAATTGGAACACCCCTATGCTAGTCTATCAAATTGTGTTTTTTCTGTTACAACTGAATGATACGTACATCAAGCTGCTAGAACTAATAATTCAAAAGAATCTTGCCAGCTCATCACCAAAATATCAAAAATGCTATGGGTACATATGAATTGTACATACATGTATAAATGAGTTTTGTGGGACCCACCTCGGGTCCCACAAAGATGATTCGAACCGCTCATTATTTTTCAAATATTTTTTTATGGAACCCTGTAAAAAATCAGCACAACCCGATATCGGTAAGGATTTTTTCTGAATTTGTGGGGGCGAAACTACTTAACTGCTTAGTTTCGCCCCTACAAATTCAAAAAAAATCCTTACCGCTATCGGGTTGAGCTGATTTTTTACAGGGCTCCATAAAAATATGTTTTAAAAATAATGGGCGGTTCAGATCATTTTTGTGGGACCCGATTTGAGCCCCACAAAATCTATATGTACATTGTATGTACATTTTATATGCACCAATAGCAGCACTCCCAAAATATCTACCACTCAAAATAGTGAAAATACTACTCCATCTACCTTTCCCACCTTTCCCATAAAGCTATAGGGACCGACCGGTCTTCTATCGAAATCGTACCGACGGTCGCGCCGGGCCATTTTCGGCCACCGGAAGTCCAATTCAAGATGTCCAAAAATTCTTCAAAAAAAACGAGGGGGCCCACGCGGGAATCAATGACATTTAATGTGTGTAAGGTGCTTGATCCAAACACCCTAATTTTTGTGTATATATGTAAAAAAAAATTATCTCCAACTTATATAAACTCGTCACCGCTATATATATATTTTCTTATTTTTTGCTATATACGAGTTCTAAATCCTCTATTTTTTCTTTAAAGGAGACTCAAAATAGTATTCCAAAACTAAATTAGTCTCTTCCGTACTCTATGTGCAAATGACAAATATCATTTATTATAGTTTTAATTATGTTATTTTAATTTTCCCTAGAGTCGATGACTATTCATATTACAATGCATCTTTTTATTTTTTAGTATATATTTCGTCACTGTTAGGATAAAATCCTGGCTCCGTCCTTGTAATATATAGTTGTTCACACACACATACACATACATCAATGGGTTCCTCGAGCAATGAGAACAATGCTAGTTCTCCAAGAGAGAAGTACCCATAACCGACGGAGTTTAATGTTCTGGACTTCGTCCCCAAATTGTTTTCTGAAGAAAACTACAACAATTGGGAGAAGTTTTTCAGTGCCTGGAGGGCACGGTGCCACGTGGTGCCGAGCACATCTCGGCCGTCCAAACATGTTTTGGACAGCCTAGATCTGTTTGGTTAATTTTTTAGTGTAAAATTATCAAAACACCTTCTCAAGCCCAAACAAATCAGGACTGTCCAAAATACGTTTGGACGGCTGAGATAGTGCTTGATACCACGTGGCACCGTGCCCGCTCGGCACTGAAAATTTTCTCAACAATTGGACCTGAATTCAATTATGATTTGCAACTATCGGACCTGAATTCTGATTCCTACTTGTGGAAAGTGTTGCTGGCGACCACCAATAGGTCTATCCTTGTCATCGAAGATATTGACTGCAGCGTGGACCTGACAAACACACAGTTCCAGTGCGTGGCTGGGGGTCACGGTGAACTACAGGTCTCTCTCTCTCTTTCTCTCATACTATATAGTATTACATATTGGTAACAGAAAGTCTACAGGTACAACAATCTGTGCACAGATTTTTTTTGGGGTCCACTATAGGTCCCAAACAAGTGATTCGAGCCGTTCATTATATTTAAAACATTTTTTCAAGAGCCCCCGCGAAAAATCAGCTCAATCCGACTCCTATAAGTGCTTGATCTAATCGTCTAACTTTTCATTCTCTAAAACCCCGAATGAAAAGTTAGATGATTAGATCAAGTACTTATAGGTATCGAATTGAGCTGATTTTTCACGGGGGCACTTGACAAAATATTTTAAACATAATGAACGGCTCGGATCACTTGTGTGAGACCCGTAGTTGGCCCCACAAAAAAATCTGTGCACAGATTTCTGTACCAGTAGTAAGGTTCTATTGGTAATGACAATTTTTTTTTTCCCTAAGAAAAAAAAATATTAATCTTAATAAATGAAAAGAAAAAAAAGGAAAAGAAAAAAAGAGATAATTCTACGGTGTCCCTGCCTTTTTCAAGGACACCAGTACTACAAACCACAAAATGGCATAATATGTTATGCCATTGTGTGGATCATTTTTTAAAATGGCATAACATTTTATTATTATTATTATTATATTAAGTCATAACAAAACGAGAGGCCCACGCGGGAATCAACGGCATCCAATGTGTGTAAGGTGCTTGATCCAAATACCATATTTTTCGTGTATATATGTATATATGTAAAAAAAACTATTCCCAACTTATATAAACTCGCCACCGCTATATTTGTTTTTCTTATTTTTTATTATATACGAGTCCTAAATCCTCTATTTTTTCTTTAAAGGAGATCCAAAATAGTATTTCAAAACTAAATTAGTCTCTTTCGTACTCCATGTGCAAATAACAAATATCATTTATTATAGTTTTAATTATGTTATTTTAATTTTTCCTAAAGTCGATGACTATTCATATTATAATGCATCTTTTTATTTTTTAGTATATATTTCGCCACTGCTATGATAAAATCTTGGCTCCGTCCTTGTAATATATAGTTGTTCACATACACATACACATACACATACACATACACATACACATACACATACATCAATGGGTTCCTCGAGCAATGAGAACAGTGCTAGTTCTCCAAGAGAGAAGTACCCATACCCGACGGAGTTTAATGTTCTGGACTTCGTCCCCAAATTGTTTTCTGAAGAAAACTACAACAATTGGAAGTTATTGATGCGGGACTTTATCCGCATGCGAGGTTTGATTGGTTTCATCGAAGGCGCGGCTGCGGAGGAACACGACCGAGATGAGGCTTGGGAAAGATCAAACAATCTTGTACGAGGATGGATACTGATAACCCTCAGCGAAGATATCCGACCGCGAGTGCTGATCAGCTCAGAATCTGCTAAAGGTTTGTGGACGAGATTGGAGGAAATATTTGATCCAACCAGACCAACATGGCAACCTGGTAATTAATGCATGACTTTTTCAAAGATGTTTTATTACGGAAATTTCCAGTTTGGAAATTCTAATCTCCGGAAATAAGAGCCGGAGATACAATACAAAATTACAAGAGAATACTTTCTCTCTCTCTCTAGAAATGTACTACTGTAACTGAAAGATTTACTCGTGCGCGCAGACGATGGAATGGAGTATAGGCAAGGCCACTATCTAGCCTTGCAAAAAGCTGCAATCAACGGGGATTGGGACAAAGCCGGCCGGGAAATCATAGAACGCGACCCAGATGCTGTTAGGACTCACATCACCCCTCAGTTACAAACAGCGCTCGCTATCGCCATCTCGTCGGGGTCGGCGGGGAGAAATCGTTTTGTGAGGAAGCTTTTGGAGAAGATGACACCACAGGATGTTGTGGATCTAGTTGACAGCAACGGCGGGACAGCCCTTTTCGAAGCTGTAGTCGTTGGCAACATGGAAGGAGCCAGAATGTTAGTCAACAAAAACCCGAATCTTCCTAATAAATCGGACAAATTTGGAATTATGCCTCTCCATTACGCTGCCATGTGTGGGTTTAGAGAGATGGTTCTTTACTTAAAGGAAGTCACTAGAGAAGACACTCTATTGCGGGATGACGACGCGGGTGCTTTTCTTCTGTGTCTGCTTACACGTAGTGAAATGTATGGTGAGTATTTCTTTTTTTTTTTGATCGGCTATGGTGAGTATTTGTTACAAAATTACAGTATATATGTATATATACACACACGGTACGCGCGCTACTTTGTTTTTGTTTTTTTAATTGATTTTGCCTCTCTTTTTCTCTAACGGCACTCTCATTCTCTCACAGAACAAATCACCTAATTGAGATACAAAAAATAGTGTCGTTAGATAAAATGGATGGGAGTGGCATAATCACTCTTCTTTTTTTCTTTTTTTTTTTTTCATGTTTACAATTTTCCATGACATATTACACAAGCAGCGTCCCGTGCGATGCATGACAAAATACGTAATTGTATAGACGTTTGACTTGAGTTATTTATAATGGTAGTTATTGCTCATTGATAGAGGGTTTAATTTTAATGGTGAAGATTTTATTAAGGATGAGAAAATGAAAAATAAAATAAAAAAATTGAGTGAGGAACACGTTGAGTGAAGAGCGCACGAGCTCTTCAGGTGCCCGGTGGTAACTTGCTTTCCCCTTTTTCCTCCTCCTCCTTCGGTAGCTAGTGGGTGGCATATGATTGTTCTTGACCTAGATGCCAACATAGTTGGAATGTTAACCGTTGGTTGTGATGCTTTTTTTCCCGTTTCCTTTTAATCATTGTAACTTTGGTTCTTTGATTAGTAAATCTTTTTTTTGCTGATCAAAAAACTTGCTTTCCCTTTTTCTATGAGAGTGAAAGAGACGCACAAGCTCTTTATGGGACAAGTACCGATCGGATTAAATTTTGATGGACAAAAGAGCATATATATTCGCCCTCTATATCTAGTCGACAAACGGGCCCTTAGAATTCATCGATTGGGGGAAATCTCTAAATGCTTCATTCGTCCCCTTTTTAATGTCCAGTATTTCATTTTGGATTGTCTCTTAATAAGTGTTCATTTTATAAAGTTAGTGGGTAAAAGTTGGTACATTTTCTATTTTGTCCCTAAAAAGACATTCCATTTTGAAAAGTTAGTGAGTAAAAGTGTAATGATGATGTCTCCATAGAGGGTAAGTAGGGAAAGTGGAGGTAAAGTTGATGTGAAAGGTGTAATGATGATATTTTCTAATAAGTTGGAGTTACGAAGTGGAACACTTAAAAATAGACGGAGGGAGTAACAAACTTCATAATTTATTCCTTACCTCAGTGTATTATTTGAAGAGGGAGAATTTTAGAGTGCACTCCAATCAACTCTTCAATTTTTTTTGTTATAGTACTAAATTTTTTCTTTCATATTGCTATCTTAATTGTTTGCTACAACAGATTTTCTCAAAAACAAATAACTATTGGTTTGTATAACAAATATGTGTGTGTCCCCTTCTAGCTAGTAAGTAATCCCTTACTTTCCTACGGTGTGGACCTCATAGTTCGGAGCCCCACGCTAATAATCGGAACCGTTCAACTTGTTTAGAACATGTTTTTAAGAGTACTTGCAAAAAAATCAGCTCAAACGAGTATCGGTAAGTGTTTTATCCAAACAATTTTTTATAAAATAGTTCTTGTCAAGCTTTATGGAAAGTTGTTTGGATTAAGCACTTACCGATATTCGTTTAAGCTTATTTTTTGCAAGTACCCTTAAAAACATGTTTTAAACAAGTTGAACAGCTCCGATTATTAGCGTCGGGCTCCGAACTTTGAGGTCCGCACTTAATATCCGCATTTAATGTCCTTACTAGAAGCTCACTGTATATATATTTTTGTACTCATGCGCAGGGCGGAGCAATGATATGTAGTTAGTGGGGTCAAATATATAAACTTATGCCTAATTTGTTTTTGTTCGTGTTAATTTTTCATATATATGAGGTCAAATATGTAAAATATCAAGACAAATTAAGTCTATCCTATGAAAGAATTTCAAATTGCGACCCTACTTCTTTCTCTGTCCCTCTGCCTATGCTCATATGTCAAATTTGAAGAAAAAGAAGGAATTGAAAGGATTAGCTCGTGTTTGAAGAGTCTGTAGAAAAATTTAAGAGTTCACAAAGAATTAAGTTTTTTCGTACATACAACAGTAAGGGTTTGATGGAGATGCTCTAAGATGTTACTATTACTATGATATAAATTAGCACCAAATATTAAATGTAGAATAACATTCGAATAAATCCCTAACCATTATCTTCCATCAATTGTGCTGCAGACATAGCTTTAACTTTTCTACACCGAAAACCTGTGCTGGCATGCATGGCATGCATGGGATTCAAGGAATCCAATCCTTTTGATATAATTGTCGAAAAGCATTCTTCATTCCCGAGTGGAAATTCCTCAAACTTCTGGCATAATTTAGTCTATTTGGGTTAGTCTCTTTTATCCCTTTCTCTCTTGTTTCTATTACGCCTATATACCTGCTCTGCTCTAAAAAAAATGAATTTAAGATTTTCCATAATGAATGAAACCCTCACGGTCACGGATTAAATGACAGGAAATCTCATGTTGTTACAATGTTCATTTCATTGACATTCAACCAATAACTAGCCGGTCGACGAAACATATGATATTGGAATTGGCTAGATGATAAATGACAGTAAATCTCATGTTACAATGTTCATTTCATCAACATTCAACCAATAACTGGTCTGTAACGATCTGAATTTTCGGCCAATTTTTTTTTAATAAAATTGAACACTTTAGTAAATTATTATTTTTCCAATGGTTTTATGAATCTTAACCTAGACTTTTAACTTAGGAAACCCTAACCCTAGACGAACCTATTGTAATGATGATCTTAAATTTAGATAAACCAAAATTTTAACATTTTGTTGTTTGATTAAATAATTTATTTAGTTGAATTGTTCTATTAAATATGTAACCCTAAACTTAATCTAGTTGCGTACAAAAATAGAGGTAATAAAACCCTATATACATATACATATGTATTCATGCATGGAAACCCATGCCTGGCTCTAATTCTTTTCATTCTCGGCAAGAGAGAGAAGATGGGTTGTGATCTCTTACACATGCACCTTATCTCTTACACCATAGCATGGGAACAAAATCCCTCAAATTGAGGAAGAAAAGATTGAAAGAGAGAAGGATGACCGAAGGGAGAAGGAGAGAGGAATAGAGTTTTGATCATTACCCATCACTTCCACCCACTTGTATTGTCAAATCATGTAGGATAATGTACAGAGAGAGATAGATATAGCATGAGAGAGGAAGAGGATTGCGTAGGGAGCCGAGAGAGAGGGAGATGGAAATTTTTGTACCCTTGATGTACCCTGTCTTCTAATCTTGGTTGGAATCCTCTCCCCTCCTTCCAACATAACTTCGATGAGGAGTCAGAGGCAGCATCAGAGAATTGTCTGGAAGGCGATGATTGCATCGATTGTACAGTTTTGGTCTTCGTTGTGTTCGCCGAAGCCACCGCTTAGGTTTGAATTAAAAAGTCAAGTGACTTTTTTTTTCTCTCTTTTCTGATTGGAGCGAATCCAAAATCGTAAAATACTTGTCGCAAACGACAAATGTGGAAAAAGTTGAATAAGGACAAAACGAAAAAAGCCCAAAAGAGGGAGAGGAGCTCAAGAGATTGGTCTTGTAATTATCTTATCACAGTCAAGAGGAGCTCAAGGGATTGGAGAGAGAGAGAGAGAGAGAGAGAGAGAGAGAATTTGTGTGGATGAAGTGAAGACCAACTTTATTTTTTGATCGTTCAGAATGAAGACCGAATTTGGTCCGGTACGGCGAGGATTTTTTGTTCAACAGTAGTTAACTTTTGTATAAGGAATGAGTCTTTTCATTTAGCTTTAAAACTGAAACAGTAACATTTTTTTGTTTTTATTTAAAAAAAATTTGTATTTGATAATTTTGCGTAAACCTTTTGTGACTTAATGATTCGTCTCGGCGAGAAGAATCGGAAAAGTAAAAAATTTTGATCAAAAGATTATTTTTGTCTTTTATTCAAAAAATAAGTCAATAACTTGGACTTATTGACTTATTTTTGTCTTTTATTCAAAAAATTATGAGTTTTGATAAAAAAAAATTTACTTTTCCGATTCTTCTCGTCGAGACGAATCATTAAGTCACAAAATTTTAATTCAAAATTAACAAATGCAAAAAAAATTCAAATAAGGACAAAAATAAGCCACTTATCTTTTAAATTCAAACCCACCCTAAATCTAGAGCGTTACTTTTTGAGTTTTGTTGCAGAGAGAGAGAGAGAGAGAGAGAGAGATGGGTGAATTGGATTGTAGTGAGAGAATCAGAGAAAGACGGGAGAGAGTGCGGGCGAGAGAGAAAAAGAGGTGTTGGACCATTTTTAATTATAGCCCATATTAAACCCACTCTCAACCCATTACACAATATGGACGGGTTGGGTTGGGTTACAAGTAGGCAGATTTGGGCGGGTTAAGAAATATGGATTGAGATTGCCACCTCTAGATAAATGCATAAAAAAAAAGTATAATAGAATTTGACTTTACTAGAAATTAGAAATGTCATTTTGATGAATGAAGGAAAAGAACCATACAACTAGTTAAGTTTATATATTGTTACGTCTTTTTTTTTTTAAAAAAAAATAAGAAAAGCTTGACTTAGGAATTTGACTGAAGGAAATTGGATTTAATTAGTTGTTAGAGCGTGACCTAGGATATCACTACTGGAATTAGTTTCCAATTATTCGGAGAGTAAAGTTGTAAACTCTCCCTCAGGTGGTTCATTCAACTGATTGTTGGATGTGTTGTTTTGTTTTGTTGGTTTTGATTGTATTGTTGTATCTTGGCTCTCTGAGCTAAGTTGTACTTTTCTCGATGTACCCCTTCGAGCTTTATAAAATCGTTCGTTTGCCGAGCAAAAAAAAAGATCGATGTATACATTTATCTACTCATGTCTTCTTTAATTTCAACAAATCTACGCTCACTACAAAAATAATAGCCTAAAACACACTTTAGCATGATATTTGATTCGTGTAATATTTTGACTTACGTGTCCCATGTAGGAGCTCTAGTGAACCATCGTAACGAAGGAGGAAGAAGAGGAGACATTGAGAATCCAGCCAATTGTTGCATCTCTGGTTTGGCTATCACAATTCATACTTCTTTTCGTTTTTTGAACGGAGAAAATTTTAATTAGTGTCAAATAAATAGGTAAAAATAGAACCGCAATACTACTCGTTAAAAGTGCTAATAGGCAACAAAGACGATCTTTGCCACACCAATTTACGACCGTAATTTCCAAAGAAATTAAGCAACCAATTCAAAGAGCATGCACATGAAAAACTCATTTGAAAGATTAGATGGCCAAGATCGATCCTTTCTCCGTTGGGACTTGGGAGGAAAGGTGAGATCAATTCACTCAAGACAAAATAAGGTATAAATTTTATCTTATTGCTCGATCTCTTACACTTGAAACGCGAGTAAAGTTACACACACAAATAACAGATAATTTGAATACGAACTATAAATTCTAACAGTCGTGCTGCAGGTATAGCAAAGGCTGTACATCAGCCGTGCACAAATCGATTTTGCGCCCGTCTCGAATTCCACAAAGATGATCAGAGTTCACTCATTCTGTTAGAGATATTTTGTTTAGAGTCTTTGTAAAAAATGATCTTGATCTGATATTGGTAAGGACGTTTACGAATCATCCAACTTTGCTGCCTGAATTCTGAAGCAAAGTTGGATGATTCGTAAATGCCCTTACCGAGTTACCGACATCGGATTGAGATGATTTTTCACAGAGACTCTAGACAAAATATTTTGAATAAAATGTGCGGCTTCAATCATCTTTGAGGAATCCGAGACGGCCGCAAAATCGATCTGTGCGCGGCTGCTGTACAGCCTTTGCTGTACTCATATCATTACTATTGAAATCCTAGTTTGTATTCTTCTGTGAAAAAGAAACGATACTATATTGATTATATGGTAACTTGAAGCTTTTCTGGCAACTTTTTTTCGCCAAATTTCATGAATTTTGAAGTTCAAAGAGCTCTTGTAGCAACTTGCTTTTGTAGCAATTTGTATGCAAATGTATGAACTTTTATAAAGATATTTTGAATTCTTATCTCAATGTCACGAATTCAAAATGACTCTCAGGTGCGTATTAGGACTGCAATCCTAACAACACCAAAAACTCATCATTCATACATACTATACATAGTACGTAGTTGATAGTTGTAACTATCTTGGTGATATGAATGACCCCATTTTATCAACTCTTATTCGGTAAAGACTAGTGATCAAGAAGGTAGTCTTGAGCAGTGACTTTATTCCCATTGAATTTCAAGTAAATTTTGACTTTTGTTAGATGTGAATACTTAATAAATTGATTACTCGTAGAATCTTATTGTGCAGTGTGGCAAAGATTGCATATTATGATTTGGGATGTCGCTGAAAAACTTGGTAAGGATTGGTACTGTGATTACATATATATGCCATTTAACACCAATGCTAATGAAAGTTATAGACTAGTATTCATTTTGAAAAACGTTATTGCATGCATTCTAAAAAAGAAGATGATTTTACAGTGCCGCGTGTCAAATGCATTCGAGAAAAAAAAGAGAAACAACATCATGCACTACAGCTTGTCAAATTCCTCTGCATGGAAGTTGCAAAATCAAATCTCTCAAAGGTGGAAATGATATTTAAGCCAGCATTGCAAAAAGCAGTATGTGTAGGGATACCCGAAATTGTTGAAGAGATTGTATTGTCATATCCTTCAGCATTGAATTTTACGCATCCAGGCAACCGAACCATCTTCGAATATGCAATTCTATGCCGTTGTGAACGTGTGTTCAACCTCATATATCAAATTGGTTTTGCTGGTAACAGACTCCTATTAGGGGGCAATTCATCGAACAATGGTTTGCATTTGGTTGCACGTTTGACACATGAGCAACAAATCAATCTAAAAGCTAGTGCTACTGGTGCAGTTCTACAGATGCAACGAGAAGTGCAATGGTTTAAGGTCAGTTTGTCATTTCTCCGCCATGTAAAGTAAATAAATAGAGAAAAATATAATTATTGACAAATACTTTTTTGTCATTAGACTTTTATACCGTACGTTGTCTTCCAAGACTGTTTAGTTGGATGCTCGTGATGATTTTCCCGTTTGCTTCAAGTATACGTGAATGAATATTTGATGAGTGAGTGATTTACAAAAGAAAATAAAAATCTGATGAGTGAATCATATATATCCTGCCAATATATGGTGAATTAAATCGGTGATAAAAGAACAGGTACGTACAATGGTCCGGTTTCTTTCATTTGAGATGCCAATTGCTGTAGATACCACTTGACTATGCCAAATAGTTTTCTAGGAGCATCTTATTTTGAACTTTGTCTTAGTCAAAAAGAAGAAATGCCTTTTTGAACGGTGAAGAAAGTTTTATTAATGTGAATCAATAATTTCATAGGAGGATTGAAATGAGCACGTGTGAGACTAGGCACCCAAACGTAGACCACAAAAACATGACCAATGAAATACTTAGTGGTTTTTGGCGGTTTATTGCAGTGGGTTGCGGTGTTTCAGCGGCTAGGGAGCTTTTTTTTTTTTTTTTTTACTTGGGCTTAGCCCTTTAGGTGTATAGACTTGTTCCAAAAGGTGTTATCTGGGCTTGGCCCATTAGGTGTGGGCTTGTCCCAATTGGTGTCCCCTTGGTTGGCTTCTTGCTAACCTCGGATTTGGGTCTCAGGTTAAGAATATAATGTCATAATTCTTTGTTCTTGTTAATCTCTATAACAGTTTCAGTGATTAATAAATCCGAACTCCTATTAATCCGAGCGGTCCATTGCCAAAATGGATGGCCGCGCTACAGCCGCGTATGGCATTGTATATAATTAGATTGAAATCCTCCACTTGGGTAAGACACCTAAACTAGGAACATCTACAACCCAATGATTACCCTCCACCCATCCACTCCTTACCTTGTCATTTATCACGGCTTAAAATGTGTGCTTCTTCAGGCCAGCCGTGTCATCATCCTTTCACTTTAGAGTCCTCAGCATCCTTCTCGGCCAAACAACCAACACGCTAACAAATAAGCTTCGGGCCACCCCGAACATAGTTAAAGGTGAACGACGACATTTTAATCCCTTCAAACACCCAGAGGCCAAAACAGTACTAATATAAATTACATTTAGGTTAAGGCATTAGCTCAGCCATTTGATCGGGCGTACCCTCAAGAGCTGAGCTGAGTTAACCATCGTCGTAAAACAATCTAGCTCTCTTTTTTTACTATTGCCGTGCATGCAAAAACATTTAACCACCACACCCACACAACTTTTTTGTCCCAGGTCATCATCTAGAACGCTACAATTAAGTCTTTGATTGTCGATCCTTTAAAAAATAGATTTTTTGTTTCTCATTCCAAATCACTTGATTGATACAGGAAGTAGAAAAATTTTCACTACCAGGTGACAAAGATACAAGGAATAGCGATGGAATGACACCTGTAGAAGTATTTTCTGACACGCACCAAGGTTTGGTAAAGGAGGGCGAGCGATGGATGAAAGATACAGCCACATCATGCACCATAGTTTCTGCCCTTGTTGCCACTATGGTTTTTGCGGCTGCCATTACAGTACCGGGTGGAAACAACGATCACAATGGCCAGCCGTTACTTTCGAAACAAAAAGCCTTCATAATTTTCGGCATATCTGATGCACTGGCTCTATTCTCATCTATCACTTCTGTGTTAATGTTCTTGCTTATCCTGACTTCTCGTTACGCAGAGGAAGATTTCCTATATACCTTACCCAAGAGGTTGATTATTGGTCTCATAACCCTATATGTCTCCATCTTATCCACGATGGTAGCCTTTGGTGCTATATTATATCTCACTTTTGGAGATAATAAGGAATGGATTCTTATCTCTATTGTTGCATCGGCTAGTATTCCTGTGACCTTGTTCGGAGTGTTGCAGTTTCCTCTCCTTGTAGAGATGATCCAATCAACATATGGTCGAGGCATTTTCGGTAAGCAAAGTGATCGTGTGCTCCGATAGGTTAAACATCAAAAGTTGAGAGTATTGCAGACGTACTTGAGGGTATTTGATGTTATTTCACTATATATGATCGAGTTGCTTTATGATGTTGTGCACCTCTGTGAGTAGGAATCTAATTTCTTTGCTCATTAATTATTATCTACGTACTATTGGATTTATATGTACAACTTTCAGTCCTTACCACCTGGGATTGAAAACTAATCTTCGCCAATAAATGATTTAAGACTTTTCCTCAACTAATTGCGTTGGCTATTTCTCATCATTTCATTAATGCTCTTCGTGTGGCTTGTAGTACACATGGTTGCGGGCTTTTGTTATTCAACTTATTAATTTCTGCTCGATGTTGTTGATTGTGTTTGCGTTAGGTTTCCCGTCTCAAATCTGTTTTGAGAGATCTTTCACTAGAAAATCTCCCCGCGTCAAGTAAACGGGAATTTCTTCCGTATTAATTACGTTGGTGATGGAGGTTTTGAATCGCGTGTTATAGGTGTAAACCTGGGCCTGGGTGCCCTTCGTCACTGCTACTCCATTATGTGTGCTCCTCGTTTGAAAAGAACGCGGTCGAGGATCCAGGTGCTGAAGAGGATAGTTAGCTAGGCCCAATGGGAGGCTACCACAAAGGCGCCGGAGGCCGAGGCTGAAGAATCCTTCAGTCGGCACGCTGGAGGCGAGTCTGATGGAGTGACGTCAGGCGCCTCCGATAATTTGCTTGCTTTATCTCCCGGAGTGAACAAACCCGTTAGAGTCATAGTTAAGATTTTCATTTTTCCTTTAATAGGCTTTGACTGATCACTCATAGTTAATATTTCAAACTGTTGACGCACTTTTCTCCAAAGAACAGGAGAAAAAGAGCCTTAACAGAAGAGGGCGTGTGATGAATGAGAATATACGGCATGCCAAGAGCGAAAAACTACTCCAATTTGATTAAAGAAATGAGCGCCTAACCTAACCTAAGTTCCTACAAGCGACTGGACGAACTCAAGGAGAAAAATAAGTAGCAAACTAGATTCGACTTGCCTCAATGAAGAGGACTTAGAACTTCGACAGAAATCAAAACTAAGTTAACAATTGCTAAAGAAAAGAGAACTTTGCGTTGATTGACTAAAGTGATTTGCAAGAAAACAACGTCTAGCTAGATATAACTAGGAGTGATATTGAAACCCACCAAGTCTTGTATTTATAGGCTCTTGAACTCTCCTGAAACGACTGATTTATCTCTCTACATCCATTAAATCGGTATTACCCCTAACCGAAATAAATTATTAACCCATTAATTATTTAATCACATCCATAATTAATTTGGGTTTTCCCAAATGTGGCCCAAACACAAACAAAGTAGACATCTAATTAATTTATCGACTTGGAAGACCCAGCTCAACTCGAAGATCTGGCCACAACTTTTTCATATTACGGCCCCTCCCAATCAAGGATAGTGCGGCTGTGCAGCTCACGTTTTGTTGGATTATTATCCGAGTCCAAGCATAGGGGTTAATTGCCTTATGATTGAATATTTGAAAGCCCAAAATAATTGCGCGGAAATAAAAATGCGAATTTAGTAATGCATGCAGAAAATGCGGTCCTAATGGTTTCGACTTGCCTGAAGATTCAATTAGACATGGCCTCATTGCGATATCTAGTGTTATGGCTAAGTAGTAGTAGTTCAATGGCCTAGACAACGAACTAAGTTAAGTTAGTGTTGAGATAGTTGATGTTCAACTGAAATATTGAGGCTTTCCCTTTTGCCAAGCAGAAAATAATAGGAATATTGTGGCTTTCCGCTCACATTATACAATGCAAAAAACAAAAACTTTGCTCTGCAAAAAGACAAATTTGATGAGGCTTGCATTGAAACAATACTATGTGCGACCAGGTTATTTGAGACGGGACTTTTACCGTTGCAAATGGCCACTTTTAGCGACAGGATTATGCCCTGTTGCAAACCTGTAAATATTGCCACGGGGGAGTGCCCCGTCGCAAATGTGAAATACTCTCTTTTTATTTAAAACACGGAAATCTGAAATACTCAAAACCCCCGCTTTTAATTTCGCGGTTTCTTTTTCCATCTCCTCTCTCTCTCCACGAACTGCTTGCCTCCTCTCCCTCTCTGCCATGAACCGCCTCACTCTCTCTCTCTCTCTCTGAGTGACCATAGACGTTTGTCCCTCCAACGACCTCCGCACGCAATCACTCCATCTGACACCGGCACCGTCGATGCCCACCACCAGTACCTCTCTGCGATCGATTTGGCTTTTACCTGCAACCATCGTCCACCTTCCCAGAGTACACGAAGTATGTTCTTCTCTCTCTCTCTCCCCGTGTATATGTGTCTATGTAGTATGTACATAACTTTGTAAGCCCTAATCTATTATTGCTAAATCGAAAGTTGTAAGCCCTAATCTTTTTCATACCCTATGCAACATTCACCCGGGGTATGCGATAAGCGTTGTTTCATAAGTGGGCCAGGTAATGCATTCAACATTTTGTTCGAGTCCGATTCTGGTCTCTCATGGCCGCCAGAATGAAGTCTGAGTCCAATTCAAACTTTTGTGTTGCCCTCCAAGTGTTTGTTTAAATTACTCAATCAAACTTTGTATTGCCATTCAGGACTCTCTGCTTGTTACCAGGAAACATGAAAAATGTGGCAAATGGAGAGGTATGGAACTCTAACTTGTGTTGGTAATTTTTCCCTTATGCTCTCCTATATGGAACTCAAACTTTGGTTTGTTAATTATTCTTTCGCATATCATTTTAGTTGCTAGTAAACTAGGAGAAAAGTGAACACATGGTTAGCAAGGTGCTGTAATTGATCCATCGTTGTAGTTTTTTCAGGTGATGTATCATTTGCTTCTTTTAGTTCACAAATATGTTTCTATTTTGTTTTGAATGAATTCCACATCAAATGCAGATGGTTGTTGATCCGCTTCGACACGAAAGTCAATGGTCAATGTGAATGCCTTTGTATTTATGTTTTTGCTATTTTAACAGATCAATACAGGTAGACTAGTGATAATGTCGTTTGAACCACTGCTAGGCAGACAACAGGTCTATGTGCATTGGTAATATATATTACCCCCTTCGTAGATTAACAATAATTTCTAATTTATCCTTTGTTCTGTTTACTACTGGTTTATTGGACTTTCTAAAGCATCTTTTTGTGGGTAATTTGATTTGGGTTTTTGAAGTTATCTTTGGCTGTTATTGGGCATCGCACAATATTTATCTTATTTTTTCCCTTCATATTAAGGATTCGTGTTACGAACTCAAAGGCAGCAAGGGGAGAGTTTTGGTAATGTATTTGTCGTAGACTCGTAGCGATTAAAGTTCTTCTTTTAGGCCAACCTTAGATTTGCACGTTGAAGCTGTGATTTTTGTTGGAAATTTTAAACTTCCAGGTCTATATCCATGTTTTGTCTCTTGGGAAATATGAACGAAGGGCCACTTATCATCGCCTCCAAAGGTTATCTATTTTAGTCTTTGGACAATATGTGAACCAGTGGCGGGATTCCAAAAAATGCCACAATGACAGACAGAGCAAGAGAGACTGTTTTTCTCGTAAAGTTCAATGGGCTTCATGGTTGCATTGCGGGTTTGCCATCTGTATTCCCATTCAGTTATTTCTCTTCTTCTTTGAAACGGTTTAGTTTCTGGCCAATTGGGGCCTTGTTTACTTTTCAACTCATATTAATTGCTCTGCTGCTCTAGTTTTTAAGTTTTCTCATATTGGTTCTATAGTGATGTATTTATGTTATCGGCTTCTTTTCCAGTTGGTTGTATCGTATCAAACCATCAGTCACTCATGAACCATTTAAGCCTCAAGTGCCAAGTCATGAGAAGCTTGTGAGCGAATTCAACCAGTCTGACAGTTCTGCTAACCCTACTCAACTATGTTGGAAGCCTGTAGAAATTCCCGAATTACCAACTGATTTTATCGATGGTTTACAGACAGTATGTGGGGCCGGCAGCTCTTACCTCCTGCATGGTTACGCAGTTCACATGTAATTGGCATTCCAAACCTCGTTTACCAATATCATTTGGTTATATTTGGCATAATGATATCTTCCATTTATTTTCAGACGACACCATTATTTTGAGACTCGGCCTTGACGCTCGTGTCCTCCCCCGATCTCAACAATTACAGCCACCATTGCAGGATACACTTGTAAGATGTTAACTTCACCTTCCTCTTGCTCTCTAATCTCCATGTTTTTCATAATTGTAGAGTACTATGTTTTAAGCTTCGTGTTCAAGTTCATGTTTGATGCCTTACATTACTGTTAGTTATTTCAGTGGAAACCTTAGCATGATACTTGACATTTGTAGACTTATTTGAAGTGTAATACACTCATGAATGTTGTATGCATGGTTCAACTATTATTAGTCAAGTGCATGGCTGCAATTGCAATTATCTGTCAAATCATGTTATGAGAAGTGGGAAGCAGAGTTCTGTACTCAAAACCAAATTGGTCCCCATTGTAATTTGATCTGGAAGAATATTTGCCCCCTTGTGGGTTGTTGGTGGGGGTCTTGGTATTCCAGGGTTTTTTTTTACGCGGTTTCAACATTTGAGCAATATATGTCGTGTTGTAATCATATTCTTCTATAGCTTTTGCATAAAATTGCTTCTTAAATTTGTAGGTTCTCCAAAAAAAGATGGGTGGGCCAATGTGATATGATCGTGGCATCCTCATTCTTTGGGAAGCAGTTGTGTTTTTTGTTTTTTGTTTTGATTTGTTCATATAAGTTTGTATATATCACAATTCTTTGAATTGATCTTATTTTGGTTGTAGTTGTCTGGGCACATGAACGTTAAATTGTATGTGCAAATTGTTGGTTTTGTTAATTGTAAGAATAGTTTTGCTAGTATCTCAATTCAATGTTTCTGATTTGGTTGGATACATGGTTCTCACACGATTTGAAGAACCTTTTTTTTTGAAGAATTTTTCTTTTTTGCAACGGGGCAAGGCAGTCGCTAATAATTTTTTTTTATTTTTTGTGATATTTTTTGCGACGGGATTTTTCTTGTTGCAAATGCTACCTTTCCCGTCGCAAAAGTATTTGCCACGGGAAAATCCCATCGCAAATAGTATTTGCCACCCCACCAACTGCCACCGCTCATTCCCGTCGCGACCTTGTCGCAAAAGGGCTTTCGCGACGGTAAACCACTATTTGCAACGGTATTTTCCCATCGCCAAAAGTATTATTTCTTGTAGTGATCAATCCAAGAAAGATATGCCTTGCTTGATGGGGTTCGCTGACTCTTTAGGATTCTGGATGGGGTTTTGCTATCTTAGGATACGACATGGCATGGCATATGATGTCGTGAGTTTGGATGTCAACATATTTGAGATGCTTTTCGTTGTAATGCCGTCGCATCTCCGATCGTTTTAACCTTTTGTAATATCATCCAAAGATTAATAAATTCATTTCTTTTCGCGGTTAAAAAATCCTTGATAGTTACGTTTCTTGAATTGCTCTAAATCAGGTTGGAGAAGGTTTGCTAGTTTTGCTTGCCCCAGTTAGCGTATCTACTTGTATTCTGAGCTGTGATGGTTTTAACATTTTGTGCATTAGTCTGTAACCTTTATTTCTTCTCCTTCAAATGAAAAAAAGTTATTCGCCGCCGATAGAAAATGTTCCATCTTCACAATATTTAGACCTTCTAGGCTTCTAACCAAACATTTAGTTCACTTTTTTAATTCTGTTATTAAGGTGTTTATGTGAATTAAGATGATCGAAAAAAGATCCAAAACCATAACAATAGGACATGCACCACCTGGGGTGGTGGCCTGGTGGTCAGCCTGCTTTGGTGGGATCAGTATGACGTGGGTTCGAGGTGTGCTATCGATGCTCGCTCGAACCCTAGGGCAGTGGTCTCACAGTTCGGGTCTTTGGACCCCTCTGATCCCCCTTGTTGAGCGCTTTGACCCAAAGTGGTGCAGTGCTCACCTTTGGGTTTCGGTTCTCTCCCAGCGACTCGCTACAAGTTTAGAAGGCTCTATGGTCATGCTCAGGAGCAAGTCACCATGTCTGGTCGCCCCCTTCAGCCCTTTTAACTTAGCCAAAAATAAAGGGTCATGCAGGGGGACCTCTTGTGCTCGTAATTATTGGTGTCCAATGTGATTAGAAGATTTCTTTCTCCAAAAAAGTACGTCAATCTCACATCAATACGTAAGCCCAAACCCACATGACATAATAATTCGTTCTTCCACAGAAAAAAAAGGGTTCTTACTAGCCGGCCCTATTTTGTGACAGCTTATCCGTCCAAACCCACCACATGTCACACCAAGAATTTACACCCCCAAGAATTCACACCCTCAAGAATTCACCCCTCTAGAATTCACACTCCAAAAAATTTACACCTAAACAATTCACATCCTCAAAAATTCTGCAAAAGAGCAAAATAAAAATTGTGCAAAAAGGTAAAATAGTAAAAGCATATTTAAAAAGGGGATAGATGGAATAGCTTTACAAAAAGGGGTTTGTATGGAACTCTAAGCAAAAATGAGACCGGCCAAGAATTTTCTGAAGAAAAAATTAAAACCTCAATCTGACATCAATAACCCCACATAAAATGAAGGTTATTTCCTGGAACATGTTTGGGAAGCATAGTTAAGAAGAGATTCCTCACAAAGTTGATTATGGATAGGTGGGCCCTGTTCGTTTTGGAATTTTGGATTTGTGGGTAATGAGTATAGAGAGAAATAGAGTAATGATTGGAATTATGGGTAATGATTGGAGAGAGATAGAGAGAAAAATGAGAGTGATGATTGTAGAAAAATATGATAATGATTAGGATCCAAAATCCAAAACTCTTAAACGAACGAGGTCGAATGTTTCAGGAAACAAAGGTGGAATTGTTTGATAATCCACAGTTTGGGGTTTCTTGGGGGTGGGCTTGGTCCACTTTGTTTGGGCCTTGCTTTTAGGTGTTTGGGACTTGCCCATGTTTCACAATAAACTTTTTACCGTTTCAAAAAAAAAAAAAAACAAAACAAAACAAAACAAAACAAAAACAAAAACTAAACATAATATAATAGGTTATTTCCTGGAACATGTTTGGGAAGCATAGTTAAGAAGAGATTCCTCACAAAGTTGATTATGGATAGGTGGGCCCTGTTCGTTTTGGAATTTTGGATTTGTGGGTAATGAGTATAGAGAGAAATAGAGTAATGATTGGAATTATGGATAATGATTGGAGAGAGATAGAGAGAAAAATGAGAGTGATGATTGTAGAAAAATATGATAATGATTAGGATCCAAAATTCAAAACTCTTAAACGAACGAGGTCGAATGTTTCAGGAAACAAAGGTGGAATTGTTTGATAATCCCACAGTTTGGGGTTTCTTGGGGGTGGGCTTGGTCCACTTTGTTTGGGCCTTGCTTTTAGGTGTTTGGGACTTGCCCATGTTTCACAATAAACTTTTTACCGTTTCAAAAAAAACAAAAAAAACAAAAACAAAAACAAAACAAAAACAAAAACTAAACATAATATAATAGGTTAAAAATGTCTGATTTTATGTTTTCACGGAGTATGTTCTGCTTGACAAGTTTTATAACATGAGACCAAATTTCATTTTATTTTTTAGCTTGGGATGAAATTCATTTTGGGAGCACATAATTAAGCCTTTGCCGCAAGGCATAACAACTCCCGAAGCAAGGCCTAGTGCTGAAGTCTCACAATTTTAAAAAGATGAAAAGAAACGTTAAGTGTACTGTAAAATCAAGCATTGTTCTGGGCTTTTTTTTTGTTAAAACAAAAATAGAGACTCGATTGAATTCTTCTACGTTCTTTAAATACAAGTCAGAGAGATAATTTTTTTTAAAAAGGATCAAAACCATTCCTTTTTTTTAAATCACTATCCTTTCGTCATTCGTTTGTAAAAAAAGTAAAGTTTTTAATTGGATACGAGAAAGTGCCTAATATCTATGGGTCTATTAGTGTAAAAATAAAATATTTTCTTGAAACCGGGTGGCACATGCCTCACCGTGCCACTAACTAGCAACTAGCCAGCTCTGCCCCCCTGATCGAGGCTGCTGATCACTCTCTCAATCTTCTCAAGGAATTGTTCACCAATTAAAAGGAAAAACAAAATCGTAAAGGCATTCCGATTTCACACACACATATAGTTAAGTAAGGGCGTCCTTATTTTAGTTAAGTTGCGGATGTTCCATTTTCCGACCAAATTTCGATGATCCGAGCTGCTCAATGTGTTCAGAATGTGATTTTAAGGGTACCCATGAGAAATCAGCAAAAAAAAGGAAAGTCCGGGAAGGGGCTTCATCCGAGTAGTTTTTATTTGAATCGTTCGATAAAAAATAAACAAAAACTGCTCAAATTAAGCCCTTCTTGGTCTTTTTTTTGCTGATTTCTGGTGGGTACCCTTAAAATCACATTCTGAATATATTGAGTGGCTCGAATCATCGCAAATTGGTCGGGAAATGGCGTCCTCACTTTAATACGGTAAATGCGCCATTACTTGAAGTTTTGTGTATATATAAAAGGAGATGTGCGGCTGATGTACTACTGCATTTCGTACTAATAATTAAAGTTGATCTGAAGACGTTTTTCATCCTAGCTAGCTAATTAAAAGTACTGCATGGGCCATACAAGGAAGGGAAAGAATGAAGAAAGGAATCACAAAATTAAAATGTTCGTCAATCCATCTAGCTATATTTAAATAGCCGATCTGGCATCATGATTTTGAATACTATAATCAGTTAAGCTGTATAGCTTTCCACTCACAAACACACACCGTATATTTATATACATCAATGGAGTCGTCAAGCAATGTTAACAGTACTAGTTCTCCAAGAGAGAAGTGGTCATACCCGACGTCGGAGATTAATGTTCTGGACATCGTCCCCAAATTGTCGTCGGAGAGAAACTACCACAATTGGAGGTTATCGATGCGGGACTTCATCCGCATGCGAGGTTTGATTGGTTTCATTGAAGGCGCGGCTGCTGCTGCGGGGGAAAGCAATCGAGACGAGGCTTGGAATGGATCAAACAATCTCGTGCGAGGATGGATACTGGCAACCCTCAGCGAAGATATCCGCCCACGAGTTCTGCGCTACAAAACTGCTAAAGATTTGTGGACGGAATTGGAAAAAATATTCGACGCGACCAGATCGTTATGGCGACTCGGTAACTAATGACTTTTTCAAAGATGATGTTCTTATTATGGAAATTTCAGGTTTGGAAATTCTAACTTCCGGAAGTAAGAGCCGGAGATGCTAAGAGCATGGTCAAACCATGACTTCAAATTGGAAATGCCTTATTTTTTAAAAAAACTTGTGTGGCATTTTGTCCAACAAACTTTCATCTCCAACTTCGATGTCTAAGTTCTACATATACACGCATAAAACACCTACGTTATTGATTAAAAATGCCAAAAATTAATAGATTTAGCAAGATTCAAAAATTGAAGCAAATGGTGTAGAGCCAAATCTACGTTAGATTTGACACTAGACCATATGCGAGGGGATATAGAGGGAACATAATAATGTCGTATTATATACCCAAGGGAGTTCATATTTGCCCTCGTTAAATGACCATTATATCCCTCATTCCTTCCCACATTTATCCAGTACAACTCAAAGCAAGAGCAAATTTAAAAAAATAAGAAAATTGACACATTTCTTCATCATCTACCATACCAACTAGTACAAAACAAATTAAATATATACTCCGCAAATGGGTTCCGGTAGTGCACCCTAGCACTACAAGAGTTTAGTGTGCCATCGAAACCGTTGGTTTCCGCAATTGATGGTTCAGATTCATTAAAACACACTTACATGGTCTGAATTTATTTGAATCGGTAAGAATTAACAAACATATTTGAACCATTCATTGCTAGATGAACGGCTCAAACGGCGTACTACAAAGTGCGCTACAGGATCTGCACTAGAGGACCCCCAGTACTCATCCTCCTATATAAAATTATAGACCTTACAAAACATCTATCCCCATTATAAATCTCATTCTATAATATTCTCCTCAGTGGCGGATCCAGAAATTCTGCGAAGGGTGTTAGAAATTCCTACTGCCTCTAGAAACCACAACTATATACACAAACAAAAATAATCTATTACTTGGGTTGCACACATTGGATTAATTTGTGACTTGATTTTTGGGTTGTATGTTCAAATATTTTGGATAGGGTGTTCAAATATGTTTGGGTAGGGTGTTCATGAAGGGCTAAACTAAGCTAAAACTAAAAATATTACATGTATTCTGTGGAAAAATAAATTTTTGGGATGTTCAAGACTTCAAGTGACCACCCTTGCCAAAGGGCGAAGCCGCCACTGATTCCCCTTCTGCTATTTTCTCTAAAATTTATGCCACTGACTAGGCCTGTCAACGGGTCGGATCCGATCCGGATCCGAATCCGATAAGACTTGGATCCGATCCGAATCTGATAAGACTCAAATCCGAAAGTGGTAATCTGGATCCGATCCGAAAAATTTGAATTCGATCCGAAAATCCGAATCCGATCCGAAAACTTTTTTACTTCAAAAATTTTAACAAAAAATATATATATTTTTAAAAAAATACAATTTTTTTTCAAAAAAAAATTATTTTCCAATAAAAAAATTTAAAATTTTTTTTAAAAAATACAACTTCTAAAACATTTTTTGTTCAAAATAAAAAATTTACTGTTTTTGTAAAAAAAAATTTATAAATTTATAAAAAGTTAAAAAAAAATAAAGTTCGGAGTCGGATTCGATCCGATCCGTAATAATCGGATTCGGATTACCGGATTACGGATTTCTGTTATCGGATTCGGATCCGGATCGGATCCGATCCATTGACAGGCCTACCACTGACGAACCGGCTGTTCCGTATTTGTTAGTGGGACCAGTCCTAAACTTTTTGGAAGTCCAGGTTGGTTTGGGGTAGAAGGCAATCAAGGCATGCATATTCAACATTTTTTATTTATTTACAGAAGATATATATATTTTTGAAACGGTAAAATATTATTAGAGAAAATTTGACAATTGATACATCAAGTAGAAGATACGTTAAATTGAAATGGTTGAAAAATCCTTACAAACAAGTGTTGTGGCTTGTTGGCTAAGGCGTATCATATCTCTTTAATTCTCCCTCACGGCAGTTCGAGCCTCTCTGGCAAATGTATGTCTGCCTTTTCGAAGATCCTCCCTCCTCTCTCTCTCTCTCTCTCTCTCTCACACTATTTATTTATTTGCATAAATCTCCCAATGGCTGTAAAATTTTTCAATAATTGGAAAAGAATGTGGACCATTGGACTTTAACTTTTTTTATTGGCATCGGACAATAAATTATTTTTTCACAAGTTTAATTAGTATTTTTACTGTATGTTTTCTTATGAATTATATAGTGGATGTGAATACAGCATATAAAGTGAATTCACAATCATATGAATTTACGTACTTTTACGAATAAGCTACGGATTACTCTTCTTTTTCTACAATTATGTGCTTTCAAAATCTAAAACGAATCGAGCTGCTTGCTCTAACCGAAAGAGATGACCAAAGCAAAAATTCGATATATCTATAAATACGTAGGTATTTATACATACACACGCACCAAAAGTGGCCCAAAAAAAAACAGAAAACCACGACATATATACACCCCTTTTTAGGAGTGTATTATAAGTACCCCTGAAGAATTAATCACCATTGTATCTTGATCACCATGCTAATTACCTAATCACCAGAGTTGCAGGCCTTGACCCCTAAGCCAATTCCTTGGGGTTTTGTTATTGAGTATGTCGATGGGATGATTAACTTATGAAAATAATTAATCTTAGAACACTTGTACTTCTTTTTTTCGCCACTAGTTCGCCTATATAAATTATAAAAGGCTTTCCGTTATTAGTTACATACAATATACCTCTCTCTCTCTCTCAATATAACTGAAAGATTTACATGCACTTGCAGATGAAGGAACAGAGAATAGGCAAGGCCATTATCTAGCCTTGCAGAAAGCTGCAATCAATGGGGATTGGGACAAAGCCATGGTAATCATAGAACTCGAACCAGATGCTGTTAGGACTCCCATCACCCCTATCTCACACACAGCGCTCAGTCTCGCCATCTCGTCAGCATCAGCGGGGAGAAATCTTTTCGTGAGGGAGCTTTTGGAGAAGATGACACCACAGGATGTTGTAGATCTATCTAACGACCAGGGAGCCACAGCCCTTCACTACGCTGCATCCATTGACAACATGGAAGGAGCCAGAATGTTAGTCAACAAAAACCCGGATCTTCCTAATGTTCTGGACAAATCTGGAGAAACACCTCTTCATTACGCTGCCAAATATGGGTACAGAGAGATGGTTCTTTACTTATACAACGTCACTAGAGAAGACATTCTATTGGATTCAGTGCCGGCCCCGGGGTAAGCCCCGCAAGTCCTCGGGCTTGGGCAACCCCCCGGGCTGGGGCATCCAAAAAAAAAAAATTTTTAATTTAAATATAAATATAAACAAGTTTCCCATATTTGCGCAAAGCAATTGCTTGGCATCATGGCAACAACATTCTGGTAAGTGTTCCAGTGATCCGGGTTCGATCCCTTGGCGTGTCACGTCACCTCCCCCTTTATTTTTTATGCTTCCATTTTGGTTTTAGTGATCCAAGTTCGATCCACCGCACTCTTTTTTTTCCTCACAATCTACAATTTATTTTTTCATTTTTGTTCTACCTCTTTTTGTTTTCTTCCCAACCCACAATTTTATGAAGAAAAAAATACTAAATTAATTTTTTGGAAATTTTCAACTTAACAAACACAATAGTGGAGTAATGTAGAAGTGATATGTTCTTATATTTGATTAAAAAAAGTCATAGTTAAAATAAAATTAATCAAGCAAGTTAAGACGGGTTTTTTTTACCTTCGAACTACCATTTCACAAGTGAGATAGATTAAATAGATTGGCTATGATCTCAATTGAATTGAGGCATTGTTATGATGCTTGTACTTTCTTTCCTTTTAACCTCTGGTTATAAATTTTCTTCGCCGTTAAAAAAAATTTGAGGCATCATTCCATTAAAAGCATTTTTGGGACTTTTTATACTTTTCAAGACAAGTAATTCTTATATCAACTAAAAAGCACAAAAAGCCAAATAACCAAAAGTTAGCGGAACGGACCTTGAGTTCTTGGATAAATAAAGTATGATGACTCAATTGACAAATTTTGCTTTAAAAAATGTAAGAAAAAGTTATTTTATTTGAATCGCATCGTGCCAATTATAAAGTACTATAACGGGGTTACATTTTGATATTGATTTTTTTATATTAATCAAGCTAAAGGAACAACATGTAACTTTGATGGTTTTTTTTGTGTGTGTGTAGTTGTACGTTTTTTTTATATTTTGTATGAATTAATAGTAGGTGGGCAACAAAGTATGAGGTTGGGCTTGTGCAACTCAAATGTCGGGGCCGGCACTGATTGGATTTGGCGAATGGCCGCGAGGGTGCTTCACTGCTTGTGTGTCTTCTTACAAGTAGTGAGCTTTATGGTGAGTATTTGTTTGGGTAAATTATGGTTAACCCCCTCTAACTAACACCCAGAAACACTTAACCCTCTTTAACTATAAAATTGAACACTTAACCCCCTCTAACTATTGAAAATCTATTTCCAGCTCACTTCCGTTAGCCTTCCGTTAGGATTTGGATGGAAATAAGCACATGCAAGTCACATGCTCACTTATTTCAAGCATAGAGACGTCATTGCCCTTTCAAGTGTATTTTTTTTTATCCTCCCTTTCAAGTCACATTCTCAAATACAGTCCCACACCAGGAACCAAAGCACCCCCCCCCCCCTTCTCTCTTTCTCTCTCTCTTTCATCTTCATTACCTATACATATCTTACCTTCACCAACGCCAGCTCCTCCTCCACCTGCTTCACCGTCGTCCACCTTTCACACCCGATCCCCTATCCGGATCCTCTCTCTGTCCACCTCCCTCACTCTCTCTCTCTCGCCCTAGTCACACTCTCTCTCTAAAATCTCCCCACACTCTCTCTCTAAAATCTCCCCAAATCATAAACATCAAACCCACTAACGCCCTCCGCCGCCGAGCAAACAGCTTGAGGCCTTGAATTCAACGCACCAAAGGTAAATCACTAATCCCAGGTTAAAATAATAGGAACTAGCCAGCTTCGTGATCAACTCCACAATCTCCGCCCTCGTCTCGCTCGTCACCCTCAGCCCGCGATTGAATTTGTAGAACAGCGTAGATGGAATAGTCGGAGAGGGTCTCGGCGTCGACGGAGCGAATAGCGATAGAGGAGGGGGGATCGCGAGATACGAGGACGACCACGCATTGCTTGTGGCAGTGGTGCGAGGCGATGGAGCGAAAGGCGTGGCGTCTAGCGGAGTGGTGGTCGGTGGACATCCAGTGGTTGGATTTGGTGGAGACTGGGTTTCACTCTGGTGATTTGGGTTTGTTTGGTTGGGAGAGATATGGTGGTTGTGTTATTAGGAGGGGAAAAGAAGATGGATGGCTGAAGACAATGGTGTCCCATTGTTTGAGGGTGATATGGGAATTTAACATTTTCCGTTAACGGCGTCTAAAGTATTTGGGATTTACATAGTTAGAGGGGGTTAAGTGTTGAGTTTAATAGTTTAGGGAGGTAAAGTGCTACCGGGTGTTAGTTAAGGGGGGTTAAATGTAATTTACCCTATTTGTTTTACACTCATCTGTTTTGCAGCTTTTGCTACTCACTCCGTTCTATTTTAAATGCTCTCTATTAAAACACGTTTAATGAAGAGACACACAAGCTGATCTTTAGAGTTTGTCTAGTGAGAGCTAGAAGTCTCGACTACTTTCTATTTCGTTATATATTCTAATTGTTTGCTCTAACAGATTTTCTCAATACCAAATCACATTTTGTAGTATGATACATACATAAATATGTACGTATATATGTACGTAATGTATGTATGTATGTATTTTATAAACTTACAATTCATACGTAGGGGCAAACATGATACTCTCTATCTATTCCATTGCACCAAAAAAAAAAATTTTTGATACTCTTTCCCTTCCATTTTAAATGTCTACTACGGTTTTGCATGTCATTTTTACTGACTTTTATATCTCTCGACGTATATTATATTTTATATTTTTAAAACTATTATTTTATAAAAACAATTTAGATCTATTTAACAAGATTCATATTACATATGTAGTGTTTTTTACAATATACATTAAGAGATACACAATTAAAAATGTTACGCAGAACCGTAGTGGATAATTAAAAAAGACCAGAGGGAGTATATAGCTGGTGGGGTCAAATATATAAAGGTATAGCTGATTTATTTTCGTCGTGTACAAAAATATCAAGACAAATAGAAATTTCAACTTATAGTGGGGTCACTTGACCCTACTTGTTTCAACGTCCCTCTGCGTGTGCTCATACGTCAAATTTGAAAAAAAAGAAGAAAGATTTTAAAGGTTAATTTGTGTTTGAAGAGTCCGTAAAAAGATTATTTTAAAATTTTACAAAATCTTAATTTCTTATGTAATTCAGATAGGAAGTTTGGTTGCATTTCGGTTTGGTTTCCGGCTGTGATCGTTGTGTTTCTTTTGTTGACATCTTGTAGACTTATTCTGCTTCGGGTCTGTGGCATATTGTGATGCCGTTCTCACGTATTTTCTTTTAATCTTTGTAATTCTCCTTTCAAAAATTAATGAAATCTTTTTTGCCTTTAAAAAAAAAAGCATTTAAGTGTTTGATAGAGATGCTCTTAGGCCAACGGCAGCTGCACACCCAAGGTATTGTGTGCAGTTGAATCCGAAGTTTGCTTTTAGTAGTAGTAATTTTAGTTTATGGTATATTTTAACACTCAACCAATACTTCATGAACCCCATAAATCTAGGTAATTCATAAATGAACACCTAATATATTAACTTGAACAAAGCTCACACTCATATTGAAAGACACTTCTAGAAAATGCGAGAACAAGAAGAATTTATTGTTGTAGGTATCATGCTCTATGTCCATTGTTGACGGGCTTAATGTATTAATTTCGTATTCATGAAATTAACTGCATCTTTCATGCTACATTTTCCACCTGTATAGACCCGTTAGGAGTTTTGGACTAGGCCCATTGAGTGTTTTCTTTGTTGGCTTCTTGCCAACAAGGGCTTGTTTTGTAAACCTTTTTCAGATCAATAAAATTTTTGTTTTGCCTTTCAAAAAAAAAAAATAGTTTTGTTCAGCTTATGGAATACGGACAAGCTTTAAAAAACCTTGTTAACAGAAAAATCTACCTTCGAATTCAAAAATTTGATAGAAAATCTCGCCATATCATCCAAAAGAAGAGCATATCTTCAAAAAGGTCTATCTCAATCGATTCATCACAATTTCTTTAAAAAGAGTATTGGCAATTTTTTTTTGAAAGGAAATTTTTTTTTTATAATCTTTGAAATTGTTACAAAGATTAAAGAAAAATGGATGATGGCATCATATTCCTAAATCTAAGAACATAAAATTCCTAACATTGTTACAACGAGTATTGGTAAATTAATACGTACGCCAGTTTAACATTGGCAAAAAATGTGAAACCTCATTTAAGAGACTATAAAATTACATCCCTCCATCCCGAAGGATTGTCAACTACGCCAGATGAGAACTTCAAAAGTTTAAATTTTTTAAATGAAAAATTTTTTCATTTTGCATTGTGAACAATTTATTTGGAATGGAGCTTATGTTTTTTAAACACACTATTTATACTAACATATATGTGAGGTTTTGTGCATATATTATTGGCAATTGAACTACTAAAGTTAAGGTAATTCTGAAACACCCTACAGAAAATTCATGAAGCTGACATTGCTTTGACTCTGCTCAAGCGAGAACCTAAGCTGGCATGCATGGAACCCAATCCTTTGGAATTTATTGCGGAAAAGCATTCTTCATTCCGGAGTGGATATACCTCAAACATCTGTCAAAGTTTATTCTATTTGGGTTAGTGTTCCCCACTTTTCCGCCGCGTAGGCGTGAGCGGAAAATCAATGGCGTTTGCGGTATGAGCGCGGGCGTGCCAGGACTTGTCGTCGTCCAACGTATGAAAGGCGTGAGCGCCTCGATCTGACTTCGTATGTAATGCGACTGCGTGTGACCCAAAGGGTGAGGCCACAAAGAGGTTCGTGATTTGCCACAACGAAGTGGACTTAGAATTTCCCAACCGTGTGAGAAAAAGAAGAGAATATCGTAGAACTACTTTACTATATCGTAATAATAAAGTAAGGGATTGAGAGAGATATGAAGAACTTTATTATATTGCGTAATAACAAAGTTGGGATACAAGAGAGACGAAGCTCGAATTACTTGGTGAAGTAATTGAGTAAGAGGTGAGAAAATAGAGATAATTGCTTCGCTGGGAAGGTTTTGATTTTTTAAGCGTTGAGCTTGATTGGTGTGGGAACCCGGATTAAGCCTTCGAAACTTGTATTTATAGGCCGAAATGTTCTTCACGGTTTTGCATGTAAATTTTCCAGCCTTGCTTCTTGTCGCGCCAAGTGTCCCATGTTTGCACTATCATGGGTGAGTGGGAAGTTACTGGAGGTGAAATATAAACTACCCATGTGCTCATCCATGATCGTGGGCAGTTAGAAAGATAATGGGTCTCCTCCACGTTTGCTCCCGTAGAACCAAAAGAATGTGGGTCATTTTGACTTGGTCAGATTGCCATGTGGCAAAACTTCTTGTCTTTAATTCCTTCGTGAAGCTTCTCCAGGTTGTAACAGAAACATGGTAATGGGCCTTTTAAACAAATTAAAAAGGCCTTTGCCACATAATAATCCAAATTGGGTCTTGCACTAAAATTAATTAGGCCCGATGCTCATAAACCCAATTTCCAGGCCCAAATAGACTAAAATTAATTGGGCCCAACTCGCACTACTCTGGCCCATTAATTTTGATCCAATAACTCTTCATTTCATGGCCCAATTTAATTGAATTTCAATTAAATAGCCGCTCAACGCTAGTCCAGGACTTGGTGCCAAAAACGGGTGTAAACAATGCCCCCCCATGCCTTGATTCTTAACTTCTAGGATCAAGGCGTGTATAAAAAAGAAAACTATTTTTGGCATCCAAACAGTCCTTTGTTGTAGCATATCTTCTTTTGTTTGCCTTGCCTATGGACTTAGTAGGCATTAGGCATTTTTCATGTTTCCTTCAGACCTTTGACAAAATTCTCTGAATTCAGACCTTGAAAGGAGTCCACCAGCAATCTTTAGACAGGCCTTTCAAAGGCCTCTCTTAGAGATAAAAGCCTCAATCTGCTTCCTTCAGGGCTTCTTAGAGTGATTTGATGATGCTCGTGCCTATCTCAAAAGGTGAATCGCAATGCTCCCACCTTTTATCAGGCATATTTCCACCAACAAAGGCCTGTGTTCAGGTCTAATCGTAGAAAAACGATCAAACCATAAAAAAGGCCTAGCAAGGACTGAACCTCTGCTTAGAAGGACTGAACCTCCACTTTGAGTGCTCATAATAGTAATTCAGTCCTACGGGAAAGGTCTGAACTTGTGTTTGAATTGCTTATAATATTGGCTCGAGCCTAGACAAAGAGCTCAAAGGTCCTTCGTACCTGCGGAAAAGGCTTGCTCACACCAATAGAGTCCTGCATCCAGGCCTGGTTGTAGAAAAACCATAAAACTTCGAAAAGGCCTGGGAAGGACTGAAAAATCATGGGAAGGACTGAACCTCCACCTTGAACTTTCAGGTACGCTTAATGAAATAAAAAGGAAGCCTCCACCTCTGCGGAAAAGGCCTAGTAAAACTCTGATAGGGCCTACTCAAGGACTGATAGGCCATGGCCGAACATTTTAGAGGTGCTAGTTTGGCCTATGAAGGACTTTTCTTTGTTCTTAGCCCTTCTTGACACCATTTTGGCATTTTTGTGTAAGCCAAGTGAACAACACTCGCTTTTGATGTGCCCCACAAATCCAACGTGGGCGCAATTCTACACACTTAAGGCCTAAAATTGGCCTACGCTTGTAATACCTTTTGGCAGCTAGGACAATGCCAAAAAGGCCTTCATGAACCGGGAGAGGAGGGGAATCTCCGATTACAAATGAATCGGTATCAAGCCCTGGAGTGTCGTCGCTTTCCTCCTCTTCATTCAATTCCTCCTGCTCTGGAATGGGTGCAACATCCAATTCAGTCCTTCCCATAGGGCTGATGGTAGGTCTGGATCCTTCCTGATTTGCATCTGTGATCTGCTCACCGCTAAGGACTGAATCTGGATGTGGTAGCTCTTCAGACACTTGAGAAAGCTTCTGAGAGGAGAGAATGGGTTGATCTTGCCTCATAATAGGACTTTGTATGTTCTGGCTTATCTCAAGTCTGAGATCTTGCTCCTTTTGCGTTGAAACAGACCTGTCATCTCGCTCCTCCAGGCATGGAAATAGCTTACCATCCAAAAGTTTTTGGAACACTCCTGAAGGTTGGCTGTTGCGCTCAGATCTGAGACTGTTGCCCTTATCATTTTGATGTTTATCCTCCAGACCTTGCCGCTGTGTGGGAATCCTCAAAGGGCTGAGCTGAGGACTTTGCCCCCCGAGTGCAGGGCTTTCAGAAGTTAAGGACTGAGAGAAGCCTGGAGGCCTGGTGTGCTTGCTGGAAGTTTGTTGAGACTTTTGCCCCCCGAGTCCAAGTCCTTGGCCTCCTTGCCCCCCGAGTGCAGGGCTTTCAGCAGTGAAGGACTGAGAGAAACCTGGAGGCCTGAAATGCTTGCTAGAAGCTTGCTTAGACACATTCAGGCCTGAAGTTTGGCCTAAAGTGCTAAATTGTGATATCCGTGGTGGAATATAAGTTGACTCCTTTTCTTTGAAATCAGCCCTTAATTTTTCAATGGTCTTGTTGGAGTCCTCAAGGGCTTTCTTGGAGTCTTCAACGGCCTTACTGGACTTGTTTAGCAATTCTGTAATTTCACGTAAAGATGCATGCAAGGGATCTATGAACTCCTGTGAGAGTTCTTCATTGGATGCAAAGGTACAGGACTGAGTGCTCATACTTTCCTCAACTCGACCCCCAAAGGTCTGAGCAGAAGGATCATCAAGCCCACCATTTTGGGATTCATGCTGTTCGGGCAGGTCTGAAGACATGATATGTGAATAGCCATGTGACTTGGCATTAAAGCAACGGTTTACCTCATGACGTAATTGGCGATCCTCATCTTCAAGCTTGTTAACTTCATCTTCAAGCCTTCGAATTGCATCGTTGTAGTAGTTTTTTGCGTTGATATACCCATCTTCCATATGATTGAGTCGGAGCCTCTCTAGATCGAGACGGTAGATTTCTTCTTCAAGCTCGTCGACTTTATCATCGCGCCAACGAATTTCTTCATTAAGACGCCGAATTTCAACATCCAATTCAATGTACTGAATTGACATGCTGATGAATCGGCGTGATACCCCTTGAAACGATTAGGGTCCCACCGGGCGTGCCAAAAGATGTTCCCCACTTTTCCGCCGCGTAGGCGTGAGCGGAAAATCAATGGCGTTTGCGGTATGAGCGCGGGCGTGCCAGGACTTGTCGTCGTCCAACGTATGAAAGGCGTGAGCGCCTCGATCTGACTTCGTATGTAATGCGACTGCGTGTGACCCAAAGGGTGAGGCCACAAAGAGGTTCGTGATTTGCCACAACGAAGTGGACTTAGAATTTCCCAACCGTGTGAGAAAAAGAAGAGAATATCGTAGAACTACTTTACTATATCGTAATAATAAAGTAAGGGATTGAGAGAGATATGAAGAACTTTATTATATTGCGTAATAACAAAGTTGGGATACAAGAGAGACGAAGCTCGAATTACTTGGTGAAGTAATTGAGTAAGAGGTGAGAAAATAGAGATAATTGCTTCGCTGGGAAGGCTTTGATTTTTTAAGCGTTGAGCTTGATTGGTGTGGGAACCCGGATTAAGCCTTCGAAACTTGTATTTATAGGCCGAAATGTTCTTCACGGTTTTGCATGTAAATTTTCCAGCCTTGCTTCTTGTCGCGCCAAGTGTCCCATGTTTGCACTATCATGGGTGAGTGGGAAGTTACTTGAGGTGAAATATAAACTACCCATGTGGTCATCCATGATCGTGGACAGTTAGAAAGATAATGGGTCTCCTCCACGTTTGCTCCCGTAGAACCAAAAGAATGTGGGTCATTTTGACTTGGTCAGATTGCCATGTGGCAAAACTTCTTGTCTTTAATTCCTTCGTGAAGCTTCTCCAGGTTGTAACAGAAACATGGTAATGGGCCTTTTAAACAAATTAAAAAGGCCTTTGCCACATAATAATCCAAATTGGGTCTTGCACTAAAATTAATTAGGCCCGATGCTCATAAACCCAATTTCCAGGCCCAAATAGACTAAAATTAATTGGGCCCAACTCGCACTACTCTGGCCCATTAATTTTGATCCAATAACTCTTCATTTCATGGCCCAATTTAATTGAATTTCAATTAAATAGCCGCTCAACGCTAGTCCAGGACTTGGTGCCAAAAACGGGTGTAAACAGTTAGTCTCTTTCACCCCTTTTTCTCCTGTTTCTATTACTCCGACATACCTGCTCTGTTTCAAAAAACAAAACGAAAATGGGTAAATTCCACCGACGCTTTTTGAGATTAATTTGCCTTAATGACGGATACCCCTTCACCTTTTTAAAGGAATCTTTGTTTTTTTTTTGCTCAGCTTTAAAGGAATCTTTGTTTCATAGTGTTATTAGGCCAACTGATGCCCTCGGAACTTGAGAATGAGCTCTCAACAAGTTTTAAAACATGAACGGTTTCGATCATAAAAATGGGCCCAAAAAGATCTAAAAGGGAGACAGCTGATCAGCATAACCGTCCAATCCAAAAACCAAGATTGGAGAGAATCCTTTTCGCAATGAGAAAGATGCATGCATTTATATACTCATATCTTCTCTTCAACAAATCTACGCTCACTACAAAATTAAAGCCTAAAACACACTTGAGCATGATTCATGTAACCTTTTGTTTTGTGTCCCGTGTCGAAGTTCCAGTGAAATCAGAAGGCATTGTAAACCATCATAACGAAGGAGGAGGAAGAGGAGACATTGAGAATCCGGCCGCGAACAATTGTTTCATCTCTGGTTTGGCTATCACAACACGTACATAATTTCTTTTCTTTTTTCAATTTCAATTTTAATATATATATATATATATATATATACATATACATACACACAAAACTTCCTATAAGGGCGCCCTTAACTTGTTAAGATAAGGACCTCCCCTTTTCCGATCGAATTTCGATAACCTGAGCCGCTCAATGTCTTCTAAACATGATTTTAAGGATACTCGCGAGAAATTCCTGGTCTTTTTTTTTTTTTTTGCTGATTTCTAGCGCATACCTTTATAATCACGTTCTGAACACATTAAGCGGCTCGGATCATTGAAATTTGGTCGGGAAATGGGAGAAAAGAGGACGTCCGCAACTTAATACGGTAAGAGCACCCTTATAGGAAGCTGACTGAGATATATATATAAAAGTAGTTAGTCAAGAAGGTAATCTTGAGCAGTGACTTATTCCCCTTGCATTTCAAGTAAATTTTGATTCCTGTTAGATTTGAATACTTAATAAATTAAGTACTCAGTAGAATCTTTTTGTGCAGTGAGGCAAAGATTGCATTCTATGATTTGGGATGTCGCTGAAAAACTTGGTAAGGATCATGGTACTGTGATTATTTTTTGATAGGCAACCAGATTTTATTAAAAATTCGACAAAGAGTACATCGAGTTGAGATCAACTACTAGCCATCGAGGAGAGGCATAGTAACAGGCCTAGGAAAAAAAAAACAAAAGAAGAAAAATTACATCCAATGGGAAAATTGAATGAGCCCATAGCTATCACAGTCAAAGCTTTCTACACATAAGGACACATTAAACCACTCCTCAAGTCATATGTTAGTAGCAATTGAGACTAATTCTTGGCAGGACTTGAGAAAATCCATGCGTAGCTTTTGACAGAAATGAAAGATATCATTGTAAATCCTTGCAGCTAGCAGAAAGAAATAGATATCAGCAGTATTGTAGTCAAGCCAAAGACTACAAATTCAGCACCAGAACCTTTTTCACAGAGTACATAGCAGCATAAGTTTGTCAACAGCATCAGAAATCGCATAATAGGAGTCATCACAGGATCAAGACGACGAAATATGACACATTATCCAGCAACAGCACCAGCAGCAAAAATTCACTCTTGGCACAAGCTTCTGCATTTCATTCAAACCAAACCAATCCCTCTTGTCCCTCCCAAGGTAGGAGTTGGAAAGAGGGTACAATACGCCCAGCCTCTTAGCCCTCCTAGGTTAGGAGTTGGGAAGAGGTATTATAAAGATTAAAACAACATTACACTCCAACATTATAGCAGCATCAATAGAGAAATTTCTTCTATTTGCACAAACTTCAGAAACTATCCACTCTTAGCCCTCCAAGATTTAGGAGTTGACAAAGAGTCAGTCCACCAGCTATCTCAAACAAAGTCTGATTCCTCCAAAAGTAGAGATGACAAGCAGCATCAGCAAGAATGGAGGACACAACCTACTCCAAACCAATAGACACTCCACTACTTACCCAGCCAAAACAAACTGACCAAGACAGAGACTAGACACTGACACATAAACAAGACACTAAAACACAAAGCAAAACAAGACACACAAGAACAAAAGACTCAAAACCAGCAGAAGACAGAACCGCACCACCACCAGACCAGAAAACAAAGACAAAAGACCATCCAATCCCAAAGAAAACCCAAACAAAACAAGAACCCTGACCAAACCACCAAGACGACAACAACAACATAACATAACCCATCTAGTCCCCAATCATTTGGGGTATGGGCGGGGATGATTTGAGACAGACCTAACCTTTGGCAATATATGCACAAAGTAGCTGCTCTCAGAATACCACTGAAACAGTGGCCCCTCTAAACCTCCAAGAACCGAGGAGCTATAGGGACGTTTTGTTATAGAACCGTACTCCCAAATCAAAGCCAAATGACATCAGAGAGGCCAGGCCTAGAGACCCAAATCAATTTATGTGCACACCAAGACAAAAGCAAAAAACAAGACCAACCCAAAAACCTACCCAAACAACACACCTAGCCTAAACCAGCTTAAAACTTTACTTTTCTTACCGCAGCCAAATTCCACTTGAAATCTTCAATGGAGTAGTCTCTGATATTAAATTTGCCCTTAATCAATATTGCCATTCTTGTTTTAGCCAAATCAGTTATTTCCTCTGCCATCCACACTTTGTTCTTTAACACTACCTCATTCCCTGAGCCCCAGATTCAGCATACTCAAAATTATTACCCCCCCAAAACCTTTGAACAGTCGAAGAAATCAAAACTTCTCAATTTTAGTTTCCTGAATTAGTATAATATTAGGACATCTTTCTTTAATGAATATTTGAAAAACATTATTGCATTCTCAAAAGAGAAGATGATTTTGCAGTGCCACCAGTCAAAAGCATCCGAAAAGAAAAATTTAGACACCATCATGCACTTGAGCTCGTCAAATTCCTCTGCAAGGAAGTCGCAAAATCAAAGCTCTCAAAAGTGGAAAGGATATTTAAGCCAGTATTGCGCAAAGCAGCACGTGTTGGGATACCCGAAATTATTGAAGAGATTGTATTGTCATACCCTTTCGCATTGTCTTTTATCAATCTAGACAACGTAAACATCATCAAATATGCAGTTCTATATCGCCGTGAACGTGTGTTCAATCTCATCCATCAACTTGGTTGGAAATATATATATGGAGTGGACAATTCGTTGAACAACGTTCTGCATTTGGCTGCACATCTGAGACGTGAGCAACAAATCAATCTCAAAGATAGTGCCGCTGGTGCAGTTCTGCAGATGCAACGAGAAATGCAATGGTTTAAGGTCAGTTTACCCATTCTCCACCATGTAAAGGAAATTAATAAAGAAAATTTATACAGTAATTCACAAATGTTTTTTAGTCACTAGACTTTTATACCGCATTAGAAAGCAAGACTGCTTAGTTGGATGCTCATGATTGTTTTCATGCTTGCTTTAAGTATATATGTGAATGAAAGTCTGATGAATGCATCATATCCTACCATGTAAAAGAATAGTTACTACAATGGTCCGCTTTCTTTATCAGTCCTTCTGAACTTTATTTGGCTAATTTGTGAACACTGGTTCGATATTTATTTTGAAGCAACGTACTCGAGTCTAATTGCTTAAACAAGCGGGGATTTGGGGGCCTACTGTGCTTTAAGCACAACATGATCTGTTGTGATGCCCTATGAAGCGTCAATACTTCTAGAAGTTGTTGTATCAAAGTCAGACACTCCGGGGACATGTATAGGACAAGTCACCTGGCATGGCCATTATATTACACATCAAGGTGATTTTTTTTGTACTTTCTAAAAGCATTTTCAGGCTAAACTATAAGTAACTTCAAAAGTACTAGGCCAATATTGAATATAAAACATGTGTATATGTAGAAGTATAGACCGTCGATCAATACTCTAGTCGATGGGATTCCTAACATAGTTGTGTTCCATGGCATTTCACAACAATGAGTCCATGTTGTTAGATAGAGAACAAAGTCGGTGCATCCTGTAATTCCATTTTCAGTCTCCTGAGTTCACCTTCTTCCCAAACAAATTAACAACGGACTTCTAAAAAACCCTAGCCACCGACCCAAAACCTAGCCGTCAATCGCCGGCCCTGTCTCCGGCGAACCTCGCCGGTGCTTCTTATCCATATCCGTTCGCCCAATCTTTCACATCCCCGTTCGTTTTCGCCGTTGTCCTTCATCCAGTGCCGTTTCCTCTGCCGTATTCCGGGCTCTGTGTAGTTCTCGGGTTGACTACCCCGATCTGCTCTGGGCCGCTCATCCGTAAATAAGGTCTGCTCGTTTTCGTCTTTTGGTTGGGTTCTCTGCTTGCTGGTTCAGTTTTGGTTGTTTGTTTTGCTCTACTAGTGCCTTGTTGTTTTGTGGGTTCGATTGTTCGTTTATCTGCTGTTTTGAGATACAGTGGTATTCTCCCTATTTTGTGTTTGTATGCTTCATACCGTGCGGCCATGGCTGGTCGGAGCCATAACGAGGGAGGATGGGTCCCTGTGATTAACAAGCAGAGGAATAAGAATGGTGAGTTAGGTAGTAAAAATCAACCTTTGTTCACTCTTTTCATTGACAATTTGCCTGAGGGGGTTGATCAAGGTTGGCTCAGGAAAACTTTCAATAATTATGGTGTTGTCAAAGATGCTTTCATTCCCTATAAACGGAGCAAAAGAACTGTTTCCAAATTTTGGGTTTGTTAGATATGATTGTCACGTTTCAGCAGGGGTTGCAATTTCAAAATCCAATGGGTTGTGGGTTAGTGATAAGAAGCTTTATGTCAAAGAAGCTTCTTTTGGACAGTACATGACCAAATCAACTTTGAAGGTTCCCATATTTCATCGTCCTGATGTGGAAACAAGTTTGCAAGGGATTCGTGGGAATCATGGTACTCACTTTGACATAGGAAAAAATGGTCACAAGAGCTTCAATCAAGGAATATCTTTTGCCCAGATGGTATCAGGTGAAATTAACAAAGGCGGTAGTGTTGAAAAGGAGGCAGAGAAGGGGTTGAAAAGTAGTGATCAAATGTGTCGAAGGATATCGTTAAATTCTGCTGGAAATGGGTGGCTTTATTGCAGCGCGGTGGCAAAACTACATAAGTTAATTTCAATCAATGATTTGAAGGTCCAGATGGCAGGTATGGGACTAGACAATATCGATATTAAGGCGCTTGGTGGAAGGTCAGTGATTTTAACTTGTTCATCCAGAGAGGAAATGGAGAAATTGATTGAAGAAAAATGTCTTCAAAGGTGGTTCTCTGAATCTAAACCATGGGATGGGCAAGCAGCATGCACTGAAAGATTTGTATGGTTATGCTGCTATGGAATGCCTCTCAACGGATGGAGCAACAATTCTTTCAAATCCATTGGAGAATTATGGGGTTCTTTCATATCTACGGATGAATCGACGTTGAAGATGTCATCTTTTGCGGAGGCTAAGATTTTAATCGCCACTAATATTTTCAAGGAAATTGATGAATGGATTATTGTTGAGGTTGGAGAAAAGTGTTACAAAGTTAAGGTGATGGAAGATTCGTGCGACCAACCGCATGAAGTGGAGAAACAAATCCCCAGACTAAGTCTGCATTCTACCTCACATTCAGAAGATGAATTAAAGGAAGAGGAAGAGGAGGAGGATGAGGACAAGGATGAGGATGATGAAATGGATACTCCGGTGTCTGAAAGTGATACTAATGGAACCTCTTTGGTTGCGGAGCTGATCGTAGGACAAGGGAGTGAAACCCTCTGTGATTTAGTAAGTGGTGGGGCTGATTCTAAGCCCAAGGAGACTAATATTGAAGGGGATAATCAGTTAGTGGTCTTCTCTGAACCTATTGAGGCCGAAATTAATACTAAGGATACATCCCAATCCTTGGCTGATGGAACCATTATTGCAAGGGAGAATTTTCCTTGCTTAGAAGATGGACCCTTGGATATTGGCACAGTTACAGAGCGAGTAGAACTTGATGTAGGCTTTTATAATCTTTCGGAAGAAGGTTTTTTGAATGACAAGGAAGTTGAGGGCATACAGTTAGTTGTTGATCTCAATCCAATCGAGGTGATTAAGGATACGGAGCCTTTCGGTGAAGATTTGGTTTCAATTGAGTCGAGAGGAACTTATGTCCCGTCTCATGAAGTATCAGGGTTTATAGCTGAGCAGTACAGAATTGAAGAGGAACTTCAAGAAACTATCATAGCAGGCACTAAGTTAGGAATTAAGTTTGATGACGCTGGTGTTTTGAGAATGAAAAAGATGATTGAACAGGAAGCTAAAGACTTGGAAAGTATACTGAAAAACAATTCCTTCGCTCCTCTCCAAAAGAATAAGCACCAAAGGAATGACACAGGTTTCGGCAGAGGTCCTCTTTAGCTTTCTCATGGGCGTGGGGTCTAGGAGGTGGTAAGTGGGGTGTTATGTTTTTCCGATGAGCCAACTATATATGTGTGCTCGTGTGAATGACAATGGTGTTTAGGGGTGTTATTATATGTGGGGTGTTATGTGATGGCGACTACTCTGTTTTTGTGGCAATGGTGTTTAGGGGTGTCTGGTTTAGGTTTTGGTTTTGATTATTGGGCGGGGCTTATTTTTCAGTTGTGGGCGTTTTGAGGCTTTTAGGTGTTCCGGTTTTTGCCCCTAAGGTGTTTGGACTTCGGTCCATTGTTTTCCAACCTTGGTTGGATTCTCCTCCCCTCCCCCCAACTTGATGTACCCTTTGTCAAGTTTTCTTAATAAAACTTTTTGCTTATCAAAAAAAAACAACGGACTTCTAAACTGGAATTTTCAATTTTGAGCCCACTCCGATGTTGGACAAAATTGAAAAATTTCTATTGCGTTAGAATAAGTTTTTTACTAGAAATATTTTTTGTTTAGGTTAGAATTATTAACTTTCCATATTCGGTTTGATTTTGATTTCCAACTTTATTAGGATTCTTGGTCTACAAGAATTATGATTTTATTTTCATTAATTAGGAATTATATTTTCTCTGATACCACTTGACGCAACGGAATTAACAAGAGATTAGTTGTGAACTAATCAAAATGAATGATAAACTCGAGTCCAAGAAAGAAAGATGAATATTAGCGAAAGATATATTCTTCCCTAAACTTGATCTGAACAAGAGCTACCTTCCAAAATGCTATCCCTAGCCATTTATCCTCAAAAAATCTATATTGTTTCCACCACCACCAACCAAACCTTTGTTCTCCATAAATTATCTGCATACCATGCTATTTCTAGTTGATAATGACATAATGTACTAGACATAATGTTTTGGGGTGTATGCGGGTTAGTTATCTTAGTTTGTTAAGATCTAGTTTCTGGGTTGGTTTCTCTCCAACCTCTTCCTCCTTTGGTAGCGGGTGGCAGGTGATTGTCATCGGCCTAGGTGTCAACATAGTTGAGATGTAGGTTGTAGATTGTGATGTCTTTTTTTCCTTTTTCTTCTAATCTTTGTAACTTCGGTTCTTTGATTAATAAAATTTCTTTGCTGATAAAAAAAAATGACATAATGTCCTAGAGCATGTGAATCTCCTCACAAGCATTGAATGATCATTACAAATTCAAGCCTTCAACATATTCGTGGAAATATATCTTCCAAATTAAGCGAAGTGCTACAAACCTTCCTTTCAGCAGGTTCACAAGGCCCGTATACATTCAAAGAAGTACAAGCAAGAACTAGCTAGGTTTTGTAGTACCCGAAATTGTAGGGATATCTCTAGTTGAGCACGATTCCTCCATGGAAAAGCAATTTGTATTCTATATGCATAACATTCCACCTACACTTCCACTGGCATGTACTTCCTGTTGTGCCCTCTGAGTGGATCAAACAGAGCCAAAACATACGCACACAAATACGAACATAGGAGATATACATGATTCCCCAAAATCAGATACGTCCACGGAGGTAAACTGAGCTATTATCAAAACGGTTGGAAAGCTTTACAAGTGAGGACTCTCATCCCTCACCACACTCTACTACATAGCTATACAAACAAACCTCACATCTCTCACAGATCTCTCACTCAAGAGAGATACAATTACAGAAAACCAGGGCCTTCAATTTATAGGCCATTCAAGACTTCCTATTCACAAGCCATGCCAGACATGGCAATTACTCCAAACGGCTGAGAATAACTAGGAACTGGGATGGAGATGGCTGTCATGCCATTTTCTTCAACAAAGGCTGCACCTCTCAGCAGCCCATGTAGAGAATTGATGCCTATTGTCAACACTTCCAAGAAATCAAAATCTCATCCTCTAGAATGTACGCTACAAGTCTTTGATTGTTGATCTTTTAAAAAGTAGAATCTTTTGTTTCTCATTCCAAATCACTTGATTGACACAGGAAGTAGAAAAATTTACAGTACCTAATGACAGAGAAAGAAGGAATGGTGATGGAATGACACCTACAGAAATATTTTATGACACGCACCAAGATTTGTTAAAAGAGGGTGAGCGATGGATGAAAGATACAGCCACATCATGCACCATAGTTGCTGCCCTTATTGCCACTATGGTTTTTGCAGCTGCCATTACAGTACCAGGTGGGAACGACAGTGTTAAAGGCCATCCGTTACTTTCGAAACAAAAAGCCTTCGTAATTTTTGGCATAGCTGACGCACTGGCTCTATTGTCATCCATCACTTCTGTGTTAATGTTCTTACTTATACTGACATCTCGATACGCAGAGGAAGATTTCTTGAATACCTTACCCAAAAGGATAATTATTGGTCTCATAACCCTATTTGTCTCCATCTTATCCACGATGGTAGCCTTTGGTGCTATATTATATCTCGTGTTTGGAGATAATAAGGCATGGAATCTTATCCCTGTTGTTGCACTGGCTAGTATTCCTGTCACCTTGTTCGGAGTTTTGCAGTTTCCTCTCCTTGTAGAGATGATCCGATCCACATATGGTCGAGGCATTTTTGGCAAACAAAGTGATCGTGTGCTCCGATAGGTCAAATATCAGAATTTGGGAGTATTGCAAACGTAGCTGATGGTATTTGATATTATTTCACTATATATGAGTGGCTTTCTGATGTTGTGTACCTCAGTGAGTAGGTATCTTTGTTTGCTTATTATCTACTACTGGATTTATATTAGGGGTGGCAAACGGGCGGGTTTGGGTCAAATTGGGTAAGTTGTTAGTGGGTTGGGTCTTTAATGGGTCATTGACCCATTTAGACCCATTAATTATGAGTCTAATTACCCATACCCAACCCAACCCATTTATTTAAAACCCAACCCAACCCGCCCATTAACCCAATTACATATATACTAAAATTTAAAATGACTAAATTACCAATGTATACTGAAATGACCATATTACCCCTATAAATTTAAATAACTAAAATATTCATGTACACTAAAATTACCAAATTACCCCTGTCGAAAATGAATTTTGACAGAAGAAGAGCCCGTTTGGGATTTCAAAGCTGCTATCCAAGATTCAACTGTTTATAGTCTCCGTTCCGTACCAAACGAACCCAAAGCGACATGCAAAAGCAACCCTACTTGGATGAGTTCAAGCAATAATCAATCATCTAGCTGTACCATTACCAGAGAAGAACATACCCAAATTGAAGGGAAGAATAGACCCAAACTAATACCTTGTCAATTCTTTGAAACGTAGTTTACATGTAAAGTATGAATTAAGTAATGAACGAGTAGAAGATTTCCTAATTAAGGTTTTACTCGGACCCAATTTTTTCCTTTGTAAAGAATAATACCCCTTTAGCACTTGTTAGAGAAAACGATAAATGGACAAGAATGTATATATATGCATACATTCAACAAGCCAAATGCTTGTAAGTCGAGAAGGGCTAACCCAGGCCCGATCGGAAAAGAGAAGGACAAAAAATTGGCTTATTTTTGTCTTCATTTAAAAAATTTAGATTTCGATCATAAATTTTTTTACTTTTTCCTCCTATCATGTCGAAGCAATAATCCACAAAAAATTAACGAAAAATAAACAAATGCGAAAAAAATTGAATAAGGAAAAAAAATTAAGCCACGAACAAGCCAGCTTTCCATTCAAAACTAGCCCGTTGCGAGATGTTTATATCTTTTTTTTGTCTTTATTCAATTTTTTACTTTTTAGATTTTTCTCGTCATGACAAAGCAAAAATCCCAAAAATTAACAAATGCAAAAAAAAATTACTATCCACATGGACTCTTTTAGCTGAACAAGGGAGAGAGAGAAATTAGGAAGGAGAGAGAGAGAGAGAGAGAGAAATTAGGGGTGGGGGAGAGAGAGAGGGGCCCCATGAAGTTGGGGTTTGCACGTAGTCAGGAATAAATAGGCAGGTTGGGTTTTTGGGGGTGGAGCCCACAAATAAAAAAATTAGCGTGAAACCCAAAACCCCAGCAAGTAGCCCAACGCACGTCCCAATGTCACAATTGGTGGGTTACTTTCATGACCCATTGGGTCATTTAAGTTGACCCAATTGATACCCAATAAAGACCCAATTAATAATGGGTTAGCTGGGTTTGGACCCATTCTTACCCAACTAATAAATGGGTTGGGTTGGGTCTATTTTTTAATTGATGGGTCTGGGTTTGTTAATGGGTCTGGGTTCAATTTGCCACCCCTAATTTATATGTACAACTTTCAGTCCTTACCACCTGGGATTGAAAAGTAGTCTTCGCCAATAAATGATTTAAAACTTTTCCTCAAAGGAAACTTATTTACTGCTGCTTATATTTTCTGCTATGGGTGCTGCTGCTACACTGCCTCACAGTGCTGTTATGGATGGGCTATTTTTGGCTGTTGTGGATGTCTCTGGCCTTGCTTGCTGGGGATGGACTTCATCCTCAATCTTTTTTAATCCCAATAATGCCTTTATATCATATATTGGGTATCAAATATATAGCACTGAAATTTGGGACGAAAGCTTTACACTACCATCCCACCCAAGAAACCGTAATAGTTCCCAAATTCAAAACATTTCCATAATAGTTCCCAACACCCATAAATCAAATCTAATCATCCCCAGCACTGTCGTCCTCCTCATTGAGCCCACCAGCAATCCCCTCGTTCAACCTCATGTTCTCTGGCAACTCACCTCGTTCAACCGTAACCATCGTTTGACCCAAATTCATTTACGTCATGTCATATGTACATACTTCCATGACAAAGGCCTAGCCTCGTGGGCATTCCTCTTAAACCGGGCCAGGAGAGCGGCAAGATCTCCACATCCTAGAGTGCTTGTACTCTTTTCTTTTCTTTTTTTTTTGATAAAAGTAACATTTTATTAGGGATAGGTAAAGGGATTCTAACTAAAAGTTGGAAGTAAACAGCCATAGGGACAAGCCTATAATAACACCTGAGGGCTTAAAGTGCCCAGATAAATACAAATGAAGCACAAACCACCCATGAGGCCTAAAAAGCCCAAATAATACAATAAAGCCCAACCCAAAGAATACCCAAACCTAACCCTAAAAAACAGCACAGTTACCGCCGCCCACCGCTTCAAACAGAAACATCCAGTATCGCCAAAAATCACACCGTGACAGCCTCCAAGCCACCACTGGCCACCCACGGAAATGGACCCCATAACCCAAACATCACCAGATCTACCGTGGAAGCTCACCTTGCCGTTAGGCGAATACCGGGGTTATTGAGTTCTTTAAATTCGTGCAAAAATTCAGAAGGAAAAAAAAAAAACCAAAAAACTAACCATGGACGTGGTTTATTTATTTATTTTTATAAAAAACCACACCATTTTTTAAAAGACAAACAACATGAGGAGAACGGAGTTTATAAAATTGTTAGATCTATGAGGCATTTACAACACCAAGGTACTGTGCTATTCACACAGATTAATAAAAAAAATCTGATAAAAAAAGTAAAAAATTTGTACTTTAACTCAAATATTTTGAGAAATAACCACTTTCGGGAAAAATGACTTTTTTTGCTTAAAAGTGGTTATCTCCCACAATATTTGGATAAAAGTACAAAAAAAAATTTACTTGTGAAAGCGAAATGTGGGCGCGCAAGTGGCAATTATATAGTATGTTACAGTTACTAAGTTTAGGTTAATATCGTGTTGTCCTAAATGAGACTAGCTAGATCAAAAGGATAAATTTGAATTATAATAAACACATCGAGATTGCTGTAGCTAAATAAGATACAATTGCATGAATGCTGAAAACATCTCGAGGTTACTTCAACTAAACGATTATTTTGTAGACCTTAACCATCGCATGCATGACCCATTGACTCGTAAACTAAGAATGGATGTTTTATTTTGAATTCTGATTTTGACGTTCAACTTTTGTACGCATGCGCTCTACTTTTAACGTAAAATTACTAGTGACTTCATGTACAAAGTGGAGCACGGGTACTTGTGAACAAAAGTAGAACACGAAAATCAATTTCCTTTATTTTTTGATTTAAAAAAAAAACACCACCATTTTCGACAAGACAAACAACATGAGGTGAACGGAGTATATAAAATTGTTAGATCTTTGAGGCATTTTCAAAACCAACCGTGCTATTCATAGATAAATTGAGCACATGAAATGCACAGATTTTTTGCGGGCCCCACAAGAACGATCCAAACTGCTCATTTTTTCTAAAGGAATTTTTTGATGCATTTCTGTAAAAGATCATCTTAATTGGATATCGGTAAGACCTTTTTCAAAAGTCGTAAGGTGAACCAGTAAGTTTCGCCCTACGAATTTTGAAAAAATCCCTTACCGATTCCAATTGAGGTTATTTTTTTACAGGAATGCATAAGAAATTATTTTAAAAAAAAATGAGCGGTTCGGATCGTTCTTGCGGGATCCAAGATGGCCCCAGTCAAATCTGTGCTTTATCTGTGCTTTATTAATTTGTTTAAACTTTTCGATTTCATTTTTCTTTTCTTGTACATATATACAAACATATTGGTACGTGAGACTCTTGCTAAGGTAAGTATAGACAAGGACATTATCTAGCCTTGCACACAATTAAAGCAGCAATCAACGGGCCGGGATAAAAGGAAGGAAAAACAAAATCGTAAAGGTAATTAATTCCAATTTGCACATTCCCCTATTGTTTTAAACAAGTGATCAGAAATTAAAGAGGCTATGTTGACCACTTTATCAATCTTCTCAAGGAAGTTCATGACCAAAAGAAGGAATAACAAATTGTAAAGGTAATTCCAATTTGAGATATAGAGAAGGAGACGTCTGATATACTCTACTACATTTCGTACAAAATAATTAAAGTTGATGTGAAGATGTTTTTCATAATATATAGCTAATTAAAAGTGTACTGCATGGGCCATATATACAATTCATATCACCATAACCAAAGTATCAGGTGGAAGGTTGAGTAACATAAACGACCAACCACATTGACAATACTACAATTTGATCCATATATTTTTATCATTTCGATTTCATCCTCAAGTACAGTATTTAGCACGGTACATTTTTCGCTAGCTTACACTTTTCACACTTCTACTTTTCGTTATTTTCCTTTCTCTTCCATTTCTTTCCCTAGTAACCAAACGAAATTTCAGAACCATTACCAGTACCAGTACTTATGCCACATAGCTACCACAACTTTTTTTTGCCGAATCTCAATGACTACCGAACCATCAAATAAAAATAAAGCAAAGTTACTAATGGGGTAGTGAATTTCACTAGCTACTCCCCCTGAGTAATGGGAGAAATTCACTACTCAAAAAAATATAAAATGGTGGAATTACTCTGTTTCCAAAGTATGCTGGATGATTTATGATTGATTGCCCCTGAGTAATAGAAAAGATGTATACTTTAATATTTTCATGCCTTCTCTTACACAAATATACGCTCACTACATAATTAAAGTATAAAACGCACTTTAGCATAATTCGTGCAACTTTTTTATTTTCATTTTTGCGTCATATGTAGGAGTTCCAGTAAAATCAGAAGGCATTGCAACCCACCATAATGAAGGAGGAGGAAGAGGAGACATTGAGAATCCGGCCAATTGTTGCATCTCTGGTTGCCTATCACAACACATAATTTCTTTTCTTTTTTGGAATAGCCAAGAAAATTTTAATTAATGCCGAATGGTTAAAAAGAGATTAAATGAAGAAATGACAAAAAAAATGGCAAAGCGATCAATTACTTACACCAATTCACTCAAAGTAAAATACGGTATTCTCACAAGCAAAGCGATAATTAGCAACAAGGGAAAACATTATCTTTATTCACTAGACGCTTGAGCTAATTTTTTTTATGGCAAGCACTTGAGCTATTAACAAGCTTGTGTGTGTAACTATGGAAAGCTCATCCTACACATGAAAGGCGAGTAACATGCATAGTCTAACGATTATGAACTTTGAAGCTTTTCTAGCAACTTTTTTTTTTCCACCGATTTTGATGAATTTTGAAGACTTCAAAAAGCTTTTGCAGCAAGTACGTACTTTGCTTTGTACCAATTTGTGTGCAAATGTTATGAACTTTTATACTCTCTCCGTCTCAAATTTTTGTCCTCTTTTCTTTTTTGAATGTTTCAAAAGATTGGCTATATATATCTTCTACTTCCTCCGTCTCCATTCTTTTGTCCATTGTCCTATCTCAACCGAATAAAAAATTAATTATAACTTTTAATTGGTAATACTATTGATATACAATATAGATCTTGTTTGATAGATCTCAATGAGGTCTTTTAAACGATGTTTTCAAAATCATCTAAAAAATTATAAATTGCAAAATATAATCAATTGAAAAGTGACTCGGACTCTCAAAAGAGACTAAAGAATGGGGACAAAGGGAGTAATTTATAATGTTTTTTATATCAAATATGGATCTTATTTGATATATTTCAATGAGTTCTTTCATACAAAGTTTTTAAAATCACCTAAAAGATCATAGATTGTAAGATATAATCAATTGAAAAATAACACGCACTCCCAAAAAAGACCATGAATTTGGGACAGAGGGAGTACATATTTTGATTTGAATTCTGATCTCAATCTTACGAATTCAAAACAACTTTGGGGTTGTGTATTAGCACTGTGCTCCTATCAACACCAAAAACTCCTCACTCATTAGTCTTTGTAATGCTTATTCAAAGATTAATAAAATTTCTTTGCCCTAAAAAAAATCTCCTCATTCGATGTACACTATACATAGTCGTTGGTAGCTGTGACTATCTTGGTGATATGAGTGACCCTATTTTATCAACTCGTATTCAGTAGAGACTAGGTGATGAGTACCAACAAGGTAGTCTTGAGCAGTGACTAGCTTCTTTCCATTGCAATTCAAGTAAATATTTATTTCTGTTAGATGTGAACACTTAATAAATTGAGAACTTGTAGAATTTTATTGTGCAGTGTGGCAAAGATTGCATTTTATGATTTGGGAAGTTGCTGAAAAACTTGGTAAGGATTGGTAATGTGAATATATATATACACACACACCATTTAACATAAATGTTAATGCATGCTATAGACTAGTATGCATCCAAATTAAGTATGTTGTTGCATTCTCAAAAAGAAGATCGATGATTTTACAGTGCCACATGTCAAACGCATCCGAGAAAAAAAAAGAGACAACACATGCACTAGAGCTTGTCAAATTCCTCTGCATGGAAGTCGCAAAATCAAAACTCTCAGAGGTGGAAAAGATATTTAAGCCAGCATTGCGCAAAGCAGCATGTGTTGGGATACCTGAAATTATTTTTTTTTTTGCTCGGCAAAACGAACGATTTTATAAATCTCGAAAGGATACATCGAGGAGGAAACATCTTAGCTCAAAGAGCCAAGGAAACAGCATCACAAACAAAACATAGCATCCAACCAAAGGTTGAATGACGCCCCAAAGATCGAATTACAACTTTACTTTCCGAATACCTTCTAGAAACATCTTAAAGTCCTCCACTGAATACACTTTGATGTCGAATTTGGCCTTCATCCACATCGCAACCCTTGTTTTGATTAAGTCCCCCACCTCCCAAGCCTCGGTTGATGCGTTGTTGAACACGTAATCGTTCCTAACCAGCCATAAAGACCATAGAGTAGCAAAAAGGCACGCTTCCCATATGTGTCTCTCCAAATTGTGGAATCCATGACCAAACCACCAATTTGCGAGGTCTAGAACCGAGTATGGACACACCCATTTAACGTTCCACCATTCCATTATTACCGACCACACCGCCCATGAGAACCTACAGTGAAGGAACAAGTGTTGGTTCGATTCAATGTGCTCGGAACAAAGAGGGCACAGGGCTTGATGAACGTCAACTATCAAATTTCTGCTTAGAAGTAAATTTCGAGTGGCCACTTTCTCCTTTATAGCCATCCACACAAATATTTCCACCTTTGGGGGACTAAGGTTCTTCCACAGAGAACCCAAGAGAGCATTATTTGAGTGAGAAAACACTTCCCAATGATCGTATGCAGATTTCACAGAAAAATTCCCGTCCACCGCCCATCTCCACTGTAAAAGGTCAGGTTTGGTTGGGTTTAAGATCACACCCCGAAGTCTCCGTATCAAGTTTTCCATCTCCTGTTTTTCCCTTCCAAACGGCCTCCTCCTGAACAATAGCTCCCAACAGCCACCATTCGAGTTTCCCCACAAAGAACATACCTTCACCTCCCGTTGAGTGGATAAAGAGAATAATCTAGGGTACTCATCTTTCAAGCATGTTTCTCCCAACCAGTTGTGCTCCCAAAATATAGTGGCGTTACCTGAGTTGACTTGAACTCTAAAGCTGTCTCGGATGGAGTAGCCCAAAGGAGAAGACGGATTCTCCAAGGAACATATATCTGCCCATATTTTTGATGTTGGTCCTGAACCGCGTACATAGGGAAGCCAACAATTCGAATCCAGCCCATATTTACCAACGATGACTTTCACCCATAGTGCATCTTTATTCTTACCAAATCTCCACCACCATTTGGCCAAAAGTGCTTGATTCTGTTGTAGCAATCTTTTCACCCCTAGACCTCCACCATCTTTTTTCCTCCCTATCTCATCCCAACTAACCAAGTGCATTTTCCTTTTGTCAATAGAGTCTCCCCAAAAAAATTGGCGCTGCATTTTCTCCAACCTTCCGGCTACTGCAACCGGCATTTTAAATAGAGACATGAAATACACAGGGATATTCCCAGTGTTGGAGTTGATTAGAGTAAGCTTACCCCCTTTCGATATGTAACTAGATCTCCAAACAGTCATTATCTTATCAAACCTGTCGAAAACAGGCTCCCACGTCTTGATCCTTCCTGGATTTGCACCCAAAGGTAACCCAAGGTATTTGATAGGTAGTTGTTCCACTTTGCACCCCATAATTTGAGCTAAAGGGATCACCTCCTCAGACGGAACATTTACACCACAAAGAGAACTCTTGGAAAAGTTGATTTTCAGACCTGACATTAATTGGAAACATCTTAGGATTCTTTTAATGTTAGCCATCTCCTCCGGGTCACTATTGCAAAAAAGGATGGTGTCGTCCGCAAATTGTAAATGGGATATACACATCCCTCTCCTTCCCACTATAGTTCCCCTTATGATATTCCTTTCCTTAGCTCGTTCTAACATAATATTGAGACCTTCTGCCACTATGTTGAACAAGAAAGGTGATATTGGATCCCCTTGTCGTAGACCCTTTTGCGGATGAAATTCCTTGGTAGCTGACCCATTGATCAAAATCGACATTGAGACTGATGAGCAGCACTCTAATATCCACTTACACCATTTGTCCCCAAAACCTGTCTTCGATAGCATATCAGCTAGAAAACTCCAGTTAACACAATCGTAGGCCCTTTCAAAATCGAGCTTTAGGATAAAGCCCCCATGCTCACTATTTTTCCAGCTATGGATAACCTCATTGGCTATGAGGACACCATCTAAAATTTGTTTCCCACCAATGAAAGCTGCTTGAGCCTCCCCAATAATTGACGGCATGTGCTCTTTGAGTCTATTTGCCAAGACTTTAGAGAGTATCTTATAAACCCACCCAATCATGCTGATAGGCCTAAACTCTTTAAATGATAGTGGGCAAGCTACCTTAGGAATTAAAGCAACAAAAGTGGAATTGATACCTTTAGTAAGCTTGCCGTTAGCATGGAACTCTGAAAAAAATTGAAAGACTGTGTCCTTCATGAAATCCCAACCTCTCTTGACGAAAGAGAAGTTGAAACCATCGGGCCCCGGAGCTTTGAAATTACAGCATCCTTTCAAAGCTGCCATTATTTCCTTTTCCTCAAACATATTCTCCAATTGCCTTGCTGCCCCCGTATCAATTTTCCTGGTGAACACGCCCTCCAAAACTGGCCTTATCTTCCTGTCTTCTTTAAAGTTGTTGCAGAAATACTCCACTGCAGCATGTTTGATCAATCCTGGATCCTCCACCAATTTCCCATTTACATTCACAGATCCCACCAAATTTCTCCTAAATCTATTGTTAGCTGAGATTTGAAAGAATCTGGTATTTCTATCTCCCAACTTCAGCCACTTCACTCTTGATTTTTGTTTCCAAAGAGTTTCAGACAACTTAGAGAGTCTCCAAAATTCAGCTTTTGTTGAACATCGAAGGGCTTTTTCCTCCTCATTTAGGTGTCTTTGTTCAGCCAGGGTATCGTAGTGATGAAGTTTGGCTTCGGTATCTTCAATGGCAACGTTGATGTTTCCAAATTCTTCCTTATTCCAGGCTCTCAATCTGTCCTTGACAGCTCTAAGTTTCTGAACAATTGTGAAGCCAGCCCATCCATTAACCTGCACCTCGTCCCAAGTTTCTTTTGCTACCTTCAAACAATTGGGATGGGACAGCCACATATCCATAAACCTAAATGGTTTAGGACCCCAATCCCTATTATCATCCGCTAGCATAATTGGGCAGTGGTCCGAGATGGGTCTAGGAAGACCCCATTGTAGAACCTTAAACCTGTCAATGAAAGTTTGGGACAGCAAAAACCTATCCAACCTGCTATGTATGGCCTGATTTTGGTAATTACTCCACGTAAATTTCCTACCCAGCATAGGTAAGTCCAAGACTTCCATATTGTTACAAAATTCCATGAAATCTCTCATTCCTCTGTCCACTCCTAAGCATCCCACCCTTTCAGATATATCCTTAATTTCATTAAAATCACCCCCAATACACCACGGCTCTTGAGCGTTAGCTTTAAGGATCAAAAGTTCCTCCCAAAGTTCTCTACGAGAGACAACTACATTTGGCGCATAGATATTCACTAAGGTACAAGGGAAGTCGTTGATAAGCCCTTGTATCAAAATGAAGGATCTATGAACAGTCACACTAGAAGCTTTGAAAAAAGAATCCTTCCATATAACAAGCAAACCCCCAGACGTACCCACAGAATTAGAGCACACATATTCCATGTTACTAGAACCCCACATTGACTGAAGGACTAGACGATCCACCGATTCCAACTTAGTCTCCTGAACAAACAAAATATCTGGATTCCTCTTCTTAATAATTTTCGATAAAAATCTCTTTTTTACCACATTCCCCAAACCTCTAATATTCCAAGACAATATCAGCATAAGAAACAATGAGCCGAAAAATCACCACAAAGAAACCAGATGGTCAGCTAAACTACTCCTGTCCTCTCACGCACAAGAGTGACCTCCTTATATTCAGCCTCTATCATCTTATTTAACACATGCTCATCATTAGGTAAAAATTTAACATTCAATTTAGAGCCAACAGCCATAGTTGCCCTTACCTCGTCGATGATACGCTGAGAGCTTTGACTGAAATCAGCAGAGGAAATTGATTCAGATTCCTCCTCCCCTTGGACACCCGCCAACTCCTCTTGGATCTGAATGAGATTTGCCATTTGTCTTCGTCTTCTCCTTCTACACTCTTTGCTATTGAGGTCCACCAAAAGGTTGATGCTAGGGATTTGAGAAGTATGTACTGTATCGAGAACCCTCAGACTTGAATTCTGCAGGGTCGGTATTTGAGAAGTATGTACATCTCTTACTACCCTAGGGCTGTTAGTGGGAGTATTATTGGGCACCTCCTCAAACTCAAGGGCCCGGTCCTTTTGCAAGCCCACATCACCCACATTTATTATTTGGTCTGGCCCAATAGCTCTCACTTCATTACATGAGGGGACCCGGCCCACCACTTGGGCTTGGGATCTCAACTCATGGTCCACCATATCCACTGATTCCTCCACAGCAGATAACTCCTCCTCCTCACGAGATTTCCTTGGTGAACTGGGCAACAATAAATGCTTGTCAGCATGCTTATGCTTAGGGCCCCGACCCTCGGGCAAAGCCGACCCTATCCCCTGCCACACCGACTCCTTAGCACCTCTGTCATTTCTGAAACCGTCACCAACCCCCCCTCTCTCATTGGTTGGGATTTGAAATTGGCTTTCCACGTCATCATCTTCTCCCCCCAACTCCGCCATGACTGGACTCCTACCACCTTCACCCTGTGCTTGCTCCCCCGAAATGCCATGTTCACCCTTCTTCGGCATTGGAGCAATCCACTGACCAATCTCCTCTGGATAAGTATAGGATGATTCCTCCCTGACTAGAACCTCGTACCGCATCCCCTGAACATCCATTTGAATCCACTTCTCAATCCTGGAAGTCTCCACCGTAGCAATAAGAATTCTTCCCTTCGCGAAAGCTCTATCATTTAGGGTCTCCTCATCCACCATAATAAAATGTCCCCACACCTCTCCCACACGTTTGAAAGTGTCAGCATTCCAGGAATTAAGGGGAGCTCCATAACAGCTTAGCCACACAAACCGCTCAAGGCTTGCTGGCTCCCCCTGCCATGGTTTTGCCCTTTCAAACCATCGGTCCATCCATGGCTCCTTGAGCAGAGCATCCCTAGTGACGCTGTCCTGAAAAGTAATCAGCACTGACCTCCCTCCCATGGCTCGAAAATGGGCCTTCTCGGTGTGCTCTTTTCTAAAACTTCGCATCAAAATGCTGAGAGGAACTACTCTATTCATAACTGCCACCGTGCTCCGAAGAAGCCATCCATTTCCAATACTGTCACATTTGATAATAGATTCTTGGTCCTTAGCCATGTCCTGCCGTGAGGTCTCCCCCCTCAACACCTGGGCAAAAGACCTTGCAGAAGCTTTACGGAACCGATGAGACTCCCCGTACCTATTTAAGATGCTAACCCCTGCTTCATTAATGATGCTTGGTTTATCTCTCTGTCTCGTTTTGCAATCCCTATCCCCGTGGAGGTCAGATACCTTACGAGTTGGCCTTCCCTCCTTGAGATCAAAACATGCCTCTTTGACAAACAGCCTCTTGTCATCCACCCAAACACCATTCAACTTGGTGATTGCCAAGCTAGCCGATACATGGCAGTCGAATCTGACGAACCCGAACTTGCTTCCAGTGCACTTACTTCTTTTCCTCGGGATAAAAGCATCCTTGACCACCCCAAACTTATTAAAAGTTCTGGATAGCCACTGCAAGTCTCTTGTCTCTGGGATGTTATCAACAAACAAAGTGAAAATTTCCATCTCCTTTGATCTCCCACTGATATGGATTCTGTGATTCCGAATGACTGGAACCCATCCTCCATTGTCCCCGTTCACCGCCTTCCCATGATTTCTCACCCTCGCTCTCTTTCTCTCTCCAGTCTCCATTTCCAGATTATTCAATCCTTTTCTCTGCCTTCGGATACCTGAAATTATTGAAGAGATTATATTGGCATACCCTTTGGCATTGCATTTTTTGAACCTAGACAAACTAAAACATCTTCAAATATGCAATTCTACATTGTCGTGAACGTGTGTTCAACCTCATATCAAGTTGGCGCTGGTTGGAGATATATATCTGGAGAGGATTATTCGTTGAACAATGGTCTGCATTTGGCTGCACGTTTGGGAAGTGAGCAACAAATCAATCTCAAAGCTAGTGTTGCTGGTGCGGTTCTACAGATGCAACGAGAAGTCCAATGGTTTAAGGTCAGCTTTCCCCATCTCCCCCATGTAAAGGAAATTAATTGAGAAATGCTTTTTTATCACTGGACTTTTATATAGTTTTTTCGTTTTATAGCAAGACCGCTTCTTCGTTGGATGCTCGTGATTGTTTTCATATTTGCTTCAAATATATTTGAATGAAAATCTGATGAGTGCATCATATCCTACCGTGTATATGGCGAATTAATCGGTAATAAAAGAACAATTACATACAATGCTCTGCTTTCTTTGTACATCCTTATGAACTTATTCGGCTAATTTGTGAATGTTGGTTGGTTATTTGTTTCGTAGCACCGTACTCAAGTCTCATTGCCTTAACCAAGTGGAGATTTAGGGGGGCGATTGTGCTTTAAGCACAACACGATTTATTGTGATGTCCTATGAAGCACTAACACTCCTAGAAGTTATCCTATCAATGTTGGACACTCCAAGACACGTATGAGACAAGTCACCTGTTAGTCGATCCATTATATTTTAATGTTTTTGGAACAGGATGGAGACACCCACGGCAAGGTGATTTTGTTATCCTTTTTTAGAGAAAATTTCAAAATGGCACTTAAACTTTCACTCCAATGTCACCGAAACACCTGAACTTTACTTTATTTCAATTAAACACCAGGACTTTCAAAATTCCCAAATTGAGGCACCTACCATGAGCCTCCATCCATTTCTTCCTTCACCAATCGGCTGATGTGGCTCATTTCTGGCATTAAAGGGCCCCACTAGACATGTTAGGAAGTGAACTCAATGCACACAATCACAACCATGCCAACCTAATTCATTTCTCTCACTAAAAGTGAAGTCATTTCCCTCCATTTCTCTCACTAAAAGTGAAGTAGGGTCGGCATGGGTTGTGATTGTGTGCATTGAGTTCACTTTTTAACATGTCTAGTGGGGCCCTTTAACGCCAGAAATGAGTCACATCAGCCAATTTGTAAAGGAAATGGATGGAGGCAAACGACAGGTGCCTCAATTTGGGGATTTTGAAAGTCCAGGTGTTTAATTGAAATAAAGTAAAGTTTAGGTGTTTCGGTAACATTAGAGTGAAAATTCAAGTGCCATTTTGAAATTTTCCCCCTTTTTCAAAAGCTTTTTCGGGCTAAACTATTTTGTAACTTCAAAAATGCTATGCCAAAATTGAATATAAAACACGCGTACTTCCAAAGTAGTAGGCCGAAATTGAATATTAAACTATTTTGTAACTTCAAAAGTACCATGCCAAAATTGAATATAAAACACGCATACTAAGTACTAGGCCAAAATTGAATATAAAACATGTGTATATGTATAAGTATACACCATATTAATCAATAATGCATTCGATGGAATTCCTAACATAGATATTTAGTGGTAATTATAATGTAGGTTCGCATATATAATTGCAAGAGTTATTTTTTTTTATAAAAGAAATATATAGTTGCATTGAGTTCTTTGCCATGTCCGTGTCCCTATTGTTTGAGAATTGTCTTATTCTGTGTCCGTATCTTTGCTAAATAGGTGATGGCACACGGATGCCATATACATAGGAGGGAATTTCTTAACTTTCTTTACAAGCCATAACGATACTGTGTGGCATCACAACCGATCTTGCTGTGCTTAAGCATCCCCTTTTGACCATTGCCTTGACCATTTTACGCATCTTTAGTGTCAGATAACTTTAAGAAGTAGTTAAAGGAGATTTTGTAATTTTTGTGCTCCATTCGACCTTTTTAGGGCCCTTTTTTATGATCCAATTTAGTGTCATATTTTATATGTTCTTTTAAAAGGAGGAAAAAAGAGGAAACATCTTCGTACATTTAAAAGTACTCCCTCCGTCCCATAATCTTTGTCCGGTCTGCGAAACAAGAACTACAAAATAATGTATTTCTTTCAAGAAAAAATTCAAATTTTTTTCACAAGTTAAAAGAACTCGTCGAGATCTAGTAAATTGTTGAATTTTTTTCCAACTTTTCTTTCAAAATAGTATTATTTTTACGTCTCCGTTTTGCAGACCGGACAAAGATTATGGGACGGAGGGAGTAGTAGTATAGATAAGCATCAGATTTTATGTGTTCATTAGCTATGACTCGGAGGATGGGGCTGAGATAGAGTTGAATGGAAGAAAATAGTTTAGGATCAAAAAAAAAGAAAGAAAATAGTTTGGGGGCATTAAATAGCTAAGCCAATGGACGGGAATGCTGCCTTCAAAGTAATTCCCATTGAGTCAGGCTTAAATCATTAAATTGTACACCCTTAAAGTAAGTCAAAATTTTATATTAAAAATACTCCTCCGCCATTATTGATGACTATTGACTGAATATCAGCGTTGACTGTTGACCACCGATGTTGACCGCTGAGAATGTCCTTAGACGTTCTCAGATCTGAAAACATTCTTAGCACATGCCTAGACTTAACGGTAATACTGACAGCTCTTAATATTTAAAAGCTAAAAATGTTCTCAGCACACGTCTATATCTCAGCACATGCCTATTCTCAGATCTGGATATTTCAAAGCTGAGAACGTTCTCAGAGCTTCTCAGGACACATTCATTCTCAGACGTTCTAAGTTCTGAGAACATTCTCATACGTTTTCAACACTGAGAACATTCTCATCTTAGCACTGAGAACATTGTCAGCACACGCCTAGACTTAGAGGTAATTCATTCTTAGACATTCTTAATACGGAGAACTTTCTCAGCACACATCTAGACTTAGTGGTAATTTGTTCTCTGATGTTCTCAACTCCATCTGAGAACGTTTTCAGGACACGCCTAGACTTAATGGTAATTCATTCTCAGACGTTCTCAGTTCTAAGAACATTCTTATACGTTCTCAGCCCTAGACTCGAAGGTAATTTATTCTTAGACGTTCTCAATTCTGAGAACATCCTCAAACGTTATCAACACATGCCTAGACTTAGTTTTTATTTGTTTTTTGATGTTCTCAGCACATGCTTAGACTTAGTAATAATTAAAAAGAGTGTTATATTTTAATGAGAATTAAGTTACAATTTTTGTACTTAGCGGTAAAAAGCCCTTCTTGTGGGACCCTAAAGAGAGAAAGAGGAGAGAGATGGACACAAGGAGAGAAAAGAAGAGAAAGGGCTACCTCTTGTCAGGAAAATAAAAAAGATACACCGGGAAGAGATCAGAGAGAGAGAGGAGAGAGAAAGGGGTGGATTAAGAAGAGTTTTCAGTGATAGATGGGTGGGATTCATAAGAAGATAGGATTAGAATTGAGATTAATAATGAGAAGGGATTGGTAATGAGAAAAGATTAGTAATGAGTATGTTTGTTTGAGATGAGTTTGGATAGAGGTGGCAATCTCAACCCATATTTTTCTGACCCGCCCAATCCGCCCGCTTATAACCCAACCCAACCCGCCCATATTACATAATGGGTTCATATGGGTTTAACCCATATAAACCCATATTTATATGGGTTTAGATGGGTTAAAAATGGGTTCAATATGGGTTTGAACTTTGAATTAAAAGACCCACACCATCTCCTCTGTCTTCCCAGAAAGAACATCTCAGTCGCTATAGGCCCCGTACCTAGGCCTCCGCGCCCCCACCATCGAACTCGAAAGGTATATGATCCTCCCCCTTCCACTGCGCTTCAGCCGATTCGAAGCCTCCTTGAAGCACAGGAACGCTCCTCGTGGGTGGTGTCGAACAGGGTTGGGTAGTTGGGGTCGAGTACTCCGGCAGGCCTCGATCGAATTTTTTTTGAATAAAGACAAAAATAAGTCAATAAATCAATTTTTTCGTCTATATTTAAAAAAATTTGAATTTTGATCATAATTTTTTACCTTTTAGATTCCTCTCGTCACAAGGATGCAATAATCCTCCAAAAATTAACGAAAAATTACTCCCTCCGTCCCTTTATTATAGTCCAGTATTCCATTTTGGACTGTCCATTTTGGACTGTCCCTTAATAAGTGTCCATTTTGTAAAGTTAGTGGGTAAAAATTGGTGAATTGTCTATTTTGTCCCTAAAAGTAGATTCCATTTTGAAAAGTTAGTGAGTAAAAGTGTAATGATGATGGGTAAGTGGGGAAAGTGGAGGAAAAAGTTGATGTAAAAGATATAATGATGATGTCTTTTTAATAAGTTGGAGTTACGAAGCAGGACACTTAAAAAGGGACGGAGGGAGTAACAAATACGATTTTTTTTTTAATAAGGATAAAAAAAAAACCAGTTGGCTTATTTAGCCAAACGGGGTAACGAGGATGTGGGGTTGGGAATTGAAGGCGGATTTGGTGGCCTCGAAGAGGGACTTGACTTGGGCGGGGTCGGAGACGTCGGCTTTGACGGTGACGGCAGGAGGATTTCCAGCGGAAGAAGAAGAAGAATTGTTAATATTGATTAGGGAGGCGACGAGGTCGGCTTCGGATGAGTTGGAGGAGTAGTTGATGATGATTTTGGCGCTGAGGGATGCGAGGTGGAGGGAGATTGCTCGGCCGATGCCACGAGAGCCGCCGGTGACGATTGCTACGCGGTCTTGGAGTGGTAAGAGGAGGGATTTTGAGCAGTATTTGAAAAGAGGGGGAAACGGGACGGGGGAGGAGAGAGAGAGAGAGGGGGAGGGAGGGAGAGAGAGAGAGAGAGATGGGGGAGAAAAGAAAAAAGAAGAAAAAGAAAAAAAGAGGGCAAACGGGTCGGGTCAGGCGGGTTTGGGTTTGACTTGACCCATATTCGACCTGACCCGTCTCAACCCGTTTACTATTTGACCCATATTTGACCCGCCCATATTTAACCCGTGACCCGTTTCAACCCGCCCAAACCCGCCCATTTGCCACCTCTAAGTTTGGATGATGGAATTATTAATATCATGTTTGTTTGAGATGAGATTGGATAGATAGAAAGAATTGATAATGAAAATGGGTTGGGTTGGGTTTGGACTATTAATACCATCTCCCACAAGGTATTCCTAATACCCCCTAATTCCCGGCTTGCTAGTCCATTGGATTCATAGTCCAAACTCATTTTGGGTTACCAAACAAGGTATTGGTAGTCCAATCCTAAGGGCTAAGAGGGTTAACAAATGGGGTTAGTTGTCACACATCTCATTTCTCTACTTGCACTTCTTCTTATTTTTTTTCTCTATTAGATGAAGTTACTAAACAGCCCATGTACTTTACAATTTCACTTTCTCTTATTCCGTAACTGACTGAACTAATTTCACATAGCGAAATCAAGCTTGTCAAGTTGTTTGTCTTATTTTTCTTCCTTGTAATGACCTAAGTTTGAGTTTCACGGGGAGCATGTTCGGGGTTCAGGGCTATGGATAGCTTCTGAACCCCCCGTTGACTAACAAATTAACACCCCGCTAACCTCCGCTAATGTATACCGAAAAAAAATAAACTCGCATGTCTATCCTGGAAAAAAGAAATTAAACTTTTTTACTTCCAAAATTTTCTTTTGTACAGGGGGAGGGAGAGAGAGTTCTTATTTCCTTCTCCTATCAGTCCCTTTCCTTTTCATCTTCTATACCAGTAACTTTTGTCTCTAGCTCTCACAATCTTCCTTCTTCATCCCCACCAATTTTTATTGTCAAAGTCTTTCCTAAACATCCTCTAGAATGTACGCTACAAGTCTTTCATTGTTTAATTGTTCAAAAGTAGAAACTCTTGTTTCTCATTCCAAATCACCTTATTGATACAGGCAGTGGAAAATTTTACAGCATCTGGTGACAGAGAAAAAAGGAATATTGATGGAATGACACCTTTTGAAGTATTTTGTGACACACACCAAGATTTGGTAAAGGCGGGAGAGCAATGGATGAAAGATACAGCCACATCATGCACCACAGTTGCTACCCTTATTGCCACTATGGTTTTTGCAGCTGCCATTACAGTACCAGGTGGAAACAATGGTAATAACGGCTAGCCATTACTTTCGAAACGGAAAGCCTTCGCAATTTTTGGCATATCTGACGCACTGGCTCTATTCTCATGCATCACTTATGTGTTCATGGTCTTGCCTATCCTGACTTCTCGATACGCAGAGGCAGATTTCCTATATACCTTACCTAAGAGGTTAGTTACTGGTCTCCTAGCCCTATTTGTCTCCATGTTATCCACATTGGTAGCCTTTGGTGCTATATTATATCTCGTGTTTGGAGATAATAAGGCATGGATTCTTATCCCTATTGTCGCGTTGGCTAGTATTCCTGTCACCTTGTTCGGAGTTTTGCAGTTTCCTCTTCTTGTAGAGATGATCCGATCCACATATGGTGGAGGCATTTTCGGCAAGCAAAGTGATCGTATGCTCCAATAGGTTAAATATCAAAATTTGGGAGTATTGCAAACGTAATTGAGGTTATTTGATGTTATTTCACCATATATGGAGTTGCTTTATGATGATGTGTACCTCAGTGAGTAGGAATCTTTCTTTGCTTATTATCTACTACTGGATTTATATGTACATCTTTCAGCCCTCTCCACCTGGGATGATAGAAAACTAATCTTCGCCAATAAATGATTTAAGACTTTTCCTCAACTAATTGTGTCGTGTCGCCTTCTCTTCCTCTTCATTCTCTCTTAGTTGTGCCGTTTTGAATGAAACCATCATATGCAATCAAATCACAATAAAAACCTACACCAATTGGTCAGAGTTTGCACCTAAGCACATTAGAGGTGTACCTCTGCCAATAGAAACCAACAGCAACAGGACTACAAGGAAAAAAGAGGAAAAAAATGCTTCAGTGGCGAACATAACATTCATGAAATGGTACAATTAGCACAAACATTTGAGGAAAAGTTAAGGAAGAAAAGAAAAATATGGTTTGTTCATGCGCAATCGATAAAAACCATTAAGTAACCATTTTAATGGGAGGCCAAAATTGACACGGGATGTCACGAAAAATAATAAACTGAGCATAAGCCTCTTGATAGAGGGGATTCAGGGTAATGGCAACTAAGGATAAACATAGCTAGCCTGAATTGGTTGGGGTTGGGTTAGGAATGTACCCTATTTTAGAGCCATTCTTCCCAACAAGAATCTTGCGTTTGCTCATCTTTTGAGTGACCAAGTGTCGCTCGACTCTAAGAGAACCATCACGTAACTCCTTCCAATCAGCCAATCTACCTCTCGGCACAGGAGATCATTGGAAGATTTGATCCCCCTGAGCTCTGAAGGGAGCTCGGGGTTCCGTTGCAAAGTCATCAGAGTTTGGGGGTTCTGTCACATGCCGGTCTTACCCAAACTGAGTGAGATGGGTTCTTTCTAGTAGGGGGAGTCTTCGCTGAGGGTGCCCATACATTGCGCTGCCGGGTTGTTAAGAAGATTCCTCATGTGTCCAAAATCCTACTTCATGCACGCTCCTGGCTTATCGTATGACATCATAGAAAAGCTTATACTAGAAGATATTTCACGTCGCAATGCGTGGAGCCACTTGATTCGCCTTGGAAGCGTCTAATGATCACCTGACTGCTGAAAAGGATCGAGTAAGCATGTTATGGCTTAATTTCATACTCGTAACTTTTTGTATACTCGACCGTTCTCAGTCATACGATCTCCATCATTTTTCTTCGTGACCGGTGAGGATGGCTGGGGGACTATAACCATATTAATGGAATCCATATGAATAAATAAATTCCTTTTTAACACTGACCATATATTATCACCTTCCACAATTGCCCCGTAGCTCATGCTTTCTTGAGGCACGCTCGACGTGTTTTACACATAAGGCTGCAAGCTAGTCATGTGACCTGATTTTGGGAAAGGTCTGAGAGCCTATTCGAATTCCCGTTGATGGTTGATTTTTGACTCAACAAATGCGATTATGCGATAAGAAGCCGGCTCAGCGTTTCAATACTAACGCAACAGCCGGCATGCACACCTCTTCGTTCGTTATAAATTCCCGCGTGAACCTTTTGTTCCCAAGGCTCTTCAAGCTTCTTGAAAAACCAAAAACAGTTCTCCCACTGAAGCCCATTTTCGGATTTCTTTCATTGCTATCATTTGCGCATCTTTTGCTATTTCGCCCTCATTAGCACGTTGTAAGTCTTGCTTGCTCTTTTCTCCTGCTTGGTAACAATGGCTAGGGAACTTAGGAAAATGGTTTCTGGCATTAATCTTCGTCATTTTATGTATAATATCCTCGATTCTGTTCACATTGAACTTCTGGGCAAGGATCATGCATGCATTCTTCCCTTTCGACGATGATAATGACATTGTTATATATGCCCTTGATCGCTATCATAGATTGTGGCGTTAGGTTTCCAGTCTTAATCTGTTTTGAGAGATCTTTCACTGAAAAATCTCTCCGCGTCAAGTAAACAGGAATTTCTTCCGTATTAATTGTGTTGGGGATGGAGGTTTTGAATCGCGTGTTAGGTGTAAACCATGGTCTGGGTGCCCTTCGTCACTGCCACTCCTTTATGTGTGCTCCTCGTATCAAAAGAACGCATCCGAGGATCCTGGTGTCGAAAAGGATAATGATGCCCCAGGGGAGGCTACCGCAAAGGAGCCGGAGGCCAAGGCTGGAGAATCCTTCAGTCGGCAAACTGGAGTCCAGTCTGGAGGAGTGACATCATGTTTATATTTGGGCTTTCTATTTTTGTTTTGTAATTGGGCTCTCTTAATTGGTTCGGCCCAAGTTTCTTGTGCAAGGAACCCCTAATATTTAAAGTCTATTTGGATTGAGAGAAAGGCAAGTGAGCTGCCCCCTTTTTTATTTTTTCGGCTGCTGTGATTCCTCTGCTTTCCAGAGGCTACTCTCTTTCCTCCCCTGTTATTCTCTCCACTAAAAAATCAAGGTTAGGCTAGGAAAAAGCCAACACATGTTCCGTTGGATTATTATCCGAGTCCAAGCGTAGGGGTAAATTGGCTTATGATTGAATATTTGAAAGCCCAAAATAATTGCGTGGAAATAAAAATGCGCACCTAGTAGTGCATGCGGAAAATGCAGTCCTAACGGTTTTGGTTTGCCTGAAGATTCAATTAGACAAGCCTCATTGCTATATCTAGTGTTATGGCTAAGTAGTAGTAGTTCAATGGCCCAGACAATGAACTAAGTGTTGAGAGATATATAGTTGATGTTCAACTTCAATATTGAGGCTTTCCCTTTTGCCAAGCAGAGAATAATAATATTGTGGCTTTTCGCTCACATTACACAATGCAAAGAAACAAAACAGCGTTACTTTTAAGATAGACAATTTTGATGAGGCTTGCTTTGAAATCATTGATGACACAGTTTTTGCGTTATTGTGAAAAAAAAGGTTTTGTCATCTCAAGACAAGTACTAAAATTTTCAGAACAACTTCTTTTGAATTAAATGAAAAACCAATACTTTACTCAAAGTAGTATATTTCAAATCATTGATGGCACAATTTTTTCATTGTGGAGAGAAAAGGTTGCTGTTGTCCCAAAACAAGTACTGAAATTTTCGGAACAAATTATTGTCTTTCGAAAAGAAAAAAGGGGCAGAATTAAATGAAGAAGCAATACTTTACTCAAAGTAGTAACAAAAGGCTAAATGATTCCTTCATCTAAGCTTTTTTTTCTTTTCTCTCATGCACATGAGATTTTCCAAAACTCATCAAAATCTACTTAAATTTATCGACCAAAAGCTGTTTATTCTATGATAGCTTCTTCCTTCATCAATCCAAGAAAGATATGCCTTGCTTGATGGAGTTTGCTAATTCCTTAGGATCCTTGATGGGGTTTTGCTATATTGGATACGACATGGCATATGATGTCGTGAGTTTGGATGTTAATTCATACAGTAGAGATGCTTTCTTTCGTTGTAAGCCGTGTCTTCGATCCTTTTAATCTTTTGTAATATCTTCCAAAGATTACTAAATTCATTTCTTTTCGTGGTTAAAAAACGCTTGAAAGTTACGTTTCTTAATTTGCTCTAAATCAGGTTGAAGAAAATTTACTGGTTTTTACTTTTTTCTTTTTGATCGGCAGATTTGCTAGTTTTGCTTGACGCAGCTAGTGTTTCTACTTGTATTCTAAATCAAGGAAGTTCACCAAAAGGAAAAACAAAATCGTAAAGGTCTTCCAATTTGAGATATATAAAAGGAGGCGTCTGATACACTACTACTATACATTTCATACAAATTAAAGTTGGAAAAATTAGTCATAAGGACGGTTAAATAGTTTTATTTGGGGGAAGGACGCCAGCAAAATAGTTTTCAGTGGAGGTTGTTCAACTTTTTGAGTTGAGTTTTAATAAATTTCTTCACCAATCAAAAGAAAAACTTTTTTAGATTTTTACCCATAATGCCAAAGCATGTTTAAGCACTTTCATAGGGTTTTAGGGTGCACTTTCATAGGGTATCCTAGGATTTTAGGCACTTTCATAGAGTACCTTAGGATTTTAGACACTTTCATAGGGTTTGGAATTTTGGATTTGGATTTATAGGTAATGAGTACAGAGAGAAATAGAGTAATGATTGAAAATAAGGGTAATGATAGGAGAGAGATAGAGAGAAAAATGAGAATAATGATTGGAGGAAAATAGGATAGTGATTAGAATCCAAAATCCTTAAATGAACGAGGTCCTAGGGTTTTAGGCACTTTTATAGGCACATTTGTCCTTATGTTTGATTGCAAAATGAGCTTGTCCTTGAGTTCAAAAAATATAAATATTAGAAATTTTTGGCTAAGTCTCCATTTAAAATTAATATGAAGATGTTTTTCTTCCTTAGCTAATTAAAAGCGCATGCATATATGGGCCATACAATTCCTATCACCATGAGCAAGGTATCAGATGGAAGGTTAACATAAATCTCAATACTACTGTACTGAAAAGATCAGAAGTGCCACAAGGAAGGAAGCAAAGAGAATGAAGAAAGGAATCACAAAAATTAAAAGGGTCCTCTCATCAACGCAAAAGTTGTGCCATCAATGATTTAAAACGTACTACTTTGATTGAAGTATTGGTTCTTCATTTAATCTTCTCTTTTTTCTTTTCCAAAGACAAGAATTTGTTCCAAAAATTTCAATACTTGTCTTGGAAAGACATAAGTCTATTTCCTCAACATTGCAAAAACTGTGCCCTCTGCGTTATTGAGAAAATAGGTTTCTGTCGTCTCAAGACATGCAAGTGCTAAAAATTTTGGACCAAATTCTTTTCTTTAGAAAATAAAAAATGAGAAGAAGTAAATGAAGAAGCAATACTTTACTCAAAGTAGTACGTTTCAAATCATTGATGGCATAGTTTTAGTGTTGTTGAAAAAAATACATTTCTATCATCTCAAGACAAGTACTGAAATTTTTGGTACAAATTCTTGTAGTTAGAAAAGAAAAAATAGAAGAATTAAATGAAGAACCAATACTTTACTCAAAGTAGTATGTTTCAAATCATTGATGGCACTGTTTTTGCATTGTTGAGAAAATAGGTTTCTGTCGTCCCAAGACAAGTACTGAAATTTTTAGAAAAAATTCTTGTCTTTAGAAAAGAAAATTAAAAAGAGAAAGAATTAAATGAAGAACTAATACTTTACTCAAAATAGTATGTTTCAAATCATAATTGATAGAACAGTTTTTGTGTTGTTGAAAAAATAGGTTTCTGGCGTCGGATGACAAATATTGTAATTTTTTAAACGAATGGTCTTTAGAAATGAAAAAAAACAAGAATTAAATGAAGAACCAATACTTTACTCAAAGTAGTACGTTTCAAATCATTGATGGCATAGTTTTTGTGTTTAGAAAATAATTTTTTGTCGTCCCAAGACAAGTAATGTAATTTTCAGAACAAATTCTTATCATGAGAAAAGAAAGAAGAGAAGAATAAAATGAAGAACAAATACTTTACTCAAAGTAGTACGTTTCAAATCATTGATGGCACCGTTTTTAACAACAAAAGTTTATGTCGTCCCAAGACAAGTATATTGAAATTTTTGAAATAAATTCTTATCTTTAAAATTTTTAAAAAGGACGGAACTAAATGGAAAATCAATACTTTACTCAAAGTAGTACGTTTCATGAACAGACAACCAAATCATTCCTTCAACTAAGCATTTTTTCTCAAGCACGTACATGTATCTCTAACGAAGATTTTCCAAAACTCTTCAAATTCTACTTAAACTTCTTGACCAAAAGCAGTTTATTCTATGAAAGCATACTTCTTTTTCTTCATCGATCAATCCAAGAAAAATATGCCTTGATGGGGTTTGCTTAATCTTTAGGATCCTCGATGGGGTTTTGCTATCTTAGGATACGACATGTCATATGATGTCGTGAGTTTGGGTGTTTACATAGTTGAGATACTTTAATTATTTCCTTGTGATTCCGTCACGTCTCCGATCCTTTTAATCTTTTGTAAGCTCTACCAAAGATTAATAAATTCCTTTCTTTTTCGCGGTTCAAAAAACACTTGAAAGTTGCGTTTCTCGAATTGCTCTAAATCAGGTGGAAAAAGGTTTGCTAGTTTTGCTCGTCCTAGCTAGTGTTTCTACTTGTATTTTGAGTTGTGATGGTTTTTTAGTTCTTGTGCATATATTAGTTTGTAACCATAACATTGGTGCCCAATGTGACATGCATGGGGACCTCTTGTGCTCCTAATTATTGGTGCCCAATGTGATTAAAAGATTTATTTCACCAAAAAAGTACGTCAATCTGACATCAATAAACCCACATGATATAATATTTCATTCTTCAAAAAAAAAAAAAAATTTACATCAATCTAACATCAATAACCCCACCTGATAGAATAGGTTATCGATCTACAAAATGCATTCCTCAACTAAATATGATACATATTAGGTTAATTCAATTTGGGAGCACCTAATTAGGCCTTCGCCCCAAGGCATAACAACCCCCGAACTACCAACATGAGCGAGGCAAATGCTGCAGTCACAATTTAAGTTCGATCGAGAATGGCAATGTTAAAAGAGAGTCTACTGATATTGGCGTATATTTTCAGCAAAAAGATGAAAAGAAAGGTTAATTGTGTGTTAAGTCAAGCATTGTTCTGGGCTTCTTTTTTGTCAAAACAAAAAACAAAGACTCGATTGAATTCCTCTGCCGTCCTTGAATCCAAGTCATAGAGATATTTTTTTATGATCCGAATCATTCATTTTTTAAATCACTATTATTTCGTCATTAATGTGTTAAAAAGTAACGTTGTTTGGTTACGAGTAAGCGCCCAATATCAATTAGAGTGTGGCACGTCCCTCATGGCGCCACTAACTAGCAACTAGCTCCGCCCCTGATCGATGCTAGCGGCTGACCACTTTTATCAATCTTCTCAAGGAAGTTCACCAAAAGGGAAACACAAAATCGTAAAGGTATTCCAATTTGAGATATATAGAAGGATACGTGTGATATACTACTACATTTCGTACAAATTAAAGTTGATATGAAGATGTTTTTCATCCTAGTCCTAGCTAATCAAAAGTGTGTATATGGGCCATACAATTCATATCACCATGAACAAAGTATCAAAGTATCAGACGGAAGGTTGAGTAACATAAACCTCAATTCTACAGTATTGAAAAGATCTGAAGTGCCACAAGAAAGATATGCCTTGCTTACTTCTTTTTTGTTCATCAATCTAAGAAAGATATGCCTTGCTTGATGGGATTCGCTGACTCTTTAGGATCCTTGATGGGGTTTTGTTATCTTAGAATACGACGTGGCATATGATGTCGCGAGTTTTGAGATGCTTTCTTTCGTCGTGCCGATTCTTTTAATCTTTTGTAATATCTTTCAAAGATTAAATAAATTCATTTCTTTTCGTGGTTAAAAAATCCTTGAAAGTTACGGTTTTTTTTTTTGATAGGCAAAAAGTTTTATTCAGAAATCTTGACAAAGAGTAAATCAAGATGGGGAAAGGGAAGGAAAGTTACGTTTCTTGAATCACTCTAAATCAGGTTGAAGAAGGTTTGCTAGTTTTCTTGAATCGCTCTAAAACAGGTTCATGAAGAAGGTTTGCTAGTTTTGCTTGCCCCAATTAGTGTTTCTACTTGTATTATGAGCTATGATGGTTTTTTCTCCTTCAAATGAAAAATTAATCCGTTGAATCCAGTGCTGAAGTCACAATTTAAGTTTGAGAATGGCAATGTTTAACGAGAGTCTACCGATATTGGCGTATATTTTCAGTAAAAAGTTGAAAAAAAAAGTTGTGTACTGTAAAGTCAAGCATTGTTCTGGGCTATTTTTTGTTGAAACAAAAATAAAGACTCGATTGAATTCTTCTACGGACATTAAATGCAAGTCATAGAGATATTTTTTATGATCCAAACCATTCATTTTTTAAATCGTTATTGTTTCATCATTCGTTTGTCATAAAGTAAAGTTGTTTGGATACGAGTAAGTGCCTAATATCTATTAGTGTAAATAGCGCTCGGTATATGGAGCTATATATACTTCTTTAATTTTCAGATATGGAAACATGAAATTCATATATAAAGCTTTTTCTTGATACCAGGTGGTACGTGCCTCACCGCGCCACTTACTAGCAACTAGCTCCGCCCCTGATCGATGCTAGCTGCTGACCACTTTTATCAATCTTCTCAAGGAAGTTCACCAAAAGGAAACACAAAATCGTAAAGGTATTCCAATTTGAGATATATAGAAGGAGACGTGTGATATACTACTACGTTTCGTACAAATTAAAGTTGATATGAAGATGTTTTTCATCCTAGTCCTAGCTAATCAAAAGTGTGTATATGGACCATACAATTCATATCACCATGAACAAAGTATCAAAATATCAGACGGAAGGTTGAGTAACATAAACCTCAATTCTACAGTAATGAAAAGATCTGAAGTGCCACAAGGAAGGAAGGAAGGAAGGAAAAAGAATGAAGAAAGGAATCTCAAAATTAAAAGGGTGTCATCAATCAATCTAGATATTTAAATAGACGATCTGGCATCATGATCGAATACTATAATCTATTAATCTGTATAGTTTTGCACACACACACATATACATCAATGGCTTCCTCGAGCAATGAGAACAGTACTAGTTCTCCAAGAGAGAAGTACCCATACCCGACCGAGTACTTTAATGTGCTGGACTTCGTCCCCAAATTGTTGTCTGAAGGAAACTATGAAAATTGGAAGTTATTGATGCTGGACTTTATTGATAGACGAGGTTTGATTGGTTTCATCGAAGGCGCGCCTCCGGAGGAAAGCAACCGAGATGAGGGTTGGAAAAGATCAGAAAGTCTTGTACAAGGATGGATACTCGCAACCCTCAGCGAAGAGACCCGCCTACGAGTGCTGCGCTTCAAAACTGCTAAAGAGATGTGGACTGAATTGGAGAAAATATTTGATGCAACCAGATCATTATGGCAATTACGTGGTAATTAAATGACTTTTTCAGAGATGTTTTATTATGCAAATTTCCAGTTTTAGGAATTCTAATCTCCGGAAATAAGAGCTAGAGATCGATATATGTTGTTACTCAAATCTTCGCTCAAAACTTTTAGCGAGAGCATATCCAAGGAAGGTAACACAATTAGGGAAATGATTTTACCATTCCTTTTTTTGTTAATGCCACTCCCCTGCAAGTATATTTTTGCACAAAAAATACACTTGCATGGGAGTGACATTAACAAAAAAAAGAGTGGCAAAATCAATAGCCAATTATACTAAATACAATTTTGGTGACACATGTAACAAGTTGAAGAACCACTTGCAACAATTGCACCCCAATAAACTTTTCAAACAAACGCGGGGGCTCTACTGCCATGTTGGGACAGCAGCCCCTACCCACACTCTCAAAACATTTAGGAAGAGCATTATGTTTTTTTATTACTTACTTTTTTGCTTTGAGGGACCCACTTTACCAAAACGATTAATGAGTTAACCAATCATAAATTCTCCCTTCGTTCCAAAATGTATATTCATTTTGAAAAGTTAACGTAAAAAGTTGTGCAATGTGGTTTCATTCAATCTCTTGTTGAATGTATATTTTCTCTTTTTTCCTGTTCTTTTGTTTTGGCCTTCTCTGGATTCAAGATCTTCCTTGTATCTAGAGTTTCGGCCGTCATGATGTACCCTTTGTTGAGTATTAATAAAATTTTGTTGCCAATAAATAAAACATTACTCTTTCACCATTTCTTTTTTTACATTAAGTGTCATGTCAGATCATAAAGTAGGGACAAATTGAAAAAGTCAATACCAATAATATTTCCTATCATTTAACCCTAAAAACTCGCTTCCCCAAAAGAGGCAAGTGAATTGGGACTAAGGGAGTAATAAATTTGATAATATGGAAGTTTGAAGATCCAGAGCTACACCAAAATGGTGTAACAAGTTAATTTGTTATCTCCCTTGAAATCCATATTGCTAAAGTGGATCTTCAAATATGGATTAAATTTTGATTTTGTTACCTCCCTTGAAGATGCTATAAAAACACAATTAAAACTCTCCTAACTCCTCTAGTCAAATCAAACTCATTCAAATGATTATAGAGGAACGCTACTCACATCGCAAGTGTGGCGGGCTCTACACAAATATTTATATAGAGACCACCACACTTATATCTATGGAGTAAAAAATACGAATCCAAAATGCGGTCACTAAATTTTTCCATGATTATAACTCGATCGAAGTAAACTAGATGTTACAGTTATGCCATTGATAAAGTTTTTAACTGAAAATTTTAGTTTGATTTGAGTTTTTCCAGTGCTTTATATGAAATTAACATATGAGCTACCTTTCCAGTTCTTTACACGTAATCTTATGCCATGTATAAAATACAAATATAATCTCTCTCTCTCTCTCTAGAAATTTAACTGACAGATTTACACGTGCGGTCTGTGCAGACGAAGAAAGGGAGTTTGGGCAAGGCCACTATCTAGCCTTGCACAAAGCTGCAATCAACGGGGTTTGGGACGAAGCCAGGGGAATCATAGAACGCCAACCAAACGCTGTTAGGACTCCCATCACCCCTTTCTCACATACAGCGCTCAGTGTCGCCATCTCGTCGGCGTCGACGGGGAGAAGTCACTTTGTGAGGAAGCTTTTGGAGAATATGACACCAGAGGATGTTATGGTAGTTGACCATCGGGGCAGGACGGCCCTCCACCGCGCTGCAACCGCTAACAACATGGAAGGAGCCAAAATGTTGGTCGGAAAAAACCCGGATCTTCCTAATGTTTTTGACTCCCGGCGCTTGACAGCCCTCCACCGCGCTGCCTATTATGGCCTTAGAGAGATGGTTCTTTACTTAAAAGGTGTCACTAGAGAAGACATTCTATTGGCGGATGACGACGACAGGGGTGCTTCACTTCTGTGTCTTCTTACACGCGGTGAACTTTTTGGTGAGTGTTTGCTTTAATAGATTTTCTTAACAGTATTACATACACAATAATCCAAACACAACACCAAATATAACCTCTTACATACACGTAGGGCTCACACGCACTAGAGCATATTTTTTGTTTTCTCCATACCAAATCACTTTTTGATAGTTAGTACTCATGCGCCCCGGGATAGAGCCAGGATATGTAGTATATGTAGTTGGTGGAGTCAAATAGTAAACTTATACCTGATTTGTTGTTCTTTGTGCAAAATTAAGCCTACCCTATGAAAAGAAATTCTAACTTAGTGGGGTCCCGAGACCCACTTCTTCCTACGTCTTTTCGCCCGTGCTCTTATGTCAAATTTGAAGGAAAATAGAGAATTGAAAAGGTTAGCTCATGTTTGAAGACTCTACGGAAAAATTAGAATTAATTTTTTTTTTAAAATTAGCATTCCCGTGCCTAAGATGGGAATGCTCACTACCATATTCGCACCAAATATTTAATGTAGAATAATATCCTAATAATTAATTGCCAAACTGTTTTTTGAAATACTATAATTGCCTAACTGTCTTCCATCGATTGTGCTCCAGACATTGCTTTAACTCTGCTTCAGAAAAAACCTAAGCTGGCAAGCATGGAACCCAATCCTTTTGATATAATTGTCGAAAAGCATTCTTCATTCCTGAGTGAAAATTCCTTCAACTTCTGGCAGCGTTTAATCTATCTGGGTTAGTCACTTTCACTATCAATCCTACATACCTGCTCTGCAAATAAAAAAACCCTAAAGTTATCTTGTTAGCCAATTGCATAATTTTAATCTAACCTGAAGAATGATATGAATATTATTCCTCTTAAAAATGGATCTTAGCTCATCATAGGCTTCAAGGCCTATCCTCCTGTGCGAAAGAGCAAGCAGAAATTTTTCTATAAGAATGCATTCGGTAGAATTTCTTTCTCTACTTCATGTTACGGGGCTACTATACCACCGAATGCATTATTTTTTTTTTTGAACACGAAAGGTTTGGTTTTGGCACAGATAATCAACAGAGATAGATGTACAGGAGATTGAAACTAAGGGAGAGTGATGAACACGTTAAAGAATGTGTGTACTATGGAAAAAGCGAAACATATCAAAAACACAGCAGCTAATTTGATGAAATAAACATCTAGATGTTCAAAGAGAATAATCGAGACCAAGTTTCGCCCACAAGATCTTGTAGATTTGATGCAGTCAAGGGTTTTTTTTTCTTGGAAAATACAGTCAAGTCAAGTCGATTTGGGAGCTATTTAAACATAACCCTCCCTCTCTCTGGGGAAAATTTTGTATTTTGGTTGATCCTTTGTCAACTTGTATATTTTTATTTTCGGGTCTGTGTTTGACGTATGATTGTCTAGGATCTGGGTGTCAACATTGTTGGAAGGCTTTACAAAAAAACATTGTTGGAATACTTTTTCCTTGTTATGATGTTGCTTTATATGTGTTCCCTTTAATCTTTATAACCCTCTTTTTAAAGATTAATGAAATTCAATTTGCCGTTTCAAAAAATAAAAAATAAAAATAGATGGACCCAGATTATAAACACAAAATGAATCACATCATGTTTGTTATGTTAAATTTGAGAGAAGAAATATTGAATTCGATTGATAACATGTACATAGGCTCTTGTATTTATACAAGAGTGGAATCCTAAAACATGGAAACAAAACCAAATCCTATACTATGGAAAGATAATCAAATCCTTGATCCTAATCAATTACAATTGATTCTATCAACTATAATCAATCAGAATATTTTCATTATTCTAACAGTTACTAGTAAGATTTCTTGAAAGATTCTAACATAAAATTAATTGGCAATAGTGAGCCCCTCTTGCTGAGTTAGCACGCCACATATGCGGGGTGCGATTAGGGTGTGGTGGAGAGATGTGTCTGTAGCATTATTGCTATTGAAAAGCTAGTGAAATATCACTAGCTTTATATTCTTGTGAAAGTCCATTAATGTTCAACATAAATCTCATGGATCCAGATCCTCTCCAGTTAATAGGTTTGGACTGAAATAACAGTCCTAATCAGGACCGTACATTGTTATAATCAATGGATTGGAGTTGTTCAAAAACTCTTATAGAACAAATGCCTACAATTCATTGCAGCAAATGAACGGTTCATAGATGGATTGTCTCGTCCATTCCAAACTTTGGACCGGAGAGGATCCATTTCCAACTTTTATATAGAGAGCACACCCTCAAGCTATGTCATACCTAGGGTATCTCTAATGGTATAGCCAAAATTGGATATCAAAACTTGTCACCTCATCTTTTGGTTATCCATTTAAATAGTTGCTAATATTAACAATGTGAACTCCTACAATGATCATTTTTAGGGAATAATCAAAAACTCATTTTTAGTAAAGAGATAAATAGAGAGAGTTGAAAATAAATGTAAGTGAGTGGGTCCATTGATGGTTGTGGGAGGAGAGAAAAAGAAAGAGAAATGAAAGATTGAGAGTGTGGTTCCCATTAAATTTGGCTATTCGATGAGAAAAGGGTTACTAGGTTTGTTTATCCAAACATCAAAATTTGGTTATTACTTATTAGTTAAGAGATTGCTAGGTTTGATTATATCATTGAGCAATTTAATAGATCAATTTTGCTAACTTAATTTTTTTTAGATTTGGTTATGTCATTGAAGACACTCCTATAACTCATTCATTTTATTCCAAGAAAAAACGAGAACAAATTACTAAGACTAATCTACCAATATATTGGTAACCAAACAACCCAACATGCCATAAATGAAAAATATTTCAATACAACATGCAGTTATATTTACGACCTCTCACATAATGTGAGTGCCACACATGTATAGGTACAACCTAATCATGTGAGAGAGACATTACAAAATAACCGTTGTATTAATTTTTTTTTTTTTTGCCATTGATGGGTCTCTCTCTCTAGCACGGTACATTTTCTCTTGCACTTTTCATTGTTTTTATATGTATACATTTATCAACTCATGTCTTCACTTGAATAAAATTAAGCCTAAAACGCATTCTAGCATGATTTGTGTAACTTATTGTTATGCATCACATGTAGGAGTTCCAATGAAATTAGAAGGCAGTGCAAACCATCAAATTGAAGGAGGACGAAAAGGAGACATTGAGAATCCGGCCAATTGTTGCATATCTGGTTTGGCTATCACATCACAATACATATTTCCTCCGTCCCAAAATGCTTTTTCGGTCCGCAAAACGGAGTGTTAAAAATAATGCAATTTTTTCAAGAAAAAATTCAAACTTTTTTCACAAATTAAAAATACTCATTGATATATAGTAAGTTGTTAAAAAACTTTTGATTTTTTCTTGCAAAAATTGTATTATTTTTAACACTCCATTTTGCGGACTGAACAAACATTTTGGGACGGAGAGAGTACTTCTTTTTATTTTTTGAATGGCCGAGAAAATTTTAATTAGTGTTAAATAGGTAAAAATCGATTAAACGGAGGAATGTTAAAAATGACGTCATTGTTAGAAGTACGATATCTTCCATCCTTACCGCCACAATACTCGTAAAAAGTGCTAAGTAGGCAACAAAGACGATCTTTGCTGCACAAATTTACAGGCATTAATTTTGGAAGAGATTAAGTAACCAATTCAAAGAGCACATGAAAAAATCATTTGAAAGATTCGATGGGCAAGATCCTTAATTTTCTTCGTTGGGCCAGATCAATTCAGTCAAGATATATAGAATAAGGTATTCTTACAAACGAAAGCAATAATTAGATACACTAAAAAACACATCTTTATTCATTAGATGCTTGAGCTAGCTAATTTTCTTTTATGGCGGACACTTGAACTACATTAGAAGGATTGGGTGTGTAACTGTGGGAAGCTTATTGCTCTACTGCACTTGAAACACGAGTAACACGTATAGATGTATACACGCACATATGCTTGATAATTACGAAATATAAATTACAATCTGTATCCTTCTTTGAAAAATAAACGATAATAAACCGTTTATAGTAACTTTGAAGCTTTTCTATAGTAACTTCTTCCCGCTGTTTGGACCATATTTGGGCCGTCCCAAATTTAATTACGTGTTAATTGAATTAATGATGGGATTAATTGAATTAGTTTCTGCTGAGATAAGGATGGGATGCCTGCTGTGGAGGGAGGTAGTATAATTTTAAATTAGACTAAGTGATTAATTTAATTTTATATTAATTATTGTGGCTGAACGTGACTTATTTATACCCATGTTCTGATCAACGTGAGACACGTGGCGGCCTTTTATTTACTTTCAAGTGATAAAGAGGATCTTGGACTAGGTTAAGAGGACACATGGCGACAGGAGAGCATTTCTGGAGATAATGGGCAGAGGATGTGCTTAGTGGATCAGTTTCTCTTCAGCCATTCCAGGAGACGGTTGGAATGTCACGGCCCATCCCAAAATATGTAGGCCGTGACCAGCCAACGAGTCTAGCTAAATAAAGTCTGAAAATTTAATATAGTTTAGGGATTTTCTTGTTAAAAAAAAAAACTCATTGATAAAAATTAGATTTAGATTTAGCAGAAGCGTGAATAACATATCCAGAGTTGAGTGTAAAAATAAAATACTACTGAAATATCCAAATTAAATTAACTTACATAATCAAGATACAAGTCTAGAAATAATTCTATAACAAATCCCTCTATAGCAATAACATTATTCACTGCCTCATTGGCCATCAAGCAAAGTCCATGTACTCTTCTTCACCTGAAATGTTACGTTCAACGTCTTTAGCACTAAGCTAGTGTGAGTCAAGATATGCAATAATCAATATTTACTAATTTCCATGAGTTAACGAGTTTTCAATTCCATTTCCAAAATGTATCATTCATATCATTGAAATGCTATCCAACATTTTAGGCTTATGTTGCAACCATTTTCATTTGTCAAACTAGCATTTGTGCCCGTTCGATGCACGAGATAAAAAATCACATTAGCTTTTTCGGTTCCTTGCTTCGAACGGGCACAACACTAGTTGATTAAAAGATAGTTCAATATTTTTTTGGTCCCGTGTTTGATACACGCTAGCATTGGTCTCATTCTATAAACTAAAAGACATATGTATCCAGGGGTGGACCCACGTTGGGGCACGTGGGGTCACGTGCCCCCACGCCTTTTTTAAAAAAAAAGTAAAATTTTTTGTTTTGATATAAATATGTGAAAGTTTCCTTCACTTGTCCATAACATTATCGTGGTGGTGTGGCTCTGGGTGCTTAGATAGGTTCAAGACACCTAGGTTCAAATCCCAGGCGCCTTCATTCCCCTCTTTTTTTGTTTTTTTTTCCATTTTTGTTCTACCTCTTTCCTTTGTTTCTCCATTTTTGTCATATCTCTTTGTGTTTCCCTCCCAATTCAAAATATTATGAAAATACTATATTCTTTAGTTTACTTTCTCTTGACTAATTGGTAATCTTATGGTTGCCACCATGACAGTTGAAAGAGTATTTTCAACCATGAAAATTGTCAAAAATCGGTTGCGGAATAGAATGAGTGATCAATACTCAATAGTTGAGCGATAATTTAGTGGTATATATGCAGAGAAATATTTTTTAAAATTGTGAATAATAGGTGCTCCCAATATATGGAATTCCTGGGTCCGCCATTGTATGTATCTGAAAAATGAATTTAAAATACCAGATCAAAATTTTCCTCCATATTATCAACTCCCACATCTCAACCCCTCCTCCCACGTTTCCCTCTCTCAATAACTCTCTCTCTCGCCGAGAAAAAAAAAAAAAAAAACTCTCTCTCTTAACCAAAAAAAAATCTAAAAAATTAAGGAGGGTTTGAATGGTTTTAAAAGCAAAACACATTTGCTTATAGTATGTATTAGCATTGTATCCGTTCGATACAATGGACAAAGAGAAAAAAGGATTCACATATATATATTTTTCGTTTTTGTTTATCGAATGGGCACAATGCTATTTATGTTTTGCAGAATAAATTTGTTGAACCATGCAATTTGGAACCAAAGCGTTGTTTTCGTTTTTGCAGGAAAGACTTATACTTATGAATTAAAATTTAAAATGTAAATTAAATTACTTCAAATTAATTTTTAATTGTAATATAATAAGATATATAAGATAGAACCACCCAATAACTCCATGGGTGTAGAACACCCAATAATTTTTCTCTCTTATACTCTCTCTCTCTTCCCCCTCCCCCGGTCGGCTCTCTCTCTCTCTCCCTTTTTTTCTCCCCCACTCTCTCAATTTTAGATAAAACAAATATCAAAATTGTAAGAATTTAGGATTGGGAGTTTGGAGATTTTTTAGCCTAACTACATTTGCTTAGTATAGATAGTATAGATAGATAGATAGATAGATAGATAGATAGATAGATAGATAGATAGATAGATAGATATAGATATGGATATAGATAGATAGATAGATAATGGCTCTTTTAAGCCCATTTCCAATTCCATATAAGTCCGTTGATGACAATGTTCAACGGCCACAGTAGTTAGGGAGCGACCCTAAATAAACATTGGTGTAATGTCACCCGCGATCATCTGGCTATGATCCCCCCTTATTCCATCATCGTCGCTGTTCTCATTCCCCTAATGGTCAGGGCACCGTTCGAACAACGTGTCATCAACAATCATACCTTCCAAAATAGTTATAATCCATCAAATTCATGGTATTATTCAAAATTATGCATTTTCATTTGATTTTCACTTAGTCCGATATCATATAAACGTTTCATCAAGCTCACAAAGAACATCCAATGTACTTTTTCAAAACATCAATAAGTAACCATTTCACTGACAATTTGTAAAATAGGCTACACATGCTTTCTTATCAAAAAGCAACTAAATAAGGCATATGTAAGTACTCGCGCAAGCTGACCCACTTAACCCTTAGCCTAACAAGGCATATGTAAGTACTCGCGCAAGCTGACCCACTTAACCCTTAGCCTAACACGTGGCTCAAAAGGATAACCTCAAATTATACAGTAGTTCGTCGCGTTTCATTATATAATACCTTTAACTTTTCTTTTTCCCCGATGTGGGACTATTCTCCCAATGTCCACTTAGGATCGTAACGTCCTCCTTGCGTCCCGTCCCCATGGTCCATCACTTCCACTCACTAAGCGATGTGAAACAAGTACTTGCTTAAGCATGTCAAGCTCCTCAAGCTCGTCTCATGTGGCACCAGCCCAAGCACGACAAGCACCTTAAGCTCCTCACATGTCGGGCCCACCCAAGCACGTCTCCTCGTGGGACCCGCCCCACTCACCCAAGCACATCTCCTCGCAGGACCCGCCCCACACTTTTAGTTGGTACAAGCTCTGATACCACCTTTAATGACTCGCGTCAGTTGACCTGTTTAACCCTTAGCCTAACCATCTAACTCAAAAAATTAACCTCTGATTATACAGTAGTTCGTTGCATTTCATTATATAATACCTTTAACTTTTCTTTTTCCCCGATGTGGGACTATTCTCCCAAGTGGGCTCTCCCAGCATATAACGAGACTCACCGAGAGCGCATTAGAAAATCTTATGAACTTTTATAAAAATATTTTCAAACGTTATGAACTTTAATAAAAAAAAAAAAATTCAACTCTTATCTCAATGTTATGAATTCAAAACGACTCTGGGGATGTGTATTAGCACTTCACTCCTATCAACACCAAAAACTCATCAGTCATATGTACCATACTGATAGCAGCTGTAACTATCGTGTTGCTATGAGTGACCCCATTTTATGAACTCGTATTCAGTAGAGACTAGGTAAAAAGTACCTATGCAAGAAGGTAGTCTTGAGCAGTGACCTCTTCCCTTTGCATTTCAAGTAATTTTTTATTTCAGTTAGATGTAAATACTTAACAAATTGAGTAAATGTATATTCTTATTGTGCAGTCATGAGGCAAAGATTGCATTTTATGATTTGGAAAGTCGCTGAAAAACTTGGTAAGGATTGGTACTGCGTGCAAATATATACACCATTTAATTATCATCAATGCTATATATAGACTAGTATTCATTGAAACTACGTTATTGCATTCTCAAAAAATGAGAGATGATTTTACAGTGCCACATGTCAAATACATCCGAGAAAAAAGAGAGAGACAACATCATGCACTAGAGTTTGTCAAATTCCTCTGCATGGAAGTCGCAAAATCAAATCTCTCAAATGTGGAAAGGATACTTAAACCAGCATTGCGCAAAGCAGCATGTTTTGGGATACCTGAAATTATTGAAGAGACTATATTGGCATACCCTTTGGCGTTTTATTATATGAATCTAGACGGACTAAACATCTTCAAATATGCAATTCTACATCGTCGTGAACGTGTGTTCAACCTCATATATCAAGTTAACTCTGGTTGGAGATATATATCAGCTGGAGTGGACAACGGTCTACATTTGGCTGCACGTCTGAGACCTGAGCAACAAATCAATCTCAAAGCTAGTGTTGCGGGTGTAGTTCTGCAGATGCAACGAGAAGTGCAATGGTTTAAGGTCAGTTTCCCCTTCTCCACCATGTAACGAAAATTAATCGAGAAATAGTACTTGACAAATGTTTTTCTTGTCACCGGACTTTTATACTCCCTCTATCCCAATTTGTTTGCGTTTTACGTAAAGTCATGTCATTTTGACCTTAAAAAATAAGGTTCTTCCGAGGATATTTTTTGAATTTTTGGCACTATTCAAAAGTATTTGTTGAGATCTTTTGAATGGTGCCAAAAAAAAATTCAAAAAATTATTTTAGAACATAATTTAATTTTGGAGTTCAAAATGGCACGGTCTCCCCTATAATCGAAGCAAACAAATTGAGGAGGGAGTACTGTTTTCTGTTTTATAGCAAGACCGCTTAGTTGAATGTAGGCCTGTCAATGAACCGGAATCGATCCGAATCCGACAAATTCGATTCGAATCCGATAAGACTCGAACCCAATATTAGTAATCCGAATCCGATCCGAAAACTTTTTTACTTCAAAAATTTAAGCAAAAAAAATTATTTTCCAAAAAAAATTAAAATATTTTAAAATAAAAATACAAGTTTAAAATAAAAATACAACTTCTTAAACATTTTTTTTCAAAATAAAAAATTTACAGTTTTTTTTTTTAAATTAAAAAAAATAAAGTTCGAATCGGATTGATAACGGATTTAATCTGATCCGATCCGATCCGAATTCAATCCGATCCCTATTTGGATTACCGGATTCGGATTATCGGATCGACGTTATCGGATTCGGCCGGATCGGATCCGGTCCATTGACAGATCTAGTTGGATGCTTGTGATTGTTTTCATATTTGCTTTCGGTATATGTGAACGAAAATCTGATTAATTAGTGCATCATATATATCCTGCAATGTATATGGTGAATTAAATCGGTCATCGGTGATAGAAGAACAATTACGAACAATGGCCCGCTTTCTTTTTACGTCCTTCCGAACTTATTTGGCTAATTTGTGAACGTTGATCGGTTTTTTTTTTAAAGCACTGTACTCAATTATAATTGCTTTAACCAATGGGAGTATTTAGGGGCCTACTGTGCTTTAAGCACAACATGATCTACTGTGGTGCCATATGAAGCATCGACACTCCTAACTAGAGGTTGTCGTATTGAAGTCGAACACTCTGGGGACACGTATATGGGGCAAGTCACCTGGCCTTTCCATTATATTTTGATGTTCTTTATTATGGGACACACTAGGGACACCCACAGGAACACATCAACATGGTTTTTTTACACTTTTTAAAAGCATTTTCAGGCTAAACTATTTGTAACTTCAAAAGTACCCGGGCAAAAGTGAATATAAAACATGTGTACATGTATAAGCATACACCATCAATCAATACTATGGTTGACCGCGTCGTTCCGCGTCAAAAATAAATTTATAAAATTAAGAATTAACTACTACTCCATAGAATAGTGGTCAAGACCGAGTATCGTTCCGACGGAGGCAGTATAGCTGAGTTACGACAAATTCGATTAATTTTTAGATTAATTCGGAAAATTAAAGATTGATTGGTTGATTTGTTTTGAAGAGCTAATTAAACTAAAGAGCAATTTAGTCAAAAGATTTAGAAACGATGGAGGAAAATATCTAGGGTTTCAAATCCACCCCGACCGCGTAACAACAATATGCATAAGCTAGGTTTATTTGTTCGAATCAAAAGAGATTATCGCTAGGGCTTGGAAACCCTAACGATAATCATCAAGAAAATAATCGGGTTGTTAAAAGGCATAGATATACTATCCTATAGCACAGACCGTCTCTCAGTAGCACGATCTGGCTACCTAACGGCACGATCCGTCTTACGAGCATATTCTATCTCAGAACTCCAACCTCAATCAGTGAAAACCATTGAAAAACTAGGTATTTGAAATCTAGAATACAAATACTCATTCGATAGAAAGAATTAAAATTAATAAAATAATCGAATTCTTAAAAGGCATAGACTATCCCATAGCACGGACCATCTCTTAGTAGCACGATCTGGCCACCTAATGGCACAATCCGTCTTACGAGCATAATCTATCTCAGAACTCCAACCTCAATCAGTGAAAACCATTGCAAAATTAGGTATTTGAAATCTAAAATACAAATACTCAATCGATAGAAAGAATTAAAATCAATTCATTCAATTGCAATGAAAAGGGTTCTGAGTTTTACAATCGATTCGAATATTAAAACCTAAACCTATACATATACAAAGTTACTTAATTAGAACGGTGCTTCATCTTCCCCTAGACGAGGGGTTTAGCCGGCCATATATGGGAATGGGAACTGTAGAGGTATGTATTGAAGAAGTCATGATCGAAATGCTAGAAAATCCACCGATGCTGGCCGGGAGCCCCCACGTCCAAGAACTGCCGCCTCATGTCAGTACATCATACTTTGTAGCGTAGGGTTTTAAGCCATCAATTACATTAAGGCCCTTTGGACTCTAGGTAATAATAGATTAATCATGCAACTTTTAGACAATCTGCACTATGACCCCAAGCTTCTTTTAATCTTCATATTAGTACTCAATTCAATTTGCACATTTTCGCACCCATTAGTCTTTGAGGCCTGCAAACACCATAAAACACTAAAACGCGTCAAGTAACAAGGTAAACAGATAAACAAGGCGTAAATTAGAGGGAGTAAATGGGTGCTTTTCAGCACCTATCAATAGTCAATGGGATTCCTGACATAGATATTTAGTTGTCATAATCTAGGTTTGCATAAAAAAATTTGTGAAAGGTTCAAGTTGTTGACTTTCTGGTTGCTGCTTTGGTGTTTTTTTGGCTTCTGTTTTGCCGTTGTCTGGCCTGTTGGGAGCTTTTCATGTTGCTCAGATGCTGTGTGCAGTGCTTTGTTTCTGCTTCTCTTACCTGGCGCGTCTTTTTGCTTTGGTTTGGGTTGTTTGGTCTTCTTTGTTTTGGTGAGTATCTTGGTTAGGTTCTAAGGTTTCGACTTTCAAGGTGCTTTTTTGGCTGTTTAGGTTTGAGCAACTCTTTGTGTGGTTTGTGTTTTCTGGTTGGCGTCTTGCCTTGGTTTTCTTTTTCAGTCTCAGGTGGCGTTTATTCGTTTTGCCTTTGGTCCATTTAATCTTTGTATATTTTTTCAAAGATTAATGAATCTTTTTTGCCGAAGAAAAAAAAAGGTTCAAGTCGTGGAGTCATGTTCCCCTTAACCTTCGCATTGTTCTTGGCCGAACAACCAACGCGCTTACAAATAGGCTTCGGTACACTTGTAACCACCACAATTATATGTAAGGCCGGGGTATGCAAAATACTTGCCAACCAGTGCTGACCCAAGAAGTAAGAGAGAGTGAGCGAGGTTGGTTGGACGGGTCAAATGCTGAATATGTATGGGTCGGTTGAATAGTGAGTGAAGTGTTCTATATCCAATGCAGGGCCGGCCTTGAGAAGCAAACAAAGCAGCAGACTTAAGCCCCCGAACTTTTGCTCATAACTAGGACCCCAAATAGGTATATGCAGGTAAGTAATATATATCTAATTTAGCACTTATATAACAGATGAGCTAGCTCACCCAGTAGAAAAACTTAGTTTTGCTATCCAATAAATACATGATTCAAGTCTTAGGGGCCTCTCTTTTCCTTCCTCACAAGAATAATTTGTTTCCCTCACAAATTCATCTTAGGCCCCGAGAATTTCAAGGCCGGCACTGATCCAATGTGGCCGATCCAACTCACCTGCTTCTCATACGTTGTACACTTTAAGCTGTCCATTCCCCACACAATTTTAGCATTTAACCTTATCATTAATCACCCATATCCCCAAAACCCCTGTTCCCCTGTTTCTACTTTGGTTCTATATATTGTCTATTTTGTTAGAAAAAATTACAACCCGTAAACCTTCTTGTTTGAAACAATTGCCTTAGTAGTAGTCAACAAACCAGGTAATTTTCTAGTGCATGGGTTGGTTGGGAGTTTCAGAAGCCAGAAGAATGAAGATACAACCTGCCAACGGCGCAATTGTTACTGGAAAAAAAAAAACCCTCATCCCACCCCGAACATATAACCCCTTCAAACACCCAAAGGCCGAAGCAGTAGTAATTAACAATTAAATTAAATATAAATTACATTTAGGTTAATTAAGGCATTAGCTCACCATTTGATAGGGCGTACCTCAAGAGCTGAGCTGAGTTGAGTTAACCATATGGTAAAACATGCAGTCTAGCAAGCACAAAGAAGTTTGTTGTATAACTTTTACTTTTTCCACACATGCAAAAAAAATTAACCACACACGCAGTCTTGCAAGCACAAAGAAGTTTGTTGTAGTAACAAAGAAGTTTGTTCTATAACAAGTAGAAACTTTTGTTTCTCATTCCAAATCACTTGATTCATGCAGGAAGTGGAAAAATTTGCAGCACCTGGTGACAAAGAAACAAGGAATAGAGATGGAATGACACCTGCAGAGATATTTTCTCACACACACCAAGGTTTGGTAAAGGAGGCTGAGCAATGGATGAAAGATACAGCCACATCATGCACCATAGTCGCTGCCCTGATTGCCACTATGGTTTTTGCGGCTGCCATTACAGTACCGGGTGGAAACAACAATGATAACGGCCGTCCGTTACTTTCAAAACAAAAAGCCTTCATTATTTTTGGCATATCTGATGCACTGGCTCTATTCTCATCCATCACTTCTGTGTTAATGTTCTTGCTTATCCTGACTTCTCGTTACGCAGAGGAAGATTTCCTATATACCTTACCCAAAAGGTTAATTACGGGTCTCATAACCCTATTTGTCTCCATCTTATCCACGATGGTGGCCTTTGGTGCTATATTATATCTCGTGTTTGGAGATAATAAGCCATGGATTCTTATTCCTGTTGTTGCATTGGCTAGTGTTCCTGTCACCTTGTTCGGAGCTTTGCAGTTTCCTCTCCTTGTAGAGATGATCCAATCCACATATGGTCGAGGCATTTTTGGTAAGAAAAGTGATCGTGTGCTCCGATAGGTTAAATATCAAAATTGGGAGTATTGCAAATGTACTTGAAGGTATTTGATCGATGTTATTTCATTATATATGAGTTGCTTTTGTTGAAAAGTCAACTTAATTAGGATTGAGTGAGATAAGTTTCATAGGGGCAAATGGACAATTGGGAGAGGAAAAACGTGGAGAACTATTTCTCATCTGGCTTGAAGACTTTTTGAACTTCCGCATTATGTTTCATGATTTGAAAAAATAAATGTGAGGTTACCATATCTTTGATTTCTTTTCTGATTTTGCCTATATATAGGTTGGATTTGTATTGTATAAGACTATAAATATGGGAGTTGAGTGAGTGAAAGACAAGGTAATGTGTGAGAGCTTTGTATAATCAGTGAAAGCATTATCAATAAAAATGTGCTTACTTTTGTGTGTGAATTAATCTCCTCCTCCTATGATGTTGTGTACCTCAGTGATAGGGAGTAGGAATCTTTCTCTGCTTATTATCTAGTACTTGATTCAGCACTTAAAACTGAATCAATTAAGTAATAAGTGATTTAGTAGGTTTGATAATCACATTTGACATTGCTCAACAAATTAAGTGTCACTTAAAATGTAAACTAAAAAGTTGAAAAAAATTAAGTAGCTTTGAGCTACTTAATTTTGGCTGAATTTTGTGTACTTGCATTCAACCACTACACCTCCACCACTCCACCACCACCACAACCACTCCCACCAACACTTCCACCACTCCACCACCACCACCACCTCCACCTCCACCTCCACCACTCCATTACCACCACCACTACCATCACTACACCACCACCACTTCCACCATCTACACCACTCCACCACCACCACCAGCTTCACCACTCCACCACCACTACCACTTCCACCACCACCACTACCACCATTTCCACCACTACCACCACTCCATCACCACCACTCTTCCACCACCACCAGCTTCACCACCACTACCACCTCCACCACCACCACTATTCCACCACCACCACTCCACTACTACCACTCCACCACCACCACCACCACCACCACTCCACCACCACTATTCCACCACCACCACATCACCACCACCAGCTCCACCACCACTACTCTACCACCACCACTGTAGACACCCTAATTTGGCCTAACGATTATTTCAAGTCCCACCTTGGAGACCATCCCGATGATGAAATGGATACAGTGATTGCTGATTGCCTTCTCGAGAACCTTAGAACTTTCAGTAAGAACTTTGAGCCACTTAGAGGACCCAATCCAGAGCCATACAACCTTTCAGACAGAAATACAGAATCCTGGGAGAATCCATCTGTCGGCCGTGACATTGATCTCACGGCCTTAACATCGTTTCTTCACCCGAGCAACCTGTTGCTAGAAAATCTCCCTGAGAGATCAAACCTTCGGCCGCAAGATCTATCCTTCGGCCGCAACATCCATTCCTCGGCCGCCAAATCCTTTGCTCGGCCGCCAGATCGTCTATTTTCCAGACTTTGGAACGTTCTGTCAGACGTTTGATCCAATTACACTACCTTCCCGATGCGTTCGGGTTACGTTAGAGGATTGCCATGAAGAGTTAGAATCACACTCTAACTCCAATTTTGATCGTGCATTTCGATTGGCCGTGAGTCATCCTTGTGCCTATATAAAGGAGCCTTTGGGTTCCGAAATTAATAAGTGAACACACTCTCTCAAGCCACGAAACTCTGCACAAATACTCTCTCAAACCCCCTCTTCAAAAGCCCTAACCTCCCGAAGACAGCCATCAATCCGACGATCAAACCCCGAAGTTCAAACCCTAACTCTAGGGTTTTCAAAGAAGCAATCAGTCAATCACAATCAATCCGAAGCAATCAAGCAACTGAGGGATTAAGGTGGTGAGGCCCAACAGCCTCTGGTTTGTTTTATTTACTGTATTAAATCTTAATCATAGCATTTTGATTATCTACTAACTTTTCTGTCTGGTGTGAGGAAGAACATCGACCGGGGCTTCGATCCCTCGGCCGGTACATAAAACCAGGAGGATCCCTCGGCCGTGACATCAATTCACCGGCTGCGGAATCCATCTCCCTGGGACAGTTTGTTTTGTTCTGCTTTCTGATGCATGCTTCAATTATCGCACTGACTCACTTTACTTATTGTTTAAAGGCTTAATAAAACAGACAATGTGTTGGAATTAAACAAAGCATCTACATGTCTTATGTTGAATAACTATGGGCCAGTCTTACGGCTGGACAGAGAGGGGTGCCTAACACCTTCCCCTAACTGTACTCTTGGCTCCCGTACCCAGAATCTCTATCTGTTTTCCTAGTTTTAATAAACTGGGTGGCGACTCTGTTTTGATGATAACCGCTATCGTGTGGCGATATTTCTAACCATGGGAATGTCCACGATTTTGGTTTATGAAACAAGCAACCAATCGAGCAATAAACGACCAATCTGCATGGCGATGCCCCGTTTGGAAGGTGTCTACAACCACCTCCACCACTCCACCACCTTCCACCTCCACCACTCCACCACCACCAGCTCCACCACTACTCCACCACCACCACCACTCCACCCACCACCACTACCATCACTACATCACCACCACTACCACCACCACTCCACCCACCACCACTACCATCACTACATTACTACATCACCACCACTACCACCACCACTCCACCATTACCATAAATATATTGTGACTATTAGTAAATTAAGAGAGAATTGGAACAAAATTAATTCATAATTTTTTTATCAGTGCTTAATATATTTATCAAACAGCTTTTCAGCTTACAAAATTCAGCATTCAGCTTTCAGTACTTAATTTTTCAGCTTTCAGTTTCAGTTTTCAGCTTTCAGTTTTCAGTTTTATCAAACAGCCTCTTATATGTACATCTTTCAGTCCTTACCACCTGTAGTGCTTTAATAATGCACTACAGGCTTGTAGTGCAATGGAACTACACCGTTTTAGCACCCCATTCCTTATGTAAGCTAAACAGTTAATCTAGGTAAAAGGATAGGCTGGGAACAAACGTAAACCCACACTCTAAATAGAGAAATTTTACACTTTTCGATCTCTGATTATACTCCGTAAATATATAGTGGTGTGGCTTAAAAAAAATAAATGCAGGCAAGATTCGAATCACATATTTTATTTTTATTTTTTGTGCATAGCACAAGTACAACGCTTGTTATATAAGTTTGTATGAATAGCACTAAGTTTTTCTACAGCCTTGACATTTTCTCTTGTTTAGCCTCTTTGCTACCTGTTCAATTGCTAAATGTCGTAGTTCCATTGCACTGCAAGCCTGCAGTGCAGTAAAGCAAATCCCTTTCTTTTTTCTCAGCCCTTGGATGAGATCCAATAGCTCAGATTAAAAGTCCTTACATAAGCTATATAGAAGATCCCCTATAAGAAGTCGACTATGTGATTGTGTATATTTATAAGGGCGATTCTAAGAACACCTATAAAAACATCTAAAAAAACACTATTAGCTTGGAAAATACCAAGGACTCCGCCCTGTTGGAAGGGACAATCTCTAGTCCATTGAATCCTGGAGCCCCCAAAGTGTTTCGGGCCAGGCCCCATCCTATATCCCCATTATATAATCAGTTGGACTCCTCGATTTCCCACTTCCAAGCCGCCGGCCGGTATCACTACCAACAGTGCTACCCACACATAGATTTTGAAATAGATTGTGCACAGATTTTTGTGTGGGGTCCACTATGGGTCTCACACAAATGATCCAATCCGTTCATTAAATGTAATACATTTTATCAAGATCACCTTTGAAAAAATTCTGCTCAATCCAATACTTATAAGTGCTCAATTCAATTATCTAACTTTTTATAATCTTGGAATCGTAAATGAATAAAGTAAAAGTCTGAAGGAAGGATAAGATGGTATGGAAAACTGGAGGATTCACGTACGCATGTCAGCTGCTCAGATACAAATACAGTACACAACACATACAGTAGATGGCCCCTTCGGCCCTTTTAGTAGAACATGGTATGCAGCAACATATTCTTCAGTAGCCACCAGCCAACTGCATCATTTTAATCTAACCTGAAGAATGAGATGAACATTCATTCCTCTTAAATATGGATCTTAGCTCTTCATTTGCTTCGATGCCTATCCTCCTGTGCGAAAAAGCAAGCAGAAATTCCTCTATTAAGAATGGATTCGGTGTTACGGTAGCTCCATAACATGAAGTAGAGAAACAAATTCTGCCGAATGCTCGAATACAAGGTCAACGCGAAATATTTGGTTTTGGCACAGATAATCGACAGAGATTTATGTACAGGAGATTGAAACTAAAGGAGAAAGAGGAACATGTTAAAGAATGCTTGTACTATGAAAAAAGCAGAACATTTAAAACACTAGTACTGGAGCAGCTAATTTGATGGGGGGAAAAACATCTATATGTAACCATTTTAATGGGAGACCAAAATTGACATTGGATGTCACGAAAAATGATAAACTGGGCAAATGCCTCTTGATAGAGGGGAATGCCATGAGATGGAGACCAAAATTGACATGGGAACACACAAGGTCCGCTTCAACGACGATGTCAAGCATCAGTAACAACCCCTCATTACTTGTGTACGGACCTAGTTCAATGTCAAGTGTCTCGATAATTTACGATTGCTTATGGTTGCCGAATTATCTGTGGATTGGGCTATTTGGCTCTAAAAACAAGCACATTAAATACACGTACATTATGTTCTTCGTCTCTTACCTCTTTTTGGATGTTTTTCAGACATGGAAGCGACCCAATTCAGAATGAGTTTATTTGACAGCTTTAGAGTTTCCCAATAGGGCCAGGTGCTCTCAAGAAGTGTCTAGGAAACATAGCTTTTGTTTGTTTGATTACTAGCAGGTTCTAAGAAGCACAGACCCTCAGATATGTTAATTCTCCGAAAAAAAGGACACGGACACGTAGAGCAATTGTTACATTACAGCTTCGTTTGTTTCGATGTAAAATATTTTCCACGCAAAATATTTTCCTGTAAAATGTTTGTGAGTTCTTTTATTTTCTGTTGTTTGGTTTACCTCGAAAAGTCACAAAAAGCTTGCATACATGTGGTACGTAAGGAAAAGATTTCCACGAGAACTTACAAATAACCCAAAGCCAACAACACTTGCTTTTTCATACAGAAGCAATTATGTCCTTGAGGTCCAAAACTTCACACGACTCAATCAGAAAAATCAAAGCAGTTATTATTTTTGTTAACATAATATTGAGAAATATTATGTTACCATATTTTGTAGGTTTTATTATTATGTTTCCAGTTTAGGCAGATTATTATTTATGTTTCCTAGTTAGTCTATGTTTTCTTATTATGCGTATTTCCTTTTTATGCGTCTTGTAGCCTATATAAAGGCATGCTAGGTTATGGTTTGAATACAATCAATAATACATCATTTATCTTTTCTTCACATGGTATCAGAGCTACAAGATCTAGGCCCTGTGGAATTTTCGCTCTCGGCGGGCGGCCTATACTTCATTGCCGTCCGCCGGGCACTTGTAGTAATATGTAACTGGCTTGTGCACTCGGATTTCACCTCAAATCTCTACAGTCATGGCTTCTTTCGCTCATGGCTGTTTTTTGGCCCTCCTGACTGTTTCTCTTTCCTGGCTTCTCCTGGTTTCTCTTGGCTTGACTTGGCTTGGCTTGGCGTTGCTGCCCCTGGGTTTTTTTTTGGTTTGGTTGTTCTTGGTTTCTCGTGGCTTTTTCAAACTCAAGTTGGTAGATCTACTTGAGTTTAAGGGGGGATGTTAACATAATATTGAGAAATATTATGTTACCATATTTTGTAGGTTTTATTATTATGTTTCCAGTTTAGGCAGATTATTATTTATGTTTCCTAGTTAGTCTATGTTTTCTTATTATGCGTATTTCCTTTTTATACGTCTTGTAGCCTATATAAAGGCATGCTGGGTTATGGTTTGAATACAATCAATAATACATCATTTCTCTTTTCATCACAATTTTGAACTTTACTGGAGAATTAGAAATCCTCCCCTCCACTAAGGCATTTTATCAAACAGTACCTCCACTCCACTAAGGCATTTTTATCAAACAGTTGTAAGACACGATAGTGAATGATTGATTTTGCATGTCAAGAAAGCAACCCAAAACAGGGCCACTGATCACTGATAGCTACTGTAGAAAGCTACTAGAGAGAATGAGGAAAAAACAAAAGAGAAATGAGCGAAGAGGTGCTTCAATAGACCTGCGTGTAGCAATACGAATTGGACTTTGTAATCTCGGGATTTGAACTTTGTCATGCCAACTTGAGATGTTGGGTGAATGAACGAAGGTGTCCATTGAGTTGTCGGAGTAGACGGATGTCGGCTAGGAAAACAACTTACGGGATTTCATTGGGTAAGTTATTTTTCGCCCTCTAAAGTAAAATGATTTACGGGGAAATTGTTTTACCAAGATATTTGCAACCAAACACTTGAAAGCGGGTAAAATATTTTACGGTCAAACAAACGGAGCCTACATCTATTGAACCTTATTTGGGCCTACACATTTCACATATTAACCCAACTACTAAACAACTTAAACATGACCCAATTACATACTCCAACTTATTAAGAAAACATTATCATTATACTTTTCACATCAACTTTTACCTCTACTGTCGTTAGTTACCCTCTATAGAGACATCATCATTATACTTTTACTCACTAACTTTTTAAAATAGAATCTACTTTTAAGGGACAAAATGAAAAATGCACTAACTTTACAAAATGGACACTTATTAAGGAACAACCAAAATAAAATACTGAACTTTAAAAAGGGAGAGAGAGTAACATTTTATGGCCCAAAACTAACCATAAAATTTTAGCCCAAATACACAGACAACAAGACATCATTTTTGAGGATCAAAAAAAAAAATTAAACATCATTTTTAACATCCCAGTGGTAAAGGCCAATTTAGTGGTAAAGGCAAACTTAGCTTGGAATTCAAGTGTGGGCATGTGATTCTTGTCGGTAATTTGTGGGGTTTTCCCGAATCAGATTACGAGAATGGACCGAGAAAAGAGGGCCAAAACCTGTTCACAATCCCTTTAATTTGCGGGATCGAACCGTGTCCACGTATATAATTAAGGAATAAGTAATATAAGTCATCAAAAGTGCTACACGCATAATGGTTGTGTAAAACACAACACTCAACCAATCTCTAGCCATTCATTGCTGTATAAAATGCCAGGATTCGCTCAAACTATTCTCAGAAAAAGTTAACCTTTTCCCTAGAAAAGTTTTTTTAAAATCTAGCCCGTTCAAATACATCTGGACGGTTAGAATTACGCGAACAACCAACACAACAGTTGTGCGCGTAACATTTTTGATCAAATATATAGATACAAATAATAACAAAGGGCAAAATGGATCATTCAACTAATTTAAGAAGTGGAACATATGTATTTAAATCCACTAGAATGAACACCTAAATAAGTCTTCTAAAAGTGATGAAAAGAATCCGAAACCATAACAATGCATGGGGGATCTTGTGCTCCTAATTAGTGGTGCCCAATGTGATTACGAGTTTTCGTTTCTTTCTCCAAAAAAGCACGTCAATCTCACATCAATAAACCCACATCGTATAAGTATCTTTCTCCAAAAAAGAATCGTCAATCTAACATCAATAACCCCACGTGATAGAATAGAATAAGTAATGTGCGAAGTGCATTCCTCAACTAAACATGATACAATAGGTAAAAAGAAATGTCTGAATTTATATTTTTACGGAGTATGTTCTGCTTGACAAGTTCTATGACATGAACGGTGCAGATCAAATTTTTCATTTTATTTTTTAGCTTGGGATGAAATTCATTTTGGGAGCACGTAATTAAGCCTTTGCCCCGAGGCATAACAACCCCCGAACTACCACCATGAGCGAGGCCAGTGCTGAAGTCACAATTTAATTAAATTCAAGAGTGGTAATGTTTATCGAGAGTCTACTGATAATGGCGTAGATTTTCAGTAAAAAGATGAAAACAAAGGTTAAAGTGTACTGTAAACTCAAGCATTGTTCTGGGCTGTTTTTTTTTTTTTTTAAAACAACAATAAATACTCGATTAAATTCTTCTACGGTCTTTAAATGCAAGTCATAGAGATATTTTTTATTATCCGAACCATTTATTTTATAAATCGCTATTATTTCGTCATTCATGTGTTAAAAAAGTAAATTTGTTTGGATACGTGACCATAGCCTCTTGTTGTCACAAAACTAAAAGGGTAGTCGTCAATTTTCTATCACACCGTGACCATAGCCTCTTGTTGCAATGAAATGAGAAAAAGTCTAGAACAGAGAGTTTTCAAACTTCTATCCTCCAACCAAATATCATCCCAAAACTTAGTAGCATTGCCCGCTTGAACTGAAATTTTGAGACCATCTTGTATTATTTTCCCAATAGAAGAATTATCAGAGCACACATAGCATATATCAATCCAAATCACAGAAGCCCTGGAAGAAACTCTTGAAGCAGAGGGGGGAAGGGCAGGCTACCATTGATTATCTCCTAGATTGTATTTCTTGGATATCAGCTTAACCCAAAGAGTTGGATATCAGCTTAACCCAAAGAGCTTGTTTTTCAGAGCTGTATCTCCACCACCACTTTGCTAAAAGAGTAACATTCTTTCTATGATTTTTGCAACAGCAACTGACATTTTGAAGAGAGACATGTAATAAATAGGGAGGCCAGAAAGAGAAGATTTAATCAAAGTGATCCTGCCACCAAAAGCAATATGCCTTCTCTTCTAGACTGAAAGAAATTTCCTCGTCCTGTCAATAACTGGCTGCCAAGTAGAAGCTCTTCTTGGATTAGCCCCAAGAGGCATACCAAGATATTACCTAGAGGCGTTTGGTAACCTTTTTCTTTTTAGTTTTTTATTTTTGTTTTTACTTTCTTAAAAACTAATGAAGAGTTCTTGTTTTGTAACATGTTTCTAGTTTTTTGTTTTCATAAACATTTTTAGAGTTTTTGTAAATTATGAAAATTACAAAAGGTTGTTTTCCCAAGGTTTTTTTGTTTTTTTTTGAGGAACACAAACATATCACTCCCTTCTACTCTCATAACCGATTTTTCTCCCTCCCCTATCAATACTTTTCTGCCAAAATAAACTTTCAATTTTATCAATTTTTGTTAATTCACATTCTTCTTTCAGTTTCTCATCCCCAAATCGCACCGATCCAAATAGCCTCAGATATTTATGCATACATATGCATAGATAATGGGCAGGATTTTGAAATTTCACCTTCCAAAACAAGCATCTCAATTCTGTCTTTTGTTTGTGATAATCTAACGGCTCAATAGACACATTTACCAAATCAATGAACAGCATAGCTTCTTTTTCATCTTTCCCCTTCTCTTTTTTTCCCCTTACCCTGATTATTCTCCCTCTTCAACAAAACAAAAAAAAAAAGGATTTCATTTTTTACTGTTTAGAAAAACGTATTACCAAACATATTTCTTGTTTTTGTTTTTATAAAAACATAAACTTGATTCTACTTCTAGTTTCTTAAAAAAAAAAAACACGAAAAACTGGAAAGGTTACGCACAGGGCCGGCTAGGGGGTAAGCCCCGCAAGCCGGCCGGCTCGGGCAACCTCCGGCAAGGGGCGCAACAAACAAAAAAAAAAAGAAATCCAGCAAAAAATATATTTAGGGGCATCATCCAAAAAATTTTGTACAATTTTTTTTTTAAAAAGTAAAATATGTATGGTTTCCACCCACTTGAAAAAATTATGATACTTAAGAAAATTAGGAGGGCAAAGAGAGGTTTTCTATACCTGGGGTAAATAACAGATAAAAAAAATTAGGAGGGCAAAATATTAAGAGAGAAAATTAGGAGGGCTATCAGATAAGAAGAAAAAAAGAAAAGGGACACTATAGCCAAAACGAGAATGGACGGGATTGTGCGAAACCCTTACTCTGATTTGCCCCCAAATTTACCTGGTGTAAACCCTTACTCTGATTCTGTGAAGAAGTTAAGAACAATGCCGAACGCCAACGCCGGATTGTGCGAAGCTGTTTTCTTTGTTTTGATCAAGACTTAAGAGCATATTCAAGCCTAAGGTTCTCTCTCTACGCTCTAGTCTTTTAAGACCAGACTTTTTGTTTCTCTTTTTCGGTAAGTGAACTTATTTTTTTTATTTGGTTAGTGGAGCATAATAAATTAGTATAGTTGGTCGTAGTAGTGGAGCATAAAAAATTAGTATAGTTGGTGGTAGTGAACTAAAGTGAAGCATAATAAATTCATAAGAAAAAATAAGTATGAAATCTGATTCATTTCATACATGCACACTTCTTTGTTCTAAACCGGTATTTGCAAAAAAAGAGTTGTTCAAAGAAAGAAGCAATTTGATGAGAATGTGGGAGATGATGCCAATAAAAGTCTATCACCAGAAGATTGTTTAAAATTTTCCTAATTACTCCACATCATAGGTCAAGCTCTTGCATCACTTAAGGACCAGTTTGAGCAATTTGAACTTTATGAAGCAATTGTTGGATTTTTGTTTAACGTGAAATTCAAGAGTGTTGTTGAAGAGCAATTGATGGAGCATTGCACTAAACTATAAAGTTTATTGGAATACAATCAACATGTTGATATTCACGAGAAGGAGTTATTCCAAGAACTTAGACATTTGAAAACAATATTGCCGAGAGAAGTAACAAAATCAATCGACATCCTTGATTTTATAATGTCTTATTGGAAAGATGGCGGTTTCCAAATGGTTTAGGTTGCTTATCGAATTTTGTTGACTATCCTGATCATAGTTGCTTCGGCTGAGAGGAGTTTTTCGAAGTTAAAGTTGATAAAAACTTATCTTCAGACTATCATGTCACATGAGAGATTAAATGGATTGGCTATGATATCAATTGAAAATAAGTACTTGGATAAGTTAAAGTATGATGATCTAATAATTGAAGAATTTGCTTCAAAAAATGCAAGAAGTTATTTTCTTTGAATATGATCGTGTTAATCATAAAGCACTATACCTGGGTGATGTAATTCAAGCTAAATGGACAATATAATCTTGTTTTTGTTTTTTTTTTGTATGTCTTTTTTTTGTTTTTTTAATACTTAACACTAGTGGGCAACCAAGCGAAAGGTCGGACTTGGGCAACCCAAATGTCGGGACCGGCACTGGTTACGCACCCCTTATTATCCCCTCTAGAGGAGTTTCCCTTTATATTCTATCCCTCGTTTCTTGACAAGTACAAGCGTACAACTATCCCTTTTTGTTTTTTCTCTTCCTTGTGTCATCTATTCCATTTCAATCAATCATGTAGTTTTCCTATAAGTTTGAAAAATTCTCAAAAGAATACAAGCTACGTACCCAAATCACATTAAAAACCTACACCAATTGGTCAGAGTTGGAACCTTACCACACATTAGAAGTGTACCTCTACCAATAGAAACCGACAGCAACAGGACTACAAGGAAAAAAGAAAGAAAAAAAAAAAAATGCTTCAGTGAACACCATATTCATGAAATGGTACAATTAGCACCAACATTTGAGGAAAAGTTAAGAAAGAACAGAAAAAGATGGCTTGGTCATGTACGTACGACACATGGGATGTCTCGAAATATGATAAACTGAGCATATGCCTCCTGATAGAAGGGAAAGACATGAGATGGAGAGGCTTGAAAAGGAGAGACAAGCAGAGGTTAGAAAGCGGCTGAAAAGATGACATCTAACAAATGAGAGAGAGCTTCAGCCAATAAGTCCTTTACAAGAACTGGAAGAGGACTTCATGTAAACATGGTACAAAATTCAACTCTCAAGTACCTTTCACGTAGCTAATTGCAGGAATCAAGAAATCTTTCTGCAGCAAATTTAAGGGTATGGGAATCTTTCTTTGTTATCCTGTTCTATGTTCCTAGGCAAGAATGTACTCTATGGTGAGGTGAATTCGATATAGAATGTACTCTATGGGGAGTATTGGAAACGTACTTGAAGGTATTTGATGTTATTTCACTATATATGAGTTGCTTTCTGATGTTGTGTACCTCAGTGAATAGTATTGCAAACATACTTGAGGGTATTTGATGTTCATTCCATATTGAGGTCCTTCTGCCCAAAAACATTTAAATAAAAAAAGTCTTGCTCTCTCAATTCTACCTTACCCTGTTTTTTCACTTCCAAAAAGCCTCCCGCTGTATCGTGTCGCCTTCTCTTCCTCTTCATTCTCTCTTGGTTGTGCCGTTTTGAATGAAACCTTCATATGCAATCAAATCAACACTCCCCATATGTACAAAGTCTATACTTTCGCGTGAAGTCATCAAGGAAAATAACAGTGCCATAAAAGAGAGGTTGAGTGCGATGTGTCGATTTCTACACTCCCTTTTTTGATAACCACACTCCTTTTTTTGGATTTTAGTGTTGAAAGATCAAAAAAGGGAGTGTAGAAATCATTCCCAATACAAAAAAACGAATAACGGGAATTGGGCGGGGGGTGAACAAAACAAAATAATGACCAATCTGTTAATCACGTACGCAAACAGAAGCATCGCAAGTCAGCTGCTCAGATACAAATACAGTACACATACAGTAGATGTCATCTTTTATATACACAAAAAATGGCGTAGTAGAAAATGGTATGCGGCAACATATTCTTCATCATGTAGTTTTCCTTTAAATTTGAAGAATTCTCAAGAAACCAATTTAGAGGTGTACCTCTACCAATAGAAACCAATAGCAACAGGACTACAGGGGAAAAAAAGGGAAAAAAAAAATGCTTCAGTGAACATAACATTCAAGAAATGGTAGAATCAGCACCAACATTTGAGGAAAAGTTCAGAAAGAACTGAAAAAGATGGTTTGGGCATGTACAACAAAAACCATTAAGTAACCATTTTAATGGGAGACTAAAATTGACATGGGATCGATGTCACGAGAAAGGACAAACTGAGCATATGCCTCTTGATAGAGTGGAATGACATGAGATGGAGAGGCTTGGAAAGGAGAGACAAGCAGAGGTTAGAAAGCGGCTGAAAAGATGACACCTAACAAATGAGACAGCTTCAGCCAATAAGTCCTTACAAGAACTGGAAGAGGACTTCGTGTAAACATGGTACAAAATTCAACTCTCAAGTACCTTTCACCTAGCTAATTGCAGGAATCAAGAAATCTTTCTGCAGCAAATTTAAGGGTATGGGGATGTCTCTCTGTTATTCTGTTCTATGGTCCTAGGCAATAATGTACTCTATGGTGAGATGAATTTGATATAGAATGAACCTCGATCTTTTATTGATAAGAAGAAAACGACTTGTAATTTAGGATGGAGATGTACTTTGGTTTGTATCAACAATTGATGATGATGATGATTAACATGATCTACATTTTGTTGTTGGTTTGTGAGCCTCGAAGTGTAAGCTCGGGCTTTGGCTTTATAGAGAAAACTGTATGCCTTGTTTACATTGTTTTGTTTCCTCTGTTTTCATAGCATCGAATCCAGTTCACATATGAAGTTTAACTGATATTCTGTTGTTTCAGTTGTTTTTGGCTACCCTAAAGTTTAATATGCTTTTCTGGGGCTAGCTTCCTATGTTTTACATTTGGGATACCTCAAGATAATGGTAATTGACTTGACCTGTGACGTGTTTTTCATCCCCAGAATTGGGCTATTGCCACATCCTAGGAAGGTTTTGCTTTATAGGAAGCCAAAATCCGTAGTCCGTTTCACAATCTTCTTGTAGCGGAAGAACAAGAGGTCCACTGGATGATGTCAAGCGTCAGTAACAACCCCTCATTACTTGTGTACGGACCTAGTTCAATATTGTCAGGTGTCTCAATAATTTACGATTGCTTATGGTTGCCAAATTATTTGTAGATTGGGCTATTTGGCTCTAAAAACAAGCACATTAAATGCACGTACATTATGTTCTTCGTCTCTTACCTCTTTTGGATGTTTCAGACGTGGAAGCGACCTAGTTCAAAATGAGTTTATTTGACAGCTTTAGGGTTTCCCAATTTAGGGTCAAGTGCTCTCAAGATGTGTCTAGGAAACATTGCTTTGTTTGTTTGATTACCAGCAAGTTATAAGAAGCACGGACCCTCGGATATGTTACTTCTCCATAAAAATAAAATAAAATAAAAAGGAGACGGACACGTTGAGCAATGTTTTGTTTGTTTGATTACCAGCAGGTTCTAAGAAGCACGAACCCTCGGATATGTTTCTTCAAAAAAAAAAAAAAAAGGACATGGACACGTCGAGCAATTGTTACATTACATCTATTGGATCTTACTTGGGCCTACACATTTCACATACTAACCCAACTACAAAACAACTTAAACATGACCCAATTACATACTAACACTTTATGGCCCAAAACTAACCATAACATTTTAGCCCAAATCTATATAATATGACAGGGAAGTTTTTGAATCTGTATATTTTCGACCATTAGATTGGTACACATTTTTTAAACGGCTGAGATCTACGCGTAGTAGGGCTAGAAGCATATCCAGAAAGGATACTCCTACTTTTCCAAAATCACAGCAAGATGTTTCTGAAATCAAAGCAGAAAGATTTATCATACTTCTACACTTGCGGTTACAAGTATGGTAACAAATACGTTTTCTTCGCAAAATCATAGAAAGATACATTTTTTTTTATCATCTATATTACAATACACAACGGTTTTGCAAAATGTCCCTCTCACAACTGTCCTCCGTGGCAGATTGAAGGGTTGCGATTGAATTGTGTTATAATCTTTCGTTCAATCCTAGGGCCCAGATTCTCCCCTAAAGAGTTTTGGTAGTGGGAATCATTTGTGGCACTCTTTTTGGACTAGATTGAGTGTTGCTAATTTCCAATGGTGAAGATTGATTCTCTCGGATGGAATTAATTATGGATTAAAGAATATTAGTTTTGGTTTCCCAATTTGAGACAATCTCTCCCTCTCTCTCTTAGCATTTTCAAATTCAAACGAGGTTCCACCACTATTATTGATTGGGTTAGCCCACAAAGGACGCTCGCTCGATCTCTCTCTCTCTCTCTCTCTCTCTCTCTCTCTCTCTCTCTCTCTCTCTCTCTCTCTCTCTCTCTCTCTCTCTCTCTCTCTCTCTCTCTCTCTCTGTGGATGGAAGGGAGGAAAGAAGGAAATGAAGTGCGAAAACTCCTCCATCTTTGACGGCTATTCGGTGAGATACTTCCTCTCTTAGCATTTTCAAATTCGAACGAGGTTCCTCTTCATGTTTTTTTTTTTTTTTCTTGCATATGCAGTAGATGTTTACATGGGTGAGGTTTGATTTCGAGGGTTAGTATAATGTTATTTTTGATTATCTAAATTCTAATTTTCGTTTAAGCTTTTTTCATTTCATTAACCTTCCTTAAGATGATAACTCTATGACTTAACTAATTACCAGACCATAACTGCAGATTAGCCCATCGTCGAACCCCTAACCCACCGTCGGAGCTCGATCTCTCACGTTTCAGTGACATCAAAACTGCAAACGACAATGATTTGGCGCTAAGCAAGTAATATATTTGTAAGCGGGTCATACAATGATTTGGTGGATATACTTGAGCTATTCTTTTTTGCGTAGTTTGAATTTTGCGAATAGGCCCTTGGCCTTCAATAGGTTAAAGGGACAAAATTGGATAATTTGTTGATTGCCGATTTTGAGCCGTGCCTTCAGGCACGGGCATGCACTAGTACTTCTACATTTTCAGCTACTTCTAAGATTTTTCCGAAATCGCATCTATAGATGACAGGGGAGGTTTTGAATCCAAATATTTTCGACCATTAGATTGGTACACATTTTTTAAACGGCTGAGATTTACAAGTACAAAACCTAGCGATATATTATTTGCGTGTGCTGAAGGAAACAATATCCGGATTTACAACTACAATTCCCCATTTTCGTCCACAATATCCGGATGCAATTAACAGGGAATTAGAAGGTTTTTGAAGGAAATATTTCCAAAAATATATAAAACGTGAAATTAGAAGGATAAGCCACATTTTCGGCCACAATAACAGGGAATTAGAAGGAAACATTTCCGACATACTGTGTGCAATTGATACCTTCTATTTAGAAGTCCACGTTTTTTGGGTTTGTTTGTCACATGCATAGGTTTTCCACGTCCTCCAACTTCTGAACGACCATTACCTATAGTGAGGTAAGTTCGATTTTTTCAGTTCTCATGCAAGTTCGATTTCTTTCTTGAACGATTTTTAATCATATTGGGTTTCTTTTGCCAAAAACAACTTCCTGAACGACCATTACCGATAGTGATGTAAGTTCGATTTTTTCAGTTCTCATGAATTTTGATTTTTTTCTTGAACGATTTTTACTCCTATTGGGTTCTCTTGCCGAAAATTGGGAGTTTCTTGAATGATTTTTTTCAGTTTTCATGCAAGGGATTCAAACATCGAAGGATTTTTTTTCATTTCTCATGCAAGTTCGATTTTCATATTGGGTTTCTTTTGCCGAAAACTGGAAGAAAAAATATGTGTGAGAGAATAGTTTTTTTTTTTTTTTTGACAACCTTGCATGGGTCTTTTACGTTAATCCTAACTTTGTTGTTTATTCTACCATCTTCTTACTTTCTACTATTATTTTACGGCAGAAAAGATCAGGAAAAATATATTTAGAGAATTCTTGCGTTGGGCTTAAATTCGAGGTACTACTTATTTTTTTTGGATTGGAGGGTTTGCTTCTTTTCTTTTTTTTGATAAGCAACAAATTTTTATTAGAACTCGACAAAGAGTACTTCGAGGTAACCAAACTCTTGATACAATAGAACCTTGAATCCTAGAAAAGGAAAAGAAGAAAAAATGCATTCAACAAGGGATTGAAATGAGCCAAATAGGATCAACACTGCCTCTACCAAAATCATCTTACACTAGACTTCATCAAAATCATCTACCAAAATTATGACCCCTATTTTTTCCCCGGCCGAATCCCATGATTTATGAGGTCATTTACCTTTTCAAAGTATGATTTTCCTTCCCAGTACCTCTTTCATACCACTATACAAGAACCCATATGTTTTTCCACGATGGATTAATGATTTTGTTAAGATTTTTCGTATTGGCAAGTAAGTTCATGATTTGTGCAATTACTTCTAATTTTAAAGAGTGACCGGATATTCATACCTAAACAAGCACGAATTTTTTTTTATGACACGAAACAAGCACGAAGTTTGATTTTGGCCTTTTCTGATCAAATGAGCCCACCAAAAAGGGAAATTTTATTGCACATTTTTTATTGATTAGACCTGCCTTTAAAGGGGAGTTCATTCCTAAATTTTCTTGCACATTTTTTATTTATTCCCACTCCTCTCTTTTATTTCACAATCTGAAAAGTCAAATTGTATGGATAAAGAGATGATTTTGGCCTTTTCTGATCACAGAGTACAATTATTTACGAGTCTGATTGTGTGTTCAGTAGTATAGATACTTTTGTAAAAAAAGGATCTTTTTTGCACAAATTTTGAGAACTCAATTAGTTCTTTAAAATATTGTAGATTTTTTTTAAAAAAGTACACGGGACATAGGGAGTAAAACTTTGTATGTATAGGCCACATAATGCTGCCATGTCTCTCACATAATAACAAGGGATGCCTATGAAATTAATCATTCGTCTGGGCAAAAAGATTCACTGTAGACACCCTAATCCGAACCTCCGAGGTTCTTTGTACGCCACAATGATGAAATAAAGAAAACGGTACCTTTGCGAGTTTGAATGAAGGATTCCCTCAGCCCAAATAAACCAAAAGCCCTAAGAAAGCCCAAAAGCCCGGGACCGAGACTGTAATAACGCACGTAACACTTCTACATCACGCGGCATATCAAAACTCATTACACCGCACGCGATCATGAGGTTAACCGCACAACATTTCAGGAAAAGTTCTGATTGGCTCAGAAAGCTGTCGGCCACGCCCATTTGAGCCACAACTGCAAAATGGCTCAGCCGAAAATGTACTTCTGGCCCGCCCAGAAAATACCTCCACCATTTGAATTTCAAAATCCTTGACTCTTGCCTATAAATACACCCCTCCACTCAAGAGAAAATGGTCCTTGATCATTATTCCCAACCTTTCTCTCTCCTCTTGCTTTCACACCCATTCTCTACTCCTAAGCCTTGAGAACGCAATTTCCAAAAGTTAGTCTCTTACTAACTTTGAGACCCCACCCACCAAAACACCCAACAACCACTCACACCCACACTCATCTTTTCTCACCCGATCTTGTCTACGCTCATCCCTCATCATCCATCCTCATTCAAGCTCAAGATCAAAGGTAAAAATCAAGTTTCCTTGGGCTAGGCTCTGTCCTGGCCCTAAGGGGACTCTTCTGCTAACAGGCTTAACCCCTTTTGGTTAGGATCTGGCTTAAAAATCATTTTCATAAAACAAAACAGCCCCTGTGCTGGACAAGCCACGCCGCGCGGCGCTCTGATGCGTCACACGGCATATCACGTTCACACGCGCGGCCTTTTCATCAACTGTTGTTTTCTTGCTCAGGTTGTCTGGATCATGGTTACTCATCATCGGGTTTGCTTCTGTTATTAAGATGTCTGTTGTCAGTGTCCCTAAAATAAGACCATATCTACAAGTCATGTTTGTCACACCCCAAATCCGGGAGCATGACCGGCCGTGTACCATGAAGCAATCATGGGACACGAAGCCTAATTACAAATATTTTTAGCAACTTGAAACAAATAAAAGAAAAACTGGATATTTTATTACAATAAATGTGCGACACGAAACCAATATTTTTCTAAAGCAAATGACACAATATCCGATATTCCAATCTCCAAATTCCACAATGAATTGCCAGTAAATAAAAGAGCGGAAGCTAATAAATAAAAATGCAGAAGCTATTTGACAACAGAAAATAAATGAAAGTGCAGACACCCTAGAGGTCCAAACAGAAGGTCCCAACAATGCCACAGAGTCCACTACAATACTCCATGAACTAACCTAAAAAAAATGTGGAATAAATCCGTCAGCTAACGAGCTCAGTGAGTAGTTAAGCATGCTAAGGGTAAAGAGTACAACGTGGCATACTTTTAAATGAACGATAACGAGGGCTCCAAAGAAGTAGTCCCAAATAATAAGGATCAAGGGTTCAACGAATAATACCAACAAACTAACGAAGTCAATGGCTCAGCAAATAGTATCGAAAGATGAATGACTGAATAATGAATTATCATAACAACAATCGAACAATGGTAACAACCATTTTGTACCAACAGCCTGCTCAAAAATATCGAAACAAGGAACAACAATAATGTAGTAGTCCAAACCAAAGTGGGAACCATCACCACACCTTAACCCTGGCACCTCCTCATTCATTCAACAACCACGTCCGTACAACCAACACCACCACTGCAATGCCACGACTATAACACCTCAACTTGTAACTCCACCACCACGACTACATATCCCCCTCATTTTAGCACCACATAACCACAAAAGTATGTGAGTACGGCATAGCAAATGTGAATGTTTTAGACATTGAGTGTATAGTTTCGGAGATATTTTGAAAATTTTCCTCTTTTTGAAGTGATAATATTCGCAATATATTGTTTTTTAGTGGTGGTCGTGGTTTTGAAGTGCTGGGGGTGAATGTTTCATAAATATATTCTCATTACAAAACAATTGAGAAAGTCGTTAATGTTTTATACTCCAAAAAACACCCTTCGATATTAGAGATTGTGTTTGCGAAGTGATGGCGATAGATTTCAATATTATGAACTTTTTAAACTATTTTGTGGCGTCGATGGTGGTGAAATAACAATGGTGGTGGAATGCTGGCGAGGTGGTTGTCGTGAATGTGCGTGAAATGATGGGAGGATGTGGTGATGGTGCAACGATGAGGTGATTATGGTCGAGGTAGGGGCGATAGTACCGGTGGGGTGAAAAGGTCAAAAAATGGTGGTGGTTTGGTAGTCGTAGTGGTCAAGTGATATTTTCGGTGATATGAAAATTGGAATTTGGCTTCAAAAATGTATAAGCTTTGTCTTTGGCGTAAGTCGTAGGCAAATTCCGATGATTAAACAGATTTTGTGCTTTGACGAAGTCTGGAAAGCCTTCTGAATTCTCCCAAATTCGATGTACAAGAAATGAACAAATACCATAGAACGGGGAATGCGAGTACCGAATGAAATATATAATGAGGGGAAGGGCACGAAAACATGTTTTAGCCTTAGTGGCTTTAACGATCTCAGAATTGGTATTACTTTTGAATAACATTTCGTAAATAAAAATATTTAATTTTTATGGTTCGATCCCACCATCTTTTAGTATTTTGAATACCCTCTTTGTCGATATAAAATAGGTTTCGATCCGGTTCAACATTAGTTTGATTCGAGGATTTTTCTAAAACAATTTGTTCTTCAACTTGTTGAGGGCAAAGTCGTCCTATATTTTGATGTATAAATAAATTAGTAGCCGAACTAAATTTGTTAGAAAGTACGCCAAACGAACTTTCCAACGGTTCAAACCACATGCAAATCGGAGTTCGGGAGTGTCCGTGGCAAGACGGCAAAGTTTGGTAGGTTTTGAAATTTGAGGAATGCGCCTAGGCGCATTGAAATGCTCCTGGGGCGCACCGATTTGCGCCGGGGCGCATTAACACACAGTTTTTCGTCGAAATTTGCAGTTTCGCTCCGGACAACTCCGAGCACCGATTTTCGCAAGGTTGGAACCGTTGGAAAGCTTGTTGAGTGTACTTTCAAACCCAAGTACTTTTGATTTTATTTTATTTGTAAGTAAAAAGATATGACCAATTTACTCTCAGAGAGTTGAAATATAAATCATTTCGGTAAAACTCACGCATCTCCTTCATTTTAAATCGGATATAGACCTATAATATATCGATAAAGAGGATTTTTAAAGTTCTAAAAGTCGGTTGATTCCAACCAAAAAATAATAATAATGTGTAGTTTAGGAGAAGAGGGTAGCAATTAGACCGCTACAAAAATTATCTGAACATCTCTCCACTACCAACACAGTCACTGTAACACTACCTCTACAGCACCATCAATCCACCATCTAGTCCAGCATCATTTCTCCACCACTACCACCGCTTTTCCTCGGCATAGCAAATGTGAATGTTTTATACATTGAGTGTAAAGTTTGGGAGATATTTTGAAAATTTTCCTCTTTTTGAAGTGATAATATTCGCAATTTGTTGTTTTTTAGTCTCGGTCCTGGTTTTGAAGTGCTGGGGGTGAATGTTTCTTAAATATATTCTAATTACAAAACAATTGAGAAAGTCGTTAATGTTTTATACTCCAAAAAACACCCTTCGATATTAGAGATTGTGTTTGCGAAGTGATGGCGATAGATTTCAATATTATGAACTTTTTAAACTATTTTGTGGCGTCGATGGTGGTGAAATAACAATGGTGGTGGAATGCTGGAGAGGTGGTTGTCGTGAATGTGCGTGAAATGATGGGAGGATGTTGTGATGGTGCAACAATGAGGTGATTATGGTCGAGGTAGGGGCGATAGTACCGGTGGGGTGAAAAGGTTATGAAATTGTGGTGGTTTGGTAGTCGTAGTGGTCGAGTGATATTTTTGGTGATATGAAAATTGGAATTTGGCTTCAAAAATGTATAAGCTTTGTCTTCGGCGTAACTCGTAGGCAAATTCCGATGATTAAACAGATTTTGTGTGCTTTGACGAAGTCTAGAAAGCCTTCTGAATTCTCCCAAATTCGATGTACAAGAAATGAACAAATACCAAAGAATGGGGAATGCGAGTACCGAATGAAATATATAATGAGGGGAAGGGCACGAAATCATGTTTTAGCCTTAGTGGCTTTAACGATCTCAAAATTGGTATTACTTTTGAATAACATTTCGTAAATTAAAATATTTAATTTTTATGGTTCGATCCCACCATCTTTTAGTATTTTGAATACCCCCTTTGTCGATATAAAATAGGTTTCGATCCGGTTCAACATTCGTTTGATTCGAGGATTTTTCTAAAACAATTTGTTCTTCAACTTGTTGAGGGCAAAGTCGTCCTATATTTTGATGTATAAATAAATTAGTAGCCGAACTAAATTTGTTAGAAAGTACGCCAAACGAACTTTCCAACGGTTCAAACCACATGCAAATCGTAGTTCGGGAGTGTCCGTGGCAAGACGGCAAAGTTTGGTAGGTTTTGAAATTTGAGGAATGCACCCGGGCGCATTGCAATGCGCCTGGGGCGCACCGATTTACGCCCAGGGCGCATTAACACTCAGTTTTTCGTCAAACTTTGCAGTTTCGATCCGGACAACTCCGAGCTCCGATTTTCGCAAGGATGGAACCGTTGGAAAGCTTGTTGAGTGTACTTTCAAACCCAAGTACTTTTGATTTTATTTTATTTGTACGTAAAAAGATATGACCAATTTACTCTCAGAGAGTTGAAATATAAATCATTCCGGTAAAACTCACGTATCTCCTTCATTTTAAATCGGATATAGACCTATAATATATCGATAAAGAGGATTTTTAAAGTTCTAAAAGTCGGTTGATTCCAACCAAAAAATAATAATAATGTGTAGTTTAGGAGAAGAGGGTAGCAATTAGACCGCTACAAAAATTATCTGAGCATCTCTCCACTACCAACACAGTCACTGTAACACTACCTCTACAGCACCATCAATCCAACATCTAGTTCAGCATCATTTCTCCACCACTACCACCACGCTTTTCCTCTGCTACCACCGTTGGCACCACACCTTAACCCTGGCACCTCCTCATTCATTCAACAACTACGTCCGTACAACCAACACCACCACTGCAATGCCACGACTATCACACCTCAACTTGTAACTCCACCACCACGACTACATATCCACAACTACCCTCATTTTAGCACCACATTACCACAAAAGTATGTGAGTACGGCATAGCATATGTGAATGTTTTAGACATTGAGTGTAAAGTTTGGGAGATGTTTTGAAAATTTTCCTCTTTTTGAAGTGATAATATTCGCCATTTATATTGTTTTTTAGTCGTGGTCGTGGTTTTCATGTGCTGGGGGTGAAAGTTTCTTAAATATATTTTCATTACAAAACAATTGAGAAAGTCGTTAATGTTTTATATTCCAAAAAACACCATTCGATATTAGAGATTGTGTTTGCGAAGTGATGGCGATAGATTTCAATATTATGAACTTTTTAAACTATTTCGTGGCGTCGATGGTGGTGAAATAACAATGGTGGTGGAATGCTGGCGAGGTGGTTGTCGTGAATGTGCGTGAAATGATGGGAGGATGTGGTGATGGTGCAACGTTGAGGTGATTATGGTCGAGGTAGGGGCGATTGTACCAGTGGGGTGAAAAGGTTATAAAATGGTGGTGGTTTGGTAGTCGTAGTGGTCAAGTGATATTTTTGGTGATATGAAAATTGGAATTTGGCTTCAAAAATGTATAAGCTTTGTCTTTGGCGTAAGTCGTAGGCAAATTCCGATGATTAAACAGATTTTGTGTGCTTTGACGAAGTCTGGAAAGCCTTCTAAATTCTCCCAAATTCGATATACAAGAAATGAACAAATACCATAGAACGGGGAATGCGAGTACCGAATGAAATATATAATGAGGGGAAGGGCACGAAAACATGTTTTAGCCTTAGTGGCTTTAACGATCTCAGAATTGGTATTACTTTTGAATACCATTTCGTAAATAAAAATATTTAATTTTTATGGTTCGATCCCACCATCTTTTAGTATTTTGAATACCCTCTTTGTCGATATAAAATAGGTTTCGATCCGGTTTAACATTAGTTTGATTCGAGGATTTTTCTAAAACAATTTGTTCTTCAACTTGTTGAGGGCAAAGTCGTCCTATATTTTGATGTATAAATAAATTAGTAGCCGAACTAAATTTGTTAGAATGTACGCCAAACGAAATTTCCAACGGTTCAAACCACATGCAAATCGGAGTTCGGGAGTGTCCGTGGCAAGACGGCAAAGTTTGGTAGGTTTTGAAATTTGAGGAATGCGCCCGGGCGCATTGCAATGCGCCTGGGGCGCAACGATTTGCGCCCGGGGCGCATTAACACTCAGTTTTTCGTTAGACTTTGCAGTTTCGCTCCGGACAACTCCTAGCTCCGATTTTCGCAAGGTTGGTACCGTTGGAAAGCTTGTTGAGTGTACTTTCAAACCCAAGTACTTTTGATTTTATTTTATTTGTACGTAAAAAGATATGACCAATTTACACTCAGTGAGTTGAAATACAAATCATTCCGGTAAAACTCTCGCTTCTCCTTCATTTTAAATTGGATATAGACCTTTAATATATCGATAAAGAGGATTTTTAAAGTTCTAAAAGTCGGTTGATTCCAACCAGAAAATAATAATAATGTGTAGTTTATGAGAAGAGGGTAGCAATTAGACCGCTACAAAAATTATCTGAGCATCTCTCCCCTACCAACACAGTCAATGTAACACTACCTCTACACCACCATCAATCCACCATCTAGTCCAGCATCATTTCTCCACCACTACCACCACGCTTTTCCTCTGCTACCACCGTTGGCACCACACCTTAACCCTGGCACCTCCTCATTCATTCAACAACTACGTCCATACAACCAACACCACCACTGCAATGCCACGACTATCACACCTCAACTTGTAACTCCACCACCACGACTACATATCCACAACTACCCTCATTTTAGCACCACATTACCACAAAAGTATGTGAATACAGCATAGCAAATGTGAATATTTTACACATTGAGTGAAAAGTTTGGGAGATGTTTTGAAAATTTTCCTCTTTTTGAAGTGATAATATTCGCCATATATTGTTTTTTAGTCGTGGTCGTGGTTTTCAAGTGCTGGGGGTGAATGTTTCTTAAATATATTCTCATTACAAAACAATTGAGAAAGTCGTTAATGTTTTATACTCCAAAAAACACCCTTCGATATTAGAGATTGTCTTTGCGAAGTGATGGCGATAGATTTCAATATTATGAACTTTTTAAACTATTTTGTGGCGTCGATGGTGGTGAAATAACAATGGTGGTGGAATGCTGCCGAGGTGGTTGTCGTGAATGTGCGTGAAATGATGGGAGGATGTGGTGATGGTGCAACGATGAGATGATTATGGTCGAGGTAGGGGCGATAGTACCGGTGGGGAGAAAAGGTTATAAAATGGTGGTGGTTTGGTTATCGTAGTGGTCAAGTGATATTTTTGGTGATATGGAAATTGGAATTTGGCTTAAAAATGTATAAGCTTTGTCTTTGGCGTAAATCGTAGGCAAATTCCGATGATTAAACAGATTTTGTGTGCTTTGACGAAGTCTGGAAAGCCTTCTGAATTCTCCCAAATTCGATGTACAAGAAATGAACAAATACCATAGAACGGGGAATGCGAGTACCGAATGAAATATATAATGAGGGGAAGGGCACGAAAACATGTTTTAGCCTTAGTGGCTTTAACGATCTCAGAATTGGTATTACTTTTGAATAACATTTCGTAAATAAAAATATTTAATTTTTATGGTTCGATCCCACCATCTTTTAGTATTTTGAATACCCTCTTTGTCTATATAAAATAGGTTTCGATCCGGTTTAACATTAGTTTGATTCGGGGATTTTTCTAAAACAATTTGTTCTTCAACTTGTTGAGGGCAAAGTCGTCCTATATTTTGATGAATAAATAAATTAGTAGCCGAACTAAATTTGTTAGAAAGTACGCCAAACGAAATTTCCAACGGTTCAAACCACATGCAAATCAGAGTTCGGGAGTGTCCGTGGCAAGACGGCAAAGTTTGGTAGGTTTCGAAATTTGAGGAATGCGCCTGGGGCGCACCGATTTCCGCCCGGTGCGCATTAACACTCAGTTTTTCGTCAAACTTTGCAATTTCGCTCCGGACAACTCCCAGCTCCGATTTTCGCAAGGTTGGAACCGTTGGAAAGCTTGTTGAGTGTACTTTCAAACCCAAGTACTTTTGATTTTATTTTATTTGTACGTAAAAAGATATGACCAATTTACACTCAATGAGTTGAAATACAAATCATTCCGGTAAAGCCTTCTGAATTCTCCCAAATTCGATGTACAAGAAATGAACAAATACCATAGAACGGGGAATGCAAGTACCGAATGAAATATATAATGAGGGGAAGGGCACGAAAACATGTTTTAGCCTTAGTGGCTTTAACGATCTCAGAATTGGTATTACTTTTGAATAACATTTCGTAAATAAAAATATTTAATTTTTATGGTTCGATCCCACCATCTTTTAGTATTTTGAATACCCTCTTTGTCTATATAAAATAGGTTTCGATCCGGTTTAACATTAGTTTGATTCGGGGATTTTTCTAAAACAATTTGTTCTTCAACTTGTTGAGGGCAAAGTCGTCCTATATTTTGATGAATAAATAAATTAGTAGCCGAACTAAATTTGTTAGAAAGTACGCCAAACGAAATTTCCAACGGTTCAAACCACATGCAAATCAGAGTTCGGGAGTGTCCGTGGCAAGACGGCAAAGTTTGGTAGGTTTCGAAATTTGAGGAATGCGCCTGGGGCGCACCGATTTCCGCCCGGGGCGCATTAACACTCAGTTTTTCGTCAAACTTTGCAATTTCGCTCCGGACAACTCCCAGCTCCGATTTTCGCAAGGTTGGAACCGTTGGAAAGCTTGTTGAGTGTACTTTCAAACCCAAGTACTTTTGATTTTATTTTATTTGTACGTAAAAAGATATGACCAATTTACACTCAATGAGTTGAAATACAAATCATTCCGGTAAAACTCTCGCTTCTCCTTCATTTTAAATCGGATATAGGCCTATAATATATCGATAAAGAGGATTTTTAAAGTTCTAAAAGTCGGTTGATTCCAACCAGAAAATAATAATAATGTGTAGTTTACGAGAAGAGGGTAGCAATTAGACCGCTACAAAAATTATCTGAGCATCTCTCCACTACCAACACAGTCACTGTAACACTACCTCTACACCACCATCAATCCACCATCTAGTCCAGCATCATTTCTCCACCACTACCACCACGCTTTTCCTCTGCTACCACCGTTGGCACCACACCTTAACCCTGGCACCTCCTCATTCATTCAACAACTACGTCCGTACAACCAACACCACCACTGCAATGCCACGACTATCACACCTCAACTTGTAACTCCACCACCACGACTACATATCCACAACTACCCTCATTTTAGCACCACATTACCACAAAAGTATGTGTGTACGGCATAGCATATGTGAATGTTTTAGACATTGAGTGTAAAGTTTGGGAGATGTTTTGAAAATTTTCCTCTTTTTCAAGTGATAATATTCCCCATATATTGTTTTTTAGTCGTGGTCGTGGTTTTCAAGTGCTGGGGGTGAATGTTTCTTAAATATATTCTCAATACAAAACAATTGAGAAAGTCGTTAATGTTTTATATTCCAATAAACACCCTTTGATATTAGAGATTGTGTTTGCGAAGTGATGGCGATAGATTTCAATATTATGTACTTTTTAAACTATTTTGTGGCATCGATGGTGGTGAAATAACAATGGTGGTGGAATGCTGGCGAGGTGGTTGTCGTGAATGTGCGTGAAATGATGGGAGGATGTGGTGATGGTGCAACGATGAGGTGATTATGGTCGAGGTAGGGGCGATAGTACCAGTGGGGTGAAAAGGTTATAAAATGGTGGTGGTTTGGTTATCGTAGTGGTCAAGTGATATTTTTGGTGATACGGAAATTGGAATTTGGCTTCAAAAATGTATAAGCTTTGTCTTTGGCGTAAGTCGTAGGCAAATTCCGATGATTAAACAGATTTTGTGTGCTTTGACGAAGTCTGGAAAGCCTTCTGAATTCTCCCAAATTCGACCTACAAGAAATGAACAAATACCATAGAACGGGGAATGCGAGTACCGAATGAAATATATAATGAGGGGAAGGGCACGAAAACATGTTTTAGCCATAGTGGCTTTAACGATCTCAGAATTGGTATTACTTTTGAATAACATTTCGTAAATAAAAATATTTAATTTTTATGGTTCGATCCCACCATCTTTTAGTATTTTGAATACCCTCTTTGTCTATATAAAATAGGTTTCGATCCGGTTTAACATTAGTTTGATTCGAGGATTTTTCTAAAACAATTTGTTCTTCAACTTGTTGAGGGCAAAGTCGTCCTATATTTTGATGTATAAATAAATTAGTAGCCGAACTAAATTTGTTAAAAAGTACGCCAAACGAAATTTCCAACGGTTCAAACCACATGCAAATCGGAGTTCGGGAGTGTCCGTGGCAAGACGGTAAAGTTTGGTAGGTTTTGAAATTTGAGGAATGCGCCCGGGCGCATTGCAATGCGCCTGGGGCGCACCGATTTACGCCCGGGGCGCATTAACACTCAGTTTTTCGTCAAACTTTGCAGTTTCGCTCCGGACAACTCCGTGCTCCGATTTTCGCAAGGTTGGAACCGTTTGAAAGCTTGTTGAGTGTACTTTCAAACCCAAGTACTTTTGATTTTTTTTATTTATACGTAAAAAGATATGACCAATTTACTCTCAGAGAGTTGAAATATAAATCATTCCGGTAAAACTCACGCATCTCCTTCATTTTAAATCGGATATAGACCTATAATATATCGATAAAGAAGATTTTTAAAGTTCTAAAAGTCGGTTGATTCCAACCGAAAAATAATAATAATGTGTAGTTTACGAGAAGAGGGTAGCAATTAGACCGCTACAAAAATTATCTGAGCATCTCTCCACTACCGACACAGTCACTGTAACACTACCTCTACACCACCATCAATCCACCATCTAGTCCAGCATCATTTCTCCACCACTACCACCACGCTTTTCCTCTGCTACCACCGTTGGCACCACACCTTAAACCTGGCACCTCCTCATTCATTCAACAACTACGTCCGTACAACCAACACCACCACTGCAATGCCACGACTATCACACCTCAACTTGTAACTCCACCACCACGACTACATATCCACAACTACCCTCATTTTAGCACCACATTACCACAAAAGTATGTGTGTACGGCATAGCATATGTGAATGTTTTAGACATTGAGTGTAAAGTTTGGGAGATGTTTTGAAAATTTTCCTCTTTTTGAAGTGATAATATTCGCCATATATTGTTTTTTAGTCGTGGTCGTGGTTTTCAAGTGCTGGGGGTGAATGTTCCTTAAATATATTCTCATTACAAAACAATTGAGAAAGTCGTTAATGTTTTATATTCCAAAAAACACCCTTCGATATTAGAGATTGTGTTTGCGAAGTGATGGCGATAGATTTCAATATTATGAACTTTTTAAACTATTTTTTGGCGTCGATGGTGGTGGAATGCTGGCAAGGTGGTTGTCGTGAATGTGCGTGAAATGATGGGAGGATGTGGTGATGGTGCAACGATGAGGTGATTATGGTCGAGGTAGGGGCGATAGTACCGGTGGGGTGAAACGGTTATAAAATGGTGGTGGTTTGGTTGTCGTAGTGGTCAAGTGATATTTTTGGTGATATGGAAATTGGAATTTGGCTTAAAAATGTATAAGCTTTGTCTTTGGCGTAAGTCGTAGGCAAATTCCGATGATTAAACAGATTTTGTGTGCTTTGACGAAGTCTGGAAAGCCTTCTGAATTCTCCCAAATTCGATGTACAAGAAATGAACAAATACCATAGAACGGGGAATGCGAGTACCGAATGAAATATATAATGAACGGAAGGGCACGAAAACATGTTTTAGCCTTAGTGGCTTTAACGATCTCAGAATTGGTATTACTTTTGAATAACATTTCGTAAATAAAAATATTTAATTTTTATGGTTCGATCCCACCATCTTTTAGTATTTTGAATACCCTCTTTGTCTATATAAAATAGGTTTCGATCCGGTTTAACATTATTTTGATTCGAGGATTTTTCTAAAACAATTTGTTCTTCAACTTGTTGAGGGCAAAGTCGTCCTATATTTTGATGTATAAATAAATTAGTAGCCGAACTAAATTTGTTAGAAAGTACGCCAAACGAAATTTCCAACGGTTCAAACCACAAGCAAATCAGAGTTCAGGAATGTCCGTGGCAAGACGGCAAAGTTTGGTAGGCTTTGAAATTTGAGGAATGCGCCCGGGCGCATCGATATGCGCCCGGAGCGCATTAACACTCAGTTTTTCGTCAAACTCTGCAGTTTCGCTCCGGACAACTCCGAGCTCCGATTTTCGCAAGGTTGGAACCGTTGGAAAGCTTGTTGAGTGTACTTTCAAACCCAAGTACTTTTGATTTTATTTTATTTGTACGTAAAAAGATATGACCAATTTACACTTAGTGAGTTGAAATATAAATCATTCCGGTAAAACTCTCGCATCTCCTTCATTTTAAATCGGATATAGACCTATAATATATCGATAAAGAGGAGAAGTTCTAAAAGTCGGTTGATTCCAACCAAAAAATAATAATAATGTGTAGTTTACGAGAAGAGGGTAGCAATTAGACCGCTACAAAAATTATCTGAGCATCTCTCCACTACCAACACAGTCACTGTAACACTACCTCTACACCACCATCAATCCACCATCTAGTCCAGCATCATTTCTCCACCACTACCACCACGCTTTTCCTCTGCTAACACCGTTGGCACCACACCTTAACCCTGGCACTTCCTCATTCATTCAACAACTACGTCCGTACAACCAACACCACCACTGCAATGCCACGACTATCACACCTCAACTTGTAACTCCACCACCACGACTACATATCCACAACTACCCTCATTTTAGAACCACATTACCACAAAAGTATGTGAGTACGGCATAGCAAATGTGAATGTTTTAGATATTGAGTGTAAAGTTTGGGAGATGTTTTGAAAATTTTCCTCTTTTTGAAGTGATAATTTTCGCCATAAATTTTTTTTTAGTCGTGGTCGTGGTTTTCAAGTGCTGGGGGTGAATGTTTCTTAAATATATTCTCATTACAAAACAATTGAGAAAGTCATTAATGTTTTATATTCCAAAAAACACCCATAGAAATTAGAGATTTTGTTTGCGAAGTGATGGCGATAGATTTCAATATTATGAACTTTTTAAACTATTTTGTGGCGACGATGGTGGTGAAATAACAATGGTGGTGGAATGCTGGCGAGGTGGTTGTCGTGAATGTGCGTGAAATGATGGGATGATGTGGTGATGGTGCAACGATGAGGTGATTATGGTCGAGGTAGGGGCGATAGTATCGGTGGGGTGAAAAGGTTATAAAATGGTGGTGGTTTTGTAGTCGTAGTGGTCAAGTGATATTTTTGGTGTTATGGAAGTTGGAATTTGGCTTCAAAAATGTATAAGCTTTGTCTTTGGCGTAAGTCGTAGGCAAATTCCGATGATTAAACAGATTTTGTGTGATATGACGAAGTCTGGAAAGCCTTCTGAATTCTCCCAAATTGGATATACAAGAAATGAACAAATACCATAGAACGGGGAATGCGAGTACCGAATGAAATATATAATGAGGGGAAGGGCACGAAGACATGTTTTAGCCTTAGTGGCTCTAACGATCTCAGAATTGGTATTTCTTTTGAATAACATTTCTTAAATAAAAATATTTAATTTTTATGGTTCGATCCCACCACCTTTTAGTATTTTGAATACCCGCTTTGTCGATATAAAATGGGTTTCGATCGGGTTTAACATTAGTTTGATTCGAGGATTTTTCTGAAACAATTTGTTCTTCAACTTGTTGAGGGCAAAGTCGTCCTATATTTTGATGTATAAATAAATTTGTAGACAAACTAAATTTGTTAGAAAGTACGCCAAACGAACTTTCCAACGGTTCAAACCACATGCAAATCGGAGTTCGGGAGTGTCCGTGGCAAGACGGCAAAGTTTGGTAGGTTTTAAAATTTGAGGAATGCGCCTGGGGCGCACGGATTTGCTCCCGGGGCGCACTAACACTCAGTATTTCGTCAAACTTTGTAGTTTCACTCCGGACAACTCCGAGCTCCGATTTTCGCAAGGTTGGAACCGTTGGAAATCTTGTTAAGTGTACTTTCAAATCCAAGTACTTTTTATTTTATTTTATACATAAAAAGATATGACCAATTTACTCTCAGTGTGTTGAAATATAAATCATTCCGGTAAAACACTCGCATCTCCTTCATTTTAAATCGGATAAATACCCATAATATATCGATAAAAAGAGGATTTTTGAAGTTCTAAAAGTCGGTTGATTCCAACCAAAAAATAATAATAATGTGTAGTTTATGAGAAGAGGGTAGCAATTAGACCGCTACAAAAATTATCTGAGCATCTCTCCACTACCAACACAGTCACTGTAACACTACCTCTACACCACCATCAATCCACCATCTAGTCCAGCATCATTTCTCCACCACTACCACTACGCTTTTCCTCTGCTACCACCGTTGGCACCACACCTTAACCCTGGCACCTCCTCATTCATTCAACAACTACGTCCGTACAACCAACACCACCACTGCAATGCCACGACTATCACACCTCAACTTGTAACTCCACCACCACGACTACATATCCACAACTACCCTCATTTTAGCACCACATTACCACAAAAGTTTGTGAGTACGGCATAACAAATGTGAATGTTTTAGACATTGAGTGTAAAGTTTGGGAGATGTTTTGAAAATTTTCCTCTTTTTGAAGTGATAATATTCGCAATATATTGTATTTTTGTCGTGGTTGTGGTTTTGATGTGCTGGGGTGAATGTTTCTTAAATATATTCTCATTACAAAACAATTGAGAAAGTCGTTAATGTTTTATATTCCAAAAAACACCCTTCGATATTAGAGATTGTGTTTGCGAAGTGATGGCGATAGATTTCAATATTATGAACTTTTTAAACTATTTTCTGGCGTCGATGGTGGTGAAATAACAATGGTGGTGGAATGCTGGCGAGGTGGTTGTCGTGAATGTGCGTGAAATGATGGGAGGATGTGGTGATGGTGCAACGATGAGGTGATTATGGTCGAGGTAGGGGCGATAGTACCGGTGGGGTGAAAAGGTTATAAAATGGTGGTGGTTTGGTTGTCGTAGTGGTCAAGTGATATTTTTGGTGATATGGAAATTGGAATTTGGCTTAAAATTGTATAACCTTTGACTTTGGTGTAAGTCTTAGGCAAATTCCGATGATTAAACAGATTTTGTGTGATTTGACGAAGTCTGGAAAGCCTTCTGAATTCTCCCACATTCGATTTACAAAAAATGAACAAATACCATAGAAAACGGAATGCGAGTACCGAATGAAATATATAATGATGGGAAGGGCACGAAAACATGTTTTAGCCTTAGTGGCTTTAACGATCTCAGAATTGGTATTACTTTTGAATAACATTTCGTAAATTAAAATATTTAATTTTTATGGTTCGGTCCCTCCATCTTTTAGTATTTTGAATACCCTCTTTCTCGATATAAAATAGGTTTCGATCGGGTTTAACATTAGTTTGATTCGAGGATTTTTCTGAAACAATTTGTTCTTCAACTTGTTGAGGGCAAAGTCGTCCTATATTTTGATGTATAAATAAATTTGTAGCCGATCTAAATTTATTAGAGAGTACGCCAAACAAACTTTCCAACGGTTCAAACCACAAGCAAATCGGAGTTCGGGAGTGTCCGTGGCAAGACGGCAAAGTTTGGTAGGTTTTGAAATTTGAGGAATGCGCCCGGGTGCAATGCAATGCGCCTGGGGCGCACTAACACTAAGTTTTTCGTCAAACTTTGCAGTTTTGCTCCGGACAACTCCGAGCTCCGATTTTCGCAAGGTTGGAACCGTTGGAAAGCTTGTTGAGTGTACTTTCAAACCCAAGTACTTTTGAATTTTAATCATTCCGGTAAAACGCTCGCATCTCCTTCATTTTAAATCGATAAAGACCTATAATATATCGATAAAGAGTATTTTTAAAGTTCTAAAAGTCGGTTGATTCCAACCAAAAAATAATAATAATGTGTAGTTTATGAGAAGAGGGTAGCGATTAGACCGCTACAAAAATTATCTGAGCATCTCTCCACTACCAACACAGTCACTGTAACACTACCTTTACACCACCATCAATCCACCATCTAGTCCAGCATCATTTCTCCACCACTACCACCACGCTTTTCCTCTTCTATCACCGTTGGCCCCACAACTTAAACCCTTGCACCTCCTCATTCATTCAACAACTACGTCCGTACAATCAACACCACCACTGCAATGGCACGACTCTCACACCTCAACTTGTAACTCCACCACCACGACTACATATCCACAACTACCCTCATTTTTGCACCACATAACCACAAAAGTATGTGAGTACGGCATAACAAATGTGAATGTTTTAGACATTGGGTGTAAAGTTTGGGAGATATTTTAAAAAAATTCCTCTTTTTGAAGTGATAATATTCTCAATATATTGTTTTTTAGTGGTGGTCGTGTTTTTGAAGTGCTGGGGGTGAATGTTTCTTAAATTTATTCTCATTACAAAACAATTGAGATAGTCTTTAATGTTTTATTTTCCAGATAACACTCTTCGATATTGGAGATTGTGTTTGCGAAGTGATGGCGATAGATTTCAATATTATGAACTTTTTAAACTATTTTCTTGCGTCGATGGTGGTGAAATAACAATGGTGGTGGAATGCTGGTGAGGTGGTTGTCGTGAATGTGCGTGAAATGATGGGAGGATGTGGTGATGGTGCAACGATGAGGTGATTATGGTCGAGGTAGGGGCGATAGTATTGCTGGGGTGAAAAGGTTATAAAATGGTGGTGGTTTGGTAGTCGTAGTGGTCAAGTGATATTTTTGGTGATATGGAAATTGGAATTTGGCTACAAAAATGTATAAGCTTTGTCTTTGGCGTAAGTCGTAGGCAAATTCCGATGATTAAACAGATTTTGTGTGCTTTGACGAAGTCTGGAAAGCCTTCTGAATTCTCCCAAATTCGATGTACAAAAAATGAACAAATACCATAGAACGGGGAATGCGAGTACCGAATGAAATATATAATGATGGGAAGGGCACGAAAACAAGTTTTAGCCTTAGTGGCTTTAACGATCTCAGAATTGGTATTACTTTTGAATAACATTTCGTAAATAAAAATATTTCATTTTTATGATTCGGTCCCCCCATCTTTTAGTATTTTGAATACCCTCTTTGTCGATATAAAATAGGTTTCGATCCGGTTTAACATTAGTTTGATTCGAGGATTTTTCTGAAACAATTTGTTCTTCAACTTGTTGAGGGCAAAGTCGTCCTATATTTTGATATATAAATAAATTTGTAGCCGATCTAAATTTGTTAGAGAGTACGCCAAACGAACTTTCTAACGGTTCAAACCACATGCAAATCAGAGTTCGGGAGTGTCCGTGGCAAGACGGCAAAGGTTGGTAGGTTTTGAAATTTGAAGAATGCGCCTGGGGCGCAAGGACTTGCGCCCGGGGCGCACTAACACTAAGTTTTTCCTCAAACTTTGCAGTTTCGCTCCGGACAACTCCGAGCTCCGATTTTCGCAAGGTTGGAACCGTTGGAAAGCTTGTTGAGTGTACTTTCAAACCCAAGTACTTTGGATTTTATTTTATTTGTACATAAAAAGATATGACCAATTTACTCTCAGTGAGTTGAAATATAAATCATTCCGGTAAAACGCTCGCATCTCCTTCATTTTAAATCGATAAAGACCAATAATATATCAATAAAGAGGATTTTTAAAGTTCTAAAAGTCGGTTGATTCCAACCAAAAAATAATAATAATGTGTAGTTTATGAGAAGAGGGTAGCAATTAGACCGCTACAAAAATTATCTGAGCATCTCTCCACTACCAACACAGTCACAGTGTAGTCGTAGTTTGAAAAGGTTATGATGAAATGGGGGAGGTTTGGTAGTCGTAGTAGTCAAGTGATATTTTTGGTGATATGGACATTGGAATTTGGCTTCAAAAATGTATAAGCATTGTCTTGGGCGTAAGTCGTAGGCAAATTCCAATGATTAAACAAATTTTGTGTGCTTTGAAGAAGTCTGGAAAGCCTCATGAATTCTCTCAAACTCAATCTACAAGAAATGAAAAAATACCATAGAACGGGGAGTTTGAGTACTGAATGAAATAAAGAATGAGTGGAAGGGCACAAAAACATGTTTTATCCTTATTGGATTTGACGATCTTAGAAGTGGTATTACTTTTGAATAACTTTTCGTAAAAAATAATAATTAATTTTTATGGTTCGAACCCACCATCTTTTAGTATTTTGAATACCCTCTTTGTCGATATAAAATAGGTTTCGATCCGGTTTAACATTAGTTTGATTCGAGGATTTTTTTGAAAAAATTTATTCTTCGACTTATTGAGGGCAAAGTCGTCCTATATTTTGATGTATAAATAAATTTGTAGCCGAACTAAATTTGTTAGAAAGTACGCCAAAGGAACTTTCCAACGTTTCGAAGCACATGCAAATCGGAGTTCGGGAGTGTTCATGGCAAGACGGCAAAGTTTGGTGGGTTTTGAAATTTGAAGAATGCGCCCAGGGCGCAATGCAATGCGCCTGGGGCTCACTAACACTCAGCTTTCGTCAAACTTTGCAGTTTTGCTCCGGACAACTCCGAGCTCTGATTTTCGCAAGATTAATGGAACCGAAGGAAAGCTTGTTGAGTGTACTTTCTAACCCAAGTACTTTGAATTTAATTTTTTTTGTACATAAAAAGATATGACCAATTTTCTCTCAGTGAGTTGAAATATATATCATTCTGGTAAAATGTTCGCATCTCCTTCATCTTAAATCGGATAAAGACCTATAATATATCGATAAAGAGGATTTTTAAAGTTCTAAAAGTCGGTTGATTCCAACCAAAAATAATAATAATGTGTAGTTTATGAGAGGAGGGTAGCAATTAGACCGCTACCAAAATTATCTGAGCACTACTATTTCTCCACTACCAACACTGTCACCGTCACACTACCTCTACACCACCATCGATTCACCATCTAGTCCAGCATCACTTCTCCACCACTACCACCACACTTTTCCTCTGCTACCACCGTTGGTACCACACCTTAACCCTGGCACCTCCTTCTTCATTCAACAACTACGTCCGTACAACCAACACCACCACTACAATGCCACGACTATCACACCTCAACTTGTAACTCCACCACCACTACTACATATCCACAACTACCCTCATTTTAGCACCACATAACCACAAAAGTATGTGAGTACGGCATAGCAAATGTGAATGGTTTTGACATTGAGTGTAAAGTTTGGGTTCCAATTACCTAGTACCAAATGCCAAATATTTTCTCAGGGCTTAGCCCGTTGGATCCAACACCGTACTTAGAGTCACCACAGGATGGCGCCTGGGACCTTTTCCCTAAGCCAATCCGGAATAGGGTCACAGGGTATTTCACAAGTCTTTTCCCTATCCGTTGAGCACTAGATTCACAGGGTATTTCACAAGTCTTTTCCCTAGCGGCCAAAGTCACCACGATATCTCACGGGTCTTTTCCTTGGACTTTAATAAATATAAACATAGTCCATGCCCCCAAACACAAATAGAACAACGGCGAGCCGGAGGCACCTGCACCAGGATTATTCCCCGTGCCGTTGCAGAGTCACAATAATATTATGGAGTCAACGAATTGCCAACTGTAAAAGTAAGAGCAATCGATCATTCACAAATATTCTCAATTAACCTTGTATGCCAAAGGGTACGTCAATTGTCAATAAATATGAGAGCACAAATCAGAATATCAATTATCAGATCACAACGAGTAACGAACTGTCAAGAATAGATTGGCTCAAAAGGATTCCAAAGAACGGGATCACATGATTAACCACTCACCTTATGCCGAAATGCGATCACCAAATGCAACGGCCCTCTAATCTGAATCACAATGGAAATAAATGAATAATTATAAGTATTTACATTAACGACTGCTAACACGCTACTATACTACTAAATTACTATGGCAATAACAGTTATATATTCTTAATTCTACCCACCATCACCCACGCACACCAACAGCCAACACGCACCACACACTCTCGATCTCTCTCTCTGAAGTATCAAACAAAAACCCAACCAAAATGGTTTCCAGATAAACCTAAAACGACAAAAGGAAAAAGGGGATTAATGGAATAGTAAAGTACCACTTCAGGAAGCCAATACGAGAAGAGTTGTAAAACCACCGTGATTGTCTCCGACTGCCGCAACGCTCTCTCGTTATCTCAGTGCTTAGAATAAAAGAACCCTAGTTTTGTATACGGTAAAATATGTATTTAAGAATAAAAGGCGCTCTCTCTCCAGCTAATTAAATATTCACTACAAGAAAATCGTTCTATAGCAACGGTTTTGACGAGCGTTGGTACAGATTTTTTTTTTTTTTTAAATCTGGGGTAAATATGACATGGCAACCACGTGGCCGCTGACGTGGCGGCCACGTGTCGCCCGCGTGGCGCATGGAAGGCAACACACTTTTGCTTCTCCTGGGAATCGAACCCAGGACCTCGCGTATGCGCGCGCGAGTGCATACCAGCTGGGCTAGCCCAGCACTTGTGCATTATTAAGGAACAACTAATATTTATATTATGCGAACTGTCATTCGAGCATCCATAATGTGATAATCAAAACCAAAAAGTTGTTAAAGTTAGCAATATTTGATTAAAAAAGTGCTCACATTGTAATAATCAAACTTAGCAACCTCTTAATCAAATCAAATTTTGGCTTTTGAATAATCAAAACTAGCAACTTTTTTGCCAATAATCAAATCTAATGGTCTCCACATTTTTTTAATCAAATACACCCATCATTACATAAAAACTTTTTCTCTTTCTCAACAATGTTTCCAGAAAATTATTTTTAAATTATTTTTTTTTCCAGAAACTTTAAAAAAAACAGTATTTACAAAAAACTTTTTTTTAAAGTGTTTTAACACAAAAAATTGTTTTTTTTTTTAAACGGCTTTTAACAATTTTTATAAAAAAAAAAACTGTTTTTTAACACAATTTTTTTTTTTAAATGGCTTTTAACAAATTTTCAAAAAATAATTTTTAGCAACAGTTATTGGAAAACCGTTGCTATAGTCAGGTTTTTAGCAACGGTTATTGGAAAACCGTTGCTATAGTCCGGTTTTTAGTAATGGTTATAAAAAACCGTTGCTATAGTCCGGTTTTTAGTAACGGTTATGAAAAACCATTGCTATAGTCTTGTAATCTAGTAACGGTTGCATGAAAACCGTTGCTATAGTCCTGTTTCTAGTAACGTTTTGTAAACCGTTGCTAAACACCATCTATACCGACGATTTTTTGAACCGTTGCTAAAAAAACCGTTGCGAGATCCCAAATTTCTTGTAGTGATTCTACTAACCGGCCCGACTCAAGTACTAAAAGCTATGTCCGACCCAAATGCAACTAAGCAGCCCAACGATATAATATACACATCCAAATCAGCCCAATATTACATATAAAAATAAAATATAAGTTACTTGAGTTTAGATGAATTTTCAAAATACACGAAGAAAATAACAACCGACATTTTTTTTTATTAGAAAGAAGTTTGAAAAAGGAAAAATGAAGGATTTAATTATTTGCGTTATTTTTTTTTTTAACTGAAAAAGTGGGATGTCACAATGTTTTACTCCATAATTAAGATTTTATCGATCATCTCGAGTGATCAAACGTATCAAAAGTGGTTTTATGTTCACGGCTTGAAGGAATGGTACTGTTCTGCGGTGATCTAATGGCTGTGGATTTTCTGACATTTTTGAAAAATGTCGCACATTACATTCAATATGCCTAGCGATGTTCTGGACACTGATGACAGCCCTGATGACGAGGTAGGAACCACGCACGGCATACCATAAGGCCGTGCGCTTTATTATGGAATGCCGCGCGAAGGATGACCGTAGTCCAGACAGTTTGTTGGAAAGTTTTATCATTCTTTTCTTCGCTGCATCATCTTTACCATCCCTGTACAGTGAACACCACGTGCACACTAATGTGATATATTTTCCATGTCCCTTCCCCCTTTACTTGCTTTATTAAAGAACTTGATTTTTCAAAAGATATTAAAAATTTCTCCTTTTGAGAATGCTTAGCAGAGACCTGCTTTACCGGGCGAGGGGGGGTGCTTTTTAAAGAAAAACCTTCTCCATTCGTAACGTGGCTCCCGAACCCAAAATCTCAACGCTTTTGTTAGACCAAAAGCCTTTTCCAAACAAGTTTCTCGGTTTCTCGGATCATCCATCTCAAAAATCCGGGTGGCGACTCTTCGAGCGCGCGCCGAGTAGGGAGCCCACATTCACAAAAGTGTAAGATTGGTTCATTTACTTTTCTGTTTGATCCTGGTCTAGATTTGTGGCAAGTGCTAAAAAAAAATATGTATATTTGCATTGCATTCACACGCCATCTAATGCCATAAAAAATTTGTGTCATTGCTTCTTTTCGGGTCCTCTTCTATATCTGGACTTGCCATCTAATGCCGTAAAAAAAAAGGTGTAAGATTGTACACGAATAACATGCAAAGCAAAAGAATTGAAGCGGCATACAGTTTAGCAAAAGAATTGAAGCGGCATACAGTTTGACAACCTTGCATGGGTCTTTTACGATTAATCTAACTTTGTTGTTTTATTCTACCTTCTTCTTTCTTTCTAATATTTTATTGCAAGAAAGATCAGCAAAAATATATTTAGAGAAATTTGGTGTTGAGTTTAAATTTGAGGTACAACTAATTTTTTTTTTTTAATCCGAAACTACTACTAATGTTCATAAATACTATTTTGCTACAGTTATATGCCTACACATTGGCACCAGCATGGATTATTTTAATGTGTAAGTTAATCGAGCTTTTGTCAGATCTTTTTTCCTCCGTGAAACAGTGACCTTTTTATTTTAATCTTTTCCATTATATAGATGTCATGAAGTGTTCTTTTGAAAGCTATAACTCTATCACATTTCAATACTGAAAGGGGCAACCCATGAATTTGTTGGCAGGTAACCAAGGAAGTTGGAGGAAAGGAACCAATCCAAGAAGTGGTAATTTTGGGGTGTAGTGGTAGATTCAGGTGGAGTAAAATTGTGGGAGAAATTTTTATGTAGTTGGTAGCTTCCAAGACTACAAGAATTGACCGTATAACTGTCCTTCTCCTCGAAGAAAAAACAGATTCCACTACCAATATTGTTTACCCTGAAATTCCGCTGTAGTTTGCTTTATCATACCAGGTACAACGAGTTGTAGAGTATTATAATTTAATTTTCCTCTGTTATCATAGATCATCCCTTAAACAAATGACTTGGCGTACTAACTGGGCTTCTGTTAACATATCATTCTTTTTTAGGATTGTGATCGATAAGTCTCGAAGCTCAAAAGGATCAATATACTTGAAGATTTTTAGCCTTTACATGTTTCATGTTCTCTTTTTAGATGTCTCCTCGAGGCACGTATTTTCTTTAATGTATAACATTTTTTATTTTCATCGGTGTTTTAGATGATGTTTTTTGATTTGATCAAGATTTATGTGTTTAAGTTTGTTCTATGCATCTTAGTTGGTTAAATTTGTTGTTCAATTTTAATTTGCGTGTACTGAATATTCGAGCCGTGCCTTCAAGCACGGGCATTCACTAGTACACAAATAAAACAAGACATCATTTTTTAGGATAAAAAAAAAATTAAGACATCATTTTTAACATCCCAGTGGTAAGGCCAATTTAGTGGTAAAGGCAAACTTAGCTTGGATTTCAAGTGTGGGCATGTGATTCTTGTCGGCAATTTGTGGGTTTTCCCGAATCAGATTACGAGAATGGACCGAGAAAAGAGGGCCATAACCTGTTCACAATCCCTTTAATTTGCGGGATGGAACCGTATCCACGTATATAATTAAGGAATAAGTAATATAAGTCAAATATATAGATACAAATAATAACGAAGGGCAAAAGTGATGAAAAGAATCCGAAACCATAACAATGCATGGGGGATCTTGTGCTCCTAATTATCGGTGCCCAATGTGATTACGAGATTTCGTTCCTTTCTCCAAAAAAGCACGTCAATCTGACATCAATAAGCCCACATCATATAAGTATCGTCCTCCAAAAAAGAATCGTCAATCTAACATCAATAACCACACATGATAGAATAGAATAAGTAATGTGCGAAACGCATTCCTCAACTAAACATGATACAATAGGTTAAAAAAAATTGTCTGAATTTATATTTTTACGGAGTATGTTCTGCTTGACGAATTCTAAAGCATGAACGGTGCAGATCAAATTTTCATTTTATTTTTTAGCTTGGGGTGAAATTCATTTTGGGAGCACATAATTAAGCCTTCGCCCCAAGGCATAACAACCCCCGAACTACCACCATGAGCGAGGCCAGTGCTGAAGTCACAATTTAATTAAATTCAAGAATGGTAATGTTTAACGAGAGTCTACTGATAACGGGGTAGATTTTCAGTAAAAAGATGAAAACAAAGGTTAAGTGTACTGTAAACTCAAGCATTAATTCTGGGCTGTTTTTTTGTTAAAACAACAATAAATACTCGATTAAATTCTTCGGTCCTTAAATGCAAGTCATAGAGATATTTTTTATTATCCAAACCATTTATTTTATAAATCGCTATTATTTCGTCATTCATGTGTTAAAATAACAAATTTGTTTGGATACGAGTAAGTGCCTAATATCTATTAGTGTAAAATAAAACTTTTTTCTTGAAACCGGGTGGCACGTGCCTCACCACGCGCCACTAACTAGCAACTAGCTAGCTCCGCCCCTGATTAGGGCTAGCCGCTGACCGCTTTATCAATCTTCTCAATGAATTAGGTCACTAAAAGGAAAAACAAAATCGTAAAGGTGTATCAATATGTGATATATAGAAGGAGACGTCAGATATGCGCTACCACATTTCGTACAAATTACAGTTGATATGAAGATATTTTTCATCGTAGCTAGCTAATTAAAAGCGCATGGGCCATACAATTTTCTATAACACCGTGAGCAAAGTATCAAGTATCAGACGCAAGGTAATGAAAAGATCCGAAGTGCCACAAGGAAGGAAGGAAGGAAAGAATGAACAAAGGAATCACAAAACTAAAAGGGTAGTCGTCAATCTAGCTATTTAAATTGCCGATCTGGCATCATGGTTGAATACAATAATTTATTAAGCTGTATAGCTTTCCACACACAAAAACACACACACACACATATACATCAATGGGTTCCTCGAGTAATGTTAACGGTACTAGTTCTCCAAGAGAGAAGTACCCATACCCGACGGAGTTTAATGTTCTGGACTTCGTCCCCAAATTGTTGTCGGAGAGAAACTACGACAATTGGAAGTTATCGATGCGGGACTTCATTGATAGACGAGGTTTGATTGGATTCATCAAATACATCGAAGGCGTGACTGTGGAGGAAAGCAACCGAGATGAGGCTTGGAAAAGATCAGACAATCTTGTACAAGGATGGATACTAGCAACCCTCAGCGAAGAGATCCGCCTACGAGTGCTGCCCAAAAAATTCAAAACTGCCAAGGAGTTGTGGAAGGGATTGAAGAGAATATTAGATGTGACCAGATCAGTACTGCCGGAACAGGGTAACTATTAATGGCTTTTTTTTTCAAAGATGTTTTATCAAATATGTTTCCAGTTTTAGGAATTCTAATCTCCAGTAATAAGAGCGGGGGAGATCGATGCTGTAACTCAAATCTCCACTCAAACTTTCAGTAAGAGCATCTCTATCGGAGGTAACATAATTTTATACTCCCTCCGTTCCATATTAAGAGTCTCACTCTCTCTCTCTTGTGTCATTTTTCAAATTAAAAAATCAACTACTTTTGTGTATAATTTTTTGAATTTTTTTGCACCATATTAAAAATATCAATTAGTACTTTAATTTGGTGCGAAAAAATTCAAAAAATTATACATGGAAATAGTTAATTTTTTTTTTATGTTAAGTAAATGAATCTCACTTAATAACATCTGGGATCTCTCCACTCATTGCCAATTAATTTTGAGATGGATGTAAAGTTTTCACATTTGAAAAATAGCACGACTTTTCGTGATGGACTCTTAATATAGAACGGAAGGAGTACCAAATAGTATAATTTTGGTGATACATGTGACAATTTGAAGAACCACTTGCAACAGAAACACTCCAATGGACTTTTCAAACTTTATGCTCTTTATTAAATTTTCTCTTTAAGGGACTCATTTTGCCAGAAAGATTATTGAGTTTGCCAATCATAAATAGCAAAATTGAGGACATGGAAGTTTGAAAACTCATTTCTCACTATTCAAACTTGAAGAGTGAGAGACCCAAACTGAAATGGTGTAGCAAAGAGTGCATTTTGAAATACAGTCTTTCAATTCTCAGTCCATTGGGCTAACAATAAGCACATAAGAAGATAAGAAAAACATGTATTTTGTGTATTTTTTACACCTTTTAATATACATTCACACACTTGGTATTGTCAACCCATTTAGAATTTTCGTTTGAAATATGGTTTAATTTTGATTTCGTCACCCCTTCGAGATGCCATAAAGCCGCAATTAAAACTCTCTCATCTCCTCAAGTCAAATCAAACTTATTCAAATGATTAAAACCCGAAGTAAGAGGGACTTAAATATAAGTACTTGAATGAAGTTATGCCATTGATAAAGTTTTTTTTTTTTTTTGCTCGGCAAACGGAACTTTTTATTAAACTCGAAAGGGTACATCGATGAGGAAACCAAAAGTACAAAGATCTATCCAACCAAAGTTGGATAAAACACCCTCAAATACTCACTCTACACCTTCACTTTTCGGATCCCATCCAAATAACCTTTAAAATCCTCCACCATGTAAATCTTGATGTCAAACTTAGCCTTCATCCACATGGCTACTCTAGTTTTGACTAACTCCACCACTTCCGAAGCCTGGGTTGTTGCTCCGTTGAAGATATAATCATTCCTTGTTAACCAGATGGACCAAAGAGTTGCAAAAAAACAGACTTCCCATATAGCTTTCTCCAAGTTGCGAAACCTATTTCCAAACCACCAAAGCGCTAACTCTGCTACTGAGGATGGGCATGCCCATCAGAGGTTCCACCATTCCAGAATTCCTGACCATACTACCCACGCAAATCGACAATGTAGGAGAAGATGTTGAGGGGTTTCTACATGAAGAGCACACAAGGGGCACAATGCCAAGTGAATCTCAGAGATTACATTCCTATCGACAAGTACTGACCGTGTTGCAACTCTATCTTGAGTGGCCATCCATGAAAAAAATTCCACTTTAGGGGGGCTCAAGTTCCTCCACAGCGAACCCAGAAGAGTGTTTGGAGACTGTGTAAGGGATTCCCACTGCCTATATACCGATTTCACCGAGAAGGTTTTATCTGCTGTTCATATCCACTGAAGCGAGTTTGGTTTTGAGGGATCCAATGTCACACCGTTCAGTCTTTGTTTTAAGTCCTCGTACTGTTGATTCTCTCGGACACGAAGCATTCCTCTAAACTGCAAATTCCAATCTCCACTGCCCCTTCCTTCACAAATATTGCTCAGAACCACATCCTGTTGAATGGATCGGCGATATAGCCTTGGAAATTCCTCTCTAAGCGTAGTAGAACCCAGCCAGCTATGTTCCCAAAATAGAGTATCATGACCTGAGTTTACCTGCACCTTGAAGCCATCCCGGAGAGAAAATCCAAGGGCCGAATCAATATTTCCCACTGAGTAGATGTCCCTCCATACATTAGAAATCGAACCCGAGCCCTGTGTATATGGAAGCCAACTCCTCTGGTCCATATTATATTTCCCACGAATAACTTTTACCCACAAAGAGTTTCTATCACTGCCAAATCTCCACCACCACTTAGCAAGAAGAGCCAAATTTTGTTGTATCAATCTCTTGATCCCTAAGCCCCCATTTTCCTTTTTCGTAGTAATCTTCTCCCAATTCACCATGTGCATTTTCTTTTTGTCCGGTGTATCGCCCCAAAAAAATTGTCTTTGTAATTTTTCTAGCGACTTTGCAACTGCCATTGGCATTTTGAATAGGGACATGTAGTAAATCGGCAGAGTGCTAGAATTATGGTTGATAAGTGTAAGCTTGCCCCCGGTAGAGATGTTTCTTGATCTCCAAATGCTTAGCCTCTTTTGAGTCCGTTCAAGAACAGGCTCCCACGTTTTGACCCTCCTCGGATTAGCACCTAACGGAAGCCCAAGGTATTTAATGGGCAAAGATTCCACTCTACATCCCATCACATGTGCAAGCGCTTTAATATCCTCATGTTGAACATTTATACCACAAATGGAGCTCTTAAAGTAGTTGATCTTTAGGCCAGACATTAATTGAAAGCAGCTGAGAATTCATTTAATGTTCCCCATTTCCTCCAGATCATTGTTGCAAAAAAGAATCGTATCATCGGCAAACTGCAGGTGAGAAATAGTCACTCCATTGTTTCCCAACTTTACGCCTTTAATGATATTTTTTGCACGAGCTCTTTCCAGCATGATATTGAGTGCTTCAGCTACTATGTTGAACAAAAAGGGTGATAAAGGATCCCCCTGTCTCAACCCTTTCTGGGTTTGGAACTCCTTTGTAGCTGATCCATTAATCAAGAGAGACATAGAAACTGTGGAACAACATTCCTTAATCCACCCACACCACCGCTCCCCAAAACCTACCTTCTTAAGCATATCCAAAAGAAAACCCCAATTTACACAGTCATATGCTTTCTCAAAATCTAATTTAAGAATTAGACCTCCTTGAGCAGAATTTTTCCAACAGTGAATAGCCTCATTAGCAATCGAAACACCATCCAATATTTGTTTACCCCCAACAAAAGTAGCTTGGGCTTCACCAATGATAACAGGAAGATGCTCTTTAATCCTATTAGCTAACACTTTGGATAGGATTTTATAAACACTCCCCACCATGCTAATAGGTCTAAAATCCTTAAAAGAAGTAGGACAATCAACCTTAGGAATTAAAGCAACAAAGGTTGAGTTAATACCTCTCGTGAGCTTTCCATTCCTGTGAAATTCTGAAAAGAATTGGATAATTACGTCCTTCATGAATTCCCACCCCTTCTTGATAAACGAAAAGTTAAAACCATCCGGGCCCGGAGCCTTTAAGCTATTGCACCCTTTTAGAGCAGCCACAATCTCCCCTTCCTCAAACTGTCTTTCCAGATGCAAGGTGACATCTCCGGACAAGGATCTCTGAAAATGTCCCCCCAACATTGGTCTAATCTTCCTTTCCTCTGTGAAGTTACTTCGGAAGTGGACAACTGCAGCTTCCTTAATATCATTGGGGTCCTCCACGGCTCTACCATTAACTCTGACCGAACCTACCATATTCCTCTTAAATCTGTTATTCGCTGTGATCTGAAAGTACCTTGTATTCTTGTCCCCCAACTTTAGCCACTTAACCCGTGATTTCTGTCTCCATAAAGATTCTGAAAGCTTATAGAGCCTCCAGTATTCTGTTCTAACTTTGCATCTGAGGGCCTTTTCATCATGATCAAGAGGTCTTTCTTCGGCTACCAAATCGAGCTGATGTAGTTTAGCTTCATTCTCCTGTAGAGCAGAGCTGACATCCCCAAATTCCTCCTTATTCCAGACTTTCAGCCTATCTTTGATGGCCTTCAATTTTTGAACTAGAATGAAGCCGGCCCACCCCATTACCTGTACCTCATTCCATGTTTCTTTGGCCAAAGTCATACACTTAGGGTTAGATAGCCAAATATCCATAAACTTAAATGGTTTAGGACCCCAATCCCTGTTGTCATCCCTAATCGTTACTGGGCAGTGATCAGAGATTGGTCTCGGCAGCCCCCATTGCAAAATATTGTATTTTTCAAGCCATTGATGGGAAACCAAAAATCTGTCCAGCCGGCTATGGATAGCATTATTCTGGTAGTTGGTCCATGTGTATTTCCTGCCAAGCATTGGCATGTCAATCAGCTCCATGTTGTTGCAGAACTCAGTGAACTCTCTCATGCCCCTTTCAAGCCGTAAACATCCCACCCTTTCACTAATAACCCTTATTTCATTGAAATCCCCTCCCATGCACCATGGAACATTACAACCAGCCTTAAGCACCAATAACTCCTCCCACAGCACTCTTCTAGCCACTGCCTCATTTGGAGCGTACACATTGACGAGCGTACACGGGAATTCATTATACAGCAACCCACTCATCAAAAAGAACGATCTTTGGACCACAATATTATTAGCAGTAAAAAACTCCTTATTCCAAATACTAATAAGACCCCCCGAAGCACCCACTGAATTGGAACAAGCAAACTCCATATTAGCACTACCCCATATCTTTTGAATATCAAATCTCTCTACTGCCTCTAGTTTAGTTTCTTGAACAAACACCATGTCCAGTTTGCTTTTCTTAATAAGTTTTGACAAAAATCGTTTCTTTACAATACTCCCCAATCCTCTAATATTCCAGGTTATAATTTGCATAAAAACAAGAAACCTTTCGAGCTTCACCACAGAATTAGTTACACGCACTAATTCTCTGCACCCCTCTCCTTCACTAGAGAGTATTCCTTAACCTCCAGTTCAATCATCCTCTTTAAAGTCTCATTATCATCAGGTAAAAAATTAATATCCAACTCACCTCCGACTGCCATGGTAGCTCTGACCTCGTTAACAATCGACGGGCTGACTTGGCTAATATCCTCTGAACACGATTGAGACTCCTCCGCTGAACTGAGCTCACAGTCCATATCCTCACGGATCCTCAACAAGTTATTCAGCTGTCTTCTTCTTCTTTTCCTACATTCCGTATTATTCAGATCCACCAAAAGATTAATGCAGGGCAGTTGAGACGATCGCACGACCAGCTGATTCGTTGAGCTCTCCTCTGGCAACTCCATGGCTGGAGACGTCAACTCCAAATGAGGATTATCAGAAGATTCAGAACGAAACCCCACTAAAGAGGGCCTCTGTTGGACATAACCCACCTCCTTGTCTGCTCCTGACTGGCCCACCAGCCCATCCATTAGATTAAGATGAGCCTGTGGTTTTTCTTGGGCTTTGTTGGGAACTAATAACTCCAAGTGGGCCAAGGGGCCCAAATCAGTATCATGACCCACCGATTCCTCCACCAAGGATTCAAAATCCTCTGAATGAGACTGAATATCCCTTTTGTCAAACATTAAATGCTCTCCTGCAGCCAGCTGCTTTGGGCCACCAACCCTGGCCTCAGTTTTCTCCTTCCCATACGCAATAGCAGAGTCAGAGACAGAGACCCCTGCACCCTCACCTACCCCGCCTTTCTCATTGGCTGGCCCCTTTGAAATTGTTTCCACATCATCATCTTCTTCCACCACCCCTTTTGCACCAGAACCATTGCCAACCTTCTTCTGAGATTTCGGTGTTGGCCTTGTAGCAGTAAGAATCATCGGCCTTGGAATTTCAGCTTCATCAGGATTGACAAAAGAAGAAATCTCCTTCACCAAAACATCATATTTCACTCCTTGCACCACCAATTGAATCCACTGTTCTATCTTTGATTTCTCTTCCGTAGCTATTAAAATTTTCCCCTGAGCAAAGTATAGACTTCTCAATGTTTCCTCATGCACTGATATGAAGTGACCCCATATTTCACCGATTCGATGAAACGTGGTATTATCCCATGCATTGAGCGGGATCCCTTGACAACCCAGCCAAGCAAAACGTTCATGGCTAGCTGGTTCTCCGATCCACGGTTTAACCGCTTCAAACCACCTTTCCATCCACGGGTCTTTAATAAAAACATCCCTTACTTCTTGGCTTTGGAATGTTATTAAGACAGACCTCCCCCCTAAGGCTCTGAATTGGGCAGACTTATCCATTTCCAACTCACAACTTGCCCTCAAAGTCGGCAACGGGACCACTCTACGCATAACCGCCACCGCACTCCGGAAGAGCCATCCATTCCCAATAGGATTGATCTGCAACGAAACATTGGGGCTAGGTTGTTTGGATGACTCTCCATTAACCACTTGGGCAAATGATCTGCCATGAGCCATGCTATTCCATACTTGTCCAGATGGACCAACTTTCTTGTTCTTCCCACGATCAGTCTGTTGGTGCTCTCTCCTTTCATGGGTCCTAGGTTCCTTCAGCTTCGCAATCCGACCAAAGCAAGCCTCTTTGACAAATAGCTTTTTGTCCTCCACCCATAGCCCATTCAACCTAGAAATTGCCATGGAAGCCGAAATATGACAGTCAAATCTGACAAAGCCAAATCTATTACCTGTACGCTTGCTTCTCTTCCATGGGATAAACGCATCCTTAACTACTCCGAACTTATTGAAAGTTCGTTGTAGCCATTGAAGGTCTTTGTCCTCAGGGATGTTGTCAACAAACAGAGTGTAGGTCTCTTGAGTCCTGTCTCCATTGTTAGCTTGAGCCCTGTGGTTCTTGATCACAGGGATCCACCCACCTTCATCTTGATCCTTACCCTTCACTCTTTCCAGAACTCTCTCTCTTTTGCTCTCTCTCTCTAGCCATTTCTTTAGTTTTGGCTTACAGGTGGTTGTCCCCCCCATTGATAAAGTTTTTAACTCAAATGTTTTACTTTGACTTGAGTTTTTTCGGTGCTTAATTTTTAGAGTCCTTCTACCACCACACCCATTTACACACCCATTCACACACCCTCACTCACAACAAGGGTGGAGCCCGCACACACTACACACCCAATGTGTGTGGGCCCCACCCTTGTTGTGAGTGAGGGTGTGTGAATGGGTGTGTAAATGGGTGTGGTGGTAGAATTATTGTAATTTTTATGAAATATACGAGGCTTTCCAGTGCTTTACGTAAATCTCATGCCACGCAACACAATTTTACTCTCTCTCTCTCTCTCTCTCTCTCTCTCTCTCTCTCTCTCTCTCTCTCTCTCTCTCTCTCTCTCTCTCTCTCTCTCTCTCTCTGTAGGGGAAAAACATACGCAAGGGCCCCCTTATCTAGCCTTGCAGAAAGCTGCAATCAAAGGGGATCAGAACAAAGCCATGGAAATCATCGAAGACTACCCAGATGCTGTCAGCAGCCCCATCACCTTTTACTTAGAAACAGCGCTTCATCTCGCCATCACGTCTTCATCACTGGAGAGAGATCCCTTCGTGAGGAGGCTTTTGGAGAAGATGACTCCACGGGATCTTGAACGTCTAGTCGACCGCCGGGGATGCACGGCCCTTCACTGCGCCGCAGAAGTTAACAACAAGGAAGGAGCCAAACTGTTAGTCAAAAAAAACCCGAATCTTCCGAATGTCGTCGCTGTGGGTGAATCCAGAGATACACCCGATCGTGACCATTACGCTGCAGAAGTTGGCAACAACGGAGGAGCCAAAAAGAAAGTCAGCAGAAACGTGGATCTTCCTAATGTTCTTGCGCGCAAATCTGCAGGCTCTGCAGAAGTTGACAACAAGGGAGGAGGAGGAGCCAAACTGTTAGTCAGCAGAAACTCGGATGATCTTCCTAATGTTCTAGTGGGCAAATCTGGAGATACAGATGTTGACATCGAGGAAGAAGAAAAAAACAAATTAGTCAGCCAAAGCTCGGATGTTTCGAATGTTATTGAGGGCAAATATAGAGATACACCTCTCCATTACGCTGCCAGGTATGGGCATGAAAAGATGGTTCGTTACTTAATGACTGTCACTAGAGTGGAAGACATATTGGCGGATGACAAGAAGGGTGCTTCGCTTCTGCTTGATCTCATACAGTGTGAACTTTATGGTGAGTATTACTAATTAATTTGGGAGTTTTTAAATATTCATCCTCATTAGTGATGCCATGTAAGTTTTCATCCCACCAACTTTTCGTGCTTATGTTTATATCCCCTTAGTGTGTAAATTACCCTCTTTTTTTTTTATCATTTTCACTATTATATACGTATATTATATTGTATTGCTTTCCTAATTTAGTGAGATTGGATTGAATTGTTTTCCTAATTTAGCGGGGTTGGATTGAATTATTTTCCTAATTCCGTGGAATTTGAAAATTTTAAATATGATTGATTACTTTTATTTTTTTATCATATTACTTTTATTTTTCAAATTGAGTCGAATCAAAACTATAATAATTCTTGATTTCATGGTAATTGTAATATGATTGGTTACTTTTATATTTCAACTTGAATCAAACCAAAACAATTATGATTTCATGAATACACCATGATTTATTTAAAAATACAAATTTAAGCCATGATTTCATGAATACACCATGATTTCATGAACCAAAGAAATACACCTTGATTATAGGAATACACTATGGTTTAATCAAAAAATCATGAATAAACCATGAATACATAAAATATTACCATTATCAATTTGTGCCATTATCCTTGAAATGAAAACAAAAAAAAACAAAAAAAAAAGCATTCAAATTGACGTGGATGAAAACGTAAATCGGGTATGAGCTTAGGATGGATATTTAAGTACCCTGTTTTATTTTCACTCTTTTTTTGCAAGACAAAATACTACTACTACGTACTTACACATGCAGTCGTTTAACTTCTGTTATTTGTAATGGTAGTTATTGAACTACTAAAGTAATTTTTGAACACCCTACCAAAAATTCATGAAGCTGCCACTGACTAAGATTTGGAATAACATCCAAATGATTGCCTGACTATTATCTTCCATCAATTATGCTACAGACATTGCTTTAAAACTGCTTCAGCAAAAACCTGCGCTGGCATGCAATGCATGCAAGGGACCGGAACCCAATCCTTTTGATATAATTGCCGAAAAGCCTTCTTCATTCCGGAGTGGAAATCCCTCAAAATACTGGTACAGGTTCATCTATTGGGGTTAGTCTCTTTCACCCCTTTCTCTCTCCTCTTTCTTTAGCTTGATATAATTTGTTATGGTATACTACTTACCTACCCAATTTCTGAAATAAATCTACTGTATCACTTCTTACTTGACAAAAAAAGAAAAAAAATATTGGATAGCAGTAGCTAGCTAGTGGAAAAATATTATTCTCTCCGTCCAACATGAAAAGACATATAATTTTTAAATAAACAAATAAAATACTTCGTGTAGAATTTTCAAAAAAGAATTCACACAATATAAAGAATTAATTAAAATCTTTAATTTAGTGCAAAAATTTAGAAACTATTCACGTGAGCATTTTATTTTCGATTGTGGGTAATCGAGTCATGAGTTTAGTGCAAGATTTAATTCTGGTTTGATTTTCAATAATTAATTAACGACAGGAAAAATTAGGCTCCAGTCACTTTTTTTCTCCACCCCACTATCTCATCACCACCACCACAACGCAGCTACCCTCCGACAACGTCATTGGTAAACCATCCCTGTCCAGCTGGAGGCGGAGCTAGAAATCAAAGTTGAGGCTCACTCTTGTTTTTTGAAGCTCTAAGTTTGTTTTTGAGGTGTTGTTGCTTCCAACTTTCGGTTGGATGCTCTTTCTTTGTTTTATTTCTTTGTTGTGAGGGTGAGTAAGTGTTGACTCACTCTTATTTTTTCCCTCGATGTACCCCTTTCGAGTTAATAAAATCGTTTCGTTTGCCGAGAAAAAAAAAAAGAAATCAAAAGTTGAGGAGGGCCGAACTATGAGTGATGAGCTTTTGTAGAATTATTAAAAATTATATATTATCTTCGTACTCCCCTTTCTTCTCTTAATAAAATTTCTTCTTCGTTGTTCAAAAAAAATAAGAATTATTATTTTTAATTAACTCTAGTCATTTGGATTTTTATTAACGGTTTTGATAATGGAAGAATTAATCTCAAGATAATGTTTCCATGACACATAATGTCATTATTCAACTACAGCATTCGATGTAATGTTGTGGTTAAAGTGAAAACCTGGCCCCTTGACCGTTTGTACGTGGCTAGCTTTTTCTTGAATGTAATTAATTCTTTGCTAATTCCGATCAAAAACAAAAACATCTTTGTTTGGTGATTTTTTGCAAACTATCTTTTGCAGACACTAGCAAACTATCTAAGAGTTGATCTGGTTTTGGAGCATTTTATGTACTCATGTCTTCTCTTCAACAAATCTAGGCTCACTACAAAATGAAAGCCTAAAACGCAATATTATTCAGCATGATTCGTATAACTTTTTGTTTTGTGTCACATGTAGGAGTTCAAGTGAAACCCAAAGGCATTGTAAACCATCATAACGAAGGAGGAGGAAGAGGAGACATTGAGAATCCGGCCGCGGCCAATTGTTGCATATCTGGTTTGGCTATCACAACACATAGCTTCTTTTCTTTTCTTTTTTTGAACAGCCAATAAAATTTTAATTAGTTTCAAACAATTACAAAAAGATTAAACGGAGAAATGACCCCCAAAAAAATGGCATCATTGTTAGAAGTTTGATACGTAGTATCATCCATCCTTACAACCACAATACTCGTTAAAAGTGCATTAAAGGCAACAAAGACGATCTTTACTACACAAATTTACAGGCACTAATTTCCAAAGAAATTAAGTAACCAATTCAAAGGGCATCACTACATGAAAAACTCATTTGTAAGATTAGATTAGATGGGCAAGATCCTTTGTTCGTTGGGAGGAAAGGAGAGATCAATTACTCAGATCAATTCTCTCAATTAAAGATAAAATAAGGTTATTCTCACAAACAAAAGTGATAAATAAATAAATAAAAATTAAACGGCGAAAAAAGAAATATTATTGATAGAGATAATGGAGGATTTTAGGTTTTTAGGGCAACTATGGGGGTATTTTGGTAACTCTAACCCCTAGTCTAAAGCCCCCTTATCATTGTTCGGATTGGTTTGGTTTTGTAGTTAATCAATAACCAAATCAATACCTATGGATTATGAATTTGGATAACCAAACCAACCCATAAAAAGTATAAAACCAAACTAATCCAAACCAAGTGATAATTAGCGACAATGAAAAACAATATCTATATTCACTAGACGCTTGAGCTAATTTTCTTTTATAGAAGACACTTGGGCCCTGTTTGATAGGAGGGATTTGGGGTGGGATTGGACTATTAGTCCCCCACCTAATTTAATCCCGCGTTTGTGTAGTGTTTAATTCCGGGACCAATAATCCCAACCGGACTAATAATCATTTTTTAAGGGGACTATATAATCCTAGAGGGGGTGTGGGATTGATTAGGGGTGAGCAAAAAATCAGTCAAACTGCGAATTCAGTCCAAACAAATCCAAACCGAAAGGTTTAGTCGGTTTTTTAGTAGTATGATTTGATCATTGTTTAAAAAAATTAAAAATCACGTTATATGGTTTGGTTTGTGGACTCATGTTCATATATATATATCGAGGCGATTCCGGGGACAACTAATTAGACATCTAAAAAAATACCTCATAGTTTTCGATCAAATTTTAATGATCCGAGCCGCTCAATGTGATTAGAACGTGATTTTAAGAGTACTCAAGAGAAATCAGCAAAAAAAAAGGACCGAAAAGGGCTTGATCTGAGCAGTTTTTAGCTTAGATTTGATGAATGGTTCAATTAAACACTACTCAAAGCAAGCAATTTTCGGTCATATTTTTTGCTAATTTCTCGCGGGAACCCTTAAAATCACATTCTGCACACATTGAACGGTTCAGATCATAAAAATTTGATCCGGAACTATGAGATTGAGATTTGAGGTATTTTTTTAGGTGTTTAATTGGTTGTCTGCGGAAACGCCTCGTATATATATGAGGCGGTTCCGCGGACAACCAATTAGACACCTAAAAAAATACTTCATAGTTTCCGATCAAATTTTGAAGATCCGAGCCGCTCAATATGATCAGAACTTGATTTTAAGGATATTCGCGATAAATCAACAAAAAAATGACCGAAAAGAGCTTGATCTGAGCAGTTTTTAGCTCAGATTTGATGAACGGTTCAATAAAAAACTATACAAAACAAGCACTTTTCGGTCATATTTTTTGCTAATTTCTCGCGAGCACCCTTAAAATCACATTTTGCACACATTGAACGGTTCAGATCATAAAAATTTGATCAGGAACTGTGAGATTGAAATTTGGGCTATTTTTTTTGGTGTCCCTTGAACCATCACATATATATATAGACAACTACTTTTCTAATTTATCGATTCACCGCAATATCTAGTTTTCCTTTCCCGCCAAGATAATTTAGACTAAACTTTTATATATCACTACACATTTTCTAAGTTCCTATGGTTATTAATTTATTAGACACAAAAAGCACATGAGATCTCACCAAATTAGTCAACTTCAACGGTTCATTATAACTTTTCCTTTAATTTATCTTCGTAATTTTAAGTGCTTTAACTATTTTTTGAAGATGATAACTTAATTCAAAGCAAACCGTGGTTTCAAACAGAACTGTATTTTAATAGTTTGGATTAGTTTGGTTCTATACCTTTTATGGGTTGATTCGGTTTTTCAAATTCATAATCTCTAAGTATTGATTTGGTTCTTGATTTACTACAAAACCGAACCAATTCGGACCATACTAAGGAGGCTTCGACTAGGGGTTAGAGTTACCAAAATACCCCCATAGTTGCCCTAAAAACCTAAAATCCTCCATTGCCAAACCCAGATTGGGTCAAACCACCAGAAACCAACCATGGCAGTGATCTCCATCGTTGACCCATGGCAGTTCTCCTCCAACCACCGCAACTCCAACGCCAACTTCTGCAGCAGCCGCCCCTCCGATTCCAAGCGATCTTGACCCGGACAGGTGAGAGAGAGAAGGAGGGATTTGTGGATTTTCAGTTTGAGAGAAGAGGATTTGTGGATTTTGGTTCCAGATCTGATTGTGTGTGTGTGTGTGTGAGAGAGAGAGAGAGAGAGAGGGAGGATCTGTTCTTTCGATGTGATAGAACAGAAGAAGAGGGGGGGGGGGGGGGGGGGGGGGGGTTTTGGATCAACAACGGCATATACTTCCTCTTTTGACCCCAAAAAAAAAAAAAAAGGCTTTTTGACTTTTTTGGTCCCCAAAGTATTTTCGCCGTGCCATTTTGGTCCCCAATATTCCAATTGCTAACATTGCATCCCCAAAGTATCAATTTTGTCTTTAAATGGTCCCTGCGGCTCACACCGTTCCTTCCCTCCGTCAAAACCAAGGGCAAGCTTGGAATTTCACATCAAAACGGTGTCGTTTGGTTGGAAATATTGATTTTTCGGCTTTTTGACTTTTTTGGTCCCCAAAGTATTTTCGCCGTGCCATTTTGGTCCCAAATATTTCAATTGCTAATATTGCATTCCCAAAGTATCAATTTTGTCTTTAAATGGTCTCTGCGGCTCACGTCGTTCATTCCCTCCGTCAAAACCAAGGGCAAGCTTGGTATTTCACCTCAATACGGTGTCATTTGGTTGGAAATTGAAACACTTGATTTTTTTTAGGCTGTTTATATATTAAAAAATATATGGTGAAAAAATTAAGTGTTCTAATTTTTAATCTGTTTGAACCTGTGCGAAGATCTTAATTTTTTGATCATTTTATCCTAAAGAGTCATATTTATTTTTTTGACTTTGAGGTTTTCAATGAGAACCCTAAGAGAACCATGGAAGAGAAAAATCAATATTTCCAACTAAACGACACCGTTTTGAGGTGAAATACTAAGCTTGCCCTTGGTTTTGACGGAGGGAAGGAACGGCGTGAGCCGCAGGGACCATTTAAAGACAAAATTGATACTTTGGGGATGCAATGTTAGCAATTAGAATATTGGGGACCAAAATGGCACTGCAGAAATACTTTGGGGACCAAAAAAGTCAAAAAGCCGAAAATCAATATTTCCAACCAAACGATACCGTTTTGATGTGAAATACCAAGCTTGCCCTTGGTTTTGACGGAGGGAAGAAACGGCGTGAGCCACAGGGACCTTTTAAAGTCAAAATTGATACTTTGGGGATGCAATGTTAGCAATTGGAATATTGGGGACCAAAATGGCACGGCGGAAATACTTTGGGGACCAAAAAAGTCAAAAAGCCAAAAAAAAAAAAACTTGTTTCATGTGGGTGGAACACGTGGAAGATTAGAGATAGGTACTGGAATTGGACGGATTGGATTTAAAAGGAGTGCATGAGTAAATTTAGATTCGGTTTCCAAACGGATCCCCACAAGAGAAAATTGCAACTAGGGGTAATATAGATAATTAAACCATTAATCCTTCCCAATTGATATTCAAACCAAACACAAATACACGGGATTAATTTTGTCCGTTGTTGAATCTCATGCACAAATAAACATGGGATACGAGGGACTATACTCCTAAATAATCCCCTCACTAATAAATGTGGACCCGGGGTGCCTGCCGAGCGGCACCCGCTCGGCACCCCTGTCGAGCGGCCAATCCGGCCGTCCATCTCGGAATCAACGGCCCAGATCAAAACATCTTTTTCCTTTTCCTTTTCTTTTTTTTAAATCCATTCGGTACTTTTGCATCCGGGCCGTCCAAAACACTTTTGGACGGCCGAGATGCGCTCGGCACCCCTGCCAAGCACCCTTGCTTGGCAGGATCTCCCGATCCCTAATAATTCCTTCACTTATAATCTCTTGACCACAATCCCATTTAATCCCCCAAAAAAAAAAAAAAATTCCATCTTATCAAACAGGGCCCAAGGTATTAGAAAGCTTGGGTGCGTAACTGTCGAAAGCTTATTGCTCTCCTACACTTGAAACGCGAGTAACATGCATAGATGTATACACACAAAGAGAGATTCTAGATAACTTGAATACGAACTATAAACTCTACTTTGTACTCGTCTTCGAAAAAGAAATGATACTATACCGAATATGATAACTTTGAACCTTTTCAGGCAACTTTTTTTTGTCAGTTTTGATGAATTTTGAAGACTTCAAAAAGAGCTTTTGTAGCAATTTGCTTTTGTAGCTTTTGTAGCAATTTGCTTTTGTAGCTTTTGTAGCAATTTGTATGCAAATGTTATGAACTTTTACACAAATATTTTGAATTCTTATCTCAATGTTACGAATTCAAAACGACTCTGGGGTGTGTACGTATTAGTACCGCTCTTCTATCAATACCAAAAACTCATTAGTATATATAGTAGTTGATAGCTGTAACATCTTGATGATATGAATGACCCCATTTTGTCAACTCTTACTCAGTAAAGACTAGTCAAGAAGGTAGTCTTGAACAGTGACTTTATTCCCATTGCATTTCAAGTAAATTTTGATTTTTGTTATAGATGTGAATACATAATAAAAGAATCTTATCGTGCAGTGTGTCAAAGATTGCATATTATGATTTGGGATGTCGCTGGAAAACTTGGTAAGTATTGGTACTGTGATTATATATGCCATGTTTAACATCAATGCATTGTTATAGACTAGTATTCATTTGAAAAACGTTATTGCATTCTCAAAAAGAAGATGATTTTACAGTGCCATATGTCGAACGCATCCGAAAAGATAAACTGAGACACCATCTTGCACTAGAGCTTGTCAGATCCCTCTGCATGGAAGTCACAAAATCAGATATCTCAGAGGTGGAAAAGATATTTAAGGCAGCATTGTGCAAAGCAGCTAGTGTTGGGATACCCGAACTTATTGAAGAGATTGTATTGTCATACCCTTCGGCATTGTTTTTCGTGAGTGTAGGCGGCCTAAACATCATCACATATGCAATTTTGCATCGCCGTGAACGTGTGTTCAATTTCGTACATCAAACTGGCTGGACATATATATATGGATCGGACAATTCGTCGAACAACGTTCTGCATTTGGCTGCGCGTCTGGGACATGAGCAACAAATCAATCTCAAAACTAGAGCTGCTGGTGCAGTTCTACAGATGCAGCGAGAAATGCAATGGTATAAGGTTAGTTTGTCCCTTCTCCACCATATATGTAAACGAAATTAATATATAAAAGAAAAATTATAATTCACAAATGCTTTTTTGCATGTCACTGCACTTTTTTATATCCTGCTTTCTTGCAAGACTGCTTATGTTGAATGCTCGTGATTGTTTTCTTGTTTGCTTTAAGTATATGTGAATAAAAATCATCAAAAAAAATCCACCTTCTTGATCTCCACCAGTTTGCTTGTGCTAGGTTCACTTTAGCTTAGAAAATATCATGGACCCCGCTCCATTGAAAGGAACAATTCTCCGGTCCGTTACATCACGACGTGAATTAATTGTGTTCTTCTTCAAGTCATCCGTCTCATCATCCTTCCACTAGCTTAACCTTCGCATCATTCTTGGCTGAACAACCTGTTGGAGAAAATATATGGGATAGGAATTTTCTGATAGAATAACAATTCTTAATGATATTCATTGATCAAAATCAACAATATAAATAAATAGAGAAAGGAATAGAATAGTCTATGGGGTAGTCGAGGCACGTGATAGCGCTCTCCTAAGGAACGATATATCCCCTCTTACATAGGGTTGAATGGTACTCCTTTCCCAAGATACATCGACCTTCAAGTTCTCTTCTGTGCAGTGAATTGAACTCACGAACCAATAGTTTCCCGACACTCGAAATCCAAATATATATTTGTACCAAATATCTATATATATGAAAGAAGATGGTTGAAAGTATTTTGTTAGGAACAGAAATCAACGGGTAGGAAATATAAGTCTTATCAGTGTGTAAGTTGTAAAGCAAGCGAGAGAGTTTTTGATAGAGTTGTACGAGTACTTCAATCTCCCAGCCGAATGAAGAGTAAAAGATTTATATAAGTAATACATGCAACCAACTATTTCTGATATATAGGAGAAGAAATAGGAGGTTTAGTAAAAGTGGGTTGTAACTTTGAGAAGTTGTAGGCAGTAATCCTACCGATAGTTTATACTGATATGCAACTAATTATATCTAGGAGTAAATCAAGGAGACCAGGTCCACCCCTTTTTAACTCTAACTGTACAGCGTAATTCCTCCACAAACCCACATGATTAATATTAACATAAAGTAAAATATTAAATTAAACCAACACAACCAAACGCGCTAACAAATAGTAACCGCCACAATTATAAGGGTTGTGCAAATTGTTGGAAATCCGGTCTTCAAAATGATGAAAGTGATGGGGTCGTCTCTTCAAAATCTGGAAACAATAGAAACCATTCGAGTCGCGTTAGGAGAACGCTTTCCTAAAGACAGTATTTGCCCCCACCAGAAGGTGTGCACCGGGTTACAGCAAATTCGCCTTCAAGATAAATTGAATCCGAACTCTAGGTTCTTTCTGACTGCATTTGCACAAACGAAGACAGACAGAATATCCGCTAAGCAAATGTAAAAGAACCAAAGACTAATATTCCATTTATGTGGAATAATAGAATATCGGTTTGCCATTCTAGGAAGAGAATGTGTAGAGAGAGAGAGAGAGAGAGAGAGAGAGAGCAATTCAGTATGGAATTTTTCGGTCCATCGAATGACTTTACAAATGGCCTATTTATAGACTTATAAGCACCCTTATATGAAAGGTTGTATCTCTAGTAAACAACCATAAGAAATGGTCATGTCTATTGAAGACAATTAATGGAAAAAACATGCCTATTAGTAGGCATCCTTTAAACAAATAATTAGGAAGGGTCATGCCTCTTGGAGGCACCCCATAATTCACAACCATTCCTAACAATCACATCTTTCCCAAACGAACACACCCCAATTTAATGGGTGTTACAACCATTTACAAAAAGTCACAACTCATGTGAAAAGGTGTAGCAACCTTTCACAAAAATCTCACCCAGTACTTTTCCAAAAATTCCAAACTAAAATCTAATTTTATTTTGAAAAAGTACAACACAAAATACTTGCCAACCGGGTGCTGCTGACCCAGCAAGCAGTGAGAGAGAGTGATCGAGCGGGTTTGGTTGGACTGGTGAAATGCTGAATATGTAGGGGTTGGTTGAATAGCGAGTTAAATGTTCTGTATCCGTATTTGTATGCTACAAGTCTTTGATTGTTTGATCTTTATAAAAAGTAGAAATCTTTTGTTTCTCATTCCAAATCACCTCATTGATACAGGAAGTAGAAAATTTTACACGACCTAGTGACAGAGAAAGAAGGAATAACGATGGAATGACACCTAAAGAAGTATTTTCTGACACACACCAAGATTTGGTAAAGAAGGGTGAGCGATGGATGAAAGATACAGCCACATCATGCACCATAGTTTCTGCCCTTATTGTCGCTATGGTTTTTGCAGCTGCCATTACAGTACCAGGTGGAAATGACAATGAAAACGGCCATCCGTTACTTTTGAAACAAGAAGCCTTCATAATTTTTGGCATATCTAACGCACTGGCTCTATTCTCATCCATCACTTCTGTGTTAATGTTCTTGCTTATCTTGACTTCTCGTTACGCAGAGGAAGATTTCCTATATACCTTACCCAAGAGGTTAATTACTGGTCTCATAACCCTATTCGTCTCCATCTTATCTACGATGGTAGCCTTTGGTGCTATATTATATATCGTGTTTGGAGATTTTAAGACATGGATCCTTATCCCTATTGGTGCATTGGCTAGTATTCCTGTCACCTTGTTCGGAGCTTTGCAGTTTCCTCTCCTCGTAGAAATGATCCATTCCACGTATGGTGGAGGCATTTTCGGCAAGAAAAGTGATCATCCGCTCCGATAGGTTCAATATCAAAATTTGGGAGTACTATTGCAAACGTACTTGAAGGTATTTGATGTAATTTCACAGTTGCTTTCTTATGTTGTGTACCTCAGTGAGGTTATTTATCTGTACAACTTTCAGTCCTTACCACCTGGGATAGAAAACTAATCTTTGTTTTGCCAAGTAGTAATTAATAATTTAAGACTTTTTCCCAACTATCTCATCATGTCATTACATAAATGCTCTTTGTGTGGCTTGTAGTACGCATGCATGGTTGTGGACTTTTGTTATTTCACTATACCTAAATTCTTCTACGTACCAATCGAAACTAAAGCATAGATTAAAACTAACTATGAGGCATTTCGGATTTTTTTTAAAATAGAAATCTCCTCTTCCAATTTATTGAATATTGTCCTTATGGAGCTTCTTCTTTTCACTTCCAAATACTGAATCGAGTGTCCAAACAGTGCTTCGAGGGCCTAAATAGCAGTTTGCAGGTCTGGGCCCTTGTTTTGAGTGCCGAAATGCACTTGAATCACGAATTCAAGGCTCGAAACAAGTAGAACAGTTGCTGTTTGAGTGATTCGAGGCTGGAAATCATTGATATATTCGAGTTGAATTGAGGGTTGTTCCAAGCACTTCGCACACTGTACAGGTACCGAAATGGTCCAAAACAGGCAGATTTGGGTTTGAAACTTCGATTTAAGTTCCGAAATGACAGATTCAAGCTCGAACAAAGCTGGGTGTTGTCGAAATCACCTATTTGATGCTCGAAACAGGTAGAACAAGCCTCGAAATGTTGTTTTAGGGCTCGAAAATGGTTGGGTCTTGTTCAAAATCCCAAAACGAGTGCCCTAGGGTGCTTGAACAGGTCCGAAAATGGTTGAACAGCACTCGAAATGCTCTGAATCAGGTCGGAATAGGGTTTTGATGTCTGTAATAGCAAGAATCAGCTTCGAAATGGTCAATTCTGTAAGTTTAGGAGTCGAAATCAAGATGTAAGTTTAGGTACCCTTACTACATACTACATCAGTAATGTCCATTATTAGAATATAAAAGCATCATTTTTCTTGCATTTTTGGCAGCGAACAAGCAGTAATTACGCTAGCATGATGGGCTTAATTTTTACAACTAGTATACTAACACCCTACCAAATTTTGGGACCCGTAATTTTAAAAGAAAATGGAGTTCAATGAGACCTTTTTTTTTTACTTCCTAGATTAGAAATGAGACTTGGGCATATGAACTGGGCTTTTAAGCCCAAGTCTTTCCTTCTAGAATTTTACGAGTTGCAGCCCAACAGTCAGCAGAGTTTAGAAGGATTAAAGTCTACAACGGTGTAGTGCATTATGGCCACTTTGGGAGTCCGGCTCCTCTCCGATCCCTTTAAATGGATTGGAGAGAACACTCTCGCTAATCCTGTCCTGGTTTGCACCAACATTTTCTATTTATTTCCGTTTACAGCTTCTGTTCTTGTTAATATCCACATTCCAATTCTGTTGTTCGTTACGCGAGCCTATTTCTATGTGTTCTCAATAAACTTTTACAATTTTTTTTTAATTCTGTTACTGCTTTTATCTACTGGGTCCATCGACTAACCCACTTGAATAAAAGGTCGGTGTATGAAAAAACTTTTTCTTGGAAACCACGTTTGAATTTGTGTCACTCATAGCAGTGACCGCAATTTCAAGTTAATTGATACAATTAAAAAATTTCTTCTCATCAAATCAGATTCAAAACCAATGTCCCAATACTCTTCTTTTTTTTCGACCGATAACAGATGATATTATAACTCCAATCAAAGAGTACATCAAAATGAAAACTCGTCCTTAGACAAAGGACCAAGTAACCATTACATTAAGCGACATTATAAAACTCACGAACTATAGTTTAGTGGTTTCGGTGAAGATGACAAGAGTAAAATAGAATGGACACACCAAGATGACGAGAGTAATATTGTTAAAAATATAACCATTCGAATGCATAATATTTTTATATTCACTTTTCTTATGGCATCCCCCGCCATAACATTAACCACTCAATGACATAACATTACTCACTTAATGGCATAACATTAACCACTCGAGAGCGAATTCTCCAAATTTGAACTGTGGAATCAAATATGTGCTCGTGTTATATCTAGTCAAGAGAAGTAAGTGGTTTTATGCACTCTTTTGCATTGAAGAATTCAGTGTAATCGATCAAATTTACTATGATTAACCAATTGACTTATAAATGATTGTATTTGCACAGAAAATCAATTGTGCTAATTATGAATACGAATCCATCGCTATTTTGGTCAAATAATCGAGTAAATATTTAGCTAATGACATTAGGAACCAAGTAGGAGAAGATGAAGATCGACATGCCTTTTCGGAGAAATATATTGCTCCATATATTTTTTCCTTTTGCCAAAAGTTTAGGATTTCCATCGATAACGAAGAGCTTACAATATATGACATATTCTTTCCGAGGGAGAAAATAACCGAATAGGCGGGTAGGCAATCCAAAAACTTACACCTCCACACCCCATAAACGGACATAAGAAGAGTATCAGTGCAATACCACACACCAACTACTACATCTCACAGAACCCACTCACACACACCAACGCCAACACCAAAAAAAAAAAAAAAAACGATGACACTCCCGAACGTTGGCAAAGATTTCAACAAACTTTGGGTAATGGCAAAACAATCAAGGTGATAATTATGACCTGTACTGTTCCGATCGATTGTTATTGATTATTTGACCAAAATAGCGCAATAGGGTTGTAGTCAAAGACTTCAATCACTGAGAATTCAATTTTTTTTTTTTTGGGTCAAAATGGTAGAAATTTTCATTGATAAGAAGAGCGTAGCATTACATCAAAAAGGATGATTGTCGTGTTCGACAGAGAATTAAATAACCAATAAGAAGGTCTAGCTTCCCGGGTATGAATACCAGAACCTCGCAAATCCGAAATTGCCAAAGTGTTGTGTGCAACTACATTTGCCGATTTACGAATGAAAAGAAAATAAATAATCCTAAACCGATCAACTTATAGACAACTATCTTCGATTTTACAAACAAACTTTAACACAACTGATTTCATCTACGGACACAATCACTTATGAGTCGATTATTTTTTCACATAGTGAGTTTGATTATATTGGATCCTTCAATGCAAGATATTTCAAAAAACAACTTATTTTTACTTCTCTAACTAAATAAACACAAGCACATATTTGATTCGGTAGCTTCAAATTTTTTGAATTGTCTCTCAATAAAATTTATTGTGAAATTCATCACGAACTTCACTTATGTGTCGATTATTTTCACATAGGAGTGCATTTGGTACGTAAAAAAATGAGGTGTGGACCGGCCGAACTGAATCCAAACATAAAAGGCCTCTTTAAAATTATCGATTTAAACCTCAATGTATCTTGAGGGCGCTAACCATGGATATCAAATCTCAAAATCAAAAAGAGAAAGGCGACACTAGCTAGTGTGCTTTTTAGTAAACTTGAGTACCACCAACACATCATATATATATATTCAATTAGAATACACCTTATAAAGTTGAGCTATTTTGAATGATTATCAAATACTTGTTCCAATCTCTTCATAATTGCACTTCCACTCCGTCGTGAATAAAATCTTTAATATACAGTAACGTGAAGTGACTTTTCAGGAAGAGAGAAAAAAATTGGTATAAAAAGAATAAGCAAATTACTTGATAAGAACTCCAAAACATTAAAATCTTCAACCTAAAACAGTTGCTCCTATTTGAGAATACATGCTCAGATGGCACTCAAACTTCAACCTAGCTAATACCTGTCCACATAGTTATTGTGAATAAATTAGTTACTAGAACACAACTTCTCTAGTAAAATCTCTATGGATTCCAATCATATAGAATTCATATGATGCTCTGATCTGCCACAACATTAGCTTTTTCTGGATGGTAGTGAATACTGCAATCATAATCGTTAATTAACTTCATCCATATTCTATGTCTTAAGTTCAATCTAGCATTGGCATGGCACCCTAGCTACGAGACTTTATATGGTTGGAGGTGTCGAACTCCTGTATGTTAGAGTGAAGTTGTGGAAAGGTGGTTAATTTGGTGCTTGGATTTTAGTTTCTGCTTGTTTGGATTTTACTTCCTAGACTACAAATGAGACTTGGGCATATGAACTGGGCTACGAGTTTAGGCTTTGATTGGGCTTTTAAGCCCAAGTCTTCCTTCTAGAATTTTACGGGTTGCAGCCCAACAGTCAGCTGAGTTTAGAAGGATTATAAAGTCTACAACGGTTAAAGTGCATTATGGCAGAATCGAAATTCATTAGTTTTCTTCTTTTCTTTTCTTTTTTGTGTGCTTAAAATTCGTTAGTTTTCCCTGATGAATTTGACTTGACCTGAAGGGTTCCTTGCGCAATTATACTTTGGGAGTCCGGCTCCTCTCCAATCCTGGCCCCAAAAAACACGAGGCCCGGTTTGTATCATCATTTCTTTTTATTTTCGTTCACAGTTTCTGTTTTTGTTTATATCTATCCACATTCCAATTCTGTTGTTCATTACGCGAATCTATTTTTACGTATTCTCAGTAATGCTGTAAATGAACTGAGCCGTTCGCGAACTGTTCGAGGCTCGGTTCAGCAAGAGCTCGTTCGAGTTCGATTCGTCTGCTAAACGAACTGAACCTGAACCTCAATTCTAGGCTCGTTCCGTAAATGAGCCGAAGCTGAGCCTAACGGTATTCGGCTCGGTTAGGCTCGCAAATCTATACTTAAATTTAATTAATAATTCAACAAGGGTCTATTTGTAAATATAAAAAATTTTAAGGTTGTATATATAATTCAATACTTATTTTTCTACCAAATTCTATACGATCAATGAGAGAGTTTGGGTTCGCTAGAGTTTAATGAGTCGAGCCGAACCAAACCCGAGTCTTGACGAGCTCAATTCGAGCTCGGCTCGATTCGTTTGAATTTAACGAGCCAAACTCGAGCCAAGATGTTCAGGTTCGAATTGAACCCGAGTCAAACTCGAGCCAGACTAGTGCCTTAACGAACCCAACCGAGCTAAACCCGAGCCTTGAAAAATTTTAACAAGCCAAACTCGAACCAAGTTATTCAGGCTTGAATCGAACTCAAGCCGAACTTGAGCCAGACTAGTACCTTAACAAACCCAAGCCGAAATTAACATGGTTCAGCTCGATTCGGTTCGTTTACCGCCCTAATTCTCAGTAAAACTTTTACAATTTCTTTCCGTTACTGCTTTTTACCTACAGGGTCCATCAACTAACCCACCTTTTTTCTTTTTATCAGCCCATCAGGCATCAACTAACCCACTTGAACTATGTTGATGCTAGAAAAATAAAGTCGGTGTACGAAAATACCTTTTTCTTGAAAACCACGTTTGAATTTATGTTACTCGTACCAATGACCGCAGTTTCGATGCAACGCAATCCAAGTTAATTAATAGTACAATACAGAATTTCCTCTCATCGACCAAAACCAATGTCCCAATAAGCTAATACTATATGTACACTATTTAACGGAACAATTAAGCGACATTATAAAACTCGCGGACTATAGTTTAGTGGTTTGGGTGAAGATGACAAGAGTAATTATTACTATATTTTAATGTTTCAACTTTATAGGTAAGGACATTGGCCTTGTGCTTAGAGACCAAATTAGATTTCGGTACGGAAGTTGATGTCCCAATGACTAAACAATGCCCTATCGAGAGAGGTGCTTGGGGTTAATTTGGTAATTTGATTCATCTATTCCAATTTGATTTGACATAGATTGACGTCTAGTAAGAAAGCTGCAAGCTTTCGAGAAAGACCCAAGAAAAACAGTGCGTGTTGCACCACGGACTGCCCACAGGGCTGTTTGTAGAATTTGCCTAAAAAGATTACAAGAGTTTATTAGTTTCCAAAATCCTAAGGCACTGTTAGAGAAAGAAAAAGTACAAGAAAAGTTGTGAGGGTCCTCTTTAAAATTCTATCCATAAAAATTTTAAAAAAAGAAAAACAAAAAGATATCCTTGTAAAAAAGCTTTTACAAGTATTTGTCTTTTTTCAAATAAACCTTTAAAAGAATAAGCTTTCCTTTCACTACTTTATTAAAAAAAAAACAAACAAACAAACGGGGTTTTGTGATTTGGGATTTTATTGAGTAAAAATGCTTAGACTATTGGGTGGTGAAGTTATTTGTTGCCTAGACAAAGTACTTCTAAAATTTGCCCTTTTTTTTTTTGGACAGTTTGCCTAGAATCTTAAAGAAAGAATGGAGTATTTAATTTACCCACGTGCATTGCTAGGTCTATCAATTATTCAAAGGGTAGCATGTCTTAGTTAATGGGATTTGTTATGTGCATGAATGTTCTTGGTGTTTGGGAAAGTTAATTACCACTTTATGGAATACTCTCTCTCTCTCTCTCTCTCTCTCTCTCTCTCTCTCTCTCTCTCTCTCTCTCTCTCTCTCTCTCTCTCTCTCTCTCTCTCTCTCTCTCTCTCTCTCTATATATATATATATATATATATATATATATATATATATATATATATATATATATATATATTAGTATTAATTCTCTCTCTCTCTCTCTCTAGATCATTGGTGTCACCAAAATAAAGTATATATATAGTTAGTTGTAGTAGATTAATATTACAACTTTAGATTTGCTTGAAGAACCCTTTTTTATGTGTTCAACAATGGCTGCGCCTGATTCTTCTTTTTTGCCACAAAGAGGGACAAAACCTAATCTGCTTTTGGTAGTCCAACAACAATTGGCATCCACAAAGAAACCAACCAGCATCTTGGGAAAATTAGTTATGGTTTTGTCTGGTGTCCAAGTTACTGGTACTCTTGGACCACTTGGTCTTGGATGATCTCGGAGGTTTTTTATTTTCAACGGTTCGGGGTGTTCAGATCAAATTTGAACGTATCTCGACTATTCTCCTTCCCGATCCGATCGGAGGCAAACCATCTACATCGGGACTAAGGGGCTCACAAGAAATGTCTCTCTTGCTACCTAATCCCAAGAAATTGTCAAGTTTTGAATTCGAAATGTCTGAGGTTACAACTTATTCCTGTTGCCACTTGAGCTACCCTTAAAGTTTTGTTTTCACTAATATTCTAAATTATACAAAAACCACAGTGGATATATGTCGATTTTAAGACCATATAAAAAAGTAGTCTGGATTAATTACGTCTTCCATCTCATAATTTGAGGTCATTACGAAAAAATAGACTATTTTTGGATGAAGAAACAAAACACTTAAAACAGAAAATTTGGATTTAATTTTTTTGTGATATATATGATTTAAAGAAATAATTGAGATGTTTAAATTGGTGTTAATTTTTTTTTAAAGTTATACATGAAAGTATACCGATCCAATTCATTCGGTAAGCCGTAAGCCCACTGTGAAATGCACAGAGATCAACTAGTCACTATGCAACCACACTTATTTGATGTAATCTAACTTCGCTTGTTTTGTGGGGTAAAAAATTTACTATCCCCATTCGATATTGAAAAATATCTCAATACTTGTAGGGCATAAATCGAAATGTATATTTAACGGATCATATAGTAATCTAAAAAATCTCTTAAAAAAACTAGTAATCTACAAAACATATACTACTAGGATTTTCGCCAAAACTATAGTACTGTTTTGTATTAACTTGACAGGGCTATTAGATTCCCAAATCCAAAAGTTTCTATCTCTGATGGTGTACGTGTAGACATTAATACCGATAACGAAGCTGACATGGGGCTTAGAGAGTGACCCAATTTTTGGCTTGGGAAAATGTACATGTTGTTTGCCAAGGATTAAAATACCAAAACCAAACTACTAAAAATGACCAAAAATTACTAACAAGAGCTAACAAAGCTCTTGAAGTAAGTAATCCGATAAGACACTGTTTGATTCTTTTTGGTTCCTACAATGACTTGAAACCGTTTTCCAATTTTCTACATGTGACAACCTCGAGGGCCGAGAGGTTTGGCCAAGTGGACATGAGAAAGCCAATAAGTGTTTGTTCTCTATGGGATCGCATGCATGTTTGAATCCGGCCAAACATTTCATACTTTGGGGCCGCCGGAGGGTTTGCCTGCTCGTTAACTTCAAGGCTTCGATTAGTCAAGGTGTGCGGCTATGCGCAAGTTAGCCCGGACATCCGGTTATCAAAAAAAAAAAGTTATACATGAGATTTTTCCTGGTAGAGTGGACTCGGAAAACGGATCATTTACTTTGGTTTTGACACTTACAGAGTAAAGACAATGCCAATTGTCTAACTTGGAAAAATGGGCAAGACCAAAAATATAAAGGATGGGAATTTCCGGACAAAATCCAATTTAGTTATTCCAAGACATATGGATTCCTGTTAACATATTCTAGGAGTATTTGACCATCTTTTATCACCACTTCCTACGTTTTTTCTTCTCATTTCTTTTTTAGAAAAAGCCTTCATTAATAACAACAGTTTACATGATATGTAATACAGAAAAAAAAACAGCTAAACATATACCACACTTGTATTGCGTTCCTAACAAAATGGAGGATAGCTACAATAAACCTCACTTGTATATATCGTGTTCCTCGACATTGTGCATGCATTCTGTTAGTAGTACCTCGTATTCGTCTCGTGGTTTTTCATTGCTTTGTATTTTGTAAGTGATGGTGATTGTAATTGTTAGGGCCGAAAGCAAGCCTCTTTTGTGTCTTGGCATGCTTTTTGATCGGTCTTTCTTGATAGTCTAGTGCGTATAGGCCTTTCTTTGAATTAATTTGCCTTTGGTTATTAATTCCTGGCAGAGGTTTTTTTTTTTTTTTTTCCATCTTGTAGCTTTCATCCTCTGTGGCTCTGTGTAAAGGAAGTTCTTCTATGATTAATTCTGCTTGATCATGACGAGGATGATGCCTGGAATTTACGTCTAAGTCTACTGTTGTTGTTTTATGTTCTCATTGTTGTAATCTCTGTCATTTGGGTCGACTTCTTGCTAACTCGGGTTTATTCTGTGAGAGGAAGTTAGTTCCGTGTGATTGTACGGGCCTTAAGTGCTAACATAGTTCGGATATTTGGCTTTATACTTTGTAACCTTTTCAAACGTTAAATCCCTAGGCGATAATTGCTGTTTTCACAGTTTAGTCACAAGAGAATCGTGGGATTAATGAAACGTCTCTAACTAGTCAATGAAACCAATCACTTAATTTGAGGGCCGGATAACACAAAAGCACACTTAATAATACATAGGCTTTTTGCTGTCTCTTATGTTAAAGATTGATGGTCAAATGGGTATTGTTGTTTTCGGTAAAAGTCTCACCACCCAAATATTTCTCTTTTCGAAAAGGATGGGTTCAAGTTGGGTTGTGCTTGTAATTCATTTATGCCCCCATCTTTTGTTATTTGGCCCTGAATATCTTATCTGCCGAATAAGTCCATCCCCTCCAAGGTGGATAAGATTTGGACACCATGCACAACCTATTTCCAAAAACTTGGATGCTCTATATCCGGCTTGTAACAACGAAAGTGCAATTATCCATCCATATTCCCTTTACTCAAACAAATCCCACATAACTTATTACCACTAATTAATTATAATAATCTCCCCTCTTACTATATATATATATATATATATATTCCCTTCTCTTCTCTAAAACTAACTGCTAACAAAACTGCACGCCTATTATATCTACCTAAGAAGGCTATGATTCTGCTTGATCGTGACTAGGATGATGCCTGGAATTTACATCTAAGTCTATCGTTGTGGTTTTATGTTCTCATTGTTGTAATCTCTGTCCCTTGGGTCGACTTCTTGCTAACTCGGGTTTGTGGGAGGAAGTTAGTTAATTCCGTGTAATTGTACAGGCCTTTAAGTGCTAACATGGTTCGGATATTTGGCTTTATACTTTGTAACCTTTTCAAACGTTAAATCCCTAGGCGATAATTGCGGTTTTCACAGTTTGGATTAATGAAACGTCTCTCTAACTAGTCAATGAAACCAATCACTTTGAGGGCCAGATAACACAAAAGCACACTTATTATTATACATAGGCTTTTTGCTGTCTCTTATGTTAAAGATTGATGGGGAAATGGGTATTTGTTGTTTTCGGCAAAAGTCTCACCACCCAAATATTTCTCTTTTCGAAGAGGATGGGTTCAAGTTGGGTTTGTGCTTGTAATTCGTTAATGCCCCCATCTCTTTTTCAACAAAGACTGCTTTTGAAGTCCCTTTTTTTTTTTTACCCCTTTTTTGTTTTAAAAGGAGCAGACCAAACTAAATCGTTGGTACACTGGGGTGATATTATTTGGGTCCCATTCAAATTAGCTACCAAAACTTTGCATTGAAATTAGAGTTTTTCACTTTTCACCATTGAAAAAAAAAAAACTGTTTAAGGTTTTCACCAATGACAACATGAGCCAAACAAAAGAAGAAGGATGATCAAGGCTAGTGATTGTCACACCTTTTTTTGATAATGTCACACCCTGCAAGTGTATTTTTTTGGTACAAAAATACACTTGCAGGGTGTGGCATTATCAAAAAAGAGTGTGGCAAAATCATTTCCCATGATCAAACAATCATACTTCATCTATCAACCCCCAAGAGGTTGGCCAACTTGGCCTAAGAGTCAAGGATTGAGATTTAAGGGTTTCCTTCCTCCTTCAGTTTCAGGTTTGAAACCTTTCAAGTGCTATCAAATCTTTTGAGATCAATCTATACGGAGCATTGTTCTAACCTTAATTGGGGCCTCCACCAACGGTGGGATTGGTCCCCTAGGAATAGTTGAGATGGAAGTAAACTGTCCCGGACAACTGAGTTCTCGAAAAACTTTCCCGGACATCTGTCTTATATTGTTGTATTGTAGGGCGCTCTTTTAGTCTGTCATATCCCCAAAAAATCTCTTCTATTTGAAAAGTCAAGCAAATAAATTGTGTACCTTTTTACAAATTAAACCCTAATTTGGCTTAATAATCCAGAAGAATTGTTTTATACTCCGTACTAGTCTGTATTCAATATTTTTTTTCATTTGTTAACTTTGCATGTATTTTTTGTGAATTACTAGTTCACCTTGACGAGAAAATTTCAAAAAATTGAAAATTATGTTCAAAACCAAAAGTTGGTAGTCCTTGACTTTTCCACTAAGAATTTGAGAAAAAAATGTAGACGTTTGTATCACCCCGTTCACATAAATCAACAAATTTGGCATTTTCACGCTAACTAACAACTTGTCAACAAATTCATAATTCTCAACAATTCCACTCCCTCTCTCAGCACTCTTGGCCATACTATGAGTCACATAGTTACCAACACTTCTCACAAAACGCACACCAAATTTTCATCAAACAAAGAAAATAAACGACACCCACAAAGGGCGAGAAAGTATCATTCTTCTTGCATTTTTGGCAACAAACAAGCAGTAATTATGCTAGCAAATTGGCTTAGTTTTTAAAAGTAGTATAACACCCTTCCAAATTTTGGGAACCGTAATTTTATAAGAAAATGGAGTTCAATGAGACCTCTTTTTTTTTTCTTTTCTTTTTTTAACTTACTACAAATGAGACTTGGGCATATGAACTGGGCTACGAGTTTAGGCTTTGATTGAGCTTTAAAGCCCAAGTCTTCCTTCTAGAATTTTACGGGTTGCAGCCCAACAGTCAGCTGAGTTTAGAAGGATTATAAAGTCTACAACGGTTAAAGTGCCTATTATGGCAGAATTGAAATTCATTAGTTTTCTTCTTCTTTTTATTTTTGGTGCTTAAAATTCGTTAGTTTTCCCTGATGAATTTGACTTGACCTGAAGGGTTCCTTGCGCAATTATACTTTGGGAGTCCGGCTCCTCTCCAATCCCGGCCCCGAAAAACACGAGGCCCGGTTTGCATCAACATTTCTTTTTATTTTCGTTCACGGTTTCTGTTTTTGTTTATATCTATCCACATTCCAATTCTGTTGTTCATTACGCGAATCAATTTTTACATATTCTCAGTAGGGCTGTAAATGAACTGAGCCGTTCGCGAACTATTCGAGGCTCGGTTCGGCAAGAGCTCATTCGAGTTCGATTCGTCTGCTAAACGAACTAAACCTGAACCTCAATTCTAGGCTGGTTCCGTAAATGAGCCGAAGCTGAGCCTAACAGTATTCGGCTCGGTTAGACTCTCAAACCTATACTTAAATTTAATTAATAATTCAATAGGGGTCTATTTGTAAATATCAAAAATTTTAAGGTTGTATATATAATTCAATATTTATTTTTCTCACAAATTCTATACGATCAATGAGAGAATTTGGGTTCGCTTAAGTTTAATGAGTCGAGCCGAACCAAACCCGAGTCTTGACGAGCTCAATTCGAGCTTAGATTCGGCTCGGCTCGATTCGTTTGAGTTTAATGAGCCAAACTCGAGCCAAGATGTTCAAATTCGAATCAAACTCGAGCCAGACTAGTACCTTCACTACTACAATAAAGCATAACAATCACAGCTATTGGCAGTGATAGTTAGTCTTCTATCACACTCCTCCTACCGTAATGGATGTGGGTGTGATTGTAAGTCACTCTATTTTATCACGGTTATAAACCGTGATTGAAAGATAGAAACAATCACGCCCAAAAAGCGTGATCGTTTCTAGGCAAAACCGAGATGGAAACTCCTTTCCGTGTTCTTTCCCGGGTTTTGATCACACTCTTCTTCAAAAACCGTGATTATATGTAAATAACAATCACCACCAAAAACTGTGATCTTTCATGTCTAAAAAATGAGATGGAAAATAGTTAGGTGTGATCTTTTCTGATTTTTAGATCACGGTTTTCGTCTAAAATCGTGATTAAATGTTCTTATCATCACAGTCTAGAAATGTGATTAAAAGATGCATCTTCTTCTTTTTTTTGTACATTTAAAAAATACCCGAATCTCTAACCAATAATAAATACACGTAAATATGTATTCAGCCCGTAGCTATCTTCTCCAAAACAAAAGACATAGCAATACGAAATATGTATAACTGATATTGCATCTTGCACAAAACATGTCATATATAGATAGAAACATCGTGCCGGGAAGCCTGCATTGAATTAATCTAACATCAATCAAATTTCAGAAAATGCATAAAAAATGCAGAACAAAAGCTTAACAATAAAAAGGACAAAGAAAACTAATTGAACCACAAGCATGGAGTTATGTCCTAAGCTACAACGAATTCTTCATTCTTTGAGGCCAATTTCAAGCACTTCATCATTCTCTGAAGCCAATTTCAAGCACTTCATCATTCTCAGAGCATGCCTAAATCCATCAGAAAACAAAAAGTAGCAGCATCAAGAATTCCAATGCCTAAATCCAGCAGAAAACAAAAAGTAGCAGCATCAAGAACTCCCAAGAAAAAAGTAGCAGAAAACACATCTTTAGAACCAAACTATGGCAACTGACTGAACCTTGAAGTTCTCAGTACTACCATTAGGATGGTTATTTGACTGCACAGATGAAACTAATATTAAAGCAGTGAAACGACGTCGTTTTGAACACCCTTTCAATTACTTTCCCTTTTCCAAGCGCGCCTAAATGAGCCAAAAAAATTCAGAAGTTCCCGGTTTTTTCCATAGTCTTTTATCTCGCCACAAGAGCGAGATCTTTTATCTCGCTCTTTTTTCGCACCAAAGTTTTTTATCACACCGCAAGAGTGAGGTCTTTTTTTTTATCTCACCGCACGAGCGAGGTCTTTGTCTCTCTCTTTTCCGCGGCTATTCCACGCTAAAGTCTTCTATCACACTGTAAGAGTGAGGTCTTTTTTCTTTTATCTCGTCGCAAGAGTGAGATCTATTATCTTGCTCTTTTCTGTGGCTAAGCACCACTTTTTATCTCAGCTTTTGATTTAAACTGAGATTAAAAAGTTAGCTAACAATTTTTTATCACGCTTTCACTGAAAACTGTGATCTTTGTGAACCTCCTTAGTGTGGTATTTATCTATTATTGTAGCAGTGCTTAACGAATCCAACCGAGCAGAACCCGAGCCTTGAAAAATTTTAACGAGCCGAACTTAACAGGGTTCAGCTCGATTCGGTTCATTTACGCCCTAATTCTCTGTAAACCTTTTACAATTTCTTTCCGTTACTGCTTTTACCTACAGGGTCCATCAACTAACCCACCTTTTTTCTTTTTATCAGCCCATCAACAAACCCACTTGAATGCTAGAAAAAAAAAGTCGGTCTACGAAAATATCTTTTTCTTGAAAACCACGTTTGAATTTATGTTAAGCGATTCCGCTTTTTCCTAAAACCTTATTTTTCATAAAAAATATAATTTCAAACTCAAATATAATGAAAATAAAAATTTTTTTTTTTTTTTTGCGCCGTTTAAAAGACAAGATCTATATTGGTAGGAAAATTACTTGCGTAAACACATGATTTTTGATCTTGAAACTACCTTCTTTTTCTTAAAGTTCATTTTTAAAAAAATTGGAACGGCCTCGTAGCAGTGACCGCAATTTCGATGCAACGCAATCCAAGTTAATTAATACAATACAAAATTTCCTCTCATCGACCAAAACCAATGTCCCAATAGGCCAATACTATATGTACACTATTTAACGGAACAATTAAGCGACATTATAAAATTCGCGGACAATAGTTTAGTGGTTTGGGTGAAGATGACAAGAGTAATTATTACTATATTTTAATGTTTCAACTTTATAGGTAAGGACATTGGCCTTGTTCTTAGAGACCAAATTAGGTTTCGGTACGGAAGTTGATGTCCCAATGACTAAACAATGCCCTATCGAGAGAGGTGCTTGGGGTTAATTTGGTAATTTGATTCATCTATTCCAATTTGATTAGATTGACGTCTGGTAAGAAAGCAGCAAGCTTTTGAGGAAAGGCCCAAGGAAAACAGCGCGTGTGTTGCACCACGGACTCCCCACAGGGCTGTTTGTAGAATTTGCCTAAAAAGATCATTACAAGAGTTTAATAGTTTTCAAAATCCTAAGGCACTGTTAGAGAAAAAAAAAAAAGTACAAGAAAAGTTGTGAGGGTCCTCTCTTAAATTCTACCCATTAAAAAAAAGAAAGAAAGAAAGAAAAAGATATCCTTGTAAAAAAGCTTTTGCAAGTATTTCTGCACTAATTCCGACTACTACTGTATTACTTTTCAATTCTTCGACAAATATTTGTCGTTTTTCAAATAGACCTTTAAAAGAATAAGCTTTCCTTTAATTACTTTATTAAAAAAAAACCAAACGGGGTTTTGTGATTTGGGATTTTATTGAGTAAAATGCTTGACTATTGGGTGGTGAAGTTGTGCCCCATTCGGCTAAATAAGCCAACTGACTTATTTTTTTGTTCTTATTCAAATTTTTTTCGTATTTGTTAGTTTTTCGTCAATTTTTTGGAGATTATTGCATCGTCATAACGAGAGGAATCTAAAAAGTAAAAAATTATGATTGAAATCCAATTTTTTTAATAAAGACGAAAAATTTGGCTTATTGGCTTATTTTTGTCTTTATTCAAAAAAAAAGGTCATAATTTTTTACTTTTTAGAATCCTCTTATCATGACGATACAATAATCCTCAAAAAACTGACCAAAAACTAACAAATACAAAAAAAAAATTTGAATAAAAACAAAAAAATAAGTCAGTTAGCTTATTTAGCCGAACGGAACCTTATTTGTTGCCTAGACAAAGTACTTCTAAAATTTGCCCCTTTTTTTTCGGGCAATTTGCCTAGAATCTTATTGAGGCTGTTGGAGATGTTCTCACCCTCCGACTTTGTACTCTTTAAGAAAGAAGGGAGTATTTAATTTTACCCACGTGCATTGCTAGGTCTAACAATTATTCAAAGGGTAGCATGTCTTAGTTAGTGGGGTTTGTTATGTGCATGAATGATCTTGGTGTTTGGGAAAGTTAATCACCACTTTATGGAATAGTAGTATTAATTCTCTCTCTCTCTTTCTCTCTCTCTCTCTCTCTCTCTCTCTCTCTAGATCATTGGTGTCACCAAAACAAAGTGTATATATATATATAGTTGTAGTAGATATTACAACTTTAGATTTGCTTGAAGAAACCCTTTTTTATGTGTTCAACAATGGCTGCGCCTGATTCTTCTTTTTTGCCACAAAAAGGGACAAAACCTAATCTGCTTTTGATAGTCCAACAACAATTGGCATCCACAAAGATACCAACCAGCTTCTTGGGAAAATTAGTTATGGTTTTGTCCTGTGTCCAAGTTACTGGTACTCTTTGACCACTTGGTCTTGGATGATCTCGGAGGGTTTTTTTTTTTTTTCAACGCTTCGGGGTGTTCGGATTAATTTGTGCATATCTCGACTGTTCTCCTTCCCGATCCGATCGGAGGCAAACCATCTACATCGGGACTAAGGGGCTCACAAGAGATGTCTCTCTTGCTACCTAACCCCAAGGAATTGCCAAGTTTTGAATTCGAAATGCCTGGGGTTACAACTTATTCCTATTGCCACTTGAGCTACCCCTTAAAGTTCTGTTTTCCCTAATATTCTAAATTATACAAAAACCACAGTGGATATATGTCGATTTTAAGACCATAAAAAAGTATTCTGGAAAAATAGACTATTTTTGGATGAAGAAACAAAACACTTCTGTCAGAAAAACTTGGTTTTAATTTTTGTGTGATATATATGATCTAAAGAACTAACTGAGATCTTTAATTAACTGGTGTAAATTTTAAAAAAAAGTCATACATGAAAGTATACCGATCCGATTCATTTGGTAAGCCCACTGTGAAATGCACAGATCAATCAGTCACTATGCGACCACATTTTTTATGTAATCTAACTTCGCTTGTTTTTTGGGGCAGAAAATTCACTATCCCCATTCGATATTGAAAATAAAATATCTCAATACTTGTAGGGCATAAATTGAAATGTATATTTAACAATCATACATTAATAATCTGAAAAATCTCTTTAAAAAACTAGTAATCTACAAACCATATACTACTAGAATTTTCGCCAAAACTATAGTAGTATTGTTTTGTATTAACATGACAAGACTATATATTAGATTCCCAAATCCAAAAGTTTCTATCTCGGATGGTGTACGTGTAGACATTAATACCGATAACGAAGCAGCTGACATCGGGCTCAGAGTAACCCAATTTTTGGCTGGGGAAAATGTACATTTTGTTGCCAAGGATTAAAATACCAAAACCAAATCACTAAAAACGACCAAAACAGTACTAACAAAGCTCTTGAAGTAAGTAATCCGATAAGACACTGTTTGATTCTTTTTGGTTCCTACAATGACTTGAAACCGTTTTCCAATTTTCTACGTGTGACAACCTCGATGGCCGAGGGGTTTGGCCAAGTGGGTATGAGAAAGCAAATAAGTATTTGTTCTCTATGGGATCACATGCATATTTGAATCCGACACCCAAACATTCCTATCTTTAGGGCTGCCGGAGGGTTTGCCTGGTCGTTAACTTCAGGAGTTGGATAAGTCAAGGTGTGTGGCTGAGCGCAAGCTAACCCAGACATCTAGTTATAAATAATAATAAAAACTGTACATGAGATTTTTCCTGGTAGAGTGGACTCGGAAAACGGATCATTTACTTTGGTTTTGACACTTAGAGAGTAAAGACAATGCCTATTGTCTAACTTGGAAAATTGGGCAAGACCAAAAATACAAAGGATGGGAATTTCCGGACAAAATCCAACATAGTTATTCCAAGACATATGGATTCCTGTAAACATATTCTAGGAGTATTTGACCATCTTTTATCACCACTTCCTACGTTTTTCTTCTCATTTGTTTTTTAGAAAAGACTTCATTAATAACAACAGTTTACATGATATGTAATACAGGGGGAAAAAAAAAACAGCTAAACATATACCACACTTGGATCGCGTTCCTAACAAAATGGAGGATAGCTACAATAAACCTCACTTGTATCGTGTTCCTCGACATCGTGCATTCTTTTAGTAGTACCTCGTATTCGTCTCGTGGTTTTCCATTGCTTTGTATTTTGTAAGTGATGGTCATGATTGTAATTGTTGGCCGAAGGCAAGCCTCTTTTGTGTCTTGGCATGCTTTTTGGTCGGTCTTTCTTGATGGTCTAGTGCGTCTATGCCTTTCTTTGAATTAATTTGCCTTTGGTCATTCCTGGCAGAGGTTTTTTTTTTTTTTTTTCTCCTTCTTGTAGCTTTCATCCTCTGTGGCTCTGTGTAAAGGAAGTTCTTCTATTTCAGAGTTTCTTTTTGCAGATAAAAAAAATTTAGCTCACTGAATTCCAATGTACACCAAGGAAATTGTTGACGAACAAAAATAAAAAAATTAGGCACCTATTAATTACTTACTCCATGTGACAGTTTTGGGGCCGGTTAGCAGGGCCGGCCAGGGGGTAAGCCCCGCAAGCCGGCCGGCTCGGGCAACCCCCGGCAAGGGGCAACAAAAAAAAAAAATTGTACGTATACAAAAAATAATAATAATAATAAAGAAATCCAGCAAAAAATATATTTAGGGGCATCATCCATTTTTTTTAAAAAAGTAAAATATGTATGGTTTCCACCCACTTGAAAAAATTATGATACTTAAGAAAATTAGGAGGGCAAAGAGAGGTTTTCTATACCTGGGGTAAATAACAGATAAAAAAAATTAGGAGGGCAAATTATTAAGAGAGAAAATTAGGAGGGCTATCAGATAAGAAGAAAAAAAGAAAAGGGACACTATAACCAAAATGAGAAGAGACGGGATTGTGCGAAACCCTTACTCTGATTTGCCCCCAAATTTACCTGGTGTAAACCCTTACTCTGATTCTGTGTTCTTTGTTCTAAACCGGTATTTGCAAAAAAAAGAGTTATTCAAAGAAAGAAGCAATTTGATGAGAATGTGGGAGATGATGCCAATAAAAGTCTATCACCAGAAGATTGTTTAAAATTTTCCTATTTCCTCCACATCATAGGTCAAGCTCTTGCATCACTTAAGGACCGGTTTGAGCAATTTGAACTTTATGAAGCAATCGTTGGATTTTTGTTTAACGTGAAATTCAAGAGTGTTGCTGAAGAGCAATTGATGGAGCATTGCACTAAACTATAAAGTTTCTTGGAATACAATCAACATGTTGATATTCACGAGAAGGAGTTATTCCAAGAACTTAGACATTTGAAAACAATATTGCCAAGAGAAGTAACAAAATCAATCGACATCCTTGATTTTATAATGTCTTATTGGAAAGATGGCGGTTTCCAAATGGTTTGGGTTGCTTATCGAATTTTGTTGACTATTCCGATCATAGTTGCTTCAGCTGAGAGGAGTTTTTCGAAGTTAAAGTTGATAAAAACTTATCTTTAGACTATCATGTCACATGAGAGATTAAGTGGATTGGCTATGATATCAATTGAAAATAAGTACTTGGATAAGTTAAAGTATGATGATCTAATAATTGAAGAATTTGCTTCAAAAAATGCAAGAAGTTATTTTCTTTGAATATGATCGTGTTAATCATAAAGCACTTATATATAATCTTGTTTTTGTTCCTTTTTTTTTTTTTTTGTATGTAGTTTTTTTTTTTAATACTTAACACTAGTGGACAACCAAGCGGAAGGTCGGAGTTGGACAACCCAAATGTCGGGGCCGGCACTGCCGGTTATCACAAGTAGGGTGCATCTTTTGTTGCTCTTAAAATAGCCTATTTGGCAGGGGTCATAGGGAGGCCGGATATGAAAAGATACCCGAACATATAGAAATCAAGATGCTTGAAATCCGGTATTTGTTTCGTTTTTTGGCCCTGAATATCTTATCCGCCGAATAAGTCCATCCCCTCCAAGGTGGATAAGATTTGGACACCATGCACAACCTATTTCCAAAAACTGGGATGCTCTATATCCGGCTTGTACGTAACAACGAAAGTATCACTATAACTACGAAAATGCAATTATCCATCCATATTCCCTTTACTCAAACAAATCCCATATAACTTATATATATATATATTCCCTTCTCTTTTCTAAAACTAACTGCTAACAAACTGCGCGCCTATTGTATCTACCAAAGAAGGCTATGATTCTGCTTGATCATGACTAGGATGATGCCTGGAGATTTACGTCTAAGTCTATCCTTGTGGTTTTTATGTTCTCATTGTTGTAATCTATGTCCCTTGGGTCGACTTCTTTCTAACTCGGGTTTATTCTGTGGGAGGAAGTTAGTTCCGTGTGATTGTACGGGCCTTACGTGCTAACATGGTTCGGATATTTGGCTTTATACTTTGTAACCTTTTCAAACGTTAAATCCCTAGGCGATAATTGCGGTTTTCACAGTTTGGATTAATGAAACGTCTCTAACTAGTCAATGAAACCAATCACTTTGAGGGCCGGATAACACAAAAGCACACTTATTATTATACATAGGCTTTTTGGTGTCTCTTATGTTAAAGATTGATGGTGAAATGGGTATTTGTTGTTTTCGGCAAAAGTCTCACCACCCAAATATTTCTCTTTTCGAAAAGGATGGGTATCAAGTGGAGTTGGGGGAGCTGCTATCCTTTAAAGGGGCAGCAGCCTGCTATCTCGGCTAAGGGGGCCGTGCTCCGGTCTCGCTTCAATGATCGGAAACATTCAGTTCGTAGAGCTCGTCGAATTGAACAAGAAAGTAAAAAAATAGCTCGATCGGAAATCATTAAGTGCTTAATCGAAACTTTTTTGTCTTGAAAAGAATGGATCCGAAACACTGGATCAAATCTACAAGAACCCATTATTGGCAAGTTATATGTGTTCCGATCAGGCACTTAATGGTATCCGATCAAACTGTGATTTTTTGCATACTTGTTCAACTCGACGAACTCTACGAAGTGAACGTTTTCGATTATCGAAGCAAGACCAGAGTGGGACCCCTCGGCCGGGACAGCACGCTGCTGTCCTTTCAAGGGACGGCAGCTCCCCCCAGTCCGGTTCAAGTTGGGTTGTGCTTGTAATTCGTTTATGCCCCCATCTCTTTTTCAACAAAGACTGCTTTTGAAGTCCCTTTTTTTTTTTTTACCCCTTTTTTGTTTTAAAAGGAGCAGACCAAACTAAATCGTTAGTACACTGGGGTGATATTTATTTGGGTCCCATTGAAATTACCTACCAAAACTTTGCATTGAAATTAGAGTTTTTCACTTTTCACCATTGAAAAAAAAAAAAAAAAACAGTTTAAGGCTTTCTCCAATGACAACATGAGCCAAACAAAAGAAGACGGATGATCAAACAATCATACTTCATCCATCAACCCCAAGAGGTTGGCCAACTTGGCCTAAGAGTTAAGGATGGAGATTTAAGGGTTTCTTCCTCCTTCAGTTTCAGGTTTGAAACCTTTCAAGTGCTATGAAATCTTTTGAAATCAATCTGTACGGAGCTTTATTCTAACCTTAATTGGAGCCTCCGCCAACGGTGGAATTTGTCCCCTAGGAATAGTTGAGATGGAAGTAAACTGTCCCAGACAATTGAATTCTCTAAAAACTTTCCCGAACATCTGTCTTATATTGTTGTATTGTAGGGCGCTCTTTTAGTCTGTCATATCCCAAAAAAATTTCTTCTATTTGAAAAGTCAAGCAAATAAATTGTGTACCTTTTTACAAATTAAACCCTAATTTGGCTTAATAATCCAGAAGAATTATTTTATACTAGTCTGTATTCAATATTTTTTTTGCATTTGTGAACTTTGCATGTATTTTTTGTGAATTACTAGTTCACCTTGACGAGAAAATTTCAAAAAATTAAAATTATGTTTTTTTTTTTATATCCGCAAAAAATTAAAATTATGTTCAAAACCAAAAGTTGGTAGTCCTTGACTTTTCCACTAAGAATTTGAAGAAAAAATGCAGACGTTTTTATCATCCCATTCACATTAATCAACAAATTTGGCATTTTCACGCTAACTAACAACTTGTCAACAAATTCATTCTCAACAATTTTTTCACTCACAAATCCATCTACAACTTATTTACTATCGAAAACAACTTATATTTCTAAACAACTTATTCACTATCGAATATACCTAATAACTTGAACATTTTTTTTCTAAAAATTTATTCACTACCGAAAACATCCCGGGTGAAATGGTAAATTGGCAGAGTAAAGGACCTGGCTTTGAATCTAGTGGGGGGTCCCACAGGAGATCGCAGAAGATTTGGCTCCCCTATCCCAACCGGTTCGGGGCAAATCCGTTGCTACGGTCTCTTTCATAACAGCAGCATGCCTCTCACACCCGTACACGTGTTCGGTGACGATCGAACTGCACGTGCGTGACCGGTTCGTAACGGAAAATCGTCGTCGTCGTCGTCCTACGTAGGGAGAGAGAGAGAGGCAAGCAAAACGGTTTCCGCTCTCAGCGAAAGCAAACAAAACTCCTTTACCAAAAGTTTGTTCAATGCAGAGAGACATATGCCCATAGATATGTACGCATATATGAAGAGAGAGAAAGAGAAGAGAGAGAGAGAGAGAGAGAGAGAGAGAGAGAGAGAGAGAGTGTTAACTGACAAAACAAAAAGTTGATTTGGACTTGGTGCTTTAAAAAGGGCAAAAACGGGGCGTTACGAAAACAGAAAGCGAAAACCGTTCTCTGAGGCGTCCGCGCACGCGTGTGCGCGGCACGTCATCCGTAACGCGGCGAAACCCATACGCTATCTCCATCTCTATCCCTACTCCCTAACGCCATCGGAGACAGCCATCGATGGGAGAGGCTCCCGTCCGGTCTCGGCCCATTGTGGGCTCTTTTCGGGTCCAAAATAATGATCGGGATCGTTCATTAATATATCTTGTCAAAAGTATTGGTTACGTCAAAAATCACATTGATCAGAATGTCGTTTAATATCATTTCGAAATGCATTAACTTTCAGAAAAATGTGTTAAGGAGTAGAAATCCAGTGTTGCACATCTTTTTTGGTTTTACAAGATTAAATTTATTTCGAAATAATATCAAACGATATACTACTATATCTGATCAAAGGGATTTTTTGACATGGTCAATGTTCTCGACGAGATCTAAAAAGTGAATAATTTAGATCATTATTTTGGACCAGAAAAGGGCTAGCAGTGAGCCGAGACTGACCTGACTATTTTTGGACGGGAACCTCTCCCACTATTTACACCCAAATGTGTACACCAGGACGTGTGGGACTCAACTCGAATTGAAGTCATTCAAGTTATTAATTTGTTTAGCGGTTCGTTGTAAAAAATTGGCTCAATCGTTGTTACGGGCTTTGGCTTTTATTCAAGTTGTAAGTACTTGATTGTATGTTTAATATTCCATACTAAAATGGCGACATTCAAGATTCTACCCTCTGAATAAAAAATTGAAATATTTGATCAAACACTTACATTTATCTAATTGAGTTAATTTATGTTGAGCTATCCGAAAAATAAATTTAAAATTAATGAAAAACTGGGATTATTTATGTGTACCCGAAAGTTCCCTCACGCACCGATCTGTAAACTATCGTTGCAATCCGATCGGATATCGTTAAGGGCTGCATAAATTCTTTGCTTTATTTTCGGACAGCAAATTGGGAATAAAATCAATCAAAGTCATTACCAATAGATGATGGAGCTAATTTCTTTTACTTTCCTTAAAAAGGTGTTTTGAACAAACAGAGCGGCTCCGATAATTTGTGTAGGACCACGAAACACAGTGTACATTGAGTGTACACCAAAATGGTGTACGGGCACCGTAGTTCTATCGGAAGTAGTATTTAGGAAATGATTTTCACATTTTCTTTTTTAATTATGACACTCATTTTCTTGTCGTTCTAACGAGGAAAATACACTCAAGACAAAAACAAGAAGTGTCATAATAATAATAATAATAATAAATAAATAAATAAATAAAGGGTGTGAAACTATTTTTCTATGTTTATGTTACTTCAGCATCAGAAATTTTCAGTCGTGCGCCTGGTGCGAGGGTGCAATTTAGGAAAAACTCCAGGCAGTGAATAGTTTTCCCACATTTAGATGCAACTTTCTCGGATTTCGGGTTAGTGTTGTGCACCGTGCTGCGTACCTTCGAGCCATCAAATTGTGCATTCGACGGCTCGGATCTCATCTCAGCAGCCAACAATCGAGAGCTATTTATTACCAAGATGAGATCCGAGTCATCAGATGCACCATCCGACAGCTCAGAGTGCTCAGTACGGCGCTGCACGCACCGCTGCACAGTACCATCCGAACTTTCTCTCTCTACTGCTGCGAAGATTCGGGGCTATGAAAGCAAGATCTTGCCTGCTTTCAATCACTCTCTTTTGATCTGATTCGATATATAATGATCTGATCTTTCCTACGTGCAATACAATGACTCCTCCTCTTTACGTTTTCCCTGTTTCAGGCTCCGTTCCGCAACTCCAAATAAGTATTTATTTTTTAAGAAGGCAATTTCAAGCTCAAAAATCATGTGCTTACGCAAATAATTTTCCTACCACTATGGATTTTGTTTGATAGATCTCATTGAGATCTTTAATACGGTGCAAAAAAAATTGAAAAATTATTATTCATTTACATTATTTTTGAGTTTAAAAATGTAAAATAAGCTGCTTATTTTTTAAGAAGATTTTTGGAATGGGATTATTTTCTTCTTCTTTTTCTTTCTATGGTGCCTTGGAAAATGAACAACTTACTGTAGTACTAATAATGATATTACCACCTACTAGCTGCTGTTCCACCAAGTTTTTTCTTTTCTTTTTTAAATTTTGTCCTTATTTACAAATTCTTTAATGTTGCGTCAAATTTTGTAGATTATTAATTTGTCTAGATGCGAGAAATCGAATTTTTTTTTTACTTTTTCTGAAATATTTTGGGAAATAATCACTCTTCAACAAAAAAAAAGTCAAAAAGTTAGCATTTTTCTTAAATTTGATATTTTCAGAAAATATTAAAGTATTTTTATTTTTCTAATTTCCTTTCATCGAGAGAAATCAATAATCTACAAAAAAAAATTGGTATGAAACTAACTAACGCAACTTTTTTTTGAATAAAGCACCTTTAAAAAGTGCTAAAAGTTAAACAGAACGTGGTCGTAGTAAAAGGTTGTCAAAATAAAAATAAAAATACTCCTACGATTTTAAATTTTCCCACAAGCTACTTATGACTTTTGTGAATTCATGGAAAAAATTTGATTTTTTTTTGGTCAAAAATAATTAATTTTCAGTTTTCATTTTGAGAACTGAACAATATTTTTGAAACGTACCCGGCCCCGTTCCGCTGAGTACTTATTTTTTACTTGACAAGCAAAATCATTCTCTCAGATTTACCCCCAAAAAAAAAAATCATTCTCTCATACTCCGTATTACATAATTTTTAATTTAAAAAAATAAATACTTATTTAAATTCCTTATCGGGGGAATGGACCTGAGTAATGAGTATTTGGAGCGAATAGTACTATTCTAGTTGGTCTTTTATAACTGTACTAGTTTCAGCCTTTCAGGTCTACAGTAGCCGCAAATAACTATAACTGATGTGACTAGTGACCAATAGGTGTCTAACCATCATGATTAATGTAGAAAAATGATATTGCCATACTTTTTTGTTATTGTCACACCCCCTGCAAGTATATTTTTGTCCAAAAAATATACTTGCAGGGGTAAAAATACACTTGCAGGGGTGTGGCAATAACAAAAAAGGATGTGGCAAAATCACTAGCCTTAATGTATTGCCTTCCATTTAAGGTCTGTTTTATGAACTTAATTTAAATCTGAAAATTTTGTTTTTATTTGAATTTATTTTTTATTTATTAAATTTGCGTCAAATTTTTATAGGTTATTGATTCGTTTCAATAAGAGGAATCGGAAAAATAATTTTTTTTTTTACTTTTACACAAGTATTTTGAAAAATAACCATTTTTTAAGCCAAAAAGTGATTTTTTGCTAAAAATGGAAATTTCTCAAAATATTTGGGTAAAAGTAAAAAAAAGTTTACCTTTCCAATTCCTCGACGAATCAATAACACACAAAAATTTAGCGCAAAACTAACAAATGCAAAAAAAAAATTAAGTTAAGTTCATAAGAACGCGGCCTAAGGAGTAATTTTTTCATTCCCCGTGTACCACATGACGATGCTTCAAACTTATTTCACGCGGGTTCACATTTTACATCTTTTGTGGTAGGGACAACACAAATGTTTGGTGGAAGATAAGTTTGAGGCACCACTACGTGGTGCTCTAGGCGCATTGGATAGTTTTCCATTTAATTGGCTATAGGTATTGAGTACTCGTAGTAACAAAATGTGCACGAATTAAGGTGTGGGATCCACTTCAAAATTTGAAATAAATGATTCAAACTGTTCATTATTTTAAGATAGTTTTTTCAGTCATCCAGTAATCACTAGACTCGGAGAGCCTGCTAGTCGGCAAGAGTGCTGGACGTGCAAACGAGCTAAGACGGGTTTTCTACAAAGGAAAGTTGGTCCTCCTCCACCTAAAGGGAAAGAGAACTCAATTCCTCACCAACCACCTTAGCCTTGGGATGAATTCTTATATTGTGTGGCAAGTGCTTTTAGTTCTTTATATTGGGTTGTGCCTTTACGCCCCGTTTGATAATAGTGATAGATGAATGTGATTCGTAAAAATATGATATTAGGATTGAAATTGATAATAAGTATGTTTATTTGGAATGAGATTAGATGATTGGATTGAATTGATATAAGAAATTGATAAAGAGTAGAGATTGATAACAAGAAGGGTTGGGATTGGACTATGAATACCAAATCCCAAGGGGTATTGCTAATACCCCTATGGGACGGGTTGTTCATTCCATGGGACTACCAATCGGGACCAATTTTGAAAACCAAACAAAGTATTACTAAGGTGCTGTTCCGTTAAGGGTTCTTTTTTAAAAAGTTCTTTTTCTTCAATTTTCAAACTCAAATATAATGAAAATGAAAAATATTTTTTCAATTTTTTTGCACCGTTTAAAAGATCTTAATGAGATCTATCAAACAAGATCCATATTGGTAGAAAAATTATTTGCATAATCACATAATTTTTGAGCTTAAAATTACCCTCGTTTAAAAAAAAGGGGAACTTTTTGTTTTACTGGAACCGTGGAACGGCACCTAATACCCTCTCACCTTAGCAATTCAATGCCTTATTTTCTTATTTATCCAGTAGGTGCTTTTCCTCTTGTTTGCTACAGGAGTGTCTTACGTTCCGCTTTCTTTTTAAATCTTATTTTTCAAAAAGAATGTAATTTCAAACTCCAATATAATGAAAATGAAAAATAAATTTTTAATTTTTTTTGCACCGTTTAAAAGATCTCAATGAGATCTATCAAATAAGAACCATATTTGTAGAAAAATTATTTGCATAAACATATAATTTTTGAGTTTGAAATTACCTTTCATTTCTAAAAGTTTCTTTTTTTCGAAACTGGAACGGGGTTAGTTTTCCTTTTTGAAAAAAGTTTTCTAACTCAAAAAATACTTATTACTCCTATTTTTAATGATTACGTCTATCTCCGATCATTATTCTCATTTCTCTTTCTATCTCTTTCCACTCATTACGTCTATCTCCAACCATTATTCTCATTTCTCTCTCTATCTCTCTCCACTCATTACCCTTACTTCTAATCATTACTCTCATAAAAAAAAAATCTCAAATACTTGTCCAAACACAACATAAACTATTTTATCAGTATTGTAATATAATGATATTTGTGAAATGTATTAATATCCGTAAGATTTGCATTAATCTCCCAACTTGCTTGAAAGTTTGGTACATTATCTTCCGCCTAGTGGGCGGAGGTTAGCAAGACCGATCATTAAAAAATGTACACCTGATCATGGTACAGTTACGTAACTGATGGTGGGTGGGATTGGGATAGTTCTCCCCTGTTTTTAAATGAAGTTCCTTTTGAAAAAGCGAAGAAAGAAGGGGAAAAGGGGGAAAAAAAGTCCGCAAACCGGCAAACAGATTCTGGTTTCCTCAAAGACCGAGAATATATAGATATATATAGAGAGAGAGAGAGAGAAAAGATGTAGAGAGAGAGAGAGAGAGAGATGCTTTTATTTTAGGTGGGTGAACTCCCACACAACCCACACGAGCGGGTCTCGAGTTGCATGCACACACACACTCTGTTCTAGAGAGAGAGAGAGAGAAAAGAGAAGTAATAATTCAGTCTCAAAATAAGGACCTGACATCAGTAGTAGGAAAGAGGAGTATTATAGAGAGAGAGAGAGAGAGAGAGCGAGAGAATCGTGAGTGGGGTTTCGTCACTTCCTTTTTGTTTCTTTCATTTGGCTTTCTGTTAATTTTTCTTTTTATGGGCACAGTATTTGGTGTACAACAAAAAAAAATGTACAGTTTGGTGCCGTTCCGCTCTCTTTTTATTCTTTTTTTTTAAAATAAGATAATTTCAAGTTCAAATATAATGAAAATGAGAATTAATTTTTTGATTTTTTTTGCACCGTTTAAAAGATCTCAATAAAATCTAACAAACAAGATTCATATTAGTAGAAAAATTATTTGCATAAACACATAATTTTTGAACTTGAAATTACTTTCTTTTTCAAAAAGCACTCTTTCTATCAAACTGGAATGGGGCCTCACCCGTTTCTACTAGCAAAAATTATTTAAAAATTTAGCGTATTTTACTATCTTAATTTTACTAACAAAAAATATTAAAAATTTAATGCATTTTATCAACCTGTTTTCATTTTTAAAAAAAAGTTTTTATCAATTCAATAACTTTTTTACTCACATACCCATTAAAAACTTTTTCACTACCGGAAATAATTTGACATTTCTCAAAAACCTATTATACCGTAAACACCTAACAACTTTCATTTACAAATAGAAATTTGCAAATTTTTCACTATCAAAAACACTCTTATGTAGTCATTCAATTTGTTTACAATATCTTTTCAAGGGTGCCTTAAAAAAAATCAACTCAGTCAATGACTTGATTAATTCATTCAATATTTAGGTGCAGTTTCACTAAGCTAAAAGTGTAAAAAAACAAATGAATTATGTTCTTATTCAGATTTTTTTTTGCATTTTCTTAGTTTTGTACCAAATTTTTGTAAATTATTGATTCGTCTCGACGAGAGGAATCGAAACAACCAAAAAAATTCACTTTTATCCAAATATTTTGAAAAACATCCACTTATAAGTTAAAAAGTGCCATTTTTTTGAAAATTTTAAGCTTAAAAGTGGATAATTCCAAAAATATTTAGATAAAATTTAAAAAATATATATTTTCCAATTTCTTTCATCGAGACGAATCAATAATTCACAACAATTTGGCACAAAACGCACGAATGCGATTTTGTTTTTTGAATAAGAACAATTTTTAAAAAGTCCTAAAAATTAATCGAAACTCAACCTATTTTGTTGCTAAATTCACAAAAATCAAAAAATGAATAAATTGATTAAACCCTCAACGACATTCAGCTAAAAACTGATTCTTTTCAAGTATTATTTAAAATATATTTTAAACAAATTGATCGGCTCCAAATACCCACATTTCAAAGGAACGATGCTACAGGTACAGTAGCTGCTGCGTACAGAACCCGTTTGCGCCCGTCTCGGATCCCGCAAAGACGATCGGAGCCTAAATTTTGAAGTAAAGTTGGATGATTTGTAAACACCTTTCCCGTTATCGGATTGAGGTGATTTTTTACAGGAACCATAAATGAATTATTTTGAACAAAATGAACGGCTCCGATCGTCTTTACGGGACCCGAAACGGACGCAAACGAGATCTGTACGCAGCTGCTGTACGGCTGCTGCTGCTGTACCATTAGACTTTCTGATTTCAAAGTGGATTCCATACAATAACATTGATGTATCCATCCTATGTTACTACTCCACAGTAAAACCCATTCTCCTCTCTGTTCCCCGGTCCTTTAAAACGTTTTTCTTTCACTCCTATTTCCCCTCATTCCTTCTCTCTGAAGTAAAATCCCTTCAAATGTTCCGAGAGACAAATCTGAATCCTTTCTCTGTAGAGCGTAAACCAATTTGATCTCTGCTCATTGTTCCCAAAAAAAAAAAAAAACTCTCTTTTGCATCTTGTTTGGGTGGAAAACCCAGTAGTTTTCTTGCATTTTCTCACCTTTTCTCTGTTTTTCTCATCTGGTTTTTCACTAAAAAATGAGTCCACAACACTTTGACGGCAATGGTGGCCATGGTTTCAACGGATTCAAACCCATGGGTATAAACTCTCTCTCCATGAACTTTTGCGGAGAGATAAAGGGTCCTCACGAAATGGGTCATCAGTTTCTGAATGCTCCACTAATGGAGCAGAACAAGAAACCATGGAGGTTTCACACAGCAGGGGAAAACAGGGGAGGAGAGTGGAGAGAGGAGGAGAGAGGAAGGGAAAGGGGATTCGGAGGTGAGAGAAGAGGGGTTGGGGTTGTCAGTTTGGAGCTGAATGGTGAGGGCAGTGAAGAGGTGGGTCTGGGTGAGAAGAGATTCGGACATAGTAAGCTGTGTTCAAGAGGGCATTGGAGGCCTCATGAAGATGCTAAGCTCAAAGATCTTGTCGCCCAGTTTGGTCCCCAGAACTGGAACTTGATTGCCGAGAAACTTGATGGAAGATCAGGTAAAAATAAAAATAAAAATAAAAATCCCTACTGTTGAAACAAATAGAAGTGTCGGGAACTGTTCGATGCACATGAGTCTCTTACATGATACTTAATTAACGTGCACATCGAATGGCTCTGAATGTATCTCCGGATATCTGTATCCATAGCCCTGTTTTTAGTTTTTAGCGTCGAATGTGACAAAATTAAATCTTATTTCTTTCATGTGTGGGCTGGAACCAGGCAAAAGTTGCAGATTGAGATGGTTCAACCAGCTGGATCCGAGGATAAACAAGAGGGCGTTCAACGAGGAAGAAGAGGAGAGGCTCTTGTCCGCCCACAAGCTGTACGGGAACAAATGGGCAATGATCTCGAGGCTTTTCCCGGGCAGAACCGATAACGCGGTGAAGAACCACTGGCACGTGATCATGGCCAGGAGGCACAGAGATCATCAGCACAGCGGTGGGATTTACAGGAGGAGAAAGACTCTGCCGTCTTGTTCTTTCTCTCCTCCTCTGGGATTTTCCAAAGGATTCGTCGTGCCTGATTACAATGCAGCTAGTGAATCGACCGTCTCCACGGTTGACGAATCTGCATCGACCTGCACTGATCTCTCTCTCACTCCTTCAGCCAGAGTGCCGCTTGTTTCCCTCTCTAGATTTAGCCCTGTTCACCGGCTTCACCACGCCTACGGGCTGGATATGGGTATGGTTTCTTTTTCCCCTGTTTTAGGCTCTGTTTGGAACTCAGGAAAAAGAAAGGAAAATTAAAAAAAATTCCCTCCGATTGTTTAGTTCGAAGAAAAAAAGCGATTTAGATTATCAAAATCGGGAAAAAAACCCGAGGGCTGAACAGGATTATCAAATCCCTTTTGCATACCCAGAGAGAACCCCGTTCCTTGTTTAAGCAAAACATTAAAAATGTTTTCTTGAATGTACCGTATCGCGAAATAACACACCATTACAATGAACTATAAAAATGTTCTTGGATTTTCGTGGACATTGCCTTGGAAAACAGATAAATACAGAGACAAAGAAGTGTTTAGCTACTATTCCCTCCGTTCCATTTTGGTTGTTCATTTTCGTTTTTTCGTGCCGTCTTTTCAATGTTTATATCTTCCAATTTGAATCTCCAAAAATATACAATATGGATCTTGTTTGATAGTTCTCGATTATATCTATAATGCAAATTTTTTAAAATTATGAAAAATATTATAAATTGAGATATAAGCGTTGAAAGAACGTCACGAAAAACAAAAATGGACAACCAAAATGGGACGGAGGGAGTAGTAGCTAGATACTTTTCTCTATTTTCGTTTCCAGAAGCTCGAAAACCCGAAAACAAAAACAATGCCAAATGAGAAGGCTCCTTGTATTCCATTTCATGGCGCGTTCGTAAGGTTTTAAACAATGCAATCCGAATGTGCTATAACGCATTGGCCGAGATTAGACGACATCTAACACAAAAATAACATCCGAGATTTGTTCGGCCTTGTTCGTTTTGATATTTTACTTTATTTTTCAATCATTACCCTATATTTTTCTTCAATTATTATCATATTTCTTCAATTATTAATTTCATTTCTCTCTCTATCTCTTTCCACTCATTATTCATTTTTTTAATCATTATCCTATTTATCTCTCCATCCACCACTAAACTAAAATATCCAAAGTTACCAAACGAACAAAGTCGAAGTTTGAACTTTGAGAATGATATTTGCAAGCAAGCGCCGGTAATTTGATTATTATAAGCGGGACTCTAAGCGTTACTGATATTGGTTATTGTGTACTTTTATTTTTTTCTTGTTTTGAAGGACCATCAGGAGAGGAAAAGGCGTTGAAATGGGTAAATATGGGACCTGACCAATTTTGTGATGTTGTTGGTAGCGTCAAGTACTGTGATGCTGTGACAAAAACAAAGGGTATGGATGTGGACAACTCAGGCAACTCAGATTCAAACTCAGCAGTCTCAGCAGCATCTGAGTCAGTTGGCAATGGCGAAATTAATTTCATGGCCAATGCGAACAACAGCAACAAACTCAACTTCATTGATTTCCTCGGAGTAGGTGCCACTTAGTGAGAGAGAGAGAGAGAGAGAGAGAGAGAGAGGGGTTTCTGCATTTGAGTCTGGGGAAAGCTGGGAAAGTTGGTTTTTTTTTTTGCAGAGGGAGGTCACTTCTACAAGTCTTTCATATGTTGTGTACAGTTTAATTCCATTTAAGGGCAGTAAAAGAGTAGTAAAAGAGAGGAGCAAGAAAGGGTAAAGGAATAGTGTGAGAGAGAGAGAGAGAGAGAGAGAGAGAGAGAGAGAGAGAGTTATGATGAGGTGGTTGTGGAAGTGACCTGTTTTGGACTGGTTTTTGAAAAATTTCACTGTTTGTTATGCCTGATGTTTAAGTGTTTGCAGGCAGGGGAGACGAGACAAAAAGTAAAGTACTCTCCCAGAACTGACTCAATCAATGAAAATCTGGCCCATCTTTATTGCATGACTTCTTGCTCTGCTTCCAAATAGTGACAAATTGGATTTGGGTATGCTTTGTTTGACCATATCATTAGCAAAAAGTGTAAAAAAAAACAACTTTAAAACACAAATACATATACAATTGCGTCCGGAGCCGTTTGACACATGTAGAATAATGTGCATGGAACATCTCCGGACGCAGTTGCATTCGGAGTTCTGTTTCATCGTTGTGTGGGCAGCTCTTATCTCAGGGAGAGATGATTGGCGGTCTAGCACCTGATGCTTGAACGAGCTTTGACCGAGGTCGACTCCAGCATTCTAAGATCCAAGATCCACTCCCGTCTAATTTGGTTTTGGTGGGCCTTTCCCCGAAGTCAAAAAGATTATTGGAACTGAACATTTTGTGGAGCTCGCCAAGTACTCTTAACCATGCAATCATTTTGTTCAGCATATACTTAGTAGATATAATGTCTTATCGAAATACATTTATCTTGAAACAAATGCATTCAACACACTGGGTCAGATCCATTTGTTTCAAGATTAGTGTGTCCGAATAAGGCCTTATATGGAATCCTAAGAAAATGATTTTTTTTTTTTTTTGCATGCTTGACAAATTTTACGTATTAGTAAAAAGTTTTGATCATTATTGAGGGCCAAAAATAGGCCCATAAAATTCAAACCCAACAAGGCTGAACCACAGGGGGACTGGATTGGACCTGAGTCCAGCTTTGTGACGGTTCTTCTCACTTTTCATTACCGTTACCCAGGACCTAATCTCTTGGTCCCATGCTAAAAGGGTTTATAAAAAAAACAGAGACAAAATGCTCATGTGAATGTGACAAAATATAGGCTCCGTTTGTTTGGCCATAATATACTCTCTTGTAAATGCTTCTACTTGTTTTTTTTTTTTTTTTAAATCCGGATTTTGGGTGCACGAAAGATGGGTAAAACACTTCGGACGAAAAACTCCATCGATCACACACACGAACTGAAATTTCACATCTATACTACTATAAGAACAGAATTAAATCTAGTTCATATAATAATGAATTAATAATTGGTTACATTTGGTACAACGAAATTCCATAAACAAAACAAAACAAAAATATACTCTAATTCCTTCTTTTCTTCTCTTTTTGCATTAACGACATGTTAATTTAGTGATCAAGTGGTGATTAATTAATCCAATGACAAACGATGCTAAACAAAACAAAATAAGCATGTGCCCTCACAGATAGATGTAATTATAGAGAAAAAGTCAACCACACATACAGATAAATAAATGATTAAGAAATTCCAAATAGTCAGTTCCATCGAATGCCAACAAAACAATAATGAATATATGTACCCAAGTGTTACTAATTTTGAAACATAAACAACTAAGCTATGGCAAATACAAGAAAAATCTTACCAGACCCAACATTTGTTTTTAAACTTTAAATGGGCTCCGGCTAGGTAACGGTGAGATTGGTGCATAGGAATTTGTCGAGATGCACGCGCGAAAGTTCGCCCGGACAACCTGAGTTAACCAAAAAATGACCCTAGATTATTCTTTCCGAGTAGCTAGGCTAATTGAAAACTCTACAATTCTCTCTAATTTGTCCAGCTTTTCCAACAAGAACGCCAACCCTCCCCATCTTCACCAACGCATTCGCAAAACTCTGTTGGAACCCGTCGGGGTCGTTCGCGAAAGCCGACACAAGAGATGCAGTAGAATTGCGGAACACGAGCTCCTGATCAATCTGCAGTATCCCTCTCCTCTTACGAATGTCGCGGTAGTACTTGTTATCGATGGTAAAAGGCGTGGTTTGGTCCAAAAACGCGGTTGGTTCCTCCAACAAAGGCAATACTTGCGTCCCGCAAATCCCAAACAGCTTCAACCACAGAGCCCGATTCATAGTAGGGTCCCGCTTACTCGTACCTTGAAAGTCGAAAAGCCGGTCCTGAAAGAAACCGCAGTGCGCGACGCCCACCGTGTGCGCGCCCAAGAGAATCACCAAGTCGGATAGGTTCAGCCCTTTCGAGACGAAGAATTGCAACGCCTGTGACACAGAGATTGCTGGCCCCGGCAGGTTCACGAGGTTCGGGTTTGAGATCAGGCCGTCGCGTCTCCCTGTCGGCACCGAATAGTTCAGTCCGCCGGATAGAAACACGCTGTCTCTGGTCGCCAGTGCTATGATATCGGCACACGAGACGATTCTGGGGCATTTGGCCTCCAGTTTTTTCTTGGCCTTGTCGACGATGTCGAATCCCCGTAACGTCTGGTTGGGCACCGCGTCTTTCTCGGACGGGGTGGTGCTTGTCGGGTCTATGAGTACGGATGCATCACAACCCTGTAAGATTCTCGTGTGAGTCTCGATTCATTCGTTAACTCAAAGCATAACTAGAAACTTAGGCGAGATAAAGCTAGACATGAAACTGAAATCCTACATGTTATCAAGTTTGCACTTTGCATATATGTTCAAATGGTAATTTAAGAGAAAATTAACTGTTCTCAATGTCATATAAATGCGAACTATGTAGCCCAAGGTGTTGGCCTAGTTCGAAACTTCTCAAGTGTTACCAAGTCTTTCGGGGCCAGTTCGTACAGTTTGCTCTGACTTCAAATGAGGCCCCATTCTAGGGGACTATGGGATTGGTTCCCAATATTAGTTGACATGCGCGTAAACTGGGCCAGACACCTGGTTATAAAAAATATAAAGTCGAACAAGATATACTTTTGTAAATTACTTAGTACATAACAAGAAAAACCAAAACCCTTACCCTGACCATGCAGTCATGGAAGTGCAAGCGAAGAAATGCTGCTGTAATGGATTTGTCAATGCCGAATTGCTTCACTATCACACTTCGAACAATTTGCTCTGCCCGCGGGCATTTTTTGTTGTAGAAACCAACTTCTAGTTGGGCTGTGACAAGAGTAAGAGGAAGAAGAAGAAGACATAGGAACGCAGACGAGTTCTTCATATGGGCTTTTTTTTTTTTTCTTCTGCTGAAATGAAGCTAGATTATATGGAGATCTCTTTTTATATGCAATGAAGCTAGGTGAGAATAGTCACATGTATATATAGAGGGAAAGATATCAAGAAGTAACCCCAAGCAGGGACGGATCCAGAATGTGGACTAGTGGAAGCACCCTGTTAATTATAATGCTGCAAGTTTATTTTTTTAGTCAATCACATTAAGATCGTACAAAATTAAGGCATACATTACTAATTAACTACAAAAGACTATAACATGTTCTTTCAGTTAAATTAGGAAAAAAATAAGCACAAATTCTCAAACAAAAATTTTTAAGTTAGTTTCAAATGAAAATCGACAAGTTTTAGAACGATCGAACTAGTTCTGTTAATGACTTTATTTTATGATATTCTCTCAGACGGTTAAAAATAAAGAAAATCAAGAAAGAATAGCTCCAAATAGAAAAATAGCACACTTTCATAATTATGCTAATATATACAAGAATATAACAAAATTATTTTAGTCTCTAGTGGGGGAACGTGTCCCGCGTTCCCCTACCTAAATCCTTCCCTGACTCCAAGGGGTTGGCCTTGAGCTTAGGGGTTTACTTCCTCATAAGGTCACAGGTTCGACTCTCCTTACAGCAACTTTTGGAGCTACCTCACCTCTAGGGTCTGCGTGGAAAAGTCTGCGCGACGAGCTATAGGAATTAGTTCGAAGTGTGCTCAAATTAACTAGACCGGAACACCCTGCTCATCATCAAATAAAAAAGATACCTAGAAGTGCGGAACAAATTAAAAAATTAGCAAGAAGTACGTGGAGAGAAGCTGGCAATTTGCAAGGTCAAAAGACTAGAAGTACGTTGGAATGATCATTTCGTTAGCTGTAGGGAAGTTAAACCAGTACAGCTAAAATATTCTATCCAAAGCTAAACGTGCAGGCTTGTGATATTGGAGAAACCTATGGTACAGTCTCTGTCCTTCAAAACAGTTAGGCATTTTTATTCTACTAACCGACACAAAGTCGGGCCGGATAGTGTAAATGGTTGTTCGATATGGGTTTTGAGAGAGGATTTTGACGTAATGAGTGCGGAGAGAGATACGTAGATAGATGAGAGTTACAAATGAAGAGCAATTTTTTGAAAACTGCGTGCAGAATGAATATAAGACAAACTCTATCAAATACAATTATTAGTATACAACAGGAGTACAATTGTATATATCAGTACAAAGATATAAAAATAATCACCTAAAATTCACTTTTCTTGCCATTTTTAGCCGCAGAAGTGCTAACCATGCCCGTACAATAAAATTTTCAATTGTTTTACACGCTCATTTTGAATGATTATAATTTTCTAGATCTATAGTAGTTAATGAATGCTGCACGTACAACTTTTGCGGAGGCCTGTCGTTTTAGCTTAATTTTGGAGGCCCAAGACCAACGCTTTCCTCGTCTTTGCTCAGGGCCGATAGTGCAAGTCACGCCTAGCGTATGGGCTCGATCAAGACCCACATGCTTGGGCGCCTAACCTTTCGCAGCGCTCCAGTTTGACCACTGACCTCATGGGCCTGCTCCTTTTTGTGTTAGCTCGGGCTCCTATTCAGTCCACTACAGTCTTTATGAGTCCAATTAAAATATTTCAGATACCAACTGGAAATTATGAAGAGAAAAAATATATATGGAGGAATATTTTTTTATAACTCACGTGTTCAGGTCAGCTTACGAACAATTGACTATGTCTATAACAAATACTCCCTCCGTCCCGATTTAATAGTCTTTTTTTTTAGTTCGTGCAATTTTTCAATCGATTATATCTTGTAATTTATATTGTTTTATGTAATTTTGAAAATATTGTCTTATAGAACTAATTGAGATCTATCAAACAAAATCCATATTAGATATAAAATTTATTACCATTTTAAAGATATAACTCATTTTTTATCCGGTTAGAATTGAACGGGGGACTATTAAATCCGGACGGAGGAAGTATTGCTGAGTACAAATAATTAATTCAATCACATGACCCGGAGACAAACATGAATCTATGACCCGTAGATTGTACAACTGACTATGCCTATAAAGAAAGAATACAAGAAAAATCTTACAAGACCCGTAGATTGTTGCGGGCTCGGTTAATACGAATTGTTTTTGCCGCGGATGGAATTGGTCTCCCTGAACCAATCAAGGTGGACGTCAGCTGACTTCAGATATCGCGAGTTATAAGAAGAACCCAATAGTTTTCTTTCCTGAGCGGGCTAGTTGAAAGCTCTACAATTCTTTCGAATTTGTCCAGCGTTTCCAACAAGAACTTCAATGCTCCCCATCTTCACCAACGCATCCGCGAAACTCTGTTGGAATCCGAGGGCGTCGTTAGCAAAACCCGACACAATAGAAGCGCTAGAATTATCCAATGCAAGTTCTTGATCAATCTGCATTATCCCCCTCCGCGAAAGAATGTCGTTGTAGTACTGATTATCGACGACAAAAGGTGTGCTTCGGTCTAAAAACGCGGTTCGATCCGTTTTGAAAGGCCTTGATTGTGTCCCACAAAGGTTAAACAGCTTTGACACCAGAGCCGGATCCATGGTAGGGTCCGGCTTCCCGGTGCCTTGAAAGTCCGAAAGCCGGTCTCGGAAGAAATCGCAGTGCCCAACGCCGACCGTGTGCGCTCCCAAGAGAGTCACCATGTCATTAAGGGTTAGCCCTTTCGCCGTAAAGGATTGCAACGCCTCCGACACGGAGAACGTCGGCCCTGGTACGTTCACGAGGTTCGGGTCCGAGATTAGGCCGTCGCGTCTCCCGGTTGGTACCGAGTAGTTCGGTCCTCCGGCTAGAGCCACGGAGTCTCGGGTCGCCAGCGTTACGATATCGGCACACGAGACGATTCCGGGGCACGCAGCCTCCAGTTTTTTCTTAATCTGATCGATGATGTTGAATCCTCGTACCGTCTGGTTTGGCCGTGCATCTTTTTCGGATGGGGTGGTCTTTGTTGGGTCTATGAGTACGGATGCGTCGCAACCCTATAAAGATGTCATAATCACAACAATCGTTAAATTCTCGTACCATGGAATACAAAAAGTCCACCCCACCGCTTGATTCCACCGCTCCACTCACCGCCGTGGCACAAGACCCATTTCCCCGGAGGACGTGCTGTGCACCAAGTGCACAGATGCACCGTGATGTGCACATGCAATCCAAGCTGTCAGATCGTGTATCCGACGGCTCGGATCTCATTTTGACAATGAACGATTCTCCGTTGTTCATTGCCGAGATGAGATCGGAACCGTCGGGTGAACGATCAGACGGCTCGGACACAATCCCCCTACATCACTTGATAGGTGGCACGAAAAAAATCACCTAAAAGTCAAATTAATCAAGACTGTACCTCCAAAACGCCCACCTAATATTAATAAGAGAAGATAATAAGGGAATCAAGAAATCTTCTTACCCTAACGAAGCAGTCATGGAAGTGCATGCGAAGAAATGCTCTGCTGTAATGGTATGGTCAGTCTTGAATCGCTGCTGAATCACTTTACTAACAATTAGCTCTGCCCGCGGGCAGGTAGAGTTGTAGAAACCAATTTGAAGTTGGGCTGTGACAAGAGGAACAAGAAGAAGAAGAAGAAGAAAAAGGCCTATGAATAGGAATGAGTTCTTCATTTGAACTTCTTAATTTTCTGGCCGAAGAAAGAAACTAGTAAAATTTGGTTCACTGGTCTAGGTTAAGATTTAAGGTACTTGTGGATTGGGAAATGAAGATGGTTTTAGCTATGCAATGAAGGGTGGTTAAGGGGGGTATATATAGAGGGAAAGATGTGAAGTACCGTACGTACGTGGAGAGAAAAGCTGGCAAAGTGAAAAGTCAAAACGGCAGAGGTTGGCCTAGCGATCGAGACTTCGGACTCAGGAGTTTGTTCCCTCCTAAGCTCTTATATTCGAAACCCTTTAGGTATTATCGACTTCTTTGAGGCCCGTGCATATAGAATTTTGCTTTGGTTTTAATTGAGACCCTTACAAGTGAGCGGTGGAATTGGCCCCAAGGTTAGTCGAGTTACGCGTAAAATTGGCCCGGACATCTGAATTATAAAAAATATATATGTGAAAGAGATACACGGGGAGAAGCTGAATTCGTCGAGGTACGCATGGAGAAGCTAGCAAGGCCGGCCCGTTCAGCTAAGGCCCCTTAAAAAAGGAGTAAGTACTTATTTTGGATTTTTGCAAGGGAAAATAAGAACCCTTATTTCACTAAGAATTCTTTAGAAATACGTACTTATACAGTGGAGTATTTTTTATTGCTTAAATTTTTCAATATGAATCTAAAAAAATATGCAATATGGATCTTGTTTGATTGATCTCAATTAGTTATATAATACAAAGTTCGCAAAATCATGAAATTCATTATAAATTGAAAGATCGATATAAGCGATCAAAAAATATAAAAATAAGAAGGTAAAAAGTTAATGGAACATGGATTTTTATTTGGTAAAAATAAATAAATACTTATTTTATGGATTTCCAATATGATGTTGGATTCTTATCCTTGAGGTGGGGTACCTAAACGCGCGTAAGAGGTTAAAATATTGGAATAAAAAAACCTAATTGCAAATCTAAATATTTTGTCGAAAACTAAATTGGTGTATTAAAATTATGAAAATATGAACGAAAGTCTTTTGTTTTTTTTTTTTAATCTGACAAATAATATACTTATTTAAGAACTTAAAAGAATATCGGATAGAGGGAGGAATTTGGAAATCCTGTAGTGCGGACTGCACTACTGGGGTTGTAGGGGCGGTCAATCTAGCCGTCCTTTTTGACGCTGACGGCTCGAATTTAATCCGAACTCCTATTGATCCAAGTAGTTCATTGTCGAAATGGACGACCAAATTAGCCACCGTACAACTCTATAGGGAAGCCCGCCCTACAGGATCCCTTGTCCGAGAGGGAGTAGTTTTAAAAGTAATTCACATGATACTAGTCTAAAAAGTCAAAAAATTCACATGACACAAGTCTAAAAAGTCGAAGTGAGAGAAAATTCACATGACACATATCAACTCAATCCGATATGTGTAGGTGCTCGATCCAATCTTTCATTTTTCATTCAGATTATAGGATCTTGAAATCTAAATGAAAAAATAGAAGATCAGATCGAGCACCTACACACATGATTGAGCTGATTTTTCACGTGCCCACTCGTTTTTTTTTTTCAAAATAATTGAACGGCTTGGATCATTCGTGCAGAACCCGGAGTGAGCCCTGCATGCCCGTCGCTACCCCATCGGTAGGGAACCCGTCGGTCCCTTAGCTTTTCTGCAAATTAATATATACAGGGAGACAGAAAATATATAAATTTTTAGTCCTTCAAAATGTGTTTTTTTAATACTCCGTAGTAAATATTACGACTGTATACGAGTGGTTAACTGGAAACAGACATCCATGGTCAACGTGGACGGCCAAAATAAAGAAATACTCCACTTAATAACTAGTTTGTTATTCTCCTGGATCTAAAATTTGAAGGACAAAATAAATAAATAAAAATTAGTATGTCCTAATCTAGTTTATACGCTCCTTAAATTAATTAGTTTGTTATTCTCTGCCGGCGTTTTCATGTGCAATACAAACTCAACCACAGATTAGCAAAGTAAAGAGAACATCATTGATGTTTTGATTTTAATGAAAACCCGTGGTCTGTCAGGGCGTAATTAAAAGTCTCGTGACGAATGAAGGAAATGAAATAAAAATCATGGAGCGCGCGGGACTATAGCCAATAAAAGATCTCGACTACTTCAACTAAAAAATCGAGATCTTTATGTTTAAAAATAATCTCAATTTGATGCGATCACACCGGCCGTGAACTTTCCTTACTCATAACATCTCATTTTCATACAAACCCCTGATCAATATTCTTACTTAAGCACGATATAACATTGAAATACTTGTAACAAATATTCTTAGTATAAAATCTTCACCTAGTCTACCAAATTTGCAATAGATCAGAAGATTAATTTAGAAGGTGCACCAAGAAAGAAATTGCAAATATACCCATGTTCTTAATGAACCTAGCTAGCTAACTCCGCTTTTTAGCTCCCAGAACTTCACCCTCCTTAAAAAATGATGAACATTACCTCATTGATTGTTTAGATCTTCGTTCAATATGGCTCCGAATGAAATCGGCCAAGCATAGGGTCTAGCTAGCTAGCTGAAGAATGCATGCATGAGTATGCAATGAATGTTTTGACAATTGACAGAATAGAAATGTTGAATTACTCAAGACACCATGGGGTTTGGAATAGATTGCCACAAAGGATGACCAATTTATATATGGACTTAAATCATCTTTACTCACGAAAATAAAAGTGGAATGGACTTTATATGCCCCTTTTTTTGTTCTTTATATTTGTTTTTGCACCTGGCCCAAATATTTTTTTTATGGGTCAAACCCGAAAAAACTGAAATATCAGAAATTACCGGACCGAACGACAACGGAACGTTTTCGGTCCCCCATTGTCTCGGTCAGGACCGGTCTCAACTGGCCAAAAAACCCGACTGGACCGAACCTATTTTATTGTAAAAATTTCGTGGAGAAGTTCAAACCAGATCTCTTGCATCTAACTAGGGTAAGCCACAAAATTTCTCCTTCAATGGCCGACATTTACACGGTCTACCACATCATATTAAAGTGTAGAAGAAAAAAAAAAAACTGGCTCAATGTGGGAATATCACGTTTCATTTCAGAAATTTCTCCCGGATTAAGTGATGGGTCCACAATTGGCATGGAATAAGTCGCCATATATTGTTTGGTTAGGGTTTTGGGAGGGCTTGCACAAAACAAGCTGAAATCGCCAGGAACTCCAAGAGAACCCGAGAATTTCTGCGTCTTATTATAGTGTGTGCTTCAGGGGCTGCACGTATCCAAGAATTAAGGAAGTTTGAGCCCTTTTGATACGTTTATATAAGGCATCCTCTGGATGATGCAAATCGAAGCAATTGGATGTCCAACTCCAAGAACATTGAATGCCAAAGATGAAGAGGCACTCCTCGATGGAGGGCGAGGCGAGACTGGAAATAGCAATATTTCAACAATGTTGGTGAAAATTAACGAGCCAACGATTCCCAGCCAATCTAGGTTGTCTCATCCACCAAGGTGGGCCAAACAGGAGGCGGCGAGATGGTTAACTGGCGAATAATTGTTTCATTGTCACATTCGTTATCTTTGTTGGTTTGATTTCAGTAACCCATTTCGAAACCAAGAATTTTCTAATCATCCTCGGTAGCTAGGATGAGAAAGTTCTTGGTTTCGAAACGGATTGTTGACATCATACCAACAAATATAATGAAGGTGACTTACCAAAAAAAAAGATAATGAAGGTGGCCATGAAACCATTATTTGCCAGTTAACCATCTGGCCCGCCTCCTGTTTGCCCCACCTTGGTGGATGAGATAGCCTAGATTGACAGCATCTCCCATTCCTGTGTTCTATGGTTTACATTCTTATTCATCTCCCATTCCAGCATCTCCCCATTCCTCCCTTTTGTGGCTCTCAAAGATCATACGGAGTAAGTATTAACGAAGAAACTGGCATGGAAGTTTTCATTTATCGAAACATTTGTATTGATCGAACAAGCTAGCGTCAAGCGATATCTGTTCTTACGATATGTTCTTGAACCTTTATGATCTTAGCAGCGAGCACAATGATGCAGAATTATTCTTCGCGGCAAGAGACCCAAAACGGAAGGGAGCTAAGGTTTTATTTGATACATTAGCAGTCTCTCAATGGCATGCATGCCATCAACGCTAAAAACGTCGGTGATCAAACTTCATTGACCTAATCCAATACGCAATGAATTCTTGGAAGCCCCTTCCAAGAACTCATTGGATCATTGCGTATTGGATTAGGTGAAATACTGTTTATAGGTGCTGAACATGACACATGAGCCCAAAAAAAAAATACCGTGTGGTATTCCATTGAATATGCTCCATAGGTTGTTATTCTATGACATCAAACGTCAAACTACCTTGTTTTCGCCGGCGCTTCCATGTAAGCCTTGGGCTGGGCCGGAATTTTTTTTTTTCTTGATAGGCAATAAAAATTTTATTAAGAAAACTTGACAAAGGGACGCTGAACACATCATACATCTTGTACAATTACAGTTACTGATCATTTGGTTTGAAAGACGAAAAACTTCAGCAAGGTAAACATACCTTTTGAAAATGATGTTTCCTGTTAATAGGAAACAAAATAAAAAATTAGAGCACTGAGTTTTTCTTGGACTTTCATTAGTTTTGAGTCAACTATATACTTTTTTATTATAGGAGTACATCTTTTTCTCTTGACAACCGAATCTGCGGACCAACTTGCGTGCTTCTCCACTGATTCTGAGAGCCTTGAAGTCAGATTATAATACATAAATACAAATGCGACTAAAAACTTTTAAAGAATCGCTAACGACGAAATTAAACAGATCAAAGAAGAGAATGTGAGTGTTGGTTTGTCTTTTCTAGACGTTTTTCAACTTTGTCATTGATTCCATTTCCATTTCAATAATGAGGATTACTTAGGAGTGTATCCAACGTACTTCTAAAGCTATCTTTTGTAGGAGAGATGAGTAGTACTTATAAAAGTTGCCTTCTCCCGGAAAAGAAGAGCTTGGAATAAGGCCTTGATGTGGGGTTTGCTTGATAGGAAAGCAAATTCCACTTTTATCAGTAAAGTTGAAGGGGAAAGGTGAAACAAAAACTAAGGTGCATTGTTAAGGTGTTAAATGGGTAATGTTTCGTATTGTGCCTAATCTGATCCGTTTATTTATCATGTCGTACGATGGCATGTAGATTAAAATACTTTTTCGGCCTAACTTGGCCCATAGGCACGACACAAGCCATGTTATACTGTGCCAGTGTCGTGTCCATATGGGTGCCGCGTCCATGCCTAGTCCGGCCTTGTAAAAGTAAAACTAGAAATCTAGTCAATAATTATCAGTATATTATTTTAGGGTTGACACAGAATTGTGAATGGTTCAAAAATATGCAAGTTATGCAATTGACTAGAAAGAAAAAATATTACTCATTCCGTCCCTTTTTAAATGTCCCGCTTTGTAACTCCAACTTATTAAGAAAATATAATCATTTCACCTTGCACATCAACTTTACCTCCACTTTTTCTATTTACCATCTATGGAGACATCATCATTACACTTTTACTCACTAACTTTTCAAAATGGAATATACTTTTAGGGACAAAATAGAAAATATATCAACTTTTACCCACTAACTTTACAAAATGGACACTTATTAAGGGACAGCCCAAAATAGAATACTGGACTTTAAAAAAAAGACGGATGGAGTATATTTATGTATTGAGGTTTAATAGATCAATCTCATTTATCTCCATAAATAGAAATCTTGCGTCTATGCCCATGTTGTGCTCATATTGTGCACATGCCCCAAAATGACGGTCCAGCCCGGAACCCTTATGTGCCTGTATCATGTTATGGCGGTCGAAATTGTGTCGTGTCATACTGGGTGTACTCTAAACATGTCGTGCCCATATCAACCCGGCTAGAAGTCAAAGCTTGGAGTGTATTTACTATAAAATGGAATGCGAAAATCATTTCACTTTCCTTTTCCCCCTTAGTTTCAGAATTTCGGAACATATCGGTGGATACAACAAGATGCAATATCGGTGTATACAACAGGATATTTGTCCACAGAATGATGATAAAAAAAAATCATGTGCTTTGCTGAAAGTGAGAAATGCATATATTAGCTAGAAAAGTAGTGACCCGAAAAAGGCTGCTAACAACACTCTTCCATCTACACATCGACTGCCACACATAAACAAATGAATCCATGACCTGTGGATATGCCATTGCAGCTTCCGAGTTGCCTGGAAATAAATTTTCTTCCAAGAATCATTGTATAACCTTGAATTCCTCAAGCAACCGAAATCTCACAAGCTTTCTTCTACGTGCTCTCTTGGAATGTATGGGCACGAGTAAGAGCTGCAGGATTGGCTTCTAACACCTCTGTGGTGTCCAATGGATAGCCCTTGCATTCTTGACTCGGTTTGTAAGGTCTGAAAACACCACATCTCAATTTATTTTCTTCCTGGTTTGAGTTAAAGCCTAATGTCGTCACAGTTGAACTCTTGGAATCATCGTCTGGGTCCTCGATTCGAAGCGTTTTAGGAACTAAAACACACTTCTCTGACTTCTCCTCATCCATCGAATTTCCATCCCTCGAATGCCTTCCTAAAGCTAGCGTATGCCCAGCTCCTGCGGACCAGTCCGGGAAGCAACTCCAATATGATGCAGGAACAAAATTTAAAGGAATGCCAGGTGGAACTGCAAGCATTGGCGTTGGGCTCCACCGGGTTGGGTTATTGTTACCATCATCAGGTGCAGAAACCAAAACCCAAGGAGAAATAGGATAACAAGGCATGGGATTAGACTGACTATCTTGTTCCTTCACTTCTTGAGGTATCTGATTTTCATCTACCACTATATCAGAAGCTGTAACGGAAGAGCCACATAATGGAGTGTCCTCTCTTCTCTTCCCTCTGGCAGATTCACGAAAATGCCCTTCACCAGCAAATCTTAGCACTGTTGCACTGTTAAAAGTGGAGTGGGGGTTTTCGACCCTGGTTACTGGTACTAAATCATTGAAAACCAATGACTCACGACGATATTGAGAAGCTAATTGCTTGTTCTTTCTCCTTCCAGCGCCCAGAGGAACGTTTCTCACGGCCCCACCGGCTGTCCAATACCTATGGCAGTGCTTACAGAAATGCCTAGGCTGATTTACATTGTAATTATTGAAGTAGCAGAATTTAGTATCTAAACTATTGCACCGCGGACATACAAGGATCTTGTCTGGTTTCTTGGGGACTTTCTCCGTTTCTTCTATGCTGCTGCTAGTTTCAGCTGGGTCCTCCTTTGGCTTAAGATTGGTTTGCGTGCCACTCCCATCTCCAGCTAATTGCGTGTCATTGTCCTTACCAGAGTTACGTTGAGGTCCAGACTTTTCCAAATGATCATCCATGGTTTCAGTTTTCAGTATTACACGGCACAAGTTCTGAAAGTTTCAATCAAAATCTACCGTTAACAGGATATCAAGATCACCCGCGAATCCACAATGACATAAACTAACTTATTAAGGTAATTAGCAAAGCATAAAAGAAGAGGGATGTAAAGAAGTCCTTTTGTGGGAAGAAACATATACATTACTTAATGACTATAATAAACTTTAAACAGAGCATATTACCAAACAATACCATAATATGGGAGCCTTCCAATACAAAATTGAAATAAAGGTGAAAAGACGGCCCGAAATTTTAATCTCTTGATTTTATTAATTCAGCATTCAGGCCATCATCAGACACCAAAAGACTAAAACGCTTAAAGTCCTAACTAAGCGGTCCGCGAACTAAACAGATAATTTGAACTAGCGTATTGAACTTCTTAATAACAGCACCTCATAGAAATAAGGTTCACGAACTTTGCAAGTTACTGTCCTAGGTTGATTTGTCAAGTATATTATCCAAACCGAGCGGACAAAATAATTTTGAACACACGTAAAAAACAGCAGATAAAATTGCTGAAAAGTTTGGTTTCCTATTTCTTGGTGACTTCAGGTGAAACTTAAAAGAAGAGAAGAAAATTCAGCAAGTTCCCTTTCGTCGTTCTAAGAAGAATAATTGGCTATTTGAAGTATTTGAGTTACAAGTATTTCACTGAAGGCCTCAGATTTTCTAGGGTCGCCAATAATGTGGACATCTGACATATGTATCTAATTTGTTCCCCCAATCTGTTATCTGAGATGTTATACATCAAGAAGCAGATAGCTACACATTATAGACCCAGTTGTCCAGAGCCTATAATATGGGGGATCATGCGTCAAACGTCTGGGGGATGGATGGTTAATATTTTGTGGCAGGGCTTAGGCTTGGGTGATTACTGCTATATGCAGCACGACGGGAGACTACACATATCGGGATTAGTCGGGGCAAACTGTAACACCTGCCCTCGTCACGAAAGAAAAGATTATCAAACTGAAATTGAGGCAAAAGCAAAATCTAAGGACTAACTAACCAAAGAAAAGGAAGGGCAAGGAAATTTCATCCTGTTTACGTTGGATGGGTGAATTTTGGTGATTTGGGCCCTATCCAGAGCCCTCATTTATGCTTGGAACCGTTCATGTTACATATCTCATCGAGAAGCTAAACCATGCAAAAAATCATGTAGATTGAATGTCTATAAAGAAATGATCGGTCATATCATTCACAAAGAGGTTCTGAGAGGTTCCGATTCAGTGTGTCAAACCTCATTTTCAAGATAAATGTGTTTAAAAATAATATCAACCCGATACCAATCAACTTGATTTTTGACATGATTAGTCTTCTCAACCAACTCTACAAAAAGAACAATTTCGAATCCGATATGGGTCCCGCAGTTTTTGACCAAAGTCCTTTCTCTTTTCTATCTTCGTTTATGTTTTTTTTGGTAAGTATCTTCGTTTATGTTGAACTTGTATGCTAGAAAACTAATAAAAAGACGTCACTTCTTCAGCACCCCTTATTTGGTGATCCGTCCAACTGCCCAGAGACCAAAAGAATACAACCAAAAAATTGTTCAGACTAGGCCCTGTGGGCTAACTTTTTAGTGTCCTTTTCGCACTGTCTTTTTCGTTGCTGTCCCCTAATTTTTACAATATTCGAGTCAAAGTTTTACATCACATCCTTAGTCTCGATGAAAGGAATCGAAAAAGTGTAAGGTATACAAATATTGCCCAAAGTTGAGAAAAGTTCAATAAAGACAAACGCTAAAAACACTAACAGAATCTGATGCGATTTCTCTCGTCGAGACGAACAATGTGAGGTAAAAATTTGATCCCAACCTACTAAAAATTAGAAGAAAACAAGAAAAAGACGGTGCAAAAAATACACTAAAAAGTTCGCCCAAAGGGCCACAACATAGAACTAAAATCGACTAAAACATTCCCATCTTCTCCCAGTTTCCTAGCAACCAAACACGAACAATAGGCCTTTGAGTCACGCATTTTGTAGCTTTGATTAAAACTGGGTCTTAAATTTGAAGCAGAAAAAGAATAAAAAACAAGAATAAAAAATCTGCACATGCATTTATATGTATCCAAAGACTTACCATGGCTTCGGACTTGAAAGGAATCTGAAAACCCACATCGGATTTGCCATCGGACTTCGCCGGAATACGAGAATCCGGCACCGGAATAGTCTTTCCGAAGAGCTTGATGGCTGGATCTTTGGTCTCAGACGCATCTGCGCCGTTCATTTTTTCCCTTTTTGAGATGTAGTTATCCGAAAACACATCGAAATGTAAGAGATGAGAGAGAAGTTAATGAAAGAATCTTGAAAACCCAGAAGGAGAAAAACCCTTTCGAATGTGAAGAGTGAGAAAGCTGTTGGAGACAATAAACGACACAGGTTTTGGGACTATGAAACAAAAACTAGTAGTACAAAAAGTCCTCCGCAAAAAGCACTCGAAAAGAGAACGCACGAAGGGCGTGAAGGAAGGGAGAGGCATGGAAGTTTGAACGTGATGGACAATTAAATAGAGACGGATGGAATATTAATTCGAAAAGAAAGTACAAAAAGCAAAATATGACAAAAACAAAACCAAAGTCAAAGAAAAGTTGCGTGAAGTAGTCGATCACACTCGTAAAGATGGGTGGAGTGACCAAAATCTACAACCAACTGAAGCTCGTTTCCGCCTAGACGGAAGGATCATCCCTGGAATTTTAAAATTTTTAAGTACTATTCCCTCCGTCCCAAATTCTTGGTTCTATACGATTTTATGTACAATTTTCAATTGCTTATGTCTTTCAATGTATATTACTATTTTTTATGTTTTTGAAAATATTGTTTTATAGAAATAATTAAAATATATCAAACAAGATCCATATTGCATATTTTAAATAATATATATTAAGAAATATGGGCCATTGAAAATTACACATAAAATCGTAAAGGACCAAAAATTTGAGCCGGAGGAAGTACTTTTGTTTTACTTTACGTGTTCAGATCTAGGCAAAGAAAAAATGGAATCCCTCTTTCTCTTTTTAACACCAAGATTAGCGACTTTATTAAAGATGAGCTACAAGTACCTAAAGTCAGACTTTATTAGTGTCTTTTAAGCTTTTTAAGCGTTTTGTCTCTTTACTAAAAAAAATCGCATTTATTACAAAATTAGTTATTAGAAAATCGGGAAATCAGAGTTATTTCCGTGGCTTCATCGATTTTCGGTAAATTTGATTCCTTTAAAAGATGGCCTTTAAATACAGTGTATTTTTTTTTTTTTTGACAAAAGTGAGAGGTCAGTATTGATAAAGCCCAACGGCACTTACACAACGAAATTCATTACAGATAACTTAGACAAAACCAAACTAATCATCTAACTGATACAAAACGAGAAAGAACAAGGCGATTGATATCTTTCATCCCCAGTCCAGGCATGGCCTGACGCACCTTCTGCTGAGCGGAAAATTCATATATCCTATAACAGTTTCAAAAAGAGATACATTGCTAGCCAAGAAAAAAGACAACAAGAACCCAGACGATCAGATAAATTTTGACCAGAAATGAGCACACTAATGAATTTCTAGCAAACCACAAAAAGATGCATATTAATCTTCTTGAGCCCGAACAGTAAACAAATCGCCCAAAGGCGAATTATATTACTCTCACATGGAGAGACAAAACTCCTTCAGATCTTGCTCTAAATCCAACCGCCCAAAAACCGCCGAACGGATCGCAACCCTCACTGCCTCCACCACTATTGCCACAAGGGCTCCGGCGATGAATTACATGCGGACAAACGACTCCGGTGACGACGGAGCCCGCCGAACAGAAAGGGTCAGATCTGAGGGAGGAGAAAACGAAAAAAAAAAACTATAGAGAAGAGGGGGAAGAAAGAGGAGAGCAAATGGAGGAGGAGGAGCCCGGGGGGAGGAGGGAGAGGGACGCCTCCCCTCCAAACAGAAAAGCAAGACGGTTGTGACTTCTCAAAATCTCCTTAGAGCTCTCAAAACCCCAAGAGAGGCGGCCGTAAAATTTTGTGCTTAAATGCAGTGTATATAAAGTTAACTTTTTCTGCTTTAATCAAATACAGTAACTTTTACCAAAAGCAAAAGACAGCAAAGAAAATTTGGATCCCCTTTACATTACTATCCCATCTTGTCTACCTTTCCATTTTCCAAAAGTGTACCAAATTTATTATTATTAAATAAAGAAGAGAGAGAGAGAGAGAGATTATTAAATAAAGAAGAAGTGCTTTAACTTTCTTTCTTTTTTTTTTTTATCAGAAGTGCTTTAACTTCAGACTTAAGATTTGTGGCTATGTTCGTTTAGTGTATTTGGAAATTTTTAACTTTGTTTTCCAATCATTACCCTACATCTTTCTCCAATCATTACCCTATTTTTCCAATCATTAATTTCATTTCTCTCTCTATCTCTCTCCACTCATTACCCCTCTCTCCAATCATTACCCTATTTCTCTCTCCACCCACTACCAAATCAAAAATTTCCAAAATATCTAAACGAACATAGCCTGGTGTTTCTTGAAAATTTTGAGTTATGAAACGAGAAATAATTTTTGTTCTCACCTTTTATTATTGTACGCATTTCATTGTCTTCATCCGCGCGCGTAAAATAATAAATTAATTAGTTATATGTGAAAGGTAGATTAAGAACTAATAATAGTTGAACACTTCCACATGAATAAGAATAGAAAAAGGTAATAGTCAACGTTGATTTTTGACAAAAACGGTAAACTCCCAAGTGCTCTTTGAACAAATCAAAAAGAGATAAACTTCCCTGTTGATTATTGAAAGTTATCTATGTTCTTGTATTCAAACGAGGGAAAAAAAATTGTTTGTCGCTCGTCAAAGGTCTACCAGATTTTGCCCCGAGAGAGGGAGAGACCGCATTCTAAAACGGAGATCGTATGAGCTGCCACTCTGATATGCTAGAATTTTTCACATGCGATTTGAAAAACAGATCACTGAAGAATCAACAATAGCCGCAAAATCTTATCTGCCAAGCCCAGTGGTGGCAAAGTTGAGGATGCTCTAATGTGCCGAAGAGACAGAGTACGTTGTCCAGCAGGACATAAATCAGGACCGCGACGACAGAGGTTTTGCCGCAGAGGAACTAGAAGGTGACTCGTCTGTGGGCTGTGTGGTGGTGCAAGGTTGCTCTTGCCCTATCCCTATATTATACTAGGTTTTGAAGTAGTAGGTTTCCATCATCGTTCATATTACAAGAGATTGAACCTGGTTCCGCAATAAATAAAAGGAGGTTGAACCTCCCCTTGCAAGTTGTCTTTAAGTTTTCAACTCAAAATTAATTGAAAATGAGTCGTAAAAGCCGCTTAGGATCATATACGAGTTTGGAAGGTCATAACTACCAAATGTAGCAAACGAAGCATTCATAAAATAGGATCGCAAGTAAACAAGGTGCGCTTAAGGCATAAATAACGGGGAAAATCAATAATAAAAATATATAGTCAGGTAAAAAAAACCTACCAAAGACCAGCTCAGATACCATGTGGTTTTTATTACAACTCAGGGCATCCTGACCAGTACCACCTCGATTGACTAATCCCTAAGAGACAAATTTTATCATCCACTAATACGGTCTTCATTTATAGGTGGAACAAAACCTCGTACAAACTAACCTAAGATATTTCGAACTTGATAACTAGGAGGGAGTCCTAAGTTCTAGGCCTTGAATACCATGTTAGTTTTTTTTTTTTTTTTGAAAATTAGCTCTTATACCATGTTAAAACATCAAACTAAAAATCAAATAATAAAATAGTGAAGAGCCCGTTGAGACATATATTTTAATTTCAGAGGCAATACTTACTCATTGTGGGAACATAGAGTCCAAATTAAACAAAGCAACCGTAGTCTTTTCTTTTAGGCAAAAATAACTTTAGTGAATCTCTATTAAAACAGAAGGGTATGGGGACAAGTTGTTGGAACGGCTTAGATTCATTTGATCCAAAGGCTGTAGTGCATTCTTCCACTTCCCGGTTAAGTGCCCATGGTTTTCACCTAAATCACACAACTGCCATCCCCTTCCAACCAAGATGCGTAGTGCCGTAGGCACGGGCTAGCACTAGTAACATATAAGCCACATCCTACCGATACAAAACACTCAATCCAATATTCTCTCCCTAACTTAATCTTCAAATAAATTACAAATTACAAAAAGTGGAAAATAAAAATAAAAAACATTGTAGGTGACTAATGTACAAAACACATATCGGTCATCAGTCAGCTTCTAGTGAGGGATGCCGCACGTTCTTGCGTGCGGGATCCCTCACTAGAAGTTTTCCGTATCGGTCATAATCTAAGCTGGTACTCCAGGGGTTTTTGGATCATGGTTTCTGTTTGCCCCTGTTCCTGGATAGTCTGCTTCCATATCCATTCTTCCCACCACGAAAACTTCTGACAACTCTCCATCAATCCTCATATCCATTTCACCCTGTTGGTTTGAAACAACTCTCAATTACAAATGGCACATATATATTTGAAATTTAAATCGAAGAATTCGAATAATAATAATAATAATAAAATTATAAGTGGATCGCCAGGGGCGGCCTAGGCCGACCAACGATATGGGGCCTTATTTGTTTCTAACAGAAAAATTAGATAATATAAATAAGAATAGCTTAAAAGGTAAAATACAGCTTTTATAAGTAAATTGTGGGTATATATGAAACTTATCTTAAGAAAATTTAAAGCTACAAATATGAGAAAATAAATTTCGAACGTTGGAGATATAATTTATTTGAACGTTTTCTTTATGTCATTAATCTTTACAAGTTTATTGCAAATTAGCGATTTTCCCAAAGGTTAGATGCCTCCAATGCCGCCCGTAGATCGTGGGTTCAAATTCTGTTCTGGTCAACTTTTTCAATTCATTGGCAAAAATGATGTCATTCAGCTAATAAGTTTTGAACCTGAATCATCTGCTAAGTTATGCGTCTAGCGTCTAGGCTATTATATAAACATGGTCGTGAAATGGGGCTCTATTTTTCGAGCCAAAATTAGGGGTCCTAGGCGATGACCTGGTTATGCTTAGGTTCGGGCCTGTGGATTGCTCATCCTTCAGCATGCACGCACTAAGAACCCTTGGCTCCTTGCACTATTTTGGAGCTTATACGGCTTCATGTTTTATTTCACCCCAGATGGGTTCTTTTCGGGAAGCCTGATGGTAACTCGGTGGATTTGGGGTTGGTGTTGTGCAGCTGCTGCACGGCTCGGATGACGTCCGTTCTGTTCTTCATCGAACAAGTATAGAATAATACCATATAAATCTTGCTTTTGAAGTGTTGTAAAAGAAAAATACTACTAGTAGATGGGTAGTATACCATTATTCTTGATTAGTTAATTTGCATCCAGCACTTAAAAGTAGTTTCAACAAACAACAAAACGCCCAGAAGAAAAAGGAAAAGGGGCGTGTACTCAAGAATAAAATGTTTTAGGAATCTATGATTGCAGGCTACTATTGGAGAAATTTGAGGTTGTGCCGCTCAAACGCATTCACCGTGAAGCAAACAAATGTGCAGATGCCTTGACGAAAGACGCACCTATTTCCGCTGGAGAATTTTATATTTATCTTACTATTCCTATATGTATTGTTCAATTTCTATTTGAAGACTCTCTGGGGGGATTTTTTTTTTTGCTTAGCAAAAAAGATTTATTAATCTTTACAAAAGATTACAAAGATTAAACGGATCAAGGGCACAACAGTAATTAAGAAGCCACCCAAGACCGAAAGGAAGGCTAGACGCCAACCAAAAACGCTTAACAAAAATACCCTAGACTTGTATCCGTTTAATTTTATCTAATGCACTTCTATCTACATTAGTAAAAAAAAAGTTCAGGACAGCTACATGACTACCAAATCAATGTTTTTCATATGATTTCCGCTCTCAAGTTTCAACGCAAGGCCACAAAAAAATATATAATTTCACACTTCGGTCACCAATTATGACAAACTTAGTATATGTATTAATTTGAGACTAATTAGTCAAAGCAATTGCCTCCCCCATGTGAACCCCCAAAAAAATGTTTAAAAAAAAAAAAAACTTGAATTGGTCTGTTTGGTACAGTTTTGGCAACCATAATCAAAGAACTAGGATCAAAGAGTGTACTGAACCGACCTTTTGGGCGCCCTTCTCGGGCCCACTTTTAGATAATCGGGATCATCCATACTCCATCTGTTCTAATTTAATAGTTCATCGTTCTATTCTAATCGGATAAAAAGTTAGTTATATTGATAAATTGGTAATGAATTTTATATTCAATATGCATAACGATTAGTTTTATAATAAGATATTTTCAAAATCACATAAAATATTATAAATTATAAGATATAATCAATTAAAAAGTTCTCTCAATATAAATGTGTTCTTAAAACAAACAGATCAATTCATGGCATGACATACTTTCCTGGCGAATTTTAAAAAGCGAACAATTTCGATTATCGAATTGAGCCCCAAAAAGCCTACAAAAGACTCAGCAGGACGGTCCAGTAACCGAACCGAATCCTAACCGAGAGAGAGAGAGAGAGAGAGAGAGGGGGGGGACCTGAGCTAGTAAATCCTGGACTGATGGGTCATCCCTGAACGACTTGAGGCTTCCTGCAAATCAATTACGCATACGTCCAGTTGAATATTCATAATTCAACAGCAACAACAACACAAAATCAAAGAAATGATCAATTTGAATCTTATATAAGCAAGACTCACTTGATGTTGGAACAGCAGCAGAGGAGAGAGCGAAGGAGAAACCCAGAAACAGGACCAGCAGTTTAAGAACAGCCCTATGTTCCATTATCTTGATTCGATAAAAGAAAAAGAAATACGGATTGCTACGATACAGATGTAAGCAGATCTGAGGGTGGATTGAGGGAGAAGAGGAAGTGGGTTGGTGATGGGAGGAGCAATTATGTTGGGGAGGGTGTTTTTATAGAGGAGAGATAAAAGAAATTGAAATATGCAGGGGAATTTAATACGAGTAATAATTTATTTTAAGGTCCTGTCAAAAAACATAAGTCAACTTCCAGTGCTAATGTGTACGTGGTGGGTTCCGACTTGCCTAACTTCCCTCTAGTGCTTCTTTGCTGGCCTGGGGGGCTGGGAATGGGAACGGGGGGATGCTGCCAAGCGGGGGTTTTTGGCAACGATGCCGAGCACTCTATCCGGTTATTCATGTTAGCAATTGACGGTTCAAATTTGTATGTGTTCAAATTTAATTCAAGTCGTCTGTACCGAAATGAACGTTCAAATCGGTGCTTGGTATTGCTTGGCAGATATGCTGCTCGACAACATCTCCGTGTCCAGGGGCCTGGCCATGGGGATGAGCTTCTCTCCATACCTTGCCATACTCTCAATTTTTCCCCACATTTCGGTCCCAAAGCTATGATTCAATCATTCACCTTGTAGAAAACGCCAACAACTATAAGTTTGCAAAATATCAGTATGATCGGATATCTATACATAACAATTTGCGACTTGTTCACTCATCTATCGACATCCGATCGTACTGATATTTTGCAAACCTATTTAATTGCGTATTCAACAAGGCAAACGGTTCCAATCCTAATTTTGGGCCCCGAGATATCAACAAAAATTGAGAGTATGGAGAGATGGGGCATGGGGAGGAGCTGATCCCATGGCCACGGGGCACGGCAGGCTCATGACGGGATTCATTCTGAGTCCCAAAATTTAATCCGAACGTTTCTCATTATACAACACAAAATTTACAGTACCATATCGAAAAATTAAGTCGATCGAATATTGAGAATTACATGATCGTGTTAAAAGTTATTTTGAGATATTATCTTACTGGTCATTCATTTTGTTCAAAATAATATGCTGTGTTCATTGAGTTATTGATGTCGAATCAACTTGATTTGTTGCATTGATATATTAATCGTCGAGCTCTAAAAAACGAACGGATGGGATTCGGGTTGCGTTTTCAAAGCAGTGATGAAACCTAGTTTGAACTCACGGGATTTTGTGTCTGGGGGTACAGCCAGACCCACCTCCCACCTTCCAACCACCACTTTTAATTTGGTGCAATAAACACTACCACATAAAACAATTAAAATTTATTTTTATCACAACAAAAAAGGCATTATATACCTCACATGCTTACACATGTCTGTGAAAAGGTGAACGGATAGATCACGAGAGTTGCCGAAAAAAGTTTTTTGTTCCGCTACGAGCTTTGGGGGCTTTTTAGGCTTTTTGAGATTTTTCTTTATTCGATTATTTTCGTGTATGTTAGTTTTGGACCGAGGGATCGTGCTGCGCAGCGTGTTGTGCGGGCAAATCGCTCCCGTTCCGGTCTCGGTTTGATGATCGGAAACGTTCACTTCGTAGAGCTCGTCGAGTAGAACAAGTGTATCAAAAATCAGCTTGTTCGGATATCATTAAGGGCCTCAACCGAACATTATTATCTTGAAATTATTAAGTGTACCAAAAAACAGTGGATTTTAATTTAGTGTAGGTGACTTATGACTTGACTGTTTATTTTTTCAGCTTGATGGGCAAATGCCGAGTGCTAAAATAGTTGGAGGCGGTGACGATGTTTTCAACACATCCTTCAGCGAAACCAGGGCAGGAAAACACGCCTATAAATTTGGAATTTCAATAAGTAGATTTTGTTGGGTGGAGAGAAAAATCCACTCACATGGGGTGGGATATACACATACACGGAACTCACCTCATGTGAGTTCGAGTTAAAAACAACCGTTGTATCTATTTTTTTTATTTATAAAAGTGGGGTTTGATACTTTATTTAGATTGCGCTCAAAATGCGTTTCGAAAACTGATGTCGGTTGTCGCTTCCAAATTCTACAGTTTAGTTTTTGGATCTTGATTATTAGGATTGGACCTTTTATTTTAATCTACCACTTTAGCTTACTCTGTGCTCTTACTAAGAGCATCCGCATCAGCTTCTTTATATTTTTGACCAATTTACACCTTAAAAAGTCACTTTATTACTTTAGCTATCCACTTTTAAAATGTCTATTGCATTAGACTCTCTACTCTCACTCTCTTCTCAATTAAATATTTTTCCTCTACTAAAAAGTTCATGAGAAATATTTAAAAAATAATACTACCAAAGAGAGGTGTCAGAGATTTAGAACTTGGACATACATTAAAAATAATAAACAAATGAGTACCAAGTGAACAGTTCCCCTTTACTTTAAGCTAGTGACTGTAGCATTTTTATTTTGAAGGGAGCACAAGCGAGGCTGGTGTGAGCCTATTTTTGAAATTAGACTCGCTACTGTAGTGTATGGGGTGAAATAACGACACTGATACAGATGCTCTAACACATCGGTCGGATTGATTATTGGACTTTGGGTTTTTTTTTATGTTGGTACATCTTTCCTTGCATTTCACATGCATTAAGACTGCACATTTCATATATCACGTCAAGTAGGTCTTCCTTTCTTTTCCATCGTATTTCTAAAGACTATTGAATGAAATTAGGTGATGTATACCCATCTTTTCCTTCACTTTTATAAGCAGTGATATTAACATCTTCGAGAAAGCAATGATAGCAACCTACTTTTATGGTATGATGGTTCTTCGTTCTAATTTTTTGGGTTTTCTATTTTGATTTTTTTGCAGCTATCGTGATTCTGAAGTCTAAATCATTAATGTCATTCCACTTAATACCACACATTAGAAGGTAGTTTCTCTTTATAGTATAAGGTGCAAGCTGGGGTATTTGGATTTTTTGAGTTCTAAATAGCCCTAACACAAATCTAAGGATAAGAATCTTTTTGATCTATAACTTTTGTTATTTGTCTTTCAAAGATGCTCACTTTGTGTTTGTTAAAATGCATGTTCGACAGAGTGAAAATAGTGAGAAGTGAATTAATTCTTTATACCCACTTTTGTGTAGCTCTCTTGATTTTTGTTTTGGTTGACTTTGGATAGACTTTGTGGTCCGACACTGCGAGGACACACGACACGACGGAAACACGTGGAGACGTGTCTGGACACGCCACATGAGGTATCTATTACCATGGAAATGCTGAGGACATGACAAAGTGAATTTAACATTTTTTAAAAGCTTTACCAGGATAACATATGTATCTTAAAAAGTATTCCAATTGGGAGTTTATTTGTTGTGAACTTTGTTTCCCTTTCGTTTAAATGGTATTATTTAATCAGATCACTACTGGACCAGCATATCTCTTTCCCTAGGTAACAATGTGATCAAATCATTACAGGACAAACACATCCATTTCCCTCGCTCTTTCCCCTATCGTCAAGCGTATGACCGAAACGTGTTGCGCCGTGCCTTCTAACACGGACATGCACCAGTGAGATGATAAAATGCGTTAAATTTTTAATATTTTTTATTAGTGAAAACACCTCCTAACAGGAACTAGTTATTAAATTTTTTTTAATCCGAGGAACTAGTGATTGAAGAGGCAAATTTCCAAGCAAAATGATGACTCATTGACCACATACTAGGGGTACTTTCCGCTCCTTGTCGTTTCTTATACTCCTATATAGTTCTTAGGTGAGTTCATACTATATTTTTTTGTTTCAGTATATTTGTCCGTCTTTTATAAATTTTTGTTGAATTTATATTTATTTTTTGAATTTATCATTTGTCTAGACGAGAAGAGTCTAAATGTTAGAAATTAATCAGAATCCTACATTGCTATAATCAACGGTTCGAATTTGCCTGGTAAGGGTTTTTGAGCAAATTTGAACCATTAATTTCAGTAATGGATGATCCATACTTTGACTGTCTCATCCAGTCCAAATTAAGGATGGGAAAGGAACCAAACTCCTTTTTAGTGCACCAAAATTAAAGATATCTACTGATTGCTACTGGTTTCAGGAGCCAAACTTTCAAGCATTATCATGTCCTATGTTCCCTTGCCTTTTTCTTTTTCATGAGAATCAATATGCCATGCTTTTTCTTATCTGTTGATATATTAATGATCTTTTTATTACGAATGGATATCTTGAACGATAAAATAGATTTAAAAAAGGAGCTTCATCCATCAATTCCGTACAAGAACAAATAAAAAATAATTAAATAAGTGAGAATCCATGTTCAACCCTTAACCGATCGATAGTAGGAGTACGGGATGTTTGGCAACCCATTTTTTGCCTTTTGCTTTTCCACTTTTCACATTGTTTCAGATTATGGGTGTTTGGATAGTTCATTTTTTTTTTTGATAATCAAAAGGGTAGAGGAGGGGGCGACCGGCGTAGCAACCCCCCTTGGGCGTGATCATAGGGACTCCCAACCCGCTGTGGAATGTCCGGTTTGAACCATAGCTACTGTCCGTGAGGACAGGCCGTCACCACAGCACCACCTAGGCGCACAGCTGGCACAGGACCCTCCACGCGTCCCTCCAACTCATTTTTTTTTTTTTTTGCAGCTGGAGGGGCTCGAACCCGAGTGCACGTGGAGGGAGAGGCACTTAAGCCCCATCACCTGTGCCAACTGGGCTACCACCATGATTGAGAACACATTTTTGGGGAATGAGTTATCAATTTTTTAGTTTAGAGGGCAGAAGTGAGAAAGAGGCTGGGGTGTTTAGGAACCTACTTTTTGGCTTTTCATTTTCAGCTTTCTGGCTTTTTGGATTATAGTCAGAATGTGTTTTAGAGAATGAAGGAGTATTTTGAGAGATATGTGCAGAATGTATTTTGAAACAGTAGTAGTGTTTGGTAGATGAATGATGAAAATGAATTATGGATTGATTTTTTACCAAGTTGCCCTTGGCCTTTATTATTGTTTTAAAGGGTGTACAAATTTTGTTTTCTTTTTGCCTTTGGCCGTTATTATTGTGTTAAAATATTTTTTTATAATATTTAATTTTTTAAATTTTCATATGTGAGGTGTAAGGAAGACATTCGATTTTTTTTATTTGGTATTTTAGAATTTAAATAATAAGACCATGTTACAAGTAATATTTGAAATGAGAAATTTCACCACTTTAATTTAACGCCAAACACATACCTCATAATATAAAAAAACAATAAAAACAAACACCAACCCTTAATATTAGCAAACAAATTAAAGTACCAACTGAAACAAAAAAAAACACACACACACAAACCACGCCTAGTACGAACTGAAGCAAAAAAAAGAAAGAAAAAAGGATGCACAAAAAAAAAAAAAAAACAAACACACAAAATGAGTTTGCCATCTGGTGTGAACAAGTGAGGAAATAAGTGGATAAGAGGAGGGGGGCAAAATTGGTAAATAAACGGAGGAGAAGTGGGTATTTTGGTAATTGACCAGAAATTGGGAAAAGGCAAAAATGTGAAAAGTACCTCCAGACCTGATTCCATCATCGCCAGTTCGACTTTTACCGTCGGTAACCCCCAAAAAAAAAAAAAATACCTTTGTTGCTAATGCCTAATGACTGTGAAATTAATCGAGCTACGTGTAAGCTGATTCGAACACGCGATTTTATGAGTATGTGAAACACACAAACGAGATAGTAAAAAACTAGCTATACAACTTGAAAATTGTCCGGTCAATATGTGGATACATGATTAAGTAATTAACCCAAATAATCTATTGTTCAAAAAATAAAAAAAATAAAGGCTGTCTCAACCAAGATATGCAATTAGGCATCCAGCAGGAGACATGGAGAAGAAAATTAACCAACACTCATGATTAGGGAGTGCGGTTGGGTTTAGTTCGGTCGGTTTTTATGAAAAATAAATTAAATCGAACTGAAAATTAATCGGTTTACAATTATTGGGTATTGAAACTGATCGCCGTTATTACCGATCAAAACGGTTTAATCGGTATTCATCACATCCTACTTATGAGGGGTGCTAATTAGATGATCTCCATGGTTTTACTTGTTAAGGAAATGAATTCCACATTGTTTGGGAGTAAAATGGGTGATCACTTAATAACATCTGGGACCTCTTCACCCATTGCCAATTGGTTTTGAGATGGACATAAAGTTTCTACATGGTATCAGAGCGGGGCTCGTTCCACCCTATATTTTATAAAATTTACAATCCACACCCCACGATGACAAACCAGCAAAAAAGGCTGCACGATGATAGGACCCAAAAAGTGGCCACGCGTGACAGACCTCAAACACGGCTGCACGTGAGGGGGGATTTAAGGAAAGGGAAAATGACGGCTAAGGACGTGTTTTGATAATTAATACACGCCAAGGATATTTTCAGCATTAACAAATATTCTTAGCTTATCCTTAGTGGGTATTAATTATCAAAACACGTCATGGGCCGTCATTTTCCCTTAAGGAAATGAATCCCACATTGCTTGAGAGTAGAATGGGTGATCACTTAATAATATCTGAGACCTCTCCACTCATTGCCAATTGATTTTGAGATGAACATAAAGTTTCTACATTACTAACAGGGTAGAAGGGTCCAATGACGTACAAGGTTAAGTTACGCACCCTTAAAATATGGTGTACGGTATCTATTTTAAGTATTTTGAGCCGCAAAAATTTATATTCCATCACAAAATATCTCGTTATGAACACCCAAAAAACTTATTTATTGGATAACAAAAATTCCCAAACAAGTACACCAAGAAATTCATAAACAACATCACGAAAATTTGTAACCAACACCACAAAAACTCACAAGTTTTGCGCCGTCATTTTTTACCCCACGAACTTTTTGAACCACAAAATTCATAGATTTGATGACCACAATAATTCATAAAAGTAACCACAAAATGTCATATGAATTTGACTACAAAATCTCACAACACAAGCCACAAAGGTTCGTAAAAGGAGCCACAAAAGTTCGTAAAATCAACTACCAACAAAATTTATATCCCGGGCCTCAAAAATTCAACCAAACGAAACCACAAAAATGCGTACGGTACACCCCAAACAACGGGCGTGTAATAACCCTCGGACCCCGTGAGCATGACGAAATTTCTTACCCTTTTGCTAGCATGATATTTGATAGTACTTGATGTAATGACAAATGACATAATTAATCTGCTCTAGAAACCACTGCTTCTCCAAATTTATAAAAGGGTCAAGATGTGGATGCAGCCACGAGAGTGGGACCCCACAAGCAAAGTCAGTGGGTTGGGAAATAAGAGCACTGAAATTGACAATGAACATCACTCAGCTCAAAAACGAAACGCCATGTGTTATCCACTTAATTAATTCAATATTGATGAGTTTATGTAAATGATGTGGACAGCAAAAGAATTGATCGAGTGAAGATAATTTGAGATTTAATTTTGTGTTTTCTAAATATTTTATGATAATACTAGTATAAGTAAACTCCGTTCGATAAGCCTACGGTTCACGACCGAAGGGGTCCCGATCGGAATCCCGATGCCCCGCCGGGCTCACTCCGGCCATCGGACGGCCGATGCGAGCCGTCCAAAAATTCTATAAAAAAACACCGAGTGGACCTTCGCGAGAATCAATGGCATCCGATGTGTGTAGGTGCTAGCCGCTATTGATGTCAATGCACAACCAATGAGAACACGAAGAAATTGAATTGGGTAAAAGAGGGTTATTTTGGACTTTTAATCCCAAATCCTAAATCAGGAAGAAATTGAATTGGGGGGTTTTCGGCCGAATTCCTCCACCTCTCATGACCCCCATTCACGATCCCCTCCAACCTCTATAACGGGATACAAATAAATACATGTTTTATCAGTGAATTCGCCAACCAAAAGGAACCGCGGCCTTTTAGAACTTACAAAAATGTATAGACTTTCATCCCATTCCAAATTAAGGACTGACCATTATGGCAGCCTATATATGGGCCAGCTAGTCCATTTCAATTCTCAAGCAAGCGTTTATAGATTTTAGAAAGACCCAAGTAATGACTTCTTTCTTCCTCATGGATTTGTCAATTGTATTTTCTTGTCTGCTTATAGATTACTACTTGGTTCAGTGAATGTTTAAAATTAGGTAGGCAGGCATTATTTAATAGTTTAGTCTTACTCCTTATATCACAAGTCTTTATTACATGTTATTTTATATAATTAATGTTAACGCAAGTCATTTCAAAGTCATGATATTTTTAAGGCCACTCATTGGCTTCTTGATAACTCCAACTATTGAACAAGTTGTGGATGCTTTGTCAGCTGATCATGGGATCTTTTCCAACGGCTAGCGAAATTAGAGAAAACCCCACTGTGATCGCATAGGGCCGGCTCGATCGAACACTTTTCTTAATGTGGTTTTCTCCTACGTACGAGTCTTTATGGAGAAGGTGTTTGACTTCCGTACGTTCCATAACATCCTATCATCGGGGGGGGGGAAAAAAAACACAGAAAAAAGAACCATCCTCTCCCACTCACTGTGAATAGAGCCAGCTCATCTCCCGCGTAAGGTAATTTTATTGTTGAACTTCGCACGTGGAATTCATGTTGTTTGGCTCAAAATTAACCCAGATTGAGCATAGCCCCTTTTGAGAACTTTGGGGGGGATAAATATTTCATAAATTACTATGGCATCCGTAGAGAGGAATTATCCTCCTCAAGATTGATCCAAAACAATCATCCTCTCTGCCTATAAATTTGTGTAAAATGCCTTTTGCAAAAGCGTAGCAAAAACATAGGGGGAAAAAGAAACTGGGTGTGTTGCCTGATTGGTGGTTTAAGTCAGCTTCTCGGAATGAACTATCAGAGAAGAGAAGGCTGAAAGCCTTGCTGAAAGCTTTTTAGACAACAACAGGAATAGCCCTATAGTTGACTTCCCCCGTGACTCTCAACTAAGACAGGGCAGGGGAAGATCTCTTATGCCTTTGATTCAATACTAGGTACTGGGTGAATCATATCGAGCGAAGAACCCTACCTTGCTTTCGTATCGAAGCGATCGGGGAAAGGGGCTTACCCAGACCGTGAAAGCATGGAGTAGGCAATTCGCCGAACCACGAAAAAACTTGTTCTGTGTTTGGGTGTGTGCGTGTGTGTATGTGTATGGGTGTCCCTGGGCACAACATTATTGAAAAGAAAAAAAAAAGGAAACTTTGTCATGGTATTGAACAAATAAAGGGTAAGCAATTTGATTAGGTAATGTGGTTTTCCCTGCTACTTCCATATATAGCAACTCACAAGTCACAAGCACATAAAAACAGCTAGTTATCCATCGTCATCATTCATGAACTACCCTGCATGCATGCTTGAGATTTCAGAGCATCAATGGGCCATAACCTATGTTTGTTTCGAGCTTGTTTCTAGTTTTTCAATATAACAAAACCTAGAAACAAGCTCGAAACAAAAATAAATTTTGTTTCAAGCTTGTTTCGAGCTTGTTTCTAGTTTTTCAACAAACCCACAAAATAGATTTGGTACCCTTACCATTTTTCATATTGCAGGTCCAACTTCTTCATTTTTTGCTCTAGCAAAATGAATTGACCAAGTTGTGAAAACTCAACAAAGAAAATTCTCCAACCTTTGTCCTTTTTCCCTTTCTTGGTAATTTTTGAGCACAAACATACCGGCTTTTGTACGAAAAACTAATGACTACCAACTACTTACGCGGCCACGACACATCCGGTAGAAAAATTGTACATAGATTTTAATTGTTCTTATTCATATTTCATTTATGAAAAATAAGCTACTAATTAAAAGACTTTATCAAGACCTAGTTGAGAAATCATCTGCATTGACGCTTACCGAAGTTCTGGGCAGATACCAACTTTGTCATCAAACTCCTCAACCTCCTACCACCAGTTCCAGGCCTCAAAACCCCAAACTTCTCGCTCTTCAAATCCGAGGAGCACGAATCGTTTCCCTTATTCCCATCTTCCAAACACCACCCCCCATACGCGAATCCCCCACGACGCCTTTTCAAAATCTCCCTATCAATCTTGTTGAGAACCGGGTCGTTCTGCTTGAACTTCCGGGCAAAAGGGCGGTTACTCAGTACCATTCTTCGGTAGTCTTTGAGGCCAAGGGACCTGGGATGCTGCTTCGGGGGCGTGTCCCAGGTGATGTAGTGGAGGTCGTGGTTGACCGTGGTGTTTCTGTAATCCTCGGAGTTGCATACGAGAGTCTGGAAGTATCCTTCCGGCGAGGACACGAAGTTTGTGTAGTAGAGGAGAAGTGTTCTTGGGAGATTGTCCCAACCCACTATGCTGTACTCTGCGAAGGATCTTGATAGTATTGTCCAAGCTGATCCTGCAATTCAACACCAGGTTTATGTATGTTGGCCGAGACTCAAACTTTGTTCTTTTATGGTAACATCACACTTATCGTATCCATTTCTCGACTTTGCTCTTTTTATGTACGTTGTCCCAAATTCGGGTATATGCAATTTCACCTAATGTGGGATAAATAACAGGAAATGGATCCTCTCCGGAAACTGTCCGTGACAGTTGCTGGAGGTATCTCAGAAGTGTGGACACCATGACAGTTACCGGTAAGAGTACGTTGTATTACGAGAAAAATGTAGACTGTTTGGGACACTAACCGGAGAGGATCTCATCCGTAAATAATAATAACATAAGTAGGTGATATTACTTTGATTCAGTTTTGGTCCCGTCCAACAAACAATCCTTTAAAGTGAAGCCAAGACAGTTTGGTAGAGCGATGGAATGCCCCAAAGAGCATTCTGGATAGGTGATTTGATGGAGATTTTGACATCAATGAGCAATACCATCAATCACCTACCAAACTTGACTAAGTGCACTGAAAGCAAAGGAAGGAAAAAGAAGGGCACTTGAAAATGGGACCCGGAGATGATGCAAAGCAGCTTCCTGTAGAGAGCTCGGCAGAGCGCATTTGGATCATTCATCTCGAAAATCAATGGTCTGAATTAAAAACAAACTTTTTCAGGAAAAAGTTAACTTTTCTCTGGAAGGATTTGGTTTTAATCACGACAACTGAAAATACTTTTGAACGGTCTGGATGAGCCCTGTCGTGCTCTACAAAGAGCTGCTTTGCAGCATGCCCATCCATCAAATGATACAATGTTGCTAACCACATGCCTCCCATGATTAATAAGAGAGAATCTTGTTTACAGAGCAGCTGTAAACAAATGTTTATAAAGCTCAATCTCGACCGTCCAAAAATCCGGATTTAAAAAAAAACATTTGCATGAATAGTTCAACTATTCGCGCGAATAGTTTTTTTAAAATCCGAACCAATGATTATCAAAACGGACGGCTGAAATTGTACGGGGCTGTTACAGCTGTTCCGAAAATAAGTTTCTCTCGATTAATAATCTCACTTTCTATCAGGAAATACTAATATTCATGGGGCATTTCTCCCTGTTCTTTGTCGGTGAAAAATTTGATGTGCAGAGACTTCTCTGGTATAGTCAGAAAATTAGGTTTCTTTTGGGATTCCATGGAGCAAATAATTTTGAAAATCTCTCAGAGTAAAGACCTGGGCCTCTTGAGATTTCTCTGGTATACTGCCCCGTTCGGTTTGGGTTTGAGGGAGGTTTTTGAGAATAAGGAGTGGAGAGAGATATATAGAAAAAATTTATTGAAAACCGTGTCTAGAGATTTTGAGACCTCAAAACGAACAAGGAGATACAAAAACTGACCGAACCCGAACAAGTTTCCCTACATGCATGATACATGCTCATAACGCCACCCCATCCTGAAATACAAATCAAATCAAATAATGCTAGTAAAATTTTATTGGTTGGAAACTGGCCCCTATGGATTGGACAGATCGTACACTCCATTCATCACATGATGAGGGACCATGCTGCAAGAAACCCACAAAATAGTAATTCCATTTATTTTGGGCAAATTGCTTTTTTTCCCCTGACACACACCCTCCCCTCCGGCTCCACCTCCCTTTCCCGGACTACCCTCTCTCTCTCTCTCTCCCTTTTCTTTTTTTCTTTACATACAGTTTGCTTCTTCTTCTTTTTTCCCTTTTCTTTTCGGTTTACTTTTTTTTTCATTTTATTTCCTTTTCTTTTTTTCCAGTTTGAAATTTTTTTCTTTTTTTTTCCTCTTTAATAATAGGTTCAAGTCTAATTCTAGGCTTTGTAAAGTAATTGAGAGAAAAAAAAGTGTTTCAATTGATCATGTTTATCCGACTGTTTTATTTTTCTTTTTTTGTCCTTTATAGATTAAAAAATATAGTTACAAAAATAAGTATTTCAATTTTCAATAGTGATTCAATCCGTTTGAACCAGTGCAAAGATGTTATTTTTCTGATCATTTCATCCTAAATGGTCGTAATAAATTTTTGGCTTCAAGGCCTTTCAATGGACATCCTAAGAGAGTCCTGAAACTAAATAATGGATCTTAGGGTGCTCGTTGAAAGGCCTTAGAGCAAAAAATTCATTAAGATTACAATTAGTGTTCGAGAACTAATTACGAAATGTATTTTGTAAACGACATACTAATCCAGAATACAAATGTTATATTTAGGATTATTTTTTTTTAACTATCCCAATTGTGCTCTTTCATAAAAAATCTCCTATGATTTTTTATTAAAAAAAAAAAGTAATACTGAATTTTCGGAATCGTTTTCTTCATTTTCTGAATCTTCAGGATTGCTCTCAGATTCGTTCAAACAATTTCTTAAACAAATAATGGTTCGATTGCCCGGGATGGCGATCATTGCGGGTATAGTGGTAGTGCCCGGGACCAAGTTTTTCTTCTTTCTTTTTCTTTTTCTTCTATATATAATAATATAATATATTTCAAATTTCTTTAATTTTTCTTTTAAAAAAGGCATTTTACCAATTACTTGAAAACAGGTGGACTGCTCGTGATAGAACGAGGATTTTTGTGCCCGTTGTTTTGAAGCAACATACTACTGAATCAGTTAAGAGGATCTATGCTAAATAACGGTTAACAAATTTATTAAATTGTACTATAGTTTAAAAAAAATCCTAAATATAACATTTGTATTCTGGATTAGTATGTTGTTTGCAAAATACATTTCGTAATTAGTACCCGAACACTAATTGTAATCTTAATGAATTTTGCTCTAAGGCCTTTCAACGAGCACCCTAAGACTCATTATTTAGTTTCAGAACTCTCTTAGGGTGTCCATTGAAAAGCCTTGGAACCAAAAATTTATTACTACCATTTAGGATGAAATGATCAGAAAAATAATATCTTTGCACTGGTTCAAATGGATTGAATCACTATTGAAAATTGAAACACTTATTTTTGTAACTATATTTTTTAATCTATAAAGGACAAAAAAATAAAAATAAAACAGTCGGATAAACATGATCAATTGAAACACTTTTTTTTCTCTCAATTACTTTGCAAAGCCTAGAATTAGACTTGAACCTATTATTAAAGAGAAAAAAAAAAGAAAAAAAAATTCAAACCGGAAAAAAAGAAAAGGAAATAAAATGAAAAAAAAAGGTAAACTAAAAAGAAAAGGAAAAAAAAAGAAGAAGAATCAAACTGTATGAAGAAAGAAAGAAAGAAAGAAAAGGGGGGAAGAGAGAGAGAGGGGTAATCCGGGAAAGGGAGGTGGGGCCGGAGGGGGGGTGTGTCAGGGGGGAAGCAACTTTCTTTTGCTGGATGAGAAAAATAGTACTACTAAACATGTACTTTTGGCACATTTATCAGCTGTCTGCATTCCCTTCAGAAGTTCACATGACAGAGATAAGAAGGAAGAAAATTCAAGAAAAATGTTGAGGAAAAATAACCTGTATAGAGCTTGAATGCAGTAGGCAGAGTCCTCTGTTTTATAACCCACCATATCTCTGATTTATTGCGACTGTGGAGTGCTGGGTCTATTATTATTGGCTTTCCTCTCTTGTTCCTGCAAAAATTTATCGAAGATATAAATAATAAAGTTATTCCCTTCAATGTTAAAATATTTACATGTGTTCTTCCCGCTTATGGGAGAGAGTCTGACTACATGTGAGCGACATGATATACATAGTAAAATTATCTCCTTGTATCGAGCAGTGGTACCATTCGAATGCCTCTTAACTTTCAAAATTTTAGTCCATTACAAAATATCGTGCCGTGTTTGGATAAAAAAAAAAATTACATTGATGCACATTTTTTTCACTAATTTGAAGAACTAGTTTGGTTCAAGCAAATATGCACAAAAGTACTTTATCATTTGATTAAAAAAAAATACGGGACTGTCCTCGTTCTGCTAAGGGAAATACTAATACTAATTTTTGTGATGTAATGTGAGAGAATGATTTGTCTCGTAAAGTGAAAAATAAGTACTTAAAAATAAGAACTTCAGTGGAATGGAGCCTAAATTTTATGGATGGAGGGAGTAATCACTTTGTCAATAATGACCATTAGAAAACCACTTACAGTTTCCAACCCAAGTGGCTGCTGTGCTGTATGAAATTGAGGTGTTTTGGCAAGGCAGAGAAGGCATGAATCAAATCTGAGACAACACCCAAAAAACAAAATTGATCAGTGGTTGAAAAACGCCACAAAAATTCAATAACAAGAGCAAAAACAGATCAAACAAGAGGGCAGTACTCACCATACCATCTTGAGTTACTAAGGGATAATCAGAGGCACTGAGATTAATAAACCAATCCCATTTGGCAATCCTCAGAAGCACAGAAATTGCATGGAGAGTGGCGGCCAGCATGGTTGGACCTCTGTAGGTCACCAAATTGGATTTCCCCACTATCCAAACGTTACCCACTTGCCCAAAAACTGGCTCACCAGACACAAACTTGGCTATCTCCTTGTGCTCACTCTCAGGGGCGCCATGGTCCATGTGAATCAAGTAGTAGTTTCCAGGGTGGTACAGTGCCCGGAGCACGCGCGTCAGCCTCGGGACGTCGCCCTTGGATGCCGAGATCAGGTAAGCGAACGTCGCCGGGTATGGCTCCCGGGATTTCGGGAGGACCAAGGCTTTCGATTGCTGGAAGATGGTGAGGGGTTTGGCTAGGTGGGTTGGTATGTAGAGGAGGGAGAAGATGAGTGAAGTTAGAATGAAGGAGACCATGAAGATTTTGATGTCCATTGGAGAGGGTGTTTGGAAATTTGAGAGAGAGAGAGAGAGAGTGTGCAAGGAATGGTAGAGGGCGAAGTTTTAAGTGGTTAGTGGTAAAGGAGGCTAGCAAGCAAGAGGTTGGGAATAAAGGCTGGGGAAGAGTGTGGATGAGGTCTTGGGGTGCCTTTCTTTTGAAGAGAAAATCCTCTTGTTTGACAACCTTTAGTTAGCAGAATAAAGGGTTGGTGCTATGACGGGACTGGGGGGAGCTACTGTCCCTTGAAGGGACAGTAGTGTGCTGTCCCGGCCAAGGGGGGTCCGCTCCGGTCTTGCTTCGATGATCGAAAACGTTTACCTCGTAGAGCTCGTCGAGTTGAACAAGTATGCAAAAAATCAGTTTGATCAGATAAGTACCTGATCGGAACACATATAACTTGCCAATAATGGGTTATAGTAGATTTGATCCAGTGTTTCGGATCCATTCTTTTCAAGACAAAAAGGTTTCGATTAGGCACTTAATGATATCCGATCGAGCTGATTTTTTACATACTTGTTCAAATCGACGAGCTCTACGAAGTGAACGTTTCAATTATTGGAGCGAGACCGGAGTACAACCCCTTGGCCGAGACAGCAGCTCCCCAAACTCCACTATGACGTTATGAACTTTTCCTATATGATTAATATGGGATCCAATTCCAACATGAGAAAAACTTATTTACGGAGGAGAGCCGTAAATAAATTTTACGGCGCTCAATCTCAACTGTTCAAAAGTGTTTTAAACGATCCAGATTGAAAATAATTTTTTAACGGTTATAGATTGTTTTCAATCTGGATCTGAAATTGCGCGAAACTGTGAATAAGTAAGGTGGTGTTCCACTTTAAGAAAAAGTTTTTTTTTTTTCAAACGGAGGTAATTTCAAACTCAAATATAATGAAAATGAAAAATATTTTTTCAATTTTTTTTGCACCGTTTAAAAGATCTTAATGAGATCTATCAAATAAGATCCATATTGGTAGAAAAATTATTTGCGTAAACACATAATTTTTGGGCTTGAAATTACCTCCGTTTAGAAAAAAAAGCATTTTTTCTTAAAGTGGAACACCACCTAAGTCACATACCATACGGCTGCACTTTGGTAAAGATAAATAAAGGCTTTTAATGGAGAAACGTGGGCCAAGCTTGTCCACCGCCGTGAACAACTACAACGTGTATGGGCCTAAGATAAAACAGGCTTTTTTTGTTCCAGCCCCACGAGGTACAGGGTTTGGGGTTGCAGGGTAAGGTACCTTAGCGTTTAGGTACTTTCATAGGATTTTAGGATGCACTTTCCTATTATAAGGTAGGGTACCTTGAGATTTAGGCACTTTCATAGGGTTTTATAGTGCATTTTCCTATCATAGGGTTTTAGTGGTTTAAGCACTTTCATAGAGTTTAGGATTTTAGGCACTTTCATAAGGTACCCTAGGGTTTAGGTTAGTGGACTTGTGGGCTTACAAAATTAATAAGTTGACTTGTGGATTTATGAAATCTCTATAGTAGACCTTAAAAAGAAATTCATTCTTAAAGCACCTTAAAGTAAGAAGAACCTAACAGTAAAAAGTCCACAAGTTTTTGAAAGCCCATGGCAAGCCTGGTCGCCTATTAGCTTGCCTAGGCCTAGCCCATGGACTAGGGTTTGGGCTTACACGGATGGGCTTGGGTACTGACTCCGCAGAGAGGCCAGTCTGGTCCAGCCCTGCCCGAGATACTAAACAATTTTGTTCAAAAGTGAAAAACCCTAAATCGCCTAGATTTTTACCAACTCACCAATCAAAAATATTAACCAGTCACACAAACAAAAGCAATAAGCATATGAACACCAGATATACGTGGAAAAACCTTAGATGGGTAAAAAAACCCCGAGAAATGAATCAAAACACTATACGCAATGTATAATTATAAGCAATCTTACCCACAATTAGAATCCTCACAATCGCCCCAAAAATATACTTATCGAATCCACGTTCACCATACACAGTGCGTGCTTGATTATCGCTGCCTTGAATCTACAAGTCTTTTGTTTAACTCTCGAAATCCACCGAATGACTTTGTATTGTCTAGGAATTCACCTAGGGCTACTCTCAACCCTAGAAATAGAGATAGTATAACTCATGGAAATCTATCCACACGACATGATACATAGATCGTATCTATACTCCAAGCACAATCAACCAAACACTCTCCAATAACCCTAGATATGTTTCTAGATCTTTTTCGCCCATGGGAGAGGGAGAACTACGCTCACTTAAATCTGACATAATTGGTCGATATTTATAGAGCTGCTGTAAAATGGCAAAGTTGCTTGAGTCAGTTTAATTTCGCACGAGCGAAATCGCCAGCGAATTTTTCCAATGCACCTTGCTTGAAAAGTTGCTCTAGGTTTTTTTTTGATCCGCAAAAGTTGCTCTAGGTTGATTGAGCGAGAATAACAACTTTAAATTACTCCAATGCTTTCAGAAACCTCTTAACTAAAAACTACCCCTAAACAAACTCTCTAAAAGAAAAATTAAATAAATAACAACACGATAACAGAATACATGAAAATATGTGTTTTGTCAATGAAATTACCAACACAAAGAGCTTAGCTTTTTGGAGCTTACAAAATGTACAGTACGAGAATGAGAGCTAAAGTAGTAAGCAGAATTGTTATACGTACGTAGATTAAAAAAGGAAAAAAAAAAAAAAAAGAAGGTGAAGAGGCAGAAAAAAATCGAACCACTCTGTCCTTTAGTAACTTTTTAATGAAACTTTAATGTCAAATGATTGTCCTTTAACAAGTTAGATTTGATTTAAATATTGCCCATTGTAACTTTTCAAAGAGTTTCGAGACATTTAAAAAAGAAAAATTGATGCTTTTTCTGGGCATAGTTTGACTGGAAAAAATGCTTGTGATAGTTGGAGATGCTACACTTCTTCTACTACTGGTTCGACTCGGGGCTGCTGTCTAGGGAAGAGTTTCTTTTAAAGAGAATGTCTACAATAATCCCCTCTTAAAAGGGTGTACCATATGCACCTATTTTATGGTTCATTCATAACATTTTAGTGTATTTCGTAACTTTTGTTCTAGAATTCGTAACCTTTCAGCAGTACGATTCGTAACATTTTCATTATGATTCATAAAATTTTGGTGTATCTCGTAACCTTTATATGATTCGTAACTTTTTAGCAATATGATTCGTAACATTTTCTCTACAATTCATAACATCTTGGGAGATGCATATAATACACACCAAAATAAGGGATGCGTATTATAGTCTTTCCCTCTTTTAAAATTTAAACCATTCGAAGTACTTTTAAACGGTAAAATCAAGCGTTGTTGAATGCTAGTCTCAACTCTCAAAGCCCCAAAGTCCCTTACTTCGGCTGGGCAATTCAGTTGGGCAGTTGATTGGCAGTTGAATTGGTGAACCAAACAATTCTCTCTGTCTCTCTCTCCTTCTCTGTTTTTTTAAAGCCGAAAACGCAATTTCTGTGAAAAACTGAAAAACTCACCTGCATCACGAGACCCATGGAGCCACTAAAAAAAGTGTAAAGCCCCTCTTCCATCACGTCACCCTAGTTGACATGGATTCATCCTCCACATCATGACTTCACATTAGCCCCGAGGGTTGGCACGAGGCTCGGGAGTTTGCTCCCTCCGATAGTCTAATCTTGGGTTCGAGACTTCCAAAAGTATTATCAACTCATTTTACCCAATCCATTTGTTAGATGGTCGGATCGGACCTCGAAATTAGCTGATGTGTCTGGAAGCTGGCCCGGATGCCACCCCGACATCACCTGAATTGCACCACTCACGTGTCCAAGCACGTGATCACTTCGGATTGAGTACTTTGATTTCCCTCTTTTTCAAATAATGGAAGTTACGCTAAAGTAGGATTCGGTCACTTTTGAGAGACGTATACACACAAATTATATAATGCTTCTTGAAGAAGACTTGGGGAACAGATTCCATCACATTGAGAGAGAGTTCGGAGTTGAAAATTATCAGCTCTCGTCTTTTTGCTGAATCGTGGAAGCCAAGAAAGGGACTGGGTATAAGAACCCTCGGAATTGTTAACATTTTATCCCAGAAGCAAACACTCCAAATCGCCTTCACAAATGTCTAGATTACATGATTCAAATCCTCCCCAGAGGAATATCCCCCCACAATTCCAGCAAATCCATCGTCAGGCGATCCCCCAATTCCCATCGTCAAACCCCCCCAAGGTCCTCTCTCTCTCTCTCTCTCTCTCTGCATTTCTAGTTCTGACAACTTCTAGTTGTTCGGATTTTAAGTAAAGCCCGTTACGTACATCGATAGCGTTAGTTTCTTGATACCACGATTTAAAAACCCGATTTCTTGATTTAAAAACCTGATAAGGAGTTAAGAACCCATTTCTTGATTTTTGAATGCAGGTACAAGAAGAACCCGTCACTCTGTTTTACCCAAAAGCAGGGAGGCTACCCTGTTTCAAGAACTTCTTCCGAAACCTCTTCTACCTCCAATTCTCTCTCATCACCGTCTTAACAGCCGTCCTCGCCGTCCGCGGCCTCCTCTCTCATCACCACCACAACCTCCGCCTCCTGAAACTCCTCTTCCCTCTTCTCTCCTCCACCGCGCTCGCCGCCCTCGTCGCCTACTCATGCCAATTCTTCACTCTCCTACACCCATCAAGAACGCTAAAAGTCGCGTTCTGGCTCAGCCCGCTGCTGACCTGCGCGGCGGGCATCCTCCTCGTTTCCGTGGGGTCCGCGGCGAGCCTGGCGGTAGCATCGCTCGCTCTGGTCTCAGCCATTTTGATGTCGCTCTACTCTTGTTGGGTCAGTCCACGGTTCGACTACGCTGGCCAGGTTTTATCCGTCTCGATATCGTCTCCCCCGCCTAGAACCGCCACGATCGTTTTCCTAACGATCATCGGCGGTGCTCTGTATTCGGGTCTTATAGCGGCGGGGATTGGCGGCGCCACCGCGGCCCCCACCTGGGGTGGTTTGGACAAGGTTTTTATCTTGGTGATTGTGCTGAGCTATACATGGACTATGAATGTGGTCAAGAATGTGGTGGGAGTTGTGATTTCTCGGGTCAAGTATATGAAGTTCGCCTGTGGGATGGAGTTGGAAACGGGTTTGGCATTCCGTGATGTGAGGAAGCACACGATGGGTAGTGTTTGTGTCGGGTCGGTTCTTGTTCCGGTTCTCGGGCTGGTTTGCGGTTCGGCTCGGGCCATGAGTTCGGCTTCAGGTAATCCCTCTCTCTCTCTCTAAGTTCCTATTGAATATTCACCACAGTAATGTATTAGCTGACTCGGCATATTTTGCTATAATAAAATAAACGATTTCGATCATGACTATGAATTTTTAACGAAGCACGCCGAGGTACACTACCCATAGTGCTGCTAGTGGCCGGGGTTTGCCCACTACAATATCCCCTTTTCGAAGCTCACCTAGGTGCACTACCCATGGTGCTGCTAGTGCATTGGCGCACTATAGGGTCCTCTTGTCCCTCTCAACGATTGGTGGGATTTTTGATAGAATTGAAAGGGCGCCCGACAAGCGACCGCTCATTGATTGCTAAAATTTTACTCAATTTGCATAGCGTTAGTAATTCCTAGTTGCTACAATGAAATATGGTCCTACTGAACAAACAAAACTTCAGACCAAAATGTTTCGAGCAGACTCTGATGCATTTTGTATTCATTTCATTTCAACCCAAAATAGTAATTTCCACTTTCGCAAGCGAGCCCAGAATTTTTCTCCTGTTGCTAAATGATCCCCAAATGTTGTGGCTCAGAATTTTAAAAACCCTACTTTGATATCATTGTAAATTTGTGTTTGGCTGAAAAGATTTCTTTTTTGATAATATGTGTTTGGTTGAAAATATCCCTTGTAGGATGTGTGGAAGGAATTAATCTTCCTCTAATGATTGCCAGATGATAAAACAGAAAGTCTGTGGATACAGCGAAAGTCTGTGGATACAGCAAATCTGTGCACAGATCGTGCACAGATTTCTATGTGGAGCTTACTACGGGTCCCACACAAGTGATCCGAACCGTTCATTATCTTTAAAACATTTTTTCCAAGGCTCTATCAAAAATCAGCTCGATCCAACACATATAAGTACTTGATCTAATCGTCTAACTTTTCATTCTCTAAAAACCCGAATGAGAAGTTAGATAATTATATTAAGCACTTATATGTATCGGATTGAGCTAATTTTTCGCGGAGGCCATTGAAAAAATGTTTTAAACATAATTAACGGATCGGATTATTTGTATGAGAAGCCCCACAACGCAATCTGTGTACAGATTTGCTGCGCCAGTAGCAAGGTTCTAAAAAGCTTCGCTGTGCAATTTTGTTTCAGGGGAAACAGATGAATTCATGTTCTCGTGCGTGAATTGCTATTCAGGAGTTGCTTCCAAGCTGGTAACGTACGGGAATCGATGGGGCTTCGTTCACGCCGGAGTCTATAATAAACGTTTCGTCCAGGCGTCGATCGATACGTGGGAGATGTTCAGGAGAGCTGGGCTGGAACCGTTGATCGACTCGGATCTCACCAGTTCATTCTGCTTCCTCTGTGGGGTGGCTGGTGGCGGAGTTTGTGCGCTGGCCGGCGGAACTTGGTCTATTGTGGTGCACAATGGGTATGCCACAGTAGTGTCAATCTATGCCTTCCTGATTGGCTATTTCATGGTATGAAAATGAACTTAATTTCATGTTTGTTCTTCTTAAGCTTTTTTGGTCTTTTCAGCAGCAAATATATGTATGTGTGTGTATTCGTATATAAAATGAAGTAGTACTAAAGTTCTAATATCCTTGTAGAATCGAAAATGTTAGGGACAAAGAAAACTTACCCGGAAAAGGTAAATCAACGTTGATTTACCTTTTCGGTGTAATTTTGGGGTACATTTTCTTTGTACTTGGAATTTCTCTTGTAGGAGTATCTATCACCAGAATAATGTGACACTGTGGCCTTTCTAATTGATTGGCGCCATTCTGCTGGATTCCTTGTTAAAAATTGCCGTTGGGCCGAAGGCCTCTTGATCGGTCTTTCTAATTGTGTACTGTGATGGTTGTGTTGCAGTGCCGGGTAGCGATGGCATGGCCACAGGCTTGTGTTTCCTCATACCACGTTGCTTACGCAGAGAACCCGGAGAGCGCCCGATTCGACGCGACAATCCCGGTGCGCATTCAGGAGCTGCAGAGATCTCGAGCCCAGAATTCACATACAGTTCATGACTCCACCGAGTTCGAGTAGCACAGCGCAACAGAAGCAACCTTCTCCCTTGGAACATATTCCATTCAATATTTTTGCTGTCTATAGTGTGAATACCAAAGAACGGATCCGATTTTGATACCGATAATGCAAGAAAACCATATCAATCAGCTGTAAAAAAATTCTACCGTAATTTTGTTGCACGAAATTCAAGTTGTTTTCTCTATTTGAACTTTCAGTTGATGCATGTAAGAAGAATGACTTGTCTCGAAACGACCCGTCACTAAGTCTTGGGATGAAGTTTATTTCGAGTTGAACTCACCAATCTAAACGAGTGCCGAAAGAAGACTAATGCAAACTGGGTACAACCAACATATCTCTAGCTATGGTTTGCAAAGTAGGACACTTCATGTTGTAATAACTGCTGTAAAACAAGAACGGATTATCTCGAAATCTGCTATTGAAATACGGAATACCAAATTGAAGAACGACGGCTGGGTTGAGTCGCGGACTAGGTTGCTTTCTTTAAGACAATTCGTGGCTCTGCCCCGATTGTGCAAGCAGTTCGTTAAGTACAACGCCGTCCCCAGGATAAAACAGCCTAGAATACACCTCCTCTGCTCGGCCTTCTCTGCACAGAAAAAAACCGAAAACAAAACACACAATCGACCTATTGCTCGAACTCAGAAAACATTTTTAGGGGTGGAAGAGAGCTGGGCTTGATTTTGGAAACAAAAAATCATTGACAATGTGTCTATAGTACGTGCGCGAGGCTCAAATCCCGGATTGACACCCTCCTGCGCGCAAATAACCCATGGCGCACACCCGGTTAATTGGTTTTCGAATCAGTTTTCCAAATTGCCGCCAATTTTCCTGAACGCGCGAAACCTCTCTTTGGGTCCTCATTCACAAGCCCACTAGTGTGCAAAGTCATTAAAAGTAGAAAGAAGTTTTGTAACTAGACAATGCGGGACAAGAGGAAAACACAATGTTTTATAAATACACACCCAAGTCCCAAAACTTCAAACCATGGGATACTTAACAGAAAAAAAAAAAAAAGAAATGAAAAAAAGACATTGGATACCCATAATTGTTTTACCTTGGTACCACGTAAGCAATTACGACGTCCACAAATATTGTCAATAATTCCCACAGCATGCACATCATAAATTTTCTTGAAAAATGACACTCTATCCAGGGCATCTTGTACCTTGGGTCCAACAAGGTGTAAGCTTCCAAAATGCCATAATTATTCTCCCATTACCTGCCGTGTTGCAATGGGTATAGGTGTCTCCTGGACTTGAGTAGTTTCTGTCACTGTCGACAGTTTTCCTTCTTAAAAAATCTCAGGAAACCAGGTCTCGAATTGGACTCATTGACATAAATTTGACATGACAAACTGATGGTATTGATACTAGATTTAGGGGTCGGTTAGCTCTATTAATGGGCCTATGCTGATCTTGATTCTCATGAGAGTTTTTAGAATGATCCTATTCCCACGGTCGCATCCTCACGATGGTTCTCACTTCGTAGAATCCTCAAAAGATAGAAGTGACGGAAATCTATCGCGCAAGAGTGTGCACCGTGCACGCCTGGGATTCATTTAGTGATAAAACCCTTCGTCATCACTAATGTCTTTAGGGATGAGGAGGAGAAACATTTAAAATCGCTCGGGGAATCTGTCTCCGAACAAATAATGAGTGCTGGTACACGAGTCACGCGATACAGATTGTTTCTTACTACTTAATTCCGTCATTAGATATCTAATCACAGAAATTGGATTACCTCCATGCGTGACTCGCTAATAGACTTACACCCATCCCGCTTGACAACTTTTATCGTAAGAATCAAGCCTCGCGCTCGTCCAGCGGCAATTACTCCACTTGGGGATAAGGATAAGGGTATGAGATACACACTTGTTTTTTCCAATAGCATTATTCAGTGTAGCCTTCTAAAATAGGAGCAGTTTGGTGTTGTCGGACTATTAGTGCCTAACTCTATTTTTGCCAAGTAGTAGTGTTTAACTTGAACCCTAATATATAATCCTTAACGAATCCCATTACCCAAAGCTAAAACATGAACCTAGCTAAAATGGGAAATCTGTAGGACGGACCGCCCTACAAGGTATGTAGGGTGATCGTCCATTTTGGCACAGACGGCTTGGATTTAATTTGAGCTACTATTGATCTGAACTGTTTATTGAGCGGATTAAAATTCAAGCCATCTATTACCGAGATAGACGGCATGAATCTATCCTATAGGGGCGGTTGGCGCCCCGCCCTACAGAATCCCTCAGCATAATAATCTGTAACGAACAATTAGACGGCCAGCTGGTTCCCATTTTACCCAAACAGCCAAAACAATCCTTTTCATGTGCAGCCATGTCAAGTCGCTAAGGCCTTGTTCCAGAACATCTTCTTAAAAAATAAGTACTTATTTCACATTTTTAAATTCAAAAATAATGTAAATGAAAAATAATTTTTCAATTTTTTTGCACCGTATAAAAGATCTCAATGAGATCTATCAAATAAGATCCATATTTATAGAAAATTTATTTGCGTAAGCACATGATTTTTGAGTTTGAAATTGTCTTTTTAAAAAATAAGTACTTATTTCCCTTTCGAGAATGTGGCCTAACTATTCTAGGTTTCTGTTTTTTTGTGAACGAGTTTTTCTTTCAAGGTTTCGTGTGAGGATTTTCCATCAATCGGATCCACACAATCACAAGAGTTTTGTAAGAAAGATGTGGACAATATTATCCACTTTCTTCAGCTACTATAGACTCAAATTATTGCAATACAATTCACCCAGTGAATTATCCGAATTGCGGAAGTGGATTAGAGCAATGCTACCAACACAAATTTGCATTCGGAGCCGTTCGATGCACATGGTCTGTATGCATCGAACGGTTTCGGACACAGGTATGTGCTTGAAATTGTGTTTGTAGACTTTTTGAGTGTATAATTCAAAAGCATGAGTTCGAATTTTAAGAGATGTAATTAGTAGGGATTAAGTTCCGAATACCCCAAGGCCCAAGGGGTTGGTCTGGTGGTCTTGGTCTGGGATTTAGGGGTTTGCTCCCACCTAAAATTTGAAGTTCGATTCTCCTTACCAACTCTTGAGGTTGAGGCCATCTCACTCCCAAGCGTAAGAGTTTGAAAAGGCTATGGGAGGGGCTGGCTATATGATAAGTCTGAGGTGCACGTAAGTTGACCCGACACACCTAGCAATACCAAAAGATTACAATACGCCTTTTGCAAATAATTCATGCCTCGGACAATAGTGGTCTAGATTCCTTGGACCAATTTGGCTGCAGCTGGACTTGTTTGGCTATATAATTCCATCCTCACTATTCAATGAAACTACTCCCTCTGGTAGGGCCATTGACAATGAAAATGCAGGAATTTGCACAGATAAAGTGGGAGGTGGATTTGAACATGTCCATGAATTACTTTGTACTAAAATTACAAAAAAAAAACAAACAAACGTGTAGAACATAGCTGGAACACGGGAGACCATATACATAGATGAGGTTCCTATTTTTGGAGCGGTCAGCTAAGTTTAGATGACAGAAATCTTGAGGAAATGAGGTATTGGAGTTGTCGAGCTGATCGCCCACGTGAAGAATGAGGTCGATCAGACAACAGAAGCCTCGGAACCACGTATGCCTTGTATCCATTACAAGAGAAAGAACAAGTCAAATTATTAGATCCGCCCACGAATAATCAAAAGAATTTGGAAAAAAAAAAAAACACAAGAGAGGAAAGGAGAAGGCATTTGAAACATTTCCATAATAGACCTTCACTGGAGTTTTACAAAGACAACATAGTCCACAACAAAAGTCTTACAAGGTTTTGAAAACAGAGAACTCATCAAGCTGCAGAACCCCAAGAACCCTGGAAAATCTGAGACACAGAAAACAACAGTATATAGCCAAGAGTCCCCCGCCCAGAGACCGATCGACCCGCATGTTGTTCTTCGGCAAAATCACGAGCGCCCAAAGCAAGCCAGCAATCAAGAACCCAAGAATCTCGAAGAGAAACGGATCGTTAGGAATCACGTAAGAAGACGGGTACTCTGACCACGATGCGAAAACGAGAGATATTCCCAGACCAACCAATGTGTTGAACAAGGGCCCTGCATAGCACCCTGATACCGCAATCTGCACCCCATCTGAGCCCCCATTCATTGCCACAGCCACATTGGCTATCAAATCCCCAGTTGAATTGCCCCAAGCAAGGACAGTTAGCCCTAGGATTGAAGGGCTTATCCCTAGTATGCTCCCAATTGACTCCAACAAAGAAACCAATTCCTTTGCTGTGATGTATGTCCAGATGATGCTCATAAAAAATCCTCCAAAAACCCAGGGGAATAAGTACTTCTTTGGTGGGATTGACTCTTTGGTGGCCACAGATGCAATAACCCCAAATGTTAACCCAATCAACCCAGAAGTCATATAGATCAGTGAACTTGTTTTTGAACTTAGATTTGGATTTTGGGTGTCCCAAAGGGCTGCCAGTAGAATTGGAGCCAAAATAACTGAAATAACTGCAAACGGCTTAGACCATCTTTCTTCCCTTACACATGGTATTGTAAGCCTTCTTGGCAAGTAAAGAGGCAGCTCCAAGAGATATAGAAACCAAAGCAAGTATTCGCGAATTTTCGAATCGAATGTAAAACACCTTGATATTTCTTTCTGATTCGAAGCTTCGAAATCGCCTTTATCTGACGAAACGGGTTTTTCTTCATCGGCACAACCCAGTAACGGTACGCCCACCTCGCCAAATTCACCCAAGAAGCTCTTTGGATCCGTCGATAAGCTCACTTCCCTCTCTTCTTTCTGGCTGTAGAAGTGCATGACAGAAACCACAACTATATAAACAAAATAAATCAAAACGAAACAGATTGATCCCCACAAGCTGATTTCTCCCACGATAAAAACGAGCGCTAAAGAAGAAAGAGCGAAAAGAAAGAACAGGACGTCTCTAACGAAACTCGATTTATCAACCGAAATCTTATGCTTGGTGATCAATATGCTTATGATACCCACCACCACACTTGATATGAAAAATGCCCCTCCCAGTACACTGTTGATGCCAACATCACCGTCTTTGGACTGCGTAAAAGATATGATACTGGAGAAGACATCGGTGACACCATTTCCGAGTGGAAGGAGGGTGGTTCCGGCGATAGTTGGAGAGAGATTCAGTATTTTAGACAACCTTTCCAAAGAAGGACAGAAATATTCTGAAGCTGTGTTACCCAGTAAATAGAACAACACAACAAGCCATAAGAGCAATACAGCATAGCCCAATCCAGGGTACTTTCCACAGGTGCAGTAGAAAATCTCAAGGTAGTTTATGTACCCTTTGGAGTGGAAATAATTCTGGGACTTGACATGAGCACACTTGGACTCATAGCCAATGAACTGATCATGAAGTGGGGGTGCAGATGGGATTAACGAAATTGCGGTGGAACCCAATCTGGGTTGATGAAGGACATTGGTGAAGATAAAGAGTGAGAGGAGGAAGAGGAAGGATGTGTTGAGGAAGAGAGAGAGTTTCTTGGGATGGGATGTGAGGGTTGAAGTATCCATTTTTAGGTGAGAGAGAGGGAGGAGATGGAGATGGAGATGGAGATGGTGTTGGCGTTGGAGGGAAATGATTTTCATGGTTTTTTATGAGTATTTGTGGTGGGAAATGAGTTAGGAATGTGGTGTTTTCATTAGTTAACTTGGGAGGATGCCGATAATGCAGGGAACTAACCCAAAATGAAGAGGGAAAAGATGAACAGAGGAGATGATGTAAATCAGTTGGCGGCTCAAGGAATGTCCGGGCCAGTCTGCACGCAACTCGACTAATTCCCGGACACTGGAGTTAACAAACAGGCAAACCCTGTGGTGGCCCTAAGATTTGGAATGTTTAGTCTCAGTGAAATTTGACCATGCGACACACTTAGTAGCTTTCTTATACCCATTTGACCAAACCCTGGGTTACGAGTTGGTTAAGGTTAAGTTGTGTTTGGACAAATGACTAGTCTTGTTAGGTTTCAGAAACATGAGATTGGAATGTTGATTATTTATTTGGGGTAATCCATATCTGTATTAAACCACATAGAAAAATAGTAGTAGTAATAAGAAACTTTTTTCTTCCTCTTATTGTCAATTCATACATCTCAAATCACTGTTAAAAGACAAATTAATACTTGTCATAAATTACTATAATTCTGGCTATGAAGAAGATGTTTTATCAACCTTTCTTTTTTATAAGCATAACTACATCAAACTTTATTTTTTTGTTTGTTTGTTAATGCACGGGGTCTCGGGCCAGCTTGCGTGCATATCAGATTAATCCTTACAGCCTCTCCCACAGCCGTTTCACACACTTACGCATGGAGTCCCCAAGAGTTGTTGACAAGAAGAATCGAACTTGTGACCTTAGAATGGAACAAACACCTAAGTTCCAGACCAAGACCACTTAGCCAACCCCTTCGGTTTAACTTCATCAAACTTTGGCTGTACATTAGCCTTAATTTTACAAAATAACAGAGAATCACGCTGACTCCTATGCTAAGCTCAGCGGTCAGCATCTCACAGTTTCCCTTCAGGAGTATTCGGCTTCGATTTGTTTGAATCTCAAGGATGGACCCATAGCTAAATCAAACGGTATTTGTTTGTGCGCATGCAGTATGACGGGTCTGTTTGTTTGACGGAACTAGTAGTGAACACACATATAATCCACCGAATATACAATCTCACCCGATCGGAATCATATCACACTCTCTATGGTACTTGTATTTACCACATGCACTTTGTGAGATTTTGTATATATGAGGTATATATACTTCGGAACTTAAAGATTTTAAACAAACACTCGATATTTAATCACCTTAGATATCTAACCCAATCGGATTCTCATATCTGATCATAAAAACGAACAATGGGTTCCCGTAGTGCGTCAATGCAATACGGGGGTGTGGGGCGCCTTGGTGTGCTTAGATGGAATTCCGTCATAGATCATTCACGAAAAAATTAAATTGATTAGATATCATTAGTCTCTTGGTCATACAATGTTAGTTGGTCAAGATAATTTCAAAAATATTGGGAAACAAATATATCTTAATTTCAAAAATGTTTTGTTCGCATGCAGCGAATGGCAAAATTTTGATTAGGCCTAGTTTCCCAAAATAAGCGTGAAGCTTTTTTTGTTTTGTCCTTGTTCAATTTTTTTTTTTGTAATTTCTTAGTTTTGCATTAAACTTTCGTAGATTGTTGGTTTGTCTCGACGAGAGGAATCGAAAAGGTAAAAAATTATTACTGTTACCCAAATATTTTTGAAAATATCCAAATTTTAGCACTTTTAGCTCAATTTTTGGGCTAAAAGTGCTTAATTTTGGATATTTCCAAGAAAAATTGGGTAAAAGTAATAATATTTAAGGAGATTTAGCTAAAAATCCCTTATATTTACTTTTTTTTTTATCTCAAGGACAAGCACCTTTTGCAATCAAACATAAGGCCGGACAAATGTGCCTATGAAAGTGCCTAAAATCATAGGGTACCCTATAAAAATGCCTAAAATCCTAGGGTATCCTATGAAAGTGCCTAAAATCATATGAAAGTTTCTAAACATGTTTTGGCCTTATGGTTAAAAAAGTCAAATGACTTCCACTGAAAATTATTTTACCGTCCTTATGGCTAATTTTCCCTAATATTTTTTACTTTTTCAATTTCTCTCGTCGAGACAAACCAATAATCTACAAAAATTTGATACAAAATTAAGAAGTGCGAAAAAATTTAAATAACAACAAACAAAACAAAACAAAAAAAAACTCAAGACTTATTTTGAAAAACAAGGCCTCCGTGAGTGCCCGTGCCACTAGCGGCCACTAAGCGGCTAGCGTTAAAATGTCCTCGTTCACATCTTTGGGTTCGGTCGTGCGGCGGGGTTGTCCTTAGGCCTGGGTTACGTTGGCGCTGCTACGTACGAAGCTTCAGAATCAGAACGAAGCTTCGTTCTGGTACAAAACAGGAATGACAGTGTTAGCGTGCGTACTTTCGTTCATAGCTTTCTCTTCGTTCCATTTTCATGGCTATCATCAGAAGTATGGGTTTGATTCTACTTACATTATACAGGACTTGTGAACTGCAATCACTTCCACCTTCATTCTACTCCGAGGTGCCACACACTTGTGTGCGCGCGCGTTTTTGCTTGAGTTGTACTTTGATATGGTTGTATTTTACGTACGTCTCGACTCGTCATTGGGAGGCTTAGGCTGGGCTTGGATCCCAACCAGTTGGCTTCCAACCAGTTTGGTCTAGTTATGGACCGTTTGTTGGTCCTTTCCGGACCCACAACAATGATCGTAACCGTTCACTTTTTGAGAGCTCGTCGAGAATATTGACCGCACCAAAAATTACGTTGATCGGATACTGCTTGACACGTTGAAATGCATTAAGTTTGTAAATAAAAAAAAATGTACAACACTGAATTGCAACCCATTTGACACAATTATATGAAGATCAATGACTTTCGATATCATATCAACGGTATCCGATCAACGTGATTTTGGCGTGGTCAATGTTCTTGACGAGTTCTAAAAAGTGAACGATTTCGATCATTGTTGTGGGTCCGGAATGAGCCCACAAACAGTCCATAACTGGACCAAATTGGTTGGAAGCCCAACTGATTGGGATCCAAGCCCGCTTAGGCTGATCCCACTGTCTACGAGTTGGGGGTCAATTAAAGCTGCTACTCGTATGTTTTCAATTACAATTTCCCAATTGTTTTAAGGGATGACAGGGACTGTCGCTCCTCCCGACCATGCTTTAAATAACTCTTTGAAATAGGAACTTTCCTTTCAAAAACATGAAGGGCACAAATGACTCTTCAAATGGTAGGATCCATACGTTATGCTATATTTCTATCCAAATAAACTTCTACTTTTAGAATTGGCAGTTGATTGAAGAAAAAAAAAAAACTCTCATTCTACAAGTGGTAGTTAAGAACTTAGGTCCCGTTTGATAATAGTGATAGATGAGTGAGATTGGTAAGGAGATGAGATTATGATTGAGATTGAAATTGGTAATGAGAAGGGATTAGTAATGAGAAGGGATTGATAATGAGTATGTTTGTTTGAGATGTGATTAGATGATTGAATTATTAATACCATGTTTGTTTCCATGGGATTGGATTGGATTGATAGTATATATTTTCATTTTTGCCCTTATGCAAAGTAGCTTCCATTACTAGTCCAAGGGCAATTTTGTATTTTGGCATCAACCTACTTGGGATTGGATTACCAATACCAAGTTCCAAGGGCCTCGTTTGATAACAGTGATAAATGGATGAGATTCGTAAGGAGATGGGATTATGATTGAGATTTAAATGAGAAGAGATTAATAATGAATATGTTTGTTTGAGATGAAATTAGATGATATGATTATTAATATGTTTGTTTGAGATGAGATTAGATTGATTGAAGAAATTGGTAATGAGAATGGATTGGTAATGAGAAGATATTGGGATTGGATTATTAATACTAAGTCCCAAATGGCTGGCTTGGACATCCCAATGGACTAATAGTCCAGACCTTTTTTTGTTACCAAACAGAGTATTAATACTCTCATGGGATTAGTAGTCCCATCCCAACTCTCAAACCTATTATCAAACGGGGCCAAGGGGTATTATGAACCCCCCCCTAAAGGCCACACTACTCATCCCAAGGGATTATTAGTCCGGATCTATTTGGGTTACCAAACAAGGGTTTAGGAGTCCCTTGGGATTGGTAGTCCAATTCCAAGGCTTAAGAGGGTTATCAAACGGGGCCTTAAGATTGTGTGAAGTTTGAAGAGTGATTTAGAGCGACAAAATTTCGGATCAATCACATAAGTGAATTCTTTTTAAATGCCCGATAGTTTATGAAAGGACATTTTTCAGGAATAAAAATAAATAAAGAGTGAATTAAAAATCCTCTTGTTTGACAATCCAATCAACCTAAAGTTGATATTTGCCTTGACATAAAATAAACGAGTCAAAAAATTGGGTAAATTTAAGATACACCGGCCCCCTGTACTTTGGTCGTTTCTCAACTACACCCCCTCTACTTCAATTTTAAACACTCCACCCCTTGTACTTGAGACTGGTTTGAAACTGTTAGTATTTCCGTCAAAAGTAACAAAAAAGCAGGTAATGACTTGTTGGCGGGAATTTTCCCTCCGAAACATCTTTTATAAGACCAAATTGCCCCCATAACCCATTTACATCCTATATATATATCATTTCTCCACAAGTGGGAATAGAAAACAAAGTATCACCCACCATGGCCTCTTCTTCTTTTTCCCGTTCTCCCTCTCGTTCCCCCTCATATAACCAAGTCCCCATTTGCCATTGTGGCGAACCAGCTCCTCTGCATATGTCTAACATACCATCATCCATGAGAAGACGATTTTACGGGTGTGCAAGGTATCCGGTAAGTTTAAAGTAGTTATACACACTAAAAAATATTGTAAAATGAATTGTAATGTATTTTTTTTATGCAGTTCACGAAATGCAAGTTTTTTGTGTGGGTTGACCCTCCACCTTGTGATTGTCGAAGGGACGAGCTGTTGCAGACCATTGACCGCTTAGAGAGAGTTGGAGAAAAGTAAGGCCGAGGAGAGAAGGCAGAGGGGGATGTTTGTGGCAACTTGGGTTGCCATTTTCTGCTTTATGGTGTTGTATTTAACTAAGTAAAATGTGCATGCATGTAATGCACTTTTTTGTCAAGGGTTATGTAATCTAGAAAATATGTCTATCCCTTGTAATGAATTGAAAAAATATATGCAGTGTTTTGTTTATGCTATCATGAAATGCAATCTGATTCAATGCAAACCATATTGAGAACTTCATACTAGAACAACTACTAAATGGTCTAACAAAAACCACAAGGGAATAGCAGTAGCAAAATTAGGCAGACATTCCTCAAGAGCAGTAGTAAACAACAGCAGAAAGCAATATACACGAGCATAGCATTACTGGTCCAACAAATCATAGCTACCACAAATTTGTCCACACAAAGTACCATAAGACTACTACAATTACTTGGCCAACAAAAGAAACTGTAGAACTAACTGGCCAACAAAAAAAACTGCAGATATAAGTGTCAAAGTACCATAAGACTATTGTAAATTGCAGGAATACTTCAAACTAGTCCAAAGCATAAAATAATATCATAAGATTACTACATAACTTGGCCAACAAAACATCATAGCACCTATTTGAGCAGGACCTGGCCAACAAAAGGTTGCATATGTAAATTACCACCACCAACCTCCTTCTCTACCACCTGCTTCTCCACTCCCTGACTGTGTATCACCTGTTTGAGCAACACCTGACCTTCCACCACCTATTGGAGCACTTGCCCTTCCACCACCTCTGGTTGCACTTGCCCTTCCACCACCTCTTGCAGCACCTGCCTTTCCACCACCTCTGGTAACACCTGACCTTCCACCACCTCTGCTAGCACCTGTTTTTCTACCACCTCTTGGAGCACCTGCCCTGCCACCACATGCTTGTCCTCCTCTTGGAGCACCTATCCTGCCACCACCTCTTTGAGCACCACCTATTTGTCCTCCTCTGTTAGCAACCCCCACGCTGAATCGAGGACCATTTTCTCCAAACTTTCCACCAATACATTGCAATTTAGATGGCTACAGCTATAAAACCTTAGTTAAACAGTGCTATAAACCAGAAAATGCAGAATATAGCATAATTAAACATTACTTACATATGTGAGGAAAAAACAGGATTGGCAGAATTAGCACTGCCTTGGCTAGGTTGAGTGTAGAAACCAGCATCCACAGAGGGCTGAGTTGAAGTTTGTGTTTGTAGTCTTTGTTCTTGATTTCTTCTGCTTTGGTTGACCTTGTTGTGCCTGCCAAATATTGGTCAGTATGCTTTTACTTCAAAAAATTAGCAACTTAGAATTTGGAAGTTTTTACTTTACATACTTGAGATTGTGATGGATTCTTCTTCTTTAGTAGCTTAGAATTTGGGTGGATTGGATTCTTACATGATCTGAGATTGTGACCCTTTTGCAAACATTTTGAACATGACATATACCTTCCTGCTCTAGACAGACATGCCCCTGCATCCTCAGTCTCCCCTGCAGCCTTTCTTCTTGCTTTTTTAGGCCTGCCACTTGACCTTCTCATGAAGGGAGGACGGACTTTCTCATTGTTGGACTTCACCCAATCATGTTTGCTAGGAATTGGCTGAATCATGTGTTGGTATACCCCCAAATATATGTTTCTCTGCTATAGCAAGGATGCACATATTCCTCTATCTTCTGCTTGTTGAGGCCAATAGCAGCACATGCATATTTACAAGGTATTCCTGTTAGATCCCATTGTCTGCATCCACATGTCTTTTCCTTCAAATCCACGGTGTAGGTTGTGTCATGGCAGTCCACTTCAAACTTGTACTCATCACAAAAGTGTGCAAAACTGTCCTTTGAATCATTCTTGATTACATCTAATTTGGCCATGATCCTTGGACATATGTCTTGATTATATTTCTCCATTCCCATCCTCTTTAATTTGAAACATGTTCATAACCTTCCTCCGTATCCATTCCAGCATGGAAATTATGGGTTTATCCCTTGCTTCTAAAATGTAGTTATTGAATGACTCACTTAGATTGTTCACTAGATAGTCACACTTGCTTCTGGGGCTGAAATGTGACCTACTCCATTGCTCAGCTAGAGTGTCTTTTAACCACTTGTGTGCCTCCTTATCCAAACCCTCAAGTGTCTTCATATGATGGTTATGTGCCCAAACTGTGGTTGCAGAGGCTGCCCTCCACATTAAATCTTTCAATTCCTTACCTCTAAATTTCTTTCTGTAATTTGCATACAAATGCCTAAGGCAGAATCTATGTTCTGCATTTGGCATTAGCTCTTTGAATGTCTCTACCAACCCCTTCTGCCTATCTGAGATAAATGTCCATCCCCTCTCCTCCACACTACCAATATCCTCCAACAATATGTTCAAGAACCAAGTCCAAGACTCCTTAGTCTCTGCCTCTACCACAGCTATGGCTATAGGAAACATGTTGTTACCATCCACCCCAATTGCACTAAGAATTTGTCCCCCATATAAACCCTTCAGAAAAGCTCCATCCAACCCAATCATAGGCCTACAACCAGCTAGTTAGCCTTTCAATTGTGCATCATATCTGACATACATTCTGCAGAAAGTTGGGGGTAGTTCTGGACCAGGCTTATCTGACTGTATCTTGATCCAACTTGAAGGATTGAATTTTAGAACAGTTTCCACGTAGTCATTTAACCTACCATATTGCACAGAGTGGTCTCCCTCAATCATTTCCTTAGCCTTGTTCTTGGCTCTGTACAATTGGCTCTTGCTCACATCAACTGTCAATTCCCTTCTTATCTGTTTTTGAAATGCATCAACTTTCATCTATGGATTATCCCTCAACTTGTCCAAGTACTTGTTTGCAATGTACTGTGAAGTCACTAGATGGTTATTATAAGTTCTTAGACAACTATGATCAGGAGTCATTGTTTTGATTTGGAAAGTTTTTTCACCCTCCATTCTTGAAGCATGAACTCTGTAATCACAATCTTCCTCCTAACATTTCACAGTGACCCTACTACTTTCATTCTTCACAAATTTGTAGTCAAACCCTTGTTGAACTTGCCACTCTTTTAGTGTCTTCCTAAATACTACCACATTAGTGAATTTCATTCCCTCCTCCAAAGCTGGTTTAATCATGTCCACATCCTCATTAGACTCACGACACTTTTTACTAGTGGATTTCATTCTTCCCTCTTCATTTTCATCTGATCCATACAGACTAAGTAACTCATTAGAATTCCCCCCATCTAAGTACCAATCTTCTGCTTGTGGTTGTTCTTTATCACCCTTTGCTTGATTTGGTTGCTTTGAAGCAAAAATGTCATCATCATTAGGCCCTTCCAGATTCTCAAACATTCAGCTAGGGGCATAACTTATATCTGAGCCATCCTCATCATCCTCATTCTCTTCATCTTCATCTACTTCATAATCAGGGTCATCTTCTTCATCTTCATCCTCACCAACTCCTTTATCCACTGGTATATCATCCACTACCTCATGATTGCCCTCATTGACCTTATGACTTTCATCATCTAAGTGCGCAACATTTGTTTCCACAGGGGGAACATCCATATCATCATCAGGGTAAATGATTTGAAGGGGCTCATGACCTCTTTCACAATACAAGCTAATGACTAGAAGACCTTTGTAAACATCCAACATTTCTCTAACCTCTATGTCAGAATTTATAACCCTAAGTCCCTAAGCCAAACCAACACTAGGAATCACGTAATACATAGTACTTGTGGTGGGATAACTATATGACATAATAACTGCCTTCAAGTCAAAGTAAGAAATATAATCAGGGTCAATTTCGTCTACCATTTCCACTGTTCCACCCATATATATAGTGGCCAATGGGGTATGCTTGAAATACCCCCCATGATGCAATTGAAGGGTAGCATATGTAGTCATCGTGCATTTATGACTAAAAAACCCAACTTTACAAGCCTAAGGGACCACATGCAAGCATTAAAGAACAATGCAGTTCACAAAAAAATCATTAAAGAACAATATACATGTATTCGGGTATGGGACCACAACCATTAAAGAAGAAACGAACAGTGAAAAGTTCCATTAAAGAACAAAACAACAGTGGAAAGTTAGGACAAAAACCCTAAAATCGAATTTTTTTTAAAATTGTACCAGAAAAGGGTTACAATGATGTGCCTTCCCCAAATCATGAAAAGTTCCATTAAAGAACAAAACAATAGTGGAAAGTTAGGATAAAAACCCTAAAATCGAAACAAATTTAAAATTGTACCAGAAAAGGGTTACAACTTCAACCCTTCCCCAAATCATGAAAAGTTCTTCGTTTTCAGAGCATTATGTCCCCCTTTATGTGAAAATCAGCAATAATTTTCCCTTATTGGCCAACAAACTCACGTCAACACCAGTATTAAAAAAAACGTAACTCAAAACCCTAAACGATGAGTTTTAGGGCTATCAACGTACCTTACGAACTGAAAATCCTAGACAATGAGTTCTTTGAAACAGATGATTCACGTTCTTTGAAGCAGATTTCTTCTCGCTATCAACGTACCTACGTTTCTCTTTCTGCCATTGAAGAACTAGAGCTTTTAGAGAGAGAGAGAAATACACAAATGAGAAAAGAGGAATAAGGAAGGGGTATACGATGGGGTATTTCAGTCTTTTTCGTTACTTTAGACGGAAATACTAATAGTTCCAAATCAGTCTTAAGTACAAGGGGTGCGAGTGTTTAAAATTGAAGTAGAGGGGGTGTAGTTGAGAAACAACCAAAGTACAGGAGGTGTATCTGAAATTTACCCTAAAAAATTTGCATGAAAAATAAAAAACAATAATTTTCTCCAAAAGAAACATATCTTCGATAGTCGGTACTAAAAAAGGAGGGTGGGTGGAAGGGGTAAAACAAAAACAATCTTGAGGTCCACCTCATCTCATGTGCCAGCCTGTGAAATGGCCGTAGAAGGGGTTTTAGAGATTAATCTAAGGTGTAGGGCTGTAAACGAGTCAAAAATTTGAATTCGAGCCTTATGGAATTGAGCTTAGTCATTTACTAAATGAACCTCTTTAATTGAGCCAAGCCTCCCTTAATGAGCCGAGTTTTTGTCGAACGAGCCGAACTCTCATCTACTAAACGAGTTTAAAACTCGAGCTCAAACTTGACTCGTTTACTAAACGACCCAACCCGACTTGACCTTTAACGAACAAAGCCGAGCTGAGCTAGCGAGCTGCTCGGTTCATTTACAGCCCTACTAAGGTGCATGTTGATGTAAGTTGGTGCAGAGATACGGAACACCCTGCGTTACGTGGAATTTTTTGGTGCCGGGTGGGTATATCCCACATGGTACCCGCTCAGTACATCCGGGCCGTCCAATACACTTTTGGACTGCTCAGATCGAAACCCTCTTTCTCCTCACCCCAACACTTTCTCTCTCTTTTTCTCTTTCCAAATCTGAGCCATCCAAAAATACAATAGACGGAACAGATGCGCCGAACGGCCAGTTGGACACCACGGGATACCCACTCGACACTGAAATTTTTTCCCAGTATTACCAACCAAAAAAAACCTGAAGTTGAAACAAGGCCTTATTCGGATCATTGGGCTGCTAGTGGCCCGAACCAACGCTCGTTTGGTCCTATTGCAAGAACTCAAACAGCAACTCTCCTAGGTTTTTCAAAGACAAAAGAAAACAGCAAAAACCCCTCCTTCTCAAGAGCGAGAAACAAGTGGATAACGTCTCTCTCTCTCCTCCGAAGCAGTGATGTTAGCAAGCCGCAGCTTCCATGGAGTACCTCACCCTCCGCCCCCTCACTTCACCCGCTCCAACCGCTACACGCTCTCTCCCTCCTCCTCCTCACCCCGCTCCAAAACGACTCCGCTCTTGCCTTCTTCCTTATCCATTGGTCCGTTAAAAAGAAGAAGGTCTTCTCAGTTCTGTGTCCACGCGCAATCGGAATCGTCCGAATCGACCAGCAATGCGGCCGCTCAGTACACCCAGCCTTTCTCCGTCAAAATCCCGGTCGGCGATAGACACGTAAGTATTTCGTAGTGAAATACAGTGATTGAATTTATTAGGCTGTTCTTGTTCGGTGTAATTTTTATGCTAGTCAGGCTAGGGCTGCAAATGAACCGAGCCCTTTGTGAACTATTAGAGCCTCGACTCGATAAAGGCTGGTTCTAGTCCTGAGCCTCAATTTTAGCCATTTTTAGGCGCGTTGATAAATGAGCCGAGTCGAGCCGGAAGCATTGCTCCTTTACTTTATTACCTCTTTTGGCTTGTGTTTGAGTTCGCTAAAAACTTTAGTTAGTGGAACACAACCCGAGTACTTAATTAAAAAATGGAGAGGGGCTAAAAAAATACGAGTAATTCCAATTTTAGCTAATCTGCTTGGGCTGTTCTAGGGAGCTTTGGGGCTAGAATGGAGAAGGTAACCAAATGAGGCTATTGGTGCTAAAATGACTTGACTGCACAAAATGACTTGTGCTGACGAGAGAGAGGGAGGAGAAGACTAGTCATGCTGTTATAATTGCAATAGCGGGAGCTGGGAAGTCACCCCCAAGGATTACCCAAAATTTCCTGTGCAAATATTTGATGCGGGAAATACCACACTGCAATGTGGGTCAGGTTGCTCCAATATTCCCACACAAGGGTCCCTAAATCTACGCTGGTGCTTGGTGGTCAGCCAATTACTAAGCGACTGGGCCCACACAGTGTGCACGCTGGTAGGCTTTACCATATACCGATAAGTAACTAATATGGGAATCCACTTTTAGGTTTAGCCAAGAGATGTTATTTGGGCTCATTGGTTCTGGTCATATATAGTGAAGATTCCCAGGGAAACTTCAATTGTAGGACCTAAGTCACAAGTTCGCTGAGTGGGCATGGGAGGACCAGAGCAATGTTCTAAAAGGCACTCGGCTAGTCGGACGGTCGGCTACCTTCAAGCGATTAATCGGATTAATCGGTGCATATTAATTAGTAATGGGTGATTAATCGTTAGTCAGGCCTAATCGGATAGGCCCAGCCATTGATCAATTGGCAATTAATCACCGATTAATTCCTTGTTTTAGAACACTGCACTAGAGCGTTAGAGAATGCTCCAAGAGTATCAAACTACCAATATTCTACTTATAGAAAATATGTTATGGTAATAGCATTTAGGGCTGAGCTAATAACCTGGCAACCTGCAGGCCCGACCCGACCCGAAGGGTTTCGGGCGGCTCCGCACAAGCACTTCGGTCGGGTACGGGTTGATTTCCTTTAAAAAATCTGTTTTCGGTTTAGGGTTTGGGTTTGTGTGTGTCCTACCCGACGGGCCCGACCATGTTATATACGTACACATATATATAGATATCTAGATATCGGGCCGGTTCCGGGGACACAAACAAAAACACAAAAAAAGACACTTCATCTCAGCCTTTAAAATGGAGGGCTGAGATTAAAAAACATAAATGGCCCTCTCTCTCTTCCCCCTCTCAATCTCATGGGATCATGTCTCCTCTCTCTCTCTATCTCTACCGGCCAACTGCCACCCTCCCCACGCCGGTGACCTCATCTCCGGAGGCCCTCATCTCTTGTGACCCAATCTCCTTCTCTATCTCTCCCCCCTCTCCATCTAACTTGTATAAATAAATGGGTCAAAGATTTGTTGGAGTTGGGTTTCTTGGAATTGTGCCATAAACGAAGACTATGGCCGGTTTCACGGCCATCAGAGGCGGAAAACAGCCATATTTGGCATTGGGTTTCTTGGAATTGAAAAAAAACAAAAAAACAGACCCAAAATTTCCTTGGCCAATCATTCTCCCCCTCAATGGTTTAGGGTTTTTGGGATACTCAATGATTCCTTGATTATGGACATACAACTGATTATAAAAAAAATAATGCATCCAGGATAAATCCATGCGATTATAGGATGAGCAGCTAGCATTCTTTGGTAGAAGAATTAACAATCAATATATATAATTAATATAAACAGTTGGTTTGGGTGGATTATTTTAGGTTAGGAGGCCTAGTATTAGCTACAGATCTGAAACCATGGAAGCAATCAGTTCTTCTAGCACATGGAGGAGAGAGAGAGAGAGAGAGAGAGAGAGAGATATGAGTACGCGTTGCAGGAGATGGGTTTGCCAGAGGAGACCCTCACCGGCGGTGGATGTGCTGCGATGAAAGGGGACGTTGTGGGACAAGGAGAGGGAGATTGGGTGAGGATGATACGTATGTGGGGTTTTGTAACATGTGAACTTTTAATCTCAACCATTGATTTCAATGGCTGAGATGGAGTGTCTTTTTTTGTGTCCCCGGAACTGGCCCATATAGATATATATACACCTCTTCATCTTCTTGTTCCAGACTTCCGCCATAACCAAAACCCTAGAGAGTACAGCCGCCCTACCACTCCTGTTTGTCGAGATGTGGAAAAAATGGAGACCCACTGTGAGCCTCCGCCGCACCGTCCACCATCTCTCTCTCAGATCGTCCCACTGTCTCTCTCTTTCTCCTTCCTCACCCATCTTCACAGAGACCACAACCTCGCCGGGAAAAAATGACGACAACAAGTGATGCCGGAAGATCTGTCGTCTTCTTTTTCTTTTTCTTGCGGTCGAAACTGACCCGACCAACAAACTGATGATGTCGGATTGGTCGAGTTGAACGCCGTAGTCAGTCGGCCAGTGGGTGTAACTTTTCCAACCCGATCTGGTCGGGTCGGGTGGTGGGTCCAGGCCAAACCCGACCCGACCCGACCCCTAATAGCATTACTAAGCATTGGCCTTAGGTTTGGAGCACACTTTTATCTACTAAGTTATTCGTACGGGAAAATTAGTATCTCAATATTGTCGGGGGTGAAAATATTTTCCTTTTCAATGTCGTAATTTTATAACTTATTAGTTGAAACTAGTGCGGTGTGCAGTCCAGTTCTGGTATTAAAGTGTCATTTTTTGTGCGTCAGGTGAGTGTTGGCCACTTGTATCAGTGAGTGGTGGCTTGAACTTAGCCACTTGGAGCACCAGTAATGGATATACTCTAAATTCCCTGGGGACAAAGAAGAGTGATTCGCGCACTAGTAAAAATGGGTTTGCAACAATTTGAGTGCGTGTTCCTTACCCCTACCCATGAATTATGTGACTTATTGCAGGACTCAAACCACAATGCAACATTGACTGAGTTGTTGCCCTTGAGATTCTGTCTTTGCCTGGCTTAGATTTAGGATATGTTGTAAATTTCATTGAAGCATTTACTTTTGTATCTTTTCTGGAACAAAGCATAGGATCAATGGGTAAATGGTATGCAGTGGCTTAGTTTGATTTGCTAACCTTCTGTGCGTTGTTTAATTTTTGTATATGAGGAATTGATAAAAGTGCCAGGAAGGTTGTAAGCATGGAAAGCTTACTGGATTGCACAATTCACCAATGAAACAAATGCTGAAACGTACGATCTGCTCGTTCATAATATTGGGCATTTGGTTAAGTTTTTCCTTCCTTTCTCACTTGCCTGATGATGCCTGATTCACCCCGTGTATTTCCATAGAGCTGAACCTAAGAATCACGGACACCTATGGCTCACGAATCTTATCCCAGCCATGTCGGACACGGAGTTGGATACGCTTCGACACGTTCCTGACACGTGAATAGGTGACCCAATATCTGAATATATTTTCTGCGTCGGATACGTTTCGCATGGGCCACGCCGCCACGGGACACGTTTTGGCCACGTTATGGGTCAAAAAAACTGATATATACAAAATATATACACAAAAGGCATTCTCTTCAGAGAGAGGTTTTGCAAACTGATAATATATAACTTCTAGTCTGGAAAATTTTCAGTATCACTTTTCCTTTAACGGTCAAGCATTTAAAGATATTTTATATGCATATTTTTATATAATCTATTAGGGCTGTCCATGGATCCGACCCACCCAACCCGAAAATTGAGGCAATGGACGGATCTGATCGGGTGTATCGGTTGAATTCGGGTCCAAAATCAGGAATTTTTCGTCGGTCGGGTGTACTGTATTACTTTTCGGATTACCCGACCCAACCGACATATTCAGTATAAAAGGGAAAAAAAACCTAATTTTGACTGCCGTTCACTTCCTTCTTCAATTTTTCTCCTTCACTGACCTACTCCTCCCAGTCCAGTTCTCCTTCTCCTCCCAAACGCCCGCCACCACACCTCCGCCAGCTTCCCCACCACTCCTCCGCCGGTTGCGGCGGCGTCTCCACCTCGTCCTCGACGAGGTCTTCGTCGCAATCGTTCCCAGCCATCCAGAAGGAGAAGAAGGAAGGTTTGTAGATTTGTAGAAGAATGAAGGTGTGTAGAAGAACCAAGGCTTTTAGAAGGAGAAGTAGAAGAACAAAGGTTTGCAGTAGTTCCTCGTCCTCTGGGCCACTGTAAATTTTGAATCAAAAATTTGATTTTCCGAAAAAAGAGTTTGTAGATCTGTGGTTGAGTTTTTTGATGGTGTAACTGTAACTGAAATCTTTGGCCCATGAAACTTTGAATCTTGTTGAGTTGATGTTGTTCGATCTCTCCCTTAACATTTGTGTATGGGTTATTCAATCTCTCTCCAACATTTCTGTATGTACGTAGGTTTTTTTTAAATCCGATGACCCGACCGAACCCGTCGACTCCAACCCGACCATGTTTCGGTCGGAGCCTGACCAGTGATTCGGTCGGTCTCGGGTGGACATTTTGGCAATCTGACTAAAGTCGGGTCGGGTCGGACCCGAATCCGAACCCGACCAAATCCGACCCGTGGACAGCCCTATAATCTATATACGCTCCTTAGGCGCTCCCAACCTTAGAAGCTTCTAGGTGCCTTTGCTTCCCCGCACCCGTTTTCTCTCCCGCCCCCGCTTTGTGCTACTAAGTTATGGACTGTATTTATGAAAAGAAAACTGTTATTTCTTTACATAATATTTGACTTTTATGTGTGTGTGTGTGTTTATTTATTTATGTGCAACATACGAAATACCTTCCTGTGGTTTGGCCCTTAGGGAGATGACCTCCCTATCATTTGGAAATGACCAACTTGCCTCCTTGTGGTTTGGAAGTGAAGTGCTTCCGACACATTTTCTATCCAATTTGTCGGATTGGAAGGTGTGAAACACACGCCCATTATGAGACTGAAAATGGAAAAAGAACTTAAATAAGTATAGATTCCAAGTTAAGAAGACTACAATACCCTTCATCTTCTTAACACTAGCTTCCTTACCTGACAACACCACCCTCTCCTGTCTCCACCCATTAATTAGATCTGGAAGTCTCCTCCTCCACCTCCCATGCTCTGTTTCTCAAACCCCTCTGTCTGTCGGCTTACACCACTGCCATCGTCCTTCTTACTGTTCTCCTCTCCTTACGTTCAACTGTCCAAACACCAATTACATCAACATCACTAGTAGAAGAAATAATTGGCCAAGGAGACCCAAAATCTGAACATTTTCCCACAATTTTCTCAATCGCCTCTTCACCACTATTTCGTTCGGCGATTGGAGTTTGTACGAGACTGGTAATCGGCCACCTAGCTTGGTTCGACGGTGGGAATTCGAACAACGCTTAACACCGGTTCTCTATGGTTTCTCCTCTCTCATTGATCCCACCAAAAAACTCTCTTTCTGATTTCTCAGAAAAGTTCCAAAACGAGAAAATACAATTTCTCAAAACTCAAATTATGTTCTTTGACATGTGCTTCCAAGTCTTATTTGGTTTTGGGAGTTATTCTGATAAATTATTTAAGAAAATTTTAGAGGCAGTTTGGGGAAATGGAAATGATAAACTTTCGGCGGTATGCGTGTTCTTGCTGTTGATGAACTTTTTTTCTTGGAGGAAAATTGATGATCTGCAAGTATCGGGGGTTGGATTTTGAAACAGTCATGTTTTTAGTTGAATTTTGATTATAAGTTCATTATTTTTTTGAAAATTATTATAAGTTCAATTGATTAAACCCTTTCTCAGGAAAACAAGACGGGTGGGGCAGTTTTTTTTTTTTTTTTCTAGAGAAAAGAAGTTAACAAATAAATTAAAAAATTATGCCGAAATAAGGGATAAGTTATTAATATGTGGCTTTAACTCTAATCAGGGATTCAAGGATGTACGAGTATATAAACGCATATAGATTGGAGGACAAATAGGAGAATAAAAACCAAGAAAAAAATGGGATACTGGTGTAATTTTATACCTATAGTTAACAGAGTTAACAGTAGAACTTACTCCAAAACTATGAAGAGGCAAGTTGGTCATTTCCAAATGATAGGGTGGTCATCTGCCAAACCACAAGGAGGTAATTCGTACTTTGCCTTATATCTGATTGTTCTCATACGTAACGTGTCCCCCAACGTGTCAGTGTCCTAGTTTTTGGGAAAATCACGTGTCCGCATATCCTATATCCTCCTTGTGTGGTGTCTGTGTCTGTATCTGTGCTTCTTAGAGCTGAATTGCAAAACTAACAGCAGGTTAGTGTTGTCCGGCCGTACTCCAACTGAAGGGTACTCCTAAGTTTGTCTCGGTGTATCTTTCTAGGGTTATAGTGTACCTTTTGTAGAGAGATTGTCCTTGGGCTCCCATGACGTCACTCAACCATTTTTCCAAATGACATCATGCATGACGATTTACATATGACATGTAGGCAGATCCCACGTGGCTAAGCCATGCCACTCAGTGCCCACATGGCACCCATCTATCCCAGTTGTTCTGCCAGGTTAGACCTAATCCATCTGGCCCGGTTCTTACGCTGACTTTACGGGTTGTACACTTGTTCTTGGATCGTCCAACCCATACCAGTTGGTCTGCCTTTCGACTAGTTGGCCCCAGCCATATTTGATACGACTAGGGCTGCAAATGAGCCGAGCCGCTCGCGAGCAGCTCGCGGCTCGGCTCGATAGTGGCTCGTTCAAACTCGACTCGTAACATAAACGAACGAGCTCGAGCCTAATTTAGTGGCTCGTTTCCTTAACAAGCCAATTAATGCTCGGCTCGAACTGGCTCGCGAGCCAAGCCAAAATATATTTTATTATGTTAATTATTATTATTTTCTAAGCATATATATATATAATGTATTTATTTATTTATATATAGCAAAACTCTATTTTCCACGACTTTTGATATCAGCCAAGGAAAACTAGCCAGCTGTGGATCTCAGAGTCACTGTGATCATCTCAATTTATAAGGAAGGGGGACGCCTCTTGAACTACAAAATTTCCGATGTGGGACGGAAGAAAATTTCCAGAAGGAAACACAAGCAAAACCCTCACTCTTCTCCTTAGTCCCACATCGCCTACTCAAACAAATGACCAAGCAAGTTCCATTATAAAATGGGGGACCACCCCTTTTGCCTACTTGCTTCGAGCAGTTAACTTTTCGAGCTCAAGCGAGCCGAGCTCGAGCCGAACAAAATGTTTTCGAGCCGAGCTCGAGCTGAAGGCTGGCAGCTCGTGACGAGCTCGAGCCAACGTAAATATTTGCGAGCCGAGCTCGAACATGGCGAAACTCGGCTCGGCTCGTTTGCAGCCCTAGATACGACCCACTGTTACAATAATTCACTTTGCTCGAAAGTTGAATATGGGATATGGGGAACTTTTCCTTCAAGATGTATTGCATTTGTTCCAAACATGTCCTCAAGTTTCGCAAATTTGTTTCCTTGTAGATTACTGGTGCATTTACCGCCATTTCGTTGATACTTTCACAAAACAATAACACTGCATTTTGCCTCCATTGCCTTTTACAGATATTGGTTGAGACAGGTGACATGGGGAGACAAGCTAGTGCTGCTGTTAGAGTAACAGATGGAGAAACTGTATGCTCTCTCTATCTCTATAAAGCATTTATACTGATTATATGCTTTGTTCTTTTATGAGTTTTCAGGAAAAAATTTACTCTTTGCACGGTTCTCAATAAGTTTTTCTATCTATCTCTCTCCACTCATTACCACTCATTACATCAAAAAAAAAAAATCTCAAAACTCCTAACCAAACAAAGTGTTTGTCTGCAGGGCATATGCACTTATGTGTTTATAAGTTATGTCTCTTGTGTGTTTATTCAGTATTTTCGAAAGTCGAAACATGTTACCCTGACTAATGTAAAAGAACCATAAGCAGTTGGTGCAATTTACATAGTAGATCATATAATTTGCACAATAAGGGGCTTGTGTTCTACAGACGTGAAGCAATAATAGTGGTTTCGTCCTTTCAATATGTTTCTCCATGATGTACTAATCGGACTGTTCTTCGACGTTGTGGCAGACAAATGTAGCTGACTATGTTTATACAAATATGCTTTTATAGGTGTTTCGTTAGGTGGAGTTTTTTCCCCCCTCATTTTCTTGGTCATTTTGTATTAAAATTAAGCCACTGGGGTGCTAGAGAGATGTTTGCTGCATTGGGGTTACGTTGCCAAATTTTCTAAGCATCTTTTCCTAGAAACCTTAAGACGTAGTATTGAAGGGGAGTGATTTTTAGGAAAATGGGACATTTTTATCTAAATTAGAAACCAAATAGTTGAGATCTCCAAACTAGTCAGGGTTTGCAGAATTTATTTTGAGGAGGAAACCCTGTGTTGCCTTCCAACCTCTCTACCATTGCATTTCAAGAGAGAGGTTAGAGCTTATTTGCATGAAGTGGATGCAGGCGCAATGCGCGGGAGGGGGAGCGAGGGTTTTAGAATATTATACTGACAAATATTGGATTCAATGATAATAATTTGTTGGGTGGAATATTTTCTACAGTTGTAGTGCTTATGAATAAAATATTGGAGTGTAGTGTCAATTACAGTTGTGATTTCCCACTTTTTAAATGCAAAGAAATATTATATAAAGACGGGAGTACTAATTTAAATTTGATCTAACCTTTTGCGTTAATTGATGTATCTCTTGCTATCTCAGTTTCACCATTCATATTTATGAGCGCTCCCATTCTAGTTGGAACCGTGACTCTTTTTGCATGGGAAAGCGGTAATAACTTGATTCTAGTTATGAAACGTGGAATTGCTTTTCTGAAGCGTAATGGTCTCCACCAGTAGTCGTGTCCTTAAAAACAAGGGTTAGAGTGAAGCTGCTGCTTCCTTTACCAGCTTCATTTATTTTCTTTAGATTTATAGAAGATTCAGGTTTTAGTGACAATATTGATTCCACCTAGTGCTCTGCATTTCTTTGCTGTCTCAAGTTCTATGGCCAGATGTTATAGTCAAAACTTCATGTACTTAAGATTTTGTTCCCACGGTTACGACCAGTTGCTTTATCATTCATTGTTGCTTGTGCTTTACAATAGCATCCCAGTGAAGCACCCGGCCGTGCCATACTAGTTATTTGCTTGCACCATGTCTTTAATGCTTGCTTGATGGCATTTTGAGTTTTAAGCTATTGGTACGCCTACAATGCTTCACCTTTAAAATGTTAATGGTTTCTTGTTTCTTCTCCTAGATTGTCTATACTACGGTTTGTTTGGATGATGTTCCAAGTGAGCCATCTGATTTTTTCCCTCTTTCTGTACATTACCAAGAGCGTTTTTCAGCAGCTGGTCGAACAAGGTATGGTCAACTGTTTATCACTTTTCTAGTATGGTACACTAGACTGTAAAGAAGGAAGCTTATCTTTGTTTGTTGGTCTGCATTTTTTCAGTGGGGGTTTCTTCAAACGAGAAGGACGAGCAAGAGATCATGAGGTGCAAATCTCTCCTCATATGTAGAAATTAGTACTTGTTGGCAGCAGGTTATTTGTCCCATTTGGCTACTATTTCCCATTAGAAAATTTTGGTCCTTCCCATTTCACGAGCTTCATGTTGATTAGCCTGTCAAGGTATAAACTTGTTTTTTTTAGTCCCTCCATTTCATACAGTTTTGTAAGGGTTATTTGTTTTTTAGTGGGGATGCTGAACTCACTGTCTTCCTGTTGGGGATGCTGGTCCAGTTGGATTGTTTGAGGAGACATGGTTTTACGCTTGGCCACATACGCATTTGATGCATGCCTTTTTTCTTGTGTAGCTTTAGCAGAGCTTTTAATGATGCCTACTTGAACGTTAATTTTATGCTACAAGAGTGGCATCTGTTTTGAGCACTCAAAAGTTTAAACTGCATTCCCGGGGTGGGTTTTAATTGCTTAGTATTTTGGTAATCCTTTGTGATGTCTGCATTTTTATTTCTTTGGGAAATCTTTGGTGTTTTTCTTCTTTCCAGAGTAATCTGTTTTCCAGAGTTAAGATCAACAAGCATCAGATGGGTGAAGTCTTGTACATTATATAAGTTCCCATGGGTGAAGTTTTGTACGCTCGATACTTCTTTTACTCTCCACTCTATTTTTCCTTAAAGGGATTCATTTTTCTTGTTTTTTTTTTTTTTTCCCACCAGCCAACATCCTTTATTTCACAAGAAAGGAGAAGATGTACAAGTCCCTAGGGGGCTCTATTTGAGTGTCTGTTTCGGTACTTCGTGATATTTGTCTTTGTTCTTGAAGATGACGGCTGAATAAGTGGCCATAGTGATCTCTCTCTTTTTTCTCTCTCTTCCATATCTGAGGATCACATAATTAAATGCCCCCTCAAATGTGCTGTTTGTAATTCGATGTATCTCATATTCTTCTTTTCTGCTTGGATATTAGAAAAGATAAATTCTCTGTCCCTGTGTTTTTTATGCCTTAAATTTTGTCTGTACTATGTTGTGGATCCTAATGTGCTGCTTTCATCAGGAATTTAAATCAGTTAGCATGTATTATTTCCCATAAAATGAAAATTGAGATTTGTTAGTGACATGCTTAAGAGAGCTTAACCCCGCCTACATGGCTTACTAAATCTCTCTCTCTCTCTCTCTGTTTTTTTGTAGGTTCTTATTTGCAGATTGATTGATAGGCCTTTGCGTCCGACAATGCTTAAGGGCTTTTACCATGAGACTCAGATACTATCTTGGGTATATTCCTCATGCATTACTCGTGAAGTATCTCATTGCTTTTTCATACAGACATTGTGCCACCTCCTTTTAGCTTTTTACTTGACGTACATAGAGGTACTCTTGCATCTTCATTGTTCATCTTTGATTGGTTTCATTGTACAAATTTAATGATCATATAGACTTGGCTTGCATGTTGTGGTGTGTTAACTTAGACAATCAGTTTTGCTGGGATGAAGCTGTTAAAGCATCCAACTCAATACCAATTGGCAATGAGTGGAAAGGCTGTCCAGGCTCTTATACTAGGTTTGGAGGTTATATTTAACCATTGTGGGGACAAGCTCTAACACTCTCCCGCACGTGCGACCCCTGACTCGCACGTGGTGAGGTAAACAAACAATTCAACACGTACGCAACAATCAACTATCAACAACAAATAAAGGGGGAACCAACCATCAGCGACAAATAGTCTTGTCCAAAAGTCTCCGAAAACTTAGCTTTGATACAATGATATCATGTTAAAGCATCCAACTCAACCAATTGGCAATTAGTGGAGAGGCCGTACAGGCTCATATACTGGTTTGGAGGTTATAACTAATGTGGGACAAGCTCTAACAAAAGCAATACATTCTTGAGAAGCAATTGTCTAGTTTGTTCAACATTTGATATGCATAATGTCGGCACTGATTTATTGAATCCGATTTTCTTTTAGATGGAGGCAAATCTGACCCTAGTGTTTGTTTCGGGAAAGTGTGATGAGAAAATTGGAACAGGCACTTGATTTTCTGTGGGTCATGTCTCAATGGCTGTTGCAGCCTCTTCACATGCCTAGGCATAGAACATGGTTGCTCCAAGGATTGATCTCATAGGATTAGATTTGGACCATTTAGTCTAGTGGCACCTTTAAAGAAACTGGTCTTGAATATAAGTATGAAGGTTCTCCAGGGAAGCCAAATCATCCCACTCTTGAATAGGAATGCCTCGAAGAAATTGTCTTAATGCTATCCAATATTAGGGTTTGAGCTAACTTTTTATGCCACTTTCTAGAAAGACCTTCACGAATGAGAATATTGGAACTTGGTGCAGTTATTGCACTGAAATAATTTTTTTATAAGAACATTGGGACCCCAAAAATAAAAGTGAATGCTTCTTTTATAAGACCAATCCCCATTCCTCAAAAAATGCAATTGATCTTCCTTGAGTGGAGGTGTATCTGGCCTTTTTTTCCTGATATCTTTTATGTTAATTTGTCTAAAATGGAGCATTTCCGAGGAAAAAAAACAAACAAATTGGATCGCTATAAGACCCTTATTGAGACACAAAAGGTCATAATGTTTGTATTCTTTTTTTCTGTTGGGGGTGGGGTTAAAGACACCCGCCAAAGATAATCACGACTCCTTTCCTCCAATCTCTACCTGGGTAATCCTTCTCGTTTTCTTCTTTCCCTTCCGCTTCTCTGTGCAAGAAAACCCCGCTAGGTTTTGGGTTTCTGTTCACCACATGGACAGTCCTTTGTTTTCACCTCAAGATTAATTTGTGCTTACCATTTTCCCTGCACTTTGGCGTTTGGCCTTAACTCCAATCTAAAGTACCTAAAAATATCTGCTAGCACTACTGGTATTTGCTTATCTGAAAATCTTGGGAGCCCTCTTGGAAATCAGGCCAAATTTCACCACACCTGTACATCTCAACAAAATAAAACCTTCTGTACCTTCCAAGATTTTATAATCTGAACCTACCAAAAAGCTAATGGTTGGTTGAGTTAATGTTAATTTTCTTGATCGGTATTACATCAGCCGGCCATTGTATATATATCTTCATCCTTTAAAAATGAAGCCTTCACTTATGGTTCTTAATTTTCCAAGTCCTTAATCCTTATAGATGGATCTTGTGCTACATGCTACTTGGCGTTCCTTGTTAACTTTGTTCTAGTTTCTTCTTCCTGAATGCTCCATCGACCAAGAGGTCATTGTGACCAATCAAGAGTTTAGCTGTTAAATGATGCACCCCATGATGCATACTTGTTTATTAACTCTAAGAAACAGTTAACTACACAATTACTATAGTGGAAAAATAAAATATTTAACTTTTCCATCCACTGTTACGTATTAGATTTCAATTCTCTCAATTTCGCCATCTCAAGCACTGCCGGTCTGTTCATACATTCATTCGAGTTCGTGGTTTTCTATTCATACACAATTAGTTGAAAGAAATTGCCGAGTCATATAACCAGAAAGCTTTTGGTTTTATATCAACTCGGAGCTGCAGAAAATGATTGTAGCCTTTGTAGTTCCTAATTGCAGGAAACTGTTTAAATTTAGATTTGGGATGCACAACTTATCTAAGTGTGCTCTTAAATGAACTTCATTTGCGTACGCCGTACATCATGCATGAGCTGCTTTCTCCTATGATTTTAATGCTCTTCAGTTACATTATTATTATTATGTTAATCACTTTCTTTCTTGATTTATCATCTCCATAAGAATCACTGCCATATTAAAAGCTAAAATATTTGGGAACTGGTGCCTCACCATAACTTGCAGGTTTTGAGCTACGATGGGTTGCACCCTCCTGATTCCTTGGCAGTGACTGCAGCTGGGATTGCAGTGTAAGTTTGGTAAATTTAGGCAAGAATACTGTTGGAGATAGAACTCGTTCAGTGTTAAACATTTGTTTTCAAATCCTAATTACTTGACTACAACAGAGCGCTTTCGGAACTGCCAAATTCGAAAACTATTGCAGGAGTTCGAATTGGTCTTGTTAATGATAAGTTCATTGTGAATCCAACAACAAAGGAGATGGAAGACTCGGAGTTGGATTTGTTGTTAGCTGGTACAGATAGTGCAATTTTGATGATAGAGGTCAGTAGTGCTTCACCGTTATTTTTTTGTCCATTTGATCTAATGGAGGTTGATAGGCAACTGTAAATACTTGTTTTGACATTCCTCAAATCAAGGGTTGATTTATTGGTCATAGAGATTTATCTAACTCAAGATCAAGGGAAAATATTTGGGGTTGAATCGAGGTGAATATTCTCAACGCCATCTTGACTCTTGAGCGTATAAGCGGTAATCAAGTCATGCATCCTTGATCCTTCTTCATGACAATCACCTTTGGGCGGTTCTTTGTTTAGATCGTGACAGGTTGGACCGAACTAGAAGTTGGTAGTTGAAACTCAAAATAATGTAACTTCCACTTATGTAGTTTGTGCTGTTTAGTTGTATGTTTGTATTACATGTAAACGCTGTGACTTTTTGACGGTAGAAGTTGCAAGGAAATGATGCTATTAACTGTTTTTTTTCTCATGAAAAGAACTCCAATATGGTTGTTTTGCCATTCATGGCTTAATGTGGTAAATCTGTTGTTTTGTTTGCTTGATCAGTAGACTTTTGCCTTCTACATTTACGTTTTATTTTTTATTTTCACCAAGTTACTCTCTTGTATCTGATGTTAGAAACCTTTTGGAAATTATATAATGTTTTGTTTCTTACTTTTTGAAAGTTACTTCTGTTTAGTTTTTGTGTAAGGAGCTTATGTGTATTTTTATTCCACTAGTTTTTTGTTGGGATTAAGCTCAACTGTTTTTTACATTGCCTCTTGCCGCAAAAAGCTAAGATAAGGATGCGATCTACTACATGTTACACAAAATGTTAGAAGCACCGCAGGACCAAACCATGTTACTCGGCCACATATCCAAGAGGATTTTGATCAACATTGGACAATGCTTCTGTTAATCCCATCTTTGTGGCATATTCATTATCTACCAGTACTTTTGAAAACATCCTACCTATTTTCTGTGCCCGCAACATGCTGCACTGCCCAGCGTGTTACTTGTCGTCCTTACCCCTGTTCTGGTTGTGCAATTACCAATCTCAGGTTACTTTTTGAGTTGTGTTGATTGTCAAGTTCGGTTTTCTGCTCAGTTGAGTAGGTAACTTGAGCAGATATCCTCTTTCTCTTGGAAAATTAGTTGGGGTACTGGTATCCTTTTGAGGGTGGCTGTCTTTATTTTGATGCACAAACACCAAATAAAGTTCCCAGTATTAATAACTCAATCTGAAGAAACCAGGGGATGTAAATTGGCGTAGAGAGCTTTGGACTTTGATTTTGTCCTCGGTTAGGGTGGAGCTTAGTAGCAGGGAGGTCCTAAAGTGGTGCTGCCGCTCCTACCTTAGGAGGGCGCTCCTGCGCTCCCAACTAAGGAGCTTGATGGGAGCCTGCTCCCATTGAGATTGGAGCACACTCCTTACGATTATGGGAGCTTTTGTACGAAGACTTAGAAGGCACGCGTTTAAGGATGTAGGCGGTAGTTAAAAGGGCATCCCCCCACAAGGATATTGGGAGGTTAGCTTGTGCCATCATTGTTCTAACCATATCCAATAAGGTCTGGTTCCTTCTTCCGCAACACCATTCTGTTGTGGTGTTCCAGGAATTGATAATTGTCTGTGTATCCTCTTACTCTCACATAATCCTTGAAATTGATGAGACAAATATTCGCGACCACAATAAGGGTTTTTAAAGTCGTTTCTTTCTGATTCTGAACCTCTGTTAAAAAACATTTGAAGCAATCCATTGCTTCAAAGCGATGGTAGATCAGATAAACATGACTGAAGCGTGAATAGTCATCAATAAATGTGAGAAAGTAAGAGGTGCCATGGCGTGCCTTCACATTCATAGGTCCACTAATGTCAGAGTGAACTAGCGCCATCATCAATTAACAATTCCTCTTTTTGTCTTACATGCAAACATGTATATAAAGACACAAGGGTTGGCTAGGTGGAATTTATGTATCTTTCAGATGAATGCCCAACTATGTGCTCGGAGTTAAGATCCTAAGGGATCGTTCTAAAAGACTTCTCGGTTTGTCCCTAGAGACTTACATTAAGAAGGTCTTAGAACTATTCGGATACACAAGTCAAAACCCAGTGACACTCCGATCGAGAAATGCAGTTTTCACATCCATTTGGAATAACCCCAATTCTAAATGTGCAACAATAGCTAGAATGAGGCGAATAGAGACAAACCTCACCACCGGGTAGAATGTCTTTTGATAGTCTATACCCTCCTCTTTGGTATAACCTTTTGCCACGAGATGGGCCTTACAATTGTCAATTGATCCATCAGCCTTGCGCTTAATTTTTAAGATCCATTTATTTCCAATGGTCTTGCGCCCAGGCGGACCAACTCCCAAACTAGGTTACTGTCCATGGAATTCATCTCATCTTTCATAGTAGCTAGCCATTCAGCAGACTTAGGTGAAGTTAATGCTTCCTTATAAAAAGTTGGTTCACTGATTTCATCAAGGTCTAATGGAGCACACATAAAAGTGTTCCCCTCAATCTCAAAATGTCGATGATGAATTATTCCACATTCAGTACTACGCAATTGAGATCCTTGAGAGTCTGATTCTGGTGGTGCCAATGTTCTCAAAGTCACTAGGCGGGCGGGTGGCCACCTTCGAGCTTCGAGGCCTAGTAATCGGTGAATAATCGGTGGATAACAATTAGTAATCGGCGATTAATCAACGCACAACAATTAGTCGGATATAGTCGAATAGGCCCCGCCAGCGATTAATCGCTGATTAATTCCAATTTTTAGAACACTAGGTGGTGCACTCCCACTGGCAGAAAAAGTAGGGATTTATCACATGGCTTTACTAATCGGTCTTTGATGAACTCATATATCTAGCCCAACCTTGGGAGTTTCTATATTCCCCTCCCCCTCCCCCTCCCTTGCTCCCGCTCCCGCTCCATGCAATTAAGTGGTGGAGTATGTATTCTCATTTGGAGTGGTGGAGCTAGAGTCAAAAAAAGGGGAGGAAGGTGTGGCTTTTCATTCCATTATTAATCTTGTGAATTGTTGAACATCTAGCCATGTAGGGTAACAAGAATCACTCAAGTTTTGGTGCTATAGAGATTGCATTATTTTGGCTCAACATACACTCATAAGCCTTTTGTATAGTGGGAAATTGGGAGTTACTAACCCTACTCTTGACCATATATTTTATTTTATGGGGCTTTACTATTCAGATGGAGTTAGTAGTGTGTTTCTTCCTTATACCGGTGTTGTTAAAATTTGTATTTATTCCAGCTCATTAGTAGTCTCTATACTGTCTTTTGTTGAAATATGTATTTATTCCAAAAAGTTGTGCTCATTAGTAGTCTCTAGCATCTCACTGATAGAAATGAACTCATATATGGCAGGGCTATTGTAATTTCCTCCCAGAAGAAAAGTTGCTGCAAGCGGTAGAAATTGGGCAGGTTGTTTATCTAAGTATGTTGTCTATTTACCATTGCGGGTTGTTTTTATTTGGAGCCAAGTGATGTAGTTTTTTTTTTGTTTGTTTTCATATTCATCTGGATTCTTAAATTGCTTGACAATGCATGTCTTATGAACCCTTGGAATTTTGTTCATGCAAATTAAACAAGTACACTCCCAGAAACATTTGGCTGATCTCTTGTTTACCTGTACTCGGTGTGTGCCTTTATTCTGAACTCGAGTATAAGCGACAAAGTGCGCGGCGAGGTGCGTGCCTTAATGAAGCTATCCACATTGGCAAAAATAGTAGAATATACTTCATCAAGTGACCAATCCACCCAATAACATCAAATGTGACAGAAATCAACTTATATCCTAAGACGAGTACTGTCTCTGCTGTGTGCTAGGCATGGGGAAGGTTGTGGTGAGTGGTCCTCGCTGGAGACATGATTGCTGCATGGGTGGGTGGGTCAAGGTATTAGGAGAGGATGTGGTGAGTTTTCTAGACATATTAGTATGAAGGTGGGGGCAGGGAGGAGGGTGAAATTGTGGGAGCATATTTGATGTGGAGATGTTAGGTTGTGAGAAGGCTTATCCTTCTATATTTCAGTTGGCAGTGGATTGGGGAGGCGGCGGCGGTAAACTAGCTCAAATTGGAAGGGAATATGGTGCGGTGGGATATCTCAAATTTTCCTATGATTTTATTTATGACCTACTGGAAACAGAATAAAAGGATAAATTTGTTAAGATATGCATTCTATGGGATATTACACTAGATTCACAATTTCTTGCATGGATGAATGATTGAATGTGACCTTTTCTCACATGGTAAAGTCAAATAGTTTGAGATGAATATTGTGCAGCCACACACTGATCAGAGTGCACTACAATAGGTGTAAAGGGGTTTAAGAGAAGACTTTGATAACAGGACTTTAAGACAGGAACTCGTTGAATTTGAGCACTTATACACTGCTAAATCACCTATTGCCTCAGAAGCTTGACATATACATTGATGACGCTGTACTTTGATTGCTTTTATGGGGTGGAATGAGAGTAGGGGTCTTGGCACTCTCACCAACTAATTAACATTTTTTTCATTGGTTTTGACGAAGTATCTTGTAGTGAGAGTTTTTGTGTCTTCCAAGTGCTTCCGGCTGCCAAAGGTTCCTTTCAGATCCCCAAGTCACTGTTTGACCTGAGAGGCGGAGACCACCCTGGGAATTTCCGTTTGTGGTCTCTTGTTAATTAATTTTTCATCACTTTACTTGGATTTATGATTATATATCTTTCCTTTCTGAAGATTGATGGATCGATTCGGCGTGCTTTGCATGTTTTATGATAAGTTTCATGTGCATGCACGTGAATAAAATATCCCTCTTAAAGACATTCTTCTACAGTGATACTTTTTTGTTGCACACCAAACGCTAAATAGGCAGATTTCATTGGGAAAAAAAAAAACATTTCGTAAAGATCTTACTTGCTGTGAAGTTTATTTCATGAAAATGAATTGGTCAATCATTTTATCAATTTCCTCCTTTGAAGGAAAAATATTAATGACTGCATACAATTCTTAGGAATTTATGTCATTTCCTGCATTTTTTCGTTCATCTCTAAGTGTTAGGACTTCAAATTCTGAAGAATTGTATACTCCAAATCAGAAAAGAATTCCACTAACGAGAATTATGACTGGCTCTACAAGAGGTGAAAGCACTTAGTTGTTCCTGGCTTTCTATTTTGATCTGCAATAACTGCAATATTCATGCAAAAATGCCAACAAACCTACATAGATGTGTTATCTTTTGTCTTTCAACAATCACCAGGATGTGGTACGAGGTATATGCACCGAGGTGGAGTCATTGGTAAAGAGGTGTGGGAAACCAAAAATGCTTGATGCAATAAAATTGCCACCTCCTGAGCTATATAGGCATGTTGAGGTATGTTTCTGCCTTCCCTTACGTTGGAACATATTAGTAAATCTTTGTTTTTGCTTTAATTTCTTGAAAATTCAATCAGTTGGATGTACTTTTGGATTGCATTTGTTTTGGATGAATTTACTACATATGTGGGATGAGGTTTCATGGTGTGTAGTTTGCAGATGATATTGTCTTAGTGGATGAAACTAAGGGACGTGTTAATGCTAAATTAGATTAAAAATTTAGTAATTACGGAAGCACTAGCAAAAATGAACTAAAGATTCAAAATCATGAGATACCTAAAAGTGAAGTTTTTGGTTATTCACAATTCACCATGATGGCGAGATTACAGATGATGTTCACCGTCTCCCTTTTGGAAAGAAAACCCCACTTTGAATGTCCCAAGGACTAGAAGATAGTGGATGTATGTAAAGTTGCTGGTGTGGTACCTAACTGGGCAATTGGGGCGGTTGTCTTTCACTGTGGGCCATGATCAATGGTTCACCCCTGTGCTGGTTAGATGTGCTCAATGCTTGGTTCCTCCTCCTAGGCAGTCAACCTTAGCATGGATTCCACTCGAGCAGGCAATAGATCCTGTGTTTGAACCTTCCCCCTGATAATTAAAATATATGCACGATTTAACCTGTTTATGGTGGAGAGTCTCGCTACACGTGAGGGGGCATGTTGAAAATACGTAAGTTACCCCTTTATTTAACAGCTTTTAGAGGAGTTGATAGTTAACAATCTAATGGAGACCAATAATCATCCTTTTAATAACCCTTTTAATAACGAGCTCTTTACAATGGTTCTCAATATGCAGGAAATTGCTGGTGATGAGTTGGTCAAAGTGCTTCAAATTAAGAAGAAAATACCAAGAAGAAAGGCACTTTCATCCTTGGAAGAGAAGGTTTTGAGTATACTTACAGAAATAGGTTATGTGAGTAAGGATGAGGCTTTTGGTGCTAGTGAGAGAATACCAGACTTGCTTGATGATGAGGATGAGGATGAGGAAGTTGTTGTGGATGGTGAAGTCGATGAAGGTGATGTTCACATAAAGCCAGTTACACGAAAACCTACTCCCTTGGTAAATTTTAACTTTTTATCATCACGCGATTGCACTATAAGTTGTCTCGTCTCCTTATTTTGAGGTGTGCATGTTTGTGAATCTTTTTGGTACATGTGTTTATTTGTCTTGACTTGATTATTGATTGCAAGTGTTTAGATTATAAGTGTTAAAGCATCTCGTCTCCTTATTTTGAGGTGTGCATGTTTGTGAATCTTTTTGGTACATGTATTTATTTGTCTTGACTTGATTATTTGATTTCAAGTGTTTAGATTATAAGTGTTAAAGCATCCAATTCAAGACCAAGGGTGTGGCTGCCTCTTACTGATGAAGGGCTTAGATACAGGAGCAAGTTACATGCATTGGCTACACAAATACTTTCTAGGGCCGTATAGCTCTATTGAAGCCCACATCTTCTATTAGGTCTCTAGCACCACTTTCTTGTTACCGACCTGTCCTCTTTCTTAAAAGCCTTTTCGTTCATTAATCTGCTGACCAAAATAAGAGTTTCAATTCAAGTATTTCTACTGGTAGAAAGAAGGTCATTGGTTGTAGTATGTTGGAAAATGCTCCAGTGAGTCTTCTTTTCGCTTTAGTTGTCAAAACCCAGATTCAAGTAGCCATTTACAGTACTGAATGATTGCAGTCTTTCCAGATTTTGACAACCTTGACAAATATGCTCCTGTCATTGGAATTCTTTAGTTGAACTTATGCTATAGTTCACTTTTCGTTCGAGGCTATATGCTAAGTTTAGACCATGGTGGTAAATGTGGACCACAAGTCATCTAATGCAGTTATTTTTGCGTATAAGTAAAAAATGTCAGGGTTTTAATTTCGATTTCACCAATGGCCGGTCTTTAACAGTATCTGGGGTTCTTTGCAGAGCTATTAAACATTTGTGCACACAGATATATTTTTTGTTTTCTGGACAAAACTTGGTCAAATCACATATCGTCCATCTATATTCATGTGTATACATTTCCAAATGATTGGTTGGTTTATGGATAAGCTTCTTATTGTTGATCTGCTAGACAGTTTGTTCCAATTGGGTTGAGTAAATATTTTTCTATAATTTCGTGTTTCTGATTTGATGACCTAATGGATTGTGGTTCGCATTCTCAGCTATCTCATTGGTGATATGATTTAGAAATCACGAGTCTGACCCTTTAACACCTCGCTTATTTTCCTACTCCAGCTATTCTCTGAGGTTGACGTGAAACTGGTGTTCAAAGATGTTACATCCAAATTCCTTCGCAAACGTATTGTGGAGGTATGGAAGCTTCAATTCTCAGTTATTTACCATACGAAAATGCTTGCTTCTTGACTTCTTAAACATCACAGTTAACACGTCCAAGTTTTCTCATATTATATGAAATTTAATAGGAAAGTTCCCCTGCTAATGCCATGATAAGGTTTAAGCCTATTGGGTTGAAATTTATAATGATGGAGTGTTGTGCATATGGGTTCCACATTTCTGAATGGTTAGTCATTGTTTGCCAAGTTAGGTGTTTCAGATAGGGTTTTCCAAAACTAATTGTATGTTAAAGATTTGGGTGATAAAAGAAAATGGATAACCAAACTATCTCTCCGTCTTATGTTTACTGGGTGACTATATGTTGGTATTCATTATTTACGACTGTGTTGATATTCTTCCACAGATATTTGGGCCATTAAAAATTTAAAATACTGGTGGCCCAGTTTTTGGAGTTGTATTAAAAAAAGTAGTAAATGAAAGTATAATCACTTACCGTATCCCCGCACCTGTGTCCAAATCTAGATCCATATCCGCGTATCCCGTATTTTTCAAGTTGAGGTGTCCGACGCCTAGATTCACACCCGAGTCCGAGCAACATAGCATTACAGTACTTTATTTAGTATTTGCCATTTGGAGACTTACTACACTAGCTAGGAGCCTAGGACAGAGATCTCTAAAGAGGAAACTACACTTTCGTATTGTAAACCTGAGAGTTAATAAGATCCTCATTGAAACTCAATTGAATAGTTGGGTTAAAAAACAACACACATGGGATACCCTACACCCCGTATCTAGAAATGTCTCTAATTACCATGTACTCTTGAAATACTAGAAAACACTCCAGAAAATGACCAGAGTAATGGATAACGACTACTATACAAAACTTCAAAAAAAAAAAAAAAAAAGATTACGCATGATTCTTATTGGTCCCATGTGGTTCAGCTTGATACTGAGCAATTTGCAAACTTGAGTTTTTTTAAAAAGAAAAATTCTACTCTTCCACAATTTTTTATGGTTTCCCAACTATCTAAAATTGCTTCATTAGTTTGATTAGTCATCTAAGCATGTTCGCAAAGATATCCAAAGTGAAATGGGTAAGATCTTGCTTTAAGGTGTGTCAGCCTGAAAGAACCTTTATGATATGATGCATGCATAATGTTTCTTTTATTTTCTCTTGTTCTTTGGTTTCTCAGGGAGGGAAAAGAAGTGATGGGCGAAACCCTTTTGAGATACGCTCGATTAACTCACAATGTGGATTACTTCCTAGAGCACATGGCAGTGCTCTCTTCACACGTGGGGAAACTCAGGTTCATTACTGGTCGTTTTTTGTGAAAAAAATCAAATAGGAGATCAGTTGGTTGGCTGTGTATTCCTCCCTTGCATGGTGGTCATTTGTAGTGCTTTGTCCACAATTTTCAATTGTGGACTTATTCCAAATAATGTACTTTTTCCAACAACAGTGTATTTATGGCTGAGCCAGTCCCGTGAGTTTTGAGGGAGGGTTTTGCAAATTCATTTGTGCAGATACATTCCCTTTCATCTACTCCCGTAATCAACTGTGATTTCTCTATCATGTTGTGTGGCGACATCAACACATTTGAGCATGCATTCTTGAACAGTATTGCAAGCTGCGAATATCATTTGACCATCTAAGTGACTGTCTTTCCCACCTGGGTTACTCTAGTATTTGTTTGGGGCTTATATTGTTTTCCTTTTACATATTTTAAAAAGGAACACTTCAACATCCTCCATTGGACTATAGGTTACCTTCCTCCAATACTCATACGTTTTGATTGCAAAAGTTATGCTATACCAGGCTGCCTGGACATGTTTTTATCTTCAGTTTAGGCATTCTTTAGTCTCATGATAAGCACAGGGCTCTACTTTAGTCCCATCGGCAATTGTCGTTTTCCTTCAGTGCCCATAAGGTTTGTGGTATCGGATACACCGTTTTTTTCCAATAAATAGGTAATCTGTCGAAGATATTTATCTTCGCGGAATGTGCATCCGTGATGCGGACTTGATCTCTTTTAGGGATAATGCCCGAAAGCAAATTAGATGACCCAAATGAAGACATGCACCCATGTGTTGTTTTGGCTTTAGGCTTGTTATTCAGCATAATGTCCATGAATGCAAGTTGAGCTATTTTGAAATAGTGTTGACTATTTCCTTGTTTGTTCTTTTGTAATTGTGTTTTACAGGCGCTTGCAGTTGTTACGCTAGGGGATAAATATATGGCTCAAAGAATAGACAACCTTGAAGGTGCAGATGAATATAAGAGATTCTATCTTCAGGTATTCTCCCCCATGTGTTAAACGAAAAGTAGGACTTGCCGTTGGAAATGTGTCTCTACTTGAGTGTAGTCTCTTATCTCTTTCGTGATCTTCTCATGCAAGTTTTTTTTCGATGAAATCATTGGTAATTTGAATGTTTCTCCTTTTCTTCACCATAAAAGTATTTCTTCAAGTGATTGTGCCTCGTAAAAGTAGAATATTTATTTGGTTTTTTGCTTCATGAAACTCTCATGACAAATGACACCTTGCACAAAGGAAGACCTGATTCCAATCGTTTTCCCATTTGTGTGTCACGGGTAGGAGCCATGAGGAATCATTGCATGTTTTTTCTTACATTGTTCTTTGGTTTGTTCCTATGGCATTGCTTATTTCAATTGGCGGATTTCTATTGGGTGGAACCATCTACTTGTGCACAAATACTCTTTATTGATTGTGGAGGTTTTGTTTGTGTCAAGAAAGCAATGATGTGATGGAATTGCATAAAATTGTAACTTTTTTTGGGAATTTGGTTGGGCCGAAATGCAAGGGTTTTTTTTTATGACAAGTTCAAGGGCCTCGAGTCAGGATGGGATAAAGCTTTCCGTTCTTTCACGGCTTCCAGTTCTCTCACTTTCTTATGTCCTGAAATTGCTGGGCATTTTCTGATTTTTATATTGACTTCAACTTGCTTTACTCTTACGTATTTTCTTTTGGTTGACTTCTTGTCTTCCCTTTTTTTTATACCTTCTGAACTTTCTCATAGTAACTTATATTATTGTTGTCCATAAATGACTACTAGAGTGGTATCATTATTATGTAGCTTCAATATTAGTTGCTTCAGTAGCTTTCAGAAATTACCTAATTGCTTGAGCTACTCTTGGTTTAATGTTTCAGTACTCGTTTCCTCCATCCTCTGTGGGGGAAGTTGGGCGAATGGGAGCACCCAGTAGAAGAGAAATTGGCCATGGAAGGCTTGCAGAGAGATCTCTTGAACGTATTTTACCTTCTGACGATAATTTTCCTTACACCATACGTGTTGAAAGTACCATCACTGAGAGCAATGGCTCTTCAAGGTGGGAAGGTTATGCTTTATGAATAGAGATGTAAAGGAATCCATTTGCTTTATGCTTGTGAACATGATGCAAAACTTACTTGTTTGTCGCTTGCATGCAATACTCTGTCTTTCCTCTCATCCTGTATTTAAATTACTTTTCCGATCTCTACATTCGGTACTACTAAAAATCATGAACTCATTAGAAAACTAAGATATAGTTGTCATGATCATTGTTACCCTTTTTCTTTCAATATTTTTTCTCTGAAGAACGGCTCTAGTAATTTATTTCTCGCCTTATGCATGTTAACGTCAAGTAGTATGATGTTTCAGTATGGCCTCTGTTTGTGGGGGATGCTTGGCCTTGCAAGACGCTGGTGTCCCATTGAGGTGTTCTATTGCTGGTATAGCAATGGGTATGGTTCTGGACACTGAGGAATTTGGGGGAGATGGAACCCCACTTATCCTTTCTGACATAACTGGATCTGAAGATGCATCCGGAGACATGGATTTTAAGGTACTTAATTATAAATTTCTGTTGCAGTTAGGGTTATAGTGTGCTTGGTTGGTTTTCAATTCACCTTGGGATAATGTATGGTGGTTAGAACAAAAAAACTTGAGGACCATACATGTAGAAGTATGCCTTAATGCAGAATCGGACGTCATTGGAAATACTTTATCATTGATGTGATCTAATGCTGCAGGTTGCTGGAAATGAAGATGGTATAACCGCATTTCAGATGGACATAAAGGTTATTTATCACGATCAGTTTCATTAGTTTGCGTTCCTTAAGATAGTGAGGGGGTTTGCATGCTCATCTTGTCTTTCTTGAGGACAGCAATTTGCTTTGTTTGTTGGCCTTTGACCAGCTATTTTGGATCATTTTCTTTTTTTTGTGTGGGTAAAATGGATCATTTTCTTAATCCATATTAAATTTTGAAGTTTTTTTTAAGGTGGTATGCTCTTTTGTGTTTCTTGGCCATTTGTCCCAAAATCAACTTTTCATAGCACATTGTTGAATGGCAGGTAGGAGGAATTACTTTACCAATCATGAAACAGGCACTCCTACAAGCCAAAAATGGCCGAAAGCACATTCTTGGTTAGTACATCACTACTATAACCTATGTCTGCATTAAAAGGAGAGTATCCTTGTTTGTTGAACAGTGCTGAAATAGTGGTATTGAAAAGAATTAGAAATGGTTTGCAATTTTCCCATTTTAGCAAAATAGCCACCTTAAGCCCTTTTCGCAGAACTTAGGAATTCACAGTCACATCACTCGTGTCCAAACGGGGAGAAAGGACGAATCACTTGTCAATCAGTAGTCAAAGTAAAACGCCAAGGGAACAATGGGAAACAGAGTGCCGCTACAAAAGCTATCTCGATGAATCAATGCTCATTGATGAGAGGGAAACATTGAGATGAAACTGTACCCTTAGTTTACCATTTGATCTTTTAAAGGCTCAAACGGTAAGAAGGCTGAAAAGGATATCCTTGATGAAAACTAAAGATGATCGTAGCATTCACTGAATGAGGTAATCCAAAACTGTAAATCCTCCATGAATCAAGCATGAAGTGTGTGGTGGCTTGCAAGGACTTTGTTTGTTTTGATGTGGGATGTAAGCAATTTGTTGCACATATGGGATGACAATGTCTCATTCCAAATCTGTCAGCACATTGTAAGCACTTGCCACTGTTACTGCTCCCCTAAAGTCGGCCACGACAGTTGAGCGCCTTATGGCCAACTTGCATGTATACCTACTCCGTGGTCAACATTTGAGTATCTATGGAGGGTCCCATTGGAATTGCATCAGGCAGGCAGCAACCCAGTCGAGAAAGACCCCACTAAGATAAGGGAGGGAAGGGATTAACTATCCTAATGCGAGCAACTGACATAGGTCAAATCGAATGGTTATCCGGTGTTCGGACGAAAGAATCTTGTTCGAGAATCTATGGCACTGCCTGACTCGAAGAGCATATTAACCGAAACATATAAGCCACTCACGTCGAGCTATATAAGGGCTGCCTGCAGTGGCACTCTGTTGAGTAAATATGGTTCACTTTACTGTTAGATATTGTTGGGTGGGGCAGCAAGTCAGGCAGATTGTACTTGACAACCTGAGATTCTTTTTTTTCCAGTGGGATAGGTGATGTTTCTTTGTCCATGTGCCAGGTTTGGGGTGCTTTTGTCCAACCCAAGTTACATTTAGATACTAATTGTCCCAAGGGCTCAACTGTTAGGAAATCAGTACAACGACCTATCAAGCTATCCAAACACCTTCCCTCGCATGAAACTCCATCTTGTACGTGAGCATGAGAACATTGTAACATAGATAGAAGAATGCAAATGGGGAACGAATGCAAACAGAGACTTGGGGCATTGGGCCCAGAATTTGAATGAACGTAAATGTTACCGCCTCCATCCCAATTTATTTGTCCGTTATTTCACCTTTTTATGTCCCAAATTACTGAATTAGTTTTGAAAAGCCAAAAGCCAAAATCCTATGAGATTTTCTTTGTGCCCTTCTCTCTTGAATTGAAGTGACTAGTCCAACTTAAATTCAAGGACATTTTGAAGAGTTGAAGTTTGTAGAATGTGATGCTAAGAGTATCATTAATAAGCTGGATTCTCGAAACTGTATGAACAAAGTGGGATGGAGAGAGTAGTGTTTTATTCTTTTTATGTAGAAATTTTAGTAGTGTAGGTAGAAAATTATAAAAGCATACTACATTCATATATGTGTTACCTAGAATATTGGTTTCCGAGTTGTGTTGTAGTTGTTCTAATTGTTTGTAAAGGTCAGTAGTTTATTATTTGTGCAAAATATGTACAATTTACTTTAAGAATTACTTGAATATGCATGATTTTTTGCCAAAGGATAAGTGAGTTGTGAAAGCAATCAGTACTTTGAACAATTATACCGTTATGCCTTTCAATGTAACTTTACCCAATCCAAGTACTTCGGTTGGAGCAAGCTAACAAAATATAGCTTATGTGGAGGGAAAAAGAAAAGGAGGATGAAGTAGTAACTTCATTACTCATTACAAAATATAAGTACATTTTGCTTTGACGAAAAAGAGGATCAAGATGGGATTATGTCTAAAGGGGCAATTGTACATATTCGGTGTGGATAAGAAATTAGTAGAAAACTTGAATGTGCGCTGCTAAGTTACTAATATTCCCAAAAGCTTAAGCTTTTAGTAAATGTAGCCAACAATGACATCAAGCTATTCAACACCCTCCTCACATGCAATCCCGTCTTGCACGTGGAGATGTAAATACCCCCATTTGAGTGAAATACAATACGGAGGGGAAAAACAGATTGTAATCGGAGAACAAATGTAAACGAAGAGACTTGAAATCAAGGCCTCTCCCAGCCTAAGCTTTGATACCATGTTGAATTATCAATTGTCCCAAAAGCTTAAACTACTAGGAAATGGGTCGAACAATGTATATCAAGCTATTCAACATGCGCGAGGCAAAAGTACTTGGACTTATTTTCTTTTCCTTTATCTGGGGATGCAATGTACTATAACTTAGGGTTGTTGACAGGGTTTTGGTTTCAGCACTAACCTGCTAGAGCCACCCGAATGACCATTTTGGATTTGCAGAAATCATCGTTTGATTTGTCAAAATCAATCCCATGTTCCCATCATACCATGTTGGTCTGTTTTGATCGAGACTCAAGTGTTAGTGACCTTTTAAGTCATAAGCACACATGCATACCTGTTGTTTTCTCAACTCATCTGATCTGGACCCAATGAGCACCCAATCAAAGTAGATTACCCTGTCCAAAGCTTGGCCATCACCCAGATCTACGCCCTTTAGGTAAAGCTTGAAAGGAGAAAGTTAGTTGCATTCGTTGTTTTAATATATTATCTTTCAATATGTTAGTCTTGTTTGGTTGGTTTGGTGTATTTATTGTACAAGCTGCAAACAAAATATTAATACAGTGAGATGATTTAAAACCCAAGCAATCCATATAGTACTTCGGAACCAACAAAAGAATTCTATCGGGCAAGGTTTGTTATATTGGTGATTCGGGTTTTTGCTCAACTCCTCTATTTATAATATCGAGGTAGCCAATAATTGGGGGCTAAATACAACTTTGGGTGATACTTCAGAGAACAAAAACCCTACGTATTGTATTGCTGAACTTAACATAGAAAATACAAGACTAATAAAGTAGTTATATAGGCTAACCCTAATAACCTTAAACAAACCTAATATTACAAAAGGACTAAACTACCCTTAAGATAAATAACACTTTAAATCCCTAGTAGACTAACATCCCCCCTCAAACTCAGGAGGCGAGCGCAGAGAGCATCGTGAGTTTGCCAAGAAAACGGAAACGAGCAGCAGTGTGAGTCTTTGTGAAAAAATCAGCTAACTGCACTGAGGATGGAACAAATGGCAAGTCAATAGTGCCGGACTGTAGATGTTGGCGTACAAAATGACAATCAATCTCGATATGCTTAGTACGCTCATGGAGACAGAATTGTGGGCAATCTGGATGGCGCTCTTATTGTCACAATAAAGAGAGGTGGGAGACGCAAGAGAGACGCCCATATCAGACAAAAGCCATCGTAGCCAAACTATCTCGGCTGTAGCAGAAGCCATAGCACGATATTCAGCTTCCGCAGTAGAACGAGCAATAACCGATTGTTTCTTGCTTTTCCAAGAGATAAGGGAATCGCCAAGAAAAACACAAAAACCGGATGTAGACTTTCGATCGGAAACATCACCAGCCCAATTAGCATCAGCATAGGCCCGAAGAGTCAAACTAGAAGTGGAAGAGATCAATAAACATTGAAAGATAGTGCAACGAACATAGCGCAAAATACGTAGGAGGGCAGCCCAATGGGTAGATCGAGGAGCAGAAACAAATTGGCTAACAATATGAACTGCATATGCAATGTCCGGGCGAGTCACTGTAAGATAGACCAAACAACCAACCAATTCACAGTACTAGGTAGGATCATCCAGAGGAACACCATTAGAAGAATTGAACTTGGCATGCAATTCAAGAGGAGTATCAGTAACCTTGTCATCAGTGAGATTAGCACGATGAAGAATATTAGTGACATATTTAGTTTGTGATAACAAGTAATCTTTGGGAGAGGAAGCCACCTCAATACCAAGAAAATAGCGAAGCGGACCCAAATCCTTCATTTCGAATTCACAAAACAGATGGGACTTGACCTCAGTAATAGCTGCAGAATTAGAGCCCGTAATAATCATATCATCCACGTATAATAAAAGAAGAACTATCCTTGCATAAGTCTGACGGATAAAGAGAGCGGAGTCATGCTGACTAGGTCGGAACCCAATCTGCAGTGCAACAGAATGAAACCGCTCATACCAAGCACATGGAGATTGCTTAAGACCATAAAGAGCACGGCGGAGAAGACAAACAAGACCAGGAGAGTGAGAAAGGCCAGGAGGGGGCCGCATATACACTTCTTCAGATAGATACCCATTGAGAAAAGCGTTCTTGACATCCAACTGAAAGAGAGGCCATCGGTGCACCGCAGCAACAGAAATCAATGTGCGAACCGTGGTCATCTTTGCGACAGGAGCAAAGGTCTCCTCATAATCAATCCCATATTCCTGAGCAAAGCCCTTTGCAACAAGACGAGCTTTGTACCGCTCTAAAGAACCATCAGAATGAGTTTTGACTTTAGAAACCCATTTGCAACCAATGATATTCTTACCATCTGGCAGAGGTACCAAATCCCAAGTTTGAGTCTTAGCAAGAGCAGTGAGTTCATCATTCATAGCATGGACCCAATTGGGATCATTACAAGCTTCTCTATATGACCTGGGTTCAACATAAGTACGGATACGAGAGAGAAAAGAACAGTAGGTAGAAAAGAAACAGGTATTAGTAAATCCAAGTCTTACCGGCGAGCGACGTTCACGAGTAGGATATCGAGGTTCAGAGGGACCAGTGTCCAAAGAGGCAACATGAGGGTCAATAGAGCTGGGAGGCAGAGCTGGAGAGACTGCATTGCGACGAGAGTATGAGTACGGAAGAGGCGGAATGAGATTAGACCGAGAGGGACCAGAAGACACCACAGGAAGATCGGACACTTGGACAGTAGGAATGTACTCCTCGGAAGGTACCTCAGAAGGAAAGGGGTCAATATCAACCAAGTCTTCCTTAGCTACAGGAGCAGTTTTGGGAGGAAGGGAGAAATAGGGCAAACGCTCCAGAAAAGTAACATGCCTCGACACGTACAACTTCTTTGTCACCGGATCATAACAGCGATAGCCTTTTTGATTGATACCATACCCCAAGAAAACACAGAGGACACATCGAGCACTCAGTTTAGTGCGATCCTTTTTAGGAAGAAGGACAAAACAAGTTGAGCCAAACACACGAAGGAGGGAGTAGTTAGGAACTTGGCCATAGAGACGCTCGTAAGGGCAAGCACTAGAGAGAAGAGGGGTAGGCATCCGATTCAGGAGATAAGCTGCAGTGAGAACAACTTCTCTCCAGAATACAATGGGAACAGAAGAAGAAAGAAGAAGAGACCTAGCAGTGTTAAGGAGATGTCGATGCTTTCTTTCAGCACGACCATTTTGGGAAGGTGTATCGGTGCACGACGATTGATGAACGGTCCCATGAGTTGCTAAAAAATCGGTAAACTCTGTAAGAGAATATTCCCCACCTAAATCAGAATGAAGGATTTTTATCGTGGCAGAAAATTGAGTTTGAATCATCGTATGAAGAGTGCAATAGACTTGAAAAAATCAGATTTACGTGTAAGCAAATAGACCCATGTATATCAACTATAATCATCTACAAATGAGACATAATAAACAGAACCACCCTTGGTTGCAATCGGGGAAGGCCCCCACAAATCTGTGTGAACAACTTGGAAATGAGAAATGGAAAATGAAGTACTTTTATTAAACGGTAAAGCAGACATCTTTGCTAACTTACAACCACTGCACTCGGAAATATCATTAATAGAAATGTTACCCAAAAAATCAGACTGAACAAGAAGTTTTAATCGCTCACTAGACAAATGACCTAATCGAGAATGCCAAAGATAAAAAGAAGAGGATTTCTCATCCAAACTGAAAGATGACCACGCAGTTGAAGTAGACTCCTTAGGAACATGCAAGCTCTCCAGCACATATAGATCACCAACTCTACGGCCGATCCCAATCTGCTTCTTGGATACACGGTCCTGCACAACACAACCAGAGGAAGAAAACAAGACGTCAAAACCAGAATCAGACAATTGACTTAAAGACAAATGAGGCACATAGAAGACATTAGGGAGGGACAATGAAGAAGAGGCAGTAGGAAAGATAGAACTAGCAGACACAACATGCATATGAGATCCATTTGCGGTAGCAATACTAATGGGAGGGACAGGGGAGATAGAATGACTAAGTAACGACAAATCAGGAGTCATATGATGGGAGCAACCGGAATCAAAAATCCATGTGGTGGGTAAGATACATGTGGTATAAGCACTGTGCAAACCTGGCAAGGTAGTGGTCATAGCAGAAGCTTGAGAATGATGCCCTTGGGTAGCTAAAAATGCCTGAAACTGTTGAAACTGATCAAATAAGGGAGAAGGAGGGACTCCGCTAGCAGTAGGAGTTGCAAAGGCTGCTGGAGGTCGAGGAGTCTGTGATGGTGGCCGAGAGGATGATGGTGCTGTCGATTGAGGAGAATTACGTCCTTTTGGTTGCAAAAGCTTAGGACATGCATGCTTCCAATGTCCCTTCTTACGGCAAAAACTGCACTCATCCATGGCAACCCGAGGCTTGGGCTTGCCTGTAACTTGTATCAGATGTGAAGCCGGAGCGGGTAGAAGGGGTGCCAAATGCTGAGTAGGAGGAGCTGCTGGAGTGACAAACACATACTGAGTAGGAAGAGCAATGGAGGATACTTTGACCCTAGTTTCCTCCGCAATAAGTTCACGGACTGCACCATCCACTGTAGGTAAGGGAGACCGATGCAAGATAGCTCCACGAAGGGGCTCAAATTCCCCTCGAAGAACCATAAGAATTAAGAAACTGAACCAGTCGGTTTTTCTCACGATACTACAAATAGCTATCATGTAATGACAAGTCTGGAGGTTCCATAAGAGCCAATTGATCCCAATAATGAGACATTTCATTGTAGAATTCCTGAATCGATTTATCTTTCTGAGTGGCACTGCGAATAGACATTTCAAGCTCATATTGTTTAGCAAAATTCGACTTAAGATACATACTTTTCAGATATTCCCAGACTTTCCTTGATGTGTCATATTTTGAAAAATTCATACCAATACTTGGTTCCACGGAGTTGTGAATCCAAGTAAGAATCTGTGCGTTTTCAACTTTCCATTTTTCAAGGTCAGTGGCATATTTTTCGTGTTTCGGATCAGAAGGACGTTGAACAGAACCATCTACATGTCCCCATACTCCCTTACCCACAATAAAATTTTTCATCACATATGCCCAATAAGAATAATTATTACCAGTCAATCGCACGCTAATCGCTTGAGTTTTATCGTCTACCATGGTGATTAACTTCCAGGTAATAAGCAGTAGAGAGTCAAATAATACCAGAAGCAAAGAAAGTGGTCACCAGTTATGAAATCAGAATTGATAAGCCCAAGCTGAACTCTGTGAGTGCTGAATAAGACTTTAACAGTGCAGAAGCGTGGTTGAGGATGGCTGGCGAGTAGTCGGCAGGTGCTGATGGTGGTCGGCGAGTGACCTGTGAGCAGAGAGAGAAGTCGTTTGGGGAAGAGGTGCTGTGAGAGATGCAAAGAGATGCAGAGAGGTGCGTCGGGGAAGAAGAGAAGAAGATACGATAGCCTAGGAAGGCTCTGATACAATGATACTTCAGAGAACAAAAACCCTACGTATTGTATTGCTGAACTTAACACATAAAATACAAGACTAATAAAGTAGTTATATAGGCTAACCCTAATAACCTTAAACAAACCTAATATTACAAAAGGACTAAACTACCCTTAAGATAAATAACACTTTAAATCCCTAGTAGACTAACATGGGGTACAGGCTATGTGAGGTTTAGGCTAATGAAGTTGCAGGAATCGCCTGACTTGATGCCGCTCCCCCGCGAGAAACGCGATTCCGCGTTTCTCACACAGAATCGCGACGGGAGCGCGTTCCTGTTGAGATGGGATCGCGTTCCTTAGGGAGACGGGAGCTTACAGTTCGTTCCAGTCACCGTCGTGGCCGTAAATTGCAGATCTTGTTCGCCGAAGAAGAAGAAGAAGAGAGAGAGAGAGAGGTACCGACCTCAAAGCCCCCCGCCTGAAGCGACGATGACGAAGACCTCCTCCTGCTGCTGCTGCGATTCCTTTCTTTAGAGCCTGATGATGAAGATAGGTTTTAACCTTTAGGGCTTCGGCTCTTTCTTTTGTTTGGTTTGGACCTAATTGGGTTGGGCCATTTAAGGCTTGTATTCTCAATTAGTAAGTCAGACATCTCATTTATTAATGGGCCAAATTAGAGTTTATATATCCAGTCAAATTACAGTTTCAAGACCCCATGTTTTAGTTTATTGCTCGAGAGACCCTTTATCTTGCCTCTATAGGTAAATTGTGATATACATGTTATATAAAAAATGAAACATACAAAAATAATCTAAAAAAATTGACATAAAATACATTTACTTTTATGTATAACATAAATAAAAAATATGAGAAGTACCAAAAATAAAAAATAAAAGATATGAAATTATTTTAAAAATTATAAAATAAAATATACTTAGGCGCTCCCAAACTTAGGAGCTTCTGGGTACCTCCGCTCCCCCGCCCCCGCTTCGTGCAACTAAGGGCTAATCTCAGTGGTGGAAGTTTCTTATATCTTGGATTGATGATTAGAGGGTCTCCTTTTCTTGGTCACTTTCTTGCATTTTACTACACATCTGATATTTGTTCTTTTGCCATTCTGTTAGAGGATTTCATTTTGAAATTTTTCCGATCTATGTTGATAGCTTTCTGCTCTTGCTTTTCACGCACCCAAACGATCTTGTATATACATATTCTAAACTATTTGATGCTCTCCGTGAAAATTCTTAACTTGTCAATTGTGTGTAATATGAGGCATCATGGAATGAAGGACGATTAAGATCTCATTTTAGTTTGAGGAATCATAGATCTGTTTTAAAACATTCAGGGTGAATTTTCTTACTTATCCATTCTTTTAATGAAATCCAGGTGAGATGGCAAAATGCTCACCTCCTCCTTCGAAAAGGCTTTCCGTTTATGCTCCTTTGATTCATATTATGAAGGTTTGTTAGTCCTCCAGATATGCACTCAATGTATTTCATGTTGCGTTTATTATTGTTGCTTTTTGCTTTACATCGCTAATTTATAGGTTAAACCAGAGAAAGTCAACCTTATTATTGGTTCTGGTGGAAAGAAGGTGAAGAGTATTATCGAAGAAACTGGAGTAGAGGGCATTGACACACAAGATGATGGAACAGTAAGTTAAATTGAGGACCTCATCTTCAATTTTTTTTGTTTAGTGCGAATCTTGTGATTGTTTCTGTATTTTGATGGTTCACACATCTGTGGGTTTTGCAGGTCAAGATTACTGCAAAGGACCTTTCAAGTATAGAGAGATCTAAATCCATTATCAAGAGTTTGACAATGGTTCCAACTGTTGGTGATATCTATAGGTTCCCTCCTCCACATTTTCTCCACTTCTCTTGTTTTATGCACATAAATATCTAGCCTAAAACAGGTTGGTTGGAATGGCCCTCGCAGAAAATGCATGTTGCGCCCTCTGTCTCGTATTATTGGTCCAGGTTTCTCAAAATGTATGCCCATTTTAAAAAGTAGATGCAAAATGTTTACAACATTCCCAAGCTACCCAGTACAAAAAACTGTTACTGTATTTGATTCAAATAGAAAAAGTGGGGGGAAATGAGGGAAATAATGCCATTGATTTGAATTCAACTACATTAGTTGTATGTTCTCTTTAAAAATTAGTACTCCCAGACAAGACCAATAATATGGAACAGTGGGGGTATGTAAATGCGTTTTACTAATTTCTCATCAACAATCAGTTTTCCACTTGATTAGCGTGTCCAGCTGGAGGACTAGTATGTTAAATCTATGCACCAAGTTATTGGTAGTCGTTTAAAATGTTTAGGAGACTTTGATGATGTAAATTGGCATCTTTTCTCCATTACCTGTATTGCTTTGTATGTACTGGCCAAATGTCAAATTCTCAGTTAAGAAGTATATCTCACTGCTTTTTATATCAGGAACTGTGAGATCAAATCAATCACTCCTTATGGAGTTTTTGTGGAGATAGCACCTGGGCGTGAGGTATATACTTCTTTACCAAATCGTTAGTATTTGTTCATATTAGTCACAGAAGATTCTAAATATTGGACTTGAACATGATGAGACCCTAAGGCACATTGATATGGTCAAGGGATAGTTGGACACAGATGCAACACTATATTCGGAGACTTGGACAGGGAGGGGGTGCAGTGACTGTAAATCAAAGAGATATTTCATATCACACACAAGCACACATAGACAACAGCCAGGTACGATATAGAATCAGAACAAGAAGTTCTATTCCTACATCTATCTGTGGGTAGAGCTGTTTAAATAGGATGCCTTATTTACCTTTTGAAAGCATCAACCGTCAACAAAGAGAAAACATTTTATGCTTTCGGTTACAAAACCTACAAGTCTAAGAAAAAGGGTATTGAAGATACTATCTTGGAGGACATTCTTTAATATTTGAGGAAAGAATAATTAACATGTAAATCCTTTCCTTTGCTGACTGACTGCAAAGAACTATATTAATTCAGAAGGTAAGGAAAAATGGAAGGAAGGTTAAGATAAGGTGGTTTCAGTGTTCTCTTCAAGGGTTGCTCAAAAACCTCATTCTCCAGGCAGACGGTTTCGCCAAGCGAGACTTTTGACTGTGGGTTCTCAGGGTATAGAGCATTAGATTGTTGCTCGGGTGGCGGGCCTGAGGAAATTTCAACAGTTTAGTCAGGATCACCCAACATATGCAGTAAAACAATAAAAATATTGTACATGTGGCTTAATCTTATTCACTTACATTCACTGTGTTCGGTTCCCCATTTAGAGTTTTTGTTTCATAAAGTTCTTTTAGAATGCAAAAAAGTTGGTGGGGCCAAAAGGCATGTTTTCAAAGGCCGGCAATGTATCTCTTTGACTTGAAAATCTGACTACTTAGTAAAAATGAGCCCCCACCACTCCCACCCATCTCCCTCCTTTCCCAAGCTTTTCACCTATGAAGTCAGGAGTAGCTGTACATGGAGGTTGGAATGAATTTTCAAGAGAGAGATGAGTGGTTGGGATGAATTTCCGAGAGAGATGAGTTGGGAGTAATTGAAGAGAGAGAGAGAGGAACGGGACAGACTTCAAGTCCAACTTGCCAACCCAGTCTTTATCCGTCTGTTTTTCATTTTTTCTTTTCTGGTAAGTCTCAGTTAGGGGGTCTCACTTATTTTTGAAATAACTCATCCAATCACATATTTTTACATTTTAACTCAAAATTTTCAATCCAAAATTGTGAACCAAACACATCAATTACCTCTTATCTCTTGCTAATATTACCTCCTCATCATGCTTCAATTCTCTCTCCATTCTTTCTCACTTTTAGAGTCCCATTTCCAATGCATGGATTTGGTTACACAATGACACTCCCTGCAACCGCTCTAAAAACAAACTTGCGGGTGCGATGTTAAATGCCATAAAAGACTTAATTAAAGCCCTTCCTATCACCAATTGGTTTTAGGAGAGATGGCGAAAAAGCGGTCCGACAAGTGGTAGCCAGGAAGTCATGGGTTCGAGTCTCGGGAGCGTCATCATGAGGGAAGGATTTTTGAGCCCGGAGTGCCCCCATGGATTTGGTTACACAATGCCACTCTTTGCGACTGCTCTAAAAACAGACTTGCGGGTGCGATGTCGAATGCCATAAAAGACTTAATTGAAGCCCTTCCTATCACCAATTAGTTTTAGGAGAGATGGCAGAAAAGCGGTCCGACACTGACCTTAACTATTTATGATCTCTCTCCAGCTCAGTCATCTCACCCTCTCTCCATCTGTAATATCTCTCAGCAGCAGCAAGAAAGAGGCAGAGAATAGGCACCAGTGCTGGCGGCAATGTGATTTCTCTCTTTCTCCATCATCCCCAATCTTTCCATGCGCTCTGTTTGGATCTTAGTCCACTGCTGAAAACCCCCTTGCCCTCCTCACCCCTTTGTCATCTTAATACCCCTCTTTTTTTGTTACCTCTGTAACAAACACCTCTCTCTCTCTCTCTCTCACACACACACACACACACACACACACTGTGACCCGAAGCTCTTTCCTCTGCGATTGCTTATGTTAGTTTTAGGGGTCACTGAAATTGATGATGCATATCTGGCTTCAAGGAAAAGAGGGGAAAAACATCACCTGAATCAAAACCGTCCAAATAACTAGACAACCCGATGCATGAAGTTAGGACACATATGGATCGAATTATGTAGTATCAAGTATGTATTCAACCCGAAGGGTCGGGTTAGGTTGGGCTGCCGGTAATTTCAGCCGATTTAACCTGTGAACAGTGCTACTTTCAGCTTAGCTATCTGGAGTTGTCTCATCAAGTAGCTCTAGTGGTCCTTGAAACTTGGTCTTGCTTTCCACCATCTATTTATGATTCTCCTTTTTTACTTGTTTCCTACATGTAGAAATTTTGATTGTCACTCTCTTTCATCCAATGGTCAATAAAGGAAAATTTCATGCCAAGTGCCGTAGCGAAATGATGAGTAATGTCAATCAGCCATGAACGTTTGTCTGTTGAGTCATGGAACTTGCAGCTCCTATTGCTTTAAATAAATAATTCAACTCATTATATATTTCAAATTCACTGCAGGGACTTTGCCATATTAGTGAGTTGACTGGACAATGGATGGAAAAGGCAGAAGATGTAAGCATACTATTTGTTATTGTAATGAAAGAATATCCATGGTGAAAAAAGTAACTTCTCTGCTTAATGTCATCGTAGGCTTTCAAAATTGGAGACCATGTTGATGTCAAGCTTATTGAGGTCAGGCATTTCCTGTCCCTTCCGGGTTTTTCCCCCATTAAAACATGAATTTTGCTAAATGACAAATAGCTTTGTCCTTCTATGCTTTGGGCATTTATCTTGAGTCGTCTGAATTTCTCTCCTGTATTTTTGTAAAACTTTTTCTCCAACTGTTAAATGGAAGGTTGTTCAAGCACACAGTATTAGCTGTGTCTGCCTGACGAGGCAACATAACTGATTCCATGTTTAGCAGTATGGAATCTTATTCTTGGATGCGAATTTGGAGGCTGGTATGATAATCACAGAGATATGTACACTTGTACAGGCTCTTATAATTTTCTCAACAAGAAAAATGAGGACACATAGACGTACTTGGACATATATGCAAGACTTAGAAAAACACAATTTGACTTCTATTACTTTATATAGACCAAAACCACTACACATTTCAAACAGCTGGTCCTACTACGAACAGTTTCCTTTTGTCCATTACATCTCGTAGTGGGTAGAGGTTACGGTGCTTTTTCTGGGCTTCTAAAAGTGGATGTGTTGTCCAGCCCAAACGATTGTTGCTACGTCCAAATCCATTATATCATGTGTCAAATATCTAACTGAATGCGTCTATATATTTTTTTAATTCCTTTTCTAATGTTTGGCGTTACTAGATTTGCAAGTTGCAAAAACAGTCAAGTTTTGCTTTCCAAAGTCCAAACTATTTTATAAATGGTGTGTATATCCAATGAATGTAGTCTGCTTTATTTATTTTTTATTTCAAGCATTGTCTCAGTTATGTAATACTAGTACGTGTGCATTTATGTTCTTTTCCCAAATTGTTTTAAGATTACTAGATGTGTTGCGGTGACATTTTAATAGTCCAATTCAGGTTTGAAGCTAAGATGCGAGGAAAAATCATGAGTCATTTTACCTAAAAAGAGAATGACCAAAAAACATCTGTACAAAACCAACAAAATATACAAGTCATTTAATCCTCCCTTAAATTCCATATCATGAACTTTTGGTTACAATCACAAATTCAGCTAATGTTTAGGAGTTAGTTTGTGAGAAATTACCATAGGCAAACGCATTCTACATGTGTTAGGTTGGACGATGGATCTGAGTGTCTGCGTACTATCGATTGATGACATTGAGAAACGATGGAAATAGATTAATAGTGCTTGGATTCAATCTCAGGTGTAATTGCATAAGATCGCAAATTTGCACAGTACTTGTGCTTTTCATATTGCTATCCAAACTATTCTTCTTCTTTTTTTGGTCATACAGAATAGAGCTATCCAAACTATTCATGTACTTGATATTTGTACATTTATGACTATGAGAAATTTATTTGAGTTAGCAAATTTTGGTAAGAAAAATGATTGGTGAGTACATCTTGAAGTCATGAATACCCTTGATTGATTAGCAAATGAAGATATAGCTTGAATAAAGGCGCACCCAGAGTAACAGCACCCTTTTCTTGCTTCAACCTGTTATTCTTCCCTTCTTGGTTTTCGCTTTCTATCATGGGTTACCTCGATCAACGCAAATAGATTCCCACCTAAGCACAGACCTGAAAGTCTCTTTGGGGATATGTTCCAACTCAGCACCTGACTATCTAATTTTTGTCCGATTGTTTCAGAAAAGTTTCTTCTGCTCCTGCCTGCAATTTTTACATTTAGGGAATGATAATTCCGCCTGGCATGACTATGATGTGTTTCGGAACGTTGTTCTTGCGTATTGGGTTTGCAATCCAAATTACACAGAATTGGAGAAGCTCCATGCACAAATATCACTAAGATTCATTAAAATTCTGTCCTTATCTTCCCTTTCCTAGTACTTGAGTCGTTTGTTTTTCCTAAATGGTATTTCCTTTACTGAAATATCTGCAGTTGGCAACTTGGCATTAAAAGTGATGGGGTAGTGATGTGGGTTTTTTTTTTTCTACACCTTGCTTTCTGAGTGGATAATCATCCCAAGACTCCTCTAGCATGCTTATATTTTTGCTTCTCAACTTTCTAGACCTGAATTTTCTTTTTTACTCTGGGGGACTGTGTCTTTGTATGAAAAATGTTAATGGGGTGATGATCACTGATCAGAAACTTTTGTACTACAAAATTTGCAGAGTAGGAATATGGTTGCTCATTTTTCTGATCCCCCTTAAAGGTTTTCTTCTTACTTAATCATGCTAACAAACCTTTTTGTCCCCAAGTATCACTCTTGTTTTCCTGTCAGCATAGCATCGTGATGAATTTGCTTTGCAGAATTCTGAAAAAATGATAACTATACTGATTTGATGATATACAGATAAATGCCAAGGGACAACTTCGCCTCAGCCGGCGTGCTCTGCTTCCGGATGCACCTACCGAGAAACCCAATTTGAAGCAACAGACAAGTGACCATACCAAGGAAAGTGCAGCTTCCCACAAAGCTCCTGAGAGCGGTACACCTAAGAAAGTTGTAAACATAGAGAAGGATGGTTTAATAGGAGGCAAAACTGAACAGCCTGAAGATAGAAGTAGCACTGTTAACCGCAGAAGCTCCATTGGAAGTCAGTCAGTGGAAGACAATCTACCAGTGGAGAAGGTTGTCAAAAGATTAATTAGCTCAGCCAAAGATGGTGAGAGGCCCAAAAAGAGTCGCAGTAAAGCCGTTAGCAGTATTTCTGATGAAAACAAAAGTAACTTGGTGAATGGAGAGGCCAAAGTTGGATAGTACTTTTGTTCATAGAGTGACACAGTTGGATTGATTTCCATCTTTTTACTGGGATGAACAGTCACTCCGCATGCAAAAGGAACAAGGTATGAGGTCCTGCTTCTTGTTTTAAAGTTAAAGATGTAGGGATTTCGAATTTTATTGGAGTATTACTTAGTTTACACAGATCTTTGTGCAAAAGTGATGTAGTCATTTAAAAGTGTGTTGGATATGTGTGAGAGTCCATTATAGATCTCAATGACTTCCTTGCCTGCTAGAAGTTTTTACTTTTTATGAGTTATAATGTTATACGTAGTATATCATTATTGCACACTACCCGCTTCCGACTGGTGATGGGTGGCTCCTCCATGTATTTCCCCCCAATGATTTTCATGATTAATGTGCACAATCTATCATCTTATTAGTCATTTCTCTCCATCGTGGAAAAAAATTAGAGAAGATAGATATACTAGTGTTTATGCTGATCTATCTCTTGCTTTATCTGCTTCTGAGTTTTTCTGTGCACTGCTCAATTTGGATTATTTCCATTGGAGCATAAACCTTTCATCCGTTGATGGGTTCTATCAGATTACCTCTTCTTGTGGGGGTAACCGCCTTAGTTATGCTAATTGTTTTCCACTTGATTAACCAGTACTTGATGTGGGTTCACTCTTACATATGATCATTATACCTTTTCTTTTCCCCAGTGAAGAAGTGTTACTGCAAAGAAAGAAATCAGAAGGTATTGCCCACGAACAAGGGCCCGGAGTGTCCAATTTCTTTATGAAATGAAAATTTCTGTTTGGCTGAACTCAAATTTGTATGATGGCTGATAATGGTACTTGCAGCTTGCAGGAAGTTCTTCTGCTCATCCACCTGAGGGATTGCACATGTTATGAGGTGTTGAATACTCACAACGAGCAAAAGGAACCTAATAAATCTTGGCCTTCTCGGGATTCTTTTTTGTGGAAACAAGATTGCACTCGAAAGCTGCCGGAGTTGTGAGAAACCTCCTATATTTGGTGGCGATACTGCTCAAGACTACTTGCAGCTCAACGCCCGCTCTAAACTGCTGCAACCGCAGTAGTGTATTTTGTTTTTCCCATGAGAAGGAGATCCCTTTGTACTCCACTCTTTTTGGTACCCGTCTTTTGGTAATTATCTTAAGTTTCGTAGGTTAGTAGTTGCCACAGATCACAAGATCTTTTAGGTGTTGTTTTGTAACTCTGTTACTCCTTGGAGAGATACCATAACAGGCTGCTTGTTTGATACGGTGAGAATCACGCCTTCAACAAGGTGTGGCATTCAGGGTCTGAACCCGGGAGAAATCATTGTTAACAGATACAAGAGTATATTTTTTTGATCTAGAAAAGATCTTATCCGGTGGGCGTTTGTGGACGTTTTTCCATTCTTCACCCAGTCCTTGGTAGCCTTTCAAAGGTACCGGGGCATAAGGGTTTTTTTTTTTTCATATTTCATTCTTCCCATGGGCATTTACAGATATTCGTTGCTCAATTTTCAATTTTATTGGTTGTGGAAGGCCAGAAGTGTTAGTGGTTAATTGTAGTTATCCATGTTTGAACCTAAATCTTATCCCGAGAGTATAATGTGTATACCATAATGGTTATCACTCCACTTGCATTAGCTGCTTGATAGTATTACTTTTCCTTTGGTTAACCCTAAATTTCGCCTTGCATTGTTTTATTCCATTACCAATCTCGTTTCCAAGTTATTGGAATTATTTCTCAAGGCAATGAAACAGTGATCCATTCAAATAAAGGTGAGATTATTCTCATTCATTCCCAAATTAACCTTGATTTTATCAGTACACTATTTTCTTTAGCCACCACCAAAACCCATCCCTCCTTCATCAACCTCCATCACCACCTGCTCCTTTATCTCCAACTTCCAAACCCCACCCCTCAATCCTGATGCTTTAAACCCTCACTCCACCCTTCCATTTTCATAGTCAACCTCATCTGGGACTTCCCTTTCCCCTGAATTTGTATTTGTTGTTCTTTATACGAAATTATATTGTCAAAATTGTTTTTTTTTTTGTGTGCCAAAACTCTAGTACACAAAAGGCGTGTACCACATACAGTGTACAAGATTTTTATGCACTGAAGTTTTGACACCAAAAAAACAGTTTTAACATTATCACTATTTTTTTTTACATTACATGCTAGCTACGAGAAAACGATTAACTTGATTTATGGCCTCCCACCTACCACCACACTCCATTCCTACCCAGTTTGCAGAGTTTAGTAATTGTACCTCATCTACAAGGACAAACTTACTCTTTTGAATCCTAAGTCATGGAAACATGAATGTTTCAACGTTCATCGAAGTCTTCGTTAGCAGCACTATGTAACTCGAAGGGTTGGTTGGGTGGTCAAAAGCTTGGGATTTAGGAGTTTTTCCATTGTAAGGCTTTTGGTTCGGAACTTCTTAAATGTTATTAATTCCTATAGGGTTAGTTCACACGAGGCTACACTCTAGCTTTAAATGGATGGTCGGATGATCTCTTAGGGATTAGTCAAGATGCGCATAAGCTAATCGGACATTTTGAGATATCAAATGAATGGTCATAGGCAAATAGGGCATGTTTGTTATCAGATTTTTGTTTAGGAAGGATTGAATAAGGTAGGAAGGATTGAATAAGTTGGGTTTTTTTTTTTTCTCTCTTTATTCAAATTCTTTTATTTGTTGTTTTTTAGTTTTGTGCCAATTTCAGAAAAAACTTTTAAAAAAATAAAACAAACTAATTATCTTTTAAATAAAGACAAAAAAAATCAAAAAAGTCTGTCAGCATTAGTACTGTTCACTAACATTTTTTATCTCAAAATTTGCCTAATTTGTTGCACTTGCTCTAATAATGCAATCAAACATGCCCATAGGGTACTTTAGTGTTATTTCCACAAAATCAGGGTAGTCCTCCCATCCCAAAATGAGCTAACTGCAATTTTTCCCACTTTCTTCACACCCTCGATTCTTTCTCAAGTCCCAGTAGGCCCTCTGTATATAAAACGTCTTCACTCACTCTCTCTCTCTCTCTGGTCTGCTCTTTTCCCGCCACTTCTCTCTCTCTCTCTCTGCCTGTGCGTGTGTTAATCCTAGTCAAGATGTTGTGGGTAGACAAGTACAGGCCAAAAACCCTAGACAAGGTCATCGTACACGAAGATGTGGCCCAAAACCTCAAGAAATTGGTATACTTTTCTAGTATTCCTCTATTTTTCTGATTTCCACACGTAAATATGTATATTCCGTGAGTTGTTTTGCTAAGTATTACTATTAGAATATAGGTTTTTTGGTTTCAGGTGATTTGCTTTTGTGTAGGTAACAGAACAAGATTGTCCCCATTTGTTGTTCTACGGTCCACCTGGTTCTGGAAAGAAAACCCTAATAATGGCCTTACTGAGGCAGATGTTCGGGCCGAGTGCCGAGAAGGTCTTTCCTTATATTCTTTTCTTGTCCTCTGATTTTTATCATCAATGTGGTTTGTGGCGATTCGCAGGGGCGGAGGTATATGGAGGGGGTGTGACACATGCCACTCCGGTTCAAAAAAAATGTTATACAGTAATGAAAGTCGATTATGTACTTTTCAGTACTCAATCAACTTGATGTTTTTACGCAAATGATGAACAAAAATTGATGAAAAAACAGCGTTTGAAAAACTCAACGGTTTGGATCATAGAAATTTATATCTCAATGACTTCCATTTGAAGACCACAAGATAGTTGAACCATGAATTTGTGTTCTTTTAACAAAGAAATAAAACTGACGACAAGGCCTGATCCTAACATGATCCTTTCCCGTCGTATTTTCACAAAAAACATGCAACAAATATTAGTAAACTCCCATCGAAAAGTGCCACCCCCTAAAAAAATCTTGGCTCCGCCACTGGCGATTCGTTTATGATTTATTAATCATCAATGTGGTTTGTAGCATTCGTTTATAATTCATTAATATTATCGGTTACTCTACATGCAGGTTAAGGTAGAAAATAAGACTTGGAAAGTGGATGTAAGTTTTTCTTCTTGTCATTCTGATTGTATATGCATATGTGAAGAGAAAAGGAGAAATTAGTAAAATTACGTGTTTTTAAGCATTTGTTGTGGGTCTAAATGTGTATGTTAAGGGAGTGTTCTTCTGTGCATGGGAGATTCTTATGCCTTCTCTCGTATTGTTTTTATGGGCTATCTGAGGAAATCAAGAATAGGGAGAGAAAAAAAAAACCTCAACTTTGGTTTTTTTTTTCTTAATTTTTAATCTGACTTGTTCTTATACTGAACTAAATCCATCGTTAAACAGTAGTTGTTGGTTTGGAGATTGAAGGCTTGTGTTTTTTTATCATTGTAGAAGATTCACTAGTAAATTTGGGTTGTTTCCCCCTCTTTCTTAATAACCCATGGGGCACTGAAAATTTTTCAACCTTCTAAGTTCTGTACTTTAGGTGGTGATCTAGCATTAGAAACTGAACCCTGCTGTACTTTTTCCCCCTTTTGGATTCACATGCTGCCAAGTCCTTTTGGACATCCGGTGAACTTTCATGTGTAGAATGGAAGAGTGGTAACAACTAACAACGACAACCTTAATTCAAGTTGCTTCGTGTGAAGTGGGCTCTTGGACTATTGTTGTCTGTATTAGCTCAACTCAGACTCAACAAGGCATTATTCCAGCTAATTAGGGTTATCTATTGTCTTGATGTGTTTGTAACACAGTTTGTTTTCAGGCTGGAACAAGGACTATTGATTTAGAGCTTACAACATTAGCCAGCACGTACCATGTGGAACTCAATCCAAGTGATGCAGGGTTTCAGGATAGATATATTGTTCAAGAAATAATAAAAGAAATGGCAAAGAACAGGCCAATTGATACGAAAGGGAAGAAAGGATTTAAAGGTAATTCTGCAATTGCCCTTTGCGAGTTCCTCCTGTTATGTGCTCACATTTCTAGATTCGTGTCATCGTGTGGTTGGTATACTCGTATAAGTATACATATACTGATGTTAGTTACACTGGAAGAAATGGTTGTTAGTTGTAAAGGACGTTCGTGTAAGGTCATATCAATGTGATGGTAATTTTAATACGAAAGCCTGATCACATTTATCTTGTGATGCAACTATTCTTAACTGAATATTCAATCCAGTGTGTAACTTGCATTTTCTATCTTAATCCATGCTCTGCAATTTAGTGTTGGTGCTTAATGAGGTTGATAAACTCTCAAGAGAAGCTCAGCATTCTCTTCGGCGGACGATGGAAAAGTACAGTGCCTCTTGCCGGCTGATTCTATGTTGCAATAGTTCTTCAAAGGTTACCGAAGCAGTCCGTTCTCGTTGTCTGAATGTGAGGATAAATGCACCAACTGAGGAACAGGTTTGGAAATCTGTACAATATCTGTTAGCAATTGAAAATTCGTACACATGTTTCTGTTTGTCTTGATAGCCGACATTTGTTGGTTTATAGAGATAACCAATCTCTGATGTTTTTGTTTCTTGGGAGATAAAGTGACTGTCACGTAGGCTTTCACTTTTGTCGATTTTTTGCTTGAAGTATGATCATGTGCCTATATATGCATATAACAGTAAATTGTTTGCAGTTGTTATTTGCCAAAATTGTACGCGTAATTCTTCTTTAGTCTTCTATGAGCAGTAAAATCTAGTGTTTGCTGGTGAGGAATGGACATTCTTATCCTCTGGCACCATTTTAATGTGGTGGCGGTATCAGGAATGTGTTTGAGCTCGTAGTGCTTGTCACATTGATAATTGCTGTTGTAGTTTACTATTGTTTACACTGTTTAACATGCTGTTATGTGAACCAGCAGTGGGTAATGTTTCGTAAAGCTTCCTGTAACTTCTTTGCCCAAGATCATTGTTGAAATCCCAAATACGTAGTATTATGTCAATGTACTGGCATAACAATTAAAAAACTCAGGAAAATTTCTCCAAAACCCCATCTTTAGGGGTTGGAGCTTCTTATTGATACTGTTAATTCAGTTTCCATCTTCCATTTAGTTAATCCTCGAGATTATTCATGCCATATTGTCTATTTTGTAAACAAAAGAATTATTCCTGCCAGATTGTGAAAGTGTTGGAGTTCATTGGAAAGAAAGAAGGGCTACAACTTCCATCTGGATTTGCTGCCCGTATAGCAGAAAAGTCAAATCGGAGTTTAAGAAGGGCTATTTTGGCATTTGAGACTTGCCGTGTACAACAGTTAAGCTCCATTATAACTCTGATTTATGTCTAGCTATTTCAAGCAGATTATGGTCCTCTCTCTTCTCCTTTATTTGGAGCATTTCACATGCATTATTCTTGATAGCTATAGCTATGTTATTGGTTACATTTTTTGACATGTATACAGGTATCCTTTCACGAGTAACCAAGCCATACCTCCAATGGATTGGGAGGAATATGTTTCTGAGATCGCATCAGACATAGTGAAGGAGCAAAGCCCAAAAAGGTGTGTTTGTAACTTCTGCATTTTCGTGCAAATGTTAAATTTTACTTAACAGTCTGTGTTTAAATTTTATAGAACTCAAGTTATAAACTTACCTTCCTGTTATGCCCATTGAATATTTGTTTGAAGCATTTCCTGCATTTTGGTTCAAAGCCAGTGTGTTTTAGTTGATTTGGACAGTTTTTTCCATATTGCTTCTTAACCTTGTGGTGAACACTCATTATCATAATGCAGGCTCTTTCAGGTTCGTGGGAAGATATATGAGCTACTCATTAATTGCATTCCTCCTGAGATTGTATTGAAGGTCCAGATAAGCCCTCTCCCACACCCCCTCCCTCCTCTGCCCCCCCCTTTTTTTTCCCTTAGGTAAATTGTACCTGAGCTTGATGTTTCTCATGGTCTTTGATTTGCAGAGGCTGCTCTTTGAACTACTGAAGAAATTGGATGCAGAATTGAAGCATGAAGTGTGTCATTGGGCTGCATATTATGTAAGTTTGTTTCGATGCTTTAAATATGCCTTCCTCCGATGATTATTCATTCTGTCTTTGTTACCATATTTTGGTCAGATCCAGCTATCTGAGTTAGGCATCCATTGCCTCCGATTCACCGCTTGACCTTAAAATCTAGGTATTGGGGGTCTGCCTAGTTTCTGGGCACAGCCTAGGCCGACTTTCAGAACTCTTATTAGGAAAAATCGAACAAAGTAAACTAAGTAAATTGAATGTAAATGCAATGGTAATGTAAGAGTCAAGGGGGATTTTAATACTAAAAACAATAATGACCCCGAATGTCTACAAGCCCTGCGGTGTTGCCAAGTGGATTGATACGATTGAGAACTGGCATAACCTATCTTTGAAGAGCACAGGTCATCTTCATCAAGTTTAGTAGGACCCATCTCGTCTAAGCATACCAGATTGCAATCGCAAAGGAAGTATTCTGTAACTTAGGCATTCAAAATCAGACAATCAAGCACTTCCTTGATTGAAAGAATCAATTCCTTGAGATTAAAAAAAAACTCAAGAATTATATAATCATTAATTGAATAGGAAATCCAATACAAAGTACCGAACCACGTTACTCGACTAGGATTTCCTCTACACGCAAAGATTGTGGATTTGCCATTCATGTTGGAATAAGAATCTGAAGTCTTCATTGAAGTCTCCATGGAAAGCTTCACCAAAACTTGGAAGGAAAAAATGTCTTAAAACTGATTAGAACGGAAGTCTACATCAAGTTCCTCTTGAGCAGGATTCAAGGTAACTTGAACTGGATTACTCAATTCCATCTCTCTTTTTTTATTTTGTCTCCTAATGAAAATACCATTTAGGTCACAACCCCTATTAACATTTTTGTTTTTTTATGGCCTTTGGATCGTCTTATGACTCTTATTCAATACAGTTGGTGTTGATTACTGATTTTCTTCTTTTGTTTTATATGTTAAATAATTGTTAACTACATTTTCTATGTGGAAATAGAACACAATTGCTCATTATTCCGTTAACAAGTACATAATGATTGTTTGGTAAGGAACTGAGGATGAAGTAGTTTAGTCTAACTATGCTTGTTCTTGTTTGATTCCAGGAACACAGGATGCGCCTTGGACAGAAAGCTATCTTTCACATTGAAGGTATTTAACAAAATCCTTCTCTGATCCAATCAGATAAATGTATCCCATACAAGCATGCAGCATGCACATTTGTTGATCAACTTATTTTTTGACAAAGCTGTTTTTGCTCTTTTTATGAAATTTGTATCAATATTGTGGACACTGTTTGTCACTTTGTCCGCATTATTACCCGGAAGAGATTATAGTTAACCGTATTGAGATTTGAAACGTAAACCTTCACATTTCCTATCTGTGATCAGCTGCTTCTTCAGTTGGCATTGAACTTTAAATAACTTTGGTTGGTTCGCATTGCATCTTCTGGTTGACATCATCATCATCCTGTTTTACCACATGCATGTCATCTTAATCTTCTTGTCTGGAATGCGTCTTGTTTCAGTCACACTGTCATTCTTCTTCTTTTTATCAGCAGCTTGGTAATTTTTTTTTTTAAATGAGATTTAAGAATGATTAGATAAGAGAATGGAGGACAAGAGATTCACCTGGTGGAAGGTAAAAAGCTAAAAAGTACATAGATCATACACGACCATCCAATCTCTACCCATAAAAAAATCATTGAATCGCCATTGAATGATATGGAATTGAAGCCCACGAAGTAGACAAGTGACATTTTATTAGGTATCCTAAACAAATTGCCAAACTTAGGGCTTGTTCTGACAAAAAAGCCTACTTGGCTTTCCCGCCAAAAGCTGGCTTATTGGCTTATTGCCAAAGAGCATTTGCTTTTACCTTCTGACACACAATGCCATGAGCCATTTTTGGCGGGAAAGCCAGGGGAGCTTTTTTGTCCGAACAAGCCCTTATTGTCAAAAACTTTAGTGCTCTCTCGAAACAAATGTCCCAAAACATGGGGAAAAAATGTAACTCAAATGAAATTGTGCTATCTTACTGGTTAGTGGTTACACAGACCTGTAGGACAACATGTAACTGTAATACTGGAGAAGGGGCCACATAATCCATATCCCTCATATGGAAAAGTTTGTGCCGTCCAGGTCAAATATGGTTAATAATCTCACCGTCCCTCGTACATTGAATGCATCATTGGATTCATTGCGGATACAAAAGGACTTAGTCTCTCCCTCTGAGTTATGTCAGTAGTAATGAGCTTTTCATGAGCCCAAGGACCATTCAAACACTCCTTTTTGAGGCTGAGGGACACATGCACTCGTAATCACTCTGAGTAAATAGGGATATACGGGGATTGAAAGTAAGCTTATGAAAGAAAGAGTTTTAAGGGAATGGCCTCGTGGAATGAATGGTTGGCCACAGGTATAATTTTTTTCACTTTGAAGAAACTTAATCAATGGTGGATTACTAAACCTTTACAATAGAGAATGTTTTGATGTGATTAGGTGAATAAAGCTTCTACGGATACAGTGGTAGGTCATCCATTATTAGATATTGAGGTATCCTCAAGAGCATAGTTTCAACTTCAAAGAGAAACCTAAGAGAGAATGTTGATGTTTTAAATGTATTTGGTTAAGGGCCCATTTATTTGACCGGATATGAGCATCGGATTGGACTATTTATCAAAGGGGACCACATATCTAGTGTTTGGTTAAAAAAAATTTATGGGTCATATTTAAATGTGCATGGGAAATAAAATCCCACAAATTGCCAGATGTATAGTACCATGGAAAGGTGTGATTATTAATCCCATCACTACTAGTCTCATAGAATTACATATCCTATAATCTCTTCACTATTAGTCCCGTCAAACAAGCTGGCCCTAAATGCCCTACCACTCCTAAGCTGGCCCTAATCTCTTCACTATTTTAATAGTTGTTTTTTACTAAAAAAAACAACTATTAAAATAACTGGTAATAGTAAGCAGTGAAAGAACATGATTTATTTGCGTGCATAGACATTGTTTCGTTATAAGCCCACCAAAATGCTTCTCACGCCAACACACATTGATAGAAATGCTTGCAAATTAGTCCAGTTATTGGTGAGGAGTAATTCTATCTTTTATTCTCAAACTGTGATGTCAAGGAAGAGAGGTGAAACATCTTTCTACCAGCTTTCTGATAGTACATCTCTTGTTCATCTTTGCAGCATTTGTAGCCAAGTTCATGAGCATTTATAAGGGTTTCTTGATCGCAACATTTGGCTGAAGTGATCTCTCAACTTGTTTGCTTTTCCAAGTGGCCTTTTGCGCATCGGAAGCTATGGGAGGTGCTTGGTAGACGTCATTTTGCCTCATTCCTTGTCTTGATGAACATTCATACTTCACTGCACCGTTTGAGAGAGAATTTTATTTCTGTTGTGTAGTTATTATAGTTATCAGCTCAATCTAGTCAAGTGAGCATGTTTTCACAAGTAGAGGATCTTTCTGTCCTTCCTGTTAAGGTTTCAAAGGGTCTCTCAAATGCTGCTTGGTATGACTTGGTTTGTGTCCATTAAGCATGTGATTCATACATTATGAAACTGTCTCAGGTGTTATGGAAGAGGCCACATTTTTTGCAATGCAAATGTAGCTGATGGGACGTGCTGTGATTGCCACAAGTACTACCTAGACCTTAAAAATTACTTTAGCCTTGCTCTTTTTAAGTTAGGGCCTAGCCTAATACTCGGTGTGGATCATTTCTCTTTTTGTTTAAAGGGATGGCATTTGCTTCATTGCATCCCAGAAATAACGCCGCACACAACCTGAGGGTTGGCGCAGTGGTAGTTACTTGGTATCTAGGGACTTCATGAAGCTTTTGGTCTGGGATTTGATTTCTACCAGCATACATACTGGCAAAATTCCCGACTTAAATGGGGCTCGCACTAGTGAATAGTGGGATTGATCTCCCAAATTAATGGGTTTATTAGGCCGGGATTCTAAAAGAAAAGAGAGATATGACACCACAGTAAAGTGTAGTAGTAGAATGTATTAGCTGCAGGATTGAAACGCCTGAGATTGTGGCCTCGTACAGAAGATTACAATTAGATTATGAAAATGTCAGGTATACTTGAAGACACAAGGCTCTATCAGAACAGAAGGAGCAATAAATAGCGGATTATTGTGTTTTCAGACTTTTCCTTTTCTATACTACGGACGTGTACGCGAAGGGGTGTTCCCTCTTGTCTCGTGTAGATACAAAGGTTCATGCATTTCCAAGTTATGCGCCACACTGTGGTGGTGATCGGCCACAGCCACACAGTGGTTTGCCGCAGAGACCAACATTTCTGATGAACGAGCTAGCAGGGAGGCTCGAAAGGGTTGCCGGGATCATGCCCTCAAGATTGTTGTTGGACACATTGAAATTTATCAATTGTACCCCGGTGAGAATTGGGAGATTTCCTGTGAACTCATTATTCTCCAAGAAAAGTCCAGTCAGTTGTTTCAGGTTATTGATTGCAAAAGGAATTGAACCCGTGAAGCTGTTTCTAGAGAGATCTAACCGCTTCAAATGGGCCAACTCGGTGAGACTCAGAGGGAACTCGCCGAAGAACAGGTTGGTGTTGAGGTAGAGGCTTCGGATTTGCTTTAGGTTGGAGAAATCGGAGGGAATTTGGCCGGTGAGAAAGTTTGACCGGAGACTGAGGACTCGGAGGTGGGTCAGTTTTCCGATTGTGTTGGCCAGGATGGGACCCACGAGCCCGACGCCGGGAAGCCGGAGGGAGATTACGAAGGAGCGAGTGGCGTCACACTCGACACCGGCCCAGGTGCAGGCAGAGGCAGAGGCGTTCCATCGGACGCGATTGGTGGGTTGGGAGGAGAGGAAAGAGAGGAGAGCTTGTTTGTCATGAACGGGCTCCGAGTCTACTCGATGAGTCAGTACCAGCAACACCAAAGCCAAACACAAATAAGGGATGATGAATTTGTTTCTGAAATACACTGCCATTTGTCAATGTTTTTGTTTTTCTATGGACCACAACAAGAGATGCAGCAACTGGCTTTTGGTCTGATTTCTAAGTGAGGTCCTGGGCTTCAAGTGAAAAATGTATGTATGTATTTCAGCTAAAATTTGCTAATTGTTGGCATTGAAATGACCTCAGACAACTTCTTGATATTTAAGCTAAAAATGTTTGGAAAGAGTCAAGAGGAAAGGGAAAGGGAAGTTTACTTTTATTTTTCTTTAATCAACCTTGAGTAAACACCTTTTGACATTTTCACATATCGAGATTTGAGTCAAAATTTAGCATCTAGAAAAGGGGAGGCTGGGTCCCTATATTGCCTCCAAATGGCTGGAAGTTCATTCAGTATTCAGGGATGCACAATTTTATAAATAAATAAAAAAATCTCAAAGTTCATTCGGTATTCAGGATTTTAAATTTTGAATGAAAAAAAAAATAAGAAGATTAAATTACTTATAATTATCAAATTGAGCTGTTTTTTCTAAAGACCACTCAAAAAATTATTTTAAAATTATTGAATGGCTCGGATTATTTGTGTGGAACCCCAATGTGAGCCTCACACAACCTTTCTTACCAGAGAGAGACAGAGGAGCAAAATGTTAAGGTGCAGCCTAATTTTTTTAACACGGAAAGGTAAGAGAGTAATTCCACTTCGGGAGTTTGGGTTAAGTGTGTGTGGGCTGCCTAATTATTTTCGCTCCAAACCGACGTGTCTCGGGGCGCTTCACCTTCCCGCCATTTGGAGGACTACAGGGACCAAGCCTAGAAAAGGTTAGCTTTGTTTCGCTAACTAAAATAAGTACATTTTTCAAATTAAAGATGATGTTGTGAGAGAATGACTTGTCTCATAAAACAGAAAATAAGCACTTACAAAATAAGAACCTTAGCAGAACGGGATAACACTACTTAAATTCTAAGAAAACAATCAAATCACACAAGACTCAATTTTTACCAAAAGAAAACAACATACTGAATGCTTTTTGGACTTGTGAAAATGTTTAGTTAAAAATGTTGGAAAGAGTCAAGAGGACAGAGAAAAAGAACTTTTAATTTGTTTAGGGCTGCAAACGCGGAATCTTGAATTTTACCTTTGACATTTTCACATATCGAGACAGAGTCAAAATTTAGCATCTAGAAAAGGCATTATTTAACACTAGGGAAACGAGCCAAATCGAGCTGAGCTTTAGAATGTTCAGGTCCGTTTGTTAAGTTTTTAAGCAAACTCGAGCCGAGCTTGAGCATGAGCTTAATGAAAATTTGACGAGCCGAGCTTATCTAGGTTTGAGTTGAACTTGAATTTATTCACGAGCTTTAACGAATCAAAACCATTAGATTTATGTTCTCATACAGGTCTAGAACATTAATACAACGCAAAAACAAAATATAACCAATGTCTCTTATGAGATATGGAGTCCAATAAATTTACTATAGATGCAAACACACTATAACAATTTACCACTGATCAACACAAATCGACACAAAACCGGAGTTACCAAACTTCTCATAATCGAAATTTATCACAGACACTTCTCATAGTCGAAATTTACCACAACTATAGCATTGAGAAGATCTGAAGATGGAAGGTCTTAGCAAAACAAGCGATAGCCAATACCCTGCGGAAAATGGAAGGTATATAAGGCAAAGTTCTCATGTTCATGTGGAAAATTGTGCGAAATTAGGTGACTTGTAAGGCTAACCTCCCCTTTGCCCGATTTGCGAAAATGTTCCTAATCTGTTGAACACTTGTTGTTCCATTGCCCATGGAGTAGGGCTGTATGGTTTGGAAGTGGGAAAATGTTTTGGGTTAATCATATGGAGATTGGGGCAGCTGATCGATGGATGGAGGACCTGTTTTCTGGGGAGTTGGCAAAGGAAACAAGCAAAGAGGATATAGGAGCTATTTTTCAGCTTTGTTGGTCAATTTGGAAAGCTAGGAACAACTTTGTTTTCAACAAGAAGCTCCCAAATCCGGATTTTTCGGCAGATCGGTTAAGCCAACACTGATTGCCTTCGGCGTTATTGTCAGAGATTTTGATGGATCGGCTCATGTTTGACGGTGTGATCGTGTTAAAGTATCTTAATTCAGCTCTTGTTATTGAAGCCTGGGCTTTGCAAATTGCTTGTGCTTTGGCTTTTGGAGTACAATTTTCCAGTAGTTATTTTTGAATCTGATTGTAAAAGTCTTATAGATAGCATCAACCACCCGAGCTCAAAGTGTAATTGGGAGATAGAAGCAATCATAGAGGATATTAAAGCTTGGACAGAAGGTAGACAGTGAACGTTTGTGTGGTGCAGCCGAGTTCATAACTAGGCAGCCCATTGGATTGCAACGAGTTGCCTAGGTAGGAATATCTTTTCTTTTACGGGTTGTATTCCGCCCGAATTAGAGAGCATTTTGATGAAGGACTCTTCCTGAGTTCTGTCCTTATTTGTATTTACAGTGACGTTTTCAAAAAAAGAAAAAAAGTCAATGAACGCTGAAATAGGTTTGTGCATTTATAAGGAGTGAAATTGATGAAAACATAATGAACACAACACCGTGTACCATCCGAGCCGTTCGTTCGGCAATTTAACGGTCCAAATTTCATCTCCACTGTGTAGCAACCGTTCATTACCGAGATAAAATCTAGACTATTGGATTGCCGAAAGGATAGTTCAGATGGTGCACACGGTGCTGTGCACCACCCGCACAACACAGGTAAAAAATGATTTTACGACCATAATTTAATTTAGTTCTAGAAAAAGAAAATCACCCAAATTTCTTGAAAAAGAAAAAATACCCAAATTTCTTGAAAAAGAAAAAATACCCAAATTAGACCCACACAGAGCTTACACAACTCTCTCCCTCTCCCTCTCCCTCTCCCTCTCTCTGATGGCCGAAAAGGAGCAAGAAGAAGATTCAAAAGTAAATCGTCCCCTCTCAGACCTTCCCAGCCGCTTTCTGCCTGTAAGTTTTCTCTATGTATTTCCCTCTGTTAAATGCACCTTTCTACTAAAGGGAAAGTAGCTTGATTGGTTCTAATCGACCCCATGCGCTTTGATTTTTTGAATTCATTCTTTTTAGTCCACCTCTGAATTGGGTTTGTTAATTTCCCTATATACGTGCGTGTTGATGTATTTACACATGAAACACTGGTGTAAATTATGTTTCTTGATTGTTTCTTTCGTTTATCCATTTTGATCCCCCCGTTTACATTTTTGGAATAGAGGGTGATTCTAATTGCTGATGTATGAACCAACTGGTAGGGATAATACGCGAGTTTGAGCTCGTGCTCGTTTGTAAAAAGCTCGTTCAAGATCGGCTTGGTACATAATAAACCAAGCTCTTTAAGCTTTCAAACAAGCTCGGACATTTTTTGGAAGCTCGTTAAGCTTTTAAACTAAAGCTCAAACAAGGTACTACCCGGCTCGTTTAACTTATGAATTATGATGTATAAATGTTCAAGCTACTCGAGATCAGCTCAATTAAAGATCGTTCGAGATTGGCTTGTCTCATAAACAAGCTAAATTTGTACATGTTTGCAAGCACGTCAAGTTTGCAAACCAAGCTTGAACAACTAATTGCTCTGCTCATTCAGCTTGTTTATCACCCCTACCAACTAGGGCTAGCTGCCTAGCTCAGTTGGCCACCCTTGTACACTCCCATAGAGGAGGTCAGGTCAATCATTGAATTGATTATTTATTCCCTTAAATGGGGGTTATTTGTTTAGTTTATTGTTCTCTTCATGGGCTTTGAGTTGGGCTTAGTACGATTTTGGGGTTATGTCCCGTTTTATGTAATCAAATACTTGTATTCTTCTATCACCTATTATCAACAACAAAATTGTTCATATATGAAGCAGTTTGTGGAGGTTGTTTGCAAAAGTTCAGGGAAGACACGCCGGTTCGCCGCCGGAACGGAGGCGGGTTTTGCGGTCTCTTTGATAAACAGGAAGGTTGAAGGTGGGCCAATCGCTTCACACATTGAAGCAGTGAAGGAAGGGGAAGAGCCTGTGAGTTTCGGCCCCAATTCGGTTTTGGTGAATTACGGCGATGGTTGGAAGTTGCAAACAGTTACGGGAGCTGAAGGTGATTTTCCTTGGAATTTCTTCCTTTCATCTGAGAAACCCTAACTTTCATGTTTTTTTATTTATTTATGGAATTTGTGTTGTTTCTTCTGAAGTTTTTGAGTTTTGGATAACTCTCGATGAGAGGAACCGGAAAATCGATACATGGGAGGGGAAAGGTTAACTGAAGGCAATGAACAAAACAAAATTTCCTGTTTTTTTGGTTTTCTTGTCTTTCGAGGAATTGTTTCTACAAACTTGGTCCATACATTTTACTTATTCGATTCCATGAATTGTCAAGGTACAAAAGAAGTTTAAAAAACTTGAACACAAAAAATTCAGATATAAAAAACTGGAAAAGATGGATTTTTCCTTGGGTGCTGACTTGTTAACTTTTTTTCGGAGTAGGCCTGAGGAAAGGGGAATTCAATCGGCCGACAACGTTGCACAATGCGTCTGTAAGGGTATGATCTCTTTCTACATTTTGTTTCCTTTGAACAAGGCTATGCTAGTTAACAAAACATGAGCAATCAGGTAACTGGTAAATCATGAATATGTGCCCCCTCATTGGTTTGAAGCTTTGACCCTTTTCGAGGAAAGGTAAACTGCATGATAATTCGTTATGATCATATAAGCCCAAAAAGTTTGTGCCCAGAAGGAATAAAATTTTGGAGCAACAAAGTGTGAACAAATGCAAAACAAGTATGATGAGGTCACCCACAATGCAGCAACATTGCTGGTAATCTAGAAAGTGAGTTTACTGAATAATCGCGAGTTGTGACAAGAGATGTGGAGCCATGGTCATTGGAGAAGCAGTGTAAGAAACCATACTTCATCTTTGTTACTAGAAGTCTAGAAGCATATTGCAATTTAAGGATTCGTAAACCTAAGATTTTTCTTTGGCTTTACCAATGAGATAAGTACTGGAAACGAGACTTGACAATCCCACCGTTTCTCCTTGTTGTGATGATAATCGGTCTTGCTAAACACACCCAAATGGGAAGCGGATAATATTCATATAATCTCAAGAAAAGGTAGACTTTCAAGTTTCAATACACATTTACGGATTTCGGTGTACTTTTCACGGTTATTAGTGCATTTTCTACGCATAATCATCTGGATTAAAGTCGGAGGTTGGCATGTTCATTGACATCATTGTTAAGCTTACTAACATAATATATTTTTTGTTACCAATTTGCAGGGTTTGGAGGCATCACAACCGGTCACAAGTTATTTATATGTTGGGAAGATACTGCTCGCTTTGATTTTAATTTTCGCAATGGGTGCAGTTTTGACATTAGCTTTGGAGAATCTTCCGAGGCTAATCTTGTTTATTAACTCGTCCCTGTAAAAATTGTAAATGTATAACACTGCTCGTGTTTTCGTTAAATTACCTATGACCTTATGACAGCTAGTTGTGCCAATGTAGACATGCATCTTTTTTTGTGTATCAGACAGAGAACTAGAGGGGAGATTTGTAAAAGCAGTTCTTTGTTCTGCATATGCTCCAACTGTTTGGGTGTTTAATGTTCTAATTCGATGTTAGGCTGGTTAATTTGGTCTTGGTTTTCCGGGTATGCCCCATAGCACCTGTATTGGGTTTTCTCTGGTTCAATGAATTAATTTACCAAAAAAAAAATGTCCATTGAACGGCGTTTCGATGCGTATTGAGAAACAGGAAACTTCATCATATGTAGCCAATTAATTGGAGTATTACTTCTATTGTATTGCTTCGCAGATCACTTAGGTAAAGATGGTTTGGGTGCTCCCTGAGCTTCCACAAGATTGCAGATAGCAGCGGCTGATAAACAAATTAAAATACTCGAATTCGAGTTCATTTGTTCCTTAAAAGCTTGTTCAAGATCGGTTACGAACTAACTTTGAACTTTTCTTTGAAGCTCATTAAGCTTTCAAATCGAGCAACTATTTGGATCGTTCAACTTATGATGTTCAAAATTTAATACTATACTCGATCGATAAATGTTTGGTTTAATTAGAACTCGTCTAAAATTGGCTCGCCTAAAAGGAGTTAAGCCTAAAACATATTTTTAAGGCTTGTTTGGTTTGTCAAACCAAGCTTTAACAATCAAAGCCCCTTCATCTTGTTTATAAATAAGCTTCCACTCAAAAAGGGAAGTAAAATAAAGGGGAAGAAACCCAATCTCAACAAAGAATTTCTTGAATCAACGATAGTTTTCTTTGAATTTTATCGTTCATACTTCATTTCATTTTGGTCTTGGAAAGCAAAAGGCGCATTTCGTTTAGTCAGAGATCGCTTCACAACTCGCGGTGCTTTTTTGTTTTGGTTGTTTCATGTTTTCTTCGCAAGGCATTCGGGTCTTTTCTTAACGAAAAATAAGTATCACCTCCGGCTCCATGGTACCTTCTTTGTATAACTTTCAAGAGGGATTTATCCTTTTAGTTTACGCTTTGTTGTTATACATAACATACTATTTTGTAGTGCAACTTAATTAGACGAACAAATCCACTAAGTTGTTAAATCTTGGCTAACGAATTTTAATCGAGCTATTCACGAGCCAGCTTGTTCAAGCTTTGGCTTGAAAGCTTGATGAGTTTTACAAATAGTTCAAACCTTGGTTCATTTTATGCAACACAAGTATCTCGAAAGAGTTTTTATCGAGTGAACACGAGCTCAAACTCAAGTGGTTTGGTTAGTTTAATGCAACACAAGGATCTCGAAAAGGTTTTTATCGAGTGAAGATGAGCTCAATCTCAAGTGATTTGGTTTGTTTATCATCCATGCTATTCTGTATTTTGATCAAGGGTTGCGGAGGAATTTATGGAGGGAAAGGAAAAAATGAATCATGAAAGTTAAAAATGCTAACTTTATCCTTGGTTTACATATCTTTTTTGGCATTTTTGCTTTATCAAAGCCTTTGTTGGTTTATTTGCAAGCCCGCATGCCACTGTTGGATCTTATTGCCTAGCTAGTTTCCACCATCTTTCAGTACTTTAAAAACTCTCTTTTATCGATATATAGTAAGTTTTTATCTAATTTAAAATAAGGGAGATATGAGCATTTTACCGAAATGATTTATTTTTCGACCAACTAAGGGTAAAATGGTTATATCTTTTGATGTACAAATAAAAGAGGATTCAAACTACTTGGGTTAGAAAGTAGATTCAACAAACTTTTTAACGGTTCAAACCACGCACAAATCGGAGTTCGGGAGCGTTCGAGACAAGTCCACGAAGTTTCACATATTGTGTAGTTTTTATGTGTCCCAGGCGCACTTAATTGCACCCCTAGCGCATCCTCTAAAGTCACAAACAGCCAAACTTAGCGGTCTTACTACAAACATCCCTGAATCTGCTTTAGACGTAGTTTGAACCATTGAAAATTTTGTCTAGCCTACTTTCTACCCAAAGTAGTTTGGATCCAAAATTATTTATATACGACGGTTTTACCTCCCAAATTATATTGAAAAAATCCTCGCATCACACTAATTTTAAACCAGATCAAAACATATTTTATATCAATAAAGAGGGTATTCAAAGTGCTATAACTTGGTGGAATCGAACCATACAAATATTATATGTTAAATTACGAAAAGTTCGTCAAAATCATACTCAATTCAAAAATCGTCGGAGCCACTAAGGCTAAAACTTGTTTATGCGCTTTTCTACTCATTATAAGTTTCATTCGGTACTCGCATCCTTAGTTCTAAGGTATTGACGTAATCCTTAAGAGTTCCAGAGAGTTCAGCTAGCAGACTTCTCACTCGATCAAACCATACAAAAACTATTTCGTCATCGGGATTCGCCCAAAGCACCTAAAACAGTGCTTATACTTTTTGCAAAGCCAAATTCAGGTGTCTGCACTACAAACACTATCACTTGACCACTTCGACTTCCACACCACCATCACCACCACCATTTGCATTTGATAACCCCTTCCCCCCACCTATACTGTCGCCGCCACCTCAACCACAATCATTTCAACGCTGCACCTTCTGCACCACCTCCATTATTTCACACACTATTACCACAACCACCTCACAAGCACTCCACCACCATTCACCGTTATTTCACCGTCACCCACACCATGAAATAGTTTCAAATGTTCTCACTATTGAAATCTATCGACATCACTTTACAAAAACAATCTTCATTATCATAGAATTCTTTTCTGAAATTTTTTTTTTTTTAAAGGCAGTGTATCGATTTAGTATTTGCGGAGGAATTCGTATAAAGAAAAAGATGAGGAATTATATGTTAAGAAGGTCAAGTGTTCTACAAAACAAACTTGTCCACAAAAACAATCCAAACACAAGCTAAATTCATAGTTAGAAACAAAGACAGAACTCAAAAACCATCACGAGAGAGAGAGAGAGAGAGGAGCAAAATAAGTGTGCGTTGACATTCCCGATGAGGAATTACCATTTCTTCAATAATTATTTACATATTTTGAGCAAAGACTCCTTTGCTCAATGACCAATACAACAGATACACTGTACAAACAGTATGACAGTAATGTTTTTTCTTCTCATGTTCCTTTCTCCCACCCTTTTGCTTATACTTTGATACATCCCATTCCACGAAAGACTTCCACATACATATGATTATTACATACAGAAAAAATACATGGAGAAAGGGAAAAAATACACCTAATATTCCAAGCACACAACAGCTTCTTCGGAAAACGCAATCCTGCCGCCATCTAAGGCAGAGAACTTTCGGAGCTGCGATATATTTCCTCCACATGCGCTGCCGGCACATAGACTGCATTTCTCAGTGAGCTGTGGGTTCGTCCGTAGAAAGCGTAAACTAAAACTCCTACCAGTAACCATATAGACACGCGAGTCCAAGTAGAAGCTCTGAGGGTTATCATAGAAGACATAATAAGACATGAGAACTAGGAAAAGAATCAAAAGATCGCCTTTATCGGAAAAAAAAAAAAACTAAAGACTACAGAAGAAGAAGAAGAAGACTGCTAATATTAGGAACAGAAAAAGAAAACTGCTTCCATTTTTGTTCATCTTTTTATTATTTTTCTGGTCATTTGCTTTCTTTCTTTTCAGAGAGAATTCAATATTTATATGAACTTATCAAGGATATAACCTAAAGAGACCAGCACTGTCAACGCTCCACAAAGTATGTGCTCTAATTTCCAGGTCGGTCAACCACATGTTTACCCTTCTATAAAACAGAACTAAAACATAAGAATAGTAATTTGAAAAAGGAAAACTACACTTAATGTCAGAAAGACGACAATGCACGTACCCAAGATTTATCAGTAGGTAGACGTTGATGAGAATGCAAGCAATAGGGAGGAGTGGAACGAATGGGCAAATGAAACCTGGAAAAAATGATCAATAGTCCACTAAGCAATTTGTGCAATAAACGTATGATAAATTTATCCTATAACCATACAAAATCATTCATGGAAAGACGAAGGTATGGGCAAGATTAAGCAGTACAAATTGGCAGGGTATCCCGCGTATAAGCTACGTCAAGCCAAAAGTAAACATCAAATGATTGACACAAGGAATCATTCAGCCTAATCATTTGAAACAAAGGAATCGGTATAACGGTCTTTCTCATGGTGAAGGCGGCAAAAGTAAGGGAAGAGGCAATATATTCTATCAAGGAAGATTAATATTGTCGAAGTTCAGAGCCGTGATGCCAAAATCAGAGAACATACCTCCTGTGTGCCCAAAGCTGTGCCTTGCATCATCTTGATCTATACAGGTGAGAACTACCAAACCAGACAGAAGAAGAACACCCCCAAGTCCACACACAGTAAACCGGATAAACCTGGTAACAAAAAGAAATTGTTAATACACAATAAATAAACAAAAGATAAGTGCTTAGCAAAAAAAAGAAAGATAAGATCTACAGAAACAAAATTTCCTAGCGCAGAAATAATGCATAGTACTACAGCATACAGACCCCTAAATCTTTCAGAATACACATGGTTTTGCTTTTAGTTGTATGACAATAAAAACCATGTAAACTACGTATCCATACATATTAAATATCTTGGTTGACCACAAACTCTTTCTCTATCCCTCTTGCAGTGCATGCAACTATTTACAATTTCAGTCGAAGGGAAGTGAGGGTGAGCCTATATTAATAAGCTGCATTTCCACGCTTATTTGCAGGTATTAGTCCATTGAACATGCAAAGCTATTCTTAGTATGCTACCAGGGAGATTAGCTTTGTATCGATTGATAGCGAGGCAATATCATTCAGCACTGAAAACTCACCTTGAGAGGCCAACGCTTGAAGCTGAACCTGTAAGGAGCAGCACTCCAACACACGTTAACATTATAGTCCAACCAGCAATTTTCCGCCTGTTCTCATTTAGAATGCCTGCAACAACCAGGAAAAAAGAAGAAGAAGTCAACGACTTAGTTGATCCAATATAACGTTATCCAGAAAACATAAGCCACTTGGTTTAGAGTAATGTGAGGGTGACCAAATTCGAGTACCATATTGTGGGTCTCATCCATGTGTCCAATACACTGGTTCGATGTGTCCTTTATAGCTCCCCTAATACAGGTGACACATGAGATGGTACAAAGAACACGATACCCTAAAGGGAGGCGGGCACAATGGTAAGGTTCTAATCACATAAACAGCCTCTTCTCTTACCGGGTAAAGGTTGCATACATTTAGCCCTTCCCCAGACCCTCCAGTACCAAGAGCCTCATGCACTGGGGTCACCCTTTTTTCTTTTTTATAAGGATTAGAGCCTGGATTATAGTCTTAACTTTAGTCCTAGTTTTACTCATTCACAATATACACTTTCCCCAAGGATAAATGTAGGTTACGTAGAGTTCCAAGGACGCATGGTACATATTCTCCACCCATATATTCTCCTGGGTGGCTTGGATGGCAGGGGAGGAATGGATTGAACCAAAATACAACTTCTCTGGGGTAGTTAACTTTGAAGTACTTCACAAAGAGATTCCAAAATGTTCACAAAACAATGCCTTCAAAGAATGAACAAATGATCAACCACACAAGTTTCTATTTACTGGCAACTATTTTGTGACAATTGTACATGACTTAAAAATATTAAGCATGACAATAATTTCCAAATCCAAACATGGGAGGCAGTGACATGAAAATTTACAGCCACGCACACAGAAAATGTACTCAAAAGGAAAACATATGGATCAGTAAATGGAATGCCATCATCAGAATTGTTTTGTGAGAACTGAGAACTATTGTTAACATTCAAGAAGTGGACATCTAACAAAGAACTAGCATAAGTGGAAAGAACCACGAAAACAAGAAGCAACAAACAACTACGTAAACTTACAAGCTGCTTGTTTAGGAATGAGAGGATACAGAACTGGTTCGTCCATCTTGCCAAGTAAGAGTTTAGTGCTCTCAGTATCACTTGCAATAGAATCTTTTGGGTTATGCCCTTCAACATCGTTTGTACTACTACTACTACTTTTATATAGCAAAGACACTGAATCTATTGACGCCTGGAGCGATGATGGAACTGGCACCACCTCTGGTGGGACATATCTTAATATCAGAACAGATATTGCCACCATAGTGAATGCAAGAAGAGTACCCACGCTAACCTGTATGAACAGTGCCATTAATAAGTTAGTATTCATGATTTTTCAGGAAGTTTTAAACAATTTCCTTAAACAAAGGGTATGAATATAGGATATTGAGCTTTTATTCCTACGCCTGTCGCAAACTTTCTTGAGTAAACCAGGGACTGCAATTCTCACATGCAAGTACACTCTAAATTCAAAGAGATATCACAAATCAACTTTTCGTCTAGACAAGAAGAGATCATAATGCTCCATAATTAACAATACATACCATCCCTGCCAACTCTGCTACCTCCATGAAGAATGCCAATGTTGCAGCAACTATACCCGTTATTACTGTGCTCTTGATAGGAACTTGAGTCCGTTTATTAACATCAGAAAAGAAAGAGGGTAGTAATCCATCTCTCGACATCGCCATCAGTATTCGTGGCTGTGGAACAGAGAGATTATGAAATTCCCACATACAAGTATGTGAAAAACGACCCCATAGAATGTGAAAGAAATTTTATAAATTAAAAGAAAAATTTACTCCCATACATTAGGAACGAAAATGTAAACTAAAATACTCAGCCACATAGAAGAACCCAGGCACTTCTCAAAGGTCCATTACTCGTTGCAGCTTTTTCTATACTTTCCCCATCCCATACCCTTTGTCCACCATGAAAAAGACCACTTTTAAAGAGATGAGCCTTTGATGAACTTATACCCAAATAGTTATATATACTTTTCCAAAACTACACTATGATCACTGTCATTAAATACAATCACACTCATTTGAAAAGGAAGACATCTTAAAATCACTTAGATAGAAGTCCCCCAGATTTCCAAAATAGATATCTTCATGGATTGTCCTAAGGAGTACAGGAAAAATACACATGGCATCCAAGGAGCATTTCTTTGCCTTCAACTCACATACGGGGCAGATAACATCTAGACAAAATTTGTGCACTAAGGATTCCATTCACCAGTTGTGTGTGTGTGTGTGCATGTGTGTGTGTGTGTGTGAGAGAGAGAGAGAAATGATAGTAGGACATTATTGCTTTAGTTATGGATGAATTGACCAGACAATTTCAGGAGGATATCCCTTGGTGTATGATGTTTGCAGATGACATTGTCCTCGTAGATGAAACCGCTAGAGGTGTTAATACAAAACTAGAAATTTGGAGGGAAGCAATGGAGTCAAAGGGTTTTCGAATAAGTAGGAGTAAAACTGAGTATATGATGTGCAAGTTTAGTGGCACCAGCAATGCGCTCGAAGAAAGAGTAATGATCCAAGACCAGGAGATACCTAAGAGTGATCATTTTAGGTACTTAGGCTCAATTATTAGTAGTGATGGAGAGATTGCCGATGATGTGACCTATAGGATCCAAGTGGGGTGGCTCAAGTGGAGGAGCGCTACTGGTGTACTTTGTGACAAGAGGGTACCCACAAAATTGAAGGGAAAATTCTATGGAACTGCCATCAGACCAGCGATGCTTTATGGGACAGAGTGTTGGCCTATTAAGAGACAACAGGTGAACAAGATGAGTGTAGCGGAAATGAGAATGTTGAGGTGGATGTGTGGTAAGACTAGGCGAGACAGGGTTAGAAATGAAACGGTTCGTGAGATAGTAGGTGTAGCACCTATAGAAGAGAAGTTGAAGGAGAATAGGCTAAGGTGGTTTGGGCATGTCTACCGTAAACCAGGAGATGCAATAGTAAAGAGAGCGGATAGGATAGATTTGGGTAGCAATGCTACGGGGAGGGGTAGACCTAAATTGACATTAGATGCTGTGGTGCGCAATGATTTGAGTATAATAGGTTTGTGCGAACAAGGGGCCCTCGACAGAGCTCAATGGAGAAAACGGATTCATGTAGCCGACCCCAAGTGATTGGGACTTAAGGCTCGGATTGGTTTGGTTAACTGGTTGATATCCATGAATATAGTTCAGTATCCCAAATAAAGAGACGGAACCAATAAAGAGTAGAACCTATAGAAATGCATTACTTAACAAATTTCAGTACAAAAGCACCAAACAAAAGCCAACATCCACTAAATCTTCCCTAATACGAGTACCGTAGGTACGTTGCTACTACAAATGATAACTTCCATTGAGATAAAAGATGTACCCATGTAGAGTGCTAGGACTCAATGAAATGGAGAAATTGCATGATGTCCAGTACAAAAATTAATTATTATTAGGTTGCCATGTTAATCAAACAAAGTGCAAAACAACAATTCTACTATTTTGTTAGCATTAAGAATATAAGTCACATACATACCTGCGGAAGTATTGAACCCATTAATGTCGAGCATAGGGCGGTAGTAGCTCCAGCAGTTATAATATACCTGCAATATGAGGCAGGGGCAAAAAGAGAAACAAATCACCTCAGATGCCTAAAATCTTACAGAAAGACGGCACGAAACACAAATCTCATCCACAATATATGCTTACGCTGCCCACTGCATCCCATGGCTAGCAAATGCAGAGGAGATGGGGGTATCAGGATCCATCGCATAATAGGGTACCAGACCAACAATGACAATAGACACCAGCATATACAACGAGCAACATATAGATAGTGCAGCCCCTATACCCAAGGGCAAATCACGTTGAGGATTCTTCACCTGCCAACAATTAAGAAAAACATAATTGCAGACTTCTAAATTCCATCAAGACTAATCATTTTCACAAATATCTCTTTTGAGAACATTTGCATATACATTGAAAAATGTACATTGGTACCTCCTCTGCAGTACTAGCAACGGAATCAAAACCAATGTAGGCAAAGAAGACTGTTGCAGCCCCAGCAAGCATACCATCGGCACCAAAAGGGAAGTACCTATAAAATTAAACGAAAGGATGAAATAAAGTACAATTGCATACTTATCGAATTAAAAAGTTATACATAATTCACAGAAATATTACCCGACAGGAAGTTCATAGCCAGTCCATCCTGTCTTGAAACCCAAATACCCACCAGCTATAATGACAAAGATCATGGCGCATACATTTGCTATTGTGACAATGGCTTGTGCCACGGTGCTCTGAAACATTTTTATGTTGCAATTGAACGAGATAAGAAAAACAATCACTGGAAAACACATTGCAGAGAATAAAGGGAGTTACCGAGGTACCTCCTTGATCCCGACACACAAGAGCCCAGTTACAACAACTACTAGAATTGCTGCACATGGATCAACCACTACACCAAGCCCAGGAATAGAATGACGGGCTAGAAAAGCAGGCAGACTGTCTGGACCACCGAAAAGCAATGCCTATATAACAAACAAACAAAAATAGAGAGAAACTAGCGATGATGTTCTATTGACATATGCATCGTGGTCACTTATCATTGTTCAAAAAATCAAGAGCTGAAACTTGAGAGAGAATGTAACTCACCAGATTTGGAGATATGCCACGAGCAACTGCAGAACCGCCGATCGTATATTCTAATATTAGAGCCCAACCGATTAACCAAGCAACACTGAAACGAAATAGAATCCAAAATTTACAAACTGAAAGAATGCCTGAAACCTCAATAACACCGAGCTTGATTTGCTGATCTCATCATTCTTATACATCAAAAACCAAATCGGGTACCATCATCATGTGGAGGTTGAAAGAGCAGATTTAAATGACCAATTTGTGCAAAAAAAAGTGCACAATTCAAGAATAGTAAAGCACAACCTAAGATCCACAGTCTACAGTCTAGAACACCAAGGAGAATCTTAAGAACACAACATTAACACAGTAACACTGAACCTCAAGAACTGCTTTTATAGTGTACCCAACTACCTCAATAAGTGTCTTAGATACAGAAAGAAATGTTTTGATTATGTGAAAGGGAGTGACAAGTTACCCTTCTCCAACACATATGTACGAATAATGATAGGCACTTCCGGCTGATGGGCAACGACTTGCAAGCTCCGCATAACAGAAGGCAGATAGAGCAGCTGCTATTCCGGCTATCAGGAATGAAAGGGTAAGGGCTGGCCCAGCATGCTCCCTTGCAACCGTCCCAACAAGAATGTAAACCCCAGCACCAATGGTTGAACCAACCCCTAATAAAAAAGGTACGTACAAATCAGAAGACCCGCAAGTCATGGCTGAAAAACTACATATTGCAATGGAAATGGCAGAATGTAGTGACAGGAGGAGATACATGCAGAGATCTAGTCCAATCATGCACAGCCAAATTCCACCCATATAAAGGGCGCATACACCACTTCAAAGACATGTATCTAAATTCTAATTGGAAAGCAGTGCAGAAAAGGGGAGGATAGACATTACAAGCACTGCATACATACATCAACAACAAAAAATAGAAGAAAAAAAGAGAAGCAAAAGCTTGCATATCAAAATAACAAAAATAGATAGCAAAATTCAGCATATTATGCCACAAATGGATTGAAGTATGAGCACCAACAAGTCCAACGAATTTCTTACGCATGAAAGAAGATTAAATCATACAATGACAACAACAAAAATGATTAGGGCATTTACATAGGAAACAGAGTACACTGAGTCACTGACAATTACTTAGGTGTTTGCGATATCTGTAGAAAAAGATTTGAGTTATATCTAAAGATTTAAAACTAAATTATAGATTATGGACCAGAAGCTTAAAAAGCTGTTCACTACAGCTGTGGTGTTTCCAGTTAAGCCATAGCAAAAGCTAAAGTGTTAGCTGCACAATTTGGAAATCAACTTGTAAATCCCTTTAGAATCCAAAAAAAAACTGTTCAAAAGCACCCAACCCAGCCAAACTCAGCTTCTCCAAAATCAGGCTTTGAGGCCACTTCCAGCTTCTACAAATCAAATTCTAAAAGCTAGTAGAGAGGAGATTTTTACAAGCTACTCCAAACTGTTCTGAAAAAGCTAGAATCTGAAACCTGACTTCAGAATTTTACACAAACACGCAACAACTAGGACCATGTGATGATTTTGAAAGACAAGAAGTATCCCACAAACAGAAGCAGACTAACCCTAGATATCCCAACAAGGGGGAGAAAAACCAAAACACAAATTGACAATTGAGATCAAATTCAAACCAACTACAGGGAAATTGGAAAGAACCAAGTAGGATCAGAATCAACCAAAGAACCAAACCCCATGAACAGAAACATCAAACAAAAAGGAAAACCCCGATCAGAGAGAAAGAAAAGATTGTGAATTTACCAATAGCAATTAGGTGAGGAACAGATAATTCCTTGGCCAATTGATGGTGCCCAGTACCGGAGGACTTAGAATGGATTGAGTCAACCTGTTTCCTCCTTATCAAACCTTTAAACCCGCAGGCCAAAGAACACTGTTTTCCTCCACCACCACCATCACCAGCCCCCTTTTGTGAATCAGAGAGAAAACCCATCAACCAAGAGGGGAATTCTCAAATTGGTAAGAGTTATTTTCTGGGTTATACAACAGCCTTCTTGGATTTTGCTGTTTTGAAGCAAAATCCAAGAGAAGAACAAGGATGACAAAAAGATGATTAATTTTAAGCTACCCGCATCCCAGAGATTCAGGCAGATCCCTGGGCAGAATTTTAGAGAGCAGAAGCGGCAGAGGTTCGGATTTTTATGTTATGGGTAAAAAAGGGTGGGGGGGTTTGGTATGGGAATTGCAGGTGGTCTCTTCTTATTGGCTTCGCCGTTGGTTTTCGCCTGACCTGACCTGACCTGACCCGCTGTGCCCGAAAGATAAAACGATGGCTTGGAGAATTATTGGCGATTTGAATTGAAGAGGCTTGAGAAACGATGACTTCGGATTTTTTGGCACAAAATAATGACTTCGGATTTTTTGGCCTATCTGTTCCAATGGATTACTAGTAAACCAAATGCATCACTTATTTGTTGACCAACTCACAAGCTTCAAACCGACAAAAATATGATATGTTCCGATAATTATCGATGTCCTATTAACTTATTTTATTTTCTAAGAATTACACCGTCAAGAACTTTACGATAAACGTAACTAATGGATCATAAAATATGGGACGATTCCTCACAATGTTTGGGGTTTTAAAGTCCTTACGCACGGTTCTTAATAATTATTCTCTATCTATCCTTATTCATTCATTATTCTTAAAAATCTCTCTCAAAATTCAAAACGAATAGAATAATAAGCACGATTTCTAAGAAGAAATCATATGAGAAGATTCATCCGCGAGAGAGTTAGGCAGTCGACAAATAACAAAGCCCACCAGTACTATTTACCATTAAAAAAATTCCATCTCGTGTGGTTGAAAAACGGCCTTTATAAAGAACTCCAAGTGACAAAATAGTTTGTGAGACAGAGAGATAGATGTACAAGATAGCTGCCAAGTATAGAATTGTAAACCCAACGATTGGACTGTCAGGAAACCACATTTGTGCGGGCGACAGTTAGGCACTCCGATGACTAAGTAAGTCTCATATCAAGAAAAGAAAGTACATAGCTAAAGGGGTAAGGACGGCGTACCTCTTTAGGGATCAGTATTGTACTTTAGGTAGGGAGTTACATGCCACACTATCAAGTAGCATGTGGCCGGACCGTAGCTACACGTCACCCTTGAAGACCCGACCCGATACCTCGACCTGCCCGCATAGCTCTAGTCCTAGCAACCCCGTTTGGTCATGTATGGCCATTCGGAAGGTCCAGATAGGTGACCCGCCATCCGGCCCACTACACTCCTTAGATTCTAGATTTGATAGTTTCTTAGATACTATCAACTCTTGTCGACTGGGCAAGTCAATAAAGATTTTGTTCCCATTTCCCTTGTTAGTAGTAGATGGTAAGATTGTCTTAAATTTGTCGAGGTGGACATAACTTGATCCAGACACTGAGTTATAAATAAGAGTATATACTCCTATTAATTATTTGAATCTTATGGCAGGATGCGTAACAAATCCGGAAGAATACCAAAACGTAAAGGAAAGAAAGTGTAGGTCCGATACGTAATCAAGTAAAGTAGGAAAAATATGTCAACGGGCTTGCAGCCCAATGACAATTCCACACTCATTCCACATGAAAGCTGAGGGTCCAATTCGAGTGCAATTTTGTTCATTCTCTTTAAAAGATGGTGAACATTACATTCTCTCTTATTAGTTGAAATGGTATAGGTCACACCCGTGCAATACACTTTTTGGTAAGCATGACATCACTTTGTGGTGGAATCCACACCATTTCAACCAATAGGAATGAGAGTAATGTTCACCCTCTTAAATGGAGGATGAACGAAACTCAATTCGTTCGATTTTTGCTAGGAGCACGATTGTTTGGTGTAGTGGTTGATGCCCTTTGAGCTTGTCCCACCCATCTCTTTAGAAGTAAGTTAGACATCTATCGAGTGAAAAAAAAAAAAATGCAAGATATGGGTCCCAAGAAAATTATTGACCCACCACGTGATGATGCAATGCAATATGAGAATTGAATGAATCTCCATTATTGGTTTCATGTAGAGAGGTTAGGCAACAGAAGATGGGCCTCAATCTTTGAAAAGTATGTGATGACATATTTGATGTGATATCGACCATATGACTATTCTCTTCTTATACAAATAAAATATTAATCTCCTTTGTCTTGCAACCATAACTATAGGAGCCCTGTCACCATTCCGTACTTCATTGGATAAGATTGCATTTATTGACTTGGCCTATTTTTTTGGCTTAAACAAGCCACTTGGTTTTTTTTTTTTTCCCGTCTCTAGTCAATTTTTTTTTTTTTTTAAAAGTTTAACGGGTTTCAAAATAGTATTCAAGTTTGATTTGTTTACGTAACAAATCAGTTTTAAACGAGTTTTTAACAATCGAACCTGAACTCGAAGTCGAGTAGCTTGGTTCGTTTATCAGCCCAACGTAACAGATTATTGTACAGCATTCATCTTACTGATAGTCTAACGAACCATAGAATCGGTGAAGGAAAAAAGAAGCATTGCACGTAATAACAACGTGGATGTCTCGTTCACAAACGAAACATTTTGGTCAAATTATTTGAATATTACTACCTGGTTGTATTTGTACAAATTGCTAAACAAAGCCTTGACCAAGGAAAAAAAAAGAGGATAACAAAACTCTCGAAGCTACACATTCAATTCTGCACATGCAAATTAACCTTTCACCCGTCTCGGCAAAATAATTAAAAGACGATCGATACATTTTAATACATACATACTTTTTTTTTTTTTCTACGTGTGTGTATATATGAGCCTGTGAACGTCATGAGAGTGATGAACTCACTGGCAGAGATATTAAGGAGTTGGGTGGAGCCCTTGCCCCGGAGAGAAATGTAAAAATCTTAGTTTAAGAATGTTTTAGTAGATCGCTAAACAACTTTTTCCCTATTTGAAGCATAAAAAACCTTAAACAACATGCATATTTGATTAGTAAGGAATAAAAATAAAGTGACGGGGGATTTTTTATTTAATTTTTGAATAACGAATGAAAAAAAAATTAGTCGTTAAAAATACGAAAAAGCTACGCCCACCGACTCTCAAGTCGGGGAGCTTCCACCGATACCTTATACGGCGCCGTTTTGGATTGTTTTTTTCTTGTGTTGAAACATTTGTTTCTATCCTTTCTTAGAGTTCTCCAACGAAAGCCTTAGAGCTAAAAATTAATTATGATTCTTCTTGATAAAATGATCAGAAAAATAAGATCTTTACACTGGTTCAAACGGATTGAAAATTGGAATACTTAATTTTTTCATTTGATTTTATGGTTCTCTTATGGCTCTTCAACAAAAGCCGTAGAGCTAAAAATTAATTATGATCCTTTAAGATAAAATGATCAAAAAAATAAGATCTTTGCACCGGTTTAAACGGATTGAAAGTTAAAAATAAGTTTTTTACTTTATTTTCCAATTTTTTAATTATATTTTTAAATATATAAACCATCTAACATAATTAATTGTTTGAACCGGTGCAAAGATCTTATTTTTTTTGATCATTTTATCTTAAAGGATCATAATTAATTTTTAACTCTACGGCTTTCCGTTGAAGAGCCCTAGGAGAATCATAAAACCAAATGAAAAAATTTAAGTATTCCGATTTTCAATCCGTTTGAACCAGTGCAAAGATCTTATTTTTCTGATCATTTTATCCTAAAGGATCATAATTAATTTTTAGCTTTGGAGCTCTCATTGAACAGTCCAAGAGAACCATAAAATCAAATATTTCAACACCAAAAAGATAATTCAAAACGGCGTCGTGTATAAGGTATCGGTGGAATGCACCCACCGACTAGTCGGTGGGCGTAGCTTTCCTCTTAAAAATATGTTTCCTTCCATCATAGACCTTGACGAGTTTAAATTTTAACGGGTCCCACTTGTATGTGAGAAATGTGTGGTTGATGTGCCTCTAGCATTTTGGATGAGGTATACACAAGTACTGTGATTGGAGGTTCAGGTACCCAAGTTGTGCCATTGTCCAAGAGTTTTCCTTTTATTTCAGGGTAGATTTTTCTACCCTAGACACCTTTTTTTTTTGTTAATTAAGGTTGATGGTTCAACGAGTTTCACATGCAATGAATTTTTTTTATCTTTTTAATCGGACGTACAATGATTCTTGAAGATGTCACAAATAGTGCAATGAGGTGGCAAAGTCATCTTTCCCTTGCTTATAATTCAAAAAAGTGTCTCTTTCATCAATGATGACACGCCAACATGTACATATTAAGGTCCCGTTTCAGAACATGAAATAATGTGTTTACGTAAATAATTTTTTTAGCAATATAGATCTTATTTAATAGATTTTATCGAGATCTTTTATATGGTGCAAAAAAAAATTGAAAAATTATTTTTCATTTACATTATTTTTGAGTTTGAAAATGTGAAATAAATACTTATTTTTTAAGATAAGAAAGTGTTCTGGAACGGGGCCTTAAAAAACAAACAAAGGCCCCTTCTTTTTAGGCCAAGATTGTACACGTAAGTAGGAGTTTAGTAGGTTAGTTCACATGGAGTTTTGAAGGCAATCCACTGTCCTAAAATCCCAAACGACCATGACGGGACTCGAATCCTAACTTCCCACAAGGGGAGGATCAAGAAATGTCAACTGAGTTAAAGCGCGTTGGCAACAAACAAAGCCTAAAGTGACAGAAAACGTGCAAATTGTACCTCGTTGTGGCTATCTACTACTCCGTACTATATAATAATTGAAGGGACAATTTGCTTAGTTGCTTTACGAATCTTTTATGGAGAACTGATCTTCCAGTGTAGGTTTTCAAAGGCACACAACATTGTATGAGATCGGAAGTGGGTAATACACAAATAATTAAAGTCGCTCAATTTATTTGAATTATTTTTAAAAAATTTCTGATAAAAATCAGTTCAGTCGGATATTGGCAAGGAATTCATCAATTGTTCTCTCAATATCCTGACAAATTGAGCAACTCCAATCATTTGTGCAGGATCCTGAGACGGGTACCACACAATACGGTGTGCATTTGGTGTACATCAAATGATGTACCCATAGCCGGACTCTTTTCAAAATCAAGTTACAGAAAACTCACCTTTGTCAAAAAAATGGGACTTTTCACATTATCTACGACTGGAACACAACCTTTACGCAACCAAATTACCAACACAATCCCAATAATTAAAGCTTTTATTAAATGCTTGCAAAGAGACCAATCCTCGGTAAATTACACATTAACGGCTTGTTTGGCAGAGGGATATGTTTTGGAGGGGATAAGAGGATGATATAATAAGTAAACAAACACCGAATATAACCTCACCCGGATTTCTATATCCGGGCGAAAGCCAACAAACAGGCTGTAAGCTATTTACATTTTTCCTATACAACTTGGGAAGACCCCAAATAACCAGAATTACTCATCACTTTCAGCTCACTAACACTCGTACACACAGTGAGAATATCCTCTTAAACATTATAAAAAAAAATGAAGAAAAAAATTGCCAACTATGTGGACTAGACACCCTTAAGGACACAACAATCCATCAGCATCGGCTGCTGGCACTTAAATTGTGCCTAGCAATGAGCTGTGAGACCGGCCGTAGAATAGATATATCAAAGCTCCAGCTACCAGCCATATTGAAGCCCGCATCCAAGTGCCACCTCTGAGTGTTCACAACATCAACAATATACAATGAGATAGTCAACATATATATAGAGAGAGAGGGGGGGACGGGGGGAGGAAGCTAGACCCACGTCGTAGGACGTCGATAGCCTCGCCGACCCACAAGAGGGAGGGCACCACGCCGTGTCTCAGGAAAGCGACATGGCAAGCCTGGGCTGAATGGTTGTTTTGAAACATGAGGCGGGATCTACGAGGAAACCACATCCAGGCCGTTGGTGACCGGAGAGGTTCCCAATGGGCCTTATAAACTCACACATGCAGACCCAAACTTCTCGACGCGGGAAGCCACAGAGTGAGAGGATACTTACCCAAGATTTATCAGCAAGTAGGTGTTTATGAGAATGCAGCAGACAGGTAAGAGTGGCACAAGTGGACAAGTGAAACCTGAGGAGAAGGTGAGAAATCATCTCATCAGTATATATAGTAGACCCTCTTATGCATATTGGTTTTCCCTTTTACGGAAGCACAACTTGTTACCAGATATTGCAAAGCAAAACTTCCGATTAGTTCAATTGAACATTAAGCATTTGTACCAGACTTAAAAGGCCCGAAACAAGGTCCGAGGTCTAGACAGCCTACAGGCCGAAAAATGGTAGATTTCTAGATGACACAAAAAATACCGCAAATTTCATTTCTACATGGCTGGAAAAATGTTCAGAGTCCAATGTAATGCTTGTTTTGGATATCGACCATTGGTCTATTTCATGGCCTTTTGGAGTGATCAACATTATCTTAACCTCCAAACCTTATATGCTGCAACCAGACGGGTTAAAAAACTCTAGCAGTCAGCATAAAGAGACAAGTAGTCGATCAAACACGATAATCATTTTATTTTGGTCTCATCATCTCTATCAACATTGTTTAGTATATGGAAGATTCAGCATACCTCCCGGGTGTCCAAAATTGTGCCATGCATCATCTTGATCTATAGAAGTGAGCCCAATCAAGCCGCAGGACAGAAAAACACCACCCACTCCGCATAAAATGAAGCGAGGAATGCTGCCACAGGTGACAAGTTGGGTTACTTAGTCTAGAAGGATACAAATGAATATATAGATAAACAGGTCAATAGACAGAATAACTCTTTCTCCTTTTTTGATCCGGAACAAAATAATTGTTTTCCAAGATCAGGAATTTTACTTGTGGAACAGTGTCATATATCTTTAATCTGACCCATCATCCCCTTTTGACACTATGATTTTGCTAATCACCATTATCGGGGTTGATTTATACGCAAATAATGCTACAAGAGCCTAGAATTACTAATACACTTTGTGATTATCAAACATATTTAAAAATTTCCACGCACATTTTATAGATAAGTGGGGCGCTTCTTGTACATTAACCACCAATGCTAAGATCCACTGTTAGAATTTTTGAAGTACTAATGCGTACTCTATTAAACGTTTTGGTGCATAGTACAAGATATTACTACAAGATTGACCCCGTCACCCTGCTATCAGAAAATCCTTGCTCCGCTTCTGCACATGGTCCTTACACATGTTGGGCCTTATCACACTCAAGGAATGCAAAACCTGCATAGTATTGTTGTTGGATCAAATGGGCTTGCTCTTACATGGTGGGATTAATCCGATCCCACCCGCAACGGAAGGGTAACGAAAAATGAACACGAACAAAACACACGATATATATTTACGTGGTTCGGCCTCAACGCCTACTCCACATGAGAGAGAGAGAGATTCCACTATACGAAAAATACAAGTTACAATGTGGAATGAAAAACCCTCCTCGAGCTCCTAACACCATGGCTCTATAGAATGTTGACCAAGGCTCTAGCAAAAACTCTCGGACTGCCAAGAAGAATCTGGTACCAAGCTGGGACTTGGAGAATGCACAAGTCAAAGCCATAACTACACCAGACCATTTCCCCAACCAATTGAATTATCTCTCTGTTTTCCTTTTCCAAAAGCATTTATGTTCGGAAAAACCCAACATCACAGAGATCCCACACTCTCCATAATCGAATGCCAGGAATTTCCGAGTCAACTCCAGTTGAACAGATAAATTTCAAGTACGAACTAGCGTGCCTTAGGTTTCTGGCAACGACAGGAAACTCCCTCCCGGTATATGAAATTATACTGTACTCACTGTGGCTGTGAGACAGACCCTATTGACGGGGTATAATCTCTTACCATTTGGCCTTCTAGCATAATTCAATTTTCTTCATATATCTCGTTTCTGTCTCTCCCAATTAGCTTAACCATCTATCATTTGCCCCATTCCATAGTCGAAGACCACAAATCCCAGGAAAAATTAACCATCCAATTGTCACTAACTTGTTATGGCGAGCATCACTGCTGATTCAGTGCTAAGGCCTAAGAGTGGTGTTTTATGTTGAGGGTATTTTTGTAGCTTTGTATCACAATCAAATTGAAACATGCCAAGGCAAAGGGTTTCCTACATTTTTCGGCCCCCTCGTATTTCCTTTCGCTGTCACTTTCTACTCTTATTCTCACCCTTTTCCTTCTCTCTAATCTTACTCCTATCTCATGATTCTAAAACTCAACTACTGCAAATTATCATTTTGTTTATTTTCAGTATCAATATTAATGGGATACACTACGGTTGGAGTGAGCTCACCTTGAACCAACTCAGGTTCGCACTGCATAACCAGGTTCGATCTTTACGAGTTGAGCTTGTAACCTCTCTCTCTCTCTCTCTCTCTCTCTCTCTCTCTCTCTCTCTCTCTCTCTCTCACACACACACACACACACAGATACACATTGTCAATAAGTTACAAACAGTATTCTGAGATGACCTCTTTATCATGAAAACATTATATCAGCAAAAGGAGTGTCATATCAGTAGACTTGTGCGCCAACCAAGAAAAGGAGTGCTCATTCTCCATTGCAACAAAGAGTGCATGACTTGAACGTTAATGACGCTAGGTGTTGTTGCACTTCTTTCATTTTATTTAAAAAATAGCAGAGGAAAAATCACATCAAACCTAACCACATATTAGCGTTGTTCATTCCTGGGCTGTTTAACACCTTGACAACTATGAAGCACGGATACTCCGAAACTAGTCACGTACATGTATCAGATACTTCCCGGATACGGATACGCGCCCGATATGCCCCGATACGTATCGGATACGGCAAATAAGTATCCTGTAATTAAATTAAATGTTTTTATTTTTGGATACGTTTCGGATACGCGAGGGATACGGCCAGATGCGTTTCAGGATACGGCGGGGTCAAAAATGAAATTTTTTAAAGATTTAAGTAGAAAAAATAGAACTATAAGGAGAAAAGTGTAATAAAATTATGAATTAGAAGGGGGAAAGTGTAATAGAACTATAAGGAGTATAAAATACTTACGTCTGTTGGCAGACATACTCGACAATCGACATCCAAGCCCTAGAACTCGATCGATTCCTTCTCTCCCTAGATCGATTGAAGGCAGGTACACACACACACTCTCTCTCTCTCTCCCCCTCTCCTTCCTGAGTCCTGATCGTACTCTCTCTCTCTCCAGATCGTATCATACTTACCCGGTGGTCATATAATTTATTTATTTTTTGTTAAGGTTGGTTTTTCTTTTATTGCCAGGTTAACTTTGCTTTTTATACAGAAAATACAACAGTCAACAGGCCAAACTAGTTACTAGTTGTAACCTCCTCTAGCAAAAGACAAAATACGGCAAACTAGTGACTTTTGGCATGTATTAGATGTTGGATGCTTCGTATTAGCTTTTGTTAGGTTCTCTTTTGTTTGGACATGTGCTTAATGCTTGGTATTGGTAATTTAACCACTTTTTGACTTCTTGTGCCTAGTATGAAACTAATAATTATAAAAATATATAATTTGCACAGCCGTATCCCCGACGTATCCGTATCTTAGTTTTTTAAGTTTTGCCGTATCGCCGTATCCGTATCGTGTCGTATCCGTATCCCGTATCTGTATCCGTGCTTCATAGCTTGACAACAAGGAGGAGGAAATATAGGTTACCCATTTCTGATAGTATAGAGGTAGAGTAAGAGTAATACTTCAAAAGCAAGCATACCCAGGAAGGTCTTTGGCTGAAGCAGCAGATGCAAGGAGAAGAGCCCCGATACATACACTGGCTATACCCCAAGAAGCAATTTTCCTTCTCCTTAACTCATTATACTCAGCTGCAAAATTCCCATGCAACCAGGTAAAAAGCAACCTATTAGCAGATTCCAGAAAATACAAGGATAATTTTTGGTGCTAGCTGCAACACATTGTCGGCATTTTTCATTTGAAAAATAGGCCATACACTGAAACATAATATCCAACATTCACCCACAAAAATGATTTTCCGAAACCTCCGTGAGAATTTATCTTGGAAACGTATCACACCAACCAAATGTTTTAGCAGAGGGCTGTTTAGAAAGAGGATATTTTCCTTCTTTTTCCCCACCTTTCCTCCTTGACTATCAATATGTTAAGAGATATGAGACTGTTACTGGCGAGCCTCTGTACATTCATTAATCTGATAAGTGCTATGACATGCGTGAATTATATGCAAGATCTTATGCTTGTCGAATATCTGTAAATGGAATCTTCCTTCTTATATATCTTCTGAATTGAAGTCAAGAGAAGAACGTTTGCATATTTAGCAGCTGTTTGTTTTATGATTGAAAAGGCCTTTGCTCCTCATTCCTACTACACACAACATGTTAACTTACATACAAACAGACCTCTTAACAAGCTATCGTCCATTGTACTGAATTCCAACAAAATTCAGTTCTTTCTCCGTGAAGATTGCATGCATATAATACACGAGACAAAAATTGCAACCACAAGATACCTATTACCTATTAAGATAACCACATGAATGCCTTTTGAAGCATTAGTCTAGTAGAGGAACAAGAGAATCAGACAAAGCTATACCATGAGCTGCTTTTTCTATAAGAGGATGTCCAACTAAGCTCCCCTCATTATCAAGCAAATGCTCGCAAGAGCCAACAGAATCCTTATTCTTTTCTCCCTCAGTCCCCTGGATGCTGCTACTACAAGATATTGACTCGAAGTGAATTGAATCCTGAAGTGATGATGGAAACGGAACCTCCTCTGGCGGAACATATCTCAGTATCAAAATCGAAACTGCAACAGCGGTAAATGCTAGCAACGTGCCCACACTAACCTGTACAAAAGAAGTGCGAAGCCCTCATCGTCATATCAGGATTGTTGAATATAAATAGAATAAACTAGTGATCTTCCAACAAATAATCGCTGCTTCATAATCCTACAGTGATGTTAACTTACCATCCCGGCTAATTGGTCAATATCCAATAAAAAAGCCAGGGCTGCAGCAGCGATGCCAGTCACCACTGTGCTCTTCACAGGAACTTTTGTGTGTTTATTGATATCTGAAAAGAACGATGGCAACAATCCATCTCTAGCCATAGCCATCAGGATTCGTGGCTGAAAACAAAAACCAAATTCATAATACTAGGGTCACCAAATCTCTCACAAGGTGATATGTTACGAGAGTATTCACCAAAAAAAGGTTTCCTAGAGAGTATTTGCAGCGAAAGTACTGACAGAAAATACAAACAACAGTCAGGATCTGTATACGTTGAACCAGAGGGAGATACTCAAAAGTTACTGAATTGGAGATGAATAGTTTACAGCAAAATGTCCCTATGCATCTCTTAAACATCTAAGTCTATCACGGGCAGTGGATTTCACTATTTGGAGGAGAGAATATATATTACAATTGAACCAACCCCGCACAAATCTCTGTGATACTTTGATACCTACAACTTTTGCACATTACAAATTTACAGAGAGGAGAGAGGATCATTGAAGGATCATCCATGCTCAGAATAAAATCTAAGTGTGGGTTCAATGTCAACAACAGTGGTTGAGGGGAACAAATTTGAAGATTTCATATGTCCAAAGCCTCCACTTGTTCCTGAAGCTGGATTCCCCTCTCTCCTGGGATTCTACTGTAGCCTGACTACTCGATGCTACAGAAAGTGCTTCAAATCAAGATTTACATAATGAAAGGGTGATCATGTCCATGTATACATACAGCTATCTCTATACGCATTAAAAGAGAGCAATTTCTGCTGGTTCAGAAAATCAAACTTGATGTATTATTTAACAGTACTGTTGATAGGAGCGTAGATACACCTATTTACGCCCCTTAACTTAGGCTTGTTACGTCTGTTCAGTATGCTACTTTGAGTTTGATATCTATTAATTGCGTTTCAGGATTCTTGGAGCCGATGGATAACATTTAGAGCTAAAAATGCAAAATCATATTTTATGCAAAGTCAATGCCGGTCCAATTGAGAATTATTTAAAATGAAGAAACATGGGCTAGCCAATACACCTTTGCATTTGCACGTGAAAGATGAGGGCCCAGTAGTTGGCAAGTTTGGCCCATCTTTTCTCATGGGTTATTTGGCACTTATAAAAGGCAACAAAGGTTTTGCTTCGTGAGAACTTCTACTTCGCACAACACAGCCCGTGGCTGCGGCAGAATAACAGAGAGCAGCGGCTGCGGCTGCGGCTTGGGAGCCATGATCGGCTAAACGCTTCGGCTAGGGTAACGAGGATGTCTCTCCAAGTAGTATGATTGTATAGAGTTTTAGGGTTCTTTATTTAACTTTTGATTGTGTGACTGATGGTTTATAGTTTCTATGAAAGTTTTTATTCTTTCAATCTTGGTACCGTATTTATATTCGTGATATTAAATACCGTCACAATGGTTTTTAATGTTTTGAGATAGACTATACGACGTGAGACGGGTCGTGCCGTTGGTTAAATCCAGTTAGACGATCCGTGCCGTGTTGAGATAGCTTATACTGAGTACAAGTCTTGAGAATATTTTTTGGGGATTATTGATAGGAGTTGCTACCCTATTGGTGGTCTGGTTAAAAATTGAATGAAACCCTAGACTTCGCCGCAATTATATTGCAAGGGGACGTTGAATCGAAACCCTAGTCCCTTCTCTCTCTTGTTTCAAAACCTTTTATCTTTTTTCGTAGAATAATCACTAGTTTAATCAAATCAATCACAAATCCAACTTCTATTTGTTGTTCAAATTAAATTAGAAATTAATTGAAAGTATCGTAATTTAGCTTTTTACTCCCCGTGGACGATCCTGGACTTAACCACTGTTCTTCGGAATAATAGTTAATTCCTTGTTTTACAAATTATATTTTTGGTACGAAACGACAGACCAACTGTTTTCAAGTTTCTTCGAGGATTATATAACAAAAGTCAACCTGTGTACCTGAGGAAGTATCCCACCAATCAAACCTGAGCAAAGGGCAGTAAGTGCTCCAATTGTAATTACATATCTGCGATTAAATAAAGAATGTGATCACGAAACAATTTTTAACTGAAATCCACATGAATGACAGAAGACTTGAGAACCACAAACTCCCAGTAAATTACAATGCTTACGCTGCCCATTCCATCCCATAGTGAGCAAAAGCTGAGGAGATAGGAGTGTCTGGATCAAGTGCATAGTACGGAACTAGGCCAACAATAACAGCAGAGACAAGCATATACAAGATGCAACATAAAGACAATGCAATCCCTATACCGATTGGCAAATCCCGCTGAGGATTCTTCACCTGTAAATGTTGTAGAAGTATCATCTCGAGGTTATGGACATTGAAAAAAAAAAAGAAAAAGAGAGGAAAAGTTAATGGTTCAACGTGAGTGTGTTCAAAGCTGAATTTGAATACATTTCAATCATAAAGGACCCATATGAGAACAAAACAGATAAACTTCACCCCAGAACACCAGATTGGGCAACCATGTCTTTGCTGATTTCGGAATTTAGTAGATAGCAATTTTCATTTCCTTGGGTTTCATCTCCTAACAAAGTGTATGAAATCCATTAATCATTCAATTTATACCTCCTCGGCTGTGCTGGTAACTGAATCAAAACCAACATACGAATAGAAGAGTGTTGCAGACCCAGCAAATAGTCCATTTACTCCAAATGGAAAATACCTACAAAATTATCAAGGACGCATAAGCCCTACCACTCTATATGCAACCATAATATAAGGTAGAAACTGGAAGCACATATTACCCATTGGGAAGCTCATATCCAACCCATCCAGTCATGAAACCAACATAAACTCCAGCTATTACGATAAAGACCATGACTGCAACGTTTACAGTTGTGACAATTGTTTGCACCAATGAACTCTGCAAACGGGTGTTTTATCAAAGGCAATTAGATAGCTTAAAAGGACTATGTATATTCAAACGCAAAGAAAACCACAACAAGATTTACAAGAGAAACAGAAACATATTATAAATACCTCCTTGATCCCTAGGCACAGAAGCAATGCTACTACGCAAACTAAAATTGCTGCGCATGGATCAACCACAACCCCATAGATGGTGTGCCGAGCTACAATAGTGGGCAACTTATCCGCACCTCCGAAAAATAAAACCTGCAAAAAACCAAAGAACTTCTACAGGGTTGCTTAACTTGCTTGAATAGAGTAGTCTCCTGTGAAACTTAAATCAAAGCCTAAATACCGAATATGAAACAAGTTGAAGCAAAACCAAATATGGACCTATACATCAAACACCAAGCTGATCAAGAGATTCGTCCCTTCATTACTTATTGCAACACAATACGTTACCTTAACAGCTCAGTGTCTGTGTAGAAGATTTTTGATATATTTATTTTTAAGAGATCGCACATGGAAAATCATATTACAAATTTACAATTTCTGAAAGATCTATATCAATCATAGTACAAAAATAACAGGACAAAAACAAGGCAAAAGCAAGTAAAAGAAAATGTGAAGAAAATCTACTGCACCAAATTTGGGGATATGCCTCGAGCAACAGCTGCGCTACCAAGTGTATATTCAAGTATCAGAGCCCAACCAATCAACCAAGCTACACTGATAGAAACCACAATAAGTTGAGTCATTGGCTGTAGACGTATCAGAAATAATCACCTCAATTATAAACATGTAAAAATAAAATCATCTTCCATTGGTGGCTCATATAGGTGATTTTCACACAGAGTACAGCAGGCAGTATGAAATTTAATCAAATCACAGCGTAAAGATAACGGAGAAAAATAGACTTCTCGGTTACCCTTCTCCAACACATATGTAAGTGTAATGATAGGCACTCCCAGCAGAAGGACAACGACATGCAAGCTCCGCATAACAAAATGCAGAAAGTGCAGCTGCAATTCCACCTATTAGGAACGAGATGATGAGACCAGGGCCTGTCTGCTGTCTAGCAACTGTCCCTACCAATATATAGACTCCAGCTCCTATGGTCGATCCAACTCCTGATCAATTGGAGCATAAGTTCAACCCACACCGTAATAGAGAAGAAATGGAAGCAAACTCCAATGGGGGGAATGTATAGAATAGATTAACTTATGCATAATGAAATAAGAATGCCCGAAACATTGAAAGCATAAAATGGAACTAGTATCGAGTTTCAAAGCATCTGTCCCCATGTCTTTATCTGGAAACAGGAGCTTTGGATATACAATTGCAACCAACTTATAATATAATTCTTAAAACGTTTAAGATCCTTAATATCATACAACGCTCTTTTTCTTTCTGCTATTCTTTTTTTTTTTTATCCGGTAAGTACAAGTTCAGATCCCACATATGGAGACTAAGAAATAGTTGAGAGTTGTAATGAAAGCACCAACAAAGGAAGAAAATATGGAAGTACTATATTTTTAGCAGCTATTTTGCCGAAGTAATACAAAGATTACGTCAATCTTAAATTATTTCCCCTCCGTGGAACATTCATAAATGCTTGCTCCAATGCAAGTAATGTCCTTGTGCAAAAAGTTAACAAATACACACAAGTCAAATCTGATGAACTATCAACAAAAACTGATCCAAGTAGATGTCCATCGTAATCAGAGATCATCCCTTTTTAGCAAATGGTTGGACTATGGAACATATCTCTATTATGTCGGCATGCTATATTTGTAATCCCTACCGAGGTGTTTGGTTCAATGGAATGGTTTGGGGAGAAATCTAATGGACATTCCTCGCCTTCCCAATTGGCTAACAACTTATTTAACTAGGTGAAAGTTGATTCTATTTGTAATGTAAATTCTGGTCATTTTAAGTGAACCAAATGCCTGAATTGATATTCCAATAGAGTGGCCACCCATTCCAGCATATTCCAGCTAACCAAACACTACCTAAGAGCATCTCCAACGGCATGCTATATGGGGTACTATAGCTATATTATCGTTGTTCTAAAAGTCGCTAGGCGCTATCGAATCCTGCCTAGCGTAGAGGCCGACTAGTTGCGCAACTAGCCCCCTAGGCGTCCGACTAGTCGACGCCTTTGCAGATTTTTATCTAGGCGTTGGACCCCGCCTAGACTGATGTTTAGAACAGAGTATATTATAGCATGACGTTCTAAATTCCCTTCTCCAATGGTGAGGTAAACCACATGCTATCTTTACCTTTGGCTATATGTCAGTGCCAAATATAGCACAAGATATAGCCATGGCTGTAATTTAGCATGCTCATTTGTTTCTACCTCTGTTAAGGAAATAGAGTCCCACATTGCTTGGGAGTGGAATGGGTGATCACTTAATAACATTTGGGACATCTCCACTCATTGCCAATTGGTTTTGAGATGGATATAAAGTTTCTACATGGTATCAGAGTGGGGCCCGTTCCACCCCACATTTTAAAAAAATTTACAATCCACACCCCACGATGACAGACCAGCAAAAAGGCTGCACGATGATAGGACCCAAAAGTGACCACACGTGACAGACCTCAAACACGGCTGCACGTGAGGGGGGATGTTAAGGAAATAGAGTCCCACATTGCTTGGGAGTGGAATGGGTGATCACTTAATAACATTTGGGACTTCTCCACTCATTGCCAATTGGTTTTGAGATGGATATAAAGTTTCTACAACCTCTCTCATCATGGGACCCACAAATGGCAATTCAGATTGACATTTTGTGAAAAAAATAGAAGAAATAGCATATGCACCATTGGAGCAACATTGCTATAACATAGCAATTTGGCACTAGGGGTAAGTATTGGCACTATTCATTGTTGTATTATAACAATACACAATAGTTATCCTTATAGCATGCCAACCATCGGAGATGCTTTCAGTGGTCCGAGGACTAAAAGAATAGAATTAGGAAACGCATGACAAGAGAGATTGTAATCTTTCTCTTGACCAATTCTTAGATTGGTTTGAGCTTTTCCTTTTGCAGGGAAGTGTATAGGGCCTTTTCATCGTGTGGCTTTTTTTTGTGTACGGGCGGCATTCCCTTAATGTCTACTTTCTAATATAATTATTCACTCATCAAAAAAAGAAATTAATACACAAAGGTGTATAACTATTATCAGGAACAATTACAAAAAAAAAACCTACAAGAAGAAGAAAAATAGCAGAAAATAGATTTTACCAATTGCAACAAGATCAACAGCAGACAGACTCTTTGCCAATTGCTGACCTCCACACCTTGTACCAGCTGAATCAGCCCTCTTTCTTCTCATCAAACACCCAAATCCCCACAAACCCTCCTTTGCCATTTTCAACAAGAATGACCCCTAATATTCCTTTTACCTTTTCCCAGTCATTGGGATTTATTCATACCCAGAACCAAAAGTTCTGTGCTTGTGAATTGATCTGTTCCTAACGTACCCAAAAGGATAATTTGAGAAGAAGGAAGTGGACAAAGGAAACCAGAGGAATCTTTTTCATTTTTTATGTTATTGCATTCCATCAAAGAGAGCCAAGAAAACCTGTTTGAATGTGCCCGTGATTGCGGGATAGAGAGTGGAAACGTGGGAAGCGGCATTTTGCAGAAGGGTTGCCCGCTCTGCCCGGAAAACTGAATCCTTGTCGTACACATATCTAGGGGTGTTTGTATTGGTGTTCATAGTCCGGATTGGTCGCATGGTTTCATAAGAAATTCAATAACCAAATCATTTCTAACGGTTCTAAACAAATACTCTTCCATTCTAAAATATTTGTCCGGTCTACAAAACGATGACTCCAAAATAATACATTTCTTTCAAAAAAAATTCATACTTTTTTCATAAATTAAAAGAATTTATCAATATATAGTGAATTGTCGAAAAAAATTTGAATTTTTCTTGCTGAAATTGTATTATTTTTACGTTCACGTTTTACGAACCGGACAAATATTTTGAGACAGAGAAAGTAGTAAGAACCATAACCTAATCATGACTAGGTGTCGTTCCGCTAAGGTTCATCATTCTCTCACGATACATCACATTTAATTCAAAAAATAAGTATCCAAATATTTTCATAAAATATGAAAAAGGAAAAAATAATTGCAAAATTGTTCATAAAAATAGCTCGCAATTTCATTAACACTCCAAGGCTTCACCCAAAATTAGTACTACCAAATATTTAATATACTGCTAACCACCATTAAAATGACACACCAAAAAAGATTACATGAGCCAACAAAATAGGTAAAGTAGACATAGAAATAGTATGAAACAAAACCTCAATCCAACAACCAACTAAGGATTCGTAAAGGGAAAAAAAGAGTTAGGCTTGAAAGGACATTTGCTATGTCTTTGTCTTTGACACCAAAAGCAAAAGGGTTATTGAATAAATGGGACAGGGATGGAATATAATGGACCTAAGCTTCCAATTTGCAACACGAGCTTATCGGTTTGGGATTTTGTATTTTTTTCTATGCGCACGATTCACAATAAATTTTCTTTCAATCATTACTTTTATTTCTCTCTATCTCTCTCCATTCAAAATCCAAAATCCAAAACAAACAAGCAAGTCTGTCCACACAAACTTTTTTTGCACAGATCGTGCACCGATCGCAACGTGGGGCCACTGCGGGTCTTCTAAAAAATGATCTGAATCGTTCATTAAATTTAAAATATTTTTCAAGCGCACCGGCCAAAAATAAGCTCAATCCGATAACTGTAAGTGTTCGATCCAATTTTCTAAATTTTGATTTTGATTTTGATTTTAGACTCCTAAAATCTGTGTGGATAACACGACTGTTAGTGCCCTTTGGGCATTTTTGCGGAAAAAAAAAAAAAAACACGGCTGTTAGCAATAATGTAAAAGCTTCACATGTTCGGACGTATCCGATGTACCAGGACCTTTTATTATTTTGGGTACAGGTGGGACTCTTTTTAATAATACTCTGATAATTTTATTTCCCTTTTCTTTCTAACCAAACCTATTAAACTGGGCCTTCATGAGGTTTTTTTTAACAAGAAGCCAAGGAAAATTTAATTATCTAATAATTTTATTTCCTTTTTCTTTCTAACCAAACCAAACAAACCGGGCCTCAAAACCTTTGAGAACATGAAAACTAAAACAAAAGACAGTTTTTGGGGGACCCGGGATGCTGCCGAGCGGGTGCAGAGCAGTCGATTCGGCCGTTCATCTCGGCACCCATTGCTCGATTAAGATCCGAGCCGTCGATTACCGAGATGCAGCCGCCCTGCACCGCTTTGCAGGCAAAACTGCATGCTCTAAAGTTGTTTTAGATCAAGTCTCCAACACAATCTTCACTAGGCCGCTTATTCGCCAAACGACTCATCCAAGCTAAGAATAATTATGCTTTTTAAAGCGAAAATGCAAGCACCAAACACAAAAATACACGAGACCGAAAATGGATTCTCTCACATTTTCATTACATCAAAACCTCTCTTCGGTTGTCCTATATACCAAGTGACAAAATGAGAAAATGAACCGATGCTTCTTTTCTCACGAGTTTACGCTTCGAGGTACACAAACGGAAGGGCTACCGGTTATGTTTTGGGTGTTCAAACGTTTACAATATCAAAACCATCTTACAAATTGTTGTCTGCTATGAAAACTGTTACAATTGTTGGTGATAAGGTCCCCAGTGCCTGCCCCTGTATGCGTCGCTGGTGGGTGCTGAAGTCATAAGATTGGAGTATGCCCGCAGAATTTGAGGTTTTCGAACTAATTTTGCAGAATGTATGAGCAATCCAAAGCAAATACCTCAAGATTGAGGCTAAGATGGCGACATTAAAATGCAACCTGTAGGACTATAATAGTCGGTCACGCTTATTTTTGTGATTCAGATACAGCAGTTTTTGGTGAACCGTGGCACTTGCATTATTTCTCTTCAAGACGGCTAAACCAGTTGGAGATGGTTCTGGAAAGGACTCTAGTGTCGTTCACTGAAAGAGTTTTGAGCCTTTGAGCAATAGCATCAGCTGGAGTGTATAAGTAACCCGGTTGCCATCTTGGTTCCTGGTCATGCAGAACGCAAGGCCAACCACACAGAAAACATAAACAAAATGTGAAGATTGCAATTGGTAGGGATGGATGACCATAATAAAAAATGCTCTATATCAGGCGCCCACTTGATAAAAAAATGATTTTGCAGCCGAGTAGTCAAGACCGCAAAACCGGCCAAACTTTGCAAGCTCATCCCAGCCATACACCGAACTCCAATTTTGCGTAGTTGAACCGATGGAAGCTATTTGAGTACACTATCTAATCCAAGCGGTTTGGCTACTTTTGTACATTTTGAGACATGGCCATTTTACCCTCTTAAGGTCAGAAAACAAGTGATTTTAGTAAAACGGTTGCATCTCCCTTGTCATAGATCGGATCGAGAACCATTTTAATTCTTGAAAAGCATGCATTTCAAAGTAATAAAAGAATGGAAAGTGAGTTGCAAGCAGACTATTTTGGAGGTCATCAAGGTCACCAAGACGAACATTTTTCTGGGACCAAAATTTTTTATTCTAGAGAACATTCCGAAAATATTCAAACACCAGAGATCTTCAACCAATCCAAACTCCCGAACATTTACAGAGCCAAATTGAGATGTCTACATAATGCTAGCAAAGCAGACTAAATTTCCTTCAGATGCAATGGTGGAAACATAAAGCATGTGTGTGCTTAATGTTTATCTATGGTTTTGGCTTTGAGATGGGATGTTGGTTTCAAACTCACACATTGTACATCAACATCACGAGGCTTCAATGTAAACATACAATGATAATGATAAAAAAAAGTACCTGTATGCAAGGTGTGACATGGTTCCCCGTCAGTAAAACCTTCTCTAGTGTTCCACCCATAGACTCCACACGAGGCTTCAATGCCTCTTCAAGGCGATCTGTCTCGTCAATTGCATCAAAATCGAACTTCACCTAAGAAATAACAACAAATGTATCACCAGAACAGAAATTCAAGGCATCTTATGGATAAAAAAACATAAATGATACGGTATGATACCAGTAGAGTATGCTTCACATTGTATGATTTCTTATAACAATCAAGATTCTCTGAAGGTGGTGGCTTGAACTCTGATATGCCTTGTGCGACCTAGGAGAAGAAATATCAACTTTAATAGCATATCCAGGTGAGTTGCCACACTTTCACCAGTTTAAGACTTGAAGATTGAGGAAAGTGCTAATTTCTCATGCTTCACCCATCCTTAGAAAAAGCAATCGTGCTCATCTCTTAGTTCCCTAGACAAACAGATTTCCTCTGGTCAAATTCTAACTTATCCGTTGACCAAATTGTTTATGTGTTCACATCTCAATAATGCGCTAGAAGCAATGAATTCTGCTTATATTACAGTTTCCTGGTGTATCATTTAGGCAGCACCAATTACCTGATTCAGTACCGAGGGCAACTGATCGACAAAATTGGTTAGGGAAACCAAAGCTTCCTGATCATAATCTGGTATCCTTGTAGCCAAATCAAGTAGTGCCTTCCATGCATCTCCTATATTTGCATCAATAATAAGTTCGAGTAATTGAAAAGTGTGAAGAAATGATGATATGCCAGGCCTTGATTTATTACAAGAAGGATTATTACTTTACCATCTCCTGGTGCATTCACACAAAACTTGTACAGATAAAAATTGTTGAAGATATAAATAAAACAGTTATCGCTCTCTAAGACAGATGAATAGAGAATGCAATCTACCTGAGGCATTCCTAGCCATGGAGTACATTGGAGATGCTTCCACAACAGGTACCATTTGACTGACTAGAGGACCTAGCTGCATAATAGAAATGGACGGACTTTAGAATGCACAACAGAAATCGCCAGCATGATAAGAGTTGTGCAAGTAGCTATCCCACATGAACCGCATTAACTCTAGTTAGTTGTTCCTTGTTGATGATACATCTCCTACAATAATTGGTTTGCTTGAAGCCCATTTTGTACCCAAACTGACTTGATGCCTCCGTCAAGCAGATTTTACAGCCTTTCATACAAGCAGAAGAGGCAGTTTCCTTCTCGGTTATAGTCACCGACTCCTATTACTTGTCGCCTTATCGAGGCTAGTACTTTATGCACTATTGTTTACCTCAAAAGTGGTGGTTAGAGCATAACATGATTGGTCTCTCATGCTTCATTATGGAATTGAGTCATTCACTAAAACAGGATGTCACACAAAACTAGAAATTTGGAGAGAAAATTGGAGTAAAAGGATTTAAGACAAGTAGGACCAAAACTGAATATTCAAAATGTGATTTAAGATAATCACCTGCTCAAAATAAGGGACTGCCTCAGTTGCTGGCCTGTTGTTGTACGATATTATTGCATTGGCCTTCCACAAGTAATAAAGAAATAAGTTGTCATACTCCAAGAATAGATCCTTAATTTCATATTAGAGGGCATTTAAAATGCATATTCTGCCTCGATAACTGAGTCACAACTAGTATGTTACCCATGCCAGGCACAGGTTTTGCTTAAAAGTTATTACGTTTCATGCAAATGCATTTCATAATGTGTAGGCTTTTTATTTTCCCAAATCACTTTAGAATGTGATGTCAAATACTCTTTCATTGCCGTTTAAAACTGGAAGCTCTATACTACAACAACATCTATACATGTAGGAACATTTCAAACAACATAATAGTATCTTCCTCTATATAAATAGCATACTTTTACTGAAATTCAGGCTTCATATGTTTAGCTCTCCATCAAGATGTGAAATATGTAGGAACAGAAAGGGCTACTTAATGAATATTGTTTTTGCCAGAATACAAAAGGACAAAAAAAGAGTACAAGAAAACAAAGAATTAATATAAGAGAGAAACTATGACAGCAAAAGAAAACTTCACTGATTGTTAAGAAAGGACAGAGTGGCCGTTATAGAGAGAACACAGACCAAATTCCCAAAAATTCTTGCAAGAGGATCCACTTTATCTCTTGGAACATGTATCTATACTCTAGTTATATGGTGCTTCACTCCCCACTCTCACATGCCTTCCTCTCCATTAAAATTGAATATGAAAGGTGAAGAGACTACAAAGCATGAAGATGGAGAGTCATTGAAACTAGACTAATGTTGCAGATTCCAATCATGAGGAAAAAAATATACGAATAAAGGGTGGAAAGAGGAAATTTATATTCTTGTGCTACAAGGTGATAATGGTATATGGACATGTGGCATTCTCGTAGGCAACCAACCACTTGTTGCATTTTTAGAAAACGGCTACTAAAATGAACCATGATGAATGCTATCTAAAATAAAAATCAACTTCCGTATCTTATTCTTTGGGCCATTAGGCGAGTGGGGGGGACGAGGACCATCTTAAGTTATGGATGCAGAATGTTCGAGTGGAGAATATAAAAGACAAAAATGAATAGAGAAGAAATAAAGAACCAAATTGAATAAGGAGACAGCAAAAAACAGAATAATAGATAAAAGACAAACTTATTAACATTATCAATAGATCAAACATGTCGATCCTGTAGAAACTTTATATCCATCTCAAAACCAATTGGCAATGAGTGAAGAGGTCCCAAATGTTATTAAGTGATCACCCATTCCACTCCCAAGCAATGTAGGACTCTATTTCCTTAATTTTAAAGCATCCAACTCCAAACCAATTGGCAAAGAGTGGAGAGGCCGTCCAGGCTCATATACTAGTTTATACTAGTTTTGGAGGAGATAATTAACCGATGTGGGACAAACTCCAACACTCCCCCGCACGTGCGACCCCGACTCGCACGTGGAGAGGTAAACAAAGGATCCAGAACACACGGATCAGAACGAAAGAAAGTGCAACTATGGCACAAACAAAGGGGAAAAACCTCTGAAACCCTAGCTCTGATACCATGTTAAAGCATCTAACTCCAAACCAATTGGCAAAGAGTGGAGAGGCCGTCCAGGCTCATATACTAGTTTTGGAGGAGATAATTAACCAATGTGGGACAAACTCCAACAGATCCCCATATATTGACACTTGGGAAATTCTCATAACATGACTACATAATGCTTCGATTTTACTCATATTTTAAATGATATCAATGCTAATCTACAACAACTAGAGAAACATGTTTTAAATAGTCTGCAAGTAAGGAAACAAAACCTCTGGTATCTTCTCAGAAAAATAACTTCCTGTGAGTGCTTGGAGAAGTGCACCATTGCTGCAAAAGATCAATAGATTACCAGAAAGATGTCGATACGAGATGAAAAACTACTGAACAGGTGACAAATGAGGCATGCCCAGTGCTTGGTATCATACTCATGATGAAACAAAAGAATTTAGCAGCTAACGACTGTCCAATTTAGGGGGAATCGCCACTAAACTAGAAACTACGTACAGTTTGTGCTTGATTTTGAACTTCCAGACATTGATGAAAATACAAACAACCTCTTCAATCCACATTCTTCTTTTCATTAGATGAATCTTGGGGCTTTATTGGAGGATAATGTCAGTTCTTCAGAGCAATAACTCAAAAGGCCTTGGTATCAATCACTAAGTGGTCAGCTACATGAGTTTATTGTCATCAGTTCACTGTCATTAGTATATTGGAACTAATCAGCATTCTTCTTCTTATCATTCTTTGGCAGGAATCATTTGGTGAAAAGAGTTAGCCTCAATTCTATAAAACGTTATACAGATAAAGCACCAAGATGAACTCACCTATGGCCAACAGAATAAAGTGGAAGGTGAACGAATTCAGTAGCTGTTAGGTTGGCACTGGGCAAACCAGATGTTGAAATTCTATTTAAACAGGCATGAAACCTCTCATAAATCTCTTTAGCAGCTTGAGCATGATCAAAGGTCACATTATAGGGCACAGAAATGATAAGATAGCCTTCATTTGCAAGAAGCTTGAGTAGATAACTGCAAGGAAGAACACAAGGCATACGACAAAGATTAAGAGATTCAACAACATATTAAAATTTTATCAAGAGACATAGATGCATCTGCAAATTAAATAGATATAAATAAATCACCGGACTGAGATCTTAAAAGCGGAATGGTGAAACTTTATAAATTTAAATAATATTATATAGCATAAAATGCAGCTACATTCACTACCTAAGAAGCACAGATACGGATATGGGATACGGACACGATATGATACGGATACGCAGATACGTGATTTTTTCAAAAAGAAGGATACGATACGTTGGGGGATACGTTGAATATAAAAGTAAATAAAAAATATATTGTATATAATTTTTGATTGGAGACTACATGGGTTCGTTGTTGTTGTGTATATATAATTTTTAATTCCTAAAATTTCATTAATGATTAAAGTTTTCCATCACACATGCAAGTTCACCATTTCACATGTCGAGAGAGATATATTTACATACACACAACGAGAGAGAGACTTACAAGGTCGTCGAGAGAGAGGATATCGTCGTGTTTCTGGTGTTGATTGGTGGGGGAAAAAGAAAAGTATAGTCCTACTTGCAATTTTAACCCATATATTAAGTAATAACATATTTACCCTCGCGCGTATCTAAAACGTATCCGCGCGTATCCAAAACGTATTGGGATACCAAAAATAATTCTAAAAGCAGGATACTTTAAAAAAAAACGTATCGGATACGTATCCGGAGCGTATCCGTGCATATCCGAAACGTATCGGGATACCAAAAAATAATTCTAAAAGCAGGATACTTTAAAAAGCGTATCAGATACGTATCCGGAGAGTATCTGAGAGTATCCGTATCGATACGATACGTGATACGGAGGCCAAAATAGAGTATCCGTGCTTCATAGTTCACTACTTTAAGACTCAGAATTCTGGGGACAACGGCAAATAAAAATGCCGGCGCCGGGGAAGGCTACATAGGAAGCTTTAAATGGATATTAGCATGAAAAAATTAGTGAAAGCGAGATGCATCTGGTACATATTACATTGTTGGACTAAATGATAACCCAATCTCAAACAATACCTCTGGTGGACATACTCTAGAAGAATGACTCGTAATTCCGGCACTGCATAAAATAATGGAATCTCACCTGTACGTAGCTTCAGGAACTGCTCCAATAAAGGCGCCACCAAGGAATTTGACAATTGCACGTGGCTTTTTACCATTGGGTGGAGGAATCACCAAACAGGAATCCAACCTTCTATAAATCCTATTAATGCTGTTCGTGTCCTTCTTTCTCCCTGAATACCCATTAGATTCCATTCTCAGAGAGGGACCTGCTGCAAATATGACATTTCTTGCATTTGTCGAAAACCATGAGCCCGGGTGCCGCTGCTTAGTCTCTGAATGCTTCTCTATAGGGCGGAAAAAATTCCCAAAATTCTTCTGAAATGGGCACTCAAGTTTCATGCCCAGACAACCAGAAGATGTAGCCAACTCCATGAACATATTGCTCCACTGCTAATACAACTTCCAGAAAGGAAATGGAACAAGGATGATAACATAGTTAGTTGAAAGCCAGCAATCAGTGAGGCTGAATTTGGATCTAAGATTTTTGGTCGGGTTTGTGGCAGGGAAAAAAAAGGCTAAAAGCTTCACACCTAGTATTTGCAGAGGGAAATCCCATACTTTTTCTTTTCCTATCTCAAATCCTTCCACCAATCCAATACCCAAAAAGAGCCCTAATAAGTGTTTAAAGAAAAAGGGATTCAAATGGAATACCACTATTGAGATGGGCAGCAAATTTCTTACAGATTTAGGTTGATGGATTATGAGAGTAATTTTTTAGATTTTCTTTGCATTTATAAGACCACAAGTAAAACATTAACTACAAAGAGACCAATTCCCAACAGTAGTCTCAATGGAAGTACAGGAACCAGTTTGCTTCCTGCAGTTCTTTGATTCTTGAATCGCCCACGGTGAAGAGGTTAGGCATGTGCATGGGGACTTTGGGGAGGGAAAGAGTTGGGGAGATAGGAATAGAAATAAAAAGGGAAAATGTTTCCCAGGAAAACCCAAGAACTCTTTTACATACTATTGGAGTTATCAAACTCTATTTGGGAAATGTTACAAGAACTACTCAAATGAATACAGCAACAACTACTGCATGAAGAGACATTGCGTGGAGATACTGTCCTTTGTTAGAAAATTTTATGAGAAGCCATAGAAAGTACTTTTCTCTTCTTTGGTTATTAGACACCTAGAGGCAATGAAACTCATTGTAAAACAGAAAATCCACTTCCTTTTATCATTGAGGAAACCCATCAGAACCCTACCCTCTACAAAGCTAACGTGTGCCTGTAACCAGAAATTAAATATTAAAAAAACCGATGGAAAAGGAAATCATCCTAGACTTTCTAAAATACTAGAAAAAGGACCTACGGATACAAAATAGAGTCAGGAGAGGACGAAAGCGACGAGGATACAACACAGTCTTATCAATACATTGCTCTACTCATGTGATAGTACAGTTCAGTGAATACAAATAATCATAATCAGTTAACTAAAAGGGGGTTCAGAATATAAGCAATTCACTTGTAGTAACGTCTATATACATATGGCAGGCAATTCTTTACTAGAAACGTTAAATACCCACAAAATTTGGGTTCACCAACCGGGGGAGAACAGTGTTGCGGAGAAGAAGCAGTACCGACCCAAAGCAAAGACGAGCAAGGCGTTTTTTGCTCGTCTTTGCCTCAGGCCCCAAAATTTTGCTATAATGAGGAGCCCAAAAGAGTTGTTCATTACCATACATTACATATAGATGTATAAAGCTACATTCATTCAAAATGTGCGTGTCAAATAAGTGAAAATTTGATTGCACGGGCATAATTACCAGTTTGGCAACTAAAAATGCAAGAAGAGTAATATTTAAGTGATTACTTCATATTTTATACGATGACTAGCGGATGCCCGTGCCTAAAGGCACGTCCAAACGAAATACAGTCCCAACTTAAATAAGTTGTCTGCTCTATCCATCCAATATAATCTACTCACTTTCTGCCTCACTTTAAAAAGCTCATGTCAATGTCGAGAAAAGAAATAGCCACACTTTAAAAAGCTCATGCTAAGGTATAAAGAAGAAATAAAAAAAGACAATAATTACAGGTTAGTTATCAACATTCTTGAAATAATATCAAAAATGGAAAAAACCAAAAGGTAATAAATTGGAAAGGAAAGTGTATATATTATCACAAAAGCAGGTCAAAGTACAACTTAAAGAAACATTCTCTTAATTGGACGGCTACGATCTTAGTTTGAAGGCGATCAACGGCTATAGAGATGCTCAAATTTGTATATGTAGACAAAAACCGCTCTGTTTTATAATATAGATATGAGAAGTTGTCTTGTTTTTTTAACACATTTAAGTAGTCAGGACTCACATGAATAAAGGACCCGTTTTCTTAAGATAATACAACACATAAACATTCCTGGATTTAATTGGGAACTAGTGGAAAGGTAATGTAAGGGAAAGAAATAAAATTTCCAAGCAAAATTGTACCCTTACAGAGAGAAAGAAGGGTGATCTAGAAGAAAAATGATTATCGTCGTGGCCGCAAACTTTATTCCTCTGGCCCCGAACTCTGTTTTGTTGGCCGCAAACTTTTTCTAGCTGGCAGCAAACTTATTGTTTTGTTTTTTAGTTTAATCAAGATTCAAAACCATCCCAGTCCCCCACAATGCCTATAAACAAATCTCCAGTTCTCCACCACACCACCACCCTCCACAACGGCGCAACCACCCAAACAAAACAAATGCGTCTATGGTTCCGAACAGAGAGAGAGAGAGAGAGAGAGAGTTACCACTTACCAGGTTGAGTGAGGAGTTGGATCAGCGGAGGAGGTCGTGCGGCGAGAAGGGCAGCAGGAGGTTCAATCAGCAGGAGGTCGTACTGTTGTTGATAACTCGGAAACTAAGGTTGCATTCCTGTCAACTTTTTGGCCATAACTATTTTTTCGTATTTTTATTTTTCTTAATTTTTTGCTCGCTTCTCGATTGTAGTACAGTAAATTTTAGGTTTACTCATTTGTTTCAACGAGAGGAATTATAAAAGTGTAAAAATATAGACTAATGTTGAAAAAATTGTCATATGAGAATGAAACGACACTTTAAAAAAAAGACAGCTATTTGATTTTTTTTTCTAGTAATTTTTTTTTATTTTGGTCATAATTTTTTTATCTGTTAGACTTCTCTTGTAAATGATTAATCCAACACATATCAGACAAATGTAACAAAAATTTAAAAGAGACGAACAAAGTACACCAAACGAAAAAGAAAAAGAAAATTAGTTTAAGTATGTGCACCTGGGCACCAAAACGTTGTTTGGTGTTCCACCACCAGCCCCTCATTGATATGTGGGCCAATTCTTCTTAAATTTATACTTTGGTCTTTTCTAGTCTTTTTGGAATTTTAAAAAATTTGCATTATATTTTTTGGATTGATCTTTCATCTCAATAAGAGGAGTCTAAAAAATAAAATACAACGACCAAGAGCAACAAAAAAAAATCACTAAACTAGAACTTTTTTTTTCTGAAAGAATTGTCCTTTTTGTGTTTAGTGTCGTCAAATTTGAATATTTTACAACTTCTGTCCGTATATTTTATTATTCCTCTCATCCACGAATAATTAATCCCAAAAATTGTGATTACACTTGTGGCGGAGGGGCCTAGAGAACTAAGGATTTATTGAAAAATCTTTCTGATTACTCATACATACTCCGCACTTCCAGATAGACAATCCTTTGCAAAATTTAATTTTTAAAGAGACATGTAGCTCTCTCACTTCCACAAATGATATAGTTTTGGTAAGTCAGTTTTTTATATGGTAAGGATTACTTTTGGTATCTCAAAAATCATAACGGCTATTATAAAAATAAAAAATATAAAAACATAACAGCCGACATAAGAATAATCCGTTAGTTGACCCAACTGTCGACCGATACTGCGAATACAACCAGGATTGTAATTTTTAGTACCTCGAGGATACTATAGTAATAATGCCTTACTTGAAAACCTCAGGGGTTGCCACATTTGTTTAACATAACTAAAGTAGGGTCCATTTGTTTTCAATCCAAGTTTAGTATAAAAATAAATCCTTAACAACATGATCAAATATAACTTTACACATTGACACAGGGGGAAAAATGATTTTGACAAAGGAGATGTATGTCAAGCCTCTAACTCAAGATTGTACAATGGGGAAAAAGGTACCCAATAAATTGCTATCCTAATGCCTAGACGGGATCGGAAACTGGTAAGGTCTACAGCGTCAGCTACCATTTGAAGAAACTAAATCGGTCACAACTCTCTGCAACATTCGCGTCTGTGGAATCTGACCCACTTCCAATTGTATCAAGTGAACTATCATCCGGAAGAAGTTGAATCCGATTAGCATTCTTGATAATCCAGTCAGCGAACTCCGGAGAGGATGCCAATTCAGCCATGGATTGCCGTGTTGATTCCTCCGTGAATTCCTCCCACTCCTTTTTCGAGTACTTTTTTCTGTTGGGTGTCCTGTGGAAGGTTGAATAGTGATCCGGCTGATTTCTTACCAACCAACCAGTGGTAGGAGATCTTATGCCTGAAACAGCCACACAGAAAGCAAATGAAGAGCATGCATAGGTTAGAAGGCCAAAAACCTTGCTTTAAACAGATTAACATTGTAGTGCAGTTAACCTTGCAAATTGATAGTAGAAATTTTTGTGAAGAAATCATCTCCATAAATCATTCTCTACCATAACGATCTTCCCAAAAAAAAACCCAGCTTCGCTCACCAAATAGATAATTTCTGTCATAGGTCAATAAAACAAAACCTATGGACGGAGAAAAAACTTGACGCAAAGGGGAACTAGCAATGCCCCAACACTTAAATAGACAAGGATGTCCTCCAAGAAAAGCTAAAGATGCGGATGTGGATACGGACATGATGCAGACAAGTCATCTTTTTAAAAAGTAGGATACAGAGATGTTGAGGACATCTCGATCATGAAATTCATATAAAATATCTGTTCCTATAAGCGCCTCTAGCCTAATGATTCTAGAATGTAGTAATCTATTCAATTCATTTATACAATATATGCTGATACAAGGGCCTTTAGCCTGAGGACACGAGAATGTAGTGGAATAGACGTATAAGAATACTAACCATCCCGGTATACCTAATTTGGATCCACCTCCATCCCCCTTTATGGATTGCATCTTGGAGTAACACTCAAGATGTCTTCATCTCAGGATCCTAATAAAATATTGATCTCCCTTTACTTCTCTTCGACACCAAGGAAGAGGATTTCATGTTTCCCGATGGGGACGCAAAGAGTGCAGGTAAGTAAGCATCTCGTCTAGCGTGAAATTCAGAATATTATTTCTATCAAATTGAGATAAAAGACAAGAACACTGCTAACATTCACTAGAAGTATTCCTGAACTATGCAGGCCCAAGTTTTAACATTGCATCTAACCTCCTAGTGTGCATTTGGTGTGCCCCAATGGGTCTGCAAAGTGTCTGATCAAAAGATTATATCAAAGAACCATAAATGTATTCAGCCATATTTGACAGGTGTCCACAGCATGTCGTGTCTGGAAGAGAGGTGGTGCTTCGAAGAAGACAACTATTCATAAGCAAACGCACAACATTAATTGTAGTTCAAGAGGTCTACAACCAAAGATGTTTTAGTGGAGAAAGCAAGGTGAGCAGAGTGAGCTTGGTGCAATTGGAAGACGCAAGGTTTAGCCTGGTTCCAGTAGTTGGATGGAACCAAACCCTTGACTTCAGAAAACAAAAGACACTCATGAAATTTTATGTGAGACCTCTAGCATAATGAAAGAACTGGTCAGCAACGACTGAAAAAGGTCATGTACACTCCTGACAAACGTGCCGCTCAAGTTTTTAACCATTTTTTCACTCTCCCAAATAAGTATCGATATAATTATCATCCCAAAGATATAACGCGACGTTTTCTTAATGATCCAAGTATCCAACACTTAACACTATTGTTCAATCTTATATCACATATTGCCATACCATTACCATCTCTCACAATATTTTCAGTCCATGTTATAAATACTAGTATAAGTTCTATATCAGCTACAGCTTCCAATTCCCTGTACAGAAGGTATCCATGAACCATGATAGTAAAGGAAAAAGTAGAGGGAATAGTAGCCAGCATATAATTGGATGAGCCCAGTGGCCCCACCAGAAGAATATCGGGGTTGTTTTGATGAATTACCTCCTTTTAGTGAAACATGTCTGAGGAGATGAAACAAATGTTGGGAGAGGAAATACCAGGTTAAACATAGTGTGTACCTTTCGAAGGAGAGTCAGACCAAGCAGGAGATCTCTGTGGGCTGTTCCACTGTTTTCCTCGTGGACCCAACTTGCCAGATCTGCTGAGAAATTCAGCACGATTTTGTCTTGAAGTAAACTGTTTTCCACTCCCCCAAGGACTCCCACTTCCAGAATACAAGGAATTCCCAAAAGTAGCGATATCACTACATTCAAATTACGAAATACATTAACAATTGGAAATGTGTCAATGCCAAAAATATGAAAGCTTTTGATTGTTCCACCAAAACTGCAGAAACAAAAAATATTGCTAGGCCTATCTATAGCCAAAGTAACAGTGCCTTCCGTTTAAATTCTATCCTAGACCCTTGATCCCATACCAAAGGCTTTCGCCAAATGCTAGTAAGAAACAGAGATGGAATTATCGACTTCACAAAAACATCAATACCGACACTTATGGCCATATCTACATTCAACTAAGCAGACCACGAGTTTTGACAAATCCAGCATTGATGCTGAGTCGCTGACTTTATTTGAATCAACCATCCTGGAAGAAACTTGACATACTAAAAAAATCTCAACTTTCACATAGTTTTTCATTTACTAGGGTTAATTAAGTTGAAGAGATGGAATAAAGCATTTCATGTGAAAATTTAATTGGCAAAGAATTCCCAGTCCACCAACATGATGTGCAAGGGGAGAGGACAGGAAAGAAACGGTACAAGGAACTTACTCTGGACCATTCCACTCCAAGGAAGTAAAAAGAGAGCAGATTGCCAAACAAGAACCCAATGCCCCCATTGCCAAAGGCGTATCAAGAGTGCTCTGACATACAATAAGAACCAAATATTAGAAGCACTGCAATTCTGTAGATAGAAAGGAATTGCAAGAATTCAAACAAAATTGCACTTTTTGTGCAATTTCCATCAGGTCAAGTGATACACAACCGAAACATGACATTACTTGGAAGATAAACGTGACTGCAATGACGCGCATGGCCCATTTCACAAATTGAGCTACGCCAACATCCACACTTCCATCTTCGGAAATAACAAATTTCCGCACAATCCAATACCCTAGAGCAGCTCCTGAAAGGACAATCAAGAGTAGCACAAAAACAGAAACCTGTCACCAAGCAAGGTGAATACTTTAGAAAAATAAATGGGTAAGTAGTCAAAAACCACAAATGTATCAAGGAAAATTATCAAAAAGCTAGAGATACACGAACTTTTCATCTAAGTACCGCATGCAAATAATCGCGCCACAACAGTTCTTAACAAGTTGTGCCCCGTGCGATGCATGACGAAATAGGCACATTAATGTTCAAATTCTATTATTTTTAACGGTATTTACCCCATTGATTTACAATTTAACTGTTAAGGAAATATAGTCCCACATTGTTTGAGAGTGGAATGTGTGATCACTTAATAACATAATGAACCTCTCCACTCATTACCAATTGGTTTTGAGATGGATATGAAGTTTCCACATGGTATCAGAGCAGGGCCCATTCCACCCCACATTTTAAGAAAATCACAATCCACAGTCCACAATGACAGACCAGCAAAAATGTTGCACGATGATAGACCCAAAAAGAGGCTACACGTGATAGACATCAAACGCAGCTACACGTGAGGGGGGATGTTAAAGAAATATAGTCCCACATTGTTTGGGAGTGGAATGGGTGATAACTTAATAACATGAGGGACCTCTCCACTCATTGCCAATTGGTTTTGAGATGGATATAAAGTTTCCACATTAACATTAACTATGGTGATCTTATTAAGAAAGAAAGTTTGAACATGAGGGAAGTTTGAAGGGTTTTTTTTTTTTCCGAGTGGAAAAACGAACTAAGAGGGGAGAGAAAAATAAGCTGTTGACGTGAATATTTGTGGAACTTTTTTATTTGAACACCGCAAGTCATACACAAGCTTAGTATATTGTACAGAGATACCTTCAAAAAAACTTGCTAAAAATACAAAACATTGGGGACCTTACAGTTTAAAACAAGACACTACAGCAAAAAAAAGGAAATTTAGTCTTTTGGCCCTGTGGAAGGACTAACATGGAAACAGGATAAGGATGCAGTGAAACAGAAAAGCCCACAAAATTAAGATACAGCTAAGTGAGGTTATGGATACAGTAACACTAAGGCATATGACATTGCAAACAGAACTAATGAAGACAGAGAGCTTTCAACTGTACATGCAAGAAAGGGTCTATCCCCTTGTTCATCTCAAAAGCCATAAGCGGAGCGCACCCAGGTTATTGATGATCTGTTTGCTTTTGTTTCAATGTTCCCTCCAATTTCCAGTGGTTTTAGTCAACATGCTTTCGCTAAAAGACTGTTGATCATCTTTCTGCTCGATACCACCAATGTCCTTATGGAAATTCATTTGGTGTCAAATTTGACAATATTTATAACCTATTATCTGAGTACATTTGAAACCTATCTTGGTAAGTCCCAAGTCGTTTAAGCTTTCAGGGGAGACTCCCTTTAAGATCTTCCCTTTTCCAAACGTTTGAGGAACATGGACACCTAAATTAAGTAGGTTTTGCTGAGGCTTCTCTTCTTATAAATTATAACGCATGTACTAAGGTTGTTTCTCCTGTTTCCTTTCAAAATCATTTAAAATAGAAAAACAAGAATGGAAAAGGTCGTCTGCCCAAGGAAGAAACTAATGACTAAAAGAGACTATTCACTTATAATCAAATTCATGTACAAGAAAGTGATAACTTGAACAGATCATGCGAGAAAATTATCAAAGCTTCACAAGTTTGTAAATGTGGATGGAAGTGCAAAGTAATCAACTTCATTGACAAGCCCTTTGTTTGGAACATGGGGAAAGGGGAAAGCTTAAAAAATTTCCCTTCCCTTGTTTGGTTTGAGAGAGAAGAGAAGAGAAAATGGAAAAATAGGGATCTAACTTCTAAGGATAGTAAAATATCCCTATTTTTTTCTCCCATTTTCCTTGTTAATTATTTTCCCTTCTCTTCCCTCACTTTTCACAAGCTCCAAACAGAGCAAAAGACAACTGCAGATACTATTGGCATTTTCCTCTCTTCTTCAAATGGTAAGACAACCAAGAACTCTCCATTGTCAGTTTCAGTTGAAGTGATAAAGCTAGTACTAATCATTTTCCAGAGGGATAGAGTTTACTATGGCAAATTCATGTACAAAATTTCAACAACAATAGGTTCCAGATCGGGAAAAAACTGGATTACAGTAGTTAAAGAGGAAAGTATTGCATACAAAGATTTGTATTACATACCGGATTGTGCATCTCTTCACTCAGCCCAAAGCTGACAAGAATTGAATTGACCAACATTGAAAAGTAATTTAACAGGAAAGACCCTGCTCCAAGCTGACAATAAACACAAGTCAGTTTACAAGCTTAGGACAATACACATAATAAGAATGAGTTCCAAACAACACTAGACGAAAGCACTTACCACAGAACCATAAATAGTGTAGTAGAAGAAACTTTTCCTCCCAGTTGGTAATAATTTCATCCCCTAAAACAATTACATCAGCAATCCAATGAGATACGTTTTATTCATATATTCAGATGAGGTATAACTATAAAGAATTTTTGTATTTTTGTTTTCCACAGAAATTCATACAAACATGATGGTAAGCAAATTTGTGCCACAACAGTTATGGCACTAGGAGTCTAATTCCTTGTAACAAAAATGAGGACAAATACACTAACCACACGTGGGGCTTGCCTTCAATATATATCCCCTTTTATCTTTGAGAAACTAAACTGACCTCCCTCGGGTTATTAGTCGCAATTCATTAAACCCCATCTGTTAGTCAATTTACCCGCTCTAATCCATCTTCCCCTTATCCTCCATAACAACAGCCACCCAAACCACCACCACCATGAATCACCACCGACAATGAACCACCACCGACAATGGCCATCAAGAATCCCCACAAGCAGCCTCAGATGACCGCCATCACGAGCAGGCCTCAACCACCATCATGGACCACCAAGAGAAGCATAGATGCCAGAACAGCTTAGAACCACCGCCACGAACAGCTAATCTCGATATTGCTCTCCCACTCTTCCTTGATATATTTCGACCAGCGGTGGCACATGACACTTGTGCTGTAGTCACTGACACTGCTCCGCCCATACTCCTTTCCACCTTTGGTCTCAGCGAAATCCAAATCCAGCAGTCGGTTTGGATTTTGTAGTGGATGATGTTGAGGGCAATGGATGATAGGGGACAGTGGCGGTGGAATGTGGTACTGAGGACGGATTCGGCTGTTGGGAAAGTTGATTTGTAAGGTGAGGGATTTGCTTGTAACGGTGATGATTTGTTGGCATGATCACGGTGATGGAAATTTTTGCTGATGCCTAATTTGTGGGCGCAAGGTGGAGGTGCAATATGGCCGGTGAGGGAGAGGTGTCGGTGCACAGTGGCGGTGGAGGCAGCGGCGGCTGGAGGTTGATGGCGGCAGTTGATTTCGCACATAGTAGATTTAGCAATGGTGGCGGTTGATCGAGGATGTTGGGCATTGGGGAAGAAAGCATAGAAGACACAAGTGAGATTATGAGAGAGGAAGATGAAGAGGATAGTATGGTAATCTTCGAACCTAATTGAGGACATTAAAGCCATTATCCGAATCCCATTTGCTCTGTTAAACAACAAACATGGATAGTGGAGGTTAGCGCAACTTCTCCGCAGGGGAGGGGGAAGGGATTTGTACTAAAGGTAACTCTCGAGAAAGGTCAGCATACTTTTGCTGTGGACTCAACCCAAAACCCCACACACTCAATCGCACGAAACACAATCAAGCTAAACAAACAATCAAAGCTTGACACATATTTACGGGGTCCCCAATTGGGTACATCTTCAGACTAGTATTTTACTGTGTATCGAATGGACAAAAGAGTCCAAATTCTTTCGTTGCAATGGATATCCTAAGGATTTTAATCATCCGCGAGTGGCCAGCCAAACCGAATCAGGCTTCACAAACCCACCATCTCTGCTCCAAAAACTACAAGGTAAGTTTTGATCAATTTCAGCTCTAACAAAAAGGCCAACAGGCCCAACACACTACACAGAAACACCCATGTGAAAATATTATTCATAGACTTCAGCTCCTATGGTTCCAATAACTCCAACCTCGTAATTGTATTTTCCAATTATTTACCAACCTAGAAGGAAAATGAGTAAGCATAAACAACATTTTTTGTTCAGGCATTCATGAGAACCATGGATGTTGTTAGGGATAGGGTTTGAAACCCTTACAAAAAAAAGGCCACGCCACGTGAAAGAGTAGAACAAACAGAAACACAGCAGATCACCATCAAAATGTACATAGATGATGCACACCAAAATGCCAATACCTGAAAAAGAATGATTATGATGACAAGTAAAACTCCAATCGCCATCGAACTGCTATAATAGAATGGAACCCAACCGCTGACCACTGGTGCCAGCAGCAACAAAATAAAACCAAGAGCAAGACAAAGGAGACGCCATCTTTGAAACTCTGCACAAAACACAAAACAGGACAAACATCTTCAAATCACACCCCACAAACAACACAGGCCACAAACAACAGAGAGAGAGAGAGACAACACAATGAAAACCTAAACTCGGGCACCAGAAAACAAATGCCTAACCTTCTTTGACTGTTACTGTCACAGAACCAGGAATATCTGCAGCAAACTTCACATCGACAAATCTTTCCCCATAAGGTGACATAACAAAGCTCCAAAGCCCATTTTGAACAGATTTCCACTCATCTTTTTCGCATTGACATAGACCACGCGAAGCATTCCTGCACAACGCATCCTGAGTCATACGCAAGTCTCAATCACGATAACCAGTGCACTAAGGTAACAGAGAAAGAAACGGGAGGAGGGAACTTAAGTTAAGAGCCAATAGTCCAGGACATTTCACTTACTTGTGAAAACATATCTGAATTTTGTTGTGTAGTCTCTCAGGAATTACCACGGATGGGGCCGAAGTAACTTGATATGCAGTAGCATAACTCCCAAGTTTCAGTCTCGATTGACCAGCAACTCGAACGCGCCCACACCATAATACTTCTTTGGCACCAAGAGGAGATGAGGTATAACGAGAGAGGAGGGATGGAGTCACATCAATAACTGGATTTTCCAAGTCAATCCCTGCATTTTCCAAGTCAATCCCTGCATTTTAACATCTGGATATAATTAACTACCAAAAAGGAATATCAGAAGAGGGGATGTAAAAGCAAGTAGGTATAACTTAGATAACAAAGGAAGTAAGTTGTTCCAAGAACTGCATGATACATTCTTGTACCCGCTGAATTTATAATTTCATTACTCGAGTGACCCGGAAATTCGGCCTTTAAGCTGTTCACTATGTTCTGAAAAAAGTTGAATTATAGTTGGTTCAGTCACATGAACCACAATAGAAAAAGACAGATGACTGAATTAACCAAAAGAGTCCCAATTTTCCCAATCCCGATATGTCGTGAAAGTGTACTGCAGATAAAGACTATGATAACCTGCCAACACATCAAAGAATGCCTTTTATACGGGCAGCATTCCCTTCATGCCTTTTTGGTAATATAATCTTTTACTTATCAAAAAAAAATGTCATTCAATTAGTTTTTCTTTTTTTGCCATAAGCTAGAAACATTTATACTACCCAACGGTGTCGACTACCTCTCCATTCGAATCGAACCCACAACTTCATTGCACCTATGTGCAGCTAGTCAGCTACACAACCGTTGGGCCAAGAGCCCCGATTCTCTCCAATTAGTTGAGGACGATAATATTACAGGAACTTTTGCTATGGGAACAAAAATACCCTTTTGAAAAAGAAGAAAAAGGACGAAGATGATTCGAGTTTTCAACTATCCTTGCCTCGGTCGGAGTCCATATCTTCAATTTTAAATCCCAAGAATAACCCATGGAAAACGAATTTATTAAACCAATGATGCAACCGCCTTAACAAAGTTCAAGAACTTAAAAAACGTAAGCATTCAAATTTCAAACCATAACACATGCAAAAAGAAACAAGAACTGCATATTGAACCTATGAAGCAACCGCCTTAACAAAGTTTGAAAGACTAAAAAGACTCAAGCATTCAAATAAAGAACCTCTCAAAGATTCAAGAACATTAGCCACTTTTTCACATCGAGGAAAAAAGCAACTAAAGAGCAAAACCCTAACCATGCGTTTACAGGATACGGGGGAAAAAGTAAAATACAAATCTAAAAGGAGTTCTACCAGATCAATGATCCCCGATAATAGCTTCCCCAATTTTAACCAGTTCAAACGAAGCGGAGGATTTGAGAAGGGAAGAGATGTCAATTACCTGGGAATATAGTTGCGTGACTTAAGCAAGAAGCAATACAGAGCAAAACTGAGAGAGGGAAGAGGAGACGAAGGGTAGCAGAAGAGCCCATCGGTCTCTCTCTCTCTCTCTCTCTCTCTAAACGGGAAGGAACAAGAGAGATGAACAAAACGAACGCAGCTTAGGAATGGCGCTATTTCTTTTGGATTTTTTACTTTTATATTTTGTGGGTCAACCGCCTTTACGCATTTTCCTCTCCTTTTCCTTGGGATAATGATACCCCCACCGCGGTTCCCCACCGAACCGTCCATCGCACGCACGCCGGGCCCATTCTGGCCACCGAACGATCGATCTGAGCCGTCCAAAAATTCTATAAAAAAAAACCGAGTGGGCTGCTAGGGAATCAATGGCATCCGACATGTGTAGGTGCTCGATCTGAATTTCCAAAAATCAGAGATCCGAGCCATTAAAAGATGGAAGATTGGTTCGAGCACTTACACAAGTCGGATGCCGTTAATTCTCGCGTAAACCCACTCGGTTTTTTTTTTATAGAATTTTTGGACGGCTCGGATCGACAGTCCGGTAGCCGGAGCGGGTCCAGTATGCGTGCGGTGGGCGGTTTGGTGGGGGTATCATTCTCCTTTTCGCTGTCCTCGTTCAAAGCAACCAATGCTCGCTTTATTCTGTTACCGTTTTATTTTAGTTTTAGTTTTATTTTTCAATCATTACCCTATATTTTTCTTTAATCATTATCCTATATTTTTAATTATTAATTTCATTTCTCTCTCCAATCATTACCCCTCTCTCCAATCATTACCATATTTCTCTCTCCACCCACTACCAAAACTAAACTAAAATACCAACCAAACACAACCGATGATTTTTCAAAAGATTTTTCTTACTTCCAATCATTTCTCTCTCTATATTTCTTCACTTATTACCCCTACTATTTTAAAAAAAAATATTTCAAAAAGTGTTCCAAACATAGCACCCGTTGTAATTTGGATGCTTGACCTCTGGTGCAGGCCTCTTGAGCCCTCTATCGTGGTGCCACTCTTTAGTAGCGAGGCTCTTGGGCCTGCGTTAGTTGGGCTAGCTCCCACATCAAATGTTTGGGTATTGTGTGTGTGTTTTTAAATGGTCTATTATGGGGTTGTTTGATAACCTAAATTCAGCACTTAAAACTGAATCAATTAAGTAATAAGTGATTCAGTAGGTTTGATAACCACATTTTACATTGCTTAACAAATTAAGTGCTATTTAAAATGTAGACTAAAAAGTTAAAAAAAATTAAGTAACTTTGAGCTACTTAATTCTGGCTGAATTTTTTTGTATTTGCATTCAATCACCATACCACCACCACTCCTACAACCACTCCATCACCACCACCTCCACCACCACCACTACAACCACCAACACCACCACCATTACAACCACTAGCACTTCACCACCATAACCACCACTCCAGCCCACCACCACCATTACTATCACGTCGCCGCCTCCATTGCATAACCACCACCACCATTACTACCACCACCACCACCACTACTACCACCACCACCATAACCACCACTCCAGCCCACCACCACCATTACTATCACGTCGCCGCCTCCATTGCATAACCACCACCACCATTACTACCACCACCTCCACCACTCCCACCACCACCACTACTCCACCACTCTAGCCCACCATCACACCGCCGCTGCCACTACTACGTCGCCGCCGCCACCACCGCCACTACAACGCCACCATTGCACAACCACCACTCTATCGCCACTACTCACTGTCACCGTTACACCACCATTACACCACCATCACTCCACCATTACGCCACCACCGCCACCACTCCAACACCGCCACCACTCCCACTCCATCCCCACTATCACCACTCCACCTCCACCAACCCACCACCACAATCACCACTCTACCATTACCATAAGTACATTGGGATTATTAGTAATTTAAGAGAGAATCGAAACTAAAATTAATTCATCATTTTTTTAATTCAGTGCTTAATATATTTATCAAACAGTTTTTCTGCTTAAAAAATTCAGCATTCAGTACTTAATTTTTCAGTTTTATCAAACAGCCCCTATGTCTCTCCCTAATCAGCAATTGTCTAGGTGAATTGGTAAATGGAATTACCTTCTTACACTCTTCAAAAAACCGCCATTCAGATTTCCTAATTTTATATTGGGTCCTATTGAGCTGACAATCGGTTAAAAAGATGGAAAAATAAAATATTGGAGTACTAACAAACATACTCCAAAATATTTTGAGAAATAATTATGGGAACCCCAAAAAATTTGATAACAAACACTCTAGATTTTAGAGTTCGTAAAGGACAAATATAGGAGTGCCGTTATCAAAAATTAAGTGTCAAAATCAATTATCTACAAAAATTATATATGTAACTATTTTAGATAAGAAAATGAGTGCATGTATCAAAAAAGGTATGTGGAAATTATTTTCTTTTTTATACTTTTCCATCCATTTTGACGCGCTTTTCTATTCTCTTCACCGATTTCCAATAAAATTGTTTAATTTTATCAACCAAAATTAATTATCTAAACTTTCCGTACTTTTCAATACATTTTCACACACTTGTATGTACTCTTCATTGATTTTTCAATACTATAATTTTAAAATCTTAACGATCCATCATTGAGTTGTTTTTAGCATTTCATTTGTATTTCAAGGGATGAGCTTCTCACCCTACGTTGTCTCTCCAACTCCTTCATATTCCCAATTTTGTCCCATTACAAACATGATTTAAACTGTTCAACTCGCAAAACGTGGAGAGAATAATATGCCTGTTAAAAATCAGTATGATCGAACATGAATGAAAATATATGAATTAGTCTGATTTTTTCATGTAAATTATAAGGTCTAAAACCTTAAAATATGTGGGAAATTATATTGGCACTCCAAAAATTGATGCAGGCACCCCAAAATACAAAGGAAAGTGACTTTGGAGTTACACTGATTTTAGAGTACTTGCATCAATTTTTGGAGTAACAATATCATTTCCCAAAAATGTTTACCATTCACTTTACATCACAATCTGCAACGTGTTTTTAATATTTAATAATAACAAAATGGTACATATATTCACAAAAAAAAATATAGAACGGATAAACCAAGAAAACTATTGGCAGAATTCGGGCACATACAAACCTACTAGAGAAGAGAAGATATCGCTGCCCAAGCACTCCTCTCTTCTTCCCCCCCCTCTCTCTCTCTCTCTCTCTAACCGCTATTTGAAGCCCATCGATCACTGCTATAATCTCCATTTGACATCGAACACTTTCGGAAGGCCTTGATATACGCAGTTACATACGAATATATATGCACGTATAGGCCGTATATATTATTTGATGGGAACGCTGACGAGCTGTAGTTTCGGCATTGTGAACCCGAAGCTCCGATGGAGTACAACCGGCAGTACTTCCAGGACACGGATTGGGTTGGTCGAGCGAAAGAGCAAGTGTTTCCTGTGCAAAGAACGAGTTCTTCTGGGTAGGGATTTTGCTAGACTTAGGCGGTTTGCTGTGAATGAGAACGGTGATGGTGATGGTGATAGTGATAGAGAGGGCAGCGACGGTGCGTCCAAGGATTCTAATCTGGCGACGGCGTCGAGGGACGAGGCGGAAGAACGGAGCGGGAGTGAGTTGGATAAGGAGGGTTCACCGGCTTCTGTTTCGTCGAGGGTGAGCTCTCTCTCTCTCTCTCTATACACACACACACACACACACTAGACATGTGGGCAGGCATGTGCAAATTGTATTAGGTAAAAGAGGAAAAGTGGAAAATCTACAATTGAGATTAATTCGGGATCAGATATGAGATGTGAAAGTAGAGAAAGGGGAGTAGAAACTATAAGTGTTCACTTCAATATAGGATTATATCCCTTGTGAAGGGGTAGTTCTTTTAAGGATGACGGAATTTTGGGTTCTAGATGTAGTTAGGAGTATTTTGAGTCAGTTATTGAACGTGGGGTGGTTAGAAAAGGAGTATTTTACTCTTCTGTATTTATGAGTGTGGGGTGGTGTTCAGTCTTCTAGATTGAGCCTCTCCTTCTCAGGCTTTCTCTAGCTCTCTTGTGAGTTGGGTTGCCTAGCTCCTCTCTCCCTTCCGTCCACTGCACAAGAAGCAAACGGTTAGTGCCTACCAGTTGAAGGTGGCCGGCAGGCACTCCGATGGCTAAGTTAGTTCCGGCTCAAAGAGAGGAAAACCAAACTTAGCAGGAGAGAAAAGAGCATACCTGTTAGGGTTTATAACACTAGTATATATAGGGGACTGCCCAGCCTTGGAGTCCAAGTTGGCACGCATGCCACCCCTGTGGCGAGGTGTCGTCTCCAACCACCAACCATCCGCTTGAATGTTTGGCCAGATAGTGGAGCGGCCTCGAGCTTGTCTGCCGGCGCATTGTCGAGCCACGTGGCCGCACCGCATTGGACCCGTACGCTCGTACCGACAACTGCTGAAAGACTTGCTATTGCCCAGTTGGGGACCGCGCCACATGTAGGCACCAGACGACGGCACGTGGCCGGGCCATACTAGTACTGTGCGGCAAGCTCATCGTTTACTGTTTGGCCGTACCATGTGGCTGACCTAGAGTGCCGCCACATGGCCGGACCGAATCGTTCCGTACTGGAGAACCTAAGATCCACTGAGATGCCTGATCATGACCGGGGCCAGTGCCCCGACCCGGCTGTCCCCTAGACGGGCAGGGCATCTCTATGCTCCTATTCCAAACAAGTGGGCTAATGGGAATATGGGCCCAATCAGCCCATTGGACTATAATTGCTATTCCGGCCCACTACTATGGGTAATTCGGGAAGATGGAAAGTCGACACAATGACAAAAGGAGGAGTCACCAAATTGGTGTTCTGCCTTTCTTTATTAGAATGGACAATAGATATAAACCTGTGTTATTGTTCTATTGTGTGTTTTGCATTAACAGAAGGAGGAAGCTACAATAGACAGTCCTAAAAACATGCATATCATGTGCCCAAACAATGTTTGGTAATGAACACAACTAATTACATCCTAAAAACCCCATCACAAATTTCAAAAAATTTATTGCCACAAATTCTGATAGCGGAACATCCCAATGTGCATACTGACTACCGTAGCCACGGACTCCTGCAATTAAGACTTTCCAGTGGAGCACTACTTCGTAGCTATGTCAAAACAGTTGGTTACATTTACAACCAAACATCGTCACTTTCTTACGACACACTGGGTGAATGTCATATGAAAATAAGTGAGTGAGTTAGTATACTTCTGCGTGACACGCAATGACAAATGAAAATAAGTGAATGAGTTAGTATACTTCTACGTGACACCCAATTACAATGCTGATTCTATTTTATTTTTTCCCCCTTCTTCAGCCATCGACAGTTTCACCTTTTGGACCGGCTTATGATAATTTCCAAATTGACTCTTTCAAACTGATGGAACTCCTTGCACCAGAGAAGGTCAATCCTACTGACGTAAAGCTAATCAAGGAAAAGCTTTTTGGATACTCCACCTTCTGGGTTACCAAAGAAGAGCCATTTGGAGATCTCGGTGAGGGCATTCTGTTTCTTGGCAACTTGAGGGGAAAGAGCGAGGAGGTTTTCGCCAAACTCCAGAGCCAGTTGGCTGAACTCATGGGGGATAAGTACAACCTATTTATGGTTGAGGAACCCAATTCAGAAGGACTGGATCCACGTGGTGGGCCCCGTGTCAGCTTTGGTATGCTGCGTAAAGAGGTTTCAGAACCTGGGCCAACAACACTATGGCAATATGTGATTGCTGTGTTGTTGTTTCTTCTCACTATTGGTTCCTCCGTGGAGCTAGGAATTGCATCTCAGGTGTTGCCAATTGCTTTTATGCAGATAATTTGTGTTGCTTTCATTTTCATTTGTCATTTCCTTCTTGTCATTCTGGATAGGTACATAGGAGTGGATTATTTAATTTATTTCCTGTTTCTTCATGATGCAGTTAAATAGGCTTCCACCCGAGGTAGTTAAATACTTCACTGATCCAAATGCCGTTGAACCACCAGACATGCAGCTTCTTGTACCATTTGTGGAGTCTGCTTTGCCCTTGGCTTATGGTGTCCTTGGGGTTCAGCTGTTTCATGTAAGAGGAGTTCTATCTTTTTGTTCAGTGAAGGCATTTTGTGGGGACAAAAATGTTCCTTGTGTGTTAGAATCTTCTATGTTGGACCCCATGTAGAAATAATTATTTGGACTTCTTTCATAATCATTTATTGACACAGTCACAGCATAATAACTAATAAGTCTCAAGCTCATTAAACCAGCCTATATTTAGCCCTTATCAACTGTTGTAAGGAAGATCAAACTTCAAAGGGTTCACAACTGTTTGTTGCGATGGCTTCTTAGTTTTTTTTTTTCCTATTGGAATTTCTGAAAGCACAACAGAAAAAACACAAAAAGAATGTAGAAAGAATATCACAAAGTTTCGGTCACAATCCCCCTTTCATGAGCAACAGCCAACATGCTTTATATACAGACAAAAGAGTTCCACTTTGTTAATTGAATTAAATCATTAATACAAGATACAGTATACCAAGCCCCAAGCCCTTCCTCAATAGTATTTGTTTCTCCCCCTCTTTTTGAATATTCTCTCTCTCTCTCTCACCACTTCTGCATATTTTCACAACCCTTGCAATGAGTGTTTTCATACATCAAATAGGGACCCACATTAGAAACAAAAGAACCGGGGTGGCTACCCCATTTTTGGGTGTATTTCTTCTAGGTAGATAACTCACTCTAGTGAAGTGCCTTCAATTGCTAGCAGACCAAGCCAGGTAAATACAAAACTCTTGTTGTGTTTATCCGTACATCATCTGGCAGAACCTAATGCCGAACTCGTAGTTTTGGCTTTATTATTTTTTTCGAAGAGTAAGTTTTGGCTAGCTGTCATTCATGTCATATCATTTGTTATCTGAATATGTAAATGAGAAAATTCATTTGCTGCAGGAAGTTGGGCATTTTTTGGCTGCTTTCCCAAAGAAAGTAAAACTAAGCATTCCTTACTTCATTCCTAATATTACTCTTGGAAGCTTCGGAGCGATCACTCAGGTAATGTTAATTCATATTAGTCTTGTTATTATATTTGTGAAAGAACCCCTCCTTTATTAACCAGTCTCTCCCCATCCCCCTATTCCCTGTGACTTGTACAGTGGTCGAACATTGGTCTAATAAGTTGCATGTGATTGTTGATAATCAAGTTTTTCATGCCAAATATATGTAGGGTAGTCCAAAAAGTACAATGAATTGGTTAACTTCTTGTATGAAGTCTTGAGCTCACGTCTTATGTCCATACGAGATGTACTTGCTTCTCATGGTTTTACGCACGATGTTTGAGAAGTAAGGTTAGGATGACAGAAATTTGAGCCATTTGCATGATTGCAAATTATATTCTTCGTTTACACGTATAATATAGTTGTGGATTTGTTTGTTTTTGCTCCTTTTTGTTTTTCTAATTGTCTTTTACCATTTTTTGATGCCTTTCAGTCTGTTGAATAATTCATATTGGGTTTGAGAGAGAGCTGGGGTATGAAAGCTTAGTGGGTGTGAATGATCTCAATTGTATGAACTTCAACATTGCATATTTTCTGGCCTTATCTTTTGGTCGCTATTTTTTTCCATCTTTCTGATTGAATGGAGATTATGTATGTCCTTTTCCCTCATTGTTCACAACTTTCTTCTCAGTTTCGACAGTTGAGAGATGCTGCCTGTGATAGTGAGACCATAAATCCAGGGTACCTCTTAGTTAGCGGTTAATAATGATCAAGTCTTGGTTTCTGCAGTTCAAATCTATTCTTCCTGATAGAAGGACAATGGTAGATATTTCTCTGGCGGGTCCATTTGCTGGTGCTGCACTGTCTTTTTCTATGTTTGCTGTTGGCTTGTTGCTTTCATCGAACCCAGATGCTGCAGGGGATTTGGTGCAGGTTCCTGGCATGCTATTTCAAGGTTCTTTGCTTCTTGGATTAATCAGCCGAGCCACTTTGGGTTATGCGTATGTTTCTTCCTTGCTAGCATATATTTGGCTGGTTAATAGATGGTACATACGCAGATATCACTCAATTACAACTTCTAGTTGTTGCAATTCCCCCTTTGGATTAATACATCACAGTAAAGATCTTTTATTTGATCCTTGATATGCTTGGTCTTTTCCTGAACAGAGCTTAATATCTCTGTATTCTAGGATTGTAATGCCAAAGAAAAGGGGTGGGTTTCTATATTTAACAGGGTTGGGGTTTGGAAACTAATTGGGTGCAAGTGCAACCAATAACTTCAGGTTATGGTGATTGGTGGTTAATGCTATTAAAGTGACGTCAGATAGATAAGAAGAAAATAATTTTATGAAATAGGGACATAAAATGAAAGTCCTGCTCCACACGGGCTGCTTGGGATCGACGTGCCAATTCAAAGAAGAGTCCACCCTCATTCTTCAACCAAGAAAAACTTGTATTCCAACTCTTAAGTTCGGAATTCATTAAGGGACGATTTTTACGATTCCGATAGACACTAGAAAACTCTAAAGATAAACAAACTCTTCCGAAATTGCCCTACCCAATAGAGATAGCATAAAAGACACAAAATCCTACAAAATAGGTAACTTGTAAACAGGTAATTGGATGCAATAGTGATTGACCAGATTCTGCCCAGGAAAAGACTATTAGTACCTTTGGAACACAACACATGACATCAGAAGTAATCCCAATAGGACGCTAAAAAAGACAGATTTACTGAATGTAATGGTTTCCAGAATAATCTGAGATTCTATAAGGACTAACTAATATCTAAGTATTCCTGAGTGACGGAGTGAGAGAGAGAAACAAAGGAAAACTAGAAATAAAGATTAGTGTGCTACTACTAGAAAGCTAAAGGATTGATGGTATCACGATTATCTTCTCTTAGCTAAATGTAAGATTGATGTATAATTTGTTTATTTAAGGTCGACTCAGAATCTTGTTATCTTGAAAATAGTTATTGACATTTTGCCTACATGTGTTTGTAGAGCAATGCATGCAGCGACGGTTTGGGTCCATCCTCTCGTAATTGCAGGCTGGTGAGGTACCATTGTTAACATTATGTCTTTATCACGATATATGGATTGCTAAGCATATATGTCCTTGTTGTAGGTGTGGTCTAACTACCTCAGCTTTTAATATGCTTCCGCTAGGATGTCTTGATGGTGGAAGAGCTGTACAGGTATCCTTCTTCCAAATTTCCAATGTCTGATAAAGCAGGGAGCTTAAGTGAAGATCAGGAAGCATGGTGGTGTTTCTGTAGCACTTGGAACCTAAACTCATCATGGTAATCAGTAAAACAACTCCTCAAATAAGGTAAAGGATTAGATAATAAGACCACCTATAAGATAAACAAGAAGATGAAAGCTTCTTAAGGATGGATTTATCAGTCATGATGCACAGAACATGGAGAAGAGCCACTTTTAGTTAGGATGATGCTGGCTCTGTATTGCCTGGAACACAGGTTTTTCCGGTATGAGGAACATGAATGGGAATGTGGTACTCCACATGTACCAAGAACAAGCAAACAAAAGACAAAGGATAGACGTTAAAAACCGCAATTGGGGAAAAGCCATGGGAGAGAGTCAATCACTATCTCAATGTTGAAAACAAATTTCATCACTACCTAATACCTTTAACACGAATCCCATTACTCGCGATCCTTAGACTACTCGCCGAGTCCATGTTAATCACCTCATTGCGTCCCTCAAACACTTCGAGCTCTTCGAAGTACCTTTGAATACCAACTGAGGTCTTCAACCACTCATATGGTTTTAAATCTCGGTATCGAGAAACCTAACAGTATGTCAGTATCAATGATATGGCCATATATCGGCCGATATTGAACCGTATCGGCAGATACCTAAGTTAATAACGGCATTGGAGGTCCGAAATCCCATCACGTAACGCCCAATGCGATACGTAACGGCCAATACGATACGCAACGGCCTTTATTTGAAACCCTGAATTAACTCACCTTGATCACACAAGCACAGGCATGCCCCTAAAGTGTTTTGGAGAGCACCTTTTCTCCTTTGAATTTATCACCTTGTTTGATTTTTACTTGTGGGAAGTCATTTTAGCACTTTCTATAGCACTCTCTCCTTATTTTGTCTTCATTTTACGAAACTACCCTGCTGTGATTAACAATATACAGTTTCACATATGAAGGCAATGCTCTAATTTTACATCAAAAACCCATATAAGGAATGCCGATACAGAAAAAGCGAGTACAAAAATTATTTCCCGTCTGACTCGAATGGAATTTTATCTCATTCAGAAGTTTTGTCTAATTAGACATTTAGAGTCTAGTCGTAGACCTAACAATTTGGTTAAGAAAGTAGTAAATACATTTGGGCTAAATAAATAGCACTTGACCAGCTTCATAATTGGTAAATATAAATTTGTTGGAGCCACCATTTTTTTGACAGTAGTTGCATGAGAACCGGGATGGATTACATGCAGGAAAATTAATCATTAAGCATATGCTCTTGGTCTTACATCAGGTCCCCAAGAGAGTTATGGTTTGTTTCTAGGTGACGTTTTCTTGGAAGGATTTACATCACAAGGGACTGGAAGTTTGAAATACTATGAATGGCACATCTAGATTAGAGGGTGATTGAGCCAATCAACGGTACCTAAATTGTCAAGTCCTTAATTGAGCATTTGGGTACTAATTAGTTTGTAATTTGTATTAGCTCATTTCAGTGTACACTAAAAACCTGAACAAGAAAGAGCGACAATCATTAACAGGATTATATGTGCAATACTTAGAAACCATGCCGCAAAAGTACATCTCTAGGAGCCTCACTAATTTTCCTCCTTGTAATCAATGTTGTCCTACATTTTCAACCATTGAAGAGTAGATGGGAAAAGGGTTCACACGGTGTGATGCAATGGAATTCCTTAAGAGTGATTATTCCTTATGACTGTCGCTTATAACTTCGGCATAGTATAGCCTTGGATTGTCTTTCTTCGACTCCCCCCCCCCCTTATTATTAGCATGTCACTTATTTTACAGGGTGCCTTTGGAAAAGATGCACTAACGGGATTTGGTTTCACAACCTACGCATTGCTTGGATTGGGAGCGGTAAGTCAGCATTTCCGCTTTTCTTCTCTTCTTTGTAGAGCTTAGTATGATTATTATATACAAGTCACTTTCTACTTAGTTTTGCCGATGTCATGTGTTAACAGATTGCAATTGCACTTTACCCATGGAGGTTTATGACTTGAAAGTAGTATACAAAGAAAAATGGAAGAGAGTATAGAAAGAGAAAGCTCGCAAAGAGAAAAAGAAGTCTTAGGCTCTCACACACAACCCTTTGCGTTTATACTAGTAAGCTCCATAAGTGCATATTAGAAAAAAAACCTTGGAGATAAAACTAATAAAAGGTAAAAGGACCGTAACTCTCAGCACTCCCCCCTCAAGCTGGTGCAAAGATGTTTCTAGTACCCAGCTTGATGAGGCCAGAGAAGAACAACGCACGAGGTTCTACTTTAGTAAGCACATCTACGAGTTAAGAAACGAGGAGAAAAGTGAGGATGGAGAAAAAGAGAGCTGATGCAGAGGAGAAGTCATAGGGTTCTCTCTCACAACCACCCTTTGTATTTATACTAGTAAGCTCCGTATTACAAAAATCACTTGGAGATAATAAAAAAAAAAACCAGTGAGTTGCTTGTGCATTTTATGGTGTGTTTGCGTTGTGTTTGGGTCCCAAAAAACCAGCAAGAGTTACAAAGTGAAGCTTCACCTGGTACTAATTTTTCCCCTCTAGGCAAGTATTTGGAATCTTGGATTCTGCCACTCCTTAATTTGGTTGCTTCTTGTATTTAACCATAGTAGTTAAAAATCTACGATACAAAATACGTATGTTACGATTTGTATCGTCTCCTTCGGAGAACGATACGTATCCCATCATGTATCCTTTTTGTATAAAAATCCTACGATATGACCGCGTATCCTACGGTTTATATGCATATCCTAATTATGTGCGTACCCTACGATTACTTATTTGAAAAAAGTCGGACCTTATTCAAGAAGCGGAACCCCAAATGCATTAATCTAAGCCGTTTGATCTAATTATGGTATCTTTCAAACCCTTTGATAGAAATTCAACCTCAATGTAGGTCTTGTATAAAAGAAAGAACCATACTTCAATGGTATTTTATCTTACTTTTCTTTTCCTAACAAAGGGAACATAAAGCCTTAATGTAATAGGCCCCAGTTGAAAGGCTTGAAATTTTGTATCTTAATTTTTTTTTTAAATGTAAGCATAGTTTGTTGGTGTTATTAGGTGTGACTTCTTAATTATATTTTAATTATGATTAACGTTGTTGAAACATAAACTAAATTTAGTATTTTAACAAAGTTCCAATTGACAAAACCCAAATATGATAGATGTTATCGAAAAAGATATAAATATCTAGTTTTTAGAAACTCTAAAATATCTAGCTCTCGAAGCTCTAGAATATCCTTGTGAAATATCTAAAGTTTTTTTTTTTTATGAGAATTAGTCTCATGTGTAATTCTAGAATTACCTCAAAGTTTATCTTGTACGAAAATATCTTTGAATTAGTTCAAGTGCAATACAAATACTCTCCTTCTCCACATCTTTAGTATTCTCCCTCTTCCAAAAATATTGTTCAACTACACAATAGAAAATCCTACTCTTCGAGCAAACGTATCTCAAGATACACAATTTTGCTTTCTTGTTGATGATGTTTCTCAATCATAAATCAGCACCATGAATATGTATTCATCTGAACGCGACATTTTGTTTAAATTGAGTTTATTGTAGTGTTTTTTCTATTTTCTTCTTGCAGCTCGGTGGACCTTTGTCACTTCCTTGGGGTCTGTATGTGTTGATATGTCAGGTATGATATCACTAAGCTAGATAAGAACAATAATGAAACCTAGATTTCAAAGTGAATCCCTTCTTCGAGGGTTTTCGAAAATGTACAACTTGCAAGATGTTTATTTATTTATTTTTATGATGGTTCACAAACCCAATTTTATTGAAATACATGTACAGAGGAGTCCAGAGAAACCATGCTTGAATGATGTGACAGATGTTGGAGGATGGAGGAGAGCAGTTCTGACTGTGGCTATTATCCTTGTCATGTTGACACTGCTCCCTGTATGGGATGAGCTTGCAGAAGAGCTGGGTATAGGTCTTGTAACTATATTTTGATTCCATACACACAGCTGAATCCAATTTTGACTTTAAAACCAAATTAGCATTGATAACATTGTTGGCTCGAGCAGGTGCAATTCATATCCAATAAAGATGTTCATGCATATCTTCTTTGTGCATCTCCCGATAATTGTTCTAAATGCTGCAAGAAAGACAGCAGGAGAATTTTCTGTGTTTCCATTTATTGTTTTAGTCCGTAAATGAATAGGGGAAATGGTGTGCAATATTTGTTTGTTTGTTTTTTAGTTCTGGAAAAGGTACATAAAAAGGTTTGAGGTTAGATGCAGCGGCTATAGACCAGTTTTTTTTGGGGAGAATATAAACCAGCTTTTGATTGAGGCTTGGGTTCCTAATAACTTCCTATAGTGCACCCCTGCACTAAAGGGTAGTGCAATGCGCTAGCCGTCCATCTCAACAATTAACGGTCCGAATTTTAAAAAAAAAAACTCTTCAATGGAAGAGTATTCTCTTCCTTCCCTGAAAGAGTTTTTCTTTAATCCGAACCATTGAAAGTACTTTTAGACGGTTAAAATTATGCACTACATGGTCTCCGATCCCGGTTTTGGAAGGTGCTCAAGGTTGCTGGAAATAGGTGAGATTTATCAAGGGTGCAGTATGTTGGGTAGCTCCATTTGCTCCTAGAATAATGCTACACTCCCAGGCTTGATCCAAAACGTACGAGATCTTGCACAAATATATTTGTAGTAATAATGTCAAAATTGATTTTGTTAGTATCAAAATTCTAGCTCATAAAAGTATTGTACATTGCACATGGTATAAGCCTTTTGTGCACTTGAGTTTTAACACCAACAAAAACAGTTATCATTTTATATATTTTCATCACGAAAAACCAAACTTTCTTTGATAATCTAAAAGAGCTTATTGGATATCAAATATTTAGTAACCAGTGACAAAAAGTTAGAATTTTTCTAGCAAAGACACATCATCATTTTTTAATTTTTGTTTTGCGAACGGTCCAAATAATAAATTTTTTTTTTGGACGGAGGTACAACATTAGAACACTGATAAGTATTTTTGCACAAAGAAATTAAGAACAGATCATACACAGATTTTTCGCAGGACCACTTCGGGTCCACACTGATGATCCGAATCGCACATTTTTTTTAAAAATATTTATTTTATAGAGTTCTGTAAAAAATCATCTCAAGCGAATATGCTCTTTTTCGAAATTTGTAGGGCGAAATTGACTCGTTCAAAGTTGTTAGAACACCGGAGCTTAATATCACGCGTCCAAAAGTATTTTGGACGGTCCAAATTAAAAACAAACTATTACCGGTCAGGCTGAGTTTCTGTGGACTTTTTGAGTTTTTTCTTGTTTTGTTCGTCTTTGAATTTTGTTCTAAATTTTTAGTTTTGCGTCAATTTTTTTGACTTTTTGATTCGTCTTGTTGAGACGAATTGAAAAAGTAAATTTTTTTACTTTTACCCAAATATTTTGAACAAGGACCACTTTTAATTGAGCTTAAAAGTGGTCCTTGATCACAATACGTGATAAAAGTAAAAAAAAATTACTTCCCTCTATTCAATGCTGTATGTCGAATTCAACTCAAAAATAAAAGGCACACCCAAATACAGTATTAATGCATAAACCGTCGATGGAGAAGCGTCCCAAAACCGAAGACCAAGAAGAACCAGACCGCCGTAAAACCCACGAGCGAGCTCTGTTCCAGTGCGCCCGCCTCATCCTCCCACTCCTCCACCCGCCCGAACTAGCCGCCACCTCATCCACCTGCAAAACCCTCCACCGCATCGCCAAATCCGTCACCGCCGGCAGAACCTCCGACGCCTCCGGAGGCCTCGAGAAGCTCCCGATCCCCTTCGCCAACGCCGTCGACGAGCAGCCCTACGCCTCCTTCGCCTACGCCCCGACCCAGACCCTGGGCTCCGGCCCACGCCGGACCCAACCCGTTTTCGATGCGCTCGGGTGCGAGTGCGAGAGGTGCGACGGGGACGCGGGGTGCCCGTGCGGCGGGGATTATTTGGACTCGGACGAGTTGGCTCGCGAGTGCGGGCCGAGTTGCCGGTGCGGGGTGGAGTGTGGGAATCGGGTGACTCAGGGAGGGGTTTCGGTGCGGCTGAGGGTTGTGAAGGATGAGAGGAAAGGTTGGGGCTTGCGCGCCGGTCAGCTCATTCGGCGCGGTCAATTTGTGTGTGAATATGCTGGTATGCGTTGTAACCAATTTGGTAGAATTGATATGACTCTATCGAATTTGTAGATATGTTCATGCATATGTGTAATGGTCGAGGTGCGTGTAAGTGACCCGTACACCTAGTTAATAGGGGTGCTGGGTGCAAACGAGCCAAGCCGAGGTTTATAGTTTATAGTGTTCGAGGTTTACTAAACGAGCCTAAAACTCAAGCTCGAGCTCGGCTGGTTTACATAACGAGTCGAGCTTTTGATTGTTGAGCTCGGCTCGTTTAGTAAACAAGCCTCAAACTCAAGCTTGAGCTCGGCTCAATTACTAAATAAGCCTAGCCGAGTCTTAACAAGCTGAGCCATGAGCTGCTCGCAGGCAGCTCGATTCATTTGCAGTTATTGCAGCCCTACTAGTTATTAGTAAAAAAAAATGTACTAGACGTTTTGGCCCACGCGATGTGTGTGTAAATCGTGTTATGCGAATAATGAGAAGAGGAAAATCTGTAATGCAATATGGAATGTGAAAGTAGAAAAGAGGGGAGAAAGAAAATCGGGGTGTCAGAATTTTTACTTCTTCCTTCTTTGACAATTTTGTCGGTAGTTAAAAGGAGTAGTTTGGGAAAAAAAATGTGAGCCAGCCTCAACTGGCTTTCACACCATAGCGGGGTTGTTCCCTTTTACAATGGTAATTGTAATAGTAAAAGATACTAATAGATATTCTGGGTGGATTTAGTAGAGACAAGTATGTGTTTTTGCCATCTATACACGCACAAAGGGGAAAATCATTAGGGCTCCTAGAACACCACGTGGTGTCCGAACACAATTTTTTTGCACACATTCATGTGTGGCTTAAGATTAAGTGTGAATCTCACTCATATGTGGTGGAGGAAAGTTTTGGGGCACCATGTGACGGTGCCCCAAGACCAGTGAATAATTGCTCGCACGAATGTGCACTATGCTTTGTGCAGGGGTAAAAGGAAGCAAAAAGAATGATATTGTGGAATAGAATGTAGGTGCGATACAAAACCTAAATGTGAGAGTATGGATTGGACTCTATTATCGTATGTCAGAAATTGCTATTTATGGGAGATGAATTACTATTAACTTTGCTCAGTATGAAATATATGTTATTTAGGCGAACTTTTGACAACCAAAGAAGCAAGAAGGCGACAACAAATATATGACCAACTTACATCTGGTGGTCGGTTTTGTTCTGCTCTTTTGGTTGTGAGGGAGCATCTTCCATCGGGGAAAGCTTGTATGCGGATTAATATTGATGCCACGAGGATTGGAAATGTTGCACGTTTCATTAACCATTCTTGCGATGGTGGGAATCTGTCAACAGTCTTGATGAGAAGCTCAGGAGCTTTGTTACCTCGCCTATGTTTCTTTGCTTCCAGAGATATCCAAGAAGATGAAGAGATCACTTTTAGTTATGGGGAGATTCGGCTAAAGTCAAAAGGCTTGCAGTGTTGCTGTGGCAGTTCTAGTTGTTTTGGAGTACTGCCTTCAGAAAGTACTTGAATTTCGAGGTAGGAAATAATATTTTTTCCCAGCTTGTCTCTTACTAGTAATTATTTTGTTGTCGCTGACATGCTGCTAGATGTGAAGCCAGTTTTGGATGTACAATTTACTATGCATAAAGTTGTGGAGGGAAATTTTTGGTAGAGCATATAAGCTCATATTTTAGGTATCCTATTAGCTTCTTCATTGATTGGACTTTGTGGTTAAAAGGATTTGTTTGTTAGGTTGATATCTCTGTGTATGACAATTTATATAGTTTTAGTAAACCCCGACCATTTATATTCATTTAACCGGACTTTTTCAAACTGGTCTCTCGTTGTTATAGATATATGCAAATTTGCTTAGCTCACCATGTTATTAGTTTGGGAGAAATAACAACACATATGTAGTGATCTTAGAGAATGGGTATTCCAGCAATTTTTTAGTGCATGCATCCATTCCGTTTGTTGATACAGAAAATTTTCCTTGCGTAAGTGAACAAAATGCAGATGATACCACTTATAGAAACTCGATCTTCTGTTCTAGGGTTTCTGATCTGAATTTTACTTGTCCCTTGCTTTATTTATTTATTGTTGAGATTTTAGACTTCCTTCGATATCTGATTTTTTCATAGGTGGTCGTTTAGGAATTCTTCCTTGGGTCTCCATTTGTTGTGGGAGTTCTATAATCTGGTTCGAACATTCTCTATTGGCCTTTGATCATGGTTTTGTTTGTGAAATGATGATGCTACAAATCATGAGGAAGATCTTCCCTAATGTGACTGGGGTTTGTGATCTATTGGCGTGGGAAGAAGATGTTGGAGGTATCTTAGGGGTAGCAAGGAAGAGCTTTCTTGGAAGTTTGAGAAGGGGCGACAAATTGTTGGAGGGTTGGACCAATTAAGAGAAGGGAGGTTAGCTTCTAGTTTAGAGCTATTAATACGGGGGAATGGAATCAAGTCATCAACAAAGAAGTGTGAGGGTGCGCAATGTCGAATCTGACATTGCTGTAGCTTAAGAGGCCTTTGAAAAGGATGGGCTGTCTCATTTTCACGCCATTAGGGTGGTGCAGACGGGTATGGATTCGAATGGGTTCGGCAGGGGCAGTTGCATGGTGGCTTAAGTGGTAGCCCAACTTTAGCCTTTTCCAACCTGTGATGGGAAGAACTCGCCCAATGGCACCTAAAGAAGGCTTTTATGTAATGCCTCAAGTTAACTACTTGCTCGAGTTTAACAGAACGACCCAAAATCCTTAAATTCTCCATTATGCAATGTAAGCTTATTCAAAGGAGCTTAAAAAGTTATCAAGCTTTTAAGTGTATTCAATTCATCTGTGCTACGTGGTCTCTTTCCCTTTAAGCTGATACTCTGGTTAAATGGATCCGCGCCTACATCATTAAGAGACAATGCTTGTGGACTATGTTTGTTCCTGAATGTGCATCATGGACCATTACGAAAATTTTCAAGCTCGGGCCTTTACTTCAACCATGGATCACTTATGTGGTGGGAAATGGACTTAAACCTTCTTGAGGTTGTACAACTGGCATCCTCTTGATCCATTACATAACAAGTTTGGAGCAAGAGTGGCCTACCACTTGGGGAGAAATCTTAATGCTAAAGTTGGTTAGAAATGGTATGGCCTAGAAGAAGGAATTTTGTTACGCAGGAGATCATGGACAATACACCTGGTTCTTTGCTGCCTAATGCATCTCAGGAAGACATATAGTGGTTTGGAACCCTACTGCTACTGGGAAATATTCTGTTAAGTCTGCTTAGCATGCACATAGAAGCACGTGCAAGACCCCTAGTTACATGGTACAAGGCTGTATGGTATAAACACTCGGTGCCAATGAGGTCAATAATCCTTTGTTTGGGCATTCTTGGTAGGCTTTCTGCCATGGATAGATTGCAAATATGGGGGATGTTACTCGATGATCAGTGTCTTGTGTAATACAGCAGGGGAAACCCACGACCATGTTTTCTTTCATTACCCTTTTTGATCCTCTCAGATTTGGGGATAAATGCAAAGAAGACTTGGGGCCTGTCCGGCTTGTACAACTCTATCACAGTTACTGGATTGGGTGGTGCAGAACAAGGGAGGCTCTAATTTTCTGCATCTACTGCACGGACTCTCCTTGGCTGCATCTTTGTATCATGTTTGAAGGGGAAGGAATAGAAGAATATTCCGAGGACACTCGAGTGCTGGTGTTCTTCAGGTGCATTCCAGGATCACGACTGACCGAATTAGAGCCTGCATTAGCTCGTGGAGGAGAGTCTAGAAGACTGATAGTAACATGATGCTATGCCTAGAATGGAACATGTCAGCTAGAGTTTTTGATTTAGCCTAATCTGCAGGGTCTAGCTGGTTTTGTTAATCTGGTGTGTTGGCTAAGATTTGGTTGTTCCTGGTAATGGGGGTCGATTGATGGTCTAGGTCGGTCTGATTGTTGCTACTTGTGGTGAATGCTGCTGTGCTTTTGTAGCTTGTTTGGTCAATACAATTACAAGTTACCTAAGCAAAGTGTATTCAATTCTGATTTGGTTAACATAGTAAGCCAAGCTCATGGAGCAACACACATTTTTGTTGAGTATGATGAGACAAGCAGTAACCCACGTGGTACTCCCAAAGTTTTAAATATCGGTGTTGTTTCGTACCGTATCGGGATTTTTCGATACCATTACCTCTCGATATCCCGGTTAGATGAAAAATCGCATGCGAATAAGCCTGTTCCCGTTACATACCAGTCCGTTTTCGATTGACTAACCATTTGACGACCGCTACGGCCTATGCTTGACCATTTCCGGTGATTTAGGCACTTGTAAAAACCGTTGTTCAAAACTCAGGTACTCAGCAATTGCCTAGGTGAGTTTGCCCTCTCTCAAAAAAAACTCAGGTACTCAGAAGTCAGAACTAGCTAGTAATTTTCCTTCTTGTCTTTGGTGTTCACTTTTGGGGAGCCACCACGTGTACCATCCCACACCCCACGGGCAGCACAAATCTTGTGCTCTCCCAAGAAGACAGCTAGCCAAACCGTAATCTCTCTTGTGCAAACAAACCACTCCGTTCCTATTTTTTAGTCCCTTTTGATACTTATTATTGTACCGAAAAAATTGTTCCAGTTGAAAAGAAATAGGCAAAAGTCTGAGTTTAATTACTCTTTTACCCTCCACTTTTGAACTTAATCGCTAGTAATAAAAAAAGGCAATGGTGATTTTTTTAAAAGAGTTCAAGGGTAAAAAGAAAAAACGAAAAATATGACAACTGCAATGATTAACGTTTTCTTAATAAGTTGGAATCTCAGGAGACCAGGTCCCCTGTCCGAGTGAAATCCTGACAGTGGCCTGTCCCAGTCTTCGGAGCCGTTGATCTCGCAAATCAACGGCTGAGATCTGCCGAACACTTTTTGGTCCAAAACGACGTCGTTTTGGCTCGACAGATCTCAGCCGTTGATTTGCGAGATCAACGGTTCCGAAGACTGGGACATGCCCCTGTCCGGATTTCACTCGGACAGGGGATCCTCGGTGGAATCTCAGACTAAAAAATGAGTACGAAAGGAGTATGTAACTTGCATGCATGCATGCGCAACGAACACAAGTGCAAATTGAACACTCCCTTTGCACGTGCACCCCTCACACCAAAACTGTTTTTCCCTTCTCTCTCTCTCTCTCTCTTATTTACCAACCATGCCGTCTCTTTCTTTCTCTCTTCCTCCGATTCTTGCCACTTTCACCTTTGCCTTCACGAGACTAGCATGCATTTTCTCTTCTCCATCACACTATACTATATATATAAAGTATAAACACCCCTCCAACCCTCTCTCTCTCTCTCATACTCTCTCTCTACATGGCCGAGACGTCGGAGGGCCGCCGGAGGGGCTCCGGAAAGCGGGCAATGGCCGCAGGCGATGCGGCGGTGCCACCGGTTATGGCGCCGGCGCCGTGTGGGGCGTGCAAGTTCTTGAGGAGGAAGTGCATGAGCGGGTGCATCTTTGCTCCGCATTTCGGGACGGACCAGGGCTCGGCCCGGTTCGCGGCCGTGCACAAGGTGTTCGGGGCAAGTAACGTGTCGAAGCTGTTGCTGCACATTCCGGTGAGCCGGCGGAGTGATGCCGTGGTGACCATATCTTACGAAGCCCAGGCCAGATTGTCGGATCCGGTTTATGGTTGTGTGTCAACTATACTTGCTTTGCAGCAACAGGTCTATTTAAAAAAAAAAAAATTGATATGTTTCTAATTAAGGGAAATAACACGAAGTAGAAAAAGAAAAAGAAAATCGTGCAAATAATGGCTTGGAATTTGGTCACATAATGCGCATGCAGTGCATCCACGAGCGAAAACAGGAGTGAGATGAACCTGCAACGGAGAGAAAATCGTGCAAATAAATGGCTTGGAATTGTGGCAGTCGAATTCACGAATCTTACCAAATATGTTTCTTGTTTTTGTTTTTATTAAAAAAACATAAACCTGTTTCTACTTCTAATTTTTTAAAAACAAAAAACTGAAAACTGAAAAGGTTCAAACGTGAGACAAGTTTATGGTACGAATTATATTCGTGTAATCGGATAAAAATGAAACTAAGAACAGTTAGTGCATGCAGTTGCAAGCTGCTAACGGTGTTGTGGGTTTCAAAATTTCTGCACACGATTTCTAATACATTTTCTCTATTTATCTCTCTTCACTCATAGATTCTCCGAGAATTAGCTTTTCCAAAATAAAATGTCACAATGTTTCCAATATTAATGTAGGTGGCATCTCTCCAAGCCGAGCTTTCAATGGTCCACACCCAGTTGCTAAACAGCAGGCTAGCAGTGGCCAATGCCTTCCAAAACACAGAACACCATCAACACCAACACCACCACCAGCAACACCACCACATTGCAGGGCTGCAGCCGGCCTACTCCAACCACTCCTCAAACTCACACCACCTAGGCCTCCTCAACACCGGCACAAGCAACTTCAACTCGAATTTCGACCTCGTGTCGGGAGGCGGGGAAACGGCCCCGTCTTCGCACAGTTTCGAGCCTCTTCCGGTTTTGCGACCGCGAGAAGATCAGGAGGACGAAGAGGAGGACGAGAGTCGGGATCCGGTGGCGTTTGCTGATCAGATACTTCGTTCGAGATAGTGACTTAATTAATTCTCTGCTCAATTTCCTCTTCTTTTTTTTTTTTTTTTCATTTTTTGTTAAATAACTGGCCGTTATGCCAAAGCAAAACATATGTATTGGCTAATAACAAGTTAGGATGATGCTATGGTGTCCTCGGTTATTTTGAAGACACCGTAATTTTTGGCGTAATTTCACCATTATGAGCATAACTAAAACCTATTACAAGTATAACAAAACCCAAACAAGGCATAACCAAGAAATATCCAAAAAATCAATCAAGACATAACCAAACCCAAGTTTGTAATGGATTTTGGTTATACTCATAATAGTTTTGTTATGCCAAAAGTTACGGTGCCCCAAAATGACCGAAGTCATTCCCAACAAGTTAACAACCGTCATATCCCTGGTGTGTGCGTTCTCTCTCTCTCAACAATGATCCAGATTTGTGCATGTCTAGATGTTGACACTTGACAGAGCCATAAGCCATGGTACGTAGATAACCATTAATTGGGCCCAAATTTTTTTTTAAATATAAGGGACCTTATTGTTAGGATCGTCACACACATGCACACGATTTATGAGTATTAGAACAGTAAAGAAATCAACACAGCAATATACGTGGTTCCCCAAAACCGGATACGTCCACGGGAGCGAGAGCGGCTACCGTTCTTTTTTATCACAGTTATCAATTAGGGTTTACAACATAGAGTATTTATAGCGACTCTATTCTAACCTTAACCTGGTATTTGGTCTGAATCCCAAAAATACCCTTGTACGATACCGTACCATCACTCCGCTCCACTCGTTCCGCTCCGCTCCGCTCCGACATCTGGCCTTCTTTCTAGAACTTCTTCGTATCTCTTCATATTAAACATATGAGCCATAATTCTAACAAATGGTAAAATCAACTAAAGAAACATAATTCTAAAAAATCTAACAAACATATGAGCCATAATCCTTCAATATGTAGATAAAATTACCGGTCTTTAACAAATGGTGGGCCCAATTAATTTCTTACTTTTATGTAACAAATTACATTTCACCCGTGGCAGAGCCATCTAACATTAATTTCCGTGACACTAAACTTATTTTAAAGCTAATTTGAAAAAAAAAATTGAATAAGTAAATTTTGGAATGATACTTATCAACTAAAGAAAGGAGCTAGATATCCATTAGACTTCAATTTATTATCATAGTCGTCAAATTGTTTTACAATTTACCTAAGAATTCCATAGGAGAGACGACAGGTAGAAGGAAAAATGTAGAGAAAGCAAAAAAAAAAAAGGAAAGATAAAAGGGAAATCACTATTGTGAGGTCTCAACTACTCAAGTAAACTAGTTGTTGCTCTCTTGTTGCATAATGGCCTCTTCGCTTACTCGGACAATGGTTTGGCCGAGTGATATGACACATCAATCACGGCTCGCCTTATTAGTTGTCCTAAGGTCGAATTTTACGAAAGTCAAACGCTTCAAATCTCGAGACTGCTGCAGATTTGGATTGTTCGATAGCTTCAGGGCTTTGGATTTCATTAGAGTGCGCGTAATCTGACACAGATACTCGGTTATTCATCACGGATGGGTTCAATGTCAGAAAGTACAACAGTTGGGTGCACCGAGTTGTTTAGCTAAATACTAGGATTAAAGTGTAATTTACTAACAATATCTCTTTAAATTATTCGGCGTCGGCGTGCTTGACCCGTTAAAGAAGAGACCAGATCTCCTGTCCGGATCTCAACCGTTGATTTACGAGATCAACGGTTCCGAGCACAGGGACAGGCACCTGTCCGGATTTCACTGGCACAGGGGATCCTCGGTGGTTAAAGAAAGAAAGAAACGAGAACGAAAGCCCCAAACCCCTTTCTCCCACATGACAATGGCCCTTTCTTAGATTCTCCAGATCTCTCTCTCTCTCTCTCTCTCTCTCTAAGATGTCGACGCCGGCGAGAAAGAGGCTGATGAGGGATTTCAAGAGGCTGCAGCAGGATCCGCCTGCCGGCATCAGCGGCGCCCCACAGGACAACAACATCATGCTTTGGAACGCCGTAATTTTCGGGTACGCACACTCATACATATGTACGCGTATACACGTATGTATACGCGTACGCAAAAACATATATACGTGTGCCAATTGCCTGTCTTCTTTTTCCACCGATTATGTAATTTCGTGTTGTTTTGTTTTTGTTCCTTTTGTGTTTTCAACTTGTAGGCCTGATGACACTTCTTGGGATGGAGGTTAGTTCCAATATCACTTCTTTTGTGGTTGAATTAGGGTTGCTTCACGGGTTGTGTTAATTTGAGAGTTTAATTTTTATTGGGAAAAGGAAATTTCATTATCACAAAGATAAAAAGATGAAATCAGTACAATAGGAAAAGAAAGGCCTAGGGAGAGCTTCGAAGAGTCCCCGAGACTCTTCTAATGCTGCTATTCGCAGAATCTCAACCAACTCCTCAACCTCTCTACTTCGACCGAAAGAAGTCCCGAATAAAATGAACGCCTAAATTTTAACAAGATGCCAACAAACTGTGTTAATTTTATGTTTTATTTTATCAGACAGAAGAATCTAAGGTTGGGAGCATCTATTGGATCGTGTGTGTATGTATATATATGTAAATAAAACTGTAGATACGCTAATTCTATTGTTTTGTTTGCTAGTTCTAGTGTGTGTGTGTCAATTAGAACAATTGCTGTCATTGCAAATATTATTTCTATACCAAGTACTTGATTTTTTCGTAGTCTTGCCGTTGTTTTCTGGTAGTTTTTTTTTGGTGTGTGTTTTTCTTTTGATATGCATATAATTGAGAACCCTAGTTGGGAGCGATCTCCTTTCTCGGTAGGAGCGTGGTTCTTAGAAGATTTTGACTTGGGAGCGCGGGAGCGAGGTTTCGAGGTGGATTCGTCACCCCCTTAGAAGGATCCTGCTACTGAGGGTCAAACAAAATAGATTGTGCTCGGTTTTAGCTTAAGCTGAGGTTGGACTCCCTATTTCCTAACAAAGCCGGAATATCCTGAAAATCATTAATCATCTATCTCGGTTCTCTCTCTGGCCTAATGCTCCAGAGCTAGGCTTAGTAGGCGTACATTGTAATTGAATTGGTTAGCTATACGTGGGAAAGTATCCATGTTAGGAAGATTGGCCAGCTATGTTTGACCTGAGAATTACTTTTCATGTATCTTTTATTTTGCTTGGATATGTCCTTTTTATACTATCTTTGCACAGAATCTTTTGTCCTTTACTTGTTGTTTGTGCTTCCATGGGTGCAGGCACGTTTAAGCTTACTCTGCAACTCTCAGAAGATTATCCAAATAAACCGCCAACAGTCCGATTTGTCTCACGCATGTTCCATCCAAATAGTATGTCAGGATCTTATGCATAGATCTTATTACTGTCTCGAGCATATGTAGTTGACATTGTCCTGATCTGCGACATCAATATTCTGTGCTTTTATCTAACCATGTGTCTCTGAACTGTTCAGTCTATGCAGATGGTAGTATTTGCTTGGATATCTTACAAAATCAGTGGAGCCCTATATATGATGTTGCAGCTATACTCACTTCTATTCAGGTGTGGCCTCTTTATTATGTTGTCTTGACTTTTTTTTTAAAGGAAGGATATGATTGGATATTGAGTATGGTTCATTTCAGTAGACTTGTTTTTTAGTTTGAGAATAGTTGCTACCCTGGTATTTCCTTCCACATTTGGGTTTGCGTTTGTATAGTATGTCAAGCTTTTTCTCCACCATCAGTCATTTAACAAGATCAAGCTTGCTGTGAATGATTGATGTCGCTTGCATTTGTGTACCAATGCGAATCATATTGAATCATTGAGAGAGAAATAAGGTAATGATTGGAGAGAGGGGTAATGAGTAGAGATAGATAGAGAGAGAAATGAAAGTAATAATTGGAAAAATAGGGTAATGATTGGAGAGAGAAATAGGGTAATGATTAGAAAACAAAACTAAAACAAAGTTAAAAAGAGAAACGAACAAGGCCTACAAATTTATCACTTTGTTATGAGAGAACTATGGCGCATTTAAATTAGGTAAATGTAAGTGAGATAAATTTAAAGGGTGAGCGTAATCAGGGTTTCATTTTAACCATCCATAGCAATCCTTATCACTATTCGCACATCACTGTTTCCCTCTTGCAGGAAGATGCTCAAATTAGTTGCCTTAAGTCAGAAATATGTGCAGGCTTAAGTTTTCTATACTTCTCTGTCCAACTTGATTTTGTTGAAGTCACTGTTGTTGTTATACATCCTTTGGTTAGTTTTCCTTAAGGGAAATGATTTTGTCACTCCCTTTTTTGTTAACGCCACTCTCAAGTGTATTTTTGCACCAAAAATACACTTGCAGAGGAGTGGCATTAACAAAAAAGGGAGTGGCAAAATCAGCAGCCTTCCTTAATAGTTCATGACACAAATCAAGCAATAATTCATTGTTTAGTGATCCACCCTCTGTTAATCGGTGACTTGCAGACTACAACATATGAATTCCGTATTGAGGATAAGAGCATCTTTTGAACGTTACAAAAGTCACTACATCACGCCATCTTTTATTACTGTCAAAGTGTCAATGAAATCTGCAAACTATGTCAGAACTTCATTTTTTCTCGTATCCATCTGCTTTTATTTACCTGGGCATGTATCCCTCTCTACAAGACTATACCTGCTGAGTCCTTATCTCTTGTGAGAAGAGATCTATTTAAAGCATATTGGCATGCCTTGGGGTCCAAGCAACCGATTAAAATGATGTTACATGGATACCGATGAAATATTACTTCTCTAACTGTTTGGGACGTGTGACATGATTCTCAAGTCTCCCCACAGTGGTGGATTGTCATTGTCCCAAGGGCTTTGGTCTTTTGGGGGCTTCAAGACTCTTCTCCCGTGAATTGACGCATCTGTAGTCCACATTTCCATTCTAAATTTGGCCACGTGTCATGTTGCATGTACACATGTCAGCTGACGGTGACATCTTTGTACATACTTTTATTGCATGCTTTTGCATATATAGCCACTCATTGCACAAGATGAGGATGACCACTAGTTTATCTATATTCCAACAAAGAACTTGAAGGAATATGGAAAGTAGTTGTCCAGGTACATCTGTTTTTCGTTATTCCTATCGTCTCTACCCCTTATCATAACTTGGATAATGTGACGCGACTGATGTATTTTCTGGGCTTGAGTCTCTTGGCTGGTAGATTCTTCCAAATTTAGAGTAATCATGGACAGCATCCTTGTTCCTTTAACATTTTCTGCAACTTTCAGTAGTGTTAGAATGTGAAACCTTGTATGAGTTTCTATTGTGCGCATCAAAGGAGTTTAGGATGGTAAGCAAAGGAGCACAAGAGAATGAGCTTTTCATGGATGGTGACAGCGTACAAGGATTTGAGTTAGGTTATAGCACCCACTGTAGCATGAAATTCAAATACTTCCATAATCTTTCATATGCTGCTTAAGTTCATGGTTTCACATGTTCCATATGCTGCTTAAGTTCATCCTTCATCTCCTTGGTCTTCTAACCACAGCTATAAACTGGCGTTATTTTGAGAAACAGTCCCTCAGCCGTAACTCAGCGTCACTTTACCCCCTTCAACTAAAAAACCCATCAATGACTTAAGCATTAGTTCTTAAGGGGGACCTTAACTCCATTGACGCGAAAATCTGTAAATGACCCATATACCCTCACAATATCTCCCTATACCAACAGATCAGGCCTTGTTGTACCCCCTCCCCCCTCTCTCAATCCAGAACAGAAAACACCTCTTTGTCCACTCCACCCCTCACTGGTCTCCAACACCGTCCTCTCCGCCACAGGGACGCCGTACCATATATTGTGATTTCCGCATAATTGAGGATTTTTCCTATTTCTTTTGCTTTAACAGTTTTGTAAGCTGTTACCAAACTTTTAACTTTGACATCATAAAAGGAAAAACCACAAAACATAAGTTGTGTCATCTGCAGTGATTGTGCCTTTTAAGTTCTTGTGTCATAAAGCTAATGAGGCATTTTTCTTTTGTTTTCCGCAGTCACTGCTTTGTGATCCAAACCCAAATTCCCCTGCAAATTCTGAAGCAGCCCGTATGTTCAGTGAAAATAAGCGAGAATACAACAGAAGAGTTCGTGAAATAGTAGAGCAGAGCTGGACTGCTGACTGATCAAAAGAAAAGGCGCCACCACGGACTTGTATTCCGTGAAAAATAATTAAGAAGTTAAGGAATGGAGTAGTGTTCGGTGTGGTGGCTTCTTCTCCAGACATATGTGCTCAAGTGTAATATTGTTTGTGTGCATTGCTTTTAGAGAATTGTTTTGAAGGATTTGATTTTTGCTTTTAGACACCTCTGCTTGAATTCTTGATTGCCCACTCCTTAATTCTTCCTTCATCTAAGTTTCATGTATCCACTTTTAAGTATGTCTTTGCGACGTGTATAGCAACGGGGAGAGTCAGGAAGAGTTTTTGAGTGTAATGTTAATACACAGATTTGCTACGTGAAAAAAAATTATCATTTCGGTATTTGGCTATTATGAATATGAATATATGTTGAGCAGTGCTATTGTCACAGATGTCCAGGCACATATGTACTCAGAGTTGTCCGATACACATGGACCCCACAAGATGTGTCTGGACATCTGTGTCCCAATTATTTTCTATTTGTTTTTGGCAATTGTTATGTGTGATATTCACGCAGTCTGCTTGTTTGTTGAGACACATGGACAATAATCTGCGTGGAATGCTGCTAGAAGCCTAGAACCAGTGCTTCTGTAGTGGACTGGCACAAAGTTATTTGGTTTTAACATCACGTGCCCAGGAGGGCTATGATTCTGTGGATGTGCTTTTTTCGGGAGGTTGGCTACAAGGGACAGATTACATAGTTGGGACTTGGGGGGTTGCTGATTCTGATAGCTGTGTTTTGTGTAATAATGGTTATGAATCTCATGGACACCTCTTCTTCTTCTTCTTGCCCCTTCTCTCATTTTTGGCAGCTCTTTCTGATGAAGAATGGCATTCCTTGTCTTTCTTTGGCTCAAGAGTTTGAGTGGATCAGGCTTCATAGAAGGGGATCTAATTTGCAGCATCTGCTTCTGTTATTGTCTTGTGCAGTTGTTGTATGCCATCTGTGGCAGGAAAGGAAAGGAATAGGCGTATTTTCCGGCACAAGAGTTCTGATGCAACCCAAGTCGTAAGGGCAGTGGCTTCAGATATTAGAGCTTACGTCAGCTCTTGGAGGAAATTGAGGAAATCAGATGAAAATAGATTGTTATGTCTGGATTGAATATAGGGTTCTTGAGGTTTCTTAGTCATTTGGTTGTAAGCAGGTGTCTGGTGTTTAGGGATGCTATTCCCTTTACTAATTCCAAGGTTGTGTGTTTTGGTTTTCTTGTAGCATTGTTTTTTTTTTTTTTTTTTCTCGTAAAGTAGTATAGGAAAAAATTCTTGTAGCATTGTTGGCCTTGTGCCTGATTTGTTTGTCTGGGGTATGCCCCTTAGCTCTTGTAATGGGTTTTGTTTCAACAAAAAATCAACTTACCCGAAAAGAAAATTACCTTTGTTCGCGTGGTTCAATTCATGCTTATTAGGGTGCTTTTGTTCTTCCAAGTTTGGTTTTGCGTCGCAAGTAGTTCACCATCTGTTTGACAGCAATTTGGTTGTTACAAGTGCCATGAACGAACACTGGCATTTTAGAAAGTGGATCATTGATGCTTTAGGGTTTTCCACCAATTCGATTCTCAGTTTACTACAAACAAATTTCCTACACTCTCAATATCAGCGCTTTTAATTCCGCTTTGATAAATTGAAGTGCCCGAAACACATTTTACCATGTGGATTAATGATTGATTATCCTTGGACTTTCTATTAAGCCAAAAGGGAAACATGGTCTTGCTTTCAACCTAGGCTTGCTTCACCCTTTACCATGCAAATTAAACCTGCAAACGTCATAACGTTCTACCTGGGCTTGCTTTCATTGAGAAAGTCCATTCATGGTGCTTAGTCATGAAGCTGAAAAGGAAAACAGCAGCGGAAAACAGCGCTGGGGGACACAAACAATACCGCGAAATTCCACTAATTGTGAAGAGGAAGGTCGTGAACTTAACAATTACACAAAAACGAGAGGAAAATGAATTAGATGGAAAGGTAAAAGGTGTAGTAGTACTGAGTTATAACAAGAACGTAAATTTATAATGGCTGGAAGAATGAAGCAGTCAAGCAGCAGGCCTCACCCCGTAATTTTATTGTTGCAACTCCATCTTCCTCTTGCTATTTTCATCTCTCTGTACCAGAAAAGCAACTACGTTGCAGTGTTATTTAGACATAAGCAAAAATGGGAAGAAGAAGGGGAGGGAAATAAAGAAACCTTGAGCGTTTAGGGTTTATTCGAACAACATTATGACTTGGGAGTTAGGTGTGTTCATAGTGGCTTTTAAAGCCACCCAGCATGATGTGGCACTTCTAGATCGAAACGATCAGCCACTACGTTCGGTTTTTTAGTTTGAAACGAACGGATACCAGGCCGCATCATTCTGTATGAGAATTATGTATAAACCAAATATGATTTTACCACTTACTGGCAGTTTTTCTTAATGCCCAAACATGAAAGATAGAACAAACATTTCAGAAGTGTTCACATACATGCACACTTGATTATCCAAGATATATTGCTTATACAGATATATAATCATCCTTTAATCCCATTCGGAAGTTTAACCAATAATTTTGGAAATGTTGTGCAAGTATAAGAACCTTTTGAATGTAGCAAACTAATCAAGGGGAGTTATTTCTTATATAGCAAAAACAAGTACCTAGAATCTTAAAAGTTTGCTGCTATTGTAGATTGCGCTGCCGATGTGGAGGTTGGACAAGCGAGACGGGAGACCCGTCGCTGCTCTGGGTGTCTCCATGCCACGCATCCTGAACTTGTGCAGCAAATTGCAAGTTCCAAAGCACATCCTCAATAGATGGCCGGTCACCTGGATCCTTAACTAGACATCTGATGCATATTTCCATCATTGTTTTCGCTGATTCGTCTGCGCACCCATTGTGAATTGCTGGATCAACTGCGCTCCTTCGAGCTTCATTGTCAGCTGTTATGACCCTCTGTAACTGCACAACGTCAGCCGATGTGAGCATGTAATTACAATCCCAGAAACATATAAAAGAACAATTACTAATATCTCGAATAAAAAGCAAATAAAATAGTTTGACCATAGTGCACAAGGCAATTTTCAGTCTATTGAGTAACACAACTCTTAAGATGTTCCATTTCATAATCACAAAAGAATGATGCTAACTAATGGAATTCTTGATGCTCCAATCTCAGTTAAAAGGGGTAGTGACCTTTTCTCTTCTCGTCGCAAGTCGCGTTGTTAGTTATAGTTAGAAAGGTCAGAGGTTTGAACCCTGCCAAATGCATGTGAGTACATGGTGCCTACCACTCCACTTGGAGGGAGTGACCACATTCCGAAACATTGTTAACGGGATTCTTTCATCTTGGCTACTAGCTTGACATTATCTACAATCAAACTTGCACTTGTAATGATCAAAAAAAAAAAACTTGCACTTGTATGACAGCAGGAGTTGAAAGAGAGTTGTGCCTGTATTATAATGAAAAGGGCTATCTTTCCAGTATTATAGCGGAATGGAATGGTTAAAAGCAGAGCCGAACACATCAAGAGGTCGGCGGGGGCACGGCCCCAACCCATTCATTTAGAATGACATTGTTACCCTTGGCTTATACCCTTGAAATTATGTTAGTGTCGATAGAACGACATTATTTTCCTGTATGTGGATATTTGTTAGGTTTTTCTTAGAGTGGTAAATTTCACTCTGCTTTTCTCCAAACACCCTTCTTTTTGTTTATCATGACGTGAAATTACATGTATGGTCACATAAATATTATTGTAAGAAACTAAAGACATAAGGATCTTTTTGTAAGTTCTTAGTAGAAAGACAAAAAGAGTATCAACTGAAAAATGATGACTGAAATTCACTATCCTTTCGTTTGTGAATCTGTTTCATCATCATAAATAATATGTTCTCCCAAATCCCAATAATGTAAATTTCTGGGTCCGCCATGGGTTAAAAGCCTGATAAGTTCCATGTTTTGCAAATGATGCGGATCAAAATGATCTATTTTTTCCCCAAGTTTAAGCAATCAAGTGCAGTTAGCAAAATGACCTATTTTTTCCCCAAGTTTAAGCAATCAAGTGCAATTAGCAAAATGATATATTTTTTCCCAAATTTATGCAAATGTTCAGAAACCGATTTGGAAAAAGACTTGAGACATAGAACATCAATCTTACTTGATCTCTTTCGACATCCACTTCATCTGTCGAATCAAGTGGTCTTCCCATAATGATTTCTAGCAATATAACTCCAAAGTCATAAACATCAGACTTCTCCTCATGTTTTACCCTGTGGAGACCAAGGTAGAGCAGCTGTAAGAAAACAGCATGTTGGTCCATTGTGCTAAGAAAGTAACATTGTTTCATAGGCTCTTCCAACACCAAAATCACGGAGTGAAGATATCACTTTGACATGAAGAGAATTGAGGGACATATTTGTTCTAGATTTGCAAGCCAACAAATATAAAACCTTCTCTCCAAGTACAACGACTATTTGGTTAAAGCCCACATTTGAACTAGCTGCGTTTCAGTTAGCAAAAGACGTCCTGATATGCTGTGAGCAGTCCTATTTACTCCTCTTTCTGTTCTTCATTCAGTTGGTTTCCCTAATGACTATTCTCGGTTTCTCCTTTGAACACATTATTTGAAATTCCATGCCATCATATTAAGGTGCATGTATTAGCTCCATGTCTCAAGCCCACAAACAATCAGCCAAGTGCTCGTAAACAATATGTTGTTGTTGGGGGGGGGGGGGGGGGGGGGGGGGGGGGGTGGGGGTGTGGGGGTTGTGTGGCGTCCAACCTAGTCTCAGTTTCAAGGCTGGCATTGGGTGCAAATTCTATTTGAGCCACACAGATATGAGGTTTTTCACCTCGTTTTTTCAGATAGTTGCTATTTCTCATGTTGTGAGATTTTCTTTTCTATGGCTATGTTCTTTATCTCGGGGTTGCGGGAGTTTTTTAGCCGAATTGAGAAGTGTTTCCTTGTATCTTTGTCAGTTATGTATCAAGCCTATCTAAAATCTACTTTTTGGCGATAACATTTCTTACTTGTCAAAAATAGGGATGGAGATAGATTACTTCCATGTCTATGAAATTTTTGCCACACAAGTTTGCCTGCAGACTACCAGTTAATATCATTCTTTACATGACCTGAGAGTTGAGGCCTTTTAGTTAGGAATATTGTTAGATAGCTTGATAAACACTGTTGGTCCCGTTTCCTAACAACTTAAGCTTTTGGGACTATTGGTAAGTTAACAAATATATCAATCAACTTTTACGCAACTTTGAACTTAGGGAAATCTCATTACAAACCTTGCTTTGTCAAGCCCTTTGGATCCACCCGAAGAAATTTGTTCACCAACCTGTGACATTTAAAACACATGTATCAACCAACACTATATTTTCATATAGCGAGAGCAATACTGAAACTTAAAGAAAGGTTGGCTTCCATACCTGCCGCATGCTCTCTGCTAAAAAAGGTAGGTTGTAACTGCTAATTTTTGCAACAAGGTTCTGATCCAAGAAAACATCTGTTATTTTCAAATTGTTCGCAAAGACGCTCGGAACAATTCCTGTATGCAGGAATTGGATGCCCTTTGCCACCCCTATAGCTGCGGCTATGCGTTGTGCCCAAGTAAGTGTTCGTCTTGCACCTCTCTCTGCCAAACAATTTTGTAAGGGATGGGAAGCCACCAACCATTACAAGTAATAGCAGCAATTGTGATGGATGAAAGGAATGACTTCTTTTACACACGTAAATGTACATATTGTTTCTCGTAAGAGACATATGCATGGAAATAGTATCATGACCAGCATTTTGATGAAATAGCAAATCTTTGGCACAAATTAAAAGGAAAAAAAATGAGGGATCATAGAACACGAGGAATGTCCAGGCCAAAAAAAATCATCCATTCACAGGATTTAGAGAAATTGGTATCTTCTACGAAAAAACATCGAAGAAAGTGCAAAAATTTCAAGATTAAGATTAGAGGAAGACAAGCTTCTAACTTTTGTACTCTCCATCTTGACACAATGATTCAGAACTATAACTCTAGGATTGGGCTAGCTTCTTTTTTTTTATAACACGGTAGGATGTTAGTTTTGTTGGTAAGTTAGATTAATACGAGGGGCCGACCGCTGCTCCATCAGCTCGAACCCACAACATCACCCTCAGAATTCTAACCCAAGGGGAATGACCAACTGAGCCAAGGCCCAAGGTTGGGCTACCTATGTTGACCCAATTTGTTTATGGTTAATTTTTTTGACTTTTGCTTAAAAAAACCACCTGAAACTCAGCTACTAAAATGTCAAACGTTTCAACTTATTTTGAGCTTTTTAACCTGAAACCAAGAATAGGGATCCAAATACCAACCTTTTAGAAGTACGACTGCTTATGCATTAAGATATCTCAATAAGTTGCAAATGGAAAACAATATGTGTTGGCTTACTAGATACCCAGCTCCTCAGGGTTCGATTCGGGACAAATTCGAAGACAAGAAATAATCTGCTGACACTTGAATCGTCCAAGTAACACTCGAAGCAGTGTCCCAGAGCACTGACCAAATGGCGATGTCGAAGTTTTGAGATCAACTCTATGTAATGCATAAAGCTTTGAGTGGTCTGGCTTCTTTTCATTTTCAGGCATCTGATAGCAACAAAAGAACCATCCTTCATGCGTCCTCTATACATCTGAATTGAAAAAGAAGCCATCAATCCTCGTCACGAGTACATATTAATTCCATAAGTCTGCTACAGAATCGAACGTAAAATTAAAAAAGGCATTGACCCCACCAAAGTCATCATATTTATAGTGAGCCACAATGCGCGAATTAATATCAAATTCATTAAACTCCATTTATAACATGAAACTAGTACAGTCCATCACCATTAACCCTTGGAAAAGAAAGTTGTTGTGAGACAAGGGAAAATAACACATGGATTTAATTCGCTCGTGCAGCCACTGGATGGAATCAGTAAAATTATTCGAGCACCTTTACGAAAAACTGAAATTGTACAGAAGAAAACGAATAAATGCAGACTTTTTAGACAAAAGAAATTAGTCAGAAAAAATACTCATTTGAGCTTGAAAATGGACTTCAACGGCAGCAACATGAAAAGTATTCGCGGGATTCAATACTAAAAGATCAACATGGCAATCTCCCTGTTGAAATGCATTTGGAAATGGTTTGGTGCATACCTGTCCATGTGAACCTTGGTCCAGGAAAGTCGATGTATCAAAGCTATCTGTTGCCTCCTCAAGTTCTTCCAGTGAAAACATTCGGTAAGCTGGAAGGCCGAGAGCTCCTAACCTTGTTGCTTGTGATACATATCCTTCAAAGGGAAAAGATTCATAGTTTCACATCTCATATACATAAGATGTTGGAAGAACAGGTTGACTACAGTCAAGGCATCAGTCATGCTTACTAAACATGATATTTGTTTTCCTTTTTTAAATTTTTTTTGTTGCCTCCATATCCTTGCAACTATCACGCTCTCAATTAACAACCACCACCACCCTTGATATTCAAATGAATTTTCCAACATCAATAAAAGAAAATTGTTCTCATCAAAATACTCCATTTCGTATTGTTATCACCGCTGGTGGATCTAGTGCAGGACAATGGGTAGCATGGGACTAAGGGGGCAAGTGACCCCCTGAATTTCTGATAAGTTGATAACTACAATCACGTCCCTATTTAGTCATAGAAATTCACATTTACCTCCCTAAACAATTATGCTTGAGCCTGAAAATTGTTTTAAACCCCCGGTATTCTGAGCTAGCCCTGTTTTAAGCATACAAACCAAATAAGTTGACTATGACAAGAAATTTATTGAGAATGACAACTTGGGGTTTACTAGTGAAAGTGTGCATGAAAACTATCGCCATGAACAGTTAAACTATGTCCTTTCTTTAGAGACTTTTGTTAAACTATGTCCTTATGGACCTTATCTTTAGAGACTTTTGTGCTTGGTAATCTATTTTGAAGGTTACTATTATGGCATTGTCCTTTATCTTAAATTTCTAGATCGGCCATTGGACTTCTCACCTATGCTGCTCAACTCTTACTCCACACACTCGTACGGATAGACACAGAGAAAGATGAAAATCTTACTTGCCTCTGACATCAACTTTGAGCTGTACCCAGTTGATGCACTCTCTGCTATTGATCGCGGTGGCACTGTTCCCTTTGTCTGCTTCAAATGAACTCTTCTAGCAATCACGAAAGCTAAACCAACAAGTGCAATTCCTCCAATAATCCCCCCAGATATGCTGAAGGCAAGAACTATTTTAGATGTTTGTTCACGCTTCCGGCGATGAGGTAAGATTCCCACAGCTAGAGCTTCATTTCGGCAAAATGAAAACTGGTGTTGACTTTTATCACCCGTGTTTAAACAATTCCCAAAATAAAGCACAGTTAGGTCCTTGGAATTAGACAGGAAACAGTCGGGAAGCTTTCCGGTCAGGAGATTTGATGACAAATCCACATATTCCAGTCCAGAATTGCAAGACAAGTTTTCGAAAAGCATTCCAGTAAATCTGTTTCCGGAAATACTCAGATAAGTAATCGAAGGAAGTCCTAATAATGATGGGGGAAACGGACCGACAAATCTGTTCAAAGAAATATCTAGCTTCTGAAGCTGATAATAGGAGCTCACTTCACTGGGAATGCCAGAGCTGAACTTGTTGTTTCTCAGTACAAGGAAAACTATTTTCTTATTGACATGAGGAAATTGAGGCCCGAGGGAATTATTTTCCAAGTCGAGAACTTGAAGGCTTGTTAGACTGCTAAGATCAGGCACTTGACCGAGAAAATGGTTATGTGAGAGATCAAGAATTCTCAGATTTTCCAAGCTTCCCAATGACTCTGGTAAAACCCCTTCTAAAGAATTCCTTTTCAAACTCAAAACAGACAAAACTGAAAGTGAACTCAGCCAATGCGGAAGTTGACCGTTGAACATGTTGTCATCAAGTATGAGCGTTTGGATGTTTGTTAAGGATGAGATTTCTTGTGGAATGGCACCGCTGATGAAATTCGAACTGACATTGAATATTTCCAGGGATGATAATCTTGCAATTTTGCCGGGTAGTGGACCCCAAAGGCCGATGGAGACCAATGTGAGGACTTTCAAGGTGGGAATCTTAACAAGGGTAGTGAAAAATGAATCTAAGGAGAAACTATGAGGTAATGGAGGAGTCCCCTTCTCCCCAGTGATAAGAAGCTGGGTTATGCTTTCGTCGTAGCACACGACAGTTACAGATGGACTTGGTTCTGTGTTGCAAAAATCTGTGTTGTTAGTCCAGCTGCTTAGAACAGCTGGGGAATTCAAAAGCTGTTTGAGTCTCAAAAGGGTTTGCACTTGAGATGATTGTAGTTGCTCAGAGTACTCGGACAAAATGGATAGGAAAACCAGAACCAGAAGTGCCGAATGGCCAAAAGTTTTTGCCATAGCACAAATCTGCTGTAGCTATGGGGCAAACTGGCTAGCCAACTAAATAACTCGAAAGATAGATATCATGGAATATTACCAATCAAAAAGAGGTTGGTTACTATATATCTTTCAGAAAGTATTTTGAGCGAATTGAATCTCGGAGATTCTCAAGTACTGGATCAGCTTCCCATAATGACACAAGTAAGCTCCGCATACGAACAACTGCAAAAGGAATTAAATTGACACAAGAAGATGGATTACTCGAGAAAAAAAGAAAGAAAGAAAGAAAAATAATGCTATTATGACTTGATCTTTACCACTGTCTAAAGATCTACTACCTTCTTCAAATTTGAAACCATATTGCAAGTTATTTGGTGCGATATTTGTTCTTTTAGCTAGTGAATATTGCATTTAGGTAGTGTTTGGTTGCCTAGAATGCTTTGGGCAAGGAACAGAATGGTCATTCTTTGCCTTCCAGTAGAATGGTCATTCACCTGAATTATCGTGAACAACGATTCTATTCGTCTTTGGTATTCTGTTATTTCCTAGCAAACGAAATATCGGAATGACCATTCCAATCCAGCTTGATTCCCGTAAACCAAGTGCTGCCTTACAATGTCATTAAAACACAACCGAACACAGACTTTAGGAAGGACCACAAGAAAAATGATAACTATAGAAACTATTCGAAGAATTATTTCAAGTTAATTGCAAATGAACTTACCTCTCTAAAGGGAAGAAACCAATCACAGTGAGAGAAGAGTTTCCCTCTTTAAAGTATGGAAGAGAGAGAGATATTAATTTATTCATTTTGAACGGAGAAAATATGCCCGGAGACTACCGGCCCTCAACAGAGGAATATAAAACTAAACAAGGGAGGAGGGTAAGCAACCATTGTCAAAGCCCCAAATTTTTGTTGATTATTGCCCTGAGGAAAGAACAAAATCTACCAACTCTGTGAAAACAATGTACCTGTAAAATGAAGGAACTTGCCATGACTACAACTACCATAAACTTTGAAACGAAACAAACCCTTGTGAAATGACACAAACCCAGTTCACATTAAGAACTTTCAGATATGTTCCACGCTTCAATCCTTTTACTCCCGCCTCAAAGTAAACTAAAATACACGCACATATATACATGTACATGAATGCATACAACTCAACTATCCAAAGTAGTTAAGTAAGATGCACCGTTAGCCCAACGGCATCAGGGGTGCACTTAGGTCCTAGGAGTAAGGAGTAAGGAGGTCAGGAATTCAGCTGAACTCCACCTTACTAATCTACTTATCGCCGAGAAAAAAGTACTAATTAAGTAAGATAAGACAGCGAAGCCTTACCACATTTTCCCCCAAAATTATGCTCCTTGATCTCACTCTGAAGTAGAGGCCTTTTCAAAGAGTCAGGTACAATACACACACCAACAACAGTTACATATGGGCATAGAGCCAAAATTCAAGAAAACAGACAATAAACATAGAGCCAAAATTCAAGAAAACAGACAATCTCTCTCTCTCTCTCTCGTTTTTCTCTCTAGAGTTGAAGACTTGAAGCTTCCAAATTACTATATATGTGCTCTTGATGCTCTAACAGAGGCCTTTGTTAAATGCAAAAGAAAAAGAGGGAAGAAAAAAGAGAAAGAAAGATTCTTGCTGAAGATAAACCCTTTATTCCCTCCGCAAAAATGTTCCCAAATTGTAAGCTTTGTATGCATGAGAATGGAAGGCCACAAATTTCTTGCTTTAGTGGGTACTTCTATTGCCAGAGCAGAATTCATGTTTTGAAGCTTTGAGTTGTTGATCCGTGCTCTGGAAGGGAGCCAATGTTGGTCTGGCAATAGAGCAGGGCTGTATATTTTAAATTTTTTTTGAGTTGATTTTGAAAGGTTTTGGAGAAGATTAGTTAATGGGGGTGTTTGTCGGTGAGGTGAGCTTTCGCTTTCTGGTACTTCAGGCCCACTTTGGCTTTTTTCACTTTTGTGTTTGCGTTCGTGATCTCTGAGCTGTGGCCCTTCTTCTCCAGTTGCCTCTCTCTCTCTCTCTCTCTCTCTCTCTCTCTCTTTTTGGGTAAATCTCTCTCTCTCTCTCTCTCTCTCTCTTCCTTTTGGGTTTGCGTTTGTAATCTCTGTGCTACTATCAATTTGGTTATCCACTTAGGCTTTTTTTCTCTTTTGGCTTTGCGTTCGTGATCTCTGAGCTGTGGCCCTTCTTCTTCTTCTTCTCTCTCTCTCTCTCTCGTGATCTCTGAGCTGTGGCCTTCTTTTCTCTCTCTCTCTCTCTCTCTCTCTCTCGGGTTTGCGTTTGTAATCTCTGAGCTACCATCAAAAATTAGATTTTTGATTTATAAAATAAGCGGCAATAAACAGTTTAGCCTAAAAAACTAGTTATAGAATCAGGAAGTCCGTTTTAAAAATCAAAAATCAACTTTTGATGTAACTATTGATGTCCGGTCAAACTGATTTTATGCGTAAATATATTGCTTTACAAACCCTACAAGATGAACAGTTCAGATTACTGCCGTGGACGTTTAGTATAGTCCACAATGGACGGTGGCGAAAAAGCCATGATTTTTGGTTCATCCGGACAGAACTTAAACTCATTCGTGAAAGGCGAAGACCGGCAAATAGTAATACCCTCCTTCGCAATTACTGGTACGGGATTTCAAGGCCTGGCAATAATCATAGTAATTGATTTGATATGACGATCAGAATGCTCTATCATGTCTCAATAATTTTCCAAATGATTCAACCGATGGGTCCTAATGTCGGAAAATGGTATATATTCCTCAATTTTACATAAACTCTTAAAAAAGCAAAAATACTAGGGAAAATGACGGGGACGTGTGTTGATAATTAATACCCGTCAAGGACATTTTCAGCATTAACAAATATTGTCAGCATGTCTTTGGCGGGTATTAATTATCAAAACACGTCATTGGCCGTCATTTTCCCAAAATACTACGCAAAATACAATCCTAAAAAATGCTTCAATTCGGCAGCCACTATTCCGTCCCGTATCTAAAACCACAAATTACGTGGGAAGTATAAAATACATAGACTAATACTCAAAAGACAATGGATTTAATGTGATCCGTGACATACGAGACCTCGTACCCAACTTTCCTTGATGCATGATAGTGACCGGACCTCATCCCCTCAACCATCATTCAATATGCGAAAGAGGACGACGGGTTTCATCATCATTAGATTCTCATATTATTCGTCAGAGAGTATCTTTATCACACCACACCACTATCTGTAGGGGATCCAATCACACCTATATCGGAGTATGTTTAGCCCCAATGAGGGGCTATGGGAACTTAAACTTGGGCCTTGTCTAACTAAGTCCGAATTCCTAACCACTGAATCAACCTCTTTTTTTTTTTTTTTTTAACGGCGGAAAAAGGAATTTTATTAATAATGAAAAGAAGTACATCAGTTTGAGGGCAAGATAGGATAGCATCACAACGTGAAAGTAGCATCTGAATTAGGTTGGCACCCTACGCGCACGACAATCATATGCTAAACCAACCCCTCATTAGTGATGAGTAGAGGTTAATATTAGGATTAAAATGCTAAACCTTGTAGTCGATTGCATGGTTTCTAGACCTAAAACATATGGCAACTATGAGTTTTAGCTAGTTATCTGTATTGATCATTGGCTGTATAATGAAATTGACAAGAGCCTTTGAGTCACAAACAGTTAGTTGTGTCATAATCAGCCTGAATGTTTGCACGGAATTTGACCGTACGACTATCCGCTCAGCGCGAGCCTCCTCAATCACACTCGACTACATTAAAAAGTTGGTCATTCTCAATTTTCACGTACGTCTATCCAAATGATCTACAGAGAGTTCACGATAGATAAATGACATGACATTCTTTGTGTTTATTGTTTTGTTAACTTCTTTCAAAGTGAATCTGGGAAAGATTACATGGGATGAATTTCTTTATATTTTTTGTTTCATTAATATCTTTCAATGCGAATCTGGAAAAGATTGCATGGATGACAACCTTTTTATTTATTGCTTCACCAATTTCTTGTAAAGAAAATCTGGAAAAGATTGCAAGGATGGTAACCTTTATTTATTGCTTTATTAATTTCTTTCAAAGAAAATCCTTAAAGATAATATTGAATGTTGAATGAATTTATTAAAAGAAAATGATAACGCCAAAACTATGTGTGTCAATGCCAAATTTTTTAGTGCATAAGGCATTAACAAAAACAGTTTTAGCATCATACTAACATCGCGTTGAAAGTTGGTCATTCTTTGTATCTATTGTTTTATTGACTTCTTTCAAAGTGAATTCAGAAAAGATTACATGGATGAATTTTTTTATATTTTTTGTTTCATTAATTTCTTTCAACACAAATTAGGAAAAGATTACATGAATGACAACTTTTTTATTTATTGCTTCACTAATTTCTTTTAAAGAAAATCTAGAAAAGATTGCAGAGATGACAACCTTTATTTATTGCTTTAGTAATTTCTTTCAAAGAAAATCCTTAAAGATAACATCGGATGTTGAACGAATTTTCTAAAAGAAAATGGAATAATGCCAAAATTATGTTTGTCAATGTCAATATTTTAGTGCATAAGACATTAACAAAAATAGTTTTACCATTATACAATACTTTGTTGAAGTAATTTCAATGGGGTAATAAAGGCGAACCTAGTTTCTTTTGTTACTTCCATAATGTGGTCATTTAAAGGAAGTTCAAATACGGTGGTTATTTTCTTGAAAATCAATTATGGGATTTTAATTTCTTCATTTGAACATAGAAGTCTGAAATTTTAGATACCAAATTTTGTATATTTGTGGCACGCGACCGGAGTTGAGATTAGTATTTTGAAAAATTTCTCCAATAACTTAAACGTACTATTTCTTTATGGCGGAGTCGTGAATATACTTCACGGCGTTCAATCGCGCGCATACAAAAGTGTTTCGGACGGTTCGGATTTTAAAAAAACTATTTGCTGAAAGAGTTTTATTTTTAAATTCGGATCGGATCATTAATTGCCGAAACGGACGACTGAGATTTTCTCTCGGAAGAGTGGACCCTACAAATGTTGTGGGACCCACAATGGTGCATCCTCACTTTGGCATTAATAAGGCAAGAAATCCTAGGTACATTTATTACGGCCAGTTGGATCATGAGTAGTTGCCACATTTTGAATGCAAAAAATGGTTTGTCACATTTTGAGACGTTGATCTGGGCATGGAAATAGTCCATTATAGCCTTAACCCTATTCTCTTCACCTATTTATAAATCACCCTTCTGATGAAAGGTCCAAAGGAAGCTTTTGAAAGTGTTGTGAGCGCCTAAAGAGCTGTTGAAGATTGGAGAGAGGCAGAAGTTCATCTTCGGGGTACTTCAAGCCCTAGATGAAGAGGTTAATCTCTACCAAAAGGTAATCACAATCTACTTGGTACTAGCACTTTTGCGTTGTCTTAATCAATCGATGCTGTTGCGTGACAAGGGTGTTGCTTAGATTATCATGCAACGGATTGGTGATTTATTTGCTTGGGATTTTCAATTGACCTCGATTTTAGATGGTTGTGGAACCAGATTGCTGAATTTTTTTTTTTTCCTGTTGGCTTCTGGGTTTCTTTTGCTAAGTTTTTGGTTTGGATTTTGGGAGATGATGGGAAACAAGGGTGGGTTTTAAGCGTAGGCCTCCTCAGTGCCTTCTTCCTTTGAGATTTTATCTTCTTCTGTTGAATAAATGAATAAATCTCTTTTGGAATTCGAAAGTCCCTAATCCTTTTAGAAGAAAACCCAAGTGGAGAAGGAACACTGTACACCGGTCCTGGTGCATGCTTTTAGATTTCCTAGTACAGCCAACTCTGGTTCATATCCCCTCCATCCATCTCTCACAACAAATCCCACATTTTTAGGATCTTCTTTTACATCTTCTATGTGTTTGTTTAGAACCTTTACTTCTTAAACAAATGTTCTACCATTACAACGTGAGAAAAAAACTTTACAGTTACCGCACGAGAAATTTTTTCAACTCTAACGAGTGAGTGTAGAGAAAAGTTTATTGACGCCCGTATCGCTCTTTAGTATCCTCTAGTATCAGTTCTTTGGTCTATCGATTAATGATCAACCCTCATGACACAATCCCTGGCATACACACCAAATTTGTTAAGTGCCCCTTGACATGCTCCAACAGCCTAATTACCACGTATCTATGTGGGTCACATGATGAGTTATAAACATGTTGGTGGGAAGGAGGTGTTAGAGCATGCCCTAGAAACATTGTATTTTTTTCCCTTCATACTTCCAGGGATACTGTAAATTGAGATTTCTCATTTCGTGGTGATATGGTCATGAGTGTAAATCCAATATTTACTTCTTCGTTACACACACACAACCTTTTTTTTGGAGCCGCCCGTGAGTGTTTACTTGTTCTTCTTATCATTCGGCTAATATGTTCTATTGTTTTATGTATTTACAGGTTTATTTGGTTGAGTGCAACATTGGCATGTTTACAACAGTATTGTATAGATGCATGAGGGAGAAGCAAGGTCGTTGTTCATGGCATATCATTTGGAGGTAATAACAATATCCCCTGAAGTGAGTTTTGCTTGATTATTCTTGAATTTCCATGTTCATAGGCTTTTCCATCTATGTGTTATGTTTGTAATACTTAGTAAGTTTGTATCGTGAAAATGTTAACGGACCTTTTATGTGATTATCATTTAAGTTAGAGCCGATTCTGTATGGCTGAGTAGTATCTAATTCCAAATGTGCGAGGTAGAGATGTAAGACCTATATTTGTACTGTGCACTACCTTAACTCAAATTTTTGAAGAAATATTATAAAGTCAGTCGGATGATGTTAAAGTTACTAGGCATTGTGTTGATAAAAAAAGCATGTTTTTTCTTGAAATGGTAAATCCAGAATATGGTCGACATGCTCTAATTGTACCTTTCATTTATTGAAAACGTACTAGTCAAGTGTTGCCGTCAACTCTTTTGGGCAATATGTACAAGGTTACAAACCATACTCTACTTCAAACATACCTTATTTGCAACTCAAGTCTATGTAGCCAGGAGTGGACACAGGCAGGGGCATATGGGGGCCTGGGCCTCTGCAATTTTTATCGAAATCCTACGATTTATACTTCAATCTACTTGGTATCTATTATATAAAAGAATTGGCCCGTGCAAATGAATTGAACTTGGCTCCTTTAGATTTTGGAGAAAATTTCTCTTTCTTTAAATTACTAAATTTTCCTCCTCTCCCCCTACCATAGAAACAAATAACCCCAAATTAAAGTTAACCTCCTCACATTTGTCATTTCTATCTTGTTCCCTTCTATCACATATATAGTCCATTTCCATTGACAAAAAATGATCTATTATTTTCTTCTTTTCCTCTACAATCGTCTCTCTCTCTCTCTCTCACTCACACACACACACACATCCAAACAATGGAACAAACTCAAACCTAATTAGTAGTAATTCTCTATGTAGACAATCAATTAATTAGCATTGGTACGTAACAGACTACTTCAACCACCAATAACAAAATCCAATAATTTGGAGGTTTGATTCTTCTTCTGCAACGCAAGGTGAGGATCGAAACGTATGGTTTGGCCTTGCATATTATAAATCCCATGTCCGCCATTGAATGTTACAAAGGTGTGAAAACAATATTCACTAAGCCACCTATAATATAAAACATATTCAATAAGACTAGTTTAAGATATTTGACATGTAGCAACTTGTGGCCCATTTTTACTCGTCATATGATGGAGGCAAGAGAGGTGGCACCTTAGCTGCAAATCTGACAGCCAATGGATTATTATGGAAGCTCCGCTCCACACCACAAGGCTAAACAAGTAAATAGCACTCCAACCATCGAGAAGAGGATGTATCTTATTGCGCTTATAACCCTTAGCTAGAATAGATGCTTGTCTGATTTGTCCATGCATACGTATTTATCCTGTCTCGACTAAGAAGCATGGATTCAAGCAGGGACTTGTCGGACTAATCTTTGCTTGTGTGCTGCTCCTGGACTTGGAGTCTCGATTGTTGAGGCATTGGCTGGCGATCCCTTGATTTGTCTTCAACAAATGGGGTTTTGATACCTATGGGGCATATATTCAGTATTTCAGTTTGTTGTCTGGTCAATTGCCCCCACCTCCGCCCAAACTCTCTCCCGCCCTCGTCCTCTTCATGTTTGCTTGCATATCCTGCCTGTGTCCTTGAAGAAAATATAAATAAGAAAAAGGGACATCATCAAAGGCGTGTCTATGTCCCATATGTTCGGGACACTAGTGCGTGAGCATGGCGTGCTGGTGCTTCTTAGTGTGTAACAATAGGATCACAGGACATCTGGTACATTTGATTCAGAGAAGAAGCTTGATGTTAGCCATATAGATATTTTTCGATAGGGGACGTCTTATTCCGGAAGATTTTGTAGGCAACTCACTTCTTTTGGTGCTCTTTGCTTTCATGGGAAGGTTGGATGTCTATAAGCCTGAAGCTTACTTCTCACTTGCAGCTACAATTTGCTTCTTATTAGCCTTCATCGTTAGATTCGCGATTCTGTATTCAACCGCCGTTTATCTATTTTCTTAGAAGTCAGGCATATATGTTAAACTCCGATCTACCATTTTCATGAATGATATTCTATCGGTTGCCAAGCATTAACCTCCATGAAAGGGGACATTTGGATTAGTTTGCTTAATTCACTTTATTGGGCATTACTATGTTTGCTCACATCATGTTTTGTGCATTGTTTGTACCAAACTCGATCAACAATGTGGGAAGGAAAGTAATCTTTTAGCGAAACCCGTTCTTGGCATATGGTCTTCCAGAAGTAGATGGAAATGACGAGACTCGTCCAATCAACCATATTTATGTATCATACTTTGTATTTTCAATACTCCAAGATCTCCCAGAATTTTAAGTTGATCCTTTTTTTCCAAACCATTTTTAAGATGGTTAGCGTTGGTTGACAACGCTTGTATCCTTATAACTATGTCGTAGGATGTACTCTCTTGTTCCCTCTTCATGCAACTAAGACTTGTACACTCAATATTTAACTTGAAAAGTAACAAAAGCCGTAAGATCAATTTCAAATACGCATTGGCTTGAATTGGATGGTATCCTAGATATGATTTGGACCTGGCTTCTGTACAATTGGATAGTAGAGAAGCTTCTGCAGTTGCATATCAGTCATCCATGTCGGCAATCAATGGTCTAGATTTTAAAAATGACTCTTTCCGGTATGAGTTTATTCTTCTTGATAAGAGTCTTTCAACAACTCTAAACCAAAAAAAAAAAAAAAACTTTTGGACAACCGAGATGACACAAACTGCTTTAGTACAAAGCCGGACTACAAAGAAGCACTGCTTGATAACTAATCGGAGGCTGATGAACCTTACCTGGAGAATTGTATATATAGTTTGAGACATGATTATAATTTAATGAATGGTACATTCAATCATATCCAACTTCAGTTTCCAAGAAGTTACTTTTCTTGAATATGTGTCAAAGAAGATCAATAGACAAACATAGATGGATATCAAGCCCAACCTTTTGATATGTATGGCAATAGGACTTCACTCCAAAGTATAGTTGTAGGCAATTGGATCGCAACCACTAGCTTGTTCCTCCAATTTAACTGGGACTCCCTATATGAAAGTCCTAATGGAGGTTAGCTCCCGAAATTTCAAACTTTGCACTATTGATATGGATATGTTAGATTCTTAGGACCGACATCTTGAGATTACGATTATTAAGGCTGGTCTTATCAGGCAACAAACACTATGGGAAACCAGGTCCAAAATTTCTACAACCTCTTTGCTTACTCTAATAATTTGGCCAAGATCCTTGAAAGATTGTTGTTTATTTCGCGAGCTTTTTGCCATTGATTACTTTGGTTGCTTGTTCCCTTCAACCAAAAAGCCTAATAGCAAACTTTAAAGACTATATTTAAAACGTTACCAATGAAGCGAATGGGTGCGTTGGTTAACGTATGCACTTGTCGGGACTTACTAGTTACTCCCTCCGTCCCTATTTAAATGTTCAGTATTCTATTTTGGGTTGTTCCAAAATAAGTGTCCACTTTGAAAAGTTAATGGATAAAGTGGAGGTAAAAGTTGATGTGAAAAGTATAAAGTGGAGGATAATTTGGGAAAGTGTTAGGTAAAAATTGATGTGAGAAGTGTAAAGTGGAGAGAAAAGTTGATGGGAAAAGTGTTAATTAGATGTGAAAGTTCACTCCTAAAACTGCGTGTTTTTCAAACTGGGACATTTAAAAAGGGACGGAGGGAGTACAATCTAGAAAGAAGCTTGTTCGTTCCAAAGTTTTGAAGGCAAAAGCACAAGGCTAGGCAGTCGACCTCTCACGAGGCAAGGTGTAAGCCCCAATGCGTTGAGGCTTAAGCCTTTGAAGTTTTTATTTTTTATGTATGACCATAGAATTAATTAAAAATACTTTGGAAAGGGGGGTAATATTTGCACCATTCAAAGGGGCCTTACTAACAATAAGAAAATAGTAAATAGAATTCAAATAAAGCATATGAAGGCATCAAAACATGGGGCATTAAGGTGGTGTTCCACTAAAACTTCTTTTTGTAAAAGTTCCTTTTTTTCAAATTTTATAATGAAAATGAAAAATAATTTTTTAATTTTTTTTGCACCGTATAAAAGATCTCAACGAGATCTATCAAACAAGATCCATATTGGTAGGAAAATTATTTACGTAAACACATTATTTTTAGGCTTGAAATTACCTCCATTTGAAAAAAAAGCTCTTTTTCTAAAAGTGGAACACCACCTAATAGATCCAACATTTAATAGCACTTGAAGTCGTCTCGCAAATACATGAAAACTCTTCATCTTTGCTCCATCAACTTATAAAGAACCCCCTCTTTACTTTTCCCTAAAAACCCAACTCTTTTGATGCTTTTGTCTCCGTCATTGGGGTGAACAAGGCGTCAAAAGTGTATGCCTCTGACTTAGGGGCAAACTCCTTTTTGGTTCTCCGTTAATTAACAACACCCAAAAGCGTTTTTGTTGCGCCTCGCCTCACGGCAAGCCCCAGAATTGCCTTTGAAAACATTGGGCTTTCTTCTACGTATATAGCTTAAGTAACTAGTTTGATTTTTCGAGATAACAGACTCAAACAACAGATGAACAACGCAAGGCGAGGCCGTCTACCTCTCATGAGGCGAGGCGTAAGCCCCAAGGTGTTGAGGCATAAGCCTTTGGATTTTCTAATTATTTACAAAAATAAAATCTATTAAAAATACCATAATAAGAGGGAGATATTGTTTGCGCCATACAACAGTGCCTCACAAAAAATAAGAAAAGAGTAAATGCAATTCACAAAAAAAAACATGAAAAGGCATAAAAATGTAGTGTATAGTAGATTCAACTTTTAAAAGTACTCTAAGTCGTCTTGCAAATACACGAAAATTCTTTCTCTTTGCCTCAACTTATAATGAATCGATTCTTTTGATGAACCAACTCTGTTGATGCGTTCGCTTCTGTCATCAGGCAAAAGAGGCGTGAAAAGCGCACCCCTCCATAGTTCTCTGCCCTAAAATCAAAGCCTAAAGGCGTTATGCTATGCCTTGTCTCAAGGCGAGCCCGATACTGGCCTTTGAAAACATTATCAATTACAAGCTGAACTGCAATTCTGACGAGGACAAAAAGCTGTAGCATAATGAGCCATTTCCTGCTGGGGAATGAGTTGTTGTCCTTGTGTCCTTATTTCACACCTAGCCTGTGTCCCATGAACAAGTACCGAATTATTTTCATCCATCACACATTGCAATAGTAGTTAATGCACGGTTACATTATCATGTCCTACCAAGGTCTCTACACCTTGGTTGTGCCTACCGTATCCTCGTTTATTGTTCATACAACTATGTCATGGTTGAGAGCCATGCTTGAAGATATGCCTTAGTTGTTGATATATAGATTTGCTATAATGTGGTTGAAGTTTTTTTCTTTGGAACTTTAACTAAAGCATATTTTCCCAATGTTATGGTGTTTTTCCTCTTATTTTGTGTTGAATAATTATGACGAGATGAGGGTTAACTTGGAAAGTTGTTCGCATTATAGAAGGAATAAAATAAAGAGAACATTACCTATGAAAATAACATCTCGAGTTTGAAAATCGAACTAAATGAACTACGGTAATAGCCCTAGCTTCTTCAGTTGCCGCCTCAATTGCCATGTCGACAAGGGCTGCGTTCCAAGCACTTAGGTTACCTTAACTGTTATCCTTCTCAATGACCTTAGTTGCAGGGAGTTCCTAAAGTGGTGCCGCTCCCAACTAAGGAGCTTGGCGGGAGCTCGCTCCTTACAAAGATGAGAGCTTTTGTATGATCTTTGTATAGAAAAATAAGGATTTATCACTTGGGTTTATTAATTGGTCTTTGATGAACTCATATATCTAGCCCAAGTCATGATATCTTGAAAAGAAAATCATACTACTCCCTCCGTTCCATTTTCATTGTCCTTTTTTGATATTCGTGTTAGTTTTCAATCGCTTATATCTTCCAATGTGAATCTCCAAAAATATGCAATATGGATCTTATTTGATAGATTTCAATTTGTTCTATAATACAAAGATGTCAAAATCATGAAAAATATTATAGATTGAAAGATATACGCAATAGACACAAAAGTGACAAAAGGAATAATGGACAATGAAAATGGGACGGAGGGAGTATATTGTAACACTAGCCCATTTCGTACACTTATGGAACTTTGCCCATATTTTTAGTTCCTAAAATGATTGTACTTTTAAAGTGAATACTCTACGCTACATTATTTTCACAATATATGTACATGCTCCCAACCTTGGGAGCTTCTATATTCCCTTGCTCCTGCCCCCGCTTCCGCTTCGTGCAACTAAGTCAATGACTGCATTCATAAGAAAGTAACGTGCATATCATATTTACTTTGCATCCCTAGCAATTATGAATCTTTTCGAAGTGAGCATTGTATACAAAATTTTGCACACCTTTGTTGATTTGATTGATGCCATGCTCGATAAAATTGTTTGGATCCTTGACTTTTATCCCGTTGGTTCTTAGCTCGCAAGACATTTTGATTTTATTACACTTATTATCTATGACCATATCTTTGGTTGCCTTAAATATCGTTTTAGAAAGTTTGCTGCAATTTATACTAAATTTACCTTTGCCTTCTTCCTTTTCATTTTTGATTCATTTAGAGAAAGTGGTTAACTGCCTTCCACAACAAGATTGATATCTGGCATATAACTTAATATATATATACCCTTTTTTTTTTTTCTTGTACTATTGTTTTATACTATTGTTTTCTCTTTGGATTTATTTCTATTATTGATTATATAGTTATTCTAATTCTTTATTATATAACGGTAAAAATTTGGTAATTATCAATTTAGTTGCCTCTTCGATGTGATTTAATCTGGATAATTAATTTCATGGAAGTTGGTGTGTCACATTTTATGTTCAGCATTATTGGATTATCCAATTCACTAAAACTATTGCTCTACTTATCAAATGCGTACAATACTTTTGTCCTGTAATACAAATCATCAAAACAATTAGATAAGTTTTATTTCCTCTCACTTCAAGAAATCAAGGACCGATGACTTTTCTATGCAGTGTTTGAAAACATGCCAGTGTAGTATGAACTCTCACCAGGCGTTGTAAAACTCCGTATCATTGCCCAATGCAACATACCATTTTGCTTCGGGGTGGTTAGCGTTATAACTATGATATGACATACATTTTGCACTTGGTGTATCCAACCAATCACAAATTACCATGTAGCGTAAACCCGTTATTTGAATGAAACCAACTCATACAAATCATCCTCCTAACTACGGCATCTGTATAGTGGGAATCACTACACAAGCATCATAATTTGTGATTGGTTAGTGATGCCATGTGTACATGATGACGTGGTAGCATCATTGGTTCGTGATCACTTGTCACCATTATAATAAAGTTTTTCTGCTTCCTGGGGAAAAGTTTGTTACAATGGTGATATCTCCTCATCATTGCATGTGATATCCCAATCTAATAACATAGTAACACATAAGATTGTGAACGCTACTCTTCAAACGTTACTACCGAGTCCAACCACATTTGCTTAATGGGGTTCATCATGCATACCTGGAAGTTCACTATTGGACAGTGATACCATGTGTTAATGATAAGTTCACTATTGGACAGTGATACCATGTGTTAATGATACATAGATTCGATAAGGAAGTTTCTCTCTTTACTTTGTCCTCTGAGATCTCTCTCTCTCCCCTATAATTTAACTTTCACCACTCCATTTTGCTTATGCAAACCTCTATTTTTCAGAGAGAGATAATGCACTCTCTCTATGTATGCATAATTTACGTGTATAGACAAATTTATATATAGATAGATCAATAGATACGTTATCCCTACGCATATCCCTTTGATCCAGTTATCCATGGAGGTTGCTAATGTATCAGTTGAAACGACGAATCAAGTCTGGTTCGTCTGTGATTCTGCTGTGTTAGGCAAAATGCAGATTTACTGATATTATTTTCTATATGGGGATTTACTGATATCATTGAGCTTTGGTTCGTCGAAATGCAGATTCACACCATTATTGTTAGGTCTTTTGTTGGAAAAATGCTAACTTACCTATAAAACGTTAGGGATTTTGTTATGCGAAGCCCAAATCTAGAAATTTAATTGGTTAGGCAACTTAGGCTAAATGCAGATCTATCAATTTTGTTAGTGATTTTATTTGGTTAATTTCGGTCATAAGCAGCATCGAGAAGATTCATCAACCAGACCGATGGAGTTTTGGTATTCTTTCTTTACCTGGTAATCCTTTTGGTTAATGTCTGGATTTTGGAAAGTTCCAGACTTTTTTGGGTTGAACTAAGCTGATATGATTTTATTTTACGATTATGGGTATATCATGCTTTTGTTTTCTCTGCTTCGAGCAGACTTGTTTATTTTTAATTCCTTGTGAATATCTCTGAGCAGTGATCAAATTGCAAATATATGAGTCAATGACTTTGAGTATAAACTATAAGCATTTTTCCAATTCCCTTAATTATGATCTGCCCTTCTCTTATTCATCTTGGATGTAAAGCTTTTATGATGATGACTTTCCTTGGGTTGGTCACGGTGGTTATTGACATCAGCTACTTTCTTCTTTCTTTTCTCCATCGACTAAAGTTGTGATTTTGCAGATTGTAAAGTTGGGTCCACATGGCTTTGGTTGCCAAAGTTCCAGCAGTCAAAGGTTTCTGCAAAAGGTATTTTACATAACTTCTTCACTAAAATTTTACATTTTGAAGTTGGTTTATGTATTACTTGTTGCACCTGAAGCAGAGCCTTTCATTTGATGAATAAAATCATCAAATCAAAGATCAAACAATAAGTTGGAAGTTTTTGTGCATATTTTATCAAAATTCGACTTGCGCACGCATCGCGTGCGTCTGGTCTCTCGTTATATCTAAAAGCTTTCTCTCTCTTTTTTCCCTCCAATAATTAAATGTAAACTATCCAACAATGGCAACGATGTGGTTAACTCTATGAGAGAAGAGTAGTATTAAGAACACAGACGTCTGAACCCCGATGTAGATGTATTTGGAGTCTTTGATGATGCACTTATATTCTACAGTGCATTTATGACACGGGCACGAGTCCGTGCACATCTGTGTGTCTGAACTCCATGTAGGTATTCTAGTAGAATCACCACCATTATATTTCCTTGTATAGAAATTGATTTCGTGATTGTTTCTACTGTGACAGAGAAATATGAACCTGTTTATGCAAAGCGGAGTACCGGACAATGTGGTGTCCATGAGGTATTTCAGTAGATGGGTTGAGGATTGGGACTACAACAAAATTATTCTTCACGTCAGGTGTTGGCTCTATCCATGGAACTTTATGCTTAGTGTATAAGCATAAAGTAGGGTGTGCTGAAGAGTATAGTTTTTTCTGCATGGTAAACCGCGCAGACGAAGATTATAGTTGTACCATGGATTTCGGTTGTTCTTTCACCGAGGAGGCTAGGACAACCCTTCATGATGATGCTGTTGTTGTTGTCGCTGCTGCAGATGTTCACAAAAATTGGATGTTTCTACGAGATAGAGACAAGATCGTTGTTCATTGCATTTCATTGAGGGGGCCAGTTTCCCTCAGTTTGTATGTTTTCTCATTCAGTGTATTGTGTGCTAAACGTCGATTGGGTTATGAGCTATTCACATAGGGTCTTGTGGTGTGAACTTGCTGTAATTTATCACTTCAATGAGGTTTCCTAATAGTTCAATTAGACAGTGTTATACTGGCCCTTAACAATTTCTATAGCCTAAACTACTTAGTTTTCTAACCAACTGGGACTATAGCTCAGTTGGCCAAAATTCTTGCATCTCACTCGGAGTTTAGGAGTTCGAGTCTCTCCACTTGCGTGTGGGTGTTCTTCCCTTAGAGGGTTTTTCCTTCCTTTCTTTGTTTCTACCATATAATGGGCCTATTTCTTGTATTGGTTGAGTTGTTGGGCTTGGTTATCTCGTGTATTCTCGTAATTGATGTAGTACTCTGTACTTTATATTTGATGTAAAATAATCTTTTCTATCGATTGAAAAAAAAAAAAAAAAACTAGCGTAGTTTTCTTTATTTTACAATTTGTTTTCAACGGCGAATGATGTTGGCTTGATCAATTTTAGAAGTTAGAGATCATTTGCCTCGATCAATTTTAAGTTTTATTGAGGCCTTTGAATGTGTATAGGTGAGAATGAGATAGTTCTTTAACCCCCTTGGTGCACCTTTAAGAAAATCAGTAAATATTGGAAGAAATTGGTTTCTTTTTCTCGAACTGGAATTTTTTTTTTTTTTACAAAATATTGGAGTGTCTTGTTCTCCTTCTCCCGACCTCACCAAAGAAAGGCCTGGATTTATATAGTAATTAAACTATGACCTTCTAAGGTCTTTTAATTCTTGTCAATAATTTTTGAAACCACTTTTCACCCCACGTGCAAGCGTGTGAAACGACTGTGAGAGGCACTATAGAAATTAGTCTGAGATGCGAGCAAGCTGATCCGAGACATCTTGCATGGTTTTAGCATTGTCTTGTATTATAACTAAATGTTATCGTAATCTAAGCCACAATAAACACCCACTCAAACTCTGATGACCTCAACACCTTACATTGAATGGATCAAAGACCTATTTTACTCCTCAAATCCTTTTGTATTCTCAATACAATGGTTTAATGAGGGTAATTGTGTAATTTTTACATTTCCCACTCCTATTCACTGTGACAGCCTACTTGCCGATTGAGGAGGGGGGGAGGTCACAATATATAAGGAATGATCCATTCTACTTGTATAAGGCCTTTTAAAGCCGTGAGGGCGAGCCAAAGAACGTAGGAACTTCACAGTTAAGCGTGCTCATCCGAGGGTAGTCTAGGGATGGGTGACCCTACTGGGAAGTCTATGGTCTTTGGGTGTCTAAAGTGGACAATATTGTACAAAGATGGATGGGATCGTTGTGGGCATGCGGCCGCACTGGCTTGGGCCCGCATAGGGTGCCGTGCGCAGGGCAGGGCGTGACATTCACCTATATCAACTACTATTCAAGCCAAGTACAAGCTAATCCCTCATCCTTAACTAATCCTCCCTCATAACATATCCACCTCTTATCCTCGTTCTTCCTTATCCACCTAGACAAACGGGCCATTTGAGGGCTGTTTGTTGGAGGACTATTTTGGCTGAAAGCAACCTACCCAAATGAGTAATCCTCTTCCAGCAGATAAAATAGACCGGGAGATAAGGTAGTCCCTTCCTCCAAGACTATTCACCCTAACCCTGTCATTATCTTATCTCCTTTCTTATTCGGCTACATAATTACTGAAATATCATTCTTTTCCTTTAAATTCTTCATCCACCTAGTCATATGACTCATATCTACCCAACAAACCAAGTGTGTGTATGTGTGTGTATCCCTCCTTTATTATATATCCCTCAAACAAACCATCCATCCATCATCTCCTCGTTAACTAATCACCCCGAATAACATATTTACCATTTTTCTTTATCCACCTAGAACCTTATCCGTTTGGCAAACGACACAAATAATTAGTTGTTTCATAAGCTATGTGAATGTTTGCACTGAGAGAGACCGAGATTATCCACTCTATGCGAGTCTCCTTAATCACACTCAGCTACTGGAAAAAGTCAATCACTTTTGATTTTCACGTCTATCCATATCTATACACGGGTCACGAAACATAAACGACATCCTTTGTATTTATTGTTTGATTAACTACTTTCAAAGTGAATTCGGAAGATATTACATGGATGACAACCTTCAAATTTTTTATTTCATTAATTTCTTTCAACACGAATTCGAAAAACATAGCATGGATGACAACTTTTTTATCTATTGCTTTACTAATTTTGTTCAAAGAAAATCTGGAAAATATTGCATAGATGACAACTTATATATTATATTTATTGCTTTGTTAATTTTTTCAAAGAAAATCCTTAAAGATAACATCAGATTGCATGGATGACAACCTTTTTATTTATTGCTTCACTAATTTCGTTTAAAGAAAATCAGGAAAAAGATTGCATGGATGACAACCTTTTTATTTATTGCTTCACTAATTTCGTTTAAAGAAAATCAGGAAAAAGATTGCATGGATGACAACCTTTTTATTTATTGCTTCACTAATTTCGTTTAAAGAAAATCAGGAAAAAGATTGCATGGATGACAACCTTTTTATTTATTGCTTCACTAATTTCGTTCAAAGAAAATCTGGAAAACATTGCATGAATGACAACTTTTATATTTATTGCTTATTTAATTTCTTTCAAAGAAAATCCTTAAAGATAATACAAAAAATATACTGTATGAAAACAAGAAACATTAATTATTAGAGGTACTAAAAACCAATTGGAGTAACAAATCTCCGTTGGATTATTGCCTTGGGGCCCAATCTAACAGAAACTGGACCCTACACTCACGACACCCACCCATTGTTTTCAAAAACTGGTGGGCCCTGCAAATGCCACGTGTCACCGAGATTCCTCCCGTTTGAGTCGGTTACAGCGCGCATGGCACTGTAGCCCCGTTGGTGTCCATCTGTTGCTTGGCTCATTAACTGGCTCATTAAATTACCTTCAGATTTCTTTCACAAATCTATAAATCTGAAATTTATTTCGGTATTTTTTATTTTTTATAATTTTTTGTTAAGTTTTTTTTTTAATTTATGGGATTAATCGTTTGTCTTGACTAGACGAATCGGAAAAGAATAAAAATATGGACCGATGGTAGAAAAATTCAAATAAGACAGCATTTTAGACAAATAAAATACTTGTTTGGTATTTTTTTCGTCTTTAGTGATTTTTTTTTAATTTTTGTCATAATTTTGTACTTCTTAGACTCTTCTTATCGAGACGGATGATTAATCCAAATAGGATTACTTAAATCTAACAAAAATTTAGAAAAAATAAACAAAACACACAAAACAAAGAAAATAATTAAGTTTAGAAGGATGAGGCCTGAATCCTCACCTGACTATTTTTCAAAACAGTAGTGCTACAGGTACAGCAAACTCCGTACAGTAGTCGCGTATAGATTCATTTTGTGCCCGTTTTAGGTTCCACAAAGATTATCGGAGCTGCTCATTTTATTCAAAATATATTGTTTAGGGTCTCTGTAAAAAATCATCTCAATCTGATACCGGTAAGGGCGTTTACAAATCATCCAACTTTGCTTCAGAAATTCAGCCTGAATTTCTGCAGGAAAATTGGATGATTCGTAAATGCCCTTACCGATATCGAATTGAGATGTTTTTTAATAGGGACCTTAAAAAAATATTTTAAACAAAATAAGCGACTCCGATCATCTTTGTGGGACCTGAGATGAGCGCAAAATAAATCTGTGCGCGACTGCTGAACAAGATTTGCTGTACCCCTAGCATTTCTGTTTTCAAAAACCGAAGCCATAGGGAGGAGTAACGTCTCCGCAGGGGCTGTTTCGTCATGTGGTTATTACTTGTCCGAATATCCAAAAGGAAAAGACAGTTGATTTTGCCACTCCTCTATTTGTTAACGTCATCTTTCTTTTTGTTTTTATTAGATGAATTTACTAAATACATCCTCACACTTTGTTTAGAAAATGAGTAATTAGGAAAGTGAGAAAAAGATGGTATCATAAAGTGTAAAGGTATTTTAGTAAATTTACCAAATAAAAAAAAAAAGTGACATTAACAAATACTCCCTCCGTTCCAAATTAATAGTCCAGTTCGGTCTCCAATGCATTTTTTAAATTGTTAATATCTTTCAATCTATAATGAATTTTATGTGCAATATGGATATCATATGATAGATCTCAATTAGTTCTATTATACAAAGTTTTTAAAATCTTTAAAGACATTATAGATTGAAAGATATTAACAATTTAAAAGTTGCATTGGAGACCGAACCGGACTATTAATTTGGAACGGAGGGAGTAGACAAATAGGGAAGTAGCAAAATCAGTTGCCAAGAAAAAATATAAATAGGGGAGGAACAGGGGAGTAGCAATATAAATCGTTTTTAGGGCTTGCAACACTCTATGCTCTCTCTCTCTCTCTCTCTCTCTCTCTCTCTCTCTCTCTCTCTCTGTATATCTGGATTCCTGTATGTATGTATCTCTCCCTGAATTGGGTGGTTGGTCGACGCTCCTCAAGTCAATTGATCACAGGAAATTTGCCGACAATGTTCAGGTTGTTTGTGTTAACAGATTATGACTTTGAATTTACGTTTCTTTGCTGTTTTGGTTGAGTGTCCTCTCTGGAATTCGGCCAAAACAGACACAATTTGCTTGATTCTTTGTGTGTGTTTATGTGCTCTGTTTTTTATTTTACTTTTGGAGTGATACCCGGTTTCTACTTCTGTGAGTGATTTTGTTGGGAAGACCTCGTTGGAATTTGCGTCCGGTTTGTTCAATTGGAGTTTTGTTGCTAAACCAATGTGCCTGCATTGGAATGCACCATTTTCTCGCCGTGGCGGAGTCAGCTGCTTCCTGTCAATTTGTTTTTTGATCGGCAAAAGTTACTATCGTTAGAGTAGAACACCACGAAACAAATTTGTACAAGAAAACTGCAATGACAAAAATTAAATTGAAAGTCATAATTGCCCATTTTTGTCTTGTACAAATCTGTTTCGTTTCTGTACCTATCGATGTTCAATCAAGCTAATTTTTGCGTGAATGAAATACTCGAAGAGCTCTACAAAATGAATGATTCTAATCGTCGTCGTGGGTCTGGGAGGGGCCCAAAACTGGACCGGACTGGGTTGAATAAATGGAAAAACCTCTTTTGGAATTCAACAGTCCCTAATCCATTAGATTTGCTAGTACAGCCAGTTGCATGCTTTTAGATCCCCTAATCCCTAACCTAATTGGAGAAGGGACACAGGTCCTGGTGCATGCTTTTAGATTTGCTAGTGCAGCCATCTCTCATTCACATACTGTCCATCCACCCCTCACAACGACTCCCACATTTTAGGAGCTTCTTCTACATCTTCCTTACAACCTTTACTTCTTAAAAGAAAACTTTACCATCACCACATGAGAAAAACTGTACAGTTACCACATGAAAAAACCTTTTCTGAGTCTAGTGAGAGATTGAGTGAAGAGAAAAGTTTATTATGGATAGCCTCTTAATCCCATGTTGACTAACATACTAACACCCCCGCTAACCCTCGTTGATGTATACCATATGACAAAAAAAAAAAAAAAATTGTTAAGTGCCCCTTGACTTGCTCCAACAGCCTAACTACCACATGTCTATGTGGGTCTCACGTACTTGTAATGAGTTATAATAATGTTGGTGGTAGGAGGTGTTAGAACATGCCATAGAAAATGAGATTTCTCATTACGTGGTGATGCGGTGATGAGTACTATTAAATCCAATATTTACTTCTTCGTTGCGCACGCAAAACCATTTTTTTTAGCCACCCGTGAGTGTTTACTTGTTTTTCTTATCATTTGGCTCGCTAATGTGTTTTTATTGTTTTATGTATTTACAGGTTTATTTGGTTGAGTGCAGCATTGGTATGTTTACAACAGTATTGTATAGATGCATGAGTAGAAGCAAGGTTGTTGTTCATGGCATATCATTTGGAGGTAATAACAATATCCCCTGAAGTGAGTTTTGCTTGATTTTTCTTAAATTTCCATGTTCTTAGGCTTTTCCAACTTTGTGTTATACTTGAGTTTGTAATACTTTGTATCGTGGAAATGCTAACTGACCTTGTATGTTCCAAACTCTTACGTAATTGTGATATGTACTGATGTACATGTGATTATCATTTAAGCTAGAGCTGATTCTCTATGGCTTAGTAGTAGCTAATTCCAAATGTGGGAGGTAGAGATGTAATACCTATATTTGTACTGTGCAGTTTACCGTAACACAAGTTATCGAATAAATATTATAAAGTAAGTTGGACGTTGTTAAAGTTAAAAGGCATTGTGTTGATAAAAAGGCTTGTTTTTCTTGAAATGGTAAATCCAGGATATGGTCGACAATCGACATGATCTAATTGTGTTGGAATTTTTGGGGGCTGCTGAAGCAAATAATAAAAGAAAGAAACAAAGATGTTTTTTGAGATGTAGGGCAAAGCCCTACAGAGCTCCTACTGAACTAGAACTTTGCCAAAGAAGTTTGATAGTAAAGAGTATGATAAGACTTGATGATATTTCTTAATATTTGATTGTGTTGATTGTTGTAACATAGGATGTCCTTTTATAGGACTACAAAGATGAATGTAGAGAATGAATTACAAGTCCCAAGAGGACTTTACATATCCCTATGTGATAAAACTAAAATGTTATCATGTATCTCACTTAAGATGCATGCACCCCAAATTTTTAGGAAAATTATGGATTAAAGTTCCAACAAATTGTACCTTTCATTTATTGAAAACGTACTAGTCAATGTACAAGGTTTACAAACCATACTCTACTTCAAACATACCTTATGTGCAACTCAAGCCTATGTAGCCCAGAGAGGACACAGGCAGGGGTGTAGGGGGGCCTAGGCCTGTGCAATTTTTTTTGAAATCCTACTATTTATACTACAATTTACTTGGTATCTAATATATATTAGAATTGGCCCCTACAAATGAATTGATCTTGGCTCCGTCAATGTGATTTTGGATAAAGTTTTTCTTCCTTCTATAAATCATTAAATTTTCCTCCTCTCCCATAGAAACAAATAACCCCACATTAAAGTTAAGATACTCACATTTGTCATTTGTATCTTGTTCCCTTCTATCGTGTGCATAGTTGATTGACCAAAAAATAATCTATTCTTTTCTTCGGCTTCTCATCTATAGTCTCCCCCGCGCCCCCCCCCCCCCCCCCCCCCCCCCCCCCCCCCCGTCAAACCTAATTAGTAATTCTCAAATAATCAATTAATTAGCATTGGTACGTAACAGACAACTTTAACCACCAATCACAAGATTTAATAATTAAAGGTTGATTTTCTTCTGCTACGCAATGTGAGGATCGAGTCCCATTTGGTTAAGTTCGTTTGGTTTGGCCCCTCCATATTATAAATCGCACGTCCACCATTTTTGCTCCTCATACGATGGAGGCAAGAGAGGTGGCACCATCACTGCAAATCTGACAGCCAATGGATTATCATGAAAGCTCCACACCGGAAGGCTAAACAAGTAAATAGCACTGCAACCATCGTGAGGAGGATGTATCTCATTGCGCTTAGAACCCCACATCCATATTTATCATGTCACAATTAAGAAGCGTGGATTCGAGCACGGACTTGTCCAACTAATCTCTGCCTTTTGCCTGCATGCTGCACCTGGAGTCTTGATTGCTAGGGTATTGGTTGGTGATCCCTTGATTCGTCTTCCACATATGGGGTTTTGATGCCTATGGGGCATATATTCAGTTTGTTGTCTGTTCAATTGATTCCTGTCCTCTTCATGTTCGAGTAAGCATGGCGTGCTTGTGCTTCTTAGTGTGTAACAATAGGATCACAGGACTTTAGTTATATTTGATTCAGAGAAGAAGCTTGATGTTTGCCATATAGATCTTTTCCCATAGGGGACATCTTATTCCCCTGGGAAGATTCTGTAGGCAACTCACTTCTTTTGTGCTCTTTGCTTTCATTGTAAGACTGGATGAATCTATAAGCCTTTTGCGTACTTCTCACTTGCAGCTACAAATTGCTTCTTATTAGCCTTCGTGGTTGGATTTTTATGTACTGTACAGTTTTGTGGTTTATTTTGTATTGTTTTGTCATTACTTTTCTCCCTCTCTTGTTTTGTGGTTTATGTAATTTTGTATTGAAGCCTGAGTTTTGTAGCATTGGTTGAAAATGATTCAATATATGTCGAGGACAGCACGTTGGTAGTCCTAGAATAGAATGTACTTGTCGACATGTTATTAGACTTTCTATCATGGTAGAATGAGAAAGAGCGATTAATGAAAATGTTGTTTAATAGATCGACACATTCAATTATTAAATGATTGTCCCAAAATACCAACTTGGTTTATAATAATGTAGAATTTGTGCCCTCAACATAATTTTACAGCCCTTAGTTACAGGGAGTTTCCAAAATGGGTGCACTCCCGTGAAGGGAGCTCGAACCGGCGCTTCGAGTAAGGAGCGTGTTCCCGTCTCGCTCCCATCAAAACGAGAGCGAGCTTCTATATAGGATCGAAACTTCCACCCTAATCTCAAGAAAAAAAATTCAGATTTCTCTTTGCAAACATATGTAAGGAAGAAGAAAAAGAGAAAAGAAGTAAAGGAGATTCCGGACTCACATCTTGTATTTGACTTATCTATGTGTTTAGTGCATAAATTTGATATAAAAGTATATTGGGCTGTATTTCTCATTCATGTTTATATACAATAAGTAATTATATACACGCTCATTTCGGTGCTCCGAACTTAGGATTATCTACGTCCGCTTCCGCATTCGATCCCACTCCCGTTCCCGCTTCGTACAACTAAGACATGTATACCCAATATTTTAACTTGAAAAATACTAACAAGCTAAGATTAATGACAAATGCGCACTAGCTTGAATTGGATGGCATCCTGGATATGATTTCGACCCAGCTTCTGCCCAATTGGACAGTAGAGAAGCTTCTGCAGTTGCATCTTGGTCGTTCATCTGGGCAATCAACAACTCTTGGACAATAGAGATTACAAAGCTAGACTACAGTGAAGCACTACTCGATGATCAACCTTACTTGGTGAATTGTATAGCTCGAGACATGATTATAATATAATGAATGGTACATGCAATCATATCCATATTCAGTTTCCAAGAAGTTACTTTCCTTGAGTATTTGCAGAGAAGATCAAGAGGAAAATAGTGGGATGTCACGCCTCCAGAGCATAGTTGTAGGCGATTGGATTGCAACCACTAGCTTGTTCGTCCAATCTAAATGGGACTCCATATATCGTAGTCCTAATGGTGGTTAGATCCCAAAATTTCGAACTCTGCACTATTGATATTGACATGTTAGATTCTTAGGACAGACTTTGAGATCACCATTATTAAGCTTGGTTGTATCAGGCAACAAACACTATGAGAAACTAGATCCAAAATTTCTACTACCTCTCTGTTTCTCTAATAATTTGGCCAAGATCCTTGAAAGATTGTTGTTTATGTCCGTGAGCTTTTTGCCATTGATTACTTTGGTTGCTTGTTCCCTTTAACCGAAAAGGTTATAACTAATAGCAAACTTTAAAGACTATATATATTTACAACGTTACCAATAAAGCGAAATGGTGTGTTGGTTAACATATGCGCCTCTCGAGTATGCACACGTCGAGAGTTACTAGTTACAATCTAGAAAGAAACTAGTTTATTCCAAAGTTTTGAGGGCAAAATCACAAGGCGAGGCGGTTGACCTCTCATGAGGTGAGGTGTAAGCCTCAAGGCGTTAAGGCTTTAAGCCTTTGGAGATTTTAATTCTTATTCACAAGCCATAAAATTGATCAAAAATACTCTAGAAAGGGGGGATAATGTTTGCACCATACAAATGCACCTTGCTAACAATAAGAAATTAGTAAATGGAATGCATAAAGCGTATTATGGCATCAAAACATAAGGTATTAACATATCCAACCTTTAAAAGCACTTTAAGTCGTGTCGCAAATATATGAAAACCCTTCATCTTTGCTCCATCAACTTATAAAGAACCCTCTCTGCACTTACCAAACCCCCCCACCCAAACTCTTTTGATGCTTTCGTGATTTCGTCTCTGTCATTAGGGTGAAAAAGGCGTCAAAAGTGTACGCCTCTGTAATCAACACCCAAAAGCATTTTTATTGCGCCTCGCCTCACGACAAGCCCCATAATTGCCTTTGAAAATATTGGATTTTTTTCTAAGTATTTAACTTAAGGAACTAGTTTAAGTTTTGGGATAACAGACTCAAAAAACAGGTGAAGTTGGTTTTTAGAGGTGAAAGCGCAAGGCGAGGCTGTCAACCTCTCATGAGGTGAGGCGTAAGCCTCAAGGCGTTGGCATAACCCTTTGGAGTTTCTAATTTTTATTTAAAAAGATAAAATCTATTAAAAATACCATAATAAGAGGGGATATTGTTTGCGCCATACAAAGGTGCCTCACAAGAAATAAGAAAAGGGTAAATACAATTCGCAAAAAAGCATGATAAGGTATAATAAATAGTGTATGAATAGATCCAACTTTTAAAAGCACTTTAAGTCGTCAGGGAAATACCTGAAAATTCTTTTCTCCTTGCGTCAACTTATAATGTACCGACTCTTGATGCGTTCGCCTCTATTATCTAGGTGAAAAAGGCGTGAAAAACGCATGCCTCCTTGTGCCTCCAATGGATGGGCGAATGCCTTTGTAGTTCAATGCCCAACAATCAAAGCCTAGAGGCGTCTTGCTATGCCTTGCCTCGAGGCGTGCCCCGGACTGGCCTTTGAACAATTACAAAATGAAATACAAATCTGATGAAGACAAAAAGTGTGGCACAATGAGCCATTTCTTGTTGGGGAATGAGTCCTTGTCCTTGTGTCACGCCTAGCCTATGTCACTTGGAATTTGCACTCCTTCGAACAAGTACCGACTTATTTTTCACCGAACAATCATAGCAATAGAAGTTAATGCACGGTTACATTACCATGTCCTACCTAGGTCTCTACACCTTGGTTATGCCTACCATATCCTCATTTATTTTTCATACATGTTGGTTACTGTCATGTCATGGTTGGGAGCCATGCTTCAAGTCATACCTTAGTTGTTGATATATTACTTTGCTAGAACGTGGTTGAAGCATATTTGGGCGGAACTTTAACTGAAGCATATTTTCCCAATGTTATGGTGTTTTTTCTCTTATTTTGTGTTGAATAATTACGATTAGATGAGGGTTAACTTGGTAAGTTGTCAATGGCATTGTAGAAGGAATAAAATAAAGTGACATTACCGATGAAAATAACATCTCGAGTTTGAAAATAGAAATAAATGAACTACAGTAATAGCCTTAGCATCTTCAGTTGCTGCCTCAATTGCCATGTCGACAAAGGCTGTGTTCCAAACACTTAATGCCTTGTTTGGATGAGTTTTTGAAAATTCTTGGGTTTGGTTTTTAGGTAATGAGTGGAGAAAGAAATTAGGATAATAATTCGAGATGGGGTTAATGAGTGGAGAGAGATAGGGAGAGAAATTAGAATAATGATTGGAGAGAGGAGAGAGAAATGAGAGTAATGATTGAAAGTAGGGGTAATAAGTGTTTTTTGAGTTGGAATTTTTTTTTCAAGTTTGAATCCAAACAAGGTATTAGGTACCCTAAATAACTGGTATCCTTCTCAATGAGTTCATTCCTAAGAAAATAACCAGCTTCATAAAAAATTTACTTTGCATCCTTCCCTGGCAATTATGTATCTTTTAGAAGTGAGCATTGTACACTTAAGCAATCAAGGATACAAAATTTTGCTCACCTTTGTTGTTTTGATTGATGCCATGCTCGATAAAATTGCTTGGATCCTTGACTTTTATCTCGTTGGTTTTTAGCTTGTAAGATATTTGCAATTTTATTACACTTATTTATGACCATATTTGGTTGCTCTAAATATCAGGAAGTTTGCTGCAATTTATGCTCAATTTACCTTTACGTTTACCTTCTTCCTTTTTATTTTTGATTCATTTAGAGAAAGTGGTTAACTACAAGCTTTCCACCCGAAGATTAATATTTGGCGTGTTACTTTATATACACCCCATTTTCTTGTACTATGTTTTGTCTTCACGAGTGAAGTTATTCTCTGGATTCATTTCTGTTTTTGATTATATAATTATTATGATTCTTTATTATATATCGGTAGAAATTTGGTAATTATCAAATTAGCTGTCGCTTCAACGTGATTTAATCTAGATAATTAATTTCATGGAAGGTGGTGTGTCACATGTTATGAGCTGTTAAAGCATCCTACTTAATACCAATTGGCATGAGCGGAGAGGTCGCCCAGGCTCATATACTAGTTTTGGAGGATATAATTAACCAATGTGGGGCAATCTCCAACACTACCCCGCACGTGCGACCCCCGACTCGCATGTGGTGAGGTAAACAGCCAATCCATAACATATGGATCACAACAAACAACGGTGCACTTATGGCACAAACAAGGGAGAACAAATTCTCCTAAACCCTAGCTCTGATACCATGTTATTAGAAAGAGAATGAAAAGTGTTTAGGGTGTTAATTAACCCTAACACATAAGAGAACTTTATTTATATTATCCCGTGACTTTTACATAACTCAATTAACCGATGTGGGACGAAGACTAAACTATTCTAACACTTGTGTATCAGTTGAAACGGCGAATATGGTGAATCAAGTCTGGTTCGACTGTGATTCCGATGTGTCAGGAAAAATGCGGATTTACTGATGTTATTATTTTGTATATGGGGATTTATTGATATTATTTGGGCTTTGGTTCGGCGAAATGCAGATTCACCATAATTTGTTAGGTCTTTTGTTGGAAAAATGCTAACTTACCTACAACACTATCGATTTTGTTTTGTGAAACGCAGATCTAGCAATTTTTAGCAATTTAGTTGGGCTAAATGCAGATTTATTAATTTTGGTAGGGATTTTATTTGGTTAGTTGCAGATCTATGGGGTTTTGGGTTTTCTTACTTTACCAGGTCTTCCTTTTGGTTGATATCGGGGGTTTGGAAAGTTCTCCTACTTTTTGGGTTGAGGTATAGCTGATCTGGTTTTATTTTACTACTATGGGTGTAATGAAAAGTCCCCATGCTTTTGTTTTCTTTGATTGGAGCAGAGTTGTTTAGCTTTTTAATTCCTTGTGAATATCTGCGGAGTGAAAATTGCAAAAATACGAGTCGATGACTATAAACTATAAGCATCTTTTCAATTCCCTAAATTATGATCTGGCATTTTCTTATTCATCTTGGATGTAAAGCTTTTATGATGATGACTTTCCTTGGGTTGCTCACTGGGGTTAATGTATTGACATCAGCTACTTTGTTGTTTCTGTTCTCCCTATAGTAACTGACTAAAGTTGTGATGTTGCAGATTCTAAAGTTGAGTCCACATAGCTTGCGAGGAAGTTCCCACAGACGCTTTGTTTTCTGCAAGGTATTACATAACTTCTTCACTAAAATTTTACATTTTGAAGTTGGTTTATGTACTACTTGTTGCGCCTGAAGCAGAGCTTTTCATTTGATGAAGACATTCATCAAATGGAAGATCAAACAATAAGTCGGAAGTTATTTTGCGTATTTTACCAAAATTCAACTTGTGCATGCATCACGTGTATGGGGCCTTTAGTCACAAATAAGAGCTTTTTCTCTCTTTTTTTGCCTCTCTCAAATAATCAAATGTAAACAATCAAACATAAAAGTTTTACTTTTCTCATGGCTTTGCTTCTCAAAGTGGAACTACTGCCAGAAGATGAAGAATAAGATGATGATGAAGAAGAAGAGGATGAAGAGGACAGACAAAATCTCCAGCAACCTAACATAGCATTAAGGTGTTTTGATGATTCCTGTATAAAGCTTAATATCGTGTTGGATATGATTGAAAAACATCAAATGCTTCAGAGCATCACACTTACAGATATCAGGAACCAAGGGAAGATTGTTGTGTCTGGCGACCGGATTGCTGAGCTGAGAGACTTGGAAAAGTCACAACTGTCAAATTGCTGAGCTGAGAGACTTGGAAAAGTCACAACTGTCAAATGCCCAAAGTGGATAGTCGTGGAGTGAACTTTCTATTCAAGTGTTGTCATCTACCGTCGTTGCATTTGCCCAAATCTGAGTTCCTGATAGACAGACTGACTCTGGTTTATGTAAGATGTGTTAATCCAAGTTGTGTTGACGAGGGTGATGATGTCATTGATGATGATATGTTAGCAGGCTCTTTTGATGGCGATGGAGGGGTTTTTAGTGAAGCTGTGAAAGAAATATTGGCAAACCACAAAAATAAGATGGATACCGGACGGGTAACCTAAGTGGTAGATGAGGTTGCAGCAGCTGGTCAAAGCAAGTATTAAGCCATTGGACTTTGGTTTCAGTAGACTCAGCTTTGGAATTACTTGATATGCCCTTTTAGTTTCTTTTCATGATGCAGCTGCTGTTGTCGCTGCAGTAGTATGCAGATGTTCACAAAAATTGGATGTTTCTACGAGACAGAGACAAGATTGTTGTTCATTGCATTTCATTGAGGGGGCCCGTTTCCCTTAGTTTGTATGTTTTCTTATTCAGTGTAATGCACGCTAAACGTTGATTGGATTATGAGCCATTTAAATAGGGTATTATTGTGCAAACTTGATGAAATATATCACTTCAGTGAGGTTTCCTTATAGTTCAATTACACACAGCTATACTGTCCCTTTACAATTTCTATAGCCTAAACAGATGAAAGTAAACTATACACAGCCAAGAAATGTTAATCTTTGTATTACCAGGGTACCAATGTCCTAAATTATTCTTCGAGGAAAAAATGGTGGAGAGAACCAGAAGTGTAATTTGCTAACTAGTTTGAGCTGGGAATGTACTTGAAAAGGAGAGCAAGTATGTGACAGGCTGCTATCGATTTCCATCTCTTGTACCGATTGAAACTCAGATTAGGGTTCGAAAAATGTTTGTAAAGTAATATACGAAGAGAAGGGCTTTTCTTGTCGTACTTAAATCAAATCTCAGGTTCGTTTATCTTTTTAGTTCTGTGTCCAACCTCATCCTAGTTAAGTAACCAAAAAGATCGGAGTACTTTCATCGGCCAAAAATCATTTTCTCCTCCACCTTTCAAATTCATGGCGGCGGGCATATGTAGCCTTAGAGAACTCTACTTAAATAACTAGGTATCTTTGCTAGTTGTTTCGTTAATGAGCATTGCCAAATGGAAAATGAGCGACTTATGATTGGAATTGCAAATCTTCTACGGAGAAATTAAGTTAAAATTTAGTTTGAACATTGAACTATTTAAAAATTCAATGGCGTACCTAGCATGCAACTAATGCTTGTTCCTATTTTCATGAGAAGCTTGACTCACCATCGATATCTTCTTTTTTCATTTTTTCTGCTGTATATCTAGGTTAACAAGGATGATTGATGAAGGTGTGGTGTTTTCTTTTTGAAGCTCCCCTTTACTCGACCATCATTAATCCCGATTCTTTAGAACATTGGGTTGGATTTATCTCAGTTGGTAGTGTTCGGCTATTACTAAAGCGGTTGTTCTCTTTCTTGACGATTCACATCGCTTAACCACCAAAACTAGTCGATGTATTATGATTGCATGATTTGGTACCCCTTTTTTTTTACTCGAGAGGAGGCGATTTGGTACCTTAACTCCTGCTTTTTCTCTTTCCGTAATCCATCTCTTTGTGCTGTGCAATATTGTTCCAAGAACCCTTGATCTGTTGACATTTTTTGCACTTCTTTGCCGGAAATTTTGGAATTTATATTACCTTGAGTTGCCGGGTTAGTCCTCGCGCTGCATCCCCCATTTATCCCAGACATCAAGTTGGTAAACCATTGTGGACTTGGAAAATTGAATCGCGGTGGAGCCGTTGTTGAGGTGAATAATTTGAAGTGAACGCAATAGAAGTACTTTTGATGAAAAACGAGTGTATTTTGTGTAGTAGATTTTTGTAAACTACGTAGTTTTCTTTATCTTACAATTGGTTTTCGATGGTGAACGATTGTTGGCTTGATCAATTCTAAATGTTATAGATCACTTGCATTGATCAATTTTAAGTTTTATAGAGACCTTTGAATGTGTATAGGCCTTTGAATTTTGAATTTGTATAAGCCACAAGCCCACAATAAACATCCACTCAAACTCAGACCACCTAACCAACTGGGGCTAACTCAGTTGGCCAAGACTCTTGTATCTTAATTATTAGGAGGTTAGGAGTTCGAGTCTCCCCACTTGCGTGTGCGTGTTCTTTCCTTAGAGGGTTTTTCCTTTCTTCTTTCTTTGTTACTCCCACAATTGATGTAGTGTCCTGGGTTTGTACTCCGTACTTTATATTGATGTAAAAAATAATCTCTTCTATCGATTGAAAAAAAAAAACTCAGACCACCTCAACACATCACACTGAATTTGTAACTGCATAAACTAGGAGCTGTAAAAAGAGGACGGCTTAATCATGCTTCAATAGGTTTCATCGATCTATGAGTTGTTTGCCCTCTTGAAGAAAAGCTTTCCCAATGAAGCACTAGTGAGATTCATGCATACTATTACTACTCAAACCAAATACAAGCTAATCCCTAATCCTTAATTAATCCCCTCGCATAACATGTCCACCTCTTATCCACCTTCTTCCTCATTCACCCAAATCCTAATCTGTTCAACAAACGGTCTTATCCACCTTCTTCCTCATTCACCCAAATCCTAATCTGTTCAACAAACGGGCTGTTTGTTGGGGGACTATTTGGGCCAATAAGCATTCTGCCCGGATGAGTAATCATCTTCCCGCCAAATTTGTGTTTGGTAGCAATTGAGAAGGCAGATAAAATAGTCCGGGAGATAAGATAGTCCCTTCCTCCGAGACTATTCACCCTACCCCTATCATTATCTTATCCCTCATCTTATCCGGCTACGTAATTACAAAAATATTATTCTTTTCCTTTAAATTCTTCATCCACCTACTCATATCTACCCAACAAACCAAGTGTGTGTATATATCCCTCCTTTATTAAATCCCTAAAACAAACCATCTATCCATCATCTCCTCCTTAACTAATCATCCCATATAACATATTCACCATTTTTTTCTTTATCCACCTAAAACTGTATCCGTCACAAACAATTAGTTATTTCTTAAGCAATGTGAATGTTTGCACCGAGAGTGACCGCGACTATCCACTCTACGCCGGCGTCTTCAATCACACTCGGCTACTAGAAAAATCAGTCACTTTCGATTTTCGTAACGAAACATAACTGACATCCTTTGTATTTATTGTTTGATTAACTACTTTCAAAGTGAATCCGGAAGAGATTACATGGATGACAACCTTCATATTTTTTACTTTCACTAATTTCTTTCAATGCGAATCTGGAAAACATTGCATGGATGACAACCTTTTTATTTATTGCTTCACTAGTTTCGTTCAAAGAAAATCTAGAAAAGATTGCAAAAATGTCAACTTTTATATTTATTGCTTTGTTAATTTTGTTTAAAGAAAATTTGGAAAAGATTGCATGAATGACAACTCTTATATTTATTGCTTTATTAAATTCTTTCAAAGAAAATCCTTAAAGATGACATCCAATATTGAATGAAAGAAAATGATAGTAATTTTTTGTCCATTTGAAAGCATTTACCAAACAATTGAACTAAACCGGATATATAAAAAAAAAACAAGTGAACGGGCCTAACCCAATTGTGTTGTCTAATCTTGGAGAACAAAAATGTGTTGGACGGTCCAGATTAAAATCCCCTCTCTCCTCTCATCCCACCAATCTCTCTTCTCTTTCTCTCTCCAAATCCGAGCCGTCCAAAATCGAAATGGAGGGCCCGGATGAGCCGAGCGGGCACTACCTATATGGCACCCAAAAATTTCTCCTAATCTTGACTTGTTCGGACAGGTGGACCCTACAAATGTTGTGGGACCCGCAAAATAAAGCAAAGATTCCTAGAAATTTATTATAGCCAGTTGGATTGGATGAGTAGTTGTCACATTTTGGGTAGTTACCACATTTTGAATGGTTTGTCACATTTTTAGACGTTGAGATCTGGGCAAATAGTCTATTATAGCCTTAACCCCAATTTTCTCACCTATATAAGTCACCCTTCTGATAGATCCAGAGGGAGCTTTTGAAAGTGTTGTCAGTGCCTAAAGAGCTGTTGAAAAGATTGGAGAGACGCAATTGATCTTTAGGCTAGTTTATGCCCTTGATGAAGAGGTTAATCTCTGTTCAGAGGTAAGCTACTTGCAATTCCATTCGTTTACCCCTGGTCTCAGTTCCTTTTCAATTCTCTTATCGCTCTATACTTGAGAAGGAATAAAAAGTGTACAAATTTGTATGTTTGAAAAAGTTCATTTTACCCCTGTGTGATACGATAAAATTTGACACGGGTGTTGCTTAGATTATCATGTGTTAGAACTATGGCTCATATGTAAGTACGAAGAGATACTAAGGCCTTCTAGAAAGAAGGCCAGATGTCGGAACAGAGCGACGGCATCTGGCCCATTGCCGATAATCCAGTAAAAGTAGATTGGGCCGAAGGCCCAGGAGTTCCGTAAGTTGGGGGTGCGGGGGCTACCCCGCGGTATGGTACGGTATCGTACAAGGGTATTTTTGGGATTCAGACTAAATACCAGGTTAGGGTTAGAATAGAGTCGCTATAAATACTCTATTGTAAACCCTAGTTCATAACTGTGATAATAAAAGAACAGCCGCTCTTGCTCCCGTGGACGTACCCGGTTTTGGGAAACCACGTATATCTTTGTGTTAATTGTTTACTGTTCTTGTACTCGTAAATCATACTCGTAAATCGTGTGTGTGTGTGACGATCCTAACATCATGTAACAGAGCTTTGCCGGGACTGGCTAATGTACGGTGGAATTGGTCCTAGAAATTAGTCTAAGTGTGCTAAGTTGGATAAAAATAATTTATCATGCAACAGATAGATGATTTATTTGCTTGGGATAACTTATTTTTATCGGATTTTCAATTGACCTCAGTTTTATATGGTTGTGGAACCAGATTGATGGTATTTTTTTTTTGGCTTCTGGGTTTTTTTTTTTTTTTGCTAAGTGGGGTTTGGATTTTGGGAGATGATGGGAAATACGGGTGGGTTTTAAGCGCAGGCCTCGTCAGTGCCTTCTTCCTGGGAGATTTCATTTTCTTCCGTTGAATAAATGAAAAAGCCTATTTTGGAATTCAAAATAGTACTCCCCTAATTCCTAACCTAAGTGGAGAAGGGACACAGGTCCTGGTTTATGCTTTTACATTTTTAGTACATCCATTTCTAATTCACATCCCCTCCATCCATCCCTCACAACAAATCCCACATTTTTAGGAGCTTCTTCTACTTTTCAAGTGCAAAAATACTACTCACACAACAATCCAAACACAACAACTCACACAACCTCTCACATACATGTGGGGCCCAACATTTACTTCTTACAAAAAAACTTTACCATTACCACGCGAGAAAAACTCTACAGTCACCGCATGAAAAAACTTTTTCTGACTCTAGTGCGAGATTGAGTGTAGAGAAAAGTTTATTGACGCGCTTATCGCTCTCTAGTATCCACTAACATAAGTTCCTTGGGAGTCTATTGATTATTTCTTACGCTCATGACACAATCCCAGGCGTAGACTGTTAGTGCAGCAAATTTGTTCAGTGCCCCTTGACATGCTCCAACAGCCTAACTACCACATGTCTATGTGGGTCTCATGTACTTGTGATGAGTTATAAACATGTTGGTGGTAAGGAGGTGTTAGAACATGCCGTAGAAAATGAGATTTCTCATTTCGTAGTGATACAGTCATGAGTACTATTAAATACTTAAATCCAATATTTACTTCTTCGTTGCGCACGCAAAACCTTTTTTTTGGAGCCACCCATTAGTGTTTACTTGTTTTTCTTATCATCTGGCTCGCTAATGTGTTTTTATTGTTTTATGTTTTTACAGGTTGATTTGGTTGAGTGCAGCATTGGCATGTTTACAACAGTATTGTATAGATGCATGAGTAGAAGCAAGGTCGTTGTTCATGGCATATCATTTGGAGATAATAACACTATCCCCTCAAGTGAGTACTTGATTTATCATGAATTTCCATGTCCTTAGGCTTTTCCAACTTTGTGTTATACTTGAATTTGTAATACTTTGTATATTCACTGATATCGTGAAAATGCTAACTGACCTTTTATGTTCCAAAATCTTACGTAATTGTGATATGTACATGTGATTATCATTTAAGCTAGAGCCGATTCTCTATGGCTTAATAGTTAGTAGTAGCTGATTCCAAATGTGGGAGGTAGAGCTGTAAGACCTATATTTGTACTGTGCAGTTTACCTTAACACATGTTAATGAAGAAATATTATAAATAGACGTTGTTAAAGTTAAAATGCATTGTGTTGATAAAAAGGCATGTTTTTTCTTGAAATGGTAAATCCAGGATATGGTCGACATGCTCTAATTGTACCTTCCACTTATTGAAAACGTACCAGTCAAGTGTTGCGAGCAATATTTCCTCTTCTGGGCAATGTACAAGGTTTACAAACCATACTCTACTTCAAACATACCTTATGTGCAACTCAAGCCTATGTAGCCAGGAGGCAGGGGCATAGGGGGGTGGGCCCCTGCAATTTTTTTTCGAAATCCTATTATTTATACTACAATTTACTTGGTATCTAATATCTATCGGAATTGGCCCCCACAAATGAATTGATCTTGGCTCAGTCAAAGTGATCTTGGATAAAATATCTCTTCCTTTCCTTCTATAAATCATTAAATTTTCCTCCCCTCCCGCAGAAACAAATGACCCCACATCAAAGTTAAGGATCCTCACATTTGTCATTTGCATCTTGTTCCCTTCTATCACGTATCTAGTTGATTGACAAAAAATGATCTATTCTTTTCTTTGGCTTCTCATCTACAACACCCCCCCCCCCCCCCGGCATCCAAACAATGGAACAAACTCAAACCTAGTTAGTAATACTCTCATGTAAACAATCAATTAATTATCATTGGTATGTAACTGACAACTTTAACCACCAATCATGAGATTCAATAATTAAAGGTTCAGTTCGTATGGTTTGGGCCCCCATATTGTAAATCCCGCATCCACCATTTTTACTTGTCATATGATGGAGGCAAGAGAGGTGGCACCATCATTGCAAATCTGACAACCAATGGATTATATCATGAAAGCTCCGCTCCACACCGGAAGGCTAAACAAGTAAATAGCATTGCAACCATCGTGACGAGGCTGTATCTCATTGCGCTTAGAACCGTTAGCTAGAACAGAAGCTTGTTTGATTTGTCCACGCATATTTATCATGTTGCAATTAAGAAGCGTGGATTCGAGCACGGATGAGGCATATATTTAGACATATATTATTTGTTAAACTCCATTCTCCCATTTTCGTGAATAATATTCTGCCGGTTTCCAAGCATTAACCTCCATGAGAGGGTACATTTGGAATAGTTTGCTTAATTTACTTTATTCAGCACTGCTTTTGCTCACATTATGTTTTACTAAAATTGATCAACAATGTGGGTAGGAAAGTCAATCTTCAAGTGAAACCCGCGAAAGTAGATGGTAATGATGAGACTAGTCCAACAAACCATTTTTATACATCATGCTTCGTATTCTCAGTACTCCAAGAACTCCAAGAATTTTAAGTTGTTCCTTTTTTTTGTCTAAACCATTTTAAAGATGGTTAGCGTTGGTTGACAACACTGGAATGCCTATAATTATGTCGTAGGATGTACTTGTGAAATTGAATTCATCAAACCTACTAAAATTGGCAAAAAATTACCATAGCCAAATCGTCTACTTTAATACCTTGTGTTTACTATAGGCGTCCTCATATGTGGCACAAATTTCTTTTGGAGTGATTTGCCTTTATATCCCTTCGACTTATCCTGAAAGTTCAACTTAGTCCTTATAGTTTCAATTTCACCCAAATAAACCTTCGATTTGCAAATTTAATTCAATGTGATCCTTCCGTTGGCCCCCCGTCTGTAATTTGGACGGAAAAGCACCATGTGCCCATCACGTGAGCCACCCCCAGGGGCATATTTGCCCATTCCCCTTCTCCCTTCCTACTCATTTACTCTCTCTCTCTCTGCAACAACACAACGACGAACTCGACGACGACAAAGAAAAATTGCAAGAACTGGACGACCACGAAGACAAATTGCATTAATCAATTCCTCTGTCCACCGTTTGACTGCGACTTTCAAGTGTGAGCGAATAAGAAAGGAGAAAGGGGTATGAGCGAATTAAACTCAGAAATGGATGATATTTGGGAGAATTACTTGTCGAGAAATGGGTTTGTCGAGAAATGGGACCAAAATCCCAGTCGTCACAGCACCCACCAAGCTCCGAACACTCATAAACCCAACTCCATTTCCTTTCCAATTTCCAAATTTTCTCCAATTCAGTGAACTCCCAGGCAAGAAAACCCGATTTACGGAGTTTACGTAAGCGTAAAACTGCAATTTTTTGCTGTATTGGTGGAAAAATTGGAGCCCAGTTGAGGTTTTGAGTGGAGTATTTGGGGGATTTAGAGGAAACCCAGATGGTGTGAATGAGTTGGAGTCGCACACTGGTGACTCCACGACTAAACCCAAATCTGAGAAGTCTCCAAATCTGAGAACTCCATTTTTAGTGCAGGGCCTAAATAGTGTAGTTTTACCTTCTTGTTGGTGTTGGTGTTCTTCTTCTTAAGCTCGTTTCCAACTCCGCTGCCGGTGAAACCAATCGGAGTGGGAATATCGGTGAGCTTCCACTAGTAAATCATTAGAAAACCTCCACCAATCATCGGCGTTGACCCACAACATTTGTGCGTTTGACCACAGGGAGTGGTACGGGGTGGAGGTGGTGTTTTGGGTGGTAATGGTGGTACGAAGGAGGTGAGCTCCGGTTGGTGGTTATGGAGTTCTCGGTGGTGACCGGAGGAGGCCGAGGGTGGAGGTTCACGGCGGGGGAGGTGAACCGTGGGACTCGATGCTGCTCCGCCTCTGGGTTTCTTTTTTTTTTCTTTTCTCGGTTTAATGGAGAGAGAGAGAGAGAGAGAGGAGAAGAAGGAGGAGGAGGAGGAGGAGGGGAATAGACAAATATGCCCTTGGGAGAGCACACGTGCTGGGCACATGCCCATTTTCCGTTCAAATTAGTAACGGCATCCAACGGATGGATGACATTGGAACAAAATTGCAAATCGAAGGTTTAGTTAGGTAAAATTGAAACTGGAAGGACTAAGTTGAACTTTTCGGATAAGTCGAAGGGATATAAAGGCAAATCACTCTTTCTTTTGCTATTTGTTGATAGCACCATCAAACTTGCAACCCATTTCACCCATGTGTTGTCCTATTTCGCTAATCTATTGAAGCTAGAGTTTTGTAGCATCAGTTGAAAATGATTCAGTATGGCATATATCATTCAATTATTAAATGATATAGTCTTTGGTTTACTTATAAGGAACAATCTGGCTCAAAATACCAACTTGGTTTATAATAATGTTGAATTTGTGCTGTCAACATAATTTTACAGCCCTTAATTAAATACCATCTGATTTCATAACGACAATTGTACCTTAAGTTACAGGGAGCTTCCAAAATGGGTGTGCTCCCGTGAAGGGAGCTCGAATTGGCGCTCCTAGCAAGGAGCATGTTCCTGTCTCACTCTCATCAAAACAAGAGCGAGATTCTAAATAGGATTGGAACTTCCACACTACTCTAAAGAAAAAAAAAATCAGATTTCTCTTTGCAAACACATGCAAGGAAGAAGAAAAAGTGAGAAGTAAAGGAGATTTAGGACTCCCATCTTGTATTTGAGTTATCTATGTGTTTAGTGCATAAATTTGATATAAAAGTATATTGGGCGGTAATTTCTCATTCATGTTTATATACAATAAATAATTATATACATGCTCATTTCGGTGCTCCGAGCTTAGTATTATCTACGTTCGCTTCCGAATTCCGATCCCACTCCCGTTCCCGCTTCATACAACTAAGACATGTACACCCAATATTTAACTTGAAAAATAAAAAGCTAAGATTAATGACAAATATGCACTTGCTTGAATTGGATGGCATCTTGGATATGATTTGGACCCGGCTTTTGCACAATTGGACAGTAGAGAAGCTTCTGCAGTTGCATCTTGGTCATTCATCTCGGCAATCAACAAATCTTGGACAACGGAGATTACACAGACTGCGTTGTGCAAAGCTAGACTACAGAGAAGCACTACTCGATGATCAACCTTGGTGAATTGTATAGCTCGAGACATGATTATAATATAATGAATGGTACATGCGATCATATCCATCTTCAGTTTCCAAGAAGTTACTTTACTTGAGTATCTGCAAAGAAGATCAAAAAGAGGAAAATAGTGGGATGTCACGCCCGGCCTTCTGGTATAGATGGCAATAGGACTTCACTCCAGAGCATAGTTGTAGGCGGTTGGATCGCAACCACTAGCTTGTTCCTCCAATCTAAATGGGACTCCATATATCAAAGTCCTAACGGTGGTTAGATCCCAAAATTTCAAACTCTGCACTATTGATATTGACATGTTAGATTCTTAGGACGGACACTTTGAGATCACCATTATTAAGCTTGGTCGTATCAGGTAACAAACACTATGAGAAACTACGTCCGAAATGTCTACAACCTCTCTGCTTACTCTAATAATTTGGCCAAGATCCTTGAAAGATTGTTGTTTATGTCCGCGATCTTTTTGCCATTGATTATTTTGGTTGCTTGTTCCCTTTAACCGAAAAGGCTATAACTAATAGCAAACTTTAAAGACTATATATTTACAATGTTACCAATAAAGCAAATTGGTGCGTTGGTTAATGTATGCGCCTCTCGAGTATGCACGCGTCGAGACTTGCTAGTTACAATCTAGAAAGAAACTAGTTTATTCCAAAGTCTTGAGAGCAAAAGCACAAGGCTAGGCGGTCGACCTCTCATGAGGTGAGGTGTAAGCCTCAAGACATTTAAGGCTTAAGCCTTTGGAAATTTTAATTCTTATTCATAAGCCATCAAATTAATTGAAAATACTCTGGAAAGGGGGATAATGTTTGCACCATAAAAATGCGCCTTACTTACAATAGGAAAATCATAAATGGAATGCAGAAAGCATATTAAGGCATCAAAACGTAGGGTATTAACATATCCGACCTTTAAGATCACTTTAAGTTGTCTCGCAAATACATGAAAACCCTTCGCTCCATCAACTTATAAAGAACCCCTTCTGCACGTTCCAAAAAACCCCAACTCTTTTGATGCTCTCGTCTTTGTCATTGGGGTGAAAAAGGCGTCAAAAGTGTACGCCTTCATCGCTCAGATGTAGGGGGAGCCCCTTTGTGGTTCTCCGCTCACAAATCAACACCCAAAAGTATATTTGTTGCGCCTCGCCTCACGACAGGCCCCATAATTGCCTTTGAAAACATTGGACTTTTTCTACATATATAAATTAAGGAACTAGTTTGAGTTTTGAGATAACAGACTCAAAAAACAGATGAAGTTGGTTTTTAGAGGCGAAAGCGCAAGGCGAGGCTGTCAACCTTTCATGAGGCGATGCATAAGCCTCAAGGCGTTGAGGCATAAGCCTCTGGAGTTTCTAATTTTTATTTAAAAAGATAAAAAAATCTATTAAAAATACCATAATAAGAGGGGGATATTGTTTGTGCCATACAAAGATGCCTCACAAGAAATAAGAAAAGAGTAAATGAAATTCACAAAAAAGCATGATAAGGTATATAATAAATAGTGTATGAATAGATCCAACTTTTAAAAGCACTCTAAGTCATCAGTAAAATACATGAAAATTCTTTTGTCCTAAGGTATATAATAAATAGTGTATGAATAGATCCAACTTTTAAAAGCACTCTAAGTCATCAGTAAAATACATGAAAATTCTTTTGTCCTTGCCTCAACTTAAAATGTACCGACTCTTGATGCGTTTGCCTAGGCGAGGAAGGCATGAAAAGCGCACGCCTCCATGTGCCTCCAATGGATGGGCGAATGCCTTTGTAGTTCTATGCCCAACAATCAAAGCCTAGAGGCGTTTTGCTATGCCTTGCCTCGAGGCGAGCCCCGGACTAGCCTTTGAAAACATTGTCAATTACAAGATGAAATGCAATTCTGATGAAGACAAAAAGTGTGGCATAATGAGCCATTTCTTGCTGGGGAATGAGTCCTTGTCCTTGTGTCACGCCTAGCCTATGTCACTTGGCATTTGCCCATAAACAAGTACCGACTTATTTTTCACCGAACAATCATAGCAATAGAAGTTAATGCACGGTTACATTACCATGTCCTACCTAGGTCTCTATACCTTGGTTGTGCCTACCGTATCCTCATTTCTTTTTCATACATGTTTGTTACTGCCATGTCATGTTTGAGAGTCATGCTTCAAATCATGCCTTAATTGTTGATATATAACTTTGCTAGAACGTGGTTGAAGCATATTTGGGTGGAACTGTAATTGAAGCATATTTTCCCAATGTTATGGTGTTTTTTCTCTTATTTTGTGTTGAATAATTACGACTAGATGAGGGTTAACTTGGTAAGTTGTCAATGGCATTCTATAAGGAATAAAATAAAGTGACATTACCGATGAAAATAACATCTTGAGTTTGAAAAAAGAAATAAATGAACTACAGTAATAGCCTTAGCATCTTCAGTTGCTGCCTCAATTGCCATGTCGACAAAGGCTGTGTTCCAAACACTTAATGCCTTGTTTGGATGAGTTTTTGAAAAATTTTGGGTTTGGTTTTTAGGTAATGAGTGGAGAGAGAAATTAGGATAATCATTGGAGATGGGGTTAATGAGTGGAGAGAGATAGTGAGAGAAATTAGAATAATGATTGGAGAGAGGAGAGAGAAATGAGAGTAATGATTGAAAGTAGGGTAATGAGTGTTTTTTGAGTTGGAATTTTTTTTTCAAGTTTGAATCCAAACAAGGTATTAGGTACCCTAAATAACTAGTATCCTTCTCAATGAGTTCATTCCTAAGAAAATAACCAGCTTCACAAAAAATTTACTTTGCATCCTTCCCTAGCAATTATGTATCTTTTAGAAGTGAGCATTGTACACTTAAGCAATCCAAGATACAAAATTTTGCTCGCCTTTGTTGTTTTGATTGATGCCATGCTCGATAAAATTGTTTTGATCCTTGACTTTTATCTCGTTGGTTTTTAGCTTGTAAGATATTTGCAATTTTATTACACTTATTTATGACCATATCTGGTTGCTCTAAATATCAGGAAGTTTGTTGCTATTTGTGCTCAATTTACCTTTACGTTTACCTTCTTCCTTTTTATTTTTGATTCATTTAGAGAAAGTGGTTAACTACAAGCTTTCCACCAGAAGATTAATATTTGGCGTGTTACTTTATATACACCCCATTTTCTTGTACTATGTTTTGTCTTCACGAGTGAAGTTATTCTCTGGATTCATTTCTGTTTTTGATTATATAATTATTATGATTCTTTATTAATATCGGTAGAAATTTGGTAATTAGTTGCTGCTTCGATGTGATTTAATCTAGATAATTAATTTTGTGGAAGTTGGTGTGTCAAATGTTATGAGCTGTTAAAGCATCCAACTCAATACTAATTGGCATGAGCGGAGAGGTCACCCAGGCTCATATACTAGTTTTGGATGAGATAGTTAACCAATGTGGGGCAAACTCCAACACTCCTCCGTACGTGCGACCCCCGACTCGCATGTGGTGAGGTAAACAACCAATCCATAACATATGGATCACAACAACCAACGGTGCACTTATGGCACAAACAAGGGGGAACAAATTCTCCTAAACCCTAGCTCTGATACCATGTTATTAGAAAGAGAACGAAAAGTGTTTAGAGTGTTAATTAACCCTAACACATAAAGAGAACTTTATTTATATTATCCCGTGACTTTTTACATAACTCAACTAACCGATGTGGGACGAAGACTAAACTATTCTAACACTTGTGTATCAGTTGAAATGGTGAATATGGTGAATCAAGTCTGGTTCGACTGTGATTCCGCAGGGTCAGGAAAAATACGGATTTACTTTTTTTTTTGATATTCAAAAAGGGTGGGAGGGGGCGACCAACGTAGCAACTCCCTTTGGGCGTGACCATAGGGGCTCCCTACCTGCCAATGGAATGTTTGGTTCGAGCCATAGCTACCGTCCGGGAGGACGGGCCGTCACCACGGCACCACTTTAGTGCACAGCTGGTGAAAAGTCCCCCCCCCCGGGCGGGTTTCGAGCACCTGCCGGGACTCAAACCTCCGTCTGCGTTAAGGGGAGTAGTGGCCCTCACCAACTGGGCTACCACCTCGGTGGTAAATGCGGATTTACTGATGTTATTATTTTGTATATGGGGATTTATTGATATTATTTGGGCTTTGGTTCGGCAAAATGCAGATTCACCATAATTTGTTAGGTCTTTTGTTGGAAAAATGCTAACTTACTTACAACGCTATCGATTTTGTCATGTGAAACGCAGATCTAGCAATTTTTAGCAATTTAGTTGGGCTAAATGCAGATGTAATAATTTTTGTAGGGATTTTATTTGGTTAGTTGCAGATCTATGGAGTTTTGGGTTTTCTTACTTTACCAGGTCTTCCTTTTGGTTAATATCGGGGGTTTGGAAAGTTCTCCTACTTTTTGGGTTGAGGTATAGCTGATCTGGTTTTATTTTACCACTATGGGTGTAATGAAAAGTCCCCATGCTTTTGTTTTCTTTGATTGGAGCAGAGTTGTTTAACTTTTTAATTCCTTGTGAATATCTGCGGAGTGAAAATTGCAAAAATACGAGTCGATGACTATAAACTATAAGCATCTTTTCAATTCCCTAAATTATGATCTGGCCTTTTCTTATTCATCTTGGATGTAAAGCTTTTATGATGATGACTTTCCTTGGGTTGCTCACTGGGGTTAATGTATTGACATCAGCTACTTTGTTGTTTCTGTTCTCCCTATAGTAACTGACTAAAGTTGTGATGTTGCAGATTCTAAAGTTGAGTCCACATAGCTTGCGAGGAAGTTCCCACAGACGCTTTGTTTTCTGCAAGGTATTACATGACTTCTTCACTAAAATTTTACATTTTGAAGTTGGTTACTTGTTGCGGCTGAAGCAAAGCTTTTCATTTGATGAAGACATTCATCAAATGGAAGATCAAACAATAAGTCGGAAGTTATTTTGCGTATTTTACCAAAATTCAACTTGTGCATGCATCACGTGTATCGGGCCTTTAGTCACAAATAAGAGCTTTTTCTCTCCTTTTTTGCCTCTCTCAAATAATCAAATGTAAACAATCCAACAGAAAAGTTTTACTTTTCTCATGGCTTTGCTTCTCAAAGTGGAACTACTGCCAGAAGATGAAGGATAAGATGATGATGAAGAAGAAGAGGATGAAGAGGACATACATCTCCAGCAACCTAACATAGCATTATGGTGTTTTGATGATTCGTGTATAAAGCTTAATATCGTGTTGGATATGATTGAAAAACATCAAATGCTTCAGAGCATCACACTTACAGATATCAGGAACCAAGGGAAGATTGTTGTGTCTGGCGACCGGATTGCTGAGCTGAGAGACTTGGAAAAGTCACAACTGTCAAATTGCTGAGCTGAGAGACTAGGAAAAGTCACAACTGTCAAATTGCTGAGCTGAGAGACTTGGAAAAGTCACAACTGTCAAATGCCCAAAGTGGATAGTCGTGGAGTGAACTTTCTATTCAAGTGTTGTCATCTACCGTCGTTGCATTTGCCCAAATCTGAGTTCCTGATAGACAGACTGACTCTGGTTTATGTAAGATGTGTTAATCCAAGTTGTGTTGACGAGGGTGATGATGTCATTGATGATGATATGTTAGCAGGCTCTTTTGATGGCGATGGAGGGGTTTTTAGTGAAGCTGTGAAAGAAATATTGGCAAACCACAAAAATAAGATGGATACCGGACGGGTAACCTAAGTGGTAGATGAGGTTGCAGCAGCTGGTCAAAGCAAGTATTAAGCCATTGGACTTTGGTTTCAGTAGACTCAGCTTTGGAATTACTTGATATGCCCTTTTAGTTTCTTTTCATGATGCAGCTGCTGTTGTCGCTGCAGTAGTATGCAGATGTTCACAAAAATTGGATGTTTCTACGAGACAGAGACAAGATTGTTGTTCATTGCATTTCATTGAGGGGGCCCGTTTCCCTTAGTTTGTATGTTTTCTTATTCAGTGTAATGCACGCTAAACGTTGATTGGATTATGAGCCATTTAAATAGGGTATTATTGTGCAAACTTGATGAAATATATCACTTCAGTGAGGTTTCCTTATAGTTCAATTACACACAGCTATACTGTCCCTTTACAATTTCTATAGCCTAAACAGATGAAAGTAAACTATACATAGCCAAGAAATGTTAATCTTTGTATTACCAGCCTACCAGGGTACCAATGTCCTAAATTATTCTTCAAGGGAAAAATGGGAGGGGGGGAGAACCAGAAGCGTAATTTGCTAATTAGTTTGATCTGGGAATGTAATTAAAAAGGAGAGCAAGTATGTGACAGGCTGCTATCGATTTCTATCTCTTGATTCTCTTGTACTGATTGAAACTCAGATTAGGGTTTGAAAAATATTTGTAAAGTAATATACGAAGAGAAGGGCTTTTCTTGTCGTACTTAAAAATCAAATCTCAGGTTCACGAAAAAGATTGGAGTACCTTCATCGGCCAAAAATCATTTTCTCCTCCACCTTTCAAATTCATGGCGGCGGGGATATGTACAGCCTCAGAGAACTCTACTTAAATAACTGGGTATCTTTGTTAGTTGTTTCGTTAATGAGCATTGCCAAATGGAAAATGAGCGACTTATGATTGGAATTGCAAATCTTCTACGGAGAAATTAAGTTAAAATTTAGTTTGAACATTGAACTATTTAAAAATTCAATGGCGTACCTAGCATGCAACTAATGCTTGTTCCTATTTTCATGAGAAGCTTGACTCACCATCGATATCTTCTTTTTTCATTTTTTCTGCTGTATATCTAGGTTAACAAGGATGATTGATGAAGGTGTGGTGTTTTCTTTTTGAAGCTCCCCTTTACTCGACCATCATTAATCCCGATTCTTTAGAACATTGGGTTGGATTTATCTCAGTTGGTAGTGTTCGGCTATTACTAAAGCGGTTGTTCTCTTTCTTGACGATTCACATCGCTTAACCACCAAAACTAGTCGATGTATTATGATTGCATGATTTGGTACCCCTTTTTTTTTACTCGAGAGGAGGCGATTTGGTACCTTAACTCCTGCTTTTTCTCTTTCCGTAATCCATCTCTTTGTGCTGTGCAATATTGTTCCAAGAACCCTTGATCTGTTGACATTTTTTGCACTTCTTTGCCGGAAATTTTGGAATTTATATTACCTTGAGTAGCCGGGTTAGTCCTCGCGCTGCATCCCCCATTTATCCCGGACATCAAGTTGGTAAACCATTGTGGACTTGGAGAATTGAATCGCGGTGGAACCGTTGTTGAGGTGAATAATTTGAAGTGAATGCAATAGAAGAACTTTTGATGAAAAATGAGTGTATTTTGTATAGTAGATTTTTGTAAACTACGTAGTTTTCTTTATCTTACAATTGGTTTCGATGGTGAACGATTGTGGGCTTGATCAATTCTAAATGTTATAGATCACTTGCATTGATCAATTTTAAGTTTTATAGAGACCTTTGAATGTGTATAGGCCTTTGAATTTTGAATTTGTATAAGCCACAAGCCCACAATAAACATCCACTCAAACTCAGATCACCTAACCAACTGGGGCTAATTCAGTTGGCCAAGACTCTTGTATCTTATTAGGAGGTTAGGAGTTCGAGTCTCCCCACTTGCGTATGCGTGTTCTTTCCTTAGAGGGTTTTTCCTTTCTTCTTTCTTTGTTACTCCCACAATTGATGTAGTGTCCCGGGTTTGTACTCCGTACTTTATATTGATGTAAAAAATAATCTCTTCTATCGATTGAAAAAAAAAAACTCAAACCACCTCAACACATCACACTGAATTTGTAACTGCATAAACTAGGAGCTGTAAAAAGAGGACGGCTTAATCATGCTTCAATAGGTTTCATCGATCTATGAGTTGTTTGCCCTCTTGAAGAAAAGCTTTCCCAATGAAAGCACTAGTGAGATTCATGCATACTATTACTACTCAAACCAAATACAAGCTAATCCCTAATCCTTAATTAATCCCCTCGCATAACATGTCCACCTCTTATCCACCTTCTTCCTCATTCACCCAAATTCTAATCTGTTCAACAAACGGGCTGTTTGTTGGGGGACTATTTGGGCGGATAAGCAATCCGCCTGGATGAGTAATCATCTTCCCGCCAAATTCGGTGTTTGGTAGCAATTGAGAAGGCGGATAAAATAGTCTAGGAGATAAGATAGTCCCTTCCTCCGAGACTATTCACCCTACCCCTATCATTATCTTATCCCTTGTCTTATCCGGCTACGTAATTACAAAAATATTATTCTTTTCCTTTAAATTCTTCATCCACCTACTCATATCTACCCAACAAACCAAGTGTGTGTGTAAATATCCTTCCTTTATTAAATCCCTAAAACAAACCATCTATCCATCATCTCCTCCTTAACTAATCATCCTGTATAACATATTTACCTTTTTTTTCTTTATCCACCTAAAACTTTATCCGTCACAAACAATTAGTTATTTCTTAAGCAATGTGAATGTTTGCACCGAGAGTGACCGCGACTATCCACTCTACGCCGGCGTCCTCAATCACACTCGGCTACTAGAAAAATCAGTCACTTTCGATTTTCGTAACGAAACATTACCGGCATCCTTTGTATTTATTGCTTGATTAACTACTTTCAAAGTGAATCCGGAAGAGATTACATGGATGACAACCTTCATATTTTTTACTTTCACTAATTTCTTTCAATGCGAATCTGGAAAACATTGCATGGATGACAACCTTTTTATTTATTGCTTCACTAGTTTCGTTCAAAGAAAATCTAGAAAAGATTGCAAAAATGTCAACTTTTATATTTATTGCTTTGTTAATTTTGTTTAAAGAAAATCTGGAAAAGATTGCATGAATGACAACTCTTATATTTATTGCTTTATTAAATTCTTTCAGAGAAAATCCTTAAAGATGACATCCAATATTGAATGAAAGAAAATGATAGTAATTTTTTGTCCATTTGAAAGCATTTACCAAACAATTGAACTAAACCGGATATATAAAAAAAAAACAAGTGAACGGGCCTAACCCAATTGTGTTGTCTAATCTTGGAGAACAAAAATGTGTTGGACGGTCCAGATTAAAATCCCCTCTCTCCTCTCATCCCACCAATCTCTCTTCTCTTTCTCTCTCCAAATCCGAGCCGTCCAAAATCGAAATGGAGGGCCCGGATGAGCCGAGCGGGCACTACCCATATGGCACCCAAAAATTTCTCCTAATCTTGACTTGTTCGGACAGGTGGACCCTACAAATGTTGTGGGACCCGCAAAATAAAGCAAAGATTCCTAGAAATTTATTATAGCCAGTTGGATTGGATGAGTAGTTGTCACATTTTGGGTAGTTACCACATTTTGAATGGTTTGTCACATTTTTAGACGTTGAGATCTGGGCAAATAGTCTATTATAGCCTTAACCCCAATTTTCTCACCTATATAAGTCACCCTTCTGATAGATCCAGAGGGAGCTTTTGAAAGTGTTGTCAGTGCCTAAAGAGCTGTTGAAAAGATTGGAGAGACGCAATTGATCTTTAGGCTAGTTTATGCCCTTGATGAAGAGGTTAATCTCTGTTCAGAGGTAAGCTACTTGCAATTCCATTCGTTTACCCCTGGTCTCAGTTCCTTTTCAATTCTCTTATCGCTCTATACTTGAGAAGGAATAAAAAGTGTACAAATTTGTATGTTTGAAAAAGTTCATTTTACCCCTGTGTGATACGATAAAATTTGACACGGGTGTTGCTTAGATTATCATGTGTTAGAACTATGGCTCATATGTAAGTACGAAGAGATACTAAGGCCTTCTAGAAAGAAGGCCAGATGTCGGAACAGAGCGACGGCATCTGGCCCATTGCTGATAATCCAGTAAAAGTAGATTGGGCCGAAGGCCCAGGAGTTCCGTAAGTTGGGGGTGCGGGGGCTACCCCGCGGTATGGTACGGTATCGTACAAGGGTATTTTTGGGATTCAGACTAAATACCAGGTTAGGGTTAGAATAGAGTCGCTATAAATACTCTATTGTAAACCCTAGTTCATAACTGTGATAATAAAAGAACAGCCGCTCTTGCTCCCGTGGACGTACCCGGTTTTGGGAAACCACGTATATCTTTGTGTTAATTGTTTACTGTTCTTATACTCGTAAATCATACTCGTAAATCGTGTGTGTGTGTGACGATCCTAACATCATGTAACAGAGCTTTGCCGGGACTGGCTAATGTACGGTGGAATTGGTCCTAGAAATTAGTCTAAGTGTGCTAAGTTGGATAAAAATAATTTATCATGCAACAGATAGATGATTTATTTGCTTGGGATAACTTATTTTTATCGGATTTTCAATTGACCTCAGTTTTATATGGTTGTGGAACCAGATTGATGGTATTTTTTTTTTGGCTTCTGGGTTTTTTTTTTTTTTTTTGCCAAGTGGGGTTTGGATTTTGGGAGATGATGGGAAATACGGGTGGGTTTTAAGCGCAGGTCTCGTCAGTGCCTTCTTCCTGGGAGATTTCATTTTCTTCTGTTGAATAAATGAAAAAGCCTATTTTGGAATTCAAAATAGTACTCCCCTAATTCCTAACCTAAGTGGAGAAGGGACACAGGTCCTGGTTTATGCTTTTACATTTTTAGTACATCCATTTCTAATTCACATCCCCTCCATCCATCCCTCACAACAAATCCCACATTTTTAGGAGCTTCTTCTACTTTTTAAGTGCAAAAATACTACTCACACAACAATCCAAACACAACAACTCACACAACCTCTCACATTCATGTGGGGCCCAACATTTACTTCTTACAAAAAAACTTTACCATTACCACGCGAGAAAAACTCTACAGTTACCGCATGAAAAAACTTTTTCTGACTCTAGTGCGAGATTGAGTGTAGAGAAAAGTTTATTGACGCACTTATCGCTCTCTAGTATCCATTAACATAAGTTCCTTGGGAGTCTATTGATTATTTCTGACGCTCATGACACAATCCCAGGCGTAGACTGTTAGTGCAGCAAATTTGTTCAGTGCCCCTTGACATGCTCCAACAGCCTAACTACCACATGTCTATGTGGGTCTCATGTACTTGTGATGAGTTATAAACATGTTGGTGGTAAGGAGGTGTTAGAACATGCCATAGAAAATGAGATTTCTCATTTCTTAGTGATACGGTCATGAGTACTATTAAATACTTAAATCCAATATTTACTTCTTCGTTGCGCATGCAAAACCTTTTTTTTGGAGCCACCCGTTAGTGTTTACTTGTTTTTCTTATCATCTGGCTCGCTAATGTGTTTTTATTGTTTTATGTTTTTATAGGTTGATTTGGTTGAGTGCAGCATTGGCATGTTTACAACAGTATTGTATAGATGCATGAGTAGAAGCAAGGTCGTTGTTCATGGCATATCATTTGGAGATAATAACACTATCCCCTCAAGTGAGTACTTGATTTATCATGAATTTCCATGTCCTTAGGCTTTTTCAACTTTGTGTTATACTTGAATTTGTAATACTTTGTATATTCACTGATATCGTGAAAATGCTAACTGACCTTTTATGTTCCAAAATCTTATGTAATTGTGATATGTACGTGTGATTATCATTTAAGCTAGAGCCGATTCTCTATGGCTTAGTAGTTAGTAGTAGCTGATTCCAAATGTGGGAGGTAGAGCTGTAAGACCTATATTTGTACTGTGCAGTTTACCTTAACACATGTTAATGAAGAAATATTATAAATAGACGTTGTTAAAGTTAAAATGCATTGTGTTGATAAAAAGGCATGTTTTTTCTTGAAATGGTAAATCCAGGATAGGGTCGACATGCTCTAATTGTACCTTCCACTTATTGAAAACGTACCAGTCAAGTGTTGCGAGCAATATTTCCTCTTCTGGGCAATGTTCAAGGTTTACAAACCATACTCTACTTCAAACATACCTTATGTGCAACTCAAGCCTATGTAGCCAGGAGGCAGGGGCATAGGGGGGTGGGCCCCTGCAATTTTTTTTCGAAATCCTATTATTTATACTACAATTTACTTGGTATCTAATATCTATCGGAATTGGCCCCCACAAATGAATTGATCTTGGCTCAGTCAAAGTGATCTTGGATAAAATATCTCTTCCTTTCCTTCTATAAATCATTAAATTTTCCTCCCCTCCCGCAGAAACAAATGACCCCACATCAAAGTTAAGGATCCTCACATTTGTCATTTGCATCTTGTTCCCTTCTATCACGTATCTAGTTGATTGACAAAAAATGATCTATTCTTTTCTTTGGCTTCTCATCTACAACACCCCCCCCCCCCCCCCCCCCCCCCCACCCCGGCATCCAAACAATGGAACAAACTCAAACCTAGTTAGTAATACTCTTATGTAAACAATCAATTAATTATCATTGGTATGTAACTGACAACTTTAACCACCAATCATGAGATTCAATAATTAAAGGTTCAGTTCGTATGGTTTGGGCCCCCATATTGTAAATCCCGCATCCACCATTTTTACTTGTCATATGATGGAGGCAAGAGAGGTGGCACCATCATTGCAAATCTGACAACCAATGGATTATATCATGAAAGCTCCGCTCCACACCGGAAGGCTAAACAAGTAAATAGCATTGCAACCATCGTGACGAGGCTGTATCTCATTGCGCTTAGAACCGTTAGCTAGAACAGAAGCTTGTCTGATTTGTCCACGCATATTTATCATGTTGCAATTAAGAAGCGTGGATTCGAGCACGGATGAGGCATATATTTAGACATATATTATTTGTTAAACTCCATTCTCCCATTTTCATGAATGATATTCTGCCGGTTTCCAAGCATTAACCTCCATGAGAGGGTACATTTGGAATAGTTTGCTTAATTTACTTTATTCAGCACTGCTTTTGCTCACATTATGTTTTACTAAAATTGATCAACAATGTGGGTAGGAAAGTCAATCTTCAAGTGAAACCCGCGAAAGTAGATGGTAATGATGAGACTAGTCCAACAAACCATTTTTATACATCATGCTTCGTATTCTCAGTACTCCAAGAACTCCAAGAATTTTAAGTTGTTCCTTTTTTTTGTCTAAACCATTTTAAAGATGGTTAGCGTTGGTTGACAACACTGGAATGCCTATAATTATGTCGTAGGATGTACTTGTGAAATTGAATTCATCAAACCTACTAAAATTGGCAAAAAATTACCATAGCCAAATCGTCTACTTTAGTACCTTGTGTTTACTATAGGCGTCCTCATATGTGGCACAAATTTCTTTTGCTATTTGTTGATAGCACCATCAAACTTGCAACCCATTTCACCCATGTGTTGTCCTATTTCGCTAATCTATTGAAGCTAGAGTTTTGTAGCATCAGTTGAAAATGATTCAGTATGGCATATATCATTCAATTATTAAATGATATAGTCTTAGGTTTACTTATAAGGAACAATCTGGCTCAAAATACCAACTTGGTTTATAATAATGTTGAATTTGTGCTGTCAATATAATTTTACAGCCCTTAATTAAATACCATCTGATTTCATAACGACAATTGTACCTTAAGTTACAGGGAGCTTCCAAAATGGGTGTGCTCCCGTGAAGGGAGCTCGAATTGGCGCTCCTAGCAAGGAGCATGTTCCCGTCTCACTCTCATCAAAACAAGAGCGAGATTCTAAATAGGATCGGAACTTCCACACTACTCTAAAGAAAAAAAAAATCAGATTTCTCTTTGCAAACACATGCAAGGAAGAAGAAAAAGTGAGAAGTAAAGGAGATTTAGGACTCCCATCTTGTATTTGAGTTATCTATGTGTTTAGTGCATAAATTTGATATAAAAGTATATTGGGCGGTAATTTCTCATTCATGTTTATATACAATAAATAATCATATACATGCTCATTTCGGTGCTCCGAACTTAGGATTATCTACGTTCGCTTCCGAATTCCGATCCCACTCCCGTTCCCGCTTCATACAACTAAGACATGTACACCCAATATTTAACTTGAAAAATAAAAAGCTAAGATTAATGACAAATATGCACTTGCTTGAATTGGATGGCATCTTGGATATGATTTGGACCCGGCTTCTGCACAATTGGACAGTAGAGAAGCTTCTGCAGTTGCATCTTGGTCATTCATCTCGGCAATCAACAAATCTTGGACAACGGAGATTACACAGACTGCATTGTGCAAAGCTAGACTACAGAGAAGCACTACTCGATGATCAACCTTGGTGAATTGTATAGCTCGAGACATGATTATAATATAATGAATGGTACATGCAATCATATCCATCTTCAGTTTCCAAGAAGTTACTTTCCTTGAGTATCTGCAAAGAAGATCAAAAGAGGAAAATAGTGGGATGTCACGCCCGGCCTTCTGGTATAGATGGCAATAGGACTTCACTCCAGAGCATAGTTGTAGGCGGTTGGATCGCAACCACTAGCTTGTTCCTCCAATCTAAATGGGACTCCATATATCAAAGTCCTAATGGTGGTTAGATCCCAAAATTTCAAACTCTGCACTATTGATATTGACATGTTAGATTCTTAGGACGGACACTTTGAGATCACCATTATTAAGCTTGGTCGTATCAGGTAACAAACACTATGAGAAACTACGTCCGAAATGTCTACAATCTCTGCTTACTCTAATAATTTGGCCAAGATCCTTGAAAGATTGTTGTTTATGTCCGCGAGCTTTTTGCCATTGATTATTTTGGTTGCTTGTTCCCTTTAACCGAAAAGGCTATAACTAATAGCAAACTTTAAAGACTTTATATATTTACAATGTTACCAATAAAGCAAATTGGTGCGTTGGTTAATGTATGCGCCTCTCGAGTATGCACGCGTCGAGACTTGCTAGTTACAATCTAGAAAGAAACTAGTTTATTCCAAAGTCTTGAGAGCAAAAGCACAAGGCTAGGCGGTCGACCTCTCATGAGGCGAGGTGTAAGCCTCAAGACATTTAAGGCTTAAGCCTTTGGAAATTTTAATTCTTATTCATAAGCCATCAAATTAATTGAAAATACTCTGGAAAGGGGGATAATGTTTGCACCATAAAAATGCGCCTTACTTACAATAGGAAAATCATAAATGGAATGCAGAAAGCATATTAAGGCATCAAAACGTAGGGTATTAACATATCCGACCTTTAAGATCACTTTAAGTTGTCTCGCAAATACATGAAAACCCTTCGCTCCATCAACTTATAAAGAACCCCTTCTGCACGTTCCAAAAAACCCCAACTCTTTTGATGCTCTCGTCTTTGTCATTGGGGTGAAAAAGGCGTCAAAAGTGTACGCCTTCATCGCTCAGATGTAGGGGGAGCCCCTTTGTGGTTCTCCGCTCACAAATCAACACCCAAAAGTATATTTGTTGCGCCTCGCCTCACGACAGGCCCCATAATTGCCTTTGAAAACATTGGACTTTTTCTACATATATAAATTAAGGAACTAGTTTGAGTTTTGAGATAACAGACTCAAAAAACAGATGAAGTTGGTTTTTAGAGGCGAAAGCGCAAGGCGAGGCTGTCAACCTTTCATGAGGCGATGCATAAGCCTCAAGGCGTTGAGGCATAAGCCTCTGGAGTTTCTAATTTTTATTTAAAAAGATAAAAAAATCTATTAAAAATACCATAATAAGAGGGGGATATTGTTTGTGCCATACAAAGATGCCTCACAAGAAATAAGAAAAGAGTAAATGAAATTCACAAAAAAGCATGATAAGGTATATAATAAATAGTGTATGAATAGATCCAACTTTTAAAAGCACTCTAAGTCATCAGTAAAATACATGAAAATTCTTTTGTCCTTAGGTATATAATAAATAGTGTATGAATAGATCCAACTTTTAAAAGCACTCTAAGTCATCAGTAAAATACATGAAAATTCTTTTGTCCTTGCCTCAACTTAAAATGTACCGACTCTTGATGCGTTTGCCTAGGCGAGGAAGGCATGAAAAGCGCACGCCTCCATGTGCCTCCAATGGATGGGCGAATGCCTTTGTAGTTCTATGCCCAACAATCAAAGCCTAGAGGCGTTTTGCTATGCCTTGCCTCGAGGCGAGCCCCGGACTAGCCTTTGAAAACATTGTCAATTACAAGATGAAATGCAATTCTGATGAAGACAAAAAGTGTGGGCATAATGAGCCATTTCTTGCTGGGGAATGAGTCCTTGTCCTTGTGTCACGCCTAGCCTATGTCACTTGGCATTTGCCCATAAACAAGTACCGACTTATTTTTCACCGAACAATCATAGCAATAGAAGTTAATGCACGGTTACATTACCATGTCCTACCTAGGTCTCTATACCTTGGTTGTGCCTACCGTATCCTCATTTCTTTTTCATACATGTTTGTTACTGCCATGTCATGTTTGAGAGTCATGCTTCAAATCATGCCTTAATTGTTGATATATAACTTTGCTAGAACGTGGTTGAAGCATATTTGGGTGGAACTGTAATTGAAGCATATTTTCCCAATGTTATGGTGTTTTTTCTCTTATTTTGTGTTGGATAATTACGACTAGATGAGGGTTAACTTGGTAAGTTGTCAATGGCATTCTATAAGGAATAAAATAAAGTGACATTACCGATGAAAATAACATCTTGAGTTTGAAAAAAGAAATAAATGAACTACAGTAATAGCCTTAGCATCTTCAGTTGCTGCCTCAATTGCCATGTCGACAAAGGCTGTGTTCCAAACACTTAATGCCTTGTTTGGATGAGTTTTTGAAAAATTTTGGGTTTGGTTTTTAGGTAATGAGTGGAGAGAGAAATTAGGATAATCATTGGAGATGGGGTTAATGAGTGGAGAGAGATAGTGAGAGAAATTAGAATAATGATTGGAGAGAGGAGAGAGAAATGAGAGTAATGATTGAAAGTAGGGTAATGAGTGTTTTTTGAGTTGGAATTTTTTTTTCAAGTTTGAATCCAAACAAGGTATTAGGTACCCTAAATAACTAGTATCCTTCTCAATGAGTTCATTCCTAAGAAAATAACCAGCTTCATAAAAAATTTACTTTGCATCCTTCCCTAGCAATTATGTATCTTTTAGAAGTGAGCATTGTACACTTAAGCAATCCAAGATACAAAATTTTGCTCGCCTTTGTTGTTTTGATTGATGCCATGCTCGATAAAATTGTTTTGATCCTTGACTTTTATCTCGTTGGTTTTTAGCTTGTAAGATATTTGCAATTTTATTACACTTATTTATGACCATATCTGGTTGCTCTAAATATCAGGAAGTTTGTTGCTATTTGTGCTCAATTTACCTTTACGTTTACCTTCTTCCTTTTTATTTTTGATTCATTTAGAGAAAGTGGTTAACTACAAGCTTTCCACCAGAAGATTAATATTTGGCGTGTTACTTTATATACACCCCATTTTCTTGTACTATGTTTTGTCTTCACGAGTGAAGTTATTCTCTGGATTCATTTATGTTTTTGATTATATAATTATTATGATTCTTTATTATATATCGGTAGAAATTTGGTAATTATCAAATTAGTTGCTGCTTCGATGTGATTTAATCTAGATAATTAATTTTGTGGAAGTTGGTGTGTCAAATGTTATGTGCTGTTAAAGCATCCAACTCAATACTAATTGGCATGAGCGGAGAGGTCACCCAGGCTCATATACTAGTTTTGGATGAGATAGTTAACCAATGTGGGGCAAACTCCAACACTCCTCCGTACGTGCGACCCCCGACTCGCATGTGGTGAGGTAAACAACCAATCCATAACATATGGATCACAACAACCAACGGTGCACTTATGGCACAAACAAGGGGGAACAAATTCTCCTAAACCCTAGCTCTGATACCATGTTATTAGAAAGAGAACGAAAAGTGTTTAGGGTGTTAATTAACCCTAACACATAAAGAGAACTTTATTTATATTATCCCGTGACTTTTTACATAACTCAACTAACCGATGTGGGACGAAGACTAAACTATTCTAACACTTGTGTATCAGTTGAAACAGTGAATATGGTGAATCAAGTCTGGTTCGACTGTGATTCCGCTGTGTCAGGAAAAATACGGATTTACTTTTTTTTTTGATATTCAAAAAGGGTGGGAGGGGGCGATCAACGTAGCAACTCCCTTTGGGCGTGACCATAAGGGCTCCCTACCTGCCAATGGAATGTTTGGTTCGAGCCATAGCTACCGTCCGGGAGGACGGGCCGTCACCACGGCACCACTTTAGTGCACAGCTGGTGAAAAGTCCCCCCCCCCCGGGCGGGTTTCGAGCACCTGCCGGGACTCAAACCTCCGTCTGCGTTAAGGGGAGTAGTGGCCCTCACCAACTGGGGTACCACCTCGGTGGTAAATGCGGATTTACTGATGTTATTATTTTGTATATGGGGATTTATTGATATTATTTGGGCTTTGGTTCGGCAAAATGCAGATTCACCATAATTTGTTAGGTCTTTTGTTGGAAAAATGCTAACTTACTTACAACGCTATCGATTTTGTCATGTGAAACGCAGATCTAGCAATTTTTAGCAATTTAGTTGGGCTAAATGCAGATGTAATAATTTTTGTAGGGATTTTATTTGGTTAGTTGCAGATCTATGGAGTTTTGGGTTTTCTTACTTTACCAGGTCTTCCTTTTGGTTAATATCGGGGGTTTGGAAAGTTCTCCTACTTTTTGGGTTGAGGTATAGCTGATCTGGTTTTATTTTACCACTATGGGTGTAATGAAAAGTCCCCATGCTTTTGTTTTCTTTGATTGGAGCAGAGTTGTTTAACTTTTTAATTCCTTGTGAATATCTGCGGAGTGAAAATTGCAAAAATACGAGTCGATGACTATAAACTATAAGCATCTTTTCAATTCCCTAAATTATGATCTGGCCTTTTCTTATTCATCTTGGATGTAAAGCTTTTATGATGATGACTTTCCTTGGGTTGCTCACTGGGGTTAATGTATTGACATCAGCTACTTTGTTGTTTCTGTTCTCCCTATAGTAACTGACTAAAGTTGTGATGTTGCAGATTCTAAAGTTGAGTCCACATAGCTTGCGAGGAAGTTCCCACAGACGCTTTGTTTTCTGCAAGGTATTACATGACTTCTTCACTAAAATTTTACATTTTGAAGTTGGTTACTTGTTGCGGCTGAAGCAAAGCTTTTCATTTGATGAAGACATTCATCAAATGGAAGATCAAACAATAAGTCGGAAGTTATTTTGCGTATTTTACCAAAATTCAACTTGTGCATGCATCACGTGTATCGGGCCTTTAGTCACAAATAAGAGCTTTTTCTCTCCTTTTTTGCCTCTCTCAAATAATCAAATGTAAACAATCCAACAGAAAAGTTTTACTTTTCTCATGGCTTTGCTTCTCAAAGTGGAACTACTGCCAGAAGATGAAGGATAAGATGATGATGAAGAAGAAGAGGATGAAGAGGACATACATCTCCAGCAACCTAACATAGCATTATGGTGTTTTGATGATTCGTGTATAAAGCTTAATATCGTGTTGGATATGATTGAAAAACATCAAATGCTTCAGAGCATCACACTTACAGATATCAGGAACCAAGGGAAGATTGTTGTGTCTGGCGACCGGATTGCTGAGCTGAGAGACTTGGAAAAGTCACAACTGTCAAATTGCTGAGCTGAGAGACTAGGAAAAGTCACAACTGTCAAATTGCTGAGCTGAGAGACTTGGAAAAGTCACAACTGTCAAATGCCCAAAGTGGATAGTCGTGGAGTGAACTTTCTATTCAAGTGTTGTCATCTACCGTCGTTGCATTTGCCCAAATCTGAGTTCCTGATAGACAGACTGACTCTGGTTTATGTAAGATGTGTTAATCCAAGTTGTGTTGACGAGGGTGATGATGTCATTGATGATGATATGTTAGCAGGCTCTTTTGATGGCGATGGAGGGGTTTTTAGTGAAGCTGTGAAAGAAATATTGGCAAACCACAAAAATAAGATGGATACCGGACGGGTAACCTAAGTGGTAGATGAGGTTGCAGCAGCTGGTCAAAGCAAGTATTAAGCCATTGGACTTTGGTTTCAGTAGACTCAGCTTTGGAATTACTTGATATGCCCTTTTAGTTTCTTTTCATGATGCAGCTGCTGTTGTCGCTGCAGTAGTATGCAGATGTTCACAAAAATTGGATGTTTCTACGAGACAGAGACAAGATTGTTGTTCATTGCATTTCATTGAGGGGGCCCGTTTCCCTTAGTTTGTATGTTTTCTTATTCAGTGTAATGCACGCTAAACGTTGATTGGATTATGAGCCATTTAAATAGGGTATTATTGTGCAAACTTGATGAAATATATCACTTCAGTGAGGTTTCCTTATAGTTCAATTACACACAGTTATACTGTCCCTTTACAATTTCTATAGCCTAAACAGATGAAAGTAAACTATACACAGCCAAGAAATGTTAATCTTTGTATTACCAGGGTACCAATGTCCTAAATTATTCTTCGAGGAAAAAATGGTGGAGAGAACCAGAAGTGTAATTTGCTAACTAGTTTGAGCTGGGAATGTACTTGAAAAGGAGAGCAAGTATGTGACAGGCTGCTATCGATTTCCATCTCTTGTACCGATTGAAACTCAGATTAGGGTTCGAAAAATGTTTGTAAAGTAATATACGAAGAGAAGGGCTTTTCTTGTCGTACTTAAATCAAATCTCAGGTTCGTTTATCTTTTTAGTTCTGTGTCCAACCTCATCCTAGTTAAGTAACCAAAAAGATCGGAGTACTTTCATCGGCCAAAAATCATTTTCTCCTCCACCTTTCAAATTCATGGCGGCGGGCATATGTAGCCTTAGAGAACTCTACTTAAATAACTAGGTATCTTTGCTAGTTGTTTCGTTAATGAGCATTGCCAAATGGAAAATGAGCGACTTATGATTGGAATTGCAAATCTTCTACGGAGAAATTAAGTTAAAATTTAGTTTGAACATTGAACTATTTAAAAATTCAATGGCGTACCTAGCATGCAACTAATGCTTGTTCCTATTTTTATGAGAAGCTTGACTCGCCATCGATATCTTCATCTTTCTACTGTATATCTAAGGTTAACAGGGATGATTGATGACGGTGTGGTGTTTTCTTTTTGAAGCTCCCCTTTACTCGACCATCATTAATCCCGATTCTTTAGAACAGTGGGCTGGATTTACCTCAGTTGGCAGTGTTCGACTATTACTAAAGCGGTTGTTCTCTTTCTTGATGATTCACATCGCTTAACCACCAAAACTAGTCCATGTGTTATGATTGCATGATTTGGTACCCCCTTTTTTTTTACTCGAAAGGAGGCGATTTTGTACCTTAACTCCTGCTTTTTCTCTTTCCGTAATCCATCTCTTTGTGCTGTGCAATATTGTTCCAAGAACCCTTGATCTGTTGACATTTTTTGCACTTCTTTGCCGGAAATTTTGGAATTTATATTACCTTGAGTAACCGGGTTAGTCCTCGCGCTGCATCCCCCATTTATCCCGGACATCAAGTTGGTAAACCATTGTGGACTTGGAGAATTGAATCGCGGTGGAGCCGTTGTTGAGGTGAATAATTTGAAGTGAACGCAATAGAAGAACTTTTGATGAAAAACGAGTGTATTTTGTGTAGTAGATTTTTGTAAACTACGTAGTTTTCTTTATCTTACAATTGGTTTTCGATGGCGAACGATTATTGGCTTGATCAATTCTAAATGTTATAGATCACTTGCATTGATCAATTTTAAGTTTTATAGAGACCTTTGAATGTGTATAGGCCTTTGAATTTTGAATTTGTATAAGCCACAAGCCCACAATAAACATCCACTCAAACTCAGATCACCTAACCAACTGGGGCTAACTCAGTTGGCCAAGACTCTTGTATCTTATTAGGAGGTTAGGAGTTCGAGTCTCCCCACTTGCGTGTGCGTGTTCTTTCCTTTCTTCTTTCTTTGTTACTCCCACAATTGATGTAGTGTCCCGGGTTTGTATTCCGTACTTTATATTGATGTAAAAAATAATCTCTTCTATCAATTGAAAAAAAAAACCTCAGACCACCTCAACACATCACACTGAATTTGTAACTGCATAAACTAGGAGCTGTAAAAAGAGGACGGCTTAATCATGCTTCAATAGGTTTCATCGATCTATGAGTTGTTTGCCCTCTTGAAGAAAAGCTTTCCCAATGAAGCACTAGTGAGATTCATGCATACTATTACTACTCAAACCAAATACAAGCTAATCCCTAATCCTTAATTAATCCCCTTGCATAACATGTCCACCTCTTATCCACCTTCTTCCTCATTCACCCAAATTCTAATCTGTTCAACAAACGGGCTGTTTGTTGGGGGACTATTTGGGCCAATAAGCATTCTGCCCGGATGAGTAATCATCTTCCCGCCAAATTTGTGTTTGGTAGCAATTGAGAAGGCAGATAAAATAGTCCGGGAGATAAGATAGTCCCTTCCTCCGAGACTATTCACCCTACCCCTACCCCTACCCCTACCCCTACCCCTACCCCTATCATTATCTTATCCCTCATCTTATCCGGCTACGTAATTACAAAAATATTATTCTTTTCCTTTAAATTCTTCATCCACCTACTCATATCTACCCAACAAACCAAGTGTGTGTATATATCCCTCCTTTATTAAATCCCTAAAACAAACCATCTATCCATCATCTCCTCCTTAACTAATCATCCCGTATAACATATTCACCCTTTTTTTCTTTATCCACCTAAAACTGTATCCGTCACAAACAATTAGTTATTTCTTAAGCAATGTGAATGTTTGCACCGAGAGTGATTGCGACTATCCACTCTACGCCGGCGTCCTCAATCACACTCGGCTACTAGAAAAATCAGTCACTTTCGATTTTCGTAACGAAACATAACTGACATCCTTTGTATTTATTGTTTGATTAACTACGTTCAAAGTGAATCCGGAAGAGATTACATGGATGACAACCTTCATATTTTTTACTTTCACTAATTTCTTTCAATGCGAATCTGGAAAACATTGCATGGATGACAACCTTTTTATTTATTGCTTCACTAGTTTCGTTCAAAGAAAATCTAGAAAAGATTGCAAAAATGTCAACTTTTATATTTATTGCTTTGTTAATTTTGTTTAAAGAAAATCTGGAAAAGATTGCATGAATGACAACTCTTATATTTATTGCTTTATTAAATTCTTTCAAAGAAAATCCTTAAAGATGACATCCAATATTGAATGAAAGAAAATGATAGTAATTTTTTGTCCATTTGAAAGCATTTACCAAACAAGTGAACTAAACCGGATATATAAAAAAAAAAACAAGTGAACGGGCCTAACCCAATTGTGTTGTCTAATCTTGGAGAACAAAAATGTGTTGGACGGTCCAGATTAAAATCCCCTCTCTCCTCTCATCCCACCAATCTCTCTTCTCTTTCTCTCTCCAAATCCGAGCCGTCCAAAATCGAAATGGAGGGCCCGGATGAGCCGAGCGGGCACTACCCATATGGCACCCAAAAATTTCTCCTAATCTTGACTTGTTCGGACAGGTGGACCCTACAAATGTTGTGGGACCCGCAAAATAAAGCAAAGATTCCTAGAAATTTATTATAGCCAGTTGGATTGGATGAGTAGTTGTCACATTTTGGGTAGTTACCACATTTTGAATGGTTTGTCACATTTTTAGACGTTGAGATCTGGGCAAATAGTCTATTATAGCCTTAACCCCAATTTTCTCACTTATATAAGTCACCCTTCTGATAGATCCAGAGGGAGCTTTTGAAAGTGTTGTCAGTGCCTAAAGAGCTGTTGAAAAGATTGGAGAGACGCAATTGATCTGAGGCTAGTTTATGCCCTTGATGAAGTGGTTAATCTCTGTTCAGAGGTAAGCTACTTGCAATTCCATTCGTTTACCCCTGGTCTCAGTTCCTTTTCAATTCTCTTATCGCTCTATACTTGAGAAGGAATAAAAAGTGTACAAATTTATATGTTTGAAAAGGTTCATTTTACCCCTGTGTGATACGATAAAATTTGACACGGGTGTTGCTTAGATTATCATGTGTTAGAACTATGGCTCATATGTAAGTACGAAGAGATACTAAGGCCTTCTAGAAAGAAGGCCAGATGTCGGAACGGAGCGACGGCATCTGGCCCATTGCTGATAATCTAGTAAAAGTAGATTGGGCCGAAGGCCCAGGAGTTCCGTAAGTTGGGGGTGCGGGGGCTACCCCGCGGTATGGTACGGTATCGTACAAGGGTATTTTTGGGATTCAGACTAAATACCAGGTTAGGGTTAGAATAGAGTCGCTATAAATACTCTATTGTAAACCCTAGTTCATAACTGTGATAATAAAAGAACAGCCGCTCTTGCTCCCGTGGACGTACCCAGTTTTGGGGAACTACGTATATCTCTGTGTTAATTGTTTACTGTTCTTATACTCGTAAATCGTGTGTGTGTGACGATCCTAACATCATGTAACAGAGCTCTGCCGGGACTAGCTAATGTACGGTGGAATTGGTCCTAGAAATTAGTCTAAGTGTGCTAAGTTGGATAAAAATAATTTATCATGCAACAGATAGATGATTTATTTGCTTGGGATAACTTATTTTTATCGGATTTTCAATTGACCTCAGTTTTATATGGTTGTGGAACCAGATTGATGGTTTTTTTTTTTTGGCTTCTGGGTTTTTTTTTTTTTTGCTAAGTGGGGTTTGGATTTTGGGAGATGATGGGAAATACGGGTGGGTTTTAAGCGCAGGCCTCGTCAGTGCCTTCTTCCTGGGAGATTTCATTTTCTTCCGTTGAATAAATGAAAAAGCCTATTTTGGAATTCAAAATAGTACTCCCCTAATTCCTAACCTAAGTGGAGAAGGGACACAGGTCCTGGTTTATGCTTTTACATTTTTAGTACATCCATTTCTAATTCACATCCCCTCCATCCATCCCTCACAACAAATCCCACATTTTTAGGAGCTTCTTCTACTTTTTAAGTGTTTGCTTACAACATTTACTTCTTAGTTCTTACAAAAAAAACTTTACCATTACCACGCGAGAAAAGCTCTACAGTTACCGCATGAAAAAACTTTTTCTGACTATAGTGCGAGATTGAGTGTAGAGAAAAGTTTATTGACGCGCTTATCGCTCTCTAGTATCCATTAACATAAGTTCCTTGGGAGTCTATTGATTATTTCTGACGCTCATGACACAATCCCAGGCGTAGACTGTTAGTGCAGCAAATTTGTTCAGTGCCCCTTGACATGCTCCAACAGCCTAACTACCACATGTTTGTGGGTCTCATGTACTTGTGATGAGTTATAAACATGTTGGTGGTAAGGAGGTGGTAGAACATGCCGTAGAAAATGAGATTTCTCATTTCTTAGTGATACGGTCATGAGTACTATTAAATACTTAAATCCAATATTTACTTCTTCGTTGCGCACGCAAAACCTTTTTTTTGGAGCCACCCGTTAGTGTTTACTTGTTTTTCTTATCATCTGGCTCGCTAATGTGTTTTTATTGTTTTATGTTTTTACAGGTTGATTTGGTTGAGTGCAGCATTGGCATGTTTACAACAGTATTGTATAGATGCATGAGTAGAAGCAAGGTCGTTGTTCATGGCATATCATTTGGAGATAATAACACTATCCCCTCAAGTGAGTACTTGATTTATCATGAATTTCCATGTCCTTGGGCTTTTCCAACTTTGTGTTATACTTGAATTTGTAATACTTTGTATATTCACTGATATCGTGAAAATGCTAACTGACCTTTTATGTTCCAAAATCTTACGTAATTGTGATATGTACATGTGATTATCATTTAAGCTAGAGCCGATTCTCTATGGCTTAGTAGTTAGTAGTAGCTGATTCCAAATGTGGGAGGTAGAGCTGTAAGACCTATATTTGTACTGTGCAGTTTACCTTAACACATGTTAATGAAGAAATATTATAAATAGACGTTGTTAAAGTTAAAATGCATTGTGTTGATAAAAAGGCATGTTTTTCCTTGAAATGGTAAATCCAGGATATGGTCGACATGCTCTAATTGTACCTTCCACTTATTGAAAACGTACCAGTCAAGTGTTGAAGCAATATTTCCTCTTCTGGGCAATGTACAAGGTTTACAAACCATACTCTACTTCAAACATACCTTATGTGCAACTCAAGCCTATGTAGCCAGGAGGTAGGGGCATAGGGGGGTGGGCCCCTGCAATTTTTTTTTGAAATCCTATTATTTATACTACAATTTACTTGGTATCTAATATCTATCGGAATTGGCCCCCACAAATGAATTGATCTTGGCTCAGTCAAAGTGATCTTGGATAAAATATCTCTTCCTTTCCTTCTATAAATCATTAAATTTTCCTCCCCTCCCGCAGAAACAAATGACCCCACATCAAAGTTAAGGATCCTCACATTTGTCATTTGCATCTTTTTTGATAGGCAAAAGATGAATTTTATTAAAAATGGGGAAAGGGGAAAGGGGAATGGGATCCAACAAAATGTTGGAAAATACATCACAAGGGCAAAGCCCAAACCACCCGAGGGTCTACAAGGGTCCAAAACAAAGAAGACATTAAAGCCCGACCCAAACCCAGATAAAACAACTAACAGCTCCAGAACATCAAAACCCGGTCCAAACCTGGACCGACCCACCCTATCCAACCCCAAACCCTAACTGCAACGGCCACCCCTTTCGTACAAACCACCGGCGCCCCGCCTCGCCGTTAAGCCGAGCCAATCTCTCCCAGATGTAGAGATCGGCGGCGGAAAACGAACCGGCCTACAAAAAAAGCAAAACGCAGCAGTCAAAGCTTGAGGGCCTACCACCACCAACAGCCACAACAACCCATCTCCACCCCGGCTCCGCCCCAGCAGCACGGACACCAAACGACGACAGCAGCAACCCAGAAGCAGCAAAATGACAACCCCACGCCTGATTAAGAGCTCCGAATGGTCGCCGACCGGACTTCGGGGGGGGGGGGGGGGGGGGGGGGGTGGTGGCACCATCACTGCAAATCTGACAACCAATGGATTATATCATGAAAGCTCCGCTCCACACCGGAAGGCTAAACAAGTAAATAGCACTGCAACCATCGTGACGAGGCTGTATCTCATTGCGCCCGTTAGCTAGAACAGAAGCTTGTCTGATTTGTCCACGCATATTTATCATGTCGCAATTAAGAAGCGTGGATTCGAGCACGGATGAGGCATATATTTAGACATATATTATTTGTTAAACTCCATTCTCCCATTTTCATGAATGATATTCTGCCGGTTTCCAAGCATTAACCTCCATGAGAGGGTACATTTGGAATAGTTTGCTTAATTTACTTTATTCAGCATTGCTTTTGCTCACATTATGTTTTACTAAAATTGATCAACAATGTGGGTAGGAAAGTCAATTTTCAAGTGAAACCCGCGAAAGTAGATGGTAATGATGAGACTAGTCCAACAAACCATTTTTATACATCATGCTTCGTATTCTCAGTACTCCAAGAACTCCAAGAATTTTAAGTTCCTTTTTTTTTGTCTAAACCATTTTAAAGATGGTTAGCGTTGGTTGACAACACTGGAATGCCTATAATTATGTCGTAGGATGTACTTGTGAAATTGAATTCATCAAACCTACTAAAATTGGCAAAAAATTACAATAGCCAAATCGTCTACTTTAATACCTTGTGTTAACTATAGGCGTCCTCATATGTGGCACAAATTTCTTTTGCTATTTGTTGATAGCACCATCAAACTTGCAACCCATTTCACCCATGTGTTGTCCTATTTCGTTAATCTATTGAAGCTAGAGTTTTGTAGCATCAGTTGAAAATGATTCAGTATGGCATATATCATTCAATTATTAAATGATATAGTCTTAGGTTTACTTATAAGGAACAATCTGGCTCAAAATACCAACTTGGTTTATAATAATGTTGAATTTGTGCTGTCAACATAATTTTACAGCCCTTAATTAAATACCATCTGATTTCATAACGACAATTGTACCTTAAGTTACAGGGAGCTTCCAAAATGGGTGTGCTCCCGTGAAGGGAGCTTGAACTGGCGCTCCTAGTAAGGAGCATGTTCCCGTCTCACTCTCATAAAAACAAGAGCGAGATTCTAAATAGGATCGGAACTTCCACACTACTCTAAAGAAAAAAAAATCAGATTTCTCTTTGCAAACACATGCAAGGAAGAAGAAAAAGTGAGAAGTAAAGGAGATTTAGGACTCCCATCTTGTATTTGAGTTATCTATGTGTTTAGTGCATAAATTTGATATAAAAGTACATTGGGCGGTAATTTCTCATTCATGTTTATATACAATAAATAATTATATACATGCTCATTTTGGTGCTCCGAACTTAGGATTATCTACGTTCGCTTCCGAATTCTGATCCCACTCCCGTTCCCGCTTCATACAACTAAGACATGTACACCCAACTTGAAAAATAAAAAGCTAAGATTAATGACAAATATGCACTTGCTTGAATTGGATGGCATCTTGGATATGATTTGGACCCGGCTTCTGCACAATTGGACAGTAGAGAAGCTTCTGCAGTTGCATCTTGGTCATTCATCTCGGCAATCAACAAATCTTGGACAACGGAGATTACACAGACTGCGTTGTGCAAAGCTAGACTACAGAGAAGCACTACTCGATGATCAACCTTGGTGAATTGTATAGCTCGAGACATGATTATAATATAATGAATGGTACATGCAATCATATCCATCTTCAGTTTCCAAGAAGTTACTTTACTTGAGTATCTGCAAAGAAGATCAAAAGAGGAAAATAGTGGGATGTCACGCCCGGCCTTCTGGTATAGATGGCAATAGGACTTCACTCCAGAGCATAGTTGTAGGCGATTGGATCGCAACCACTAGCTTGTTCCTCCAATCTAAATGGGACTCCATATATCAAAGTCCTAATGGTGGTTAGATCCCAAAATTTCAAACTCTGCACTATTGATATTGACATGTTAGATTCTTAGGACGGACACTTTGAGATCACCATTATTAAGCTTGGTCGTATCAGGTAACAAACACTATGAGAAACTAGGTCCGAAATGTCTACAACCTCTTTGCTTACTCTAATAATTTGGCCAAGATCCTTGAAAGATTGTTGTTTATGTCCACGAGCTTTTTGCCATTGATTACTTTGGTTGCTTGTTCCCTTTAACCGAAAAGGCTATAACTAATAGCAAACTTTAAAGACTTTATATATTTACAATGTTACCAATAAAGCAAATTGGTGCGTTGGTTAACGTATGCGCCTCTCGAGTATGCACACGTCGAGACTTGCTAGTTACAATCTAGAAAGAAACTAGTTTATTCCAAAGTTTTGAGAGCAAAAGCACAAGGCTAGGCAGTCGACCTTTCATGAGGCGAGGTGTAAGCCTCAAGGCATTTAAGGCTTAAGCCTCTGGAAATTTTAATTCTTATTCATAAGCCATAAAATTAATTGAAAATACTCTGGAAAGGGGGGATAATGTTTGCACCATAAAAATGCGCCTTACTTACAATAGGAAAATCATAAATGGAATGCAGAAAGCATATTAAGGCATCAAAACATAGGGTATTAACATATCCAACCTTTAAGATCACTTTAAGTCGTCTCGCAAATACATGAAAACCCTTCGCTCCATCAACTTATAAAGAACCCCCTCTGCACGTTCCAAAAAACCCCAACTCTTTTGATGCTCTCATCTCTGTCATTGGGGTGAAAAAGGCGTCAAAAGTGTACGCCTTCATCGCTCAGATGTAGGGGGAGCCCCTTTGTGGTTCTCCGCTCACAAATCAACACCCAAAAGTATATTTGTTGCGTCTCGCCTCACGACAGGCCCCATAATTGCCTTTGAAAACATTGGACTTTTTCTACATATATAAATTAAGGAACTAGTTTGAGTTTTGAGATAACAAACTCAAAAAACAGATGAAGTTGGTTTTTAGAGGCGAAAGCGCAAGGCGAGGCTGTCAACCTTTCATGAGGCGATGCATAAGCCTTAAGGCGTTGAGGCATAAGCCTTTGGAGTTTCTAATTTTTATTTAAAAAGATAAAAAAATCTATTAAAAATACCATAATAAGAGGGGGATATTGTTTGTGCCATACAAAGATGCCTCACAAGAAATAAGAAAAGAGTAAATGCAATTCACAAAAAAGCATGATAAGGTATATAATAAATATTGTATGAATAGATCCAACTTTTAAAAGCACTCTAAGTCATCAGTAACATACATGAAAATTCTTTTGTCCTTGCCTCAACTTAAAATGTACCGACTCTTGATGCGTTTGCCTAGGCGAGGAAGGCATGAAAAGCGCACGCCTCCATATGCCTCCAATGGATGGACGAATGCCTTTGTAGTTCTATGCCCAACAATCAAAGCCTAGAGGCGTTTTGCTATGCCTTGCCTCGAGGCGAGCCCCGGACTAGCCTTTGAAAACATTGTCAATTACAAGATGAAATGCAATTCTGATGAAGACAAAAAGTGTGGCATAATGAGCCATTTCTTGCTGGGGAATGAGTCCTTGTCCTTGTGTCACGCCTAGCCTATGTCACTTGGCATTTGCCCATAAACAAGTACCGACTTATTTTTCACCGAACAATCATAGCAATAGAAGTTAATGCACGGTTACATTACCATGTCCTACCTAGGACTCTATACCTTGGTTGTGCCTACCGTATCCTCATTTCTTTTTCATACATGTTGGTTACTGCCATGTCATGTTTGAGAGTCATGCTTCAAATCATGCCTTAGTTGTTGATATATAACTTTGCTATAACGTGGTTGAAGCATATTTAGGCGGAACTTTAACTGAAGTTTATCTTCCCAATGTTATGGAGTTTTTTCTCTTATTTTGTGTTGAATAATTACGACTAGATGAGGGTTAACTTGGTAAGTTGTCAATGGCATTCTAGAAGGAATAAAATAAAGTGACATTACCAATGAAAATAACATCTTGAGTTTGAAAATCGAAATAAATGAATTACAGTAATAGCCTTAGCATCTTCAGTTGCTGCCTCAAATGCCATGTCGACAAGGGCTGTGTTCCAACTGCCAAACACTTACGTTACCTAAATAACTAGTATCCTTCTCAATGAGTTCATTCCTAAGAAAATAACCAGCATCATAAAAAATTTACTTTGCATCCATCCCTGGCAATTATGTATCTTTTAGAAGTGAGCATTGTACACTTGAGCAATTCAGGATTTTGCTCACCTTTGTTTTTTTGATTGATGCCATGCTCGATAAAATTGTTTGGATCCTTGACTTTTATCTCATTGGTTCTTAGCTCGTAAGATATTTGCAATTTTATTGCACTTATTTATGACCATATCTGGTTGCCCTAAATATTAGAAAGTTTGCTGCAATTTATGCTCAATTTACCTTTACCTTCTTCCCTTTTATTTTTGATTCATTTCGAGAAAGTGGTTTACTACAAGCTTTCCACAAGGAAGATTAATATTTGGCGTGTTACTTTATATATACCCCTTTTTTCTTGTACTATGTTTTGTCTTCACGAGTGAAGTTATTCTCTTTGGATTCATTTCTGTTTTTTATTATATAGTTATTATGATTCTTTATTATATAGCGGTAGAAATTTGGTAATTATCAAATTAGTTGCTGCTTCAACGTGATTTAATCTAGATAATTAATTTCATGGAAGTTGGTGTGTCACATGTTATGTGCAGCATTATTGGAATATCCAATTCGCTAAAAAATTCACCAAAACTATTGCTCTACATATCAAATGCGTACAGTACTTTTGTCCTGTCATAGAAATCATCAAAAAAGATTAGTTAAGTTATACTTCCTCTCACTTTAAGAAATTAAGGACCAATGGCTTTTCTATGCTGTGTTGAACATGCCAGTGTAGTATGAACTCTCACCTGGCTTTGTAAAACTCTGTATCATTGTCCAATGCAACGTACTATTTTGGTTGGGGGTAGTTATCGTTATAACTTATAACTATGATATGAGGCGTGTTAAAAGATAGCCATTTTGACATGTTGCTCTCCCCTCTCTGTTGTACCTCCAGATTTTGGAATAAAGCTTCAATGCCATGGTGATACCATGTGATCATGTGCACTTGGTGTATCCAACCAATCTCAAACTACCATGTAACGTGAACCTGTAATGTGAATGAAACCAACTCATTCAAATCAGCCTAACTACGGCATCTGTATCTTGAGAATCACTACACAAACATAATAATTTGTGATTGATTAGTGAGGCCATGTGTACATGATGACGTGGTAGCATCATTGGTTAGTGATCACTTATCACCATTGTGATAAACTTTTTCTACTTCCTTGGGAAAAGTAACTTTGTTACAATGGTGATATCACCTCATTTTGCATGTGAGGTTACGATCTAATAACGTAGTAACACATAGGGTTGTGAACGCTACTCTTCGAACGTAACTACCGAGTCCGACCACATTGCGTAATGGGGACTATCGGATGGTGATACCATGTGTTAATGATGACATGGATTCAGTAAGGAAGTTTTTCTCTCTTTACTTTGTCTTCTCTCTCGCTCCCCTCTATAATTTAACTTTCACCACTCCATTTTGCTTATGCAAACCTCTATTTTTTAGATAGAGACAATGCACACTCTCTATATGTACACGTATTTACGTAGATAGGCATATTTATATATAATAGATAGATTGACAGATATGTTATCCCTACGCATATCCCCTTCATCCAGTTATCCATGGAGGTTGCTTATGTATCAGTTGAAATGGCGAATCAAGTCTGGTTCGACTGATTGCGCTGTGTCAGGTGAAATGCAAATTTAGTTATGTTATTATTGAATATGGGGATTTAATGATATTATTTGGGCTTTGGTTCGGCGAAATGCAGATTCACGATTATTTGTTAGGTCTTTTGTTGGAAAAATGCAAACTTACCTACAATGTTATCGATTTTTTTTATGTGAAATGCAGATCTAGCAATTTTTAGGAATTTGGTTAGGCTAAATGCAGATGTATTAATTTTGTTAGAGATTTTATTTGGTTAATTGCAGATCTATGGAGTTTTGGGTTTTCTTACTTTACCAGGTCTTCCTTTTGGTTACAATAAGTCTACCCCACCTCTCCATCCACCTCTCGTCTACGTGGCGGTGGGTCCCACCTTTTTATAAAAATATATAGGCAGAAAATGAAGAATGCTTCTTCTAGTTCAAAGAGAGAGAGAGAGAGAGAGAGAGAGAGAGAGAGAGAGAGAGAGAGAGAGACCCAGTACGCGTGCCATCCCACCACCACCACCACCGGCTCCACCCCTTGTGACCACACCCTGCAATTAGGGATGCTAGTGGATTCAAAAGTGCCTGGAACTGTTATTCTGCCGTTTATTGCAACAAGAGCTATCTTTTGGGCAATGGGATTCTCAAAACTTGGTTGAATTTGGGGGAGGATGTTTCAATTTCTATGTGTGGGACTTATCATGGTGACACTATTGTCCACAACGAGAACATCGAGGCTTCGAAAGTGGGCGAAACCTGGAAGCTGAAAGGGATGTGGATTCATCCTCGGTTCCTTCATGTTCCTCCAAATCAGAGCTGGTGATCTCTCTGAGGGTTTGCTTATGGTACCTTTAAATTTATAAATCCTTTCATATTTTCCATTGGATTACAGATTTGTCTGTATGTGGTTTTATTTTCTTGACTATTGATTGATGATGATTGTTGTGTATTTGGTTGAGACTCCGGAGGGATTGTTAGACCCTGATTTATATTGCAGAGTGTGGTTGCCGGTGGTGGTGGTGGTCGCCAGTAGTGATGGGGTGGCATGCGTACTGGGTCTTGCTCCTCCTCCTCCTCCTCCTCCTCTCTCTCTCTCTCTTCGAAAAGAAGTGTTCTTCCTTGTCTGCCTATTTTTTATTTAAAAATAGGTGGGACCCACCGCCATGTAGGCGAGCGGTGGAACTTAGCGGTGGGGTAGACTTATTGTTTTGGTTAATATCGGTGGGTTTTGGAAAGTACCAAACTTTTTTTTGGGAACATGTTAGAAATGCATTGACAAGAGAATATTACAACCAAACTTTATTGGGTTGAGCAAGTTCCCATGCTTTTGTTTTCTATGCTTGGAGCAGAGTTGTTTAACTTTTAAATTCCTTGTGATTATCTCTGCGTAGTGAAAATTGCAAATATATGAGTCCATGACTATAAACTATAAGCATCTTTTCAATTCCCTTAATTATGATCTGCCCTTCTCTTATTCATCTTGGATGTAAAGCTTTTATGATGATGACTTTCCTTGGGTTGCTCACTGCGGTTGATGTATGTTTCTGTTCTCCATATAGTAACCGACTAAAGTTGTGATGTTGCAGATTCTAAAGTTGAGTCCACATGGCTTGCGAGGAAGTTCCCACAGATGCTTCGTTTTCTGCAAGGTATTACATAACTTCTTCACTAAAATTTTACATTTTGAAGTTGGTTTATGTACTACTTGTTGCGCTTGAAGCAGAGCCTTTCATTTGATGAAGACATTCATCAAATGGAAGATCAAATAATAAGTCGGAAGTTATTGTGCATATTTTACCAAAATTCAACTTGCGCATGCATCACGTGTGTCTGGCCTTTAGTCACAAATAGGAGCTTTTTCTCTCCTTTTTTGCCTCTCTCAAATAATTAAATGTAAACTATCCAACAATGGCGATGTGGTTAACTCTATGAGAGACGAGTAGTATTAAGAACATAGACATCTGACCACCGATCTAGATGTATTTGGAGTCTTCCATGCACGTAAGTTCAACAGTGCTTTTATGACACTCACGGGCACAAATCCGTACGCATCTCTGTGTCTGAATTTGTCATTGGTTCTAATGTAACAGATGCAAGGAACCTGTTTATGCAATGTGGACTCCGGATCTGTTGTTGGGGTTGAAGATTGGGAGTATAACAAGATTATCATTTGCAACAGGTGTGACCACAATTCCAGAGTCACTATGCTTACTCTTCATATTTTGCTCAAGTGACTGTTATTTAATTTTGCTGACATGAGATTGAACTCCATGTAGGCATTCTAGTAGGATCACCACCATTATATTTCCTTGTATAGAAATTGATTTCGTGACTGTTTCTACTGTGACAGAGAAATTTGAACCTGTTTATGCAAAGTGGAGTACGAAACAATGTGGTGTCCATGAGGTCTACCTGGAGATGGGTTGAGGATTGGGACTACAACAAAATTATTATTTGCATCAGGTGTTATCACTATACCGGAAACATCATGCTTAGTGTATAAGCATAAAGTAGGCTGTGATGAAGATTATAGTTTGTCTTTTGCGTCATAACCCTTCATGATGTTGTCGTTGTCGCTGCAGTAGTATGCAGATGTTCACAAAAATTGGATGTTTCTACGAGATAGAGACAAGATCGTTGTTCATTGCATTTCATTGAGGGGGCCAGTTTCCATCAGTTTGTATTTTTTCTCATTCAGTGTAATGCACGCTAAACGTTGATTGGATTATGAGCTATTTAACTAGAGTATTGTGGTGCAGACTCGATGAAATTTATCACTTCAGTGAAGTTTCCTTATAGTTCAATTAGACAGTGTTATACTGCCCCTTTACAATTTCTATAGCCTAAACAGATGAAAGTAAACTATACATAGCCAAGAAATGTTAATCTTTGTATTACCAGGGTACCAATGTCCTAAATTATTCTTCGAGGAAAAAATGGGGGAGAGAACCAGAAGCGTAATTTGCTAACTAGTTTGATCTGGGAATGTACTTAAAAAGGAGAGCAAGTATGTGACAGGCTGCTATCGATTTCCATCTCTAGTACCGACTGAAGCTCAGATTAGAGTTCGAAAAATGTTTGTAAAGTAATATACAAAGAGAAGGGCTTTTCTTCTCCTATTTAATCAAATCTCAGGTTCATTATCATTTTAGTTCTGTATCCAACCTCATCCCAGTTAAGTAACCAAAAAGATACTCTCATTGGCCAAGAATTATATTCCCCTCCACCTCACAAACTCATGGCGGCGGGCATATGTAGCCGTAGAGAACTCTACTTAAATAACTGGGTATCTTTGCTAGTTATTTCGGTAATGAACATTGCTAAATGGAAAATGAGCAACTTATGAATTGAATTGTAAATCTTCTGTGGGAAAATTAAGTTGAAGTTTAGTTTGAACATTGAACTATTTAAAAACTCAATGGCGTACGTACCATGCAACTAATGCTTGTTCCTATTTTATGAGAAGCTTGACTCGCCATCGATATCTTCTTTTTTTCTACTGTATATCTAGGTTAACAAGGATGATTGATGAAGGTGTGGTGTTTTCTTTTAGAACCTTCCCTTTACTCGACCATCATTGAACAGTGGGCTGGATTTACCTAAGTTGGCAGTGTTCGGCTATTACTATAGTGGTTGCTCTCTTTCTTGATGATTCACATCGCTGAACCACCAAAACTAGTCGATAATTGTATTATGCTTGCATGATTTGGTACCTTTTCCTTTTGACTCGAAAAGAGGCGATTTGGTACCTTAACTCCTGCTGGATATGGTATTTCGTACCCTGCTACTTTGGTACGAAATACCAAGAACCCAAGAACCCTTGAGCTCTGTTGACATTTTTTTGGCATTTCTTTGCCGGAAATTTTGGAATTTTACCCAGAGTTGCCGGGTATAGTCCTCGCGCTGCATCCCCCATTTCTCCCAGACATCAAGTTGGTAAACCATTGTGGAGTTGGAGAATTGAATCGTGGTGGAGCCGTTGTTGAGGTGAATAGTGTGAAGCAAATGCAATAGATCAAAGAATTTCTTCTGATGAAAAAAAAGTGTATTTTGCAGTAGATTTTTGTAAACTATGTATAGTTTTCTTTATTTTACAATTGGTTTTCGAAGGTGAACGATTGTTGGCTTGATCAATTTTAAATGTTATACTAGATCATTTGCCTTGATCAATTTTAAATGTTAATCTTGCTTCAATAGGTTTCATCGATCTATGAGTTGTTTGCCGTCTTGAAGAAAAGCTTTCCCAATGAAGCACTAGTGAGATTCATGCATACTAGTACTACTCAAACCAATTACTACAAGCTAATCCCTAATTCTTAACTAATCCTCCCGCATAACATGTCCACCTCTTATCCACCTTCTTCCTTGTCCGTCCAAAACCTAATCTGTCCGACAAACGGGTTGTTTTGGGGCTGCTTGTTGGGGGACTATTTGGGCGGATAAGCAATCTACCCGGATGAGTAATCCTCTTCCAGCCTAATCCGGCGTTTGGTAGCAATTGAGAAGGTGGATAAAATAGTCCCTTCCGCTGAGACTATTCACCCTACCCCTATCATTAATTACAAAACTAATTCTTTTCCTATAAATTCTTCATCCACCTACTCATATCTACCCGGCCTACAAACCAAGTGTGTGTATATATATCCCTCCTTTATTATATCCCTCAAACAAACCATCTATCCATCATCTCCTGCTTAATTAATCACCTCGTATAACATATATTTACCATTTTCCTGGCCTTATTCACCTTAAACTTTATCCGTCACAAACAATTAGTTGTTTCGTAAGCAATGAGAATGTTTGCACCAAGAGTGACTGTGACTATCCACTCTGTGCCGGCCTCCTCAATCACACTCGGCTACTGGAATAAGTCAGTCACTTTCGATTTTCGTCACGAAACATAATCGACATCCTTTGTATTTATTGTTTCATTAACTACTTTCAAAGTGAATCTGGAAGAGATTACATGGATGACAACCTTCATATTTTTTTTTGTTTCATTAATTTCCTTCAACACGAATCCGGAAAACATTGCATGGATGACAACCTTTTTATTTATTGCTTCACTAATTTCGTTCAAAGAAAATCTAAAAAAGATTGCATAAATGACAACTTTTTATATTTATTGCTTTATTAATTTCTTTCAAAGAAAAATCTGGAAAAGATTTCATGGATGACAACTTTTATATTTATTGCTTTATTAATTTCTTTCAAAGAAAATCCTTACAGATAACATCAGATGTTGAATGAATTAATTAAAAGAAAATGATACTAATTTCCTCTGTCCCCTTTTAAGGGTCTTTTCTTTGCACTTAGTATTTCTCATTAAAGTATCCAATGAGTACTTTAATTTGGTGTAATATTTTTGGGATTTGAAAATGTATGGATTCCCGTACGGAACATCTAATATGGGACGGAGGGAGTAATTTTTTGTCCATTTAAAAGCATTTACCAAACAAGTGAACTAAACCGGATTAAAAAAAAAAAGTGAACTAAACCCAAATTTGTTGTCTAATCTTAACTCGTTTAGCGGACAAGTGGACCCTAAAAATGTTGTGGGACCCGCAAATTTAAAGCAAGAATCCTAAAAATTTGTCACATTTTGAGTAGTTGTCCACATATTGAGTAGTTACCACATTTTGAATGGTTGTCACATTTTGGGACGTTGATCTGGGCATGCAAATAGTCTATTATAGCCTTAACCCTAATCTCTCTTCACCTATATATGAATCACCCTTCTGATGAAAGGTCCAAAGGAAGCTTTTGAAAGTGTTGTGAGTGTGTAGGAAAGATTGGAGAGACGCAATTGATCTTCGGGGTACTTCTTCATACCCATGATGAAGAGGTTAATCTCTGTTCAGAGGTAAGCTACTTTCGTCTCCTTTTCAATTCTCATATCGCTCTAGTACTTGAGAAGGAATATAAAGTGTCCAAATTTATATGTTTGAAAAAGTTTATTTACCCCGGTGAACAGAGATTATGGGAAATACGGGTGCGGCCGGATCCCGTCCATTTGCTTCGGACCATTCAGTCCATTTGGTGCATCCGTTGGACCGCTCAGATTTAAAGGGGTGTTTTTAAAAAAAAATATCAAAAACATTCTCTTTAAATCAGATGGCTCGGATGGATGCACCAAATGGATCGAATTGGTCCGAAGCCAAATGGAGAAGGGACACAGGTCCTGGTGCATGCTTTTACATTTGCTAGTACATCCATTTCTAATTCACATCCCCTCCATCCATCCCTCGCAACAAATCCCACATTTGTAGGAGCTTCTTCTACCTCTTTAATAAGTGTTTGCTTACAACATTTACTTCTTACAAAAACACTTTACCATTACCACGCGAGAAAAACTCTACAGCTACCGCATCAATAAACTTTTTCCGACTCTAGTGAGAGATTGAGTGCAGAGAAAAGTTTATTGACGCGCTTATCGCGCTCTAGTATCCACTAATATAAGTTCCTTGGGAGTCTATTGATTATTTCTGATGCTCATGACACAATCCCAAGCATAGACTGTTAGTGCAGCAAATTTGTTCGGTGCAGCAAATTTGTTAAGTGCCCCTTGACATGCTCCAACAGCCTAACTACCACATGTCTATGTGGGTCTCATGTACTTGTGATGAGTTATAAACATGTTGGGTGGCAAGGAGGTGTTAGAGCATGCCGTAGAAAATGAGATTTCTCATTACGTGGTGATCCGATCATGAGTACTGTTAAATCCAATATTTACTTCTTCGTTGCGCACACAAAACCTTTTTTTTGGAGCCACCTGTGGCCGTGAGTATTCACTTCTTTTTCTTATTATTCAGTGCACTAATGTGTTTTTATTGTTTTATGTATTTTCAGGTTTATTTGGTTGAGTGCAGCATTGGCATGTTTACAACAGTATTGTATAGATGCATGAGTAGAAGCAAGGTCGTTGTTCATGGCATATCATTGGGAGATAATAACAATATCCCCTCAAGTGAGTTTTACTTGATTTATCATGAATTTCCATGTCCTTAGGCTTTTCCACCTTTGTGTTATACTTGAATTTGTAATACTTTGTATATTCACTGATATCGTGAAAATGGTAACTGACCTTTTATGTTCCAAAATCTTACGTAATTGTGATATGTACATGCATTTAAGCTAGATCCGATTCTCTATGGCTTAGTAGTAGCTAATTCCAAATGTGGGAGGTAGAGATGTAAGACCTATATTTGTACTGTGCAGTATTATAAAGTCAGTCGAACATTGTTAAAGTTAAAAGCCATTGTGTTGATTAAATGGCATGGAAGCCATTGTGTTGATTAAATGGCATGGTAAATCCAGAATATGGTCGACATGCTCTAATTGTGCCTTTCATTTATTGAAAACATACTAGTCAAGTGTTGCAAGCATTTCCTCTTTTGGGCAATGTACAAGGTTTACAAACCATACTCTACTTCAAACATACCTTATGTGCAACTCAAGCCTATGTAGCCAGGAGTGGACACAGACAGGGGCATAAGGGGGCTGGGCCCTGCAATTTTTTTTGAAATCCTACTATTTATACTACAATTTACTTGGTATCTAATATCTATTAGAATTGGCCCCTACAAATGAATTGATCTTGGCTCAGTCAATGTGATTTTGGATAAAATTTCTCTTCCTTCTATGAATCATTAAATTTTCCTCCTCTCCCATAGAAACAAATAACCCCACATTAAAATTAAGATCCTCACACTTGTCATTTGTATATTGTTCCCTTCTATCGCGTATCTAGTTGATTGATAAAAAATGATCTATTCTTTTCTTTGGCTTCTCATCTACAGACTACAGCCCAACCACCACAACCCCCCCCCCCCCTCTCTCATCCAAGGAATGGAACAAAACAATTAATTAATTATCATTGGTATGTAACTGACAACTTTAACCACCAATCACGAGATTCAATAATTAAAGGTTGATTTTCTTCTACTACGCAATGAGAGGATCGAGTCCCATTTGGTTAAGTTTTTATGGTTTGGCCCCCCATATTATAAAGCCCGTGTCCACCATTTTTACTCGTCATATGATGGAGGCAAGAGAGGTGGCACCATCACTGCAAAATCTTACAGCCAATGGATTATCATGAATGCACTACTCCACACCGGAAGACTAAACAAATAAATAGCACTGCAACCATCGTGAAGAGGATGTATCTCATTGCGCTTAGAACAGAAGCTTGTCTGATTTGTCCACGCATCCATGTTTATCATGTCGCATTTAAGAAGCGTTGATTCGAGCACTCACTTGTCCGACTGCCCTTTGCCTGCGTGCTGCACCTGGAGTCTTGATTGCTAGGGTATTGGCTGGTGATCCCTTGATTCAGTTTGATATCTGGTCAATTGGGGCATATATTCAATTTGTCCCCCCCGCTCCTCTTCATGTTCAAGCAGTGTCACTGGCATATCCACTTGTATCCTTGAAGAAAATATAAATAAGAAAATTGGACATGGTCAAAGGCGTGTCTATGTCCCTGATGTTCAGGACACTAGCGGGTAAGCATGGCGTGCTAGTGCTTCTTAGTGTTTAACAATAGGATCACAAGGACTTCTGTTACATTTGATTCAGAGAAGAAGCTTGATGTTTTCCATATAGATCTTTTCCGATAGGGCGTGTCTTATTCCCCTGTGGAAGATTCTGTAGGCAATGCACTTCTTTTGTGCTCTTTGTTTTCATGGGAAGGCTGGATGAATCTACAAATTGCTTCTTATTAGCCTTCATGGTTGGATTTTTATGTACGGTACATTTTTGTGGTTTATTTTGTATTGTTTTGTCATTACTTGTTGGTCTTAATAATGAAAGGTTAATTAAATCTAGTGCAATGTAAGGACAATCATATGTATTCTACCACCGTTTAACCAATCTACTAAGAATTTAGGCATATATTATTTGTTTAACTTCGTTCTCCCATTTTCATGAATGATATTCTGCCGGTTGCCAAGCATTAACCTCCATGAGAGGGGGCATTTGGAATAGTTTGCTTAATTTACTTTATTCGGCATTGCTATGTTTGCTCACATTATGTTTTACCAAAATTGATCAATGTGGGGAGGAAAGTCAATCTTTAAGTGAAACCTGCGAAAGTAGATGGAAATGATGAGACTAGTCCAACAAACCATTTTTATACATCATGTTTCGTATTCTCAGCACTCCAAGAACTCCAAGAATTTTAAGTTGTTCCCTTTTTGGTCTAAACCATTTTAAAGATGGTTAGCATTGGTTGACAACATTTTAGGATTATCTATGTACCCGCGCTCTCGCTCCCACTTTCGATCCCACTCCCGTTCCTGCTCTGTACAACTAAGACTTGTACACCCAATATTTAACTTGAAAAATAACAAGCCATAAGATTAATGACAAATACGCACCGGCTTGAATTGGATGGCATCCTGGATATGATATGGACTCGGCTTTTGCACAATTGGATAGTAGAGAAGCTTCTACAGTTGCATCTCGGTCGTTCATCTCAGCAATCAACAACTCGTACTACGGAGATTACACAGACTGCTTTGCGCAAAGCTAGACTGCAGAGAAGCACTACTCGATGATCAACCTTACTTGGAGAATTGTATAGCTCAAGGCATGATTAATTTTTTTTTATCGGCAAACGAAACTTTTATAAACTCGAAAAGGGTACATCGAGTGGGAACGAGAAAAGCATAACACTTACTCGACCGCGAAAGAAAACAGAAACACAAACAAGCATCCAATAGAGAATTGGATGTAACAACACCTAAACAAGACCTACAATTTCACCTTACGGATTCCGTCAAGATAGCCCTTAAAGTCCTCCACCGTATATACCTTAATATCAAACTTCGACTTCACCCACATCGCGATTCTGGTTTTATAGCTCAAGGCAAGATTATTAATGAATGGTACATGCAATCATATCCATCTTCAGTTTCCAAGAAGTTACTTTCCTTGAGTATCTGCAGAGAAGATCAGAAGATGAAAATAGAGGGATGTCACGTCCGGCCTTCCGACATAAATGGCAATAGTACGTCACTCTAGAGCATAGTTGTAGGCAATTGGATCGCAACCACTAGCTTGTTCCTCCAATCTAAGTGTTACTTCCATATATCGAAGTCCTAATGGTGGTTAGATCCCAAAATTTCAAACTCTACACTATTGGTATTAACATGTTAGATTCTTAGGACCGACACTTTGAGATCACCATTATTAAGCCTGGTCGTATCAGGCAACAAACACTATGAGAAACTAGGTCTAAAATTTCTACAACTTCTCTGCGTACTGTAATAATTTTGCCAGGATCCTTGAAAGATTGTTGTTTATGTCCGTGAGCTTTTTGCATTGATTACTTTGGTTGCTTGTTCCCTTTAACCGAAAAGGCTATAACTAATAGCAAACTTTAAAGACTTTATATATTTACATTGTTACCAATAAAGCAAATTGGTGCGTTGGTTAACGTATGCGCCTCTTGAGTATGCATACGTTGAGACTTACTAGTTACAATCTAGAAAGAAACTACTAGTTTATTCCAAAGTTTTGAGGGCAAAAGGACAAGGCAAGGCGGTCGACCTCTCATGAGGCGAGATGTAAACCTCAAGAGCCTTTGGAGATTTTAATTCTTATTCATAAGCCATAAAATTAATTAAAAGTACTTTGGAAAGGGGATAATGTTTGCACCATACAAATGCGCCTTACTAACAATAGGAAAATAGTAAGTCAAAACATACGGTATTAACATATCCAACCTTTAAAAGCACTTTAAGTCGTCTCGCAAATACATGAAAACCCTTCGCTCCATCAACTTATAAAGAACCCCCTCTCCACTTACCAAAAAACCCCCTACTCTTTTGATGCTTTCGTCTTCGTCATTGGGTAAAAAAGGCGTCAAAAGTGTACGCCTCCTTCGCTCCGATGTAGGGGGAACCCCTTTGTGGTTCTACGCTCACAAATCAACACCCAAAAGCATTTTTGTTGCGCCTCGCCTCACGACAAGCTCCATAATTGCCTTTGAAAACATTGGACTTTTTTCTACGTATATAACTTATGGAACTAGTTTGAGTTTTGAGATAACAAACTCAAAAAACAAATGAAGTTGGTTTTTAGAGGTGAAAGCGCTAAGCGAGGCTGTCACCTGTCAACCTCTTATGAGGCGAGGCGTAAGCCTCAAGGCGTTGAGGCATAAGCCTTTGGTGTTTCTAATTTTTATTTAAAAAGATAAAAAAATCTATTAAAAATCCCATAATAAGAGGGGGATATTGTTTGCGCCATACAAAGGTGCCTCACAAGAAATAAGAAAAGAGTAAATACAATTCACAAAAAAGCATGATAAGGTATAATATATAGTGTATAAATAGATCCAACTTTTATAAGTACTCTAAGTCGTCAGGAAAATACACGAAAATTCTTTTGTCCTTGCCTCAACTTATAATGTATTGACTCTTGATGCGTTCGCCTTTGTCATCTAGGCAAAAAAGGCGTGAAAAGCGCACACCTCAATGTGCCTCCAAATTCCAATGGATGGGCGAATGCCTTTGTAGTTCTATGCCCAACAATCAAAGCCTAGAGGCGTTTTGCTATGCCTTGCCTCGAGGCAAGCCCCGGACTGGCCTTTGAAAACATTGTCAATTACAAGATGAAATGCAATTCTGATGAAGACAAAAAGTGTAGCATAATGAGCCATTTCTTGCTGGGGAATGAGTCCTTGTCCTTGTGTCATGCCTAGCCTATGTCACTTGGCATTTGCACTCCCATGAACAAGTACTGACTTATTTTTCACCGAACAATCATTGCAATAGAAGTTAATGCACAGTTGCATTACCATGTCCTACCTAGGTCTCTACACCTTGGTTATGCCTACTGTATCCTCATTTATTTTTCATACATGTTGGCTACTGTCATGTCATGGTTGAGAGTCATGCTTCAAATCATGCCTTAGTTGTTGATATATAACTTTCCTATAACGTGTTCGAAGCATATTTAGGCGGAACTTTAACTGAAGTTTATTTTCCCAATTTTATGGAGTTTTTTCTCTTATTTTGTGTTGAATAATTATGACTAGATGAGGGTTAACTTGGTCAGTTGTCAATGGCATTCTAGAAGGAATAAAATAAAGTGACATTACTGATGAAGGAATATAATAAAGTGACATTACCGATGAAAATAACATCTTGAGTTTGAAAATCGAAATAAATGAACTACAGTAATAGCCTTAGCATCTTCAGTTGCTGCCTCAATTGCCATGTAGACAAGGGTTGTGTTCCAACTTCCAAACACTTAGGTTACCTAAATAACTGTTATCCTTCTCAATGAGTTCATTCCTAAGAAAATATAACTAACATCATAAAAAATTTACTTCGCATCCTTCCATAGCAATTATGTATGTTTTAGAAGTGAGCATTGTACACTTAAGCAATTCAGGATACAAAAAATTTCTCGCCTTTGTTGTTTTGATTGATGCCATGCTTGATAAAATTGTTTGGATCCTTGACTTTTATCTCATTGGTTTTTAGCTCGTAAGATATTTGCAATTTAATTGCACTTATTTATGCCTATATCTAGTTGCCCTAAATATCAGAAAGTTTGCTGCAATTTATGCTCAATTTACCTTTACCTTTACTTTTACCTTCTTCCTTTTTATTTTTGATTCATTTAGAGAAAGTGGTTAACTATATGATTTCCACATGAAGATTAATATTTTCGTGTTACTTTATATATACGGGGCGGTTCCGGGGACACTTATAAAAATATCTCATAATTCCCGATCAAATTTTAATGATCCGAGTAGTTCAATGTGATCAGAACGTGATTTTAAGGGTACCCGCGAGAAATCAACCGAAAAATGACCGGGAAGGGCTTGATCTGAGCAGTTTTTATTTGAACGGTTCAATTAAAAACTGCTCAAAACAAGCATTTCCTGGTGATCTTTTTTGCTAATTTCTCGCGGGCACCCTTAAAATCACATTCTGCACACATTGAACGGTTCGGATCATAAAAATTTGATCGGGAACTATGAAATTGTGATTTGGGGTGTTTTTTTAGATGTTTTTATATAGGTGTCTCTGGAACCGCCCCGGTATATACCCCTTTTTTCTTGTACTATGTTTTGTCTTCACGAGTGAAGTTATTCTCTTTGGATTCATTTCTGTTTTTGATTATATAGTTATTATGGTTCTTCATTATATGTCGGTAGAAATTTGGTAATTATCAAATTAGTTGCTGCTTCAACATGATTTAATCTAGATAATTAATTTCATGGAAGTTGGTGTGTCACATGTTATGTGCAGCATTATTGGAATATCTAATTCACTAAAACTATTGTTCTACATATCAAATGCATACAGTACTTTTGTCCTGTCATAGAAATCATCAAAAAAGATTAGATAAGTTATCCTTCCTCTCACTTTCAGAAATTAAGGACCAATGGCTTTTCTATGCTGTGTTTGAGAACATACCAGTGTAGTATGAACTCTCACCTGGCTTTGTAAAACTCCGTATCAATGTCCATTGCAACGTACTATTTTGGTTGGGGGTAGTTATCGTTATAACTATGATATGAAGCGTGTTAAAAGATAGCCAATTTGAGATGCCATGGTTATACCATGTCATCATGTGCACTTGGTGTGTCCAACCAATTTCAAACTACCATGTAACATGAACCTGTAATGTGAATGAAACCAACTCATTCAAATCAGCCTAACTACGGCATCTGTATTGTGAGAATCACTACACAAACATCATAATTTGTGATTGGTTAGTAATGCCATGTGTACATGATGACGTGGTAACATCATTGGTTCGTGATCACTTATAACTATTGTAATAAACTTTTTCTGCTTCCTCGGGAAAACTTTGTTACAATGGTGACATCACCTCATTTTGCATGTGAGGTCACGATCTAATAACGTATTAACACATAGGGTTGGGAACGCTACTCTTCGAACGTAACTACCGAGTCCAACCACATTGCGTAATGGGGTTCATCATGCATACTTGGAGTTCACTATCAGATGGTGATACCATGTGTTAATAATGACATGGATTCACTGTTGTAAGGAAGTTTTTATCTCTTTACTTCATCTTCTCTCTCTCTCTCCCCCCCTATAATTTAACTTTCACCACTCCATTTTGCTTATGCAAACCTCTATTTTTCAGAGAGTGACAATGCACTCTCTCTATATGTACACGTATTTATGTAGATAGGCATATATATATATAGATAGATTGACAGATATGTTATCCCTATTCATATCCCATTCATCCAGTTATTCATGGAGGTTGCTTATGCATCAGTTGAAACGGTGAATCAAGTCTGGTTTGACTGTGATTCCGCTGTGTCAGGCGAAATCCAATTTTAGTTATGTTATTATTTTGTATATGGGGATTTACTGATATTATTTGGGCTTTGGTTCGGCGAAATGGAGATTCGCCATTATTTATTAGGTCTTTTGTTGGAAAAATGCAAACTTACCTACAACATTATCGATTTTGTTATGTGAAACGCAGATCTAGCAATTTTTTGGAATTTGGTTAGGCTAAATTCAGATGTATTAATTTTGTTAGAGATTTTATTTGGTTAATTGCAGATCTATGGAGTTTTGGGTGTGCCACCCCATCACCACCGGTGACCACCACCACCACCAGCTCCACCTCTGGCAACCACCTCTGCAATTAGAATACTAGTGGATTCAGAAGTGCCTGGAACTGTTATTCTGCTATTTTGTTGCAGCAAGAGCCATCTTATGGGCAATGGGATTCTGAAAACTTGGTTGAATTTGGGGGAGGATGTTTCAATTTCTGCCTGTGGGACGTATCATGGTGACACTATTGTCCACAACGAGAACATTGAGGCTTCGAAAGAGGGCGAAACACGGAAGCTGAAAGGGATATGGATTCATCCTCGGTTCCTTCAAGTTCCTCCAAATCAAATCTGGTGATCTCTCTGAGGGTTTGCTTATAGTACCTTTAAATTTATAAATCCTTTCATATTTTCCATTGGATTACAGATTTGTCTGTGTGTGATTTTATTTTCTTGGACCATTGATTGATGATGATTGTTGTTTATTTGGTTGAGACTCCGGAGGGATTTGTTGGACCCTGATTTATATTGCAGAGTGTGGTCGCCGGAGGTGGAGCCGGTGGTGGTCGCCAGTGGTGATGGGGTGGCTCGCCTACTGGGTCTTCCTCCTCCTCTTCCTCTCTCTCTCCCTCTCCCTCTCCGAAAAGAAGCGTTCTTCCTTTTCTGCCTCTTTTTTTTTATTTAAAAATTGGTGGGACCCACCGCCACGTAGACGAGCGGTGGGTGGAGCAGTGGAACTTAGCGGTGGGGTAGACTTATTGTTTTGGTTAATATCGGTGGGTTTTGGAAAGTACCAAACTTTAATTATTATTATTTTTTTGGGAACATGTTAGAAATGCATTGATAAGAGAATATTACAACCAAACTATATTGGGTTGAGCAAGCTCCCATGCTTTTGTTTTCTATGCCTGGAGCAGGGTTGTTTAACTTTTAAATTCCTTGTGATTATCTCTGCATGGTGAAAATTGTAAATATACGAGTCCATGACTATGAACTATAAGCATCTTTTCAATTCCCTAAATTATGATCTGCCCTTCTCTTATTTATCTTGGATGTAAAGCTTTTATGATGATGACTTTCCTTGGTTGCTTGCTGTGGTTGATGTATTGACATCAGCTACTTTGTTGTTTCTGTACTGCATATAGTAACCGACTAAAGTTGTGATGTTGCAGATTCTAACGTTGAGTCCACATGGCTTGCGAGGAAGTTCCCACAGACGCTTTGTCTTCTGTAAGGTATTACATAACTTCTTCACTAAAATTTTACATTTTGAAGTTGGTTTGTGTACTACTTGTTGCGCCTGGAGCAGAGCCTTTCATTTGATGAAGACATTCATCAAATGGAAGATCAAACAATAAGTCGGAAGTTATTGTGCATATTTTACCAAAATTCAACTTGGGCACGCATCACGTGTGTCGGGCCTTCAGTAACAAATAAGAGCTTTTTCTCTCCTTTTTTGCCTCTCTCAAATAATTAAAACTATCCAACACAAAAGTTTTACTTTTCTCATGGCTTCGCTTCTCAAGGTGGAGCTACTGCCAGAAGATGAAGAAGAGGACGAGGAAGAGGATGAAGAGGACCTACAAAATCTCCAGCAACTTAACATAGCATTAAGATGTTTTGATGATGCATGTATAAGGCTTAATATTGTGTTGGATGTGATTGAAAAACATCAAATGCTTCAGAGCATCACACTTACAGATATCATGAACCAAGGGAAGATTGTTGTGTCTGGCGACCGGATTGCTGAGCTGAGAGACTTGGAAAAGGCAAAACTGTCAATGCCCAAAGTGGGTAGTGGTGGAGTGAACTTTCTATTCAAGTGTTATCTACCGTCGTTGCGTTTGCCCAAATCTGAATTCCTGATGGAGAGACTGACTCTGGTTTACGTAAGATGTGTTAATCCAAGTTGTGTTGACGAGGGTGATGATGTCATTGATGATGATATGTTAGCAGGCTCTTTTGATGGCGATGAAGGAGGGGGTTTTAGTGAAGCTGTGAAAGAACTGTTGGCAAACCACAAAAATAATGGAGCTACCGGACGGGTAACCTAAGTGGTAGATGAGGTTGCAGCTTCTGGTCAAAGCAAGTAAGCCATTGGCCCTTGGTTTCAGTAGATTCAGCTTTGGAATTATTGAATATTCCATTTTAGTTTCTTTTCAGAACATCACGAACATCCTAGAATTGTTTTGGATGCTTTCTCGGGTTTTCTAAGATTTTCACTTCTACTCTATCTCTCCGCAACAGACAAAGCAGTTCCAGATATGGTTTCAGTTCCATTTGCGAAAAGAATGCATTGGATGGATGCCCGGGCATTGGTGACGATGTGGTTAACTCTACGAGAGAAGAGTAGTATTAAGAATACAGACATGTGAACACTGATCTAGATGTATTTGAACCTGTTTATGCAAAGTGGAGTACGGAACAATGTGGTGTCCATCAGGTGTAGCCGTGGATGGGTTGAGGATTGGGACTACAGCAAAATTATTATTTGCATCAGTTGTTAGCACCATCCATGAAACTTTATGCTTAGTGTATAAGCATAAAGTAGGGTGTGATGAAGATTATAGTTTTCTTTGCGTCCTTAACCGCAAAGACGAAGATTATAGTTGTACCTAGGGATTTCGGTTGTTCTTTCACCGAGGAGGCTAGGACAACCCTTCATGACGCTGCTGCTGTTGTCGCTGCAGTAGTCTGCAGATGTTCACAAAAAATGGATGTTTCTATGAGATAGAGACAAGATCGTTGTTCATTGCATTTCATTGAGGGGGGCCAGTTTCCCTCAGCTTGTATGTTTTCTCATTAAGTGTAATGTGCGCTAAACGTTGATTGGATTAATGGCTATTTAAATAGGGTATTATGGTTGCAAACTTGATGAAATTTATCACTGTTTCCCTTTACAATTTCTATAGCCTGAACAGACGAAAGTAAACTATACATAGCCAAGAAATGTTGATCTTCGTATTAACCAGGGTAGCAATGTCCTAAATTATTCTTTGAGGAAAAAAGGGTGGAGAGAACCAGAAGCGTAATTTGCTAACTAGTTTGAGCTGGGAATGTAAAGGAGAACCAGAAATGTTGATCTTCGTATTTAACTGCAACTATGAGTTTTAGCTAGTTATTTGTATTGATCAATGGCCGTATATTGGAATTGACAGGAGCCTTTGGGCCCGTTTGTTTGGAGAAAAGGGAGGGGGAATCGAGGATAAGGGAGAGGGTGTTTGTTAGTGGGATAAGGGAGGCGTGAAGAGGGAGAGCTTAGCTTATCTTCCTCCAAAGGTCTTAGCTTATCCCACTCCCAACTCTAGGATTAGCTTATTTGGGTGGAGAAAAAGACCTATTTACTCCTCAAATTCTTTTGTATTGTCAATACAAATTTTTAATGGGAGTAAGTAATTTTCACATTTTTTCACTCCTATTCACCCACCCTTATCCATCCATATCAACTACTACTCGAGCCAAGTACAAGCTAATCCCTCATCCTTAACTAATCTTCTCTCATAACATGTCCACCTTCTTTTTTATCCACCAAAAACCTAATCTATCTGACAAACAGGCCACTTGGGGCTATTTGTTGGGGGACTATTTGGGCGGATAAGCAATCTGCCCGGATGAGTAATCCTCTTTGAGTCTAATCCAGTGTTTGGTAGCAATTGAGAAGGCGGATAAAATAGTCCGGGAGATAAGATAGTCCCTTCCTCCAAGACTATTCACCCTACCCCTATCATCATCTTATCCCTCTTCATATCCAACTATGTAATTACAAAAATATTATTATTTCCCTTTAAATTCTTCATCTACCTACTCATATCTACCCAATAAACCAAGTGTGTGTATATATTTATCCATCAACTCCTCCTTAACTAATCAGCCCGTATAATATATTCACCATTTTTCCTTATCCACCTAAAACTTTATATGTCACAGACAATTAGTTGTTTTGTAAGCAATGTGAATGTTTGCACTGAGAGTGACCGCGACTATCCTCTGTGTCAACCTCCTCAATCACACTCGGCTACTGGAAAAAGTTAATCACTTTCGATTTTCGTCACCAAACATAATTGACATCCTTTGTATTTGTTGTTCGATTAACTTCTTTTCAAAGTGAATCCGGAAGAGATTACATGGATGGCAACCTTCATTTATATTTTTTTCATTAATTTCTTTCAACGCGAATTCGGAAAACATTGCATGGATGACAACCTTTTTATTTATTGCTTTGCTAATTTTGTTAAAAGAAAATCCAGAAAAGATTGCATGGATGACAATTTTTATATTTATTGCTTTATTAATTTCGTTCAAAGAAAATCTGGAAAAAATTGCATGGATGACAACTTTTATATTCATTGCGTTATTAATTTCTTTCAAAGAAAATCCTTAAAGATAACATCAGATGTTGAATGAATTAATTAAAAGAAAATGAATTAAATGATGTTGAAAGCATTTACCAAACAAGTGAACTAAACCGGTTCAAAAAAAAAGAAAAAGAAAAAGAAAAGTGAACTAAACCCAATTTTGTTGTCTAATCTTAGGAGAAATTTTTGGGTGCGGGGTGGGTACCACGTGATGGTGCTCATATGGTGCCCGAGCAGTCCATCCAAGGTGTCTAAAAGTGTGTTGAATAGCACAGATTGAAACTATCTCTCTTCTCTCACCCCACCACTTTCTCTCATCTTTCTTTTTTCTAAATCCGAACCGTCCAAAACCGAAATGGACAACCCGGATGCACCGAGCGGACACTACGTAGTACCCACCCGGCATCCAAAAATTTCTCCTAATCTTAAGACTTGTTTATCGCACAAGTGAACCATACAAATGTTGTGGGACCCGCAAAATAAAGCAAGAATCCAAGAAATTTATTATGGCCAGTTGGATGAGTACGTAGTTGTGACCATTTTGAGTAGTTACCACATTTTGAATGGTTGTCACATTTAGGGACGTTGATCTGGGCATGCAAATAGTCTCTACTATTATAGCCTTAGCCCTAATCTTCACCTATATAAGCTCACCATTCTGAACGGTCCAAAGGGAGATTTTGAAAGTGTTGTGAGAGAGTGCCTAAAGAGCTGTTGAAAACTTGAAGAAAAGATTGGAGAGAGGCAATTGATCTTCAGGGTACTTCAAAGTACCCTTGATGAAGAGGTTAATCTCTGTTCAGAGGTAATCTACTTGCTATTCAATTCGTACCCTGGTCTCAGTTACTTTTCAATTCTCATATCTCTCTGTACTTACAAATTTTAAGTTTGAAATAGTTAATTTACCCCCGGTGGTACGAGAAAATTTTCAATGCGATAACGATTCTCTCACATGGGTGGAATCCAGGCTCATCTGATTTGAATTTTTTTCCCTGTGGCACAGTTCGGGTGCGATTTACAACCTAACATTTGATCTTAACCACAACTTACATGTGTTTAGTTTACTGATTAACAGAAAAGTGGAAAGTATAGAACACCCCTTCGTTAGCTCGCATTTTGTGGGTGATGCCGCTGTCATGTGACACGGGTGTTGCTTAGATTATCATGTAACAGAGCTTTCCTGGGATCCGCTAATGGACGGTGGGATTGGTCCCGGGATTAGTCGAAGTGCTTGTAAATTGGCTAAAGAAATTTATCATGCGACAGATTGATGGTTTATTTGCTTCGGATAACTTATTTTTATCTTTATCGGATTTTCAATTGACCTCAGTTTTATATGGTTTTGGAACCAGATTGATGATTTTGTTTTTGTTTTTTTTGGCTTCCGGGTTTTTTGTTTTTTTGCTAAGTGGTGGTTTGCATTTTGGGAGATGATGGGAAATACGGGTGGGGCCGGATCCCGTCCATTTGCTTCGGAGCATCCGAGTCATCCCAAAGTGTTTTGGACGGCTCAGATTTAAAGGGGTGTTTATATAAAAATAAAAATAAAAATAAAAAACACTTCCTTTAAATCGAACGGCTTGGATGCACCAAATGGACCGAGTTGGTCCGAAGCCAAATTGACAGGATCCGATCCCAATACGGGTGGGTTTTAAGCGCAGGCCTCGTCAGTGCCTTCTTCCTTAGAGATTTCATTTTCTTCCGTTGAATAAATGAAAAAACCTATTTTGGGAATTCAACAGTCCCTAATGGCTAATACTTTAGATTTGCTAGTACACCCTGGTGCATGCTTTTAGATCCCCTAATTCCTAACCTAAGTGGAGAAGGGACACAGGTCCTGGTGCATGCTTTTACATTTGCCAGTACATCCATTTCTAATTCACATCCCCTCCATCCATCCCTCGCAACAAATCCCACTTTTGTAGGAGCTTCTTCTACATCTTCTAAGTGTTTTTTTTTTTTTTTTGATCCGCTACATCTTCTAAGTGTTTGCTTACAACTTTTACTCTATCCGTCCGAAAAAACGAGCCATTACTTCTTTAAAAAAAAAACTTTACCATTACCACGTGAGAATAACTCTACAGTTACCACATGAAAAAACCTTTTCTGACTCTAGTGACAGATTTAGTGTAGAGAAAAGTTTATTGATGCCCTTATTGCTCTCTAGTCTCCACTAATATAAGTTCCTTGGAAATCAATTGATTATGTCTGACGCTCATGACCCAATCCCAGGCATAGACTGTAAGTGCAGCAAATTTGTTCAGTGCAACAAATTTGTTCAGTGGCCCTTGACATGCTCCAACAGCCTAACTACCAGATGTCTATCTGGCTCTCATGTACTTGTGATGAGTTATAAACATGTTGGTGGTAAGGGGGTGTTAGAACATGCCGTAGAAAATGAGATTTCTCATTACGTGGTGATACAGTCATGAGTACTGTTAAATACTTAAATCCAATATTTACTTCTTCGTTGCGCACGCAAAACCTTTTTTTTGGAGCCACCCGTTATTGTTTAGTTGTTTTTCTTATCATCTGGCTCGCTAATGTGTTTTTATTGTTTTATGTATTTACAGGTTTATTTGGTTGGGTGCAGCATTGGCATGTTTACAAAAGTATTGTATAGATGCATGAGTAGAAGCAAGGTTGTTGTTCATGGCATATCATTTGGAGATAATAACAATATCCCCTCAAGTGAGTTTTACTTGATTTATCATGAATTTCCATGTCCTTGGGCTTTTCCAACTTTGTGTTATACTTGAATTTGTAATACTTCGTATATTCACTGATATCGTGAAAATGCTAACTGACCTTTTATGTTCCAAAATCTTACGTAATTGTGATATGTACATGTGACTATCATTTAAGCTGGAGCCGAGATTCTCTATGGCTTAGTAGTAGCTAAAGTAAGTCGGATGTTGTTAAAGTTAAAAGGCATTTTGTTGATAAAAGGCTTGTTTTTTCTTGAAATAGTAAATCCAGGATATGGTCAACATGCTCTAATTGTACCTTTCATTTATTGAAAACGTACTAGTCAAGCGTTACAAGCAATATTTCCCCTTCTGGGCACATGTGCAAGGTTTACAAACCATACTCTACTTCTTTTTTTGGTAAACAACCATACTCTACTTCAAACATACCTTATGTGCTACTCAAGCCTATGTAGCCATTAGTGGACACAGGCAGGGGCGTAGGGGGGCTGGGCCCCTGCAATTTTTTTTGAAATCCTACTATTTATGCTACAATTTACTTGGTATCTAATATATATCAGAATTGGCCCCTACAGATGAATTGATCTTGGCTCAGTCAATGTGATTTTGGATAAAATTTCTCTTCTATAAATCATTAAATTTTCCTCCTCTCCCACAGAAACATGAAGAAGAGGACATGGAGGAGGATAAAGAGGACATACAAAATCTCCAGCAACTTAACATAGCATTAAGGTGTTTTGATGATACATGTATAAAGCTTAATATCGTGTTGGATATGATTGAAAAACATCAAATGCTTCGGAGCATCACACTTGTAGATATCATGAACCAAGGGAAGATTGTTGTGTCTGGCGACCGGATTGCTGAGCTGAGAGACTTGGAAAAGGCAAAACTGTCAATGCCCAAAGTGGATAGTGGTGGATTGAAGGCAAACCACAAAAATAAGATGGATACCGGACGGGTAACCTAAGTGGTAGATGAGGTTGCAGCAGCTGGTCAAAGCAAGTAAGCCATTGGCCTTTGGTTTCAGTAGATTCAGCTTTGGAATTACTGAATATGCCATTTTAGTTTCTTTTCAGAACATCATGAACATCCTAGAATTGTTCTGGATACTTTCTCGGGTTTTCTGAGATTTTCACTTCTAGATCTCTCCGCAACAGACAACGCAGATCCAGATATGGTTTCATTTCCATTTGCGAAAAGAATGCATTGGATGGATGCCCGGTCACTGGCGACGATGTGGTTAACTCTACGAGAGAAGAGTAGTATTAAGAACACAGACATCTGAACACCGATCTAGATGTATTTGAAGTCTTCGATGCACTAAGTTCAACAGTGCGTTTATGATACTGTGACAGAGAAATTTGAACCTGTTTATGAAAAGTGGAGTACGGAAAAATGTGGTGTCCATGAGGTCTACCCGTAGATGGGTTGAGGATACAAAATTATTATTTGCATCAGGTGTTAGCACTATTCATGAAACTTTATGCTTAGTGTATAAGCATAAAGTAGGGTGTGATGAAGATTATAGTTTTCTTTGCGTCATTAACCGCAAAGATGAAGATTATAGTTGTACCTATGGATTTCGGTTGTTCTTTCACCGAGGAGGCTAGGACAACCCTTCATGATGCTGCTGCTGTTGTTGTCGCTGCAGTGGTTTGCAGATGTTCACAAAAATTGGATGTTTCTACGAGATAGAGACAAGATCGTTTTTCATTTCATTTCAATTAGGGGGCCAGTTTCCCTCAGTTTGTATGTTTTCTCATTCAGTGTAATGTGCGCTAAACGTCGATTGGGTTATGAGCTATTTCCATAGGGTATTATGGTGCAAACTTGATGAAATTTATCACTTCAGTGAGGTTTCCTTACAGTTCAATTAGAGTGACAGTAAACTTTACATAGCCAAGAAATGTAAACTTTACAATTGCTATAGTCTAAACAGATTGACAGTAAACTTTACATAGCCAAGAAATGTTAATCTTTGTATTAACCGGGGTACCAATTTACTCAATTATTCTTAGAGGAAAAAAGGGTGGAGAGAACCGGAAGTGTATTGTGCTAACTAGTTTGAGCTGGGAATGAGCATAAAAGGAGAGCACGTGACAGGCTGCTATCAATTTCCATCGGTAGTACCACCTGAAAAATCAGATTAGAGTTCGAAAAACGTTTGTAAAGTAGAATACGAAGAGAAGGGCTTTTCTTGTCCTACTTAATCAAATCTCAGGTTAGTCATCATTTTAGTTCTCTCTCCAACCTCAGTTCTTTGCATCTTCTTTCATATGCACTCGCTAGGTTATGTTAGAAACGACAGATCATGGGCGGGGTTTAATTTCTTGGAGCTAATTGTGTTTGGAGCTGGCATGATGAATCGTAGAAATGCAGAATGTTTGATACTGTTTGAATTTTATGATCTTTGACAAACCAAAGAAGAGAAAAAAGAAAAATCCAAAATGTACTTTTCCATTCTTGAGATTGTAGGAGTATTTAAGTTACTTGTAGGGGTGTTGAGATTCCCAGTTTGTTGGGGAACCTCATCCCAGATAAGTAGCCAAAAGACACTTTCATTGGCCAAGAATCATATTCCTCTGCACCTCTCAAACTCATGGCGGCGGGCATATGTAGCCTTAGAGAACTCTACTTAAATAGGGACTTAAATAACTGGATATCTTTGCTAGTTGTTTCGTTAATGAGCATTGCCAAATGAAAAATGAGCAACTTATGATTGGAATTGCAAATCTTCTTTGGGAAAACTAAGTTAAAATAGAGTTTGAACATTGAACTATTTAAAAACTCAATGCCGTACGTAGCATGCAACTAATGCTTGTTCCTATTTTATGAGAAGCTTGACTCGCCATCGATATCTTCTTCTTCTTTTTTCATTTTTTCTACTGTATATCAAGTTCAACTAGGATGATTGATGAATGCTTGGTGTTCTCTTTTAGAAGCTCCCCTGTAATCGACCATCATTAATCCCGATTCTTTATAACAGTGGGCTGGATTTACCTCAGTTGGCAGCGTTCGGCTATTACTAAAGCGGCTGCTCTCTTTCTTTACAATTCATATCACTTAACCACCAAAACTAGTTGATAATTGGATTATGCTGGCATGATTTGGTACCTTAACTGCTGCCGGGTCTGGTATTTTGTACCCTGCTACTTTGCTTGTTCGTAGCATATATGCTTTTTTTCTTGGGAAATGATTTTGCCACACTATTTTTTGATAATGCCACACCCTGCAAGTGTATTTTTGCACCAAAAAATACACTTGCTGGATGTGGCATTATCAAAAAATAGTGTGGCAAAATCACTACCTTTTTTGTTTCCGTAATCCATCTACTTGTACTGTGAAATGTTCCTAGAACCCTTGAGCTCCCTTGACTTTTCTTGCCCTTCTTTGCAGGGAATTTTGAAATTTTACCTAGAGTTGCCGGTTATAGTCCTCGCGCTGCATCCCCCATTTCTCCCAGACGTCATGTTCGCAAACCATTGCGAACTTGGAGAATTCAATTGTGGTGGAGCCGTGTTGAGGTGAATAGTGTGAAGCGAACGCAATAGAAGAACTTTCGACAAAAATAAAAGGGAGTGTATTTTGTAGAAGATTTTCGTAAACTACGTAGTTTTCTTTATTTTACAGTTGGTTTTCAACAGCAAATGATTGTTGGGTTGATCAATTGATTTTTTTTTTTTTTTCTAACTGAAGAAATTTGTTGGACAAAATAATGGAGTGTCTTGTTCTCCTTCAGGAACTATGGCCTCCTAAGGTCTCAAGTTCAATTTTTCCTTTCCGTAATCCATCTTTTTCCTTTCCGTTATCCATCTCTTTGTAATGTGAAATGTTCCAAGAACCCTCGAGCTCCCTTGACTTTTCGTGCACTGCTTTGCAGGGAATTTTGAAATTTTACCTAGAGTTGCCGGGTATAGTCCTCACTCTGCATCCCCCATTTCTCCCAGACGTCATGTTCACAAACCATTGCGGACTTGGAGAATTTGTAGTGGGCCGAAAATACCAAAGGTTCAGAGGGGTCAAGCGGCGTAGTTCTGTGGCCTACGGACCTAATTGAATTGGTCTCTATACATTTGCCAAGCGATGTGGTACTCTTACACTCGGCTTCCGAGTAGATACAATTCGCTGACGTCATCATTTCGTTCGCTCCGGGACAATAACTCGTCATTCCGTTCGGCAAGCTTTACGTTCGGGAAGTCCTCTCTTCGGCAGAACCATTAAACTTATTTCACTCAGAGTTTTATGTTCGGGAGACTCTCTCTTCGGAAACCACTTCATCCAGCAGTCAGTACACTCGTCTACGGTCATTCAACGGTCAACAGTGTCAGAACAAAAGTGACCGCTCTGTACCGAAGTGACGTTTCTGTCTGATGTGACAGTTCTGACATTGACTAATGCGGCTTTGTCATCCTCATGGGGCGGTGGTTCGCTAAATATCTCTGACACGTGACGTCAGCCGAACAGAACGACACGTGGAGGCGAGCTAACTTGACTGATACTCCAGGGTTCTCTACAAATAGCGAACCACCCCCACCCAGGTATGCTCTGATAACTCTCTCTCTCCGCATCTTCACCTAAAAAGCTCTCTTCTTCTTTCTCCTCCACCTACTAACTAGGTCGTTGAAGCTTCTTCCCGGAGGAACACCACCCTCCGGTTTGCAGGTACTCAGGTTCTCTCCGTTCATCTTCTCTACCCAGGTCAAAGGAAGGAAAAGGTTCAAGGTGGAATTAACCCCCCCCCCCCCACAGAATTCAATCGTGGTGGAGCCGTGTTGAGGTGAATAGTGTGAAGCGAACGCAATAGAAGAACTTTCGACGAAAATAAAAGGGAGTGTATTTGTAGAAGATTTTCGTAAACTACGTAGTTTTCTTTATTTTGCAGTTGGTTTTCAACGGCAAATGATTGTTGGGTTGATCAATTGAAATTTTTTTTTTTTTCTAACTGAAGAAATTTGTTGGACAAAATAATGGAGTGTCTTGTTCTCCTTCAGGAACTATGGCCTCCTAAGGTCTCAAGTTCAATTTTTCCTTTCTGTAATCCATCTTTTTCCTTTCCTTAATCCATCTCTTTGTAATGTGAAATGTTCCAAGAACCCTCGAGCTCCCTTGACTTTTCTTGCCCTTCTTTGCAGGGAATTTTGAAATTTTACCTAGAGTTGCCGGGTATAGTCCTCGCGCTGCATCCCCCATTTCTCCCAGACGTCATGTTCGCAAACCATTGCGGACTTGGAGAATTCAATCGTGGTGGAGCCGTGTTGAGGTGAATAATGTGAAGCAAACGCAATAGAAGAACTTTCAACGAAAATAAAAGGGAGTGTATTTTGTAGAAGATTTTCATAAACTACGTAGTTTTCTTTATTTTACGGTTGGTTTTCAACGGCAAATGATTGTTGGGTTGACCAATTGATTTTTTTTTTTTTTCCAACTGAAGAAATTTGTTGGACAAAATAATGGATTGTCTTGTTCTCCTTCGGGAACCATGGCCTCCTAAGTTCTTAGGTTCAATTTTTCTTGCTAACAACACTTCGGATCACCTCAACCCCCTCGGGCTATAGGAATTAATCTAAGGGGCGTGCAAGCAGACCCGAGACACCTTGCGTTACCCAAAAATAAACTATGGCAGCATAACAAATCCATTTAGGTGGTTTTAGCATCATCTAATATTATAACTAGGGATGGCAACGGGGCGGATCGGAGGCGGATATTGACATATCCGAATCCGAACCTTCGACCTGACCTCCGAATCCGCTCCGATCGGATATATTTTCGGTCCTCCGAATCTGCCCCGAACGGAGATCTGATCGGAAATTTCGATATCTGAATTTGAAAAAGAAAACCTGATTTTTTTTTATCAAAAAGAGTATTCGGGGACAGATTTTTGATTTAAAAAAAAAAAAAAAAATTTCGGATATTCGGGGACAGGTCGGAACGAATCGGGGATGGAGATCGGATTCGGGGCGGATTGGATCAGAGGCAGACTTACCTCTGAATCCGATCCGATCTCTGAATTTTTTTTTAAAAATAAATCCGAATTCGCCCCAATATCCAAAAAAATCTCCGAAAAATCCGATCCGTTCGGGACGGATAACGGATCGGATACGGACGGGTCGGCCGAGATGACCACCCCTAAATTTATAACCTAACTCAGACCACCTCAGCACATTACACTGAATTTTCAACTCCATAAAACTAGGAGCTGTACCCCCACATAAACTAGGAGCTGTACCCACAGTTTTTCTTAATAAAATGTCAAAACCATGCTGACATACCGTGCACATATGAAACTACTCAAACTACCGGTTAGTTTCTTACTGCTACAGCAAAACCATGTTATATACAGAGTTTAAAATTAAGAAGATTTCTTTCATCTACATAGGGAGAATCCGGGTCAAATGTAGAAAATGAAATAAAACAAAATGAACACACCACGGATGAAAACATAGGAAAACACGAAAAAGACACCGACAAACTAGCTAAAGGATTCGGATTTGAAGAATGCGTCCCTAGATATCTAGGAACTATCAAGAACCTGCGGGCCCCTATACTTGATTCTATCCATCTGGGAGTCCATCGGCATCTCAATCTCTTCCAGCAATCCATAAGAGATGCCTTCTTCGTTTGACAATGTTGTCTCTCCACCTGTAGTTGTAAAAATTTAATTAGGAGTCAAAGCTATGAAGTACAATAAGCTTTCAAACCATGAAGCAGGGATTCTCCAAGAAAGCTCCGGTATCTGGTACATATCGACATGGATATGTTTGATGCAGATGGAAATGCACAAGAAAAGAGTGTCCCTCGACAAATTTCAATTTGTAACTTGCCAAAAGCGTAATTATTGAAGATTTTAATGTGGCAAACACTGATAGAAATAAAGAAAATGGTTAATCATTCTTTGCCCCGTTTCTTGAAGTTACAGTTACACCAGTATAAAAATCCAATGTTGCATATCCATTCAAAAGTAACATGACTTTCTTCTTGTATTGGATTGGTTTTGTTTTGATACTTTGTTTTTATATCTACAAAGGTATGCAGCCTAAGTTCGAACCAGAGACCCCTTGTATAACATACACAACACCTACGATCTACCCACTGCACCAGTTTGCCTTCCCGGTTTTGTTTTGATATTGGCATCAATATAAACGATTACTTAGATGTTTTCGTCATTTTGGAAATACACAGTACACGCTTGTATACAGTATACATTGTTTAGAAGCCAAAGGATGGAAAAACCATTTTTCTTCTCCACATGGTAAGAGGGAGACGAATCACAATTGTTACCTAGTGAAAACCAGTATGAGAAACGGCAATAAATAGTCTACACTAGATGACTTCTTGAGAGATCACTTTCCCGAATAGTATACCGTTCATTCTTCATAAGCCACTGGTGAACCTAAATCTCTTCAAATCAAGCTCTGTCCCTCGGGACAGAGGGTAAATCTCTTAAAGCCAGGTTATGTACTAATCATTATTGTTGCTAAAGTGAATCGCATACCCAGACGACAAAATAGTCAAGTAAAGAAACAAATCAAAATGGAGGATAAAGATGAGTTTCTTACTTGATAAAGAAGTACAAGGAGTGTCTCGGTAGTACGAGCAATCTCTGCCATCCTCATTGGAATATGGAGGTCCAAGAACATCCAGTATTGCACATGGTGTTATAGCTTTGAATGAATGGATATTGCCTCCTGATGTAGGATATAGCACGGAAGTGTCGCATGGGGCTGTGAAGACGTTGTCGGCTTTCAACTTTGCTAATTTTGCTGCAAAACCACCTTATTTGGGTCAAAAAATCCACCATTTTCTATCATTGTTCATTTTTGGAATGGAGCGAAAAAGAGACTCAGAGATCCACTTACGTTGATTGGGTCCCACAGAGTTATCTGAATTAATAGGATCGGCCCAATCGTATGCTTTAATGTGCATGGTTCCCAACAAAAGCTTGCTAAAAACAGTCATTCCTGGGTGGTTATGCAGGGGAATGACACCAGTTGGAGGAAGAAAGAATATACACAACTGCAGCGCATTCCCAAAAAATCAAAATGAAACAACCATTAGACCTAATTTGGGAGTACATGGAGTATAGAAACCTAGAAAACTCCAAAAACTAGGCGTTACCAAAAAAATGCCAAGTTTTAAGATAATATCTATTACTCCTATCTAATAACATTCAGGAAAATGCTTACAGCAGCCAGTTGGTGGTAGTTAAAGTTAAAACTACGAGTCGAAAAATATCAAAGATTTATAGCAACATGTGAGAGTGCATTGTTATGCATCAAAAGTTTTTTAAAATTCTGCACTTTTTGGCATTTCTTGCACCTTAACCACTACTCCGTGAGTTAAGGAAAAAGTAGGGCGGTAGTATAAAAAGCTGGTGAAATTTATAAGAAGGTCTGCGTATGCAAGACATGTAACTCTCAAAAGCATCTAATAGGAAGTCTGCATATTTAATTTGGTTAACCTACAATAAGGCATTCGTTTGATATGAACATTGAAATCTTACGGAAAAATTCTTGCACTGGTATATGGTTGTGTATGTGACTCTCGGAGTCCCTTTGGCATGACTTTTAGGCTGGAAGAACGGCAAATCCTTACATAGCCCCACATCTTCGGGCGTCATGCAATCTGCGAGATAATAAAAAAGCCAGTTATGGAACATGCTAATCCTAAAAGTCAATAAAGTGCTGGCCCGTTCCAACTAGTTATATTTAATACGTAGAAGATTGGACATTAAATTTAATAATCCGTTCCCTTGATTGGGCAGACCATGAAAATCGTGCCTCTATGTCAGGAAGAATCGTATACGACTTGTACGGTAAGTGCATCTAGCTATGTTACAATTTTAAAAGGCTGACTAGGTACATCAGTTTCAAGATAAAGCGAAACCCCCTAACAGAAAAACCAAAAGAAACAACCGAAAAGTCAACGCCTTCTAAATCCTACGTACGTAGCATGGAACTGTATTTTTCCATAAACCTCCTCGGCCTCTACATGTCTTTCACACCAAAAATTTCCAAGCGCATATGCTCTATCGCCCCAAGATACTGCGTTTAGTTCTATAGAATCCTTCCCACTTTTGTTACTAACGCACTAGTCTCGTCAAATGACCAAAACCTATGATGATAATAAATAACTAGATAGCTTGACGAATAAGTTTACACTGAATCCCTGAAGCCCGTATGACATAGTAGTTAGGGAGCTGCTATTAGAACAAGTCAAGTCATTACATCGAGGTTTTTAGAGTTGAGAGGTACAAGATAACCGCATTTAAAATGCAGGGCCTGCAGGCCTTGTACAAGGATTAGAAGATTCTTTTGCTTTACATTTCCTGATTAAACAAATAAGCCCTGAAATGGATGATTTGAGAGATCCTATCTATATTCTGTAACATAAGATCACACATTTCAAGCTACCCGATCAAGTCTTCAACAAATTACTGGTCTAATGAAGAAATCAAACACAGCATGAATGGTGCCATGGTGGTTAGTCAGCTTATCAGTGTGGCAACGATACCTCTATTTGGTACATTGCAAAAGGAAGAGAAACAATCAAACAGCTTCTCGAAACTATGCATTAACTTAACGACACACGCACACACATACATATGAGCGCACGCGCTCACACATGCACAAGAACCCCCTCTTTGAGCCATGTGTTTTAACCACATTCAGCAGTGCATTTTAGACATCCAAGAGTGTTACTCAAATATCAAGAATATCAAGAGAAACTAAACCTTATCCCGGCATCTAAAGAAGGAAACTAATAGACAAGCACACCTTATACTATGAAGCACTATTCAACGAAGGTAAAGAACATTAGGTTAAAAAGAAGAAGAGAGGACGTATCAGAATTCAACCACCTAATGCTGAGGATCTAAACTAGATTCACTTGATTCAAACAGAACTAATTCATCTGCTACAAGCCACTGCTAAACTTTTCCTCAAAATCGTAAAATAACAACCAATACACGTGCCCAAACAAGAACATGGTTCCTTGAAAAAAGAAATGATTTAAGAATTTATCACCGGTCACCAGCCGGATTTCTGACTTTCCCATCTTCCTTTCTCTTCTACTTAGCTATCCATATCCTGATTCTACATTACAAAAACCTTCCTTTTTGAGTAAATTCACCTCTAAGTAAATCCAGATACTTGGTGATCAATCAATTCATCATTTGTTCACCCGTTTCGCATCACGAGTGTTGAAATCTGGGGAGTGTCTTACTTTTAGTAAGATACAGTAAAATGAAACATTCCATATGAAGTAACTAACACTCAATATGAAACATTCTAAATGTTTTTCCCCTCCTTATTTGTCATATGGATTCAAGCATTTCCGAGTGAATTTTCCTGACATGGAAATATCTCATTCAAGTAAGAACACACTCGAAACGACAATAATTTCACCCTCAATGCTTAACCCACCACGCCAAATTCATTTCCTAACAATTCATAACCACCCACATGAAAATACACATACAAGACTACAATATTATCATCACCGCGGACCAAATAGCGTCAATAACATCATAAAATCAATGATTAACAACATCAAATTCAATGCCTAACAAATCACAATCACCCACATGAAAATACACACATAAATACTCGTACACTGTCGGAAAACCACGCAAAAATCTCTATGTCTTGCGTTCGTGTTTCATGTTCTTGATTATTCTTCAAAATCAAGAACAAAATCCAATCGTGCCTGTCCCATAAGAAAACCAGTCATTGCTGCTACCTGTTTCTAAATGTCTTTTCTCAAAAAGCTGGATACAGCGAAGAAATATCCGAGACCTACGGTGGATGCGCTCATAATTATACGCGCTCATAATTATACATATACACTGCGAATATGTAAACAATTCAGGTAAGAACATACCCAAAATGTGGCACATCTTTTGCACGTCACTAGAACAAGGAACAGTCCCAGGGCCTTTGAACACCTCTCGGCACGACACGAACAGCCTCTGAAGCCCCATCGGATCAGCCTGGGTCCGATTCGCCCTTTTCTTGCATCTCTTCTTCTTGATCATCTTATGAACGGGTCCATTCACGTACCCTGCCTTGATTTTCATCGAAAACCTACGAAAAAGGATTACTCACCCAATTGGATCAAAACGAACCAGTTCAATTCAGTGGACCAACTGATGTGAATTCTTGGACCCAGTTCAGTTCAATTCAATGCACCAACTGACGTAAATCCTTGGACCCAGTTCAGTTCTTGATGTGGGGAGGTGGATGGAAGGCTGTTTGGATGGAGATAAAATTTGAGGAAAAATGAGAAGTGGGCGGTGGAAAAGTGGGAGGAGACTAGAGGTGGTATATAAAGAGGAGAGAGAAGGCGCAAAACCGGGGGCCATGGAAGAAGGATTCTTGGAGAGAGAAAGTGCGTGGTGTAAGGGAGAGAGAGAGAGAGAGAGAGAGAGAGAGGGGGGTTGATTTTTGAAGAAAACTAAGAGAGAGAAACTAGTGGGTTGGCTGGGGAAGGGGGGTAAAATGGGAAGTTTATATATGTTCCCGCCTGCTGCGCCCCCAAGATTGGAACATAAACTGCCCATATTGTACGGCCAACGGTTTTGAGGATCAGAAAAGAACAGCGTGCAGTTCTGGTAGATTGACCTTTATGCCCTCGTGAGCTTTTAAAAGGAAAAACCTCCTAGTATTGCTATATACTATAAATTAGGCGTGTATAATCAACCCTTCAACTATCACTTTATTTTACGGAGACCCCCTCACATTTAAAATAGCTCATACAGACCCCCTCAACTACTAGAAACAAAAAAATGCTAACTCCGTTAACGGAATGGAGGAAATGACTAAGATACCCTTTTTTATAAGGCAAAAGTACATAAACACCTCCTTAACTATCACTTTGTTCTACGGAGACCCCCTAACATTTATATTATACCCTTATTCTATTAGTCGTTGTTCTAATCGTTTTTTTCGTTTTATACAATTTCTTTTTTCCTTATATCAATCATTTTAAAGAGAATCTTCTGTATATAATCCTAAAATTGCATCTTCACTGATTTCATCCATAAAAGATCAGAATCCACCAAAAATAGCGCAAAAATCATGGCGCGATGGCGGCAAGTGCTGTGGTGGTTCTTTTGCTGGGAGGAAATGAGAAGGGAAGAAGAGGAGGGAAAGGAGAGAGGTGTGGGAGAAGAGAAGTGGAGGAGACTGGTGGTGGGCAGCCGGCGGCGGCCATGGCCACTCTTTCGTTGCTTTTTCCATCTCCTTTTTTGTAACTTGTTTGGGTTCTTTAAAGAGAGAGAGAGTATGTATTGGAGAAGAGAGAAAAGAAGGTCGCCAGAGTGGAACGAAACCAGTGGTTAGTCAATGAGGGTATAGAGAGAGAATAGCTTAGATGGAGAGGGAAAGATTACCTGTAATTGAGAGGGGGAGGAGAGTACAGTCTTTTTAAGTTTTAATCCAACCATTGATTTTAATGGTTGAGATAGAGTGTCAAAAATTGTGTGGGTGGAACTGGCCCTATATATATATATATATAGGGGAGGGTTCAAGGGACAATACTTTTGACAATACAATTGACACTAGATCTCAGCCATTGCTTTGAACGGCCCAGATTAAAACTTAAAATGGGCACACCCTCTCTCTTGCCCCTCACGTGCTCTCCTCTCTCTATCTCTCCCCCTCTCTCCAAAGCTATATGAAAGACCTAATTTTTTCGATTCTGAACAACAAAAAGTGCTCCCAATTAAAAGCTGAAACAAACAAAAAAAACGAGGGTCTGAATCTAGATCCTCAGAGGAACCATCATCAAATTCGAATCAAACAAAACCAATTACACGTTCGAGAAATGCAAACGAAGAAGAACATTAAGGCCAAGAACAATCTGGAAAAGAGCAACATCTTTTTCTGGCAACTCCAAGAGCAAAACCCACATCGACAACTTTTTATGGTAGACTAGATACCCAAAATCTACCCTCAAATTCCCCGAAGAAACTCTCGTATTTTCCGGATTCCAAGTCTCTGGGACAAACGTCCAACAAGTGCGAGAGATTATTAGGCTGGAGGAATTTGGAAATTTTGTAGCCCAATGCTACAGTCTCAACGGAAAAGTTACAGGAACTCTTAACTCTTATTCAAGCGAGAGCCCGATGCAAATTCAGCATATTGTCCTCGAAAATCTCAAACCCAATCCGTCGTCGAACATCGTGGCAGGCGATCGGCGACATTCCAACGGAAGACAGCGATGGGCTGTAAGGTCTTTGGCTGTGCTCATGTGCTTCCATTAGGGCTTGGATTGGGGATGAGAGAGAGAGAGAGTTACAGTCGCCGAGCTTCGTCGCCGGAGGGTCGGTTCAGATGCTTGTCCACGTCTTTAGTTTCAGCGTGATGGAGCATGAGGGAGTTTAGCATGAAGGTCAGAACTGGAGAGAGAGAGAGAGAGAGAGAGAGAGAGAGGAGAGCACGTGAGGGGGCAAGAGAGAGAGGGTGTGCCCATTTTAAGTTTTAATCTGAACCGTCCAAAGTAATGGCTGAGATCTAGTGTCAATTGTATTGTCAAAAGTATTGTCCCTTGAACCCTCCCCATATATATATATATATATATATATATATATATATATGAACCAAAGTTTCAGATCTGTTTGCTGATTTTGGGTTTTTATTGGAGGTTGTTTGTAAAGGGGAGAAAAAGAAGGGTTAAAGGAGGTGTACGTATGTAATGCAACAAGGGTATTTTTGTCTAATTTATGGATGAGGGGGTCCATCACAAACGGTTTTGAGACGGAAGGGTGTCACTTGGGCAACGGAGATTAATTAAGGGGGTCTGTATAGGCGATTTTAAATGTGAGGTCTCTGTAGGAAAAAGTGATAGTTGATGGGGTGTTTATGTACTTTCGCCTATAAATTATGTATAATATAGATATTTTGGGAAAATTACACCTACCTGCCTGAGGTAATTGTGAGGTATAGAATTCTCCCCTTAAGTTTCTAAAATTACATTGCTTTCTTTTACTTTTTCTCACAATATGCATATACCTTCCCTCCATAATCTTGTCGTTAGAAAGATAGTAACAAAAATCAACTATGGTGATGGTGGTGGATGAGGCTATTTATTGCAAATAATTAGTGATTGGGTTAAAGAATTGATCTTGTTCAGACAATGGTACGAAATGGTTAAGTTGTCATTCTCTATAGTAAACCTTCTTACTTCTTAAGTTTATCTCTCTACAAATACTTCATACTCATTTACTCACCGATCTTTAAAATAGTTACGATTCACACTTACTCTTTTTTTTTTTTTTTTTGGTCTCTGAATAAATTCACTTAAATCGTCATTTTCTTTTTTTTAAAGATATGAACCACACTATTACCCATCTCACTGTTAAACTTGAGGATTCATTTTCTTTTATCTCATTAACGGTTGAGGTGATCCCTGACTAAAAACATATCTTCCCAATCAAAACAACAACACACTACAACAAAAATGACTTTTCTCGGCATTTCCTTTCCCGCGTTTGACAAAAACCCCGGTAAAAGTAAAATTTTATAGTCCCGGGGCGCGGAGTGAAAAGTTAAAACTTTCCCGGCCTCCCTCCTCTCCAAAGCCCAGAGATCGAAAAAGCCCTGTTCTCATGGAAACACGCACCTGCTCTGGCCGTTCTCTCTCTCGTTCTCGCCCTTGCCTCTCCTGGACAGATCTCAAACCAGTGTTAGCTCTCTCTCTCTCTCTCTCTTTCTCTCTCTCTCTCTCTCTCTCTCTCTCGTTCACTCTCTCTCTCTCTCTCTCTCTCTCGTTCACTCTCTCTCTCATCTCGTTCAAAGCAAACCCTAAAAGTCCTGATTCTATTCTTGCTTCAGAAACCACTACAAGAAAAACGGGGTCTCACGACATTTGAAAACCGGTACTTTGTGGAACGGCGTCACTGGGGCAAGAACATCAGCGCTTCCTCCAACGCCGAGTAAGTTTTCTACTCAAAATCGGATCTATCTGAATCTCTTGTTTGAGCTCCCGATCTATCTGAATCTCTTGTTTGAGCTCAAAGAATTGTAAAACCGAATATTTCTTCGATTTGTCAATACTATTTTAAGCCCTAATTTCTAGAGTCTATGGCGTTCAAATCTTTTGATTTCTTTTTTCAGCCCTAATTTCGAGAGTCTCTCTGTGTGTGTTTGATTTTGTCGATTCTAGAGTATATGGCGTTCAAATCTTTTGATTTCTCTTTTAAGCCCTAATTTCGAGAGTCTATGGCGTTCATATCTTCTGATTTCTCTTTTCAGCCCTAATTTCGCGACTCGAGAGTCTCTCTCTGTGTTTGATTTTGTCGAATCCTCTTTTATGCCCTAAGAGAAGTCAGATTAATGTTCTTGCTACCTGAGGCTTTGATTTTACAGATTCAAGTGTTGAAGAAGAAGGTGACATTTTCATGTAGAATCTGAACTATTTGAGGATGGTCACAAAAAACACTGTTGTTAGTAACCTAAATAGACCTTTTTCGGGGCTCTCCGGACGTGCGTCGCGGGGGGCCCTCCCTGGGCTGTAAGCATTGCACGATAATTTGCCCCATGTTTTTCCTGATTGACATTGTGACTTGTGTTAATGTTGGATTCTATATGTTGGATGGGCTTTTTAATCTCTGTTCATGGCTATTATAAATTGGGTATGGATCTTTTTGGTTCCCTTTCCCTTTATTTCCCTATTTATTATGCACTCGATTAAGATATTTTAGCGATCCATGTTAGTTCGTGGTAAGCACTTGGTGACGGGACGTGAGTCTCATTTTACTAAATTGTATGATGGTCCAATTGAGAAATTGACTTTGGAAAGTCATTCCCTGCTTATGGTGGAAGAGTAGCCCTTTTTAAAGTTGAGAACGGACTTCATGATAATCGGAGTACGCCGCCGACAAAGATGAGTGGTCAAGCACCGCATAATATGATTTAGCTAACTAACCTCCAGGATTTTTGTTTGGGTTTTTTGATTTCTTTGCTTTGACACATATATAGAGTTAATTGATACTTTTTCTTTTGTTTCTTGTTGTTCAGACATGTGAGCCATTGCAGGTACTGAACTATTGCAGGTACTGAACTACTTAGGATTGTGTTTGCCTTAAGTCAATGCATTGTAAAGAAGATTGGCTTGGTTCAGTTTTCCTCTCACGGAGGAGAATTGATACCTTGACCCGTTGAGAGTGTTCTGTTCTAGTTCCTTTCAATAGAATGTCAAACATCATATATTGGGTTCCTCTTGATCAAGTTTTTTGTCACTTTAATCTGTATAGGTAACTGGATGGCTTCATATTTTGCCGTTTTGGGATTTGCATTATCTGAAAAGAAGTGGGCAAAACCTTATTTCGGGGCTTACGAGAGGTTACACAACAGAGCTCTTTTCTTTGGAGTTGTCTCAGATCCGATTTGCGAAAGTGGTCCCTCTCTCACAGGTAAATCGGTTAAATTTTTGACTTCGTTAATCACTAGTATTTGGGTTTGAGTCAATTTGTATTCTGAGAAGTTTTTTGGGTCTAGAGCGAAAAATTTAGATATGTTGTGTGCGCATGTGTACTGTGGAATTTCTGGAGGCCTTAATCGGACCAATTTCGGAACCGAATGACTTGATATGGGTTCGTTAGACTAAAGGGGATAAGAAATCGCGCATTTGATTCGGGTCTGGTAGTGTTGCATTTTTATGGAAAGCATAGCATGTTGATAGTTCTAAGGCCTAGTTGTGTTTGGAACTTTGGAGAATTGGAATTGAATTTGAATGGTCTTGAGGAAAATCATTTACTAACATTTTTGTCCTGTTTTTATCAACCAAAATTAGCTTAAGTACAAGACATTGCATAAAAGATCCTCTGTGGTACCATAGGGTTCTATCACTGTTCTGAGAAGATTATTTGCATTCACACTTCCAAAGCTATTTTGCTTTTCGATCATGCGCAAACTAGTAAAGAGAGTGTTTCACATTTTGCCGCAGTAATTGACTTCATTTAAGGAGGGAATAGGACTGTTGCAAGCTGCATAGCTATAGAATTGCTTTCACATTCTCCTATACAAACCATTTTTCATATTGTTTATATGTGCGAAAAGTTGACAATTGCTCAGTTTTTCGGTCTTTGAACATTATCAAAATTTTCATCGGCTGATGTAATCTTTGTTGTACACAGAACTTTTGTGGCTCCACTTGAGAGGCTAAAGCTGGAATATATAGTTCGTGGAGAACAGAGGAATCTTTTTGAGCTAATTAAGGCAATTGCAGTTTCTCAAGGGCTGAAAGGTTTTTGGAAAGGAAATTTTGTCAATATTCTCCGTACGGCTCCTTTCAAGTCTATAAACTTTTATGCCTATGATACGTATAGAAATCAACTGCTCAAGATGTCTGGAAATGAGGAAACCACAAATTTTGAAAGGTTCGTTGCTGGTGCTGCAGCTCCAATTACTGCTACTGTTCTTTGCATACCTATGGACACAATATGCAGTTATTTATGACGCTATTATTTTGGTAGCTTGATTTGTTGCCTTGGTGCTTGTTTTTGTCGTGAAGCATATTTTTATTGGCTTTGTTTTCATCTTCCGTTGCCTAGTCCTCATATCAGGCCCTGTTATGTGATCATGCTTGTTAGAGATCGATAAAAATAGCAGCTGTCATACCTGGCGAGGACAAGGGGGGGCTGCCCGGCATTGGGTCATGGAGACTCACTTTGGCAAATAGGGAATTTATATCATCCAAAAGTCAAATATACAAACATTTTGGGACATCTATTTGTCTAAAAGGACACTACTAGATAGAATCTGCTTTTATACAGGATTTGAATAGAGTTAGTCGCTTCTTCGTCATAAACGCTCAAGTATTCCAATCAAAATAAGTAATCCATTTGTGTTGTAGGATTCTCAAAACCTGTGACAACCATCACTGTGTCCAATAGCTGGGGGTGAATGCTGTCCTCTCTTGTTTGGGCCCAACTATATTCAACTATTTTCATACACATTGTCTAAAGTTGAGCATGCTAAGGCCCTTAGACCAATATGGAGGACATTTGATTAATATACATACATCTATATGTATATATATACAAGTAGATATACATGTGTGTATGTGTGTGAGTGTCTATTACATTTGTGCATCCATATTTATTTTAGAGATCTTGGACATTTAATCATCCCAACCTTTTGGGACTTATAGGGGGGTTAAGCTATTTTATAACAAAGGGAGGGAGGGGGGTTGGCGTCCAGGACATAAATGGACCGAAAGAGGTAGAGGAAAACCATGCCCCCACTGAATGGTATCACTTATGGGCCCATTACTTGGTTCCTTGTGCTTACAGGATTTTTGCATGTTATTCTCTCAAGTGGAGGGGGAAACTTGAAGCATTGGATGCTTGACCCTATGGGACCTTAGCATAATATCCTTAATATCGACGTATGGATTTATGGATGGGTTACTTATGATCCGTTGTAATACGGGATTTTAGCCCTTGAACTCTTTTCGTCCCAAATATTTTGTGAACCAAGACCTTCTGTTTATTAGTTTACTCACCTATTGTCTCATGTCAATGGTGTAAAAGCCGTTTGCTCCGGAAGATTAAGAGTGGGTGCAACATCAAGAAGTTCAACTGTTTTTTTCATGTTGATCGTTAGCTATTTTCTTCTTGTTTGATTTGAAGTGCTTTTGATCTGGATAGTGAGATTATCTTGTGTCCCTTCTCATTGTCTGATGTATGCTTACAACAGTTAGGTTCCATGCTTTTGTCTGCCTCAGTTACCACAGAAAAATGGCATACCATAGTAGTATGGTTGACTTTACTTGTTTGGGATCTAAATCTCTCATTTATATGATACATTGTAATAATCTTTTCAAACAGCCCTGTCCATTTGATGAAAATCAATATAAGAAAGATGCCATGCTATTTGGTAGCCCTTGATCTTTGTGTGAAGTGCAACATCAGTCTATCTTGCTAGTGGTGTCAAAAGCTGGACTTGGATTTTACTGCATTGTTCCTACTTCCAACATAGATTATGATTCTGGGATTAGTTTAGAGAAGGGTATTTTGCTTAAGATGGTCAGAAAATGCCAAAATGGCATGGAGATGCTCAAATTGTCAAGGTGATAAAATGCAAGTTCAGACAGGTTTAATAATGTGCGTAGTGAACGATTTGGGATTAGTATTAAGACAAGTAGATTACTTTAGCATGCAGTTTTTCACTCCTTTTTCTCTTTTCTCGATGAATGTATACATACATTTTGATCTCCATAAAAGAAACCTTATTAGTATTTCTTACTCCAAAGCATGACTTATGTCCTCTTGAAACCGCTGAACCCTGTATCCCCTGCATCACCGGATAATATATCATACACTCGTTGGTTCAGTATGATAGGAATCAATCGGTGCCTAGTTTGAGGGATGTTTACATAAAAATATGATAGTTCCTTTTGTGTTTTTTTTGTTTTGTTTTTGTGTGTGGGTTTCTTAGTTATGTTACCTGTTACATGACCTATGTAATTTCAAGTGATTTTACTTTCCGTGCGAGGAATGTGTTGTAGTGACCGACTTCCATAGATAATTGATCATGCTTTATGTTACTTGATTTTTGTGGCTCTTAGAACTCACTGTGTCGTTGAGTGCTTATGATTGATTTCATATATGAAAAAGCAAGACTTACGTCCTCTTAATTTTGAAGTTACGCACTACCAAGCTAATGTTCTGATTCTCTAATTTTGTTGTTGTTTGATTTTAGGTTTATCGAAGTTAAAAGACGGTGTAGAATCAAGTGGCTACTTGACGTAATGCGATGTTTGTCTACTATGGTGGTACCAAGACCTAATCTTATGTTCATCTATTATGGTGGATTTTTTGTATTTTGGAAAATATTTGGTTGAATGTAGTAGAGATATTGAAAGACAACAATGGTTATGGCAGGATTTATTTTGACATTAGTTGTGTTATGAGACATTTTATACTTTGAGCCCTTATATGTTAGATGTGTTTGAGAAGTTGTATGCTATAAACTAGTTAATTGGATGCGAAAAATGGTGCAATAGGGCAAAATTTTCCAAATTAATCCAATGATATATTACCAGCGTTTGTGCATGTTATTTCAGGCGTTTATTAATTGGCGTAAAGTTCCCGGCGTTTAAAAAAACCCCGGTAAAAGACATAAGCTTTCCCGGAAAAAACTCCAAACTTTTCCCGGCGTTTTAACAAACCCTGGTAAAAGGTGCCAGATCCGGTCACCGGAACACTTTTACCGGGGTTCTTTAAACGCCGGAAAAAACGCCGGGTACTATTCCCAGCGTTTTAACAAACCCCAGTAAAAGTCACTAGTTCCGGTCACCGGAAAACTATTCCTGGCGTTTAATAAACGCCGGGAAAAACGCCGGGTCCGTTCCCGGCGTTTATCAAACGCCGTATAGTATTCCCGAGCCCGGCAGTCGCGGCGTTTACCGAAAACGCCGGGAAAAACGCCGGGAAGGCCTTTACCGGCGTTTATTTCACTTTTACTGGCGTTTTATAAACGCCGGGAAATCCATTTTTTCTTGTAGTGACATCAAATTAGATTAGTACACATGCATCAAAAGTAAGATTGCTTTATGTTTACATTGGCTAGTTGAGACTATGATTTTGGTTCAATGCAAGAAACCTATTTTAATCTAACTTAAGGGGATTAAGAATGGAGTGGGAGGGGTTTAAAACCACCCTCTAATTTATGGTACATAGTACAAGGTCCCTACTATTGGACTACCATGCCATTTTCTATAGAGGCATATTTGATAGTTATGAACACCAAGAGTAGTGATTTTAGTGTTTGTATACATCAAGTCGATCGTATATGGGTCATAGTTCTGCCACAATAACATAATATAGTTGCCAAATGTTCCTGTACAAGTAATGGTTGATTTACTCCACATTGGTATTTTCTAATTCCAAACCATTTTTCCTTGTACGCCAAAAAGATCCAGGTATGTACTCTCTTTTTTTTACTACAAATGTATTACAATAAACCTTATTTCTTTTAAATAACAAAGTGATCATTTGTTTTCCTAGAATTGATTAATTATTCGGGAACATGAATGCCCATACCAATCATCAGCTACTAGTTATCGAGCTTGAGTTTTTGGGTAACAACCTATTGTTTTAGTCGGAGTGGAATAGAGATTACTCAATATTGGTTTGCCCCTTGAAAATACATGATTCAGGTAGTAAAAGTTAGTCAATTTGGTGAAGTTTTGATTCCGAATCAATTTAACTTTGATTCATAATTTTAAGTTATTCAAACGTTAAGTGCGTAAATATATATATATATATATATATATATATATATTATGTACGTACGCACACTTATAATATTAGGATTAGACTGAATGTTTGGGATTTTGTATATTCGGCAAAAGCAGGGCCAGCCCAAGGGGAAGGCCCAAGAGGTCGCCGCCTTGGGCAAAAAATGGGGCACCCCTTCCTAGATAAGTATATATTTTCTATGCGCAATTATAATACAAACTCCTTGGATGGTTTAGTGGTAAAGTGTTTGTTCTTCCACATAAGATGCTTGGGTTCAAGTCTTGGTAGGATACTTTTTTGAAGTGTCTTTTTACCAAAAAAATATTTACCATGTTTAATAGTATGAACGAAAATGATATAAAGATAAGTATTTATATTTATTATTTTTAAATTAGGAAATTTATGTAAGGCACAATTCCACCACTTAGCCTAGGGCATCCCAATACCTTGGGCCGGCCCTGGGCAAAAGGCATGGAATGGAAAAGCGAATTGCAAAGGGGTGAAAGAGTCATTACAATTTACCATCTATTGCCGTCACAACTCTGATAAGGGGCGATAGTTTCATTTAAAAAACTTTCAGGGAGGTTTTGGTAACTACTTAGATACCTCAAGGGGACTTGTGTGTAAGTTACCCTCAATAAGGAGTATTTAAATCAAACAATTTTTGGGACAATCAATCAATCTCCATCATTGACCAAAAAAATGGACTTGTGTTTCAAGTGGCGTTATTGTGTTAAGTTTAATTTATTGAATGCAAAAAAGCATTTGTATGAGAAATATATTTTTACAGAGCCTTCTTTATTTTTATTTTTTTGGGTTTTGTCTCTGACATGTACGCGCTCCTTAGTAAAAACCACGATTTGTTGTTGATAATTAGTATTAGCTAGGGTTTATTCAACTCTGGGAAAAGAAAGAGAACATAAAAAGAAATTATTCTACAAACACACACTCCATTTTTGGGTTTTTGTCTCTCAATTTAATTTTTTTGCAAAATGAAAGTAATTATTACACTTCCGAGTAGTTACATACAAAAAAAAAAAAAAAACTTTCTCGGTTGTCTTGTCCCGGCTTTCTTGGTGTGGGAAATTCAAGAGAAAGTATACTCACACTCTCATTTTTATAATCGAACTTACAACTGATTTGTCACATTAGCATATAGCTAGGCTCGATAATTTTGATAATAAGAAACATTCACCTTATAGATCTAGTGCACATCGAAAATAACAAGAAAACCGAAAATTCATGCTTATAGAGAATGTCGATAAATGCATGATCAAAACAGGAAGAAAAAAAAAACAAACTCACACAGAAGATAATGCATGTGTTCTGATTATGCATTTATCGAAATCAGATAAATATGAATTTTGGCGTGACGAATATTTTCAACGCGCTCTATTAGCTGAACGTTTTTTATCATCAAAACGATGGAGCCAATATGCTAATGTGCCAAATCGGTTGGAAGTTTGGTGGTAAAACTTGAAGTGTGAGTAGACTATTCCTCGAATAAAAATGTCGTTTTAAAGTGTTTAATTTGTTCAGAGGTCAAACATTTGTTACTTTTACTTTCAGAGGTGTACGTTATCGGCCGTTTTCTTTTCCTCCATTACACGCCACGCAGCACTTGGTTTAAAGTCAAAAGAAAAAACGAAAAATTCGCCCACCGCTCAACAGAATAAGCGGCGATATTCACTGGGCCAAGAGCACCCCCTCGAGTAAAAGTTTCGACAGACGGTTGACCAAAATGAGGATTCCAAATTGCATGAGCAATAGGCCTTACGTGTAAAGGGTCCTGTACCCATGACTCAAAATTTCCTATTCACCGTGCTCCTTCCACCGCTTTTTGTCTTACCGTCCAAAAATTGTTCAAAAGTGTTCTGGAGACAAAAGTTTTTTAAAGACGGACGATAAGATGTTGAGCGGTAGGCATAAGCTTGCTAAACCTTGGCTCAGCTATATGAATCAATAGAATAATATTCATTCATCCATAATGTTATGGAGCCTTCGGCATAGTTTTTTTTTATTCATACATACAGGAGGCCAAGAGACATTCTGTTCAGTTTCGGTCAATTCCACTGTCATGGGACTAAACAGTGGGGTGGATTTCATAATCATAAAATAAATGAAGAACTGTGGGCTGGGCCGGGGTGGGAATATATATATTGATAGAGGTTGGCTTATTCACAGAATCGCGTGATCTCGGCCGTCTATTTCGGCTTTAAACGGTTCGGATGTTAATGAAATTTTTTCGGGAAAGACTCTTCTCCGGAAAAGTTTCATTAGCATCCGGACCGTCAAAAATACTCTTGAACGGTCGCGATTCACCTCCGTAAGCAACTGCATGTTCATGCACAGAAACTTCTGTTAAAAAGATTTTCTCATATCGATATGGGTTACTTCACCACTTTTTTAAGCCCAATTATATAGCTAGTTGCAAACAACTATATACCTCGATCTGTCCAACTTACCTCATGCAACTATTATATTGGGTAATTAATCTAAATTTATTAATAGATAAAGTGTTCCAGGAATTCCATAAAATGCATGAACTATTCGAATTATGGTGATGATATTAATTTGGAAATGCACTTAAAATCTCGCAGTGCATAAATTTGGTGCAGGACAGTTTGGGGTCCAAAGAACTGAAGTCTAAAATATGATTGAGATTCTAGAAAAGGAGTTGAATACATTAGATCCTAGTGAAACGGTGTGCTTTCTGATGGGGCCCGCATGCAAATTCCAGCAAGTTGCCATGCATGTAAATGTGGCAATCTATACATATACCTTCCATCCATAAACAAATCTATATAATAAGATAGAGAGCTTTGTTTGAATCCAAAAGACAACCAACGCTCTAGATTTATCCTCATGCCTACATAAATCTCTACCCTCCATTCTACAATGGCATTTTTGTAAATACCTAATCTATCCAAGGGCTATCCTAAATGGAATTTTGGTAAAATTTAGATTTGATTTGATTTTTAAATTTTGAAAATCAATCAGCTGAGTGGGAACCCTAACCGCACACAAACAATCCAGCGACTCTGTCTCCCTCAATCTCCCCCTCTCTCGCGACTCTCTCTCTCTCTCTTCAATCAACTCACCAGTGGGAACCCTAGCCGCAATATATATATTTTTTTTTTTTGATCCACCTAGCCGCAATTTTGATATGGGAGTTAATAAAGCTATTTGATATGGTACCGTCAAATGGGAGATTGGCCTAAAGCAAAATTAGTAATCATTTACTTAGCATTCAATCATTTTGGTGATAGAGAAACTACAGGTTTAGCATTTACGGTGGGGATTTTGGACCAAATGGAATTCAAGGCTTCCTCATTCAATATTGAAGTGATATTACCAATTTTTTTGTTTGCCCTTTTTTATATTCCATCAAAGTTAGGTATAACATTTAATTGTCTTTCGCTTTGTTGTTTAGTGGTGATTTTCCACATTCATATAAAGACTAACTCCTTCCTCACTCGAACCACAGATTGTTGTGCTTGCTCTGAAGGACGCATTTGGACCAAATGAATTGTTATAGTGATACTGATTAGTAACCGGTAAGCACACATTTGGCAAAAAGTCAAATTTGACTGATTATTAACCTTAATAAAAGGTTAATCTAAGCATCAAAGTCATCGACTTTATGGGTAGTTTGAAAGTGAGTAGTTTATAGGCAATTTAAAAGTGGAGTTGGAGCTTAGGGGTTAATGATATTTGAAGACAATAGAACTATGCGTTTTAGTTATTGAATAGAGCTACTTTTTTTTTTTCTTTCCAGAAGATTGCAGGTAGCAAACTTCCATGCGAGCTGAGGACAAAAAATTAATCTTTGGGGATACAAACCCAAGTCAAGGAAAAAAAGTTTCAACTTGAATTCTATTCTCATGGATAGGTGCGGATGGATAAAACAACAATCTGGTGGATGTGGGCTTTCCTAGGGAGACTCTTAGTTTGTTTTTTTATATTATTAATAGATATTCTTGCTCTTCTATCTTCCACTTGGAAAACTCACAGGTATACACGTTGACACCTAACTTCTATCTTCCATTTGGAAAACAAATATTAGTGCTTTAATAATACTGATACCTTTTTAAGGAGTATTGGGATACTAATTATGACATGAAAATTGCTTCTACACATTCTTTAGCCACAAGTTGGTAAAAAGATATCAAAATTAACACTGGCACAACGTGCGCGACGAGAACGAGAGCAAATCCTAAAACATAGCACTACTCGGCGATCAGAACAATACTTGCTAGGGGATACCAGTGTAAGACTCTTTTGAATAAAAACAATGACATGCAAAATAAAATTAAAGGCAACAAATATGATAGTCGATACAACCTTCAATTCAAATATATGCAACTGACTGAATAGTTTGCTGTCTATTTATAGACACAACCTCTACACGAAATAAATATTGAGGCTGCTCGGGATGAGCACTGTGTCGATATTTTAGGTACCCAATGGTAATATTATATCAAAAAAAAGCAATGGCCTAACGTGCACGATGAGAATGAGAGAGCAATCCAAAGCAAGGTTATTCTTATTTCATTGTCATACCTAGACTATACATAAATCAGTTCATATTTTTAATCTTATTTATGTAGGAATGTCGAGGACTGACAAAGCAACAATGGGGTCATGATAAGAGCTTTGTTAAGACATTGGGAATTTCATAATGACATTTTATTTGTTACGTTAAGTTTTACAAATATATATTTGGTTTGACTTTATTTAATTTTTATTTCATGTTTTGGGTGATTTATGAATTTTGGAAAATTTTGACCTGCTTGAATGTTCTTTGCACCTCAATTTGTCGTGCGCATATACCGTATTTTATTTCGTTCCTATCCATTTTTTGCAACATGTGCTCCCTTTGCTCATTGCTCGACCCGTGCCTTCAGGCACGGGCATTCACTAGTTCATATATATTAGTAACCTATATCTATATAATATGGAGCAGCGGTTTTTGAATTCTATATTTTGGACCCTCGGATTTGTACATGTTGTACGTACAGTTGCTCGGCTATTTCCCTGGTTGGTGCCAAATGACAACACGTGTTTAGCCCGATTAAGTTTCTTTCCATAGAAGGCACTCATCATTCGTCAGAGAGCCGAATGACTATCCTTGCTATCATATCGATCTGTTTCTGGGAGATTCATTCCTAGGAGCCTTTTGTATGCGTAGTACCCTCCCAACCTACTCAAAATCGAAGCAAATGTCATATGTAACGAATGTAGGTACATTGCACCATCTTCGTAAAGAAGCATGTTACTATGGCTGTCCCCTATTGACACACTGTTATCTAACTTGTTTTATCTCCATTTTATTCTAGGATTCAAGTTCATTTTACCGAGTACAAGGATGCATTTGCAAATCCAAACAATTCTTCAGAAGGAAAATCCCAATTCTCAGAAGGAAGAACTTGTTTGCTTTGCTTTTGGAGTTTGGAAAAATGCTCAGTTAAATTATTCTATAATAAAAAATGAAACAAAGAGGCACAACAAAATGATCAAAAGAGTGAAGCATAAATGAACACACACAAATGCGGGAGAGGATCCGGAGTAAGCAAGAACGAGATTGGCAGCTCCTTCCCCTCTATAAATAATCCAATCGTCCACATCTTTTCGCTCTAACACCACCTCCATCCACTGCAAGGATTCGGAATCAATACACTACAAAGTGAACAAACACATCTAAATGCATTATACTCCTAGACGCATACATACGCATATACCAGTTCCTATTTGCTTGTAGATTTCTAAGAATTTACCATTGGAATTGCAACAGAATCCAATAACAGTGAAAGCACATCAAGGAATTATGTTTCATCAAAGTGAACTCTCGTGTTTCTAATCCAGTTTACGAGAATAAGAACACCAACAAACCGGCCCAAACCAAGAACCACAGGTTACTTTCATATTTCAACCATTTCTAAACTTTTGAATCATGTATATATACCTGAAAATCAAAACATATGTCAATGAAATCTTCATGGATGGAACTCATGGAATCACTTCTTACGGGCTTCTTGTGCCTCTCTTATGCTTTAACAATCCTTATAATGTTTAAGGGATTGTCTTTTCTAGTCTCCTGTCAATTCGGACTAGAAAACTCAGTAAAAAACAAATTACAAATATTTGTTGCATCACATGCGCCTCAGGCGCAATTCAAGTGCACCCTAGGCGCATTTAAGTTGCGCCCTGGTGCATCCTCATTTTCTCTCTTTTTGTAATGTGACTCAGGCACAATTGAACGCGCCCCGGGTGCATCCTTTGTTCTCTCATTTCATAATGAGCCTCAGGTGCATTTGAATTGCTCCTTGGGAGCATTCACTTTTTTCTCTTTTGATGTAATGAACCACTGAATTCCATGCCAACATGCTCAAAAGTGCAAAAATAATTGTGAACTCCATTATTCTGGATCAAAAAGATAAATAAATAAACAAAAACTCCAGATGTCATGGGTTCTTGTATTAACCCATATTTATTTGTCTATGAGACAAATCTTGAACAAAAAATTTGGGCCTCGAGGCACTTTCAAAAGGAAACAAAGCAATTTAATTCCTACATATGACATCCATGGGCTCGTAGATTTCTAGCATTTGAGGGAGTTGTTGATCTCCAGAATCAAAACCATGGATCAATCCTTTGGCTTCAACGCAGCTCCACCCCGGCTTCTTCATCAAATCGTTGTTGTTCATACATCTCCGTAGTTCTTCAACTCCATCCCACCTCTCAACAACAGCTTGAACTGTACTAAGTGTAATAGCCAGCATTACTGGATTCCAAATCCAAGAGCTAGCCATTTTGCTGCATATTCCCCTGCTTTTTTGGTTCCCATGAACTTCTCTCTCCATGTCCCCGCACTTTGCATAAAAATACAACAACGAAGTTTGGACAACACTGTGATAAAGTTCATTTTCAATAGCAAAACCATGCATTTTTTTTGCCTTGAAAACTATTACCATTCTCACCAGAACCTGAAAATACTCACTGCTAGGCCTTACTTCATCTTGCATTTTGTTGAAGCACTTGTCAACTTCCATGATGTCCTATCTTGAAATGTAAGTATGTAACAAGAAATCAAGATATTCTAAGAAACAACGTCCCTTCTGTCAATTTCACTGAAAAAGGTTTCTATCTCATTGATACTACCCGCATTACTATACATTTTCGAAATCAAATTTTTCATCACAGAAGAATGCAATTGCTTCCCGCATTTCTAGTTTCTTAGACTAATTTGAGTACGTGGCCGAGCATCAAGCGATTTAAATTTCTATTCAGTGTGAATATACGTTGGCTTATAGAATACCACGAGATTGGGTGTAGTAGGCCTGCTGTGCTTTTCCGGACTCATATGAGTGATTCAAATTGTTCATACTTGTTCGGCTCAAAAAGTTTGTAATGATCGTAGTGATTCAGTGTTAGCATGAACACCACACTTTTGGCTTAAAATTTATAGACTAATATGATTTTAAGTATAAACTTCAAGATAAATGGTAGGAGTGGAATGCATCATATATTTCATATATCAGATAAAGCTGCTTGTAGTTCGAAATTTTACTCAAATCTTATCCAAAGAACAAAAGGGAGTAATTAGAGCTAAAGATCAAGAAATAAACACACAAAAATAGTACAAAATTAGGGAGAAACAGCACCTGCATTATGTTGGGATTGGCCAAATCTTTCTTGTTGAGAGCGATGACGCGCCTTTTTCCAGTGAGCATTGGCTGGAGATCTTCGTTTGCAGAGGACAGTGGTATCTGTAGGCGTAAAAATGATATATAATTTAATAACCAAAGGCATTGCAGAGGACAGTGGTATCTGTAGGCGTCAAGAGCTTGAAGAGACATTTAAATTCAGAACCTGATGTAGCGGTGGAGATGATACACGATAAAACCGATTTTGCCGATACAGTGCTCTTCGATGCCGGGAAGAGAGCATCGCCGCCGCCGCCATGACGACGAAAATTAGCGGAGAATGCAGATCAAGGAATGAGGATGGCGTCAACATCATCATCGTCCGCGCCGGCGTCGCCAGTGAAGGTGTTGGTAGCTGGTGGTGAAGAGGTGGTAGAAGCCGGGTGGTGCGACGGCGAAGGCAGCGGTGGTGGAAGTATTCTTCGTCACTAACCACTGGGGCCCGGTGGGTTTAGTTTGAGCGTGAGGGGCACAAAAGTCATGAACCAATATATCCATGCCTATCTAGGTTCAAAAAAATATTTCAGGATTGGTTTCAAACCGAAGTTAAAAAAACTGAGGCGGCCTCTAATTTTCTATAAAAATCTTTCAGTAGGCCCAAAATATTTTCCTGACTCTCTTTTGGGGATTTATACTTTTACAATATTAATGTTCCCTAATTTTTTTTGTCTTTATTCAATTTCCTTTCGCATTAATTAGTTTTGCGTCAAAGTTTTTTTTTTTTTTATAGATTATTGGTTCATTTTGAGAGAAATCGAAAAACTATAAAATTATGAACCAAACTCAAATATTATTTTAAAAAAGCCAAGAAAAAGTCCAAAAAGTGTGAATTTATGGCCTTCGTTTGGGAAAAAAATAATTGATTTTGGGTCATAATTTTTCATTTTTTCAACTCACCTCGTCGAGACGAATCAATAGTTGACAAAAATTTGACACAAACTAATAAATTCGAAAAAAAATTGAATAAAGATGAAAAAAAAAATTCCTTTCTTTTAGAAAAACTAAGCCTAAAATTCTTTTTGACAAGAAGGAAAAACAAAAGAGAGAGAAACTCCAACTCGAACAACGGAGAGTTGTTCTGTATCACCCCAGGAAGGCCGACCTTTCTGCTCAAAACCTGTGAGTCTACGATTAATCTCATTGAAAAACTTGAATTGCAAGCCCAGACTACAATAGGTGTGACTGCAAGCTTCATGATCGTTGGTTTTAATTTTATTTCATTTATAAGCCCAAACAAACTAAAGTAAAAACTTTTATCCACTTTTCTTTACCTTTATTAGCCTTTAAAAAAAAATTCATAAAACCAAACAAATCACAAATTTTGTATTACGAGGTGGCATGACCAATCCCCGGAGTAGAAATCCGCTATCATATTGCAAATTCTCCTCTTTTCTTCGATCAAATGAGGTCCACAAAGAGCTAACAGGCTTACAAGGAATTTCAATTACCATTTGGACTGTGAATTTCTTTTGTTGACATCCATGCATGACTCAATGCAACAATGTCACCTTTTTTGGCGAAGGGAACGAATGTCCTGACTCAATGGAAAGTTGCACTCCGGTTCCCACTCGCTGGAAAAGCCTGCCGCCTTCTACCCTGCTGGAAACCTCCACTCTCTTCATCGTTACGAGACTTACCTACAGTTGAACTCTTTTTCTTGTCCACTTTACCAGCCCTACTTTTGCGACCACCTTCACTCTTTTCACCCATTTCAGCATCCTGTTCATTCCCAAGCCAAGCCTGTTTCCTTGCAGATTCAAAATCGAAGGGTTTCAACTCCAAAAACCCACCAGATTCTCTGGGCTTCACAGGTTGCTTGGCTTTCCTTGTTTCACTTATGGACTTGAAACAGTTTTGGAAGCTGGAGGATAGATCACCGAGAGACATGGTCTCATCCCCGTCATCTGTTTCCAACTGCTTATTTTTTGTTTCTATAGTTGTCGATTTCTCTACATTTGCGCCACCTTCTTCTTCTTCTTCTTCATCATTATCTTCTTCTTTTTCTTCTAACAATATAACATCTTCCAAGGTAGAGCTTTGGGCTTGGATGGAAGAAGGTTCTTCATGAAGCAGACGTTGCGATACTTTAGCAGGCTCTTCTACTACTAGTTGCAAAGTTTCATCCCTGGGCACAAATGAATGGAATGGAAGGTTTACTGAAGATTTGATCTGCTCCAGCTTGATCTCTTCCTTGTCCTATTTTGTGAAAAAAGTTAAATGAAGATATAAAATTAAGCTACACAGCCTACACTTGACATATGAAATGCGCACATTGGAAGACACCAACAGTATAGGTCAGAATTTCACATTTCCATAACTGGCCACCCATCTCAAAAGCTCGAACTCCAACATGTCTGTGGTTTTGTCCATATAATTTATTTCTTATCTTTTTAATGATGATGGGAAACCCCTTGCAGAAGACCCCAAGTGTAGGTACATACTCCAATTTGTGCACAGAATTGGTAGTTTGACGATAATAATACAACAAATCTTAGAAATAATGGAGGAGGTTTATAGTATGTTTTGCGAGTCTTTCGAGTGCAATGGTGAGAAAGAGGCAAAAAGAGAACTTGCAAAGGGTGAACCAAAAAGTTAGCCACACAAATAGAACAGAATGGTAGTTCAAAGAACAAATTCAAAAGATTGGTGAACCAAAAGACTGCAGGGGAAGTAAACTATAGAACTCACCTGGTTACCAGTATCAAATTTCCTCTTTGCAGTTGAATTCCCCAGAAATGCCCCAAAAGCACGGCTTGGCTTCTTAAGCACCTGAACAGTAGCTCCGGCACCCTAACAAGAAATAATCCGAAGACTTTGTTCAGTTGTTTCCCCAAACCAAAAGAACATATAATTGTCAAGTAACCAAAACTCACTGCATGCGACACCTTCAAATTCCTATTTGTCTCACTAATCTGCTCTGAAATTATAGGGCTTCCACTTGGAAGTCCACTGACATGGTTATCTGCTTGACTCATTTTGTGCCCATTTTCACCAAAATGTTCTGAAGCCCTTTCTTGTCCATATCTACAAATTCCAGCAATATTGTTTCCAAGCTCCAAAGATCCCCTCAAATGCACAGAATCTGGAGGGTTACCAGACATGTCATCATCCATTGAAATGCCACCACCACAATTTTGTGCAGCAGTCACACTTTTAATTGTTTCAGGAGCTTCAGGAGGTAGGGCTTCATTTCCATCTGCAGGGACCATGTTTTCTTCAAATGCCTGCATTTGAATATGCTAGTCAATAAAAAAATACAAAAAATTTGTTCCAGAGATTATCACTGTTCTGAACCATTTCAAAGACAACGACACTCAAGTCACAAACGACGTACATATTTCCAAAAAGTTAATCCCCCTCAAATTGCTTAATTGTTCGAGTTAATCACCAATTTGGAAGGTATACAACCTTTTGAATTGGAGAATCAAACTCTTACCTAGCAAATCCCAATCCAATGAAGCTAAAACAGGATTATTAGAACATAAAAACTGCATTTTTTTTTTCAAAAGGAGTTCCCTCAAACTGATTACAAGCTCCAGATTCCATGTAACAAACTAAGTGGAAGTTTCCTAAGCACCACAGTAGAAATGTATCGTACAGAATTATCTACCATAGATTTTTGTTTTCGCTACTCCGAAGAGGCAAGGGCATGATACAAAAACCACACAAAATATATATTTCCCACCGCAGAAAGTGGAGTCTTATAGAAGGAAATTTTTCTTCTACCTTGAGAATTTAGCTAAAAATACAAGTTACAGACCTAATCTTTGGCGCTAAATTCATAAAATGGTTGACCACAGACTTGAACCCACAAACTAGAGGTTATTATGCTTAGTTAACCAAAAATCGAATCGGTTAACTAAAAACCGAAAAAATACAATCTATTCAATGAACCATCACTGCAAGTTAAATGGCGAATATTGTTATCAGCATCATCCCTCTAACAGGGCTTGCCCACAAGGGCCTAAACTGAACATTCGCAACTTGCCAATCTGTTCATGGTGATTAAGAGAAGATTTGTGAAGTTCTCTGACTCTAACTTCTTGATATGAGTCTTACCGTTTGCGTGCGCCACTCCTTTATTAGCTCTACAGTCTCTTCAAATGCAGCTGCATTTTGCATAGAATGCTTAATAATGCTGACAACAGAACCAAGACTGCGCTCTACATATGGGTGCTTCGAGTTCACTAAACGGCGCAGCTTGCTGGTGGTGACAGGCATCTGTTTGGCTTTTTACATTTTAAGAGAGGAAACATGAGAATGTCTCATGATTTACAAGTAGTACAATGAAAAACAATGTTATCTCATAGTCATTCGTTTAGTTTTCCAAATACCTAGCTCAAGAAGAGTTTTGTTCGGCAACACATAACCAGTGCTTTCGTCCTCTGCACGGGCAACAACATCTCTCCACTCACAAAGTCCCTGCAAGCCATTCAGGTGTCGGTATGCAGACAATGATGAGGAAGCAAAGACTTTTTGCATCGACAAAACAGATAAATCTCAAACACACTGGATCTTTTTTAGTATCAATTAAAATTCTGCATCGGCAACACATAACCGTTTCTCGATTTTAAACAATTTGGCAAACAAGAGAAAGAACGAAGGCACAAAATTCTGTCTTGAAATTTTTTTTAATCTAATACTTTTTTACGTAAAAAATTTCACACTGTAAAACATTTTACATCGGAACAAACAGGCCCTAGGATAAAAACTGTAAAATCAATCCACAAAATGGCAATTGGTGCCCTTATAAGTCCCAAGCAATTCCTGAAAAAGGTGGATTAAATATGTTGATGGCATATTTCAGTGATTCCTTCCATAAAGGAAATAGGAAATATCTAATTAGTAATTAATGAAAGACAATGTGATAGGATATAAAGAAAAAACTTACAGCAACAATCGCAAGCTGCTGGGCATTGAGATCAGCACCCTGCACACTGCATCAACGAAAATGCACGCTTGCTATTCACTTTCTTCCAAGTCATATAGAAAATAGGAGCAACAATTATCCAAAACTCTTAGTGAGGAAAGCAAATACTGTTGATGTACACTACAAACTGAAGCCATTACATACCCATATATGTAGAGAAATGAACTCTCAGTCAAAAGCTCTTTTTCATAAAGCTGCATGCATAAATCACCACTGCGCTTGTAAACCTGTAAGCCACGACAGTTTTTGGATAAGGTGAATTTATAGATGGTAACACGAGCCAACACTACAAAATCGAGATCACTAAATGAAAGAAAATATCACCAAAGGAAAAATGCCACACACTAATGCCTGTCTATCACCATGCTTCGAGATAACAAATATAACACTCTGAACTTTAATTTTGGCTTCACTGAATTCAGGACCCAAACCCACTGATTTTGTTCGACTTCATTTTCTCCCTTCTTATCCAGTGAGCTTAAAGAGCTGTAACCTAACATTTGGCACCAGGAATGTGCCCAACTATATAAATTGAGCCCCAAAACTATTTAACATTGGGCATCCATAGTATTCATACGGCAGCACTAGACCCATGGACAGTACAAGTGAAGGGCCATGAAGGTCTTGTTATGTGTGGCTTTTCAGAGCCAGCGGTAGATTTGATTCGCCCATTCAATGATAGCCAAACAAGAGCAAATACATGTCTCTACATGGGCATACTAGCACCAACTCTAAATGAATACACATCAAACAATTACAGAGAGTTTTGGACTTCAACCCTTTGTAGGCTGTCTATAATAGAGGCAATTACAATGCCAAAATTATTTTACCTTAAACAACTCCATAATTGTGGTAAAACCACCAACAATCACATTGTTAATAGCCTAGAGCAAATTTTCTTTGCCTCCCATTCTAGACCAACGTGTAACGTGTTAACAGGTTTCCATTGCACATGACCGGAATAAACCAAATAAAAGTGGGCATGAGTAAGACTTGGATTCAATTCCATGGGGAAAAAGCATCCTAAACCTCTAATAAATCCCTCTTTCAACCCACAAAAAATAGTTTACTTTATTACCTCCCCAGCCCCCAGGTTCCATAGCCTGGTAACTCCTAATGAAGTGCAAAGTCAATTTTGAGTTTGTAAGGCTATACAGGCTCGATTGCTACACTTCCAAAGTGAAGGCTAGCAATTTAGGATTTGCATAGACTACACAGAAAAAAGAACTTAGTGACCTACCCAACAAAACACCGTACCAATTGTAGCCTGTTAGAGATCACACAGAGGGAATGTTCAAGTTTCTGAAAACATGAGAGTGATCACTATTAGTCTACCACTAAGTAATGAGTGCCGAACAACAATATTAGTAACCAGTATTGATCATGTCTAATGTCAGTAGAACATGTGGATGTGCTACAGCCACTAATATCTTTCACTCGCAAAAATTCATCTTCAATGTGCTTCTTCTCATATAAGTTCAGTGGCATTAAGGACCAAGCACGTCATGATTGTTTAATGTGATATGCAGATAGAAAGTGAAATAGTTACTAAAATAATTTTTGCTCTTCCATACACGTGCATAAAGAAGAACATGTTCACGGCTTATGAATGCCATACCTCTACCAGCAAGTCATCAGAATTCTCAGACTCAGTTGATGCTGAAAGCAACCTGATTCTCAGTAAATCATAAATATGCAACAGATAGTGTGTATCTTCTCTGGCATATCTGACAAAACAGAATGACATAAAGAATTAGATAGGCTCCGCAACTGGGGGTCAAAATAGAGCTGACAATTCTATCCTGAACTTGTCAACCCGCCCAACTTAATGGGTTTGGGTCCATGATTGAGTTATGTCGATCTTAATTTGATTGAACTGATAAAACCTCATATGTATGATGTAAGCGAGATGGGTAATTTATTAAGTTTGAGCAGGTTGAGTAGACATTTAATGGTTAAACAAGGAAGTTCATCCATGAACTCTTTGGACATTAAAAGACTAATTGCTTTGTTTCTTTGTTGCCGAGTAAGTGCAGGTATAGAAAAGAAACTTTAATGTGCTCCACCTGGTTCTAATTAATACATGTTGGAAGTAAAAGCCGTGTTTGCAAAGACAATCTGCACAGTAAAATAAAAAAGAATGGTGGAAGAGCACTGTTCAAGAATGGCTTGCCACATTCAAATTTTGGCCGATTTTACCCCTGCCTATAGTGTTGCTTTCCGTTTCTGACTACATGGCTTTGTGCTATTGCTTTATCTTGTGCATGACGTGGCTTAATATGTTGCTCCGTTCTTTTCGAACAAAATTCCTCAATAACAATACTTGCATGATTCAAAAAAAATTCTGAATGGCCCCCCTCTTTGTTTCCCTCCTTTGAATTTTGTAGGAGCTCTTCTCTTACTCTGATCCAGACTCCTGCCTGTAAGAGGCTTTTCGAGGTATGCCATCCGACCAACAAAGGACACTTGAGTTGGCTGCTGGGTCTACTGCTATTACTTCCTTACAGAGCACTCGCTATGAGAGTAAGGGAGTGAAGGAGTGCTGAAGTTGTTTTCAGAATTAACTTAAGGCAAAGAGGGAAGATTTCAAGGGGTCATCATCTTTTAGGGATATAATTTTGGATGTTTTTGTTTGGATAGAGATCAAACTGCAGGTTCCAATGACGAGACATTGGAAGGACAAATCGTGCAGACACCTGACACAACAGCACCTCTCTCTCTCATAAATACAAACCCTTGAAAACTACACATTTTTTTTCATTCAGCGACAAAATCCAATTCTAATAAACACTAAAATCCCCCTTTTGTTATGCCATAGTGATATAAGTCTGTCTCACTAGCTGCAACAGTGTGATTCATAGTTTGACATAGATCCACGTCACACAAAGCAATATATGTCGTAACCCCCCCCCCCCCCCCCCGAGAAAGAAGATAGCCTCCAGTAATAAGGAGTTCCAAACAAGTGAGTCCATACTTAGCCTGCAGCTTAATCAAAGTACTTTCAAAGTAAAACCAACAAGAAAAAGAATATTTCAATGCCAAAAAGGAAGGCAAGCCATTAGGAAAGCATGGGTCATTGGTCCCCCAAAAAATATTTACCTGAGCATCTCATCAGGGATAGGACGAATTCTCCAATCTGCATTCTGGTATCTGCAGCAAGTTGGCAGATCAGTTTCGTATCACAGAAAACAGGGGTTTGGTTCAAATACAGAGTCGAACAAGAGAAGAAAGGGGATAAGAAGATACTTGTCATATATAGAACCTACTCTTTGTTAGCGCTTACTGCACAAAAGTGGTACAGAAGATACTCCAGACTATTTCTCTCCATTTTCAATACCCTTGAGGCCTGAAAATTAAGGCAAAACATATATCAATACAACCAAACATTGTACCCTCACCAGAAATCAACATTTCTCTTACAAACAAAGAATGTATTAGCAAAACAGAGCAAGCCAGACCTCTGCCATGTCTGGAGAATTAATCACAAACGAGAAGAACAAATACAAGAAGAACAAAAGAGAAGAAATACAAAATACCATGGAACAAATAAATTCAGGAGAAAGTTTGTTCCCAAGAACAACATTGCACGCCTTGTGATCCCACCACCAACTAATGCATTTGCAATTCCCCAAATCAATTTTATAATTCCTAAAAAGTGGCAAGAAAGGTTTACTTAAATGAGGTTCCCCACAGGCCCACGCTAAGCCACTTTGCTTACTAACCTGTTACAGTGATACTTAACAAGGTGCTCTTGCAATTTTATCCAACAAGAATTTAATTTAGGAAAAATCAAGCGTGCAATCAAGAACGGCTGTTGCATAATACATGCTCTTGTTTTGCTAAATAAATTGCAAAAGTTATTAAAATTGCAATCAACAGTTACAAATCCTATCAAATGAAACACGTACGAGAAGTGTATCCGGGATAATTGGGAAACAACTTACATTGCACTTGGCACTCGCTGGAAAAATAGTTCATTGTAACAAATGAGAGTAAACTTAAATGGGCAATATAGTTCAACTACTGCAAAAGGAAAAATGGCTCAGATCCCAAGACCTCTTACCCTCCCCAACATTGTATTCCAAACAAAATGCAGCAAAAGGTCATGCTTTTGTGTCTTACTTTCAACTACATCATAACTACTGAGAGTGTAGTGTGGGACAGAGTTGTACTAACATATGAAAGGAATTACAATGGCTTGGGACCACCGAAGGTAGAGGAGGAGAGAGCTCAGGGCAGGGGAGGGGAGAGTGGTCAAGCAAAGAGTAAATATGCTCAGCCTGTAATGTGTTGTATGTCTATCTTCAATGATGTGGTTTGGCAGTGGAGAGTGGTCAACCAAAGAGTAAATATGCTCAGCCTGTATTCAATGTGTTGTATGTCAATCGTCAATGTCAAACCATATTTATATAGTAGAGGAACCTTGGAGAGGATGGAAGCCAACTTGTAAGCTTCCTCCTCATTAATCGACAAAATGGATTTTGATAAAGCTACTCTTTGCAGAGAGATATGGAGGACCATGGAGCCCAGGGTACTTAGTTTGGAATGAGCAGTGAAATGATTCTGGAAGGGCTCGCCTTACCGATGGGCCAGAGGTCCATCGGTAAGTGCCACATGGCAAGGTCCTCGTGGATGCCCAAATCAATATCACGGAAAGGTATTCAAATAACTTCCATCCATCGACATTAACTGAAGAATAAATTGGCGACCAACCAAAAAACTTTTCCCATGGCTAATTAATAGCTGTGGAGGAGCACAAAAATCACAGAGGGGTCGTAATTAAAGGTAGCACAGTCCACAACCACCTTGCTGGTACAGTGGTACCAAACCCAAACAAACCCTCATCTTTTTAATCTGCTTGCAGTGGATAAACTAAAAACCCCAAAGGCCCAACTATGTATAACAGGTAGGAAATTCTTCAGAGTCACAATCCTTGGATCGAACTAGGGAGATCTGAATTGAATGTGTTTCTTAAAAAGCTATTTAAAAATTCATATCACATCAAAGGACTTCCTCATGATAACAAGAAAACATCGTGTCAGTACTACAAGGCAATGTTATCAAAGGCGTTTTCTGGGCTTGCCTTGGGGCGGTGAAGCAATGCCAAAACGCCTCAAGGCTTGAAAATTTGGGCGGTGAACCACAAAGGCAGTTGCCTAATTTCCTTAGGCACACTGAGGCGTACGCCTCAGTCGCTTTTTAATCCCCGATAGGTGAGGCGTAAGCCTTAATTAGGAGAGAAATTTTCCTAATCTAATTTTGGTAATTTCCTAATTCAAACCCTCTCTCTCTCTGCTGCCTTGTTGAAGTTGATCATCATATACAGTCGAGCTCTGTTTTTCTTTAACCAGTTGTGCTCTGTTTTCCTTTACTAAGAGATGAACTGATGTGCTTTGTTAATAGCTAATAAAGTGATAAGTTAATAAGATAAAAAGTTAACAACTAAATAAAGAGATGTTAAAGGGTTTCTCAATTAGTTATTAGCTGATAAGGTAATAATAAGTCATTAACTGATAATCTACTTTATGCTATCTTTTTGTATTAATCTATCTTTTATGAACTGCACATTTTTTGTATTTTTAAGTTATTTATTAATTTAATTATTTAAAAAATAGAAAATCAAAAGGCTTACACCTCAATGCCTTGGGGCATACGCCCCATGGAGGGTCAAGCGCCTCGCCTTGCGCTTTCGCCTCTGAAAACTTTGCTACAAGGAGAATTAAGCATAAATAGTGGTAGTCTGATAGAGAAGAAACAACTTGACCAAGTCAATTAGAGAAGAAAATATTTCAAATGCCACTAATATTTACCAAAACAAAAGTTCCCAACCTTCCCTTCTAACTGTTGCATATGCAGATAAATCAAATTCCAATTTTAGGAACAAAATTTTCCCAAAGAGAATCACAAAACAGCTTCAAAGAGTGAAATACGATCTTCATTTGCGTATTATGGACAACCAGTTATGATTATTATGAATGGAGGTAGGATGTAACAGGGAAAAAGAGAACTGGCTAGACATAAAGAAGTCCTAAACTTTTCAAACACAGATAAGATGGACAGACTCGACAGAGACACTAAATACAAGTGATGCAGGGCGTGGAGGGATGATAGGTGGGAAGAAGGGTAGCGCAAATGGGCCACAGCCCTAACACAAGGCCACACAACCTTACACTCAATTCTCATTAATTAATCTCTGAAAAATATATCAACTCTTATTTATAGAGCTAAAATCCTAACAAGAAAACAAAACTATAGTCCCCATAGAAAACAAACTGATATCTACACATACCATAAGTAACTCTTACCTAAATCTTACCCTGTCAGAACTAAATAATTATCAAGATATTATCCTACTAAATAACAATAAAAACGATGACGATAATAATCATACTCATAACAATAACAATAACAGTAAATATATTTCTTGGACCAAATCTCCTCTCACGTGTAGGACATCTACATTCTAGATCAACAAGCTATCTCAAAAAAAAAAAAAAATGCTCTATATGGGCACCGAAGCACCAACAGCTACACCACAAACAACTCGGCATGGCTTTTTCTTGTAGGACCATTTTAACAACATTAAGGCTCACATGAAGTTCACGTTTTAGCAAAGGGAGTTGCATCAAATAGAAACCTGCCCCGTGTCGAACAAATTGCAGACGTATATGCCAAAGTCCCTTTGCAGCCATATTATATCACGATCTGCTCCATGCATAACCTGATTAGGTCAAAGTATCATCATGATGAAAAGAATACACCACAGTTTAACAGATGAGTCAAAAATGAAATAGATCTACCTTCTTTTTGGCAGGATCTTTGAACACTTCCCTCAAATAAGGACCGATATGAATGCGAAGCTTTAGCGTATCAACAACGAAATCCTCAGTTCTAGTTGAGATTTGCATCAGACAAGTCAAACCTTGAAAAGATCGATAATGATTATGTTCCAAATCAACCTGGGCAATGCCAAAGTTAATAAAACTAGCTTTAGAATCAAACAAATAGAAATTACATGCAGCCGTAAAATAATGGTGAAGTAAACAATTAAAAGGCAGCCATTATCAACTGCTGAAAAAATTATAGCTCAACAAATAGAGCAATATACAACAGGAAGAGCACAACATCAAAAAATCTTCAACGCTTCTTCCCCACTTTTAGGAGCTATTTAGTTTAATATGAGTGACGGAATTTTGGTCATTGTAATTTGTACTCTCCGCTATATATATTGTTCACAATGACATACGTGTGTTAGGGTTAATCAACACCCTAAACGCTTTCCATTCACGACATGGTATCAGAACGGTGAAACACTGCTACCGCTCACCAAACCCTAATTGCCACTACCAATCTGAACTCCGACAGCCTATGTAGCACTGACACAACAGAGATTGTCAGGTAAAATTCCAGAGAAGCATCGAGTGTCAACCATGTACTATTGTTTTCCAATATAAAGAACAGGTCAATGATATTGCATGGCATGGGTCACGATTACGATGCAAGGCGACTAACCATCATTTTCCTACACCCCAATCCCCCTCACCCCAAAAAACCCAAAAAGAAAAAGGAAAATATATCTAATCTGCCAGCTAATGAGATACAAAATTTACCGCAAACTCAGTCACTCCACGCAACTTAGCAGCTAGCTCCTTCAGATCCATGACTTCTTCCACAAGCTTGAAAGGAGTAGACTCAATTGGAGGTGGTTTCACAGGCTCAACATGCCCTACATTTGGGTCAACAAAATCCAAAATGGAGAACTTCTCCTGCAAACATGAAAATGTAGTTAGCAAGATATCAAGATTTCCTCAAGCACACTGCAATACATTGAAAAGCATAACAAATGATGATTACAACCAGCAAATATGAATAAGTAAATAGCACAATGAACAAAGTGCATATTAACCTAGAAACTAAGCACCTAGAACACATAATACAATTACATTATAAATAAGGATTGATCGGGCATGATAGTATTAAACTAACTCTGTGAAAGAGGTACCTTCAAAAATATGCATGATATTATCCATAAATTCATTCGTCGCTCAATAAATTCGAGATTGAGGAACAATTGGCCAGGGTGTATATGTTGAAGGTATTGACAGGTGATCTGTATCATACCAATAAGAGAGAATATTCTAGATTTTCATATGGCAAATCATGTTTAGCGTGAATTTTGGGCTTGCGTTACAAGTTAGTAGATTGTTAGAATGATTCACTTCTAATCAATAAGGCTTTAGAAGTTAGGAATTCTTCAGTAGCTATGCAATTTGCTGAATTTTCCTAATCTATAAGGTTTTTTTTTTTATGATTTTTACCCAACCAAACCAAGCCTTATTCCAATCAATTGGAGTCGGCTACATGAATCCTATTTTTATGGTTTTTATTAGGTCTAAATATTCTACTTCGTAAAGGTACACTAGTTTCCAGTTTCCTATTTGTGAGCCGAAGTCCATGTGGTGAAATGCCTTTTGTGACAAATGATGAGAGTACTTCCCCTGTCAACATGCGGTAATCATTAGTTCGACATTTTCCAATTATAATTTGAGAAAATCATGAAGCCATTTGTCTCCAAGGCGAAAAGAACACATAACTCATGACGACAAGGCAGTTTTCCAAGCGCTCTATTTACGTAGGATGCCTCCCAAATAACCCCACATTTCTAGAACATAAATCTCATGATAAAAAATTCACATTATAAATATACGAGACAACCAATTCACATGAAACTAACACAACCCATAACTAACCTAAAAACTTCGTAACTTTATATCAATAAACTAACCAGTGGATGTATAAACCTGGACCCATCCTCACTCCTCTGCAACCAAACATGATCAAATGGCTGGTTCGAATTATTAACAACAATCTTAAACTTATCCTGCGGCCGGGGAATACTCGGCACGTGAAACGGAACCTTCGGCTTACCCCCCATCGTTTTCTTATCCCTAGAAGCCACCTTCACCGACGACTCAACCCTATCTTTCTCCTCCACCACCACCTGACTCAACAACCCTTTCTTCTTGTGCTTTCCATACACCAACTGAAACCCGCTCTCCGAATCCTCCGCATTCGCCGCCATACCACTGGGCCCACCCTCCTCTTCCTCCTTCCTCGCCCTCCGAAAATCGTCAACCGAAACATCAAACCTCTCGAACACCTCGTCATTCGCGCTCACCAACCAGTCATAAGCGTCATCGAGATCCCCCTGAGGGAACTCCATCTCCTTGCCCCATAATTGGGCGGAAGAAGATCCGATGGCTCGCAGCATTAGCTGCGCATCATCGGAGATTTCTTTGACCGGGGACTTGAACTCGGCGAAGTTGTAGTAGAAATGGAAGTCCTTGTCGGACGGTATGCCTCGGGACGAGCCCGAGAGCTTCGACAGCGAGGAGGAGAGAGGGCCGGAGGTGAAGCGCTGGAGAGCCTCGGCCTTGTGCTTGGTGGACTGGGGTTGAGACTGGGAAGGATCGGTGTCCATGGCGTTGGTCTTTTAGGGTTTTCGGGTTTGGATTTGCATTGGCTTCAGTAGAGAGATCCACGGGAGGGGAGAGCGGGGGTTTAGGGTTAGGGTTTTAGTGTCCGTTTGAGAAGTGATGGGAAGTTACCTGCTGCTTGCTTTTATTGCGTTTCTTCAGTGTGAACTGAGATGGGAGGGGAGAAATTGCATGTAGCGGTTACGGGTTTGTGCTTTGTTGGTTTATTGCACTTCCTCTCTCGAGTTGAAGAGGGTGAGCATTAACCTTTTTTTATTGGTTGAAATAGTATGAGGTGGTGTTCCAGTAAAAGTTCTTTTTGTAAAAATTCTTATTTTTCAAATTTTATAATGAAAATGAAAAGTAATTTTTAAATTTTTTTTGCACCATATAAAAGATCTCAACGAGATCTATCAAACAAGATCCATATTAGTAGGAAAATTATTTGCGTAAACACATGATTTTTGGGCTTGAAATTACCTCCGTTTGAAAAAAAAAGCACTTTTTCTAAAAGTGGAACACCACCTGAATTTCACCACAAAGTGTTGTCATGCGTACTAAAAAGTATATTGTAAGAGTGAGACCTACATAATTTCAACCAATAGAAGGGAGGATAATATTCACCCTTTATTTCAACCAATAGAAGGGAGGGTAATGTTCACCCTCTTTTAAGGAGGGTGAACAAAATTGCACTCCTTCCTCTCAGACCAAAAAAATGTGAGTCAGCACAATATCATTTTAGACCCCGTTCAGTTGCCAGGAAAGTACAGAAAATAATGAGAAAATCGACTTTCTCATTCAGTTGTCAGAAAAGTTGTAGGACCCATGTTTTTAAGTTTTTCTGCAATATTTACTTTCTTGGAAAAGTGATTAGGCCAAAAGCATTGGATTTTGCGTCACGGGAAAAGTTTTCTCCATTGTGGGCCAAAATAATTTACAGGTAAGGAAAAAAAGTGAATGACGCTAATACCAAAAAAATGCGAATTAGGTTCTTAGACAGGCACTTTGAGATTTACATGAGCAACAACAATTTCGACTACTATGGTGCTTTCTGAGATAATTATTGTGGAAAAAGATTGGTAGTTTATTTTTTTTTGATGTATTTATTTATTTATCTTGTCATTAGTCTTCAGTTTTGTTTTGCACTAACTAATTATCAGTAAATTTTTGTTTCGGTAACTTATCAAGCACGGTTGTTTGACATTTGTTTATTTAGTTATCATCTACTTATTTTTTAAGCTTCATTTGTACGGTTGATTATCAGAGGATGTCAATTTAAATGGGAGATTTGCATGACCATTCAGAGGATAGCAAATCAAATAGGGAATTGCAAGTCGATTTTTCCATTTCATGTTAAGGCTTTGCATTAAATAAAATACATTTTCCATATGAGTTAATTTTTGAAATATGGTAGCCCATTATTTAGCTCTCAAAGTTACTTTTATTTAAAATTAGCCATGGGAACAAAAATAAAATGAAGTTCTTCCCTGCTGAAAGAAAATCACTATATACATGACTAATCACAACTGTTGTACTCCCACAATTATTACCAAGGGTATTCTATCCACATATTCTAGAGGATGAAAGATATTTGATTCGCTTGTACGTTTGGGGTCTCAAAACCACTGAACACAAATTCAGGCGTTCACTCGAGCCGTTTCGTCCAATCAAAAGGTGCCCAATCTCGGGCAAAACTCGAAACAGCTTGCTTTTGTGTCTCCTCTGAATCATGCTTTCTATGACCATAAATGTCCTCTTCCGGCAACTTCAGCATGCCCCTTATAACATTGAGTCCGAAGTTGGCTTTGAACTGCTGCTCATCGTCAATCACGTGGACAAACCCCTTGTTTAATCCGAATTCGACATGGAAGTATGGAAAATCCTTGGGAACAGAAGCACGCAACCCCTTTATCAATGAGCCTCTTCGAATCGGGCTGGCTCCACTCATCTTCAGCTCTTCAATTGCCTGATTGTAAGTAGGAAAATACTAGAAGAAGATTACTACAGATGTTGAGTTCTCAAGAAACAAGTAAAATTTCGTCGATGTTGCTCAAGTTTAAAGATTAAACCAATCACCAAGGGTTTTTCTCTCCGTAAAAGACTAATAGTGATATATGAACCAAACTTTCCAAATGGCGATCCGTGTCATTGGCATTTTTCCTATCAGACTAGAAATCTAATTAAGGGGGCTCCGCTGCCTATGGTGGTAGAATTTTCACCCAATTTACCATTAAGGTACTGATCAATCTGCACCATTAAAAGTCACACAACTACACAAAAGATTCTGGGTTAAAACTTTCACAGTAAAACGAGCATCATGGTGTCAGCTCAAACACACACAAAAAACTGTTTATCGTCCCGTCTGTTCAAGAACTTAGTTTCAATACAACAAATAGTATGGCAGTATAAAAACCAATGGTACATGCAGAAAAATCTTCGGAATATAGAGGAGAAGGGGAAGCCGAATCAAACCCATTGAAAATAAGACATCCAACGTAAGCGGCTTCAGCAGAAATAAACACAGTATCAACTAACAAACTAGACAGAGTAGAAAAAATGCACCTTTTTGAAATAGAGAGGTGCCTGTTTTGCAATGTCCTGGGGCAAGGGAATGCACTCAATCAAACAATGGCGCCTTTGCTGGGCCAACCCCATGACCGTTTCAAGGAACACAACATCCTTTTCTTGCTTTGCAAACATCATGATAAGGCATTTCTTGAAGTTGCGAATTTCGTCTCACACATTATTGTCCACAGTCCTTGTAGCTGATTCATGCTGTTTAGAATCAGTGAAGTAACTGCTTAACCAAAATTTAACCAACAACAGCGACAGCAAAAAAAGAAAAACTAGCTGCAAAAGCTTCCATCAAGCCTAGTATTTCTAACTTATGCAGAAAAAGAAAGTTCAGGAATCGGCAAGGCCAAAACTGATCAAACTCAAAAGATGTAGCATTCCAAATACTAACCTACGAAAAATATTTACCTACAAGTTTATCTTACCCAAGTGGTTTATTGCAAACTGTAGCACTATCTTGTCTTTGGAAAGCATGAATGGAGTTGCATGATTCCTGCATTATTACTTACAACAAGGAAAAAGGAATTTGCGTTGTGCTCATAGTTAAGCTTAAGACCAAGCAAGGCTGCTAAAGATGGATATGTTATTCGACACGTGATAAAACTGACTCATTCTAACAAATTTGGAAACGAAGGCTACCCCTGAGGGGATTGAGCTCAGTAAACCTCACTGATGCTAGTAAACTGAGGTCCAATCCCATAGCTTCAATTTTTGCACTTGGGATTTCCTTATCTATAGCTTCTTTGACCTCTTTTCCAGAAGCCATACTTCTGACGCCCATTGGTACATGGACACCATGCAATGCTAGAACGCGCGCAGTTTCAGTGCCAATACCTATTGACGCTGCTGCAACAATAGCAACATGATAAGCATATGCCAAAAATTCAGGATTCAGAACAATACACTACTTCATCCAACACAGTTCACTCATCAGCATTTGCCCTTCTGTCAGTTATGTGTAGTGCCCAATATGAATAGCAGATTGAATAGGCAAAACTCAAATAATCCAACTTCAGGGACATTCTGCAACATGCCTTGTTCTCGATTGTACTTGTCAATTCCAAAACTTAGAGGGATTCGTTGCTAGGTTAGAGGGATTCGTTGCTAGGTGGCTTTTGCTGCTTATATAGAATTTTGCATGTGAAGTGTATAAGCAAATTGGTTCAATGAAGTTAAACTTACTACCTTATGTTAGGTGTCTTTTTCAACAGAACGAGATACCAATATGTTACTTTTAGCTTATTGAGAAAAATAATTTCACAAGTCCGAGCAAGCGAGCCCACACAAAAAACTTTCATAATAAAAGTTAGGACAAAACTCAGGATATTCCCCTTCTTTTTTGGTTAGTAAAACTGAAGATATAATGCTATACCGAATCTTTTTGCAACCATTCATGTACTCCGCACCAGCATTTAGGCTTGCTCGATCACCCTTTTTCCTTCTGTAAAGCCTAGTGTTCTGTTATTGTGTAGAAGGATTCTGGAAGTACACAGGAAGTACACATGTAAAGGTATCTCCAAGGGATGAAATACAACCAAATTCAATGTACTGTGAAAGTAAAAGGAAACAAATTGGCCGTTGGAACGAAACTTATACCACCGAATAAGCAAGAACATTTCTTTTAGAGCAGAGTGTGTTTTACCACAAAGCAGATGTGAACTATAAGAAGAGATTATGGCTATTAGTAGATTCGTGTTGTGATTTGTGATATCCCCTCAGCCAAAGTTGTTTCACAGGCTCAACATGCCCTACATTTGGGTCAACAAAATCCAAAATGGAGAACTTCTCCTGCAAACATGAAAATGTAGTTAGCAAGATATCAAGATTTCCTCAAGCACACTGCAATACATTGAAAAGCATAACAAATGATGATTACAACCAGCAAATATGAAGAAGTAAATAGCACAATGAACAAAGTGCATATTAACCTAGAAACTATGCACCTAGAACACATAATACAATTACATTATAAATAAGGATTGATCGGGCATGATAGTATTAAACTAACTCTGTGAAAGAGGTACCTTCAAAAATATGCATGATATTATCCATAAATTCATTCGTCGCTCAATAAATTCGAGATTGAGGAACAATTGGCCAGGGTGTATATGTTGAAGGTATTGACAGGTGATCTGTATCATACCAATAAGAGAGAATATTCTAGATTTTCATATGGCAAATCATGTTTAACGTGAATTTTGGGCTTGCGTTACAAGTTAGTAGATTGTTAGAATGATTCACTTCTAATCAATAAGGCTTTAGAAGTTAGGAATTCTTCAGTAGCTATGCAATTTGCTGAATTTTCCTAATCTATAAGTTTTTTTTTTTTTATGATTTTTACCCAACCAAACCAAGCCTTATTCCAATCAATTGGAGTCGGCTACATGAATCCTATTTTTATGGTTTTTATTAGGTCTAAATATTCTACTTCATAAAGGTACACTAGTTTCCAGTTTCCTATTTGTGAGCCGAAGTCCATGTGGTGAAATGCCTTTTGTGACAAATGATGAGAGTACTTCCCCTGTCAACATGCGGTAATCATTAGTTCGACATTTTCCAATTATAATTTGAGAAAATCATGAAGCCATTTGTCTCCAAGGCGAAAAGAACACATAACTCATGACGACAAGGCAGTTTTCCAAGCGCTCTATTTACGTAGGATGCCTCCCAAATAACCCCACATTTCTAGAACATAAATCTCATGATAAAAAATTCACATTATAAATATACGAGACAACCAATTCACATGAAACTAACACAACCCATAACTAACCTAAAAACTTCGTAACTTTATATCAATAAACTAACCAGTGGATGTATAAACCTGGACCCATCCTCACTCCTCTGCAACCAAACATGATCAAATGGCTGGTTCGAATTATTAACAACAATCTTAAACTTATCCTGCGGCCGGGGAATACTCGGCACGTGAAACGGAACCTTCGGCTTACCCCCCATCGTTTTCTTATCCCTAGAAGCCACCTTCACCGACGACTCAACCCTATCTTTCTCCTCCACCACCACCTGACTCAACAACCCTTTCTTCTTGTGCTTTCCATACACCAACTGAAACCTGCTCTCCGAATCCTCCGCATTCGCCGCCATACCACTGGGCCCACCCTCCTCTTCCTCCTTCCTCGCCCTCCGAAAATCGTCAACCGAAACATCAAACCTCTCGAACACCTCGTCATTCGCGCTCACCAACCAGTCATAAGCGTCATCGAGATCCCCCTGAGGGAACTCCATCTCCTTGCCCCATAATTGGGCGGAAGAAGATCCGATGGCTCGCAGCATTAGCTGCGCATCATCGGAGATTTCTTTGACCGGGGACTTGAACTCGGCGAAGTTGTAGTAGAAATGGAAGTCCTTGTCGGACGGTATGCCTCGGGACGAGCCCGAGAGCTTCGACAGCGAGGAGGAGAGAGGGCCGGAGGTGAAGCGCTGGAGAGCCTCGGCCTTGTGCTTGGTGGACTGGGGTTGAGACTGGGAAGGATCGGTGTCCATGGCGTTGGTCTTTTAGGGTTTTCGGGTTTGGATTTGCATTGGCTTCAGTAGAGAGATCCACGGGAGGGGAGAGCGGGGGTTTAGGGTTAGGGTTTTAGTGTCCGTTTGAGAAGTGATGGGAAGTTACCTGCTGCTTGCTTTTATTGCGTTTCTTCAGTGTGAACTGAGATGGGAGGGGAGAAATTGCATGTAGCGGTTACGGGTTTGTGCTTTTGTTGGTTTATTGCACTTCCTCTCTCGAGTTGAAGAGGATGAACATTAAACTCATTTTTATTGGTTGAAATAGTATGGATATTTCACCGTAAAGTGTTGTCATGCGTACCAAAATATATATTGTAAGAATGAGACCTACATAATTTCAACCAATAGAAGGGAGGATAATGTTCACCCTTTATTTCAACTAATAGAAGGGAGGGTAATGTTCACCCTCTTTTAAGGAGGGTGAACAAAATTGCACTCCTTCCTCTCGGACCAAAAAATGTGAGTCGGCACGATATCATTTAAGGCCCCATTCAGTTGTCAGGAAAGTACATAAAAGAAAGAGAAAATCAACTTTCTCATTCAGTTGCCAGGAAAGTACTAGGACCTATGTTTTTGAGTTTTCTTGCAAGATTTACTTTCTTAGAAAAAGTGATCCGGCCAAAAGCATTGGATTTTGCATCACGGGAAAAGTTTTCTCCATTGAGGGCCAAAATAATTGGCGGGTAAGAAAAAAAAGTGAATAACGCCAATACCAAAAAAATGCGAATTAGGTTCTTAGACAGGCACTTTGAGATTTACGTGAGCAACAACAATTTCGACTACTACGGTGCTTTCTGAGATAATTATTGTGGAAAAAGATTGGTAGTTTATTTTATTTTTTTGATGTATTTATTTATCTTGTCATCTTCAATTTTGTTTTGTACTAACTAATTATTAGTAAATTTTTGTATCGGCAACTAATCAAGCACGATTGTTTAACATTTGTTTTTTTAGTTATCATCTACTTATTTTTTAAGCTTCATTTGTACGGTTGATTATGATGTCAATTTAAATGAGGGATTTGCATGACCATTCAGAGAATAGCAAATTGAATAAGGAATTGCAAGTCGATTTTTTCATTTTATGTCAAGGCTTTGCATTAGATAAAATACATTTTTCGTATGAGTTGATTTTTGAAATATGGTAGCCTATTATTTAGCTCTCAAAGTTACTTTTATTTAAAATTAGTCATGGGAACAAAAATAAAAGGCTTGTTCGTTTTGGGAATTTTGAATTTGGATTTGAATTTGTAATAATTAGGGTAGGGAGATAGAGGTAATGATTAAAGAGAGATAGAAATAAAAATAAAAGTAATGGTTGAAGATATAGGTAATGAGTAAATTTTAGAGTAGGGTAATAATTTAGAGTCCAAGACTCAAAAACCCAACCGAACAAGCCCAAAAATGAAGTTCTGAAAGAAAATCACTTATACATGACTAATCACAACTGTTGTACTCCCACAATTATTACCAAGGGTATTCTATCCACATATTCTAGAGGATGAAAGATATTTGATTTGCTTGTTCGTTTGGGGTCTCAAAACCCCTGAACACAAATCCGGGTGTTCACTCGAGCTGTTTCGTCCAATCAAAAGGTGCCCAATCTCGGGCAAAACTCGAAACAGCTTGCTTTTGTGTCTCCTCTGAATCATGCTTTCTATGACCATAAATGTCCTCTTCCGGCAACTTCAGCATGCCCCTTATAACATTGAGTCCGAAGTTGGCTTTGAACTGCTGCTCATCGTCAATCACGTGGACAAACCCCTTGTTTAATCCGAATTCGACATGGAAGTATGGAAAATCCTTGGGAACAGAAGCACGCAACCCCTTTATCAATGAGCCTCTTCGAATCGGGCTGGCTCCACTCATCTTCAGCTCTTCAATTGCCTGATTGTAAGTAGGAAAATACTAGAAGAAGATTACTACAGATGTTGAGTTCTCAAGAAACAAGTAAAATTTCGTCGATGTTGCTCAAGTTTAAAGATTAAACCAATCACCAAGGGTTTTTCTCTCCGTAAAAGACTAATAGTGATATATGAACCAAACTTTCCAAATGGCGATCCATGTCATTGGCATTTTTCCTATCAGGCTAGAAGGCAAAAATGGTAGCACATGTTATCTTTATTTCAGCGTCCAATGATTCGTACGAAAAGTAAACATCTACATTGCTCACAACTCTCTCTTAAATACTCCCTCCGGCTCACAATGGATTGACAATTTTGGCATACGTGCCTTTCAAGAATTTATCAAACAAGATTTATATAGCATGTAAAAGCATTATAAATTAAAAGCAAAGATAAATTCTTAAGAGGTCTGAGCCAGTGAAATTGTCATCCATTTTGGCACAAAGGGAGTAACATACAAGGACAAAGGGTTTAAAAAGAGGACAATAGGGTTGGTTACATCTTTGTGTGTGTGTGTGTTCTCTTTTGCTACAGTAGAAATCTAATTAAGGGGACTCCGCTGCCTATGGTGGTAGGATTTTCACCCAATTTACCATTAAGGTATAGATCAACCTGCAGCATTAAAAGTCTCACAACTACACAAAAGATTCTGGGTTAAAACTTTCACAGTAAAACGAGCATCATGGTGTCAGCTCAAACACACACACACAAAAAAAACTGTTTATCGTTCCGTCTGTTCAAGAATTTAGCATAGTATTTCTGTTTCAATACAACAAATAGTGTGGCAGTATGAAAACCAATGGTACATGCAGAAAAATCTTTGGAATATAGAGGAGAAGGGGAAGCCGAATCAAACCCATTGAAAATAAGACATCCAAGGTAAGTGGCTTCAGCAGAAATAAACACAGTATCAACTAACAAACTAGACAGTAGAAAAAATGCACCTTTTTGAAATAGAGAGGTGCCCGTTTTGCAATGTCCTGGGGCAAGGGAATGCACTCAATCAAACAATGGCGCCTTTGCTGGGCCAACCCCATGACCGTTTCAAGGAACACAACATCCTTTTCTTGCTTTGCAAACATCATGATAAGGCATTTCTTGAAGTTGCGAATTTCGTCTCACACATTATTGTCCACAGTCCTTGTAGCTGATTCATGCTGTTTAGAATCAGAGAAGTAACTGCTTAACCAAAATTTAACCAACAACAACGACAAAAAAAAGAAAAAGAAAAACTAGCTGCAGAAGTTTCCATCAAGCCTAGTATTTCTAACTTATGCAAAAAAAGAAAGTTCAGGAATCGGCAAGGGCCAAAACTGATCAAACTCAAAAGATGTAGCATTCCAAATACTTGACTGTACCACTAACCTACGAAAAATATGTACCTACAAGTTTATCTTACCCAAGTGGTTTATTGCAAACTGTAGCTCTATCTTGTCTTTGGAAAGCATGAATGGAGTTGCATGATTCCTGCATTATTACTTACAAAAAGAAAAAGGAATTGCGTTGTGCTCATAGTTAAGCTTAAGACCAAGCAAGCCTACTAAAGATGGATATGTTATTCGACCCGAGATAAAACTGACTCATTCTAACAAATTTGGAAACGAAGGCTACCCCTAAGGGGTTGAGCTCAGTAAACCTCACTGATGCCAGTAAACTGAGGTCCAATCCCATAGCTTCAATTTTTGCACTTGGGATTTCCTTAACTATAGCATCTTTGACCTCTTTTCCAGAAGCCATACTTCTGAGTTCTGACACCCATTGGTACATGGACACCATGCAATGCTAGAACACGCGCAGTTTCAGTGCCAATACCTATTGACGCTGCTGCAACAACAGCAACATGATGAGCATATGCGAAAAATTCAGGATTCAGAACAATACACTACTTCATCCAACACAGTTCACTCATCAGCATTTGCCCTTCTGTTAGTTATGTGCATGTGCAGTGCCCAATATGAATAGCAAATTGAATAGGCAAAACTCAAATAATCCAACTTCAGGGACATTCTGCAACATGCCTTGTTCTCGATTGTACTTGTCAATTCCAAAACTTAGAGGGATTCGTTGCTAGGTGGCTTCCGCTGCTTATATAGAATTTTGCATGTGAAGTGTATAAGCAAATTGGTTCAATGAAGTTAAACTTACTACCTTATGTTAGGTGTTTTTTCAACAGAACGAGATACCAAAATGTTACTTTTAGCTAATTGAGAAAAATAATTTCACAAGTCCGAGCAAGCGAGCCCACGCAAAAAACTTTCATAATAAAAGTTAGGACAAAACTCAGGATATTCCCCTTCTTTTTTGGTTAGTAAAACTGAAGATATAATGCTATACCGAATCTTTTTGCAACCATTCATGTACTCCGCACCAGCATTTAGGCTTGCTCGATCACCCTTTTTTCTTCTGTAAAGCCTAGTGTTCTGTTATTGCGTAGAAGGATTCTGGAAGTACACATGTAAAGGTATCTCCAAGGGATGAAATACAACCAAATTCAATGTACTGTGAAAGTAAAAGGAAACAAATTGGCCGTTGGAACGAAACTTATACCATCGAATAAGCAAGAACATTTCTTTTAGAGCAGACTGTGTTTTACCACAAAGCAGATGTGAACTATAAGAAGAGATTATGGCTATTAGTAGATTAGTGTTGTGATTTGTGATATCCCCTCAGCCAAAGTTGTTTCTGTTTTTCTTTTGAACCGTTTCAAACGCCTGAAGGCCTTACAAGATTACAAGATTTCACCGCAAAACACAGGAATGAAACAAAACTACCAGCATTTCGACGCAAGCAAATGCACTAGCAAGCTCAATAATAACACATTATAAAGCGAAAGCAGACGAACATTGAGGTCGGGCATGAAATTGCCTTTCGGGAAGAAAAAAAAAATTGAGACCATGAAATCCAATATAAACTTAATTGTTCTCAGTTAGGGTTGAAGCCTGAAGGGTGGAAGAGACCTGTAACAATGGCAGTGAGAGACCAGTCCCATGAATTCCATCCTCAGCTGTAGAGCGCCATGAAAATGCATAATAAAGCTCCATTTCTGCTGAACAACCGAATTCTCTCTCTCTCTCTCTCTCTCTCCGGGAGTGAATTCACAACATCCAGTGATAAAATGGGTTTCATCCGGTACGGCCATATCTATTTTCATAAAAATAAAATCACACAAATCATATCCGATAATGTATTAATCAGTACTCGATTACTGTTATCTTCAACAAGGTTCATTTTCTTGACAATTTCTACAACCTGAACCGCTTCGATCGTAGAAATAACCTGTCGTAAGTTCACAATTTATCAATTACACGAAGAAGCAGTCCCTGCAAAGAGACCGTAACAAAATGAGTTTGATCAAGTGTGGCCAAACCTATCTTCATAGGAAAAACTTCATTCAGATCATCTTCGATTACGTATCGGTAAGTGATAGATTCCCATAATCTTCAACAAGGTTTATCATCTTGACAAATTATATAATTTGAACAGTTCCGATTACAGAAATAATCCGAAATGAGTTCACAATTTACCATTTACAAGTTGCAATCGTCGTTTCAATTGACTTCGCAGGTTTAACATGCGAAGTACCAAAAGAATAGTACGACGTCGTTTTTAAACAACTTCGCCTCTGTGAAGTGCGAGTTCTTCAAATGGAATTGATCCAGTATGGACGAACCTATTTTCATAAAAATAAATTCGCAGAGATCATCTTTAATAGTGTATTAATCGGTATTAGATTCAAATGATCTTCAACATGGTTTATCTTCTTGGCAAATTCTACAACTTGGACGCTTTCGATCACAGAAATAATCCGAAATGAGTTCACAATTTACCAATTACAAGTTTTGATCCATACAATGGGAGCTTCTTAGGTTCAACATGCGAAGTCCCAATAGTATCCGGACGGCGCCGTTTTAGACAACCTCGCGTCTCTGAAGTGCGAGTTCTTCGCCAAACTCACTCGTCTGCAGGGGAAAAGGCCAAATCAGATAAGTGGGTAAGCTCTTCTCTGGGTTTTCTCTCTCCTTTTATCTCTATGCAATACTCATTTTCAAGACTGGAAGCTATGGAAGTTTCTTCAACTTCCCCAATCTCCAGAGGTTCCTGAGGGATGATGGTATTGATGAAGATAGTGGGATTTTGCATATAAGTTTTTTTTTTGATCTGCCAAAACGCCCCTCAGGCGCATATATAGAAGTTCATACATGGGTACAAATCACAAGCCTCTGCTTGCATTTTTTTTCCCCCTGGAATTCGTTGCTGCACCTACATATTGGTTTTAGCCTCATCTGATTCTCTTGCAGCTCTACAAGCAACATATTGGCTTGTTTCATTAGCTTTCTTGCTTCTGCTATCGCCTATTGGCCAATGGCCAATGGCATGATAAATAGCGCAACCGTGTTTTCCCTAGCCTTGTTCTTTAGTGTTAGTTGGACTAGAAATGATTGTATTTTTGCTTATATGAAATCCAGTAATATTGGAGATGAAAAGTTTTGAAGAGTAAAGATTTGGAGCATTCATTTTTCAATAATACAAAAATGGGGATAAATGGGGGATAAGTTTGGGATTCTGTCACAAGATTTGATGAAGACCGTTGGAGTTGTTCATTCTTCCTAGCAAAAACCAGATTAAGGATTGGACATGGCCTAATTGGTCCAACATGACTCTTACAAGTTACAAGTACCCTCTCCTCTAGTTTCACTGGATATGTTTTTTCCTTTCCCCCCCTTTCCCGGTGGTAATTTCGTTTGCCTTTTCAGACAGTTTCTTTATTTTTTCAATGCATTGCTGACAATGGAACATATACTAATGTGGCAACGACAAACAAAACTGCAATTTTAATCTTCATTAGGAAGAGAAACGTTTAGTTGGCGCCTACCAAGATAATTTTACTGCATATATTTGCCTCTTTCCTTTCCTATTCAAGAGACCATCCTGTTTTGCTAGATGATTCTGTCATTTATTTAAGATAATGCAGTGTTCTTATATCCCCCCATGTTGGTACCCTTCAAAATGCAGTTTTGACATGGGTGAACCTCCTGTTTTTTTGAAGCAAAAAAGGCCAACCTTGATATCTTGCTTTTGCTTGATTTTCAATGACAGGAATTGTGCTTTTGCTTTTGCTTGATTTTCAATGACTGGAACTCAGGCAAGTTCAGAAAAGAGAAATTCAATCTTCAAAATTGCCTGCCTAGCATTTCATTGAATTGTGCTTTCATAAAAAATCAGGCGTCTAGTTAGAGATAAACTCTAGAAAGACTAAAGAAAGAAAGAGAGATAGATTGAGCTCGAGTTGGTCATATAATCGCAAGAATAGTAGGGACCATGTACGAGATGCAATGGAATGACATGATATGATGCTTTGGATGGTGACTCACCTGCCACTGTGGTATGCATGAGTCCCATTCCTTCTTTGGGTAGCCATCTGCGCTCCTTCATGACATACCCTGTACTATTTCTTTCTTTCTTGATTGGATACACAACCGAAAAGGCTTAAGAAGAAACACCAATAGCAGGAATATGAAAACATCTCAAACAGCACGCCACGGGCGAGGCAGATTTGTTCCAAGAGCCAGAGAGGCAAGTTTAGCTGCTCTACTGATCCAATTCACTGAACAAATCCCTTGGTATCTTCCACCAAAAGCATTGACTTCCCAGGGGCGATCGAATTCGTTCGTGCAAAGGAGAATTGCTTGCCGACAATCTGACTCCACAATGACATTAGACATCCCCAGATGTTCAGCCATCAACCAGGCCAACCGAATTGCCATTACCTCGCCTTGCCAAAACCGAACTAACCATAAGAGGTTTCACCACTCCGTCAACAATTTTCCCTTTGAAATCTCTAAAAACAACAGCAGACAAAGCCTCATTTCTCATCCCAGCCACATCACAATTCGCGTTCCATTGATTTTCCCAAACGGGGAGACCGTACCTGAGTTGCAACCGTGGGATTTTGAACCCCCAACCTTTGTAGATTGTATACAGATTCCTCCCTTTCATTTATTCCGACTGATAAGTTAAAAAGAGGTTCTTCACTTGAAGGAGCAAAAATTAGGCCTCAACTTTGGAAAGAGAGATACTGTCAAAAAAAAAAAAAAACTTTGGAAAGAGAGATATATGATATGTATGCCTATGTTCCTTTTACATAACATGGATGCGTAGAGATCAAGTTTTCAAGTCTATAAGCACGGTGCGTTGGGCTGGAAACGCAGGAGATGCTTAGCGACACTGCAGCTCCTTTTCAGCAGCCTGACAATAAGAATTGTCAAAAAGTCAATGTCCTCTATTATTTGTGTTCTGAACAAGCAGCTAATTCTTAATGGAAGTGATCACAAGGAAAAACTCCACAATGACGACCAACAGAAAAGAAGGTTATGAATCACCCAAGTCTCTGATAGGGTGAATAGTCACTGCTTTCATGTAAGAAATTGGGAACCAAGAAGAGTATCTCTGCATGTAATTCCTTTTCTATTTTCCATGACAGTGTATTATTATAGTACAAAACAAGGTAAATAATCGAGGAGGACGTTTCCTCCATTACAAAGAAACCAAACCAAAAAATCTAAGTTATGGGGCTAATGCTACCAACTAAGAAAATAAAGGATCCTCCTGTTAGTGCAGACTGCAAAGAAACAGATGAAGTGCCGATTAGAATACTCAGACAAAGAGGCTTTTACCATAACAACATGAGCGATACGATCCAGAAGCCCTTTGGAACTCGACGAATCCCTCGAAGAATAGGAAGGATTTCCTGCATTCAAAGCTCAAAAAAGTTGCAAGGGGCAGTGGAGTATTGTTAGGTGTCTGATTAATCACATGGCATAGAGAGAGGCGGAGTAGCTTATATCTGCTCTCGCAACGCATTTACCCCTTGTTGCTCAAGCATAAGTTACTTATATTGATCAAACAAGCTACTTCTAACTCCAAATGGAAAATGCGACGAGAACTGTTGATTGCAAATTGAGGTGTATGTGTTGTAATGGCTCCAACGTAGTCTTACCCTGATCAATAAGTATTAGACCACAAACAAATACACAAACACTTACTCACACTCACAATGGGGGTGGGCTCCGCACACACTGGACACTCCAGTGTGTGCGGAGCCCACCCCCATTGTGAGTGTGAGTAAGTGTTTGTGTATTTGTTATAGTTGTAGCATTGTTGTACCCTGATTGACCATTAATTTGGTCCAATCTGATCCCTTCTGGATATGAATAACGGTGCAGTCTTGATGATGCATTTACAATCCTACCTTCTTTGCTAGTTCTCCGCGCCATTTTCTTCGTGGTTTCCAACATTAGATCAGTCAAAAGAAAATGATCTGCTGTTCAAAAAAAAAAAAAAAAAAAGACCTTGCAAGAAGATGACCGAACATCTTAAATCACTTACCCTACTAACACCAATCAGTGAAGTAACAGCTTAACCAAAATTTAACCAACAACAGCGACAACAAAAAGAAAAAGAAAAACTAGCTGCAGAAGAACTGTTGATTGCAAATTGAGGTGTATGTGTTGTAATGGCTCCAACGTAGTCTTACCCTGATTGACCATTAACTTTATCCACTCTGATCCCTTCTGGATATGAATAATGGTGCCGTCTTGATTATGCATTTACAATCCTACCTTCTTTGCTAGTTCTCTGCGCCATTTTCTTCATGGACAGTCAAAAGAAAATGATCTGTTGTTCAAAAAAAAACCTGCAAGAAGATGATAGAACATCTTAAATCACTTACCCTACTAACCCCAATCAGTGAAGTAACTGCTTAACAATAATTTAACCAACAACAGCGACAACAAAAAAAGAAAAACTAGCTGCAGAAGCTTCCATCAAGCCCAGTATTTCTAACTTATGCAGAAAAAGAAAGTTCAGGAATCGGCAAGGGCCAAAACTGATCAAACTCAAAAGATGTAGCATTCCAAATACTTGAATGTACCACTACAACAACAACAACAGAACCCATGTAGTCCTCAATCATTGGGGGTACAGGTGGGGGAGGATTGGAGACAGACCTAATCTTTTGCAATATGCACAAAGTGGCTGCTCTTAAAATATCACTGAAACAATGGCCCCCCTATACCTGTTTTGCTGCGGAACCATGCCCCCAAATCAAAGTCGAATGGCATCAGAGAGGGCAGGCCTAGAGACCTAATTCAATTTATGTGCACATTATCATACTTCCTTCATTGATAGTCCAGAGTATTGGTATGCACAATGGTTTATTGCAAACTGTACCACTAACCTAGGAGTACCTACAAGTTTATCTTACCCAAGTGGTTTATTGCAAATTGTAGCTCTATCTCGTCTTTGGAAAGCATGAATGGAGTTGCATGATTCCTGCATTATTACTTACAACAAGAAAAAGGAATTGCGTTGTGCTCATAGTTAAGCTTAAGACCAAGCAAGCCTGCTAAGTTCGAAATTTTCTAGTCTATAACACATGTCAGAAACTGTAACGACAGCAGTGAAGAGTCTGTGCTTCATTGCTAGAACATAATTAACATAAGTTTTTGTCACATAGGCTTGCCAACGCATGCACTTAGGCAAGATCACACAAAAGGGAAAGATTCCATTGGACACAGTCTGGATTTCAAGAAGCAGTAACGCACCAGTTAGCAGTTGTGAACAAGAAAGCCAGCTCTTGAATCATATACTTAGTCTTTTCTGGCGTTTAAAACCTAAAAGTAATCAAGGGCTGTTAACATGTGCAAACTTGAAAAGAGCTAAAAACCTAATATCTACTCTATAACACCAGAAAACAAAGCAACATGGCTCTTGCTTCAGATAAAGCGAACTCCATGCCCCAACAACACTCAAAAGCCAAAACCCATAGCATGTTATAGCCTAATTCCGCGATCCCCTAAAGAGAAAAGAAAAAGACAAACAGAAGAAAAACATAGACGCACATGCACACACAGAAAGAGACTGTGGAATTGAAAAAAAGTTAATGCTGCTATCAATTACGGTGTTTGGCCAGTCCATACGGAGCTTTGCCCTTACTTTAATTGGGCCACCGCTAGTGGATGGTGGGATTGATTCCCCACATTAGTCGGTTCACTGGGGCCGGATACCGGGTAATAAAAATAAATACTGAAAAAAGTAAAAGAAGTATTTTGTCTCACCATAAGTTTTTCAGCTTCTTCATGATTTCCTTTCAAACGAAGTTGCAAAGCTTTTGCGGCCAATTGGTTTGCACTCAATCCCTCGTTAACAACTGTAAAAGATGCACTAGGTACCGACTCTGACTCTACTTCTCTCTCTCAATTTGGAGAGCCAACAGAACCGCCAGGTTCATCATCCTTCTAACAAGTAACTTCATTCACAAAGCTTCCATCATTTGCAAACTCATTTAAGCTTGACAATGCACTAGAGATAAGGCCGGAATCCTTAGAGGACATGGTTTGCCTTTTGTGGTTGTCTCAAGATAACGAATCATGAAGTTTAGGCACTTTCATCTCCGAACGATAGCAAGATGCATCCTGCAAGCTTTCTACGTCAGTATTCTGGATATAAGTTACAATATGCAAGTTAAAAAGAAGAAAATAGATGACTATGCTAAACAAAATGAGACACACTTGGCCAATGTATATGCCAAAGCTTTTAGCAGCATAACTTCATTAAGATCTAAGTACCTTGCCAGGTATCTTTTTATTGTGATCCTCTAAAACTGTTTTGGTGTTCCCCCGTTAAGCCCCTCTTTCTATTGTTTATGGCATGGAGGTGAGCACGAGTCACGAGATGAAGCAGTTGTACGAAAATGCCACAGAAACTGCTAGCTGACCCACTGATCCCCACCGCTCTTCCACAACCTATACAATTTAAATGGATGGCATAAAATTGGTACATGCTTAGATATGCCGATCAAAAAATGGTAAATGCTTAGACATCCCAACTTTTAAGTCCAAAATATACAAGATCTTACCTCCTTAAAATTCCGACCTTCTTGGGCCGCCGGCTCTTGAGCACGCTTCAAGGCTTTTAATCTCCGGCTGGCACCCCCGTCTCCAACAACAGAATAAGACATATGTTGGTCACCCCCAGGCTTTTTCCCATCCTCAACTTCTGGATAACCAGATCCATTATTCTCCAAATATGGATTCAATTCTCTGGGATGTTCTCTCTTTATCTGCCCCAATAAGAGAAAATTGTGTAAGTCACAAAGAATCAGCGTGTGCACTGGTATGGGAAAGAACAGATAGAAGACAAAAGAAAAGGCTGGTCTGAGATCTGAATAGGATAGAGTCATAGACATCTCCGGGATGATCAAAGTACGTAGCCCCCCTCACTTTCCTAACCAATGAGATCTGCAGCAAAATAAACCCCAAAGGCAAAGTAGACAAATTCTCCATCCTCCTAAAACATCAAAAGCTATGATATTTTCTCCATCCATTTTCCAGTAGGATAGGTATGGTAATTCACTGAAGGCATTCCTTCAAGTGCAATCATAGAGAAAAATTCAGGATGAACAGTGAGGCTTTACAACAAAGTTGATGGAGAGGGCATAACTCCTCAGCATGAGGTTCCTCTAGCTGATCTGAAGTCGTTGCAGGTTCTCTCTCGATGTTGTCTTTCGGTCTAAGCATCCACTCTAGTCCCATTTCCTTTCTCACAGTATTGTACGTTCTTCGATAAATGAAATTTTTGCCTGTCAAGCAAAAACACAATGTGGAATAAGGAAATGGGACATCTTTAGTTCTTTTAGCTCTGTATCAGTTTTATCACACCACCACCCTGACCCAGACACCCAGCAGATATTTCCCTCCATTTTGTTCACTAAATCAAAGACCCACCAAGCTGTTAATCCAAACACCAAACTAAGGTAGCGAAGCCAACAATGCAATATTCATATCCTCGTACCCAGAGACGGAATCAAAGGTGGGCTTAAGGTGCCAGGCTGCAAAGAATTACTTTTGTTCACAAAGATTTACACTTGGCCGCGTTGAATTACTCGTGGCCGCAAGTTATTGAAAGTGTGATTACTTCGCACGATTCTCTTGTGTTTTACATGATTCTTCGCCACTAAGAATTACACTTGGCCACGTATAATTATTCTTGGACGCGTCGAATTACTCGTGGCCGCACGTTATTGAAAGTGTGATTACTACGCACGATTCTCTTGTATTTTACATTCTTCTTGGACTCGTCGAATTACACTTAGCCGCATGTTATTGAAAGTGTGATTACTACGCATGATTCTCTTGTATTTTACATGCTTCTTGGCCGCGTTAAATTACTCTTGACTGCATTAAATTACCGTTGGCCGCGTCTAATTACTTGTGACCGCGCGTTATTGAAAGCGTGATTACTACGCACGATTCTTTTGAATTTTACATGCATCTTGGCCGCTTTTAATTACACTTGGCCGCATCAAATTACTTCTGGCCGCTTTTAATTACTCATGGCCGCAAAACATTTTTGTAAAAGTTCATGGGGTCAAAGTGACAAACAGGCAAAGTTTTAGGGTTGTCGAATAAATTAAGCCTTTCCTCTTCCCCCGATATTCACCCTCGCTGGGGTTCAGTAGGGTTTTGAGACTCGGCTCGAGGGATTATTTGCGAGGTTTTATTCGCTTCGCTCCGTGATAATCGCCATTTTTCTTTCCCAAATGAGGTAAGCATTTCTCTTCTCGTTATTTGACGGTCTTCACAACGATATGCTTTTAGGGAAAAACTTCTTGATTAGTAAGTAGCTAACTTGGGCGATTAAGAATCCAGGATCAAATAACTGTTTAACGCTAACCTTAAGGTGCAAATCAAAGTTTAATGCCATTATATAGAGAAGCTATTGGCCGGAATCTTTATCTAGAATCATGCTAAGCATAGAAACATGAAGTTTTTATCAACTTAGCTTCAGATTGGGCCATTAGTAATATGGTCTTTGGTCCAAGGAGTTAGTTGTTGCTTTAGGAGTTTGTTTCTTGTTTTCTGCTCTCCAGTTGTGGAGTTTGTTTGATAGCCTTTTTGCTGGTTGTCTTTGCTTTGTCTGGGGTATGCCCCTTAGCTCCTGTACATTCAGGTTTGGTTAATAAATCTTTAACTTACCCAAAAAAACTTAGCTTCATCTCTGTAAAATCTCGGTATGTGTTTCGTGTACCCGGTAAGTATTTAGAAGTATCATGCAAAGTACCGGGTTGCGGGTACATATACGGCAGGGTTTAGAAGTACCCGTGCTTCATAGGTCGTCACACTTGAAAATTGAAATCAGTTCAGTTTTTATTTTTGCCACGCATGATTTGGTATTTCTGATAACAGTTGCCCATTGTAGGGCTTGAGGTTTTTAATTTTCAACGTGGGAATCTATGACTATCCACTGTTATTAATTTGTGGAACAGTTAAGAATGCAACAACTATATTCATTTCATGATGACGCAATATGTAACGCTTGTGATATGTATTAGTATATGTTAGCATGTATCAAGATAGATATACAGGGATGCACCGAGGGATATGGCAGGGGCAACCTCCTGGCCAAAACTTGTCAATATCTCTAAGGATGGCAGTATACTTTTAATTTTTTTCGTTCACCACCCAATTTTTTTAGGAAATGTATCCATATAAACATCACTCCCCAAGGTTAGAATCATGTATCCGTATATTTTTGTATGGTAGTCATGTTTCTCTTGGTTTTATTTTACTTTTGTCGAATAAGCAGAATAAGATACCAATCTTTAGTTTCAAGACAGCTATCAAAGTTTCCTAGTAAAAAGATCATGTAGAGGCACTAGGCTAATGTTATTAGCAGATTAGTGAATAGAATTATGCAGAATAGCTGTCTCTGATTTGATTTCTGCAATCTGCACTTCTGCAGTCGCCATCCGGAAGTTCTTTGGGCTCAGCGCTCTGACAAAGTTTACCTGACCATTGCTCTTCCTGATGCGAAAGATATTTCTGTGAAATGTGAGCCTAAGGGGTTATTTAGTTTCTCTGCTAAGGGTGTCCAAGGGGAATCATTTGACTTCAGTCTGGAACTTTATGGAAATATAGCAGCAGAGGTGAGCTCCTAAATAGCCAAACATTCTTTGTTTTCCTTCAAGTTGGTATGCGTTTTTGTGCTTGTGCTTATGTTCATATGTAAATTAAAGAACAAATGGATGTTTTATGATACAATTGAGGTGTTCTTCCAATTGCTAATCTTCCTATGATCATATTCTTGTGAACTGTGCTACATACATCATACATGGACTTTGGTAAGCGTACAGGTAGATTGGTTATGGCTGGGATCAGTTTGTAAAACTGCATCTTTAAAAAAAATTCTAGAAGTGCAATATGTATGTTGAACAATCAGAGAAAGAAATGCAGAAACTTGTAAGTGGCCCTTTTAGACAATTAGACTTACTATTTAACCTAAAATAGAGTATGATACCCAAAGGTAGGTAGGAACCAGGGTTTAATGTTAGTATGCTAGCGGGCCTACAAACTAACACCTAATTCTTAAAGCATACTGAGCATTGAAAAAGTCATATAAAGCTAACTTCATCTCTGTAACGTACTATTTTGGTACCCGTATACTTTAAAGCCAGTATGTAGTTAGGCCCTACCTTGCCCTAGAGGTACAATGTAGGTACCCAAGCCTACCCTATCTGCAGGTGAGATAAATTTCTTCCAAAAATAGTATGGGTACGTGTTTCGTATTGGGCTTTTTACCTCTAGGTCCAGAAAATAGAAAGTAATTCCCACTAGGTCTCCTCTAATTAGTGAAACATTGAAACCCTATGAAAAGTGCCTAAAACCCTAAACCCTGAAAGTGCCTAAACCCTAGGGTACCCTATGAAAGTGCCTAAACCCTAGAGTACCCTATAAAATGCCTCTAGGTCCAGAAAATAGAAAGTGATTCCCACTAGGTCTCCTCTAATTAATGAAACACTGAAACCCTATGAAAGTGCCTAAAACCCTAAACCCTGAAAGTGCCTAAACCCTAGGGTACCCTATGAAAGTGCCTAAACCCTAAGGTACCCTATAAAATGCCTAAACCCCTAGGGTACCCTATGAAAGTGCCTAAATAGCTAAAACCCTATATTAGGAAAGTGCAACCTAAAATCCCTGTGAAAGTGCCTAAACCTAAACCCTAGGGCTCTATGAAAGCGCCTAAACCTAAACCCTAGAGTACCCTAAACCCTACGGTATCCTAAACCTACCCTAAAACCCTAGGGTACCCTAGGATTTTAGGGTACCTTAGGGGGTACCCTTGCAAAAGTACCAATTTCCATACATACCTTGTAGGGGGTGCCAAATTTTCTTGGTTTTCGTACTTGACCGCTCATGCCATTAGTTAGTCTGGGTTTTATTTTGGTTTAAGCTTAATAAAAGAACGAGACTTCTCATTGCACAATGCTGAATTACTATATCCCATGGTCCAGGGCTGCAAATCTAAAGCTGGGTTAAGGAACATACTTTGCTCAATCCAGAAGGAGCAGAAGGGTTGGTGGAAAAGACTATTGAAGACAGAAGAAAAGCCTGCACCCTATATCAAGGTTGATTGGAACAAATGGTGTGATGAGGATGATGAAGAGTCTACTGGTTGTAAGTTTATCTAGCGTCTTATTTGTGTTCAAAGGATGATCCTTTCTCTCATTGATGTTTGGAACTGAACCATGTTCTTAGAGCTTGCGTTGTAGCCATATCATTTTGTGGTTTGCATTGGAGCTCACTGTATTGAGCTTGTTGGATGTCATATTGTGTCGGTACAGAAGTTGCACCCTTTTTGGCGCCTTTTTAAGTACAGTAGAATAATTCTGTGGAAACGGTACGGATTTTTTATCTTGATTTATGCAACATGTCTCTGCATCGGTAACTCAACTCACCAAGCATTTTGTCCTAGTTACTTGGTTTGCTAGATGATTCTGTCATTTACTTAAGATAATGCAGTGTTCTTATATCTCCCCCACGTTAACATGTATCACAAAGAGATCAATTTCCCCAAATTGAAAGGTCTACCAGAAAGTACATTGGTGGTTGTACCATCTGGAGTTCCATCATAATTGCCTTACTATTGTGTTGAGGTTAATTCTCCTTCTGTGTATGCTGGTTATTAAATTAGATGGCTTCCGTCAGAAACCAAAATTTTGGATTGTGGGCGGTCAAAAACATCTTTCTTATGCCTGTTTCTTAGTTCTTTGGTCATATATTTATGTGTTAATGTCACGATCCTGTAGTAAATCTGTTTCTTGTCTCTGATATATGTCTTAGTTTAATATATGGGATAAACAATCCTTGAATGTCCAGCATTAAGATAGAATTCATTCAGAATTTCCTTGCTTTGGGTAGAATTGAGTCCCACACAAAACGGCCTCCCTATGCCTTTAGGAAATTTGTGGAATAGCTGTAGCTGATAGTAATAATTCCTGCTCTCTGCTGTTCATTTTTGGTATTCTACAGGTGATGAAAATTATGATGTTCTATGGCAAGCTGTTGCAACTCACCTTTTACAAAATATGTTTTATGAATGAATAAGACAATATTCCTAGTACTGTATGCATGAGATGATTGGTGATACCACTACATTTTCTGCTTCAAAGCCTTGCTTTGTTTGGTTTGTGATTTGAGTAGTGTTTTTGGATAATGAGTGGAGAGAGAAATGAGAGTAATGATTGAAGAGAGAGGTAAAAAGTGGAGAGAGATAGAGTGAGAAATGAGAGTAATGATTGAAAAGTTAGAGAGAGAAATATGAGTAATAATTGAGTTGAGAAATATTTTTTGAGTTGAGTAGTGAAGTGAACAAGGCATTGAAAATGAAGTCACTTTTGTCTTTCTTTTTTTATTTTTTTTGGTCAAGGCAGTCATGTTGTATTTGAGTACCAGATGGGCTAGATTAGTATATCCATGAATTAATTCCAGATCATGATAACTCGTTACCTGAATATTGTTAATTCAGTGTTTTGACATGATGATTTGTGTTTTCATGCAGCTGATCTAGCCTCTGATGACGACGTTCCGGTAATTTTATCCCCTTTTTTTTTATATCTAAATCATGGGGTAACTACAACTTGTCATTCACTGATTTATTTTGGCATTTGCTCGATTTGCAGCACACTGGTGAAGATGATGGTAGTGATGAGGAAGGAATGCTCTGTGAGTTTCATATTCGGTTCTTTTCATTAAAATTGTTATATCCAATTGGCTTCTGGATAGACATGTCCTGTTTTCACATCATTCACACAAACAAGCACACATGGTATTGCAGTGTTCTGCTAAAGGTTTCCTCTTTTGCCAATCAACACCATCTAAAAATGCAGAGAGTTGTCTTTTGCTGTAAAAAAAATCTTCCTTTTTTTTATTTATGATTTTTTGTGTGAATCATTGAATTTATTTTCATTTGTTACAAATGTTTTCTTGGAGCATAAATTGTGTTACTAACATATTCGGACGTAATGATTTTTCAAAAGTGGTGATGAAACGTGTAACTTGTACAAATATTTCCTTTTCATATTCCAAGTCAATTTGATCATGGATTCTCTGTTGGATGAATGAAAACATACTGATGTTGAGGCCTAATTATCAGCAAACCCAAAAATGCAACAATGGGCTCTAGCCCAGTTGGCATCTCCTGGTTCTCCCCTTGTGGGAGACTAAGGTTTGAGCCCCGTCGTGGGCGTATGTGAGTTCAAGGCTATGGACAGCCTTTGAATCTCGTGTGGACTAACTTATTAACTCTCCCCTAACCCCCGCGGATGTATAACCTATGGCAAAAAAAAAAGAAAAAAGATCTCTAATGTCAAATCCATTTGTATGTTTTGCAGATCTTCCCGACTTGGAGAAGGCCAGAGGAAACTAGCATAGAATCGATTTCCAACCAGTAGCAGGTTCCTTTGGAACCAATTTACTGTAAATACGTCGTATGAAATTGGATCTAATTCCTACTCAAAATATTGTAGAGGCGTACTTTGAATGTCCAGAGGCTCCAGGGCTTCCTTCTTTTCTGCTTTACAGCAATCTCTGATTAGATGCATCTGAATGTGGGCTCAGGTATTGTTTTGAGTCTGCTCTTTTACAAAACCGCCCCCAAACTTCGATGCTTAGAATCAATCAAGTATCAACAGTTCTTTCTTTCTGCCGTGAAGTTTTCCCATTGAGAATTGGGTGTAATTCACTTTCTCATGACGTGCAATTTTCCTGGGGTATAATAGATAGCCGTCCCTAGCAGAGGCGGTTAGAGTCCACCACCTTAATCTTTTAGTACTTGTGTAAAAGTCATAATTTTACTTGTTCAGCTATTGGTTCGTCTTACCGGCTCTGCTCCGGATACCTGCAACAGTCCACGAACATACTACAATCTAAGGGCGTAGTTCCAAGTTTTCTGTTGATGATCGGACAGAACATAGCAATTGCCGTAAGGGTGATGAGTGACGACAATATTTATGTGTAACTGGTTACTTGTTATTTCTCTCACAGCCTCTTTGGACGGTGAGAAAGGATGAGTGGATGGTGAGAAAGGATGAGATAAGAAATGGGAACCAATCAAAAAAATTCTTTTTTGTACTTTTCTTCCCATTTTTCACCAAAATGCTCAATCCAAAACGAGTGATTTCACAAGAAACCAAAACCCTTTCCTTTTTTTTTTTTTTTTTTTCTTTTCTTCTCATGAAACCCTTCCATCCAAGGGGGCTGTCACTCTCTCCATGTGTAAAGATCTTATCATGTGACGATTTCTCATGTGATTCTTCATGTGACGTAACATGAGATTTACTACTGTCCTCTATGTCTTCATCGTGCATGCAGAAAATCAATCTGATCAGACGTGCAGGGGTGGAGCTATGTTGGGGCCTGGGGGGCCCCAGCCCCAGCTCCCCGAACATCTGAGTTTTAAAATTTTTATTTTGTATATACCTAATTTTGAATATTATTGATAGTTATTCGTGTATAAACTACTTATAATCTTAATAATTTTGGTTCGATTTGATAAAAAATCAGTTATTTTACATTCTTATTTCTCAATCTCTTTCATATAATAAAATATACACACGTGACAATTGAATTAGCCTAAAGAATCATTTTAATGTATAAATGTAGCGAATTGAAAAGCAAAAGCATTATAATATAATAAGTATACATTCTGATAAAAAATGTCTTTTAAGCCGGCCCTCCCGGTGTCAAAATCTTGGCTTCGCCACTGCAGATGTGATATTTAGACCAAGTCTCTTACAAATGTCCAATCAACTTGAATTCCTGCATGGACAATAAATATATCAAATCTTACCAAATGAACGGTTTGAATCCTTAAATGGGATCATGATGAGTCCTATTTTACGTCACATGAGAGATCTTCGCATGAAAAGATCTTGATTCCTCCCTCTATTGCCACGATTGAGAAATCAATGATCTCATATATATAAATGATGTTCTTCTTTGATGTCAAAAAAAAAAAAAGTTTCCCTCGCCTACCTCTCGATCTTCAATCCATTACCACTCCTCACTATCTATTATCTATTAGGAAGGAGCAATATTCAAAAGGCCGGTCCTCAGATTTTCGAAGCCCTAGAACCGTGAACAATTTTTTTCTTAATATAAAAACTAACTTCAATCGTTATGCAATTCAGAAGAAATGACAGTTCAGGTAAATTTTGTTGCTTTCAAAAGATTAATGAAATTTTATTGCCGTTAAAAAAAGAAAAAAAAAAGGGGGTAAATTTTGTGGCTACTTACCCACTAGGAGTTGAGAAATGGGAGAGTCATCATCTACGGGTCACCGACTGCGTCGAAGCTCTACAACTTCGACTCAGAGGTGATGGTGGAGAGAACAAGAGGAACAACATCTGAAGAATAAGGAGAGAGCTGGAGATCGCCATGATTGTTAAAGAGAGCGGGATTTCAGGGAAGAAAAATTCAAAAGATGAAATAGGAGTAGGGAGGGATAATGAGTACGCGGAGGGGCAAATAAGTCAAACGAAGTAATGATTTGTGGCACTAGTTATTTTGTTTGAAGTGATTATCTGGTTATTCAATTTCTGCAAGCAACACGTTATCATATGCCGGCTTAGAACCGCTGGTTATCGGCCCCTGGACCCATCACCTCCAATCCTTCGTGAATCAAGATCCTTTAATGTGTTGATCTCTCGTGTAGCCTTCATATGATACAAAACGGGATCAACACGGTTTCATTAGATAATCCAAGCCATTCATTTTATAGGTCTCGATGTGTTTATCATGCATGTAAAAAAATCAGCTCGATGAGTTTATCAGGCATATGCAGACACATTGAGTTCGTAGACCCAATCAAATAAACTCAGCATTGCGTGATTCAGTTTATCCAGACACATTTACATTATTGGTTTCAGGAAATCTCTCCTGTGAATGCTATTATTGGCTGAGGCTGGTGGAGAGAGAGAGAGAGAGAGTGCTTCGTGCAAATTTTGGGGAAAAAATGCACATAGGCGCGGTCGGTTGTCTAACCGAATCGAACCGCGAAAACTGCACCATTTGACCTTGGGTTGGTAATTTCGATTAAAGCAGTAAGAATTTATTTGGGTAATTCTGAAAAATGTTTTTGCCAGAGAGAGAGACTCTGGGAGTAGTTCAGCATATAATCTCTTACTCTTACAGAGACCAAAACCATGCATTTTTACCAGAATAATGTCACTACACTACGTATAATCGTCACAACAGTACCACGAAGACAATCGTTCGTATCTAACAACATATAACATCATAACTTTGTTTGCACTATGTGTAGTTCTGTAACCGAATACTCCTAACCAAACTAAGCATCGCAAAAAAACATTCCAACTCGGCCCTGAAATTATGTAGGGCTATCGGGTCGGGGGCAACCTCCCTTGTCCACAATTTCCACAGGAACTACAGGAATAGAGTCCCACCATTCCTTTGTCCGTCGATTCCCTTTTTCGCTTGGGACGTGCTTCTCGATGTGCTTCCCCACTTTTGATGTCATTGTGAAGCAATACAATATAAGTGCCATAAGGATGTATTTGAATGGAACCACTGCTAATATGATTGCCAATCCGGTCGAAACCATTATAACCGTATCCGTGTGCTGCAACCAAGAAACAAAAAATGCCGACTTAAAATTTTACTTTTTGACATTGGAAGCCAAATCTACTGAGATAAGTGAAACAACAATTTCAGAATAAATGAGATAAAAGCAAGAGAATAATTGAATTACTCTTTCCTTGAACAGTTTAGATGACAGACTGACAAAGGTAGCAGGTATCGTAACTACCAGGTATACAGACAAGCCCAAAATATCAAGTTCTGTCGTTTAGTACTATTTCCGAGCAGTTCATGAAACTTGTAACTCTTAACATTCTCACGTAATGCAACTCTTAAATACAATTAGATAATGTGCATTCCACTTCACTGCTCCAATGGACTGAAACTTTCAATTTGGTATTGTTTCATGTTTTCGGAAACGGAAACCATGTAAAGTTCGAACACTTATTGCTTTCGTTCTTTTGTAAAAAAATTCACCAACCTGTTTTCCATTTTCGCCTTTTTGCAGAAAAGATTTTGAAAAGAATGTTCGGGAAGACTTCGTCATAGAAGTTTTTTTGTCTTCACAAATACGAAAGCAGAAAAGGAAAAACGATACCCCGCAAGAAGTTGTGGATAATCCCTATTTTGTTTTCCTCATAGCATTTTCAAACAGGATTTCTGTATTTTTTTCTGTAACACGACTTAACAAAGGAAAAAAACCAGCAAGTATAACCATTACCTTGGGGGCCTTTCCGAGCAATATTGAATAGATTTTCAATATCGAAATATTTGCCAACTGGACCATTTCACGTGTAGTCCTCAATCCATGTTGTGCTGATACTATGTTTTCCATTGTTGTCTGGTCAGAGGAGGTGCAGATAACTATCTTGTCACTCTTGTTTCTGGTTCCTTGTTTTCTTGCCTGAATCAACTTTGCCACCACCCAAAGCAAGAAAACAGCTAGTGCCTTTCCGACCCACTCGCTACAGCAATATATACACGCACACACATACACATGATGTTAGATAATGTAAAATCCAATCACAGTATACGTCAATGATATCGAAGAAATTATTAATAGATATTGATAACCATCCCTCCCTTATTGTTACTCTTCTACTCCACTGTATGATGTTGAAAAATATTAGTTGTACTAAAAGTACTAAAAGTGGATTACAAAAACAGCCAGCTACTTGAGTTCAAGTTGTGTTCTACTTGATAAAGGCTCGTATGAGACGGAGTCATTATGTAGAGAAAACAAGCTTGAATGCATTTTGAGGCACACTTTACCTTCCTGACTTTGGCATGATAATATTGTACTGTTTAAAACGAATCAACTCGAATTTGGCTCGAGTAAATCTCGTTTAGGATAGGATCTAACAACTTGAACACAGTTTGAAACTCGTTTTATTTCCACGCTGATATTGAACAACCCACTACCTGGCTCGTTTTACAGCTTCTGTCCCAAAGGCAAAGGAACATATTCTTGAGCTAAATATAAGGATAGGTACCGGAAATTACTCACTTGTAAACGACGAGGAGAGATGTGGCCATCACGACGACAGTGGTTGCTGGTCTTTGCCATGTTAGGATTTCTTGAAACCAAGGTACAACATTTTTAAGCTGCTTCAACAGCTCCTATGCAACCAAATCAAGTCCATAAAGGATGAGGACATTAAAGCTTAACAGATTCAAGAAAGTACTTCATACAAAAGCTGAGAAACCTAGAATCCGAAAATAATATATATTGCCAACTGCATTCCCATTTCTTCCACAGATAGCATGATTAACATCATTAACATCTATCCAAACTGATCAAACATGGCACATCATGATCACAACGAGGCTATTGCCATCATCTTGCGAAGGGGAACTGTGTAATTAACTTGGTTCCTTCACCTTATTGTGGAAGCAATCAACTATGATTCTGGTGTAATTATGATAGGAATATGAGACAAAAATAATAATTACCATGAGAACAAGGACACTGTCACTTATTCCTTCCTCTTTTAGCCCCTCAGTAGTAGCTTTTGCGACTTGGATTTCTTTTGTTTCCTCTCTGACTTGATTGATGGCACTCTCCAACGACGATAGATCTTCAACTTGGCCGCTTACATTTATCCCTTCTTCCACACCACCTTCCACCTCAGTAATCGCGACAACTGGTTGAGAGACATTCATACACCTTAAAATTGAGCTAGCGCTACATGGCTGCCCGCTATCAATCTTCTTCAAACTGCCAGCAAGCTGCTCCAATACATAGTCCCCCTTGGGCAACTCATCGTACAACGCGAATATCAAGAAACTTTTGGGATCAGGAGGAGATACTGCAAGCATTTCTCTAGCCGCATGGAGCCTTATAACCCCTAAGATGGTCCTCGCATGCATCTCCCATGCTTGTGTAGGAGATTTGATGTCGTATTTGTACAAAAACTGGTGCAATAAAATAACCTCCTTTATGAGAGCAAGCCAATGATCGCGTCTAGTGGAGCTTGTTATCTCTGGGAATTCCAGTACAACAGGCTCTTGCCTGGAAAATTTCAAGCTAGTTAGTTTTTTCCCCCTCTAAACTTTTTCGGTTACGCAATCTTGACCTCTTCAAGCTTTTCCAAATAATCGAACAGAGGACAATTTTGGCATAACCCATAATGTACAAATTCAAAGCATGCACCACCGTTGCCCAGATTGCACTAAGGGATGGAGAAGACAAAAAACTGCCCAGAAAATCAAACTGTGGGTTGGATTTAAATCTTGTGTAGTGGAGATCACATGCCCAAAGAATCTAAAGCATATTGATTTATAGAGACAACATCGTGTGATTTTTTGTGTATTATATGTATCAGTGGCCATAACTATAGATACCTGCAAAAGTGATTGGAAAATAATTCTCTTAGAGAATTCTATACAAAATATTTTGTACTAGAAATGATGTGGCAGTGATCCTCGCATACAAAAAATATATCCTGATGGGCTACTTCATTCGGAGTAGTAGGCCCACTACTAAAGCTCCGGCACATAATTTTGTATACTTTCTGTTTATCTGGCATTAACCATAGTATATTAGGTCCAAAAAAACACTCAAGTAACTTTGCAAATAGGTGAAGAAAAACAGAAAGAATACTTACAAGTCTGCAGACTCATAGACTATGGCCTTGTCGAAGATGGGAGCACCAAATGGGCCTGTAGCCGCTGGCTTCACTCTCTGTTCCACGTTCTTTGAAAGGTCGAGTTTAATTGCATCTTCATATGATAATACTGCCTTGGCCTCAAAGTAGAGAGCATAATTGGTTAGAGTGAGCCTACCTACAAATTCCACTTCAGGAATGAGGATAGTCCAAATACTAGCTAACAACTTTTGGAGTAAAAACGAATCAGGAATCTACGCTCCCTTTGAAATAATCGCACACATAAGTCAATAATGAAAAGAAGACTGATGGACAAACCAGGCCAACTTGTTCCTCCAATATGACGGACTACCCTCTGTGTGCTTGCGGTCCCCTCGACATGCAGTATAAACTCATCGTCTGCCAGTTCTACACCTTTTGGTTTCGCTTGATTTTGTAAATTTTTCATGCATCTGATGAAATATCCATGTAGAGGAAATTAATGGAAGGCAATGAATAATACCAAAATGTACGCATGGGCGATCTGAAATTCTGAATTACTCGTCAAATCTGAATTAGATATCGGCATACATAAGATGCATTTGACATTAGGTAGTTAATTCCACAAAATTCATCATTTTTGGCCATCTGTCAAATTTTTTGCCACGTTAGCTAAATAGACTATACCCTCCTATTACCTTAAGCCAATGACTTTGTATATTTAACTTTATTTTTCATGTGCAGAAGTCTCAAACTCTGTAATTTAAATGATGTTGTGACCCTTTCTTCAGGTAATAAGGAACAAGACATATGTAAATGGGGATATTTACTTGTTGATTTCTTTCAAGTACTTGTCATAAGCAGGGAAGTGCAGTCGGTCTGCTGTCGATGCAGTCAGAGTTTCAAAAGTAAATCTCCCATTAACCACATCGCAAGGTAATGGAACTAGTGTTCCCAACCACACGAATGCATCTTCTCCTACGCCTGGCCCATCATCAACCATGTTCTGAAAATACGACATATTAACTGTTGGCGCAACAACAATGACAAGCTGTTACAAAAAAACTATATTTGTTTCATTTTTGAAAATCAAGCCATCTATATTATCCATGTTCTTTGCAATAATTATTCTGTACAACTCCTACTTCATTTGGTAAAATTTGGAACAAAGGCCAATTTCCAAGGAAGTATTATTCTCTCCGAAGTAGGACTGGCCAGAAGATAATACATTTGACCTGAACTTACTAGGAGTGGCATGAGGTCCGTGTAGAAAAGAGAGATGTCATCTTGTTCTGCAATTGTCTTTGTAGAGATCCTTTCCTCTCTTTCTTTCGCTATGCTCTCCTGCAAACCAAATGAGTAGGAATGGGCAAATAAGTTAGCTACATTTTCAAATTTAGAAATAAACGAAGTCCAACTACTGATGGAAAGCAATTAAATTTTTCACATTACAAATGGCAGAACTTTTCCTAGCTACGAGAAAGGAGGTTAATGATTAGAACATATCCCAAAGTCTAAAAACCGGATCTACAAAATAATCGAGCTACGAAATTCCTACCTATCTTCCTCTTCAAGATAGGTACATCTGTCCCTAATACTGAGTTTCTTGTACCAATAATTAATTCATGTAAATGTTCTGACATTGAGCATACACACTCAGTAGTTGCATTAATAATTTAATACTTTGTTACAACTTACAAAGACTTCTCTAAACAATGAAGTACCTGTGTAATACACTTAACACTTGGGTAAGGCCATGAGGCATTTCTCCACATATCAAGCATAGTTAGCATTTCGAGTTCATATTCTATGACACCTTTTTTTTTTTTTTTTGGAAGTGAAATCTATGGCACCTTGTAATCCCATTGACCCTAGAAAGCAGTATCAATAGTATGCCGTGCCCCCACGTCCTTGACACAAAAAATTAGATGAACCCGACACTTATACATGTACCCGCCTCTGTATGGTAAGTCTGATAGTAGCCTAATTAACATTTGGAAACAGCCAATAGGGCTGCTAAAATTACGTTCGTAGGCTAGACAACAAAACTCAAGTTGTTGAAAGGGAGCTAATAAAGCTATAATATAACATTGATTTTCCGAAATACACAAAAACAAAAAAAACATGACATTGGAAAGTTAAATATCCTCAGGTGTAGATACCAATTCTCTTGTACACAAGCGGATAGGGCCGGCCCTGAAATTTTAGAGGCCTAAAACGAATTGTAAAAATGAGGCCCTACATTTTTAACAAAAAAAAATTCAATGTAGGTGTCTAATATAAGGTTAAAAGATTAAACTTTTAGCTTTGTAATTTAACTAAAATAAAATTTTAAAACAATTTATACCTAGAAAAAAAAATGAATCAAACGTATCGCTCATACATTGTGTTTTCTCTGACTATTCATGTCATTAACTTTAATTGTAAGAATACTATCTTGAACAATAATAGAATTATCTATTTTAAACTTTTTTTATTTATAAACAAAAGTGGCTTATTTTGTGAATTTGATATTAAAAGTTAAAAATAAAATTAAACAAACAAAAGAAAAAAACTTATCAAAACATTGATGGTGTGTAAAAGATTTGAACCTCTTGGTCTTGAGCAATACCTACAACTACTAAAACATAACTAATTTATAATGCAAAAGGTGTAAGAGCTGTATATTATTTATTCCTAGATCCAAATGAAAAATAAGAAAGGAAAAAAAAACTTTGTCAAAAGAAAACGTCCGTAAGAGTTGAACCAGGATCTCCTATCCCAATTTCAAGTACCTCACATGGACCATTTGTACTAGAATTGACATTGTGATAAATGAAGGAACAATAACATATATATAATATATCTGATATCTTTTTTTTGGAAAATGAGGCCCTCATTTTTCTGAAATTTCGGAGGCCTAAAGCGCCGGCACCTCGGGCTTTAGCCCAGGGCCGGCCCTGCAAGCGGATAATTTCGTAAACTTTCTCATGTTTTCTCCCAAGTGCTGTGGCTTGGCAGTGTCAGGAAAGGTAAGATACATGACAATAGCTGATAAGAGACAGCTAGCTACCTCTGTGGGTAATGGCATAAGCACACAGCATGTTGCTTCAAATAGTGTGATTTACTTGGAGGCTAATTCCAACATAATAGTGATATGGAACTATTACCACTGGCACTTCCGTCTTTTTACTTGAGATCGAATTATAATCTTAATCTTTTGGTGACCACATAGACGAGGCTCTGCTGATTTTTTATAACATGTAGATGAGGTTCTTTAGCCCAAATCGCAGCTGTCTTGATTTTAAATGCCAAAAACTATTGCTCGATCTTATGCTCTCAATCTCCTCTTCCACCGTCTCACAGATTCACAACTCAAACGTAACTATACACCTCTAAACATACCTGTTCCCCAAATTAGCAAGTTGCAGTTCGCTGTAATTGTCATATAGCTATTCCTCTACTTAAATGACTTAATCCGAACTCCGAAAAGCACATAATGCGTAAATGTTTTGCAGATGGGACTGTGGACCTACCGTGTGTGACTCTTCATCTTCAGAGTTAGGCATCTCCCAAGCGGGCATCATATCAAACGTGAACCGGCTGAACACCCCATTGTTAATAAGTTCTTCTACGTTGCAACACATTCTGCTGAGAGCCCTTGAGCAGCAGAACTCCACAAACTTCTTTGAATAGTCGCCCATTTCGGGATTCCATAGCTTCTCAAATTCTTCCAGTAATGCATCAACTGATGTATCTAGCTGCCTGCAATAGTTAGATTATCTCAAACAAAATTAGTTACTACTACGTGTAAATGTTCAAAAGTTCAGCTGTTTGGTTCCTGTTTTCAAAATCAATTTTACACATATCTCTTCAGAAATCTGTTTTTTGGAGAAAAAAGAGCTCGCATCGATCATTTCATATCTCTCTCATTCGCGGCTTCTCGAAAGCCGTTCTTTGAAATAAAACAGACATGATTGCATGCTTAGCAACCTCGTTGCGGGTATGAAACACTGTTTTTGGAAATAAATACCATCATCCTCTCTTATCTTGTTCAGTGGGGACTTCTGAAAAGCTATTTTTTTAAAATACCATCATCGTTTTTTGTACCAAAATTACGCGTAACACACGCACACAATAAAAAAAAATAAAAAAATACAACATTCTATGGTACACCCCTACCTAGCTTTCTCCTGGAAGACTGAAACAAACAGAGGGAAATTAAATCACTAGTCTATTCATATGGGCATTTTCTAATTAAGGAAAATCAAGGGCAGTACAGTAGTTGGTCATCCAAATTATTTTTTAAAGTAATTTGAGGCCATTAAGTATATATCCCCATAAAGTGTTACAATATCTTTATATTCTATAGTATCTGAATAATAATGAGAAATGGGGATTGGGGAAACATATGGACCCTACATATTCTTCCAAGATTAGGTAGTCAACTGGAGTATTGTTTTTGCGAAAATGATATAAGGACCGACCAAAACCCACCGAAATCGTACTGACGGCCGCGCCGGGCCGTCTCCAGCCACCGGACGGCCGATCCGAGCCGTCCAAAAATTTTATAAAAAAAAACCGAGGGGGCCCTTGCAGGAATCAAGGGCATCCGAGATGTGTAGGGTGCTTGGATCAAACACCATTTTTTCGTGTATATATGTACACATACATATATATATATATAAGCACCATATATAATTATCCAATTATTTTCGTTTCCTCCCTCCTTTGTTCTGTGGATCCCACATTTCTCATATATTCCCACCCACAATCTCAAATTTTCCAAGCCTCAGTGAAAAAAAAAAAAAAAATTAACCCGGCAGCCAAACAATAGTCTTGTTAACCACAGCCCACTTGGACAGGGGTGGTATGTATATTATGCCACATGAGTGAGAATTTCCATGCACATATTCCGATATCAATACACTAAATTTATCAGATATCGATAAATCTTTCATACATTATCGGGCAGTGGTTAGCACTTTCCATCAAACAATTCCTACATGCACCCTGTAATTTATGCAGATAGACATACACAGAGATATATGTGCATACATATATACACATGTATATATACGTGTATAGAGAGAGAGAGAGAGAGAGAGAGAGAGAGAGAGAGAGAGAGAGAGAGAGAGAGAGAGAGAGAGATACTGGGCACATCTGTGGAGGAGGTCGGAGGCAATGGAGGAGAGATGCTTCTTCTTCTTCGTCATGGGTGCAATGCGGTAACGATTCAGAGAGTCTTCTTCTGTAATATATATATGTCGTTTGAAGAAGAGGCAGGAAAGCAGAAAGAGCGCCTCCTTGTAGGAAGGGAAAGCCACCACGTGGAGGCCATGCAAGAATTGGTGCATTCCCACAAACAATTTTACTTACGTACTGCCATAACAAAAATGGGTCTGGATTCTTGTCACAAATTCATGAGTCTCTGTCCTCACCCTTTTGTAGCCGCTCAAAACTTACTATGTTATAATGTTAATTCGTCTTTTTATAGTCTGGGCCGGTTTACGAACACCTCAACTAATCGGTACCAATTTCACCGCCCGCTTGTTGGGAAAATTTACGTGATTTTGTGGTAATGTGTGTCAGTGTGTGTAAGTAGACTTAATTTTTGTCACTTACCCGACCCGAAAAAAGAAAGTAGACTTTTTGTTTGCATTATGTCGATATACATCAGGTTTTAACAAAAATCATAATAATCGTAATGGCAACGGTTTAAGTTTGTACCTATTGGTAATTCAACCATTATGCAAAATTTATTCTGCACATACGAACAAAATACCTCTGCAAATTCTCATTATAATCTGCATAATGGAAAACCTTGTCCGCCAAACATGCCCTTAATGTTTGATGTGTTTGAGTTATCAAACAATGAAAACACATTTTTGCACTATTAAAATCCCCGAGAGTGAGGACTGATAGCGTCAGTGCATGATGAGGATTGAGAGCGAGAGCGCGGGACATTTCAAAAGATTTTGTGACTATATATGGTCCAAAAACCATTACGTACGCTGGCTTGTTTGTTTTACAATGAGATGAGATAATGGATAAATACTTACTTACGCTCGTTTTGTCATTTTATTGCATGAATGACTACAGCAACTATGGACTTGTCATGGGTTGAATGTTTATCAAGTTTTTTTTTTTTGGAGCTGGGCATGCAGGAAAGGCTAGAAGGACACTGAAATCGAAATAAAATTGTCGAAGTGTCAATTCTCTCTCTCTCTCTCTCTCTCTCTCTCTCTCCAGAGAGATTTTTTAGTGCCGAGCGGGTATATCCCACGTGGTACCCGCTCGGTGCATCCGAGCTGTCCGATACACTTTTGGACGGCTCGGATTGAAACCCTCTCTCTCCTCTCACCCCAACACTTTCTCCCTCCTTTTCTCTCTCCAAATTTGAGCCGTTCAAAAATGAAATGGACGGCTTGGATGCGTGAGCGAGCACCACGTGGTACCCGCTTGGCACTGACAAAATTTTCCTCCAGTATTCTCTCAAAACATCTCTTCCAAAGACGGAACCAGGATTTTACTCTAGCAGTGGCGAAATGTATACTAAAAAAATAAAAAGATGCATTACAATATTAATAGTCATCGGCTCCAGAAAAAATTAAAACAACCTAACAAAAATTATAGTAAATGATGTTTGACATTTGCACATGAAGTACGAAAAAAGACTAACTTTAATTTTGGGTATCGATAATGCCACTTCCCAAATTTATGTCACTCCCCAGATCCCTATACGAATTTTCCAAATTGATAACCGTACTCCCTTTTGGGAGTGACATAAAAAATTTGGGGAGTGGCATATTATAATTAAATTTTCTTAATTTTTTAGGTTAAGTTATTTTAGGGTTAGAGTGTAGAGTTTTTTTTCATTTTCTTAATTACACGTCATCATTTATATTATTTCACTTTGGCCAATTGAATTTAGTTTTAGAATACTTTTTTGGGTCTCCTTTCTTGAAATTTTTTTTTATAAGATTTATGATTAATATATAATAAAAAAAAGGAAAAAACCTAACAGTGGCGAGACTATATAAATTGGGGATTAAAAAAAAAATTCACATATAATAATTACATTTCCTAAAATTCTTACCGTGGCGGTCGCCGCCACTAAACCCCAACCCATCCTTGATCTCTTCTACTACTAAAATATCAGGTGTAACAGTAATACTAAATGTCAGTCTTTCCAACCTACTCACCTAGATATTTCACAAGTTCAATTTGTAACGTTTTATTAGTTGATGACGCCGTACAGGTTGTGTTGTTTGAAACTTATTATAATTAGTTTCAAACTTATTTCGGTATTTTTTATTTTTCGTATTTTTTTTTAGCTTTTCGACGTAATTTTAGGGATTAATAGTTCGTTTCGACCAGATGAATAGGAAAGTATAAAAATATGGACCAATATTGTTGAAAAAATCCAAATAAGACGGCACTTAAACTCTAAAAGACAGTTGTTTGATATTTTTTTCGTCTTTTAATGAACTTTTTGTTTTTTTTTGTTTTTGGCCATAATTTTATACTTTTTAGACTCCTCTCGTTGAGACGGATGATAATTCAAAAAAAAATCATGCGAATCTAACAAAAATTCAGAAAAAATGAACAAAATACACAAAACAAAGAAATAAGTTAAGATTACAACAACTTAGCCATATATAGTAGCTAATTAATATTAGCTAGGTGTACTGAAGGATGTCAATGGATTGTGAATTTAAGGGTTTGAAGATTTTATTTTACATTATTGTATATTCAATATGAATATTGTTTTATAGATCTCGTCCAAGGATTTTAACTAGATTTTTTTACTCATAAACTGTTTCAGTTTTACAGTACTAGTATATGTAAAACAAAAAAAGTTAGCGTAATTTGCTATTTACATTACTCCCTTCTGTTCCATTTTGATAGTGCCATTTGAGGATTTGAACTTTTTAAGGCATAATGATTACGTTAAAGTTAAAATTATTTAACTCTTCCTTTATACCTTACAAAAAATGATTAAATTGTTGTAGGTAGTAGTACTTTATGGACTGTTTAACTTAAAAAAATTAGTGACAGAATCAGACCGTCCGTTTTATAAACCAAAATCTAATTTTTGGAATAAATATTGATGTCTGGTCGAACTGATTTTTTTGCGTAGACATATTAATTTGCAGTGCCTACAAGATGAACAGTTCAGATTACTGTAGTGAGCGCTCTGTAAGGCCCACAATGGACGGTGGCGAAAACTTCATGGTGGAAAATGGAATTTTATCAAGTTTCTATTGGTTTAGAAAAGTGGAAAATGTATTTTGGATCGTCCCAAAATGATATATTGGACTACCAAAATGAGACAGAGGGATTATATTTTTTCGATATTATATTTTTTGTGTAATTTTTTATTTAAATTTTATTCATATTTTAAGAGGTTAATCATTCAATGGAAGAGATTAAAAAAAAATGAGAAATATGGATCGAAGTTGAAAAAAATTCAGATAAGACAATACTCCTGTACTGAAGACAAAAAAACACAAGGTTTTTAATTTATTTATGTTTGATCAAAAAAATTTAATTTATAAATTATTCGACGAGACAAATGATTAGTAAAAAATAGGTGGTAGAAAATAGTTTTGATGTGCCATCACGTGATTCCCATGAGCATGAAATAATTTTGGATAGTTTTATGAGGCGGGACCCAGAAGAAACACTGTTTTGATTTGAGTATGTATTGATTTGCACATAAGGAACCGCCCCCCTACCCGGATGCACAGTAGCCCTTATCCCTAAAACGGCAACGTTTGATTTAAGAAAAAAATTCTTACCATCAAATTGCAAGGGCACAGCTATTTGCAGCCACTTATTTTCTGAACGTAGTCTGTATATAATATGGTACACATCTGTTTATAATATGGTACACATGTATATTTTATTTATTTAATTTCTATAAATACACCATTTCTATATTAAAAAATATAATTCAAGAATTAAGTGTGCCAATTTTCAATTCAGTTGAACCGGAACGAAAATCGTATTTTTTTTTATCATTTTATTCTAAATGGTCATAATGATTTTTTTGCTCTTAGGTCTTTCAACGAACACCATAAGGCTCATTATTTAATTTCAGGGCTTTCTTAGGGTGTCCATTGAAAGGTCTTGGAGCAAAAAATTTATTATGACCATTTAGGACGAAATAATCAGAAAAATAATCTTTGCACTAATTCAAACGGATTGAAAATTGAAACACTTATTTTTTTAACTATATTTTTTAATATGTATATAGGAAAAAAAGGAAAAAAAAACAGTCAGGATAAACATGATCAATTGAAACACTTTTTTTTTTCTCTCAATTAATTTACAAAGTCTAGAATTAGACTTGAACCTATTAATTGTCTTACAAGTAGTCTTTCCTATTAATTGTTATTGCCCGTGTTGACATGCAATCACTTCATGCAAGTTTTCTTACAACCTCATACTGTACCACCCATCCCAATATAGTGGACGAAGCTAAAGGATGGACTGCTAGTTATGGAACACGTATTCTATTGTGGTACGAAATAATGGGTATAAGCACGCCGGGAGCAGCATTTGGAGGAAATATTGATTAGAATTTGTGTTTTTATGTATTGTTTTGACAATATATACTCAATTATAATAAAATGAAATTTTGTTTAAATTTATTATTGTTCATTAGAAGTTATTTTTATTATTCCATTGTTAAGACAAATTAATTAACTAATTAAAATAATATAAATTTATTAAGTATAAAGTCAATTTTAATTGAAAATAGAATTTGGGTTAACCAAAAAAAAAAATAAGGGAGGTAAAAATGGGAAAAGAAACAAATAAAGAAAATAATTGAAAATTAAAAAAAGAAAAAAAAAGATTCTAACCGGAAAGAAAAGGAAATAAAGAGGAAAAAAAATGGAAAAAAATTAGGGGGAGGGGCGGGTGTGTGGGGGTAATAGTGGAAATTCGGGTGTGGGGTCGGGGGGTTGTGTCATCGGGGGGGTGGGAAAGCACCTCTCATCGGCGAAGGGAAAAAAGATCAGAAGAAAATCATAAAATTGCCGGCCGCCGACTTCCCCTCCCTCCTACTGATGACGATGCGGATGCACTCCGAGATTTCTTCCTCGCTCGTCCGTCTCAGCATCGGTGAGCAACAACCCTCTCTCTCTCTCTCTCTCTCTCTTGTTCAATTTTGATGAGACTCTTCAATTTGTGTGATTGAGATGCCAATTTACTTCGAATTTTCACGCCTTTATGATAAGGGTCATTCAGACCCCTAACGAATGGTTTGGCGGACGGATAAGGTTTTGCGGGGTAAGGAAGAGGGATGGATATGTTATAAAGGGGAATTAGTTAAGAAGGAGGGATTAGTAACTAAGAAAGGGGTTTGTTTGGTGGTTGAAATGCATGGGTAAGAGCATCCACAATGGCCTAATCAAAACCAAAAGGTTGCCAAGGTTAAGGTTCCTAAGTCTTGGACTAGTTTCCAATGATTAGTATTTGCATTTGAAGGCACAGTGTTTTCTCACCATTCTTGTGATAATTCATGGTTGATGATTTGAAATATTACGAAAACATGTTTTTGTATAACTTACGCTTATTCTACCCGTATCCTAGTTTTCTGTATCCCTTATGCATTGTATCAGTATCCCTTGTCGATATCTATTTTCTTTTCTTTCTGTGGTTTTTGGGTGAGTTGCTTTTACTTGTATGGTTGCTTTTGTGCACAAAGTGTGTGTCAAAGGCATTAGTGATCTTAGCTATTATTGGTGTTCTATCAAAAAGAGGAATGCTAAATTCAATTTGCTTATGTTTTTGCCTATATATGTGAACTGATGGTTTGTCTACGCTAATTTTGCTTCGGCTTTTGTGTGTGTGTGTATTGCCCACATGCAACTTGCCTGAATAAGGCAGCTGCCTTGCCTTGCACCTTGTTCTTAGGCCCCAACAGGCCTCAGTGCTCCAGTAGCCTTTAATTTCTAAACTTGCGCATATTTTATTTAACGCTCTCTATCCTTCTACTTGTGCGTTTGCGTTGTGGTTCCTCATACTTTCTTTTCAGGCAATTAACTTTTTTTGCCCATTATCTTGACATGGTTGATAGTAAAATTTGCATAATATTTTGCCTTATTTATCCATTGCTGATGTATGTTTAGTTATTTTCATAACTGCTGAATTTTTGTGCGTTGTCTTTCAATTTCAAGGGGGGAAGAAGTTTTGCACGACAGTGGGTACCTTAACTCAAAGGGAGCCTGATTCAATGCTTGCTGCGATGTTCAGTGGCCGTCACACTCTATGCCAAGACTCGGAGAAGGTATATACAACGGTCATGAATAGACATCTAAATGCCCGTATGTTGAGGGCTAACATACCTGCACTAATGTACAAGATCCCATGAATACTCTGTAAGCTTGGGTGAGAGTAGGATGGTGACCAATGGGATTTCCTCGCGATATATCTTTTTTTGTTTTATTTATAGTATATAATAATTCCAGAACAGTTCATGTTATGTTTGCTTGGCAGAAAGAGAGGGAAAAGGCTGGTGGGCTATTTAAGAGCATTGCCTTTTATTTGCTAAAATATTTTGCTTCATTGAGGGTAGGATAGTCAATCAGTTGATAAAATCTCCTCATCTTTCCTCTTCCCCCCTCAACCAAACTGAAAAGGTAAGACAACCCTATCCCTTCCAAAGTTTCCCGTTCCCTTTCTTCACCCAAACAGAGTAAGAAGACCAGATCCCTTCCCTAGCTGCCTTGTTCCCTTCTGTCCTCACCCTCCAACGACCAAATATAGGATCATAGTACTCCATCTTGTATTTGGGTCAACCGTTGGTTTTGACAAGAGTTCGTTATTATGAAATTTCCCCAAAAAGTTGCATGGACTGTGGAACAAACCTTTGCAATTTAGCTTAACTTTAATTTAGAGTCCTAAGAAGTGATATCCAAAACTCAGGAGAAATGATTCATATTTGCTCATGAGTTTTTTTTGAAACTGAAGTGAGCTGATCTATCGTTCTATTATTTCTGGGTTACCGTGATAGAATTCTTTTTTGCGGTTCCCTGAAATGATAAAGCTTTTATCGTAGTGAATATTGAATAAATGTACTATGTCTGTTCTTCCATGTGTGCAAGGAATTGATTGATTGATTGCTCATAATGCTGCAGGGATATGTCTTTGTCGATAGGGATGGTAAACATTTTCGGCATACTTTAAACTGGTTGAGGGATGGTGTTGTTCCCACTTTGGAAGATAATGAATATTCAGAGCTTCTTCGGGAAGCAGAATACTATCAGCTTCTTGTAAGCCATTCTATCTTCCATGTGCAAATCATCCATTGTCTAGCTTCATTCTTCAGTTTGGACTCTTGGTTTGACATTAACCAACTGAATGCAATTGGAGAACATTTTCCTGCTTCAGATTATCGATGCAGTGCATGAATGATGATTGCCAGTTTGTTTTTAGAAAGCATCAATTTTCATTTGGGTATAGGTGGTCACTCTTTATTCTGGGTAAAATGAAGCCGTTAAATTGTGCATTGGGCGGCTGACAGCCTTAGATCTTTAGTTCCACCAGAGAATGACCAGATGAATCGGAATCCACTTAACTTATTAAGAAAGACAACAATGCAACCACATCACAAAGGAGACAGTCATTATGCGCTCCAGACAACATATCTAAGTCATCCCCATTCCTTTGTTTTCCTCTACCTTCTGTGTTTTCTTGTTTAGAGTTACTTTTGGTAGTTATATTAGGATGGTCTATCACTTGAGAAGATGTTGTCCATTTTGTGTAAGAGAAAAGGGCTAGTTTGATGGATTTGCCTGAATTTTAGTTTGTGAATTAGATGCCAGCACGAGGTGTTCCATTTCTTTGAAGGCTGAGACTGTCTTTTTTTTTTTTTTGATCTTCAAGGCTGAGACTGTTTGGTACATTGGTATTGGGGAAGCCCAGGCAATGGGTAACCTTGGTTCGGATGAAGACAGCTTGAAAAGTTTGACCACATTTGAAGCATAGTCCATGGATTTCCTATCAACTGCTGTTTGAGAGATTTGTGGACATAATTTTTGAACATTGTGATGTGCTACATGTCCCTTTTGTTTTGGATAAAAACTGATACTTCACTTTATGTTGAGAGCTTTTATAGTTATAGTATTGCTGACGCTGCGTACTTTTATTTTGGTTCTTGACAAGAGTTCTTATTATGAATGATTCTTGAAACTGGACATTGTCAAGGCATTTTCTGTAATTGAATTACGTACATTTTATTGTTCGATAAATGCCTGATTGAGGTGAAGTTGATGATCAAAAGATAAAAAAAGGTGAAGTTTGAATACCTGTTGAAGTATGCAGAAGTGTCATACGCTATACCCTGTGTTTGTTTTATGTTTTTGTGGTATTTCCTAGATAAAACGTAGTTTTGGTGTTTCTTCATGAGATAGTACTGTTTGTGTCTATCAACCTGAAAAACTGTTGTCTCTATCATAAGAAGACCTTCTGTGCTTAATTCTAGGGACTGATAGAAGGAATCAATGCTGCTTTGGATAATAGGAAAGAGAATGAGGAGTTGGATTCTGAATTGACACGTACTGATATCATCAAATGCATTCAGTCTGAAAAAGTCAGGTTTCGAGGAGTGAACCTTTCTGGCCTTGATCTTTCTAAGCTGGTAATGTTCCTTGCCCCTGGATTTTATGTTTTGGATATTTCTGTCAGCTAGTATTTAAAGGCGTATGCTGCCTTCCGCTACATTGCACGTTCATGCATGCGTGATTCCGTGAACATAGTGTTGAATTGCATCACATGTTAACCATGTCTGCTGGCTGGATTTCATCAATTCAAAGGGGATGATCCAAAACCTTCTCCATTGACTTTTGAACCACCAACTTTATTCAAGGATGATAAAGAACGATGGCCATTCTCTCCAACAGTATAAAGTATAAACTGATGTATACTATAAGTTTAACAGCATCAGAAAATGGGGTCTGGAATGATGATTAGCTGCCGTGGATGTAGGCAATTGCAGAACCAAGGAAAATCTTGTCTCCCACTCTTGTTGGGTGTGTGTTTGTGATGTTCTAGATGCATAAGAAATGGTATTAGAGCATACCAGGTTTTGTTCTTCCTTTCTGCCCAGATTCAAAGTGCTCGAGTTTTGATTTTGACCACACGGTAGGATTCGTCTCGATGAGACAATTCTATAAAGATAAAGTACGTCACCAGCCGTTGCCATACG